>OY728120.1:528004232-530504232 GCA_963277665.1 Viscum album | reverse complement strand
TATACTCAAAGATATGGGGGAACATTCCCCATTGAGACACATTTTTTTACATGATCAAAACAGTAAGGCTGAGTTAGTGCTACCAAAAGAGGATAATGTCAAGTTGTGCTGAATGAGTTCATTAGACATTCCTATTCAGGGAAGAATCGTGGAACTTTTGGCATCATTATTGAAATTTTAGATCAATTTGGATACTATTATTCTTGGGTTGAACTATGAGATGGAGATATCCTTCTACTCTTGTTTGGGCTTCTTACTGGGCATATATACATATCCATCTTCACTATCCACTCCATAGATTTGGTTACTCTTCTTCCATGAGGGAAGAAGATGTTTCAGGCATGAAAAATTCATTCAGTGTCTAGATTCTTAAGATTGTATTAGTATACACTCTTACTAAATGTTGACAATACTCAATGGGTAGTTATGCTGATCCCCATTTTTATCCCATTGTGTTGGGACATGCTTAATTTCACTCTTTTTTTGGTTTATTAGTACTCTTTTGTAGTACCTTTTACCATATACTATATTTCTATTCTATTACATCACTTAATCCCCCCACTTCAGTTTTTAGGGTGTCCAACTTGGTATGTTTAAACTTACCCCTTCATGGGATTTTTCAACATGTATTGTGTCTTTTTTTGATGATGATCATATCAACCAAGACTATATATTATCATAGGGATATTTGGTGCTTGGAATATGTGCAGTGGTCATAGCCTAGGATTCAGAATCCAGGATCTCTGAACAGTTTACATTTTATGTTTTTCTAGGATGGAACATATTTCTTATTTTTTATTTATTATTACCTTTAAATTTTTTTTACACTATCGAAATTTTGTGTAGTCAATATTTTCATTCATTTTGGGTTTAATCTATTTCATTTTATTACCTATTATTAGTTCCCTCTGTAATTTTTCATGGAGATGGATGTGTGTGTGTGGAAAGGTACTTAGGAAAATTCCGCCTCGATTAAGTTATCCCTTTGGAACTTTTCTCCACCTCTAGAAAATAGAAGCAAGCATCGGGTACTTACGGAATATGCCTTGGAATTGGCCATTTTTTGAATAATTTGTATTAGATAATTTTCATTCATTGGAATGTTTTTCAGATATATCCCATTAAGAGGGATCAATTAGGATTTATGGAAACAATTTCATTGTTTCATGAGTGCGGCTCTATGGCCAGGGTGACCAGTTATGGTGGAACACTTAAAGTATCTATTCGCCATAACCATAACAACCTACTTTTCAACTCGGTTGGCTGAAACATTTTTTGAAGGGTTAAATTGTGCATGGATCATAATGGATTGAGTTTCTGACTATCCTTCTTCATTCATCTCACCATTTTTGTTGATATATATAAAATTATATTCTCATATTGTCCTGGTACTAATTGAAAGTATTTATGATTCCTCTGAAATTATAACATTCTAGTATACTAGATCCAGTTCATGAAGATGATCTAATGATCGATGAGGCCTTAGATCAGGTTACATACTATAATTTCATTCCTCTAGGTGGGAAGGTAATTGAACATCTCCCTGATAAGTGGTAGATTGTTCTAGAAGAGAATATTGAGAAATTGAGAAGGCTTAACAAGCTATGTGAGTTATAGTGATAGATATCATTGATGTTTCACGATGATCCAAATATACATGTAGAAAATTATTGTTTATATTCGATGGTATATATCTATATCCTTGTTTGGAACACAACTAATCCAGTGGTCATGCTAGAAATATAGAATTTCCACAGAACATTTGGGTGCCAGTGGAGTCTTATTATACATATGCATAATTTGTTTCCACTCTCGTAGATTGAATTCTAGATATCCTTTAATAAAGAGTAACACCCCTCCAGGTTATGTGTTATTATGATCTAATATCTTCTAGAGTTGAAACTGTTAGGTATGACTGTGACAGAGTATGTGGTATGGTTTATAGGCCTTCTACACTACACCCTTAACATGATTTGGGAAAACAACTCCCAAGTAATGAATTTTGAGCAAGGACACTGAATATAGATCAAAGTTATCATAGTACCATTGTGCATCCCCACATATATTGGTGTTCTAGAGTGGGAACTGGTGATAGAAAAACATATTTCCAAGTGATTCCAGACAGTTGGATATGTAAGTGGTCCACACAAAGCCGATTCATCCACAGTAGATTAATGATGCTTGAAACTAATATCTCAGCATATGCTAACCTTCCATGATCAGACTACAAGAAATGGTTAAAGGAATCATTAATTACAAGATCATACAAGAGAGGGGAGTATCTTTACTTGCTATGGGCACGGTAAAATGGCATGTTACTTCACAACAATATAGGTTGAGAAAAATAGGAAGATATGTGATAGACCTCCACAACAGAAGCATCATTGTGATCATGGATCTCACACGTATAGTTAAGGTGTCCCCAGGGAGGTGAAAATGGTATATTAGTGGGTGGAGATGTAGGTAGTGGATTCTGTTAAGTGTAACTTTCACTAATACCACCTGGTGGCCCCCATCGTGATTGGAGAAATGATAGTTGGGGTCACAAACTACTATATTTTTTGGATTTCGATGATCCTGCAGCACATGAGATGATAATAGATATGATCTGTGTGTTTTCAAATCTACATTTAGTGTTGTTATATAGAAGTTTCATTCATTATTTTATCCATATACCCTTGGATAGAGAGTTGGAAAACACAGCTAAACCACTAGCACATCGGTTTGGTCATTAGGTTTTTAAAGGGAATACTTCTTCTATATCATTAATATACATGTAGAGAAATCTATCGCATAGATGAGGAATTTTACTATGGTAAATTTTGGTTTTCATTATGGAATCTCGCTAGGAAATATTTGTATGTATTTTCTATCAATGGTTTCATCCCTATTCGACGGTCACCATAGAAAAGTCGGTTGCCTACAAAATTATGGGATGAGATTCTCTTTTTAAGTCGATTCAGATCTCCTAGTGGGGAATGTGAGTTCTATTCATTTGAGTATTCATCCCATCACCCATACATTAGTGATTATTTCCCTAGGTGCAATAGGTTCTTCAGGAATATGTGTTCTTTCTGTAGTAGAGGACTACATGGACATCTTCTCTAAGAACATTCCAAGCCTAACCCTGATGTGGGAGATAGAGTCTTTTATTGACATGCATCCCAAATACCACTTTGTTATATTCTGTGGAATATAGGAGAGAATATACCAATCTTTAGGAGATTCGGTTGTAGTTTTAGGTCCCTCTTGAGAAAGGTTTTATGAGATCCAGTGTGACCCTTGCACAGTTTTAGTCATATCCCTGAAAAAGGAGAATGTGATATTATGAATATTCTTGTATGATCATCGCCTAAACGAGCCCATGATAAAGATTTAGTTCCCTTGAATAATATTGATTTCCTCTATGATAATAATAGAGGAATGATATTTTTCCTGATGATAAAAATTAGGTGCAACTTCCACCAGTTGAGGGACCATGAGGGTGATATTCCAAATTTGGAATTCAAATGTTGCTACCAAAAATACGAGTACATAGTTATCCCATTTGGTGTGATAAATTCTCAATCTGTGTTTAGGGATTTGATCAATTGTGTTTTCTATCTACACATGGACTATTTTTATTTTTTCATCATCAATAATATACTCATCTAGTCTACAATGGAGTAGGGGCATGAAGAGAACATGTGGATGGTTATTGATTTTCATCGAGAGCACCAGCTTTACAAAAAAGCATTTGAAGTGGTAGTTTTGGATGCTTGAGTTTCACTTTCTGGTGACTATCATTAATTTTCATGGTCTATCCATTGATCTTGTAGATATAGATTACACTATTTCTTGGGATCCACCTAAGAACGTGTCAATGTTGTTGAGATTTAATTTCATGACAGGGTACTACAGGAGCATTGTGGATGAATTCTCTTGAATCACAATCCTTGTGACCATCTTGATGTAGAAATTGTATCCATGTACCTAGTTTTGGAAATTCCATAGGTCCTTTAATGTGATTAAGTAGAGGATTAAGAGTGTTATCATGTTGAGACTACCATAGGAGGGTGTGGAGTTTGAAGTGTAATTTGATACCTCAGGAGGTTCTCTATTCTTTGTGTTGATGCAATGAAAGGTAATTATCACATACTAGTCATGTTAATTGAGATCACATAAGAATTTTAATTTTACTCAAGACCTATATTTAATAGTGTTATTATTTTCCCTGTGGATTTAGAAACACTACCATCTAGGAGAGCGCATTGTGGTTTACTTAGACCACCAGAATCTCAAGTCTGTATTCATGCAGAGACCCCTGAACTAGAGACAACAATGATGGTTGGTGTTCCTATAGGGAAAAATTTCAAAATAGTCTATAATATATTTAGGTGAAATATTGTTCCGGATTCCCTTATCAGGAAGTCCTATCCTCACTTAGTGCAGGAGGATTTGGAGCAGTTTCCCTAAATATAGCTGACTCGGGTGGAGCAAGAGGGTACAACATTTCTACAATCGATGGTGTTGTCTCTTTTTATCCAAGATCATGTGAGAGAGTCCCAACTGGGATACATTGACTATGAAATATTATGTCATTAGATATCCATAAGAAACTCACTAGACAGATTCTATGAAGGATGGAAATATGTCATCTGGTTCTAGGGGAGAATAGTTGTTCTAGTCTTGTTGTGGGAGGAGGTGGTATGAGAGTTCCACAATTCTCTCTTACATGTAGATCTCAGTATGGGTAATATTTATGAGATATTTAATATCATTTTATGTTTTCTGGAATTAGGAAATGTTTTAGTGAGTTCATCTCTCACTACCTCACTTATCAGTAAGTGAAGTATTGCACTAATTTCTAATTGGTTTTTTGGAGCCCCTTAAAATCCAGGAGTGGAAGATGAATGACATATAAATGGAATTTTTCATAGGTATTCCAATAATAGTAAAGATACTGGATACAATCTAGGTTATAGATGAATAAATCATGAGTTTAGAACACTTCCTTGCTATTAGGGAGAAGTGTTTGGTGGAGCGTTTTGTTTAGTTATAGGTATGATTGATTGTTCTCCATCATGGGGTTTGCTCAAATATATTCATCGATTTAAATGTGGGTTATATCTCATGATTATGGACAGTCATGTATGATTCATTAAGGATTTATATGTTGATTGTTACATCCTTTTACCCTCAGATTGAGGGGCGTGTCATGCACCCATTCCAATCATTGGAGCATATGCTAATGGGTTGAGTTTTGGACATTGTTTGGAGTTAGAGGGATCACCATCCCTTTATAGATTATTCGGAAAAATATATTACACTCTACAATTTTCATGTCACATTTTAAATCCTTGTACAAGCGACCCAGCATGTGACCATTATGTTGGAATAATATTGGTGAATCATCTCTAGTGGGCCCAATGTTGTTGCATGTGATGATGGAAAAAAGAAAAAGTCATTTGTTAGAAGATTAATATGGCCTATATAAGACAAAAATTTTATGCATATCATTGTAATAGGACAATGGGTTTTGAACATGGAGAAATAAATTTATTAGGAGTATCCCAATAATGAGGATTGTGGAGGTTCTGCCAAGGAGGAAAGATCTCCCCAAGGTTCAACAGGTCATTCGATATTAATTAGAGGCCTTGTGATGTTGATTACCAACATTCCATAACCCAATAGTTTGAGATGATGTGTGAAAAATTTCTCATTTCATATCTGATAAGATAGATGCATGGCCTATTAACATTATCGAATATGTTGAGCTATATATCACATATCAATATAGCTTTTCAGATCACCTAGTTGTTATTCATGATCAGCAGGAGAGGACCCTGCATGGATGGAACATCCCATTGTTTCAAGTGATTTTTTAGTATTAAAACATAAAGGAGATTTCACAACAGCATGAGAACATGTTTAGACTCAGTATCAAGAGTTATTTTCAAAATTTTCTCTTTTGGAGTTAAATATATTGAATTTGGGAATGATATTGAGATCCCATTTTTTCATGTAATAAATTGAAATTTTTATATATATATATATTTCTAGAGCTAAGCGTAAAGATTAAATATGCTTCAGATTCCCAATGTTCCTGGAATTAATTGTTTTTTTAATATTAAATATATTTTATATTGTGAAGATGTGATCCTTAAAAGAAAACAATAAATTTCTTAACTGGTTGATTGGAGAAAAAATTTGAGGCCAAAAATGATCTGGGAACACAATTTTTTGTATAGGCACAACATAAAATGGTTCTGTATGGGTTATTCTAACCCCTCACACATTGGCGGTGCATTTCATTGAAGTAATTCATTTTAAAATTAATTAATTAATTCCATTTGACCAAAATATAATCTAAATATATCATTAGGGAAACCTCTCCATAGTTATCCTTGTAATTATAAAATCCCATGTGAATATATCCTTCCTCTTTCCTTTGAAGGATAATGTCATATAATGATAGATTGATGGATTAAATCAGATGAGTACATAACAAACACAACAACCCCTCCAAAATTGTTGTAAATGTATTCTTCATCAGTGATAGATTTGAAGTTGATGTAGGACTCATTAAATATAATTATCATACATTATTATTAAATTTATTTTCAATCTCATTCATCATTTTTTTGTATATAGAATGTTGTGGCCTTTTCATTTTCCAATGTACTGAATATTATTTTTTTCAATCAGTGTTCTAAACCCAGTGTGACTCTAATTTAATGTTGGCCAATAACACCTTTCCAAAGATGTTTAAACATTTCATTATGGTTCTTTCCTCCCAAATATATTATAACTTTTTCATTAATTTGATCCCCATGGACCTTTTTCATATTTCACTGAGGTACTGTACACGATCAAACACTCAGATTCACGGTGGATCGGTGGAAGAAAAATTATTTGAAAGTTGAGACTTCATCCGGGATCCTTTCAGGTTGGTGTTGACTAATTACGTTTCTAAACATTAATATTATGCTTAACGGAGGTGCATATGTGTGTGGAATGAAAAAATGAACCACAAAACTTCACCAAATACCATTTCATATAAATTAAGATCACAATACTAAGTTTCTAGCTAGATACATAAATATCAAATGAGATTGTAACTGGATCAGAAGTGGTAAGGTTTCAATGATGTTGGGAAGAAAATATCTTGAAATCTGGTATTATGATTTAAATCCTGACTACACAATAAGTTCAAATGATGACACATGTTTGTAGCCCCTTCGACTATACTGGATAGGATATTGAAAATTAAAGATGACACAAAATGTAGTCCCTACTACATGACTTGTAACCCCTACCTAGTTGGGTGACCCATATGATGGGTAACATAGATGGGAACCCATGTGGATGTACATTGGATTAGGTACATGATAGTGTACTTTGGTAAACAGAAACGATGAGAATGACACAGCCCCAGTTCCAGTTAGCTAGGTCACACAGGATATTCAGCCTATATGGAGTGTTCTACAACATGTGTTGGAGTGAGGTATAATCCAGGGACACGTCCAGGCAGCAGAGTAGGACACACGCTATGTGGGTCCCCTCCCATGATTTGTAACCCATGAGATATTCCTAGAATACATCAATCACTCATATCTACTTTATTTGAAATTAGATTTCATCCTAAGAGTAGCATATCCGGAGTTTTTCTCCACATTTAACACATTGATTCCCAAAGTTGTGGCTTTTATGATCTGATGTAGATTATTACTAGAATGATAAATTATGAGGAGAAACATGATGGAAGTACTGATCAAGCCACATCACCCAAGGTTAATTTATAAGTCAAACCCGCATATTGGGTAGCACATTGGTCCTCAAGGAACTTTAAAGTGGGACTATCCAACTGGGCTCACCATAGGTCCTCATCATTCTGAGTGGAAGCATCCATCTGGGAAAGGAATGAGACTATGATGACCTAGAGTATAACCCTTTATCTGAGTAGGACATGGATCCTTGAATTCCTGAGAGGAACCCTCCAACAAGGTAGGGAATGTGTCCTCAATGACTGAGGGTGAAACCCTCTAGTCAAGTTGTGCATGGGTCATTGATCCCTAGACTGGAACCCTCTGATTATATATGGGAATTGGTCCTTTGCCTAAAATTTTAGTCTACAATATTGTGTGTCATAGTGACATGAAATATTTTTTTACAAATTTGGAAACATGTGGAGGAGGGATGTATTTCCCCACTAAGATGAGTTTACATGACATGACCAAAAGTGTGAATGAGATTCAGTGCCACCCAAAGTGGATAGTGTCAAGGTATGGTGAATGAGTGCCTTATTTATTTTTGTTCAGGATAGATTCATGGGTTAGTGGGAATCAATCTTTATCTTTTGGGATTTTTTGTCTACTATTATTCATTGGATATGTAGTGACATGGATATCACCTTACACTGTTGCTTGGGATTCTTTTAACTGAGCATATATATATATATCCATCATTATTATCCACTACTTGGATTTGGATAATCTCATCCCATGATCGGAATATAAGCATTGTGTATGAATTTTTTTTCTATGTTTATCTAATAATGGTTGGATGAGTCCACTCTCCTGCTATAGGTGGTGAATTTTCTATGGGTAATTCATGTACTCACCATGTTTAGCCCCTTGTTATTTGAAAAGATTAATTTCACCCTTTTTCGGTTGAGATATATTATTTTACTATACCTTGTGATATCTAATATCTTTCTCTTAAATTTTATCTCTTATGTCTCCCCCTTCATCTTTCATGGAATCCTACTAGGTATGTTTATACTCCTTCCTATATGGGCATTACCCAGACTTATCAGGAGTTATGCAGATAATGAATAGTTCAAACATGACTATAGTGGAGAATTGGGATACTATGATCATGGATAGTATATGGTGGTCATATCAAGGGATTCTAAAGAAAATATCCCTCTGCTATTTACAATTTCCAGTCTTTTCAGGTTGGGTTATATTTCTAATTTGATTTTATTTCACCCAACAAATTTTTATTTACACTACATATATTTTGACCTATATAGAGGTTCATTATTGATTGGTTTAGTTTGTATAATTGTTTCACCTTTCATTATTTACCTCAGAACTTTTTTTATCAAGATTGGTGTTTGTTTGTGTAAAGTTACATAGTAAATGGCATCACCATGTTAATTATGTCTTTGGCACTTGTCACCACCCCATTCTTATAGAGGAAGGCATGGGGTAGTTGCAAATCAAGCCCCAAATTTGGTCAAGTTTTTACAATTATATCATTAGTATATTAAAATATAAGAAATTATATTTGACTTTATTTTTATGTCTATGGAACATGGATCTATTTTTCCATGTCTTCTTCCATAATGAATTTCTTCCCATTAAAAGTATGACATGTTAGGAATAATTCACATTCACATTAAAATAGGGTTTTCTTCCACGTCCATATTTTTCAATCGGATTAATTGTATCCCATATATTTTTAATCCTAATTATGTGTTATCTAATGTGGCCTCTATATTCGTATTCTCCACATTTCATTAAGAATATATTATTATACTATTTTATTATGTTGGATTTAAACATATGTGTTTTAAAAAATTTAAATAGTTTTTCTCCAATGATCGTTTATATTATTTCAAACTCCACATTTATTTGATATTGTATTTATATATATTTAATGTATCTGTTATTTATATGTAATTTTAAAAAAAATAAGATTTTTCAAGAAAATTCAATTGATATTTTTTAGAATAAATTTTGAATGTGATCTATAACATCATATATTTACAATAATGTTAAAAAAAAATTTTGAGATCTCTTTTATGTGAGAACACATTCTTTCACAATTATATAAATTATATTTAAAGAAATTCATTTTAATTTTTTAAAATGGTTTTCAATATGTTTTTATTCATAATGACTTCAAAAATAATTTAACATACTATTGTATTTTTTCAAAGTATAAGTTTAATTTTTTTAATCATGTCCTCATTTAAAAAATCTTTTTAATCGATTTTTAGGTTAATAACTAATGCCTCAATGTTTTTATGCCTTCCAAAAAGTATTTGAAAAATATTTCCATCATAGATATTATTTTTTAAAACCCTTATTGGTTTTAATCGGTGATTTGTAAAATTATTTATCAATCTCAATGTATTTATTTTCAAATAAATCACTTTTACGATGGATTTAAAGCATTAATAATGGGCTAATTTCATCATGTTTTTCAAATTGATTTACCCATTGATCTTAAAATGTATTTTAAATCTATATGAACATCATTCATTAAAATTATTCTACATGTTTAATAGATTCTTATACTATTATCCACCTTCTTTTGTGATATGGATTATGAAATTCCTAAATGATGTTTCATAAAACCCATATATTTCCTAGGTGATAATTAAGTGATGTAAGAACTTTTAGGTTTTTCATTTTTTCATTGGAAAAAAATGTTTTGATGATTTTTATTTATGTTTGGGGTCTTATGTCTCCCTCTATTGCATTGGTTTCCGATTGTTTCT
The DNA here is from genome assembly GCA_963277665.1 of Viscum album. Lineage (NCBI taxonomy): Eukaryota > Viridiplantae > Streptophyta > Magnoliopsida > Santalales > Viscaceae > Viscum > Viscum album. Next base: position 530,493,740 of record OY728120.1, on the reverse strand, counting down.
TATGATCATGTAAGTGTAAAAGAGAAGCATCCCAATCCCAAGATGGAAAATGCTAGTAACTCAATACCTAGAGGGTATTCTAGTTAAAAACAAAATTCTAAGAGGTTATAAGGGTAGTTTCACATGCCCAAGAAAGTACAAAGGTATTATCTGAACCCAAGTACATTGGTAGTAGTCCAATCCCAAGAGGTTACAATTTTTTTTAAATGAGACCCAAGAGGGTTCACGAGTAATAACCCAAAACCAATAGGGTATAAAGGTAGTATCATATTCCCAAGAGGGTTAATGTGTATTATCCTAATACTATAAAGGAACAAAAGTTTTTATCATAATAGAAAGAGGTTGAACTATTTGTTATCACAATCCTGATATATAAAGGGAATTGGGTTGCAATGCATGCTTTACTAAGTTATGATTTCCATTATTTTCACGTATGACAAATTTATATGTTATAAATGACCAAAAATATACCATGGAATTCATATAGAAACCCTATACTTTTAGTTAAATTATTTAATGATTGTAAGAATGATTATCCATGATATAAAATCGATGGATTAAAAATTCCATTTTATTGGGAAGACTAGGTACATAATTAGAAAACATGAAACTTAAATAAACCAACTTTTAGTTAATCTTCATACTGATATACTAACAATCATTGATCACCTACACCTGGATAAGATAATCATGGTAATTCAAAGGAAAAAAAGATGATCTTAAAATACTAGTGAATGAATAATCATGTTGAATAAGTAAATCACCTATGTTAGAAGAAATAACATAATAACATGAAAGGCATGGTATATGGATACCATATAGAATAATATCATACATAACATTGAATCATATGATGAAGGAAATATTGTAATGTGGTAAAAAACATATTACAATAATGAAAAATTATTCAATGATTACTGTTAAGACTATATCACATGGTGCATGAAGTGCCATAATAGATTAGATTTACTCCCAAATCCCATACATACTATCTTCTTAGACTAAAATTGTACCAAATACATTAGAGAGATATAATTCATCACCCATAAAAACATGATCATTAATATGTGTTCAGAAATATGAAAACATGCATAATTAATAAACAAAATAGTTACCCATGGAATTAAATATGCATCGTAATAATGTCAAAAGTAATAACCAAGGCGTATAAAAAAAATGGTTTCCATGAAAGAATAGAGTAAATAATTTAAGGAAACTAAAAATGTAAAAATAACAATATATCTTGAATAATTATGTCTTACTAATGTGAGTATATGAAAAATATTGTTTAGGAATCATTAGATATAATTCACTTTAGTGTGGTATTTGATGAAAAAATAAACATCATTTAAAAAAGGTAAAGAAATAATTCATTACATAATACCAAAAATGAACTAAAATATTTTATCATGAAAAAATCATGTATTTTATAAAATTATTCATGGATCAAAATATTTTATTTTGTTTACTTGAAAATGGGTAAAAAATAGAGTAATTCCATTTAATAGGTCTTTCTTATCGAGATGAATTGAGAAGGGATCCATTTGAAACATGTATTTACCCATAAAAGAAAGATGAATTGGGATATATACACATTTTTGGAACAAATAAACATAATTTACAAGAGTAATATATGATTAATGAATAAATTAATTGGGGGAAAGAGATATATAGTGTAATACTAATGGAATGATAAAGGTTTCAAGATATCCCATACCGTACATACAAATGTTTTCCACACGTTCACATAATATGCTAGAAAATATAATTATATTAATAAATTTCTTAATTCAGAACATATAATATATATATATTATTTATTATAATTTAATTAGGTTTGTTTATGACCATTTAAATGAGTTATGATGTTCATTTTCATCTTTCTAAGAGCATTCTTTTCATGGATTCATGGTAAGTTCCATTGTATAAAGATAAGAAATTTCATGTAAAATAGAAATAATTTAACATAAGTGGAATTATATATTATTAATGAAATTCAAAATAAATAAATTATCCAATATATCATTTTTAATTGGTAGGTTAATGATTCATTTGATAAATGGTTAATGATAAATATTTGGTTTTTTATGTTTTTTCAGTTATCACGAACTACTTTTGTTTTATTTAAGGTTTTTTTATAGATATTAGTTATATTAACTAAAAAATATAAAGTATACATATTAAAATATGGGTTAACCACAATATGTTTTATATCACCATTATTAAATGTCATAATGGAATAAGAGAAATCATTATCCATGGTGACAATAAACCTCCATAATTTAAACAATAGTTTCATTTCATTGAATAAGAGTTGCTAAGAAAATAAGTGGACACAAGAAATTAGATTAGAAATATAACATTCCATTATATACATGTTACTATATTTATTATTACATTATATATTAATGAGGTGTGCATAAGGTAGAACAAGAAATGAAATTAAAAGAAATGGTTTGAGAAAGTTACGTCTTGAATATAACCTCATTGAAAGACCCAATAGAGATCATAGAATTAGAATTTTGTTGATACTAGAATCTCAAACAAATGAGGAATAATATTAAGAATGAAATTTGGTATAATAATTATAATCTACAATTATTAGAAATTGTGAGGAGAAGGGCTAATAGAGAGTGATACTCATCAAGGGAGAGGGTTGTTTGTGAAAATGATACTCCATAGATTATTATTTTTTATTAGAAAATGAATAGTTTTGATTTATATTACTAAATAGAGTAAATTTAATATTATTTATTGAAAAAATTGTTTCTTACATCATGGTTACATCATCCATGACTAAATAATTAATGTATTTAGCTTATAATGTTAAATATTGAAAATTACTGTATTTAAATTTTCCCAAAAAATAATCTATTTAACAAAAATCTTCAAAATTACCACAAATATTTTTAGATGTGTATATTTGATAAACAAAACAAATTTTATTAAAATAATTTTCAATATTTGTGAAATTTAATTTTTAAATAAAATCATCTTTTATAAGAAATTACTACATATTGTATTATAATTTATTTTACAACCCTTTGAAAATTTCCACAAGTCTCATAACATTATCTTATAATTAAAATAATCTATAATATTATCTTCTGAAATAATTTTATTAAAATTAATTTTATTTTAATTCATTATATTAAATATTAAATATTAAATAAACATTTAATTTTTAAAAATACCAATAGATAATTTATCATTTTTAAATAAATTTCGTTACTAATACCATGATATAAATAAATAATTTTTTATTTATAACATACCTAAATTTTATTTTATAAGTTATTAGATGAGGTTACTATTATAATGTCCAAATTATTATTTTCAATGATAAGATAACAACTAATGTTATTATTTTCTTAATGGTCTTATATGTTCAATAATTTCAATAAATACCACTTATTTCATCCATTCATCATTCACATCTCACTTATCTAAATCATATGTATACATTAAACCACAAAATTCGTTTTATATATTAAACATCATATTTTATTTACATATATTTTTTTAGTGATTAAATTAATTCATGTTGATCAAAATTTCCCCCATCTTATTATCTTATTTTTAATTTATTGTATACAATAATATTAAGCATTATTATTATTTTATTTTAATAAAAATTTATCGTTATTATTTCAAAAAAATAATATTCTTATTGGGTTCTATTCTTAATGAATGTGTTTTACAATTAAGAGAAGGTAAATTTCATTGATAAAATTCTAGGACATTCTATTATTCCCACCTAATGAAATTCTACCTTCCAATTTTATTTTTCCACAAATAGGTGAAAATAAGTGAGGTTATTTCTCCTTAATAATAACCTTAGGATACCATTTACGCCTTTATTCTTATGGTTGTTCCATAGTAGCTTTACTATGCAATGGTTATTTTTAATTTGAACCCTATCCCTATAGTCCAAAATTTTCAGTAGCTACTCCTCATAACCGAGATCATTTTCCATCTATTAAATTTTATGTTTAGTACATGTGATGGTTCTGGTATGTATATCCCAAGAATGGTTACAATGAATAAATAATATACATGAGACATGGTTGGAGTAACCTCTAGTCAATATCCCACAACTCTATCAAATTCATGAATGTCTAAGGGGTTGATGTACTTGGGTCATATCTTTCCTTTGTTCTAAAATATCATTGCTTCCTTCTAGGGAGATATGAAGAGGAAAACCTTGTCACAAAATCATACTCTATTTATCCTTGATGATTATATACATTTCTTTTCTATCATGATTTGGTATCATGTATATTCCCCATGATGGACTTCCACATTTCTTACATTTCATTGACCATTTAAAGTCCCAAAATCTTACATTCACCAACATCATCCAAACATGTAGGTGTTCAAAATATTTTCCCATATAAGAATTCATATAGATCCATTTGGATTCTTGAGTGGAAATAATTTTTTAATAGAACTTGGATAGTGGTATATGTTGATCCCATCCACCTATGATGTCTACTCAAAATGATGTCAACCCGCCTTCTAGTGTTTGAATAGTATGATCGGATTTTCAATCATTTTGGGGGTGATAATCCATAATGATGTTAAAATCTGTATTTTGATCATATAGGATACTTTTCCTTAACATGGATGTAAATCATGGATCATGATAATTTATAATTGATAATGGAACATGTGAAACCTCACCACTTATTTAACGTATATCTTTGTAAGCTGATCGACTGAGATGTATTATAAAATTGTAATATAGTGAGCAGTCATTGTGAGGTGATCCATAATGAACCATATTTCATTATTTCCGGTATATGTCATCGAAAGTATCTTATTAAAGCCCATAGTGATGTTTTCCATTTTCAATTTAGGTATGGGTAAAGTTTTAATCATTCCATTAGTTTTTTCCCTTTAATCCTTCCCTTGATAAAATACCAAACAATGTGATATATTTTTTGTAATCTCATTATTCATATTTTCCCACAAATAGTGTTCTAAGATATATCGATAAATCCTTATTATCTCTTGGTGGATAGATAAGGTTGAGATATGATATTAAATAAAATTATCTTTCTTTATCTACAAATTGGATGATTCACCTATTTGTGATTAATATTTTACAGCTCATTCCTCATTAATTTGAACAATAGTATTTCCAATTTTTAATTTGTTCCACCATCTTCTAAATTCCCATATAATTTAATCAAGAATAATTTATTCTCTTCATAAGTGATGTTTAGAAAATCATTTTTTAAAGGGATAATGATTTAAATTACATTATATATCTCATGAAAATACTTTTATTGTTTAATTTTTTTTATCCTTATCAATTATCATCATTGACAATGTTACCATCTTCTTTATACATAGAGCTTCTTCCACATTATTTTATTTATTAATATTGTAGTGGATTATTTATTCAAATCCCATGATAATTTATAAGAATATTCATAGGTTCATATTATGTTCATTATGTAGGAAAATATATTTTAGGCTCATATAATCATTACATATTTCACACTTCTCCCAATATAGATAATGGAACCATGTTTTCAATGTGATGATCAACACACCCTACTCCTTATCATGCATTGGATAGTTGTTCTCATGAACATTAATCTAAATTGCAATGTAGGCTACCACATTATCATTTTTCATCAGTACACAACCAAGGACCTCATTTGAAGCATCCATGTATACCACATATAGTTCACCACTTTTCAGTAGTGTATGTATTGATTTCGTGACATGTATCATATTCAAATCATTGAAGTAGTCTTGGTATTTTCTATTATGGAAAAACTTCACTCCAATATAATTCAACTTGGGTAGTGGGATTGATATTCATTATAAGTTCCTAAGAAATTATCGACATTACCCTACAAGACCAAGGTAACTACATATCTCCATTACAGATGTTTGATGACTACAATTCTGAATTTATTTTATTTTAGTATGGAAAAATGATAAGTCGTTGTTGGTGAATTAATTACTCAATAATAATATATCCTCCAACTAGAAATGGCATCTAATATATTTTTCATAATGTTTATCCATCAAAAATGTCTTTATTGTAGTATTCTAATAATGGTCATCCACCTCCTCAATGTTGATGTATTTTAGAATTTCTTCTATAATGAAAATATCAGTTTTTTAGGAAATATAAAAATATTCTATTCATTACATCCATAAATATTTTTGAATGATTAGTGATTCTGAGATGAATCACTATGAATTCTTTAATTCCATATCCAATTAGAAAGGAATTCTTGGTAATATCGTCCTCTCTCACTTTTAATTGGTGATATCTCAACCAATAATCAACCTTTAGGAAATACATGGACCTATATATTTTATTGAATATAACATTTATCCATGGTAGGGGATAATATTTCTTTATCTTTATATATCGAGCTCTTGATATTCAATTATTGCGAACATTGATCTACCTTCATTTTGATAATTTGGATTGACACACCAAATGATGAACGTTTGTGAAATATAAAACAATTTCTATATTTTATTGTAACAAATTATTTAGTTCTTCCAACTCAATGGTGATCAACAATTAAAGAGAATTTTACATGATCAGAGATCCATGTATAGGTTTAATTTAGAACTCATCCTCTTAGTTGGGAGGAAGAGCGATCAATATTATAGGGAACACATCAATATAGTCACTCAAAATGGTCATGTCTTCGACAATGATTCCCTCGTTTACCTAGATCATTTAAGTTACATTTTATTACAAATATGGAAACAAAATAAATAATTGAGATGATGTTTATGATGTAGATTCATCCTTCTCTTTACTATTGTACTGAGATAGTGGATCCCTTAAGATATGAAGACATATCTCACTTTCCAAATGGTTAATGTTGGATATTTTTAAAGGCAGAAAACCCATTCCCAATATTGAATCAAAATCCACCAAATGAAGTAATATCAGACTATTTAGGATGTTATGTTAACAAACATTAGCTAGGGGGAGTTATGTATCTTACATTCCTTAATTCCCCCACACATTGTCCTCATTACTAACTCACCCATAATATTATGAGGCGGTGTTCGAATAGATTTATGAATCATTAAGGATATTAAAGAATGAATAGAACCAGAATAAAATAGTATTTTAAACATTTTTTAAGGAATAAACTTCACACCTATCACTAGAACATTTTCATGATCCACCTCAGTATTAGTGATAGAACATTCCCTTCCTTATTACCTTAGTTGTTGTTATTGTGGATTTTCTCTGATAACCCATGTCTTATTTAATAGTTTCAAATAAATACCATGTTATTCATAGTTTAAACACAAATATATCAATTGAATTTTTATTTTAACCAAACTATTTAATCCAAATTATAGTAATTATTCAAATAATTTCAGAAAAAATTTTCCTGATTCATCTATCATCCACATTTGAAGCATCTTTTGGTTTCTTACAGGCAACACTCGTGATTCTTGTTCCAACACATTTGACATGTGGTATGTTAGGTATTCATTTCTTCATGGTATTTATCTTCTGATCCTACCATATTAAATTCCATTTCCCTCTTATTATCCTTGATACTTGGAGACCACTAAGTGTCATGAATATCAATATCAACCTTAAGGGCATAACAGAAAATCCCTACAAACTTGTTAAAGTCTCAAATTTACATAGTTGTTGTATAAATTGATTTAATCCATTAAAGATAAGATCCATCTTTTTTAAAGGAAATCTCATGTTCAAAGACCAAGACAGAATTTATCAAAGACAAGCATGAAAATAACAAAAGTCTGAAAGTGGGAATTTTATTACAATATTTAGCCAGGGGAGGGAGGAGATCATCCGGAAACTCATCAGACCATGTAATTCCCTGGCTGATACCATTGTTGGAAAGATCATCTACCACCATATTATCTTCATGGTAGGAATAGGTGGCAATATATTTGATTTCCAGAAGTGAGTTCAAGAAGATCTTCCAACTTGCAGTAAGAGGCCAAGAGAGGTGAACGTCCCCATTCCAAATTTCTTGAGCAATTGTGATGGATTCGCTTTCGATCCTAATGTTGTTCTAGAATTTATACTAAACAAAGTTGATGGCATGGATGAGAGACAACATCTAATCTTCAAGGAAGGAGGTGACCCTACATTTTCTATAGAAACAACCATGGTAGAGTCCTTTGAAGACTCTGAAGATTGCTCCAAAACCCGTAGGGCGTGGATTTCCTTTGGAATCTCCATCCACATTGATCTTGATACATACAGGTAGAGAGGCATTGCAGAAGACCTCAAGAAATAATTTTGGATGAGGAAAAATGCCTTCAATCTATATATGTCTCAGGATCACGAAGTCACCGATCGAGTTTTCACAATTAGATTTCTGGATCAAGGTAGTATCGTTAATGACAATCCAGATTCTCATATGTCATGAAATGAGATTAGTCAAGTGATTATTCTGAATAATGGAATTTCTATCATACCTGATAATGTGTAGAAGCTCTGCCATAGCATATAGGAAGAGGATTCAGACATGTTGTGAGATGTTGAACTCCACACAATGCTTTAGCTGGAAGATATTATTGTCATAAGAAGACCATTTGTAATCAAATATGTCTGCAATAAAATTCCACATAGCAAAAGTCATAGCACAAGATAAAAATAGATGGTACGTATCCTCTAGGTGTTGATGACATAGAGGGAATTTATAATAGAGATAAATTCCAAAAGATTGGAGACAAGTCTCAGTAAGAATACAATTTTGCACCATGCACCAAATAAGATTAATCCTAGAAGGTTTAATCCAAGGTTTTTTAAAAAACTTCAACCAATAAAAGTAAAATTCCATGTCCTAGAAACAATGATTGTAAAAAAAATTGAGTCAAGAATACAATTGTGATCCAGTTCCCAAACCAGAAAGTCAACATCATTGGAGAAAGGGTAACCCTCAACCACCTACATGATAGAGTCAGGGATCTCCAAGGTTCGGGATTGAATCACTTCCTTTACAGTGTAGTTAATGCTATCAGAGGAAGTATTAGAAGAATGCATGGAGATAAGAGGGGAGCCAGTCCAGTTATCCCACCAAAAATGAATGGTGGAGTTCTGGCTAACCAACCATTTAGAGTTATTCATGATGCGGACAAACAAGTTTCTTAACGAGATCCAAAGAGAATATTGGACATAGTTTAGATTCCTATTTTTTTACCTCATAAAAATTTCAATTCTAAGGAAAGCAAGGGAGTCAGAATTATTATTGATTAGTCTCCAAGTGAGCCTTTATTGGAAGGCCTCATTGGACAATTTCATATTTTTAATATCAAGGCCACCCTTCTTAAGAGGGGTGTAGCAGTTCGACCAGGGAATGGTAACATGTTTCCGCTCAATGATGCTACTAGTCCAGAATTGTTTTTATATATGTATTGATTCTCTTGAGAATACCAAGAGTCTATTTGTAGATCATGAGGGAATAAACCAATTTGGAGATAATGGTCGATTTCACAAGGCAAATCCTACTATCCTTGGATAGGTATTTCCCTCTTCAGGCAGTAAGTTGGTTAATAACCTGATCAACAATATCATTAAAATAAATAGATTTAGGCCAACCCCAAAAATGGGAACTCCTAAATAAGTGAAAGTAAAAGAACCGTCCTTGATCCCAAGATTTTCTATAATGTGACCTTTCCGAGAGAGGGGGAATAATTTCCAAAATAAAATAAATGATTTATTCCAAATGATGGATTGAATCGAAACCTCATTCTTAGTGGGATAAGGATTCTTAAGGATAAGGATGATCTGTTTACATCCATTGATTAAAATGATTATGTCATCGGCATAAAGAAGATGGCTCGGGATAGCTAGATTCCTGGACGCCGAGATGGGTATAAGTTTACCTAGATGAACAAGAGAGGAGATAAATCTACTAAGGAAGTTTTCCAAAATAGTAAAGAGAATGGAAAAGAAAGAATCACATTGAAGAACTCTTTTATAGCATTAAAAATATCCCTTGTGAGAGCCATTAACAATAATTGAGATTGAGGAAAAGTTAAAGAGAGAGTTAATCCTACAAATGAAGATATCATTAAACCCAAAATCATTGAGAGATTTTAAAATGAATGTCCAGTAAATAGTATCAAAAGCCTTCCTATCATCAAGCTTAATGGAAATGATTCCCCCTCGGGAGAATTTGTTTAGATATTTGGTGCATTCCGAAGCAAGGAAAATGCATTCCAGAATAGATCTGCCTTTGATGAAACCAAATTGATTCGAGGAAATAATTTTTTAATATAGAGAAGAAAGTATATTAGCAAGAATATTGTAATGATTTTATAAATAGAGTTGATTAGAGAAATAGGTCAAAAAAGAAGGATTTCAGAGGCATTGGTCACCTTTGGAATTAAGGAGAGGAATTGAGCGTTTAAACCATAAGGAAATAGGCCAGTCTTAAAAAAATATTTAACAAGTTTGAGAAAATAAGTGTGGAAAACCTCCTATTGATGTTGAAAAAAAAGAATTATTGAAGCCATCAGGACTAGGAGAACTATCATGATTCAGACAGAAGACCGTGGATTTGATTTCATGGTTCATGGGAGCCGTTAAGAGAGAAAGAATGTCATCCTCATTGACCAAAGTCAGGATGATCCCAGTGAGAATCCTCATGTCAATATGAGGACCATTAAAAAAATTCAAAATAAGTGACAACATGATTATAAATGGTAGCTTTATAGGATAAGGTATTGTCATTATCTTTCAGAGAAGATAGAGGACGAGAGAATTTTCTAATACTCTGAAGGGCATTGTAAAATTTAGTGTTTCTATCCCCATCGGTGAGCCATTTCATTTTGAAGACCTGTTTTCAAAGGTTATCTTTGAGGGATAAAATGGATTTGAGATTAACAGAAATGATTATTTTAGTTTTGGGGTCAGAGGAAAAGTCAGAGTTAGTGAAGGTGATTTGAATTTGATTGCAATCATTCTCAAGGTTGGATATGTCTTGGTCAATCTGTTTAGATTTATAACTACACCAAACATTGAGACAATTTATAAGATGCTTGAGCTTGGTGATACAGAAAAAAGAATCTGAATGATGGCTCATAGAGTTCCAAAATCATTGAGTGAGATAAGAGCAATCCTGATCATTGGACCAAGAGTTATTTAATTTTAACGGTATACTAGTCTTGTAATTTTTTTGGGTGAAAGGTAACGAAAATATGATGATGATCAGAATTAGGTTTAGGTAAGGTGATGCTAGAGATGTTGTCCCAATGATCAAGGTTCGGTACATTCACTAGGGCGCTCTCATGTTTTCTAGAAACAACCTGATTATAATGACTATGATACCATGTGAATTTATCACCTATGAGATTGATTTCTACCAATTTACATTCATCAATTGAGTATCTAAATTATCTAGATGATATGGGTGAATGGGATGGTCCCAAATTCTCACTCGGAGAGATAATGGCATTGAAGTCCCCCATCACTAACCAAGGGTCATGCATAGAGTTAGATAAGGAAGATAGGTCATTATAAAAAGGCCTATGATCCTGATATCTATTTTTAGCATAAAAATAGGTGGAACAAATGTGCTTTCTATCATATGAAAAATCAAAAGTGATCATTTGGTCAGAGGAAATACTAATGTTAACGTCATTCAAGGAGTTTTGATAAATAATCCAAAGAGATTCAACATTACTATCATTAGCATGAGCACCAAGATAATTATAACCAATAGAAAAGAGATGCATAAAATTCCGATAGAAATTATCTTTGGGTTTAGCAAGCTCTAAAATTTTGGGTTTATGAGTTACAAAGAGTCTTTCAGGAACCGAAATAGTGTTAGAGTTGGCTAAACCCTAACAATTCCAAAAACTACATCCATTAAAACCTTGTTTTGGAGCTAGAGCTCCTTGTTTATTTTTTCATCCATTCGATCCCTTGTTCCTCCTAGATCTGCTGAGGTTTGAGGATGAGGAAAAAGGAGTCTTCATATCCTGTTTTCTCATAGGAGAAGTAGACAAGATGTTAGTATCTTTTAAAACATACAATTATTTAGAAGAATCATGATAATCCATCATAATAAGAGATTATTTTCCCTTTAAGTTTGGGGTCTCTGGGGTAGTAGTCAACACTGGAGAAACTAGTATTTCTACTACTCCGGAAGATACAGGAAGCACAGTTGAGTGCTACAGGTTGGGGTTGAATTACGACAAGGGCAGTGGTGTAGGAGAGTGTGTAGAGGGAATAGATGAACTCCCTGAAATTCTACCATCATGTTTAACCTGATGACTAGATGAATGCATACCCGAAATATCGGCTTCAGAGGCAGTGGCATGTGACTATTCAGTCTGCGCCAGAGGTGGAAGCTCAAGAGCACACGATTGTGTCGGAGCTAAAATTCCTTGATGAGGAGCCCTAGTATTTTCATAAGTTCTATCATTGGTGTCATCCTTACTACTGTCTGTGTGAGGCACTGGAGCAGATATAGGTGAAACCAGTGGTAGGGAGAATGAAGCATCACCCTACCTCTCGTGGAGGCTAGGGTTAGAGGCACAGGTTTCCAGAACGAGATGCTCAATGTGCTACAAAATATCATGATTGATCTATGAAAATTCCTCTAGTTCAACCTAGTCAGCCTAGGTGACTCCGGATCTCTCACCCAGAAGAGATGTTTTTTTCACCCAAACATCGGGTTTTTTCTTCGAGGGGTCGGTGATGGTAGAAGTCACAACCTTACATGATTTCTTCCTCATCACTTCAGTCCACCAGTCGTCCACATGTTGGAAAACATGATTTTTGATCACACGAAATTTCAACATGGAGTGGCCAAGGATTTTACATAGATCATATTAGGGTGGAATCCATTCACACTCAATGCAAACTTCAGCTCGATAATCGTTGGCACTATAGATGATGGAATCCAGAACTTTTTCAGCGATGTCGACTTCCACCATAACTCGATCATACATACCAAGCTCTGTATTAAGCATCCTTTGGAATATCTTTAGCAGTGTGCCAATACATGAATCTATGTCATTGAGTATCCAGGGGTGCCAAAAGTACTAATTAAAACCATGAAAATGCACCCAAATTTGAACTAGGGAATTCTTTGTGTTATATGGGTTAAAGGCGAGGTACCATTCAGAGATACGGAGGGCACCTAGTTCGATTTTCAGATTTTTAGATTTCGAGACTTTATTAAAATACTCATTCAATTTTAGAAAGAGATGGAAATAACCCTTACTGAGAGGGATGAGCTTCTAGTCAAAAAAACCCCAAATACTAGCAATTCTTGTTTTGAGCTCCGGGTTCGACCAGGGCTTGTCCCCTTTGAGATAGGAAATACGGGCCAAAATAGAGAACTTACAGAGTTGCGATCATTGTTTAAGCACATCTGGATCAGCCTCAACAATAAATATACCATCTTCGAGTTTCTTTCATCGAGCCACACGCATCTTAGAGGATTTATAAAGATCAATGCCCTTGAGACCCTCGATGAAGGAGATGCCTTTAGTCTTATCCTTCATGAGGATGTCATCCTGTTGGATGATGATTTTAGGTTTGAATGCAAGTTCACATTCAGGATCGAAGCCACTTCCCATCTAGAAGTAACAATCGAATCAAACCAAGGCAGACGAAATCGTCATATTTGGAAAACCCTAACAGAAGTGGCGGCAGCGACGAGAGCACCCGACCGTTGAGCATTTTTCCTCTAAACATATGTTTGTTATTATTCAGTTTTCATCATCAGATCCACCTTAATTTTACTGTTTTCCAAAAAAAATTACTTGTAATTTTAAATCCTTTTAAACATTTCCCCATATTACCTAATATATTCTTTATCATGTAGCTTCATTCTGAGTAACTCCCACGGCATCTTAAGACGACAAGTTCAGGAAAATATTTATTGAAACATGTATTCGTGAAACTATCCAAATCCATGTAATAAATTTCCCCAGTATAAATTTTGTTTTTTATATGTCACCATCACTGATCAGCTTCCCCATTAAAATGATACACATTTAGTACAACATTCTCTTATTCAGAGAATTGAAGGATAGATTATATCTTCTAAGTGGAGTCAATCCACTATTATATGATGAAGGGATCAGAATATCCACTAATGATAAGAGAAAATTGATATATTGTAGGGGACTAGAACACAACACATTCTTTCATAGGATATGGATAGAATTCCACATGGTTCATGCTATTATTCATAACATGAGCTAGTTGATCCAGTACTGTTGTGATGTTCTGGGATCTCCTTCCCATCATGTTTGACATATAATTAGGGAAATCAACACATTTCATATCAAATTTATTATTTTCAATAATTATCATAATTTATTCATTTAACTAAGAAAAGTAAATAAATAAAAATGCATCTTGAATACATCACATATAAAAAAGAAACTATGAACATTAATGGATAAACATATAATTGAAAATTTCATCCAAACATGTGATTCCCTATGATTCAACATTGGTCATTCATTATGATATAATTTTCCATTAGGTTCTTAATAATGTTTTCTAGTCCTAATCCTCAAAAATTATGGAACCACCCTCTGATACCAACTATAATGACCACATCCCTTTTAAAAAATTATTACATTATTTGGGGAATAATTATCCCCAAATTACAAACCATGGATTGAAATGTCTAATGAAATTTGTAGAATGGGAAAATAATTTGAAAACATTAAAAATGAATAAAACACCTTTTAATTATTCATCATAATCAGATCCTAACTTCTTTTGAGAGAATACACGTGTATAGGATAACCTAGGGAATAAAGAGGCAAAAATGAATGAGCTAAAAATCGTAGTAAGGGAGAAATAATGGAAAATATGTAATGGACATAAGTCTAAAGACATAACATACTAAAATGAAAGGTATTGTAAATGGATAACATGTACAATTATATCATACCAACCATCGAATCATTTGATCATGGAAATATAGTAATGTGTTAGCAACATATAACCTGACATAAACATGAGTCCATGCTAACTTCAATACTATATCACATGGTGGAAAAATCCCTATAATGGATTATATTTACTCCCTAATACCATACATTGTGTAAAAATAGACTAAATATTTACCCTATGAAATTTATCATGATTTTTACACACCCGTCATAACATGTTCATGAATGTGTGTTCCAAAATAATAAATAAAATAAATATGTAATTAACATTGATGTTTTCAATGCAATAAAATGGGCATTATGATCCTGACACATGAAATAATCAAAGGGTGTATAAAAAATCCTAACCATGAAATAATGGATTAAATAATGTATATAAAATCATAAAATATATATTATGAACATATCATGAATAATGATTTCCTATTAAATTGAATACATGAACAGGTGAATTTGGGAATCTTTACAAATTACCCATTTTAGTGCGGTTCATAAGAAATTTTTTTTGAGTCATCAAAGAGGATAAAGAAATAACTGTGTCATAAAAAATAAAAATGAACTAAAATAGTTTATCATGATAAAATGGGAGACGTAGGAATAATATTGTTGTCCTAAAATAGTTAATTGAGTGTACATGAAAATGGGTAATAACTTAATGTGTTCCTTTTAATTGATATTTTATATTGCGAGGAATTAACAATGAAACCTTGTAAAACATGTCATTCCCTGTCAATGAATGATTAATTAAGATATATACACATTTTTGGAAAATATATAGATAATTTAAGACTATTATATAAGAATACTGAGGAAATGCATTTGGGGTAAATAGAGAGATCCCATAACCCTAACAGAATGACATATGAATTAAGAGATCCCTTACTTTATATATGAAAGCTTTCTGAACATGTACATAATGTTTTGGATAATCTAATTAGATTCAGAAATTATATTTTTCAAAAGATCTTATAAATTTATCAGAATTATTTTAATTTTATTATTTTTATTTAGTATGATTCCAATTAGTTATAGAGTTCAATTTCATCTTTTAAGGAGAAATCATTCCATGGTTTTATGGTCAGTTGGCCATTGTAAAATTACAAAAGTTCAGGTTAAATGGAAATAATGCTCAAAATTGAAATAATATATCTTTAATTTTCATTCATAAGTTTAAATTCTCAACAATATCATTTTATTATATTTTTATAATGATTGATTTAATATAAATTTAATGATAAATATTTATTTTATTTTGGAGGTTTTTATATTATTAATAACTAGTTTTTTATATATAATATTATTAAAATATATTAGTTTCAAAACATGAAACAAATTATATTATACATGTAAAAATGTTTTTAACCAAAATAATGGTTTTTTGACAATAATTGAATGTGTTAATTGAAGACAATAAATAATTGTTCATTGTGATGTTAAATTGGCATAATTTGGGAAATGATTTAGATTCATTGAATAAGAGGGGATGAAAAGATATGATGAATAATGATATTCCCTTATAAATATAACATTCCAATATTCAATTTATTCTTTAGTTATATTGTTTTTATGGATGAATGAGTTTAGGAGAATGTATAATTATAAATGAAATTATAATAGATTGTTTGAAAAAGTTATGTATTGAATATAACATCCTTAAATAAACCCTTCAATAACATGAAATGGGTATTTTTTTGATGTCCTAACCCATCTTGTACTGGGTATTGAGCCTCAACTACCCCATGACCGCCTCCACAGACCAGGGGTTCGGGACTATCGTTGAAGGCACTACAAACTCCGGGAGACCTTTTCCTACGAATATGTATACACATGAAACCAACTCAATGAAAAAGTATAGAGGTAAAGAATGAAAGGTACCACACTGCTATAAAAAGGGAACTATACATATATAGTTTGAACTCTTAATAGATCAAGTAAGAGAAAAGGTAAAGTTGAAAGGGAAGAGGAAAAATACACACCCAACTAGAAATGTGCCACAACCCGACAACATGTGAAAAAGAAGAATAGTTGGGAGAGCCCCACTCCTGAATACCATTCTACGACCACTTCACACAGTACAAGCACACCATTTCCCTAAGCTCCTCTAATATCACGATCAACATGTCTGTCATCTACAAGGGCACACTAAATTCAGGAGAATCCGATTACGGTGTGATTATATGAATACTCAGTAGGATTCCCCGATTTGCTCGAGGGAGAAGCATGAGAGGTACTGAAGAGGGGAGTAGTAAGAGTGAACAAGGTGAATTAGTAGTGAATAGAAAGAGTACAACTCCACCCAATAGTAGATATGCTAACTCCTGGAAACCGAAATGAGAGAGTAAGGGGATCTCCATATCACAACTCATACACAGTATAACTTAATGAACACGAATTTTGATGTTTATTCATAAATATAAATCATCATATTCCATTGAGAAGTTCCACTACTGAAAGACATAGAATTCATTCTATTACTGATCCATACAGGATTGTATGTCACTGATCTATATAGGGTTGTATGACATTGATCCCCACTGGGTTGTAATTCCTCTCTCCTCTTAGGGTCGTAAGTCTTCAATCCATACAGGTTCATAAGTCATTGATCCACGACGAGCAGCTCTAAGGATGTTATTCATTGGGTCGTGCTACTGCTGATCCACATAGTGTTGTAAGTCATCGATCCACACATGGTCATAATTCATTGATCCTCGACGGGCTACTCTAAGGCTGGTCCTCATTGATTAATGCTAATGCTAATCCACTCAGGGTCGTAAGTCATCGATCCACACATGGGTCATAATTTATTGATCCATGATGGGCCTCTCTAAGGCTGGTCCTCATCGGGTCATTATACTGCTGATCCACACAGGGTCTCTCTGATACCAATCCACAAAGGGTCACTCTTTACTTGACAGCCAGCCACATGATTCATTCACTTCGTGCACTTGAGATCCGTAGATTCTACTCATCAAGGCATCAGTCGTACTTCATCTTCCAAAAATTCTCACTTAAAAGTAACCTAAAGAACTACCTCGTCATAAGGGTTCGAATGAGATAGACGGCGTGTCAATCGGGCGCCCGATAAATTTCCAAACAAGGGTACTAAACTAAAAATCATGTACCCAGTGGTGTGCTAGTGTACTCCATGAGTACATGATATCTCTATCCAAAACTCTGATGAGTTTGAAATGTTTTTTGTTTAACCAAAGGGCTAAAACATACTTCAATAGGCAGGCCTCCTCAAATGTCACTAGATAACTAGATGGATCAGACCATTACGATCCTTGGTGAAAAACACACAAGATTATCTATTCATTCTCCTTGAAGGGACATCTTATAGAAAGTCATATATCACTACATTGTGCTTGAATGACATTACATGGGGCCCACACCTTGGTCTTGAAAGCAATTTTATGTATCACACCATCTTGATCCTCATGAAAATACAAATGACATGGACTACCCATTTGTCCAAAATGGATACCCAGTGAAATAGTTACATTTCACCACAACATGCACAAACTAGCCATGAGGGGCCCACACCATGTCTTGGAATTAAATATCCAATATCAGTCTAGAAACATCTTTCATAATTCCTGGGTCACAATGTCATAGATGGTTTGTCATTCTGACATATTATGAGGGAGATATGTCGGATACAAGATCTCATAATAATAATAATATTATTGGGTGTTTCGTGGACCCAAGATATGGATCAGAATTTATTATTCTACATTGGACTTGAATCAACCATCTTAATGACAAGATCACATCTCTACTAACATAATGTCAATCGGACTTCCCATGCAGGAGTTAGAGCAGTCAAAGATTTAATAATAATAATATATTATTATTATTATTATTTGAGTTTTTTTGGTACCTGATCAAAAAACCTAGAAAAGACATCCAATATTGGACTTGGAATGTCCATTTTCATGTCAGGGTTTCATTTCCACTGATTGTTCATGAATCCAAGGTCGCACAAAGAAGATACGATCAAAACCTATTTTTCCTAATGAAAATAATAATAACATTATTATATTATTTTTATTCTTATTTAACTGTTTATTTTTTTATTCAATTCAAAACCCATGTTCAAAACCTTACAAATCCTTTGTGTGTAGAAGCCCCAAATTCACTCATCCTTTATCATTTATTTCCCTTTTTTATATTTTCATTATTATCTTATAATTCCCCTCTCTCCAATCACCTTCTTTCACAGTATTCTCCTCCTGCAGCCTAAACTATAGGGTTCTTCCGCATGAACAGAACCACAACCACCACATCTGACTACCCATGACGTTGCGCCTCCAGCCTTCTGCATCACCACATCTCAATCCAGCCACACCTCCTAGCCCCTGATCCTCTCGTCACACCGGCCTCACTCCTTTGAACCGCCAGGCCCATGCAGGCCTGGTTTTCCACACCACACTGAACCACTGAAGCCGTCTCACATGCCACCAGAGCCACCTCTCCCAACCACCATAGTCAATTTCACATCTATCCAGAACCTCCTTCATTATCCACCAGAACCCTCATCGGACCCACGCCCCGGAATATTTCTGCATGTCATTCTGGGTTCGATCTAACTCAGAATGAAGAGACGAATGCGGATCTGTAATCCTCATGTTGATATCTTCGCTTTTGTATACCTCTCTCAATGAAACATTGAGTTCTTAGAACATTATATGGTGTGGGAACACTTAGGACGAGGAGTTCATTTGAGATACTCCACTTGTCTTTTTGAGAAAAGTTGGAGTACAACCGGGATGGATCAGACATGAATCCAACTGGGCCCTTGGCACTAAAATGCCTATAACATATCGACCGAGTATCTGATTGACGTGTTGTCTATCACATTTTAACCCTTATAAAATTAGGGTCATTCAGGTTAATTCTAAGTGGGACTTCTTAGCAGTTAAAATAAGGTCAATTTCTTGTGGATCGGATCCTCCGGAAATTAAGTGTGATTATTGTGAAAATCCAGTGGCTGGAAATGACGTGAAGAATTAATAGAAATCCTCTATGGGTCAGATCTTAGTGATCCGATGAGTGGGTCAGCACCTAGAGATCCTCTGTGGGTCAATACCTTGAAGTCCTTTAAGTGGGTCAACACCCAGTGATCCTCTGAGTGGGTTATCACCTAGTGATCCTTTATGGGTCAACAACTAGCGATCCTATGTGGGTAAGCACCCAGAGATCCTATGTGGCACAACACCTAGAGATCCTCTGTGGCTCAGCCCGTAGAGAACTTGTGCGTTCTAGCAGTAAAATCCACTTGATAGAATAAGTTGGTGTAGCTTTATGACTAATAATCTTTATTCATATACCTTAAATTATATACATGGTTTGAGTAATGTACTTTACATTATGATTTGTGATTTAATTCTTGCTTTGTGGTTTTTTTGTTGTGGAATTTTGGGAGACCTTCATGTGTCTCAGGGTCCCTACTGGGAATTGTTATACTCACCCCATCACGAGATTCACTTTCACCTTATTGTGTCTTTTGCAGATGACGGGCAGCCTTGACCGAGATTTGGGAGTCGGGACAAGACGGTGTACGGAGGTGACTAGTTGATGTCGAGAGCCGTAGTAATGAGCTGTACCTACCCTTCAGGTAGGATCCTTGGTGGATGACCTCTGGAGCTATTTTTCATTTTTTACATTCTTTTAGTTGGGTTTGTATACTTTACCATTCTACTTAAATTAACACTTTTATTTTCAGCAATAATAATCTGCGACTTTCTCTTGTTGGGTACATGGTCTATTTCTTTGTAGGTTTAAAGGTAATGTCTTCCCATTTTTAGGGATATGCCTTTCTGGTGCTAGTCCCCAACCCATAGCCTATGAATGGCGGGCTTGGGGTTGTCACGACACAGGCCTAGGGGTACGGTTCATGACAGTTGAGACCAGAACCTCTAGGATGTGCGAAAGTGGTACTCTAAGGAAATTAGTTTGAATATTTAAAGTATAAGATTATTAGAATGAGTATGAAAAAGTGGTGGCGATGGGATATATTTTTAGTGGGAGGAGAGGGGAGGTTTTCATTATTATATTAACTAGTTTAATATTTTGGATCAAAACTATCAATAATGAAGATTCTTATTACTTAGAATAGTAAATAGTTCATTATTTATTGAACTAAAGGCTAATTATAACACAATTTATTCATCTATGACTCAAACATTCATGTCTTTAACATATAATGATAGATTTTAAAAGATATTGTATTTAACTATTCATAAAAATTTAACTTTATTAAAAAATACCAAAAACTCACCACAACAATTTTCAAATATACATATTTCAATATTATAATCCATTTAATAAAAATAAGGTTCTAAATTTTCTAAATTTATCTTCTAAATAAAATCATCATTTTTTGAAAAATGATGTTTTTAATATTATAATCGATTTTATAACCCTTGGAAAAATAAATTGAGGTATAATAAATTTATGTTATATTTGTAATACAATATAATATTAACTTAGGAATATATTTTATTAAAATACAATTTCATTTGAATCGTTATATAAATTATAATATCATAAATAAACTGTTATGTTTTAAAAATATACCAACACATAATTTATCATTTAAAAAAATTACATATAACATGAAATAAATATAAAATTTTTTATTTATAAGATACCAAAATTTTATTTAATGTTTTCAGAGCTGATATTACAATTCCAATACCCATAAAACTATTTTTATTGGTCATATTACTATTCTAAATGTCATATTTATAACTGTCATCTAGGTTCCAATTTTTTTAAAAATATCACTTATTTTCTTCAATCCTCTTTAACTAAAATTTTATATCAAGTATATATATAAATTTTTCAACAAAATTAATATTATTTTATTAATATAATTTTTTATTTCTATAGAATTGTTCGTGAGTGTGATCATTCTAGTTGATCGAGCATAATAGAATTTTTTCATTCATATTTCACATTTTCTTTTTTGTCTTGAAATAATATTTAGAATTATTTTTGATTTATTTTTTGTTAATTTATCATTGTTCATTAATATTAATAATTCTTTTCTTGGGTTCTCTATGTTATTTATGTGTTTTATAATTATAGAGCAAAAAAATCCATTGATAAAATTATTGGTTATTACAACATGAGTGTGGAAAAGTGAGTCAATATATCATAATAATGGAGTATAATATAGGTATAAAAATGTTAATATTCCTAGAAATGAGGAATAATAAGAAATTATGGAACAAACATTATATTGTTAAATCCCAACAATATGAATAAAACCAATCATTCCCAAAATTTATTATATGATGAAACCCTATAATTCCTACCATTTGTATTCGGAGAGAACTAAATAATGTCCATGATTCATCATCTCAGGATATATAAAACATTAAAAAATGAATTCGAGGGATATATATACCCCACCCATCACAACCGTACATATGAGTTCCATATGGAATCATTCGTATATCATAATAATATGAACCAATGGAAAGAAAATTAGTTTCTTAATATTTCCAAATGGTATCACCTTAAATGTCCTCTAGAATAAGACCCATTAATATCCTAAATCAATAACCCAATAGGTGGAATTCATAAAATAATTTATAGTTTTATTCAATAAATATCACTCCGTAGGAGACATGTCTTTCAAAGATAAAAATAAAAATGGATGTGAAACAATAAAGGAGTTGATATGTACAATTTTATAAAATTTTCATAAATTGAAAATATTGTGATTCTCTTTCATAAGCATATTTTAGATAAGATTAAAAGAATTATTTTTAAAAAATTATATATTAAAAAATAAAAATTAAAACGAACATTGAAAAATAATAATGATTATCTACTGTAAATTTGGCTGTAGAAGATAAATTATATGATGATAAATGGAAAAAAAATATATTTGAAAATAACATTATTGAAACCATATCCCAAAATGGAAAAAAATTATGGTAATATTAGATAATACATATTAGTGTCTATAAATAACAATGGAGGATAAATTATTACAAAAACAATATGGAAATGATATAATAATAGGCGTTAATGGGGATTGTTAAAATATATCCTTTATTAAATTATAAAATACAAAAAATATGAATATTTTCATGATAAAATGATAATTTCTCATAGGGAAAAAGAATATACCAAATAATATAAATATATTTAATTATATAGGAATCTTATAATGAAATAATAATGGGAGAAAAATAATAACTCATTGAAAATGTGGTTCAATCAAAAAAACACTTACTGTGGATTCCTAGTTTATAAAACATGCTATGAACTCATGTATGATATACATAATAGTATTAATTACCTATTTTATAATAGTAATTAAATATATTTGATTTTAATTTATTTATTTAATATAATTCATTATATAATTCTTCCTTGTTTATTGTTTATTTTTTATTTTTTATTATCAGATGTTTAAGATATTCATATTTTATCCCTTTTTTGTAATATTGATATCGATCCCCAGAATTTGATATAACCTTTATCATTAATATATTTTCTAAGGAATGTTAATAAATTTTCTTTAATGATTTATAAATATCTAATATCATTTCAAGATAATTACAGTTTTGATTCATGAATATGAAATCAGTTAAGATATTTTTTCAAAAAAATTTAACTTGTAAAATGTAGTATATTAATGATAGTTTAAATATTATTATAATGCATAAATATTATTTTATATATATTAATTATGTCATAAATATAATTTATATTTATTTAATATTTTCTTAGATCCACATATGATATGTAGTGATGAAGAATGAATTATTATGTTCATGGTTATGGTAGTCTTCTTATAACATGAGTGTTTTTTTTTCATTTCTAAGTTGATGAGAGATAGAAAGAAAATAGTTCTTCCATCAACATAATATAATTTCAATATAATTATGATTATAATTTCATTATATTAATATGATTATAATATTTTTGGAGGAGGGTTCGATGATATATATATATATATATATAAGAAAACGATATAGTGGTGGTAGTACACATATTGAGCACTTGAATCTTCTTTTGAATGACCTCATAGAAATAGAATACTTTGGTCACATTTTTCTAACCAAGCAATTCTTAAAAGTGGAATATGAGTCTATAATAGAAAAAAATGGTGATTTTTCTATAATTACAAAGGATGATGTTTTTTTTTATTTTAATCAATGTGAGCTCCTTTTGAAGGTTCAAAATAAATAAATTTCATTGGAAAATAATGTTTGGTTAATGTTAAAGATGTAATAACATGGTAATTATATGATTGAGGTGGAGAATGTTCGGTGGAAATGTGGGATTTACATTAATAGCTAAAATATTTCTTCTATAATTTGAAATTATAAAATTTATTTAGTAAATTTCATGCCTAAAAAGAATACATCATTCCTACCATTTAACATTATTTAAATATTTATTCTATAAATTAACTTTTCACTAACAAAATTATATGAACTTTGTAATCAAATTTCAACATGATTATTATAATTGTTTTACGCTACTTATTCTAATTAATTGTGTAAATATGTGAAAATTAACTTCTATAATAAAATATAAGATGTATATAAAACATGGCTTTTATGGAAAATTCACTTTTGATATATTCACAGTTCTTATTCATAAATGATTTAATATAATATTTAAAGGAATGTTATTATATTATATATAATATATTTAAAATAATTATTTTATAATAATATATTTATTATCTTAAAGGAATGCTTAATGTGCAAAAAATGATTTTTAGTTAAATATTTAATCATATAATTATTGTATTAGTTTTTAGAAACATTAAATTCAAAATTTTATATTTAAAAAAAAATTAAAATTTGTTTTGTTAAATTTAATATAAATACACATGATATATATAAAAATATATACATTATTAAATTGATAAATAAATTTTTCTTTCTTCTGAACTTTAACTAATATAACCCCTCAAGCACATGATCCTCATCCTAGTTAGTGAGGTATATTTATGTGCATCCACAAGACCCATGTTTAAAACCAGGCTGAGGCATATTTTCTAGGTACTGTAGCAGAACTGTACATTGTGTGGTACTGTAGAAGTTAATTTAGTAGGTACTGTTTGGTATTGCAGTAGCCGAAACTATTCATCTTGGGAAACCTATTTGGGATTGGAGTCCTTAATACCTTCGGTCCACACAATCCTTTGGGTCAGTAGGGATTTCGGGCCACCATTAAGGCCTTCGGACCACTTCAAGGACTTCGAACCACATAAAGTTTCCCTAGATAGAATCTATAAAAAAGGAGCATCCCAAGAGGAGGATTTAGAGTCAGTACACTCACTAGAGAAAAACCAATTTATTTGAAAGAATGAGAGGGTTTGGATACGCCATCAGGACTAGCATGTGCTTGCATGGAATTCATAGCCATATAGCCAAGCGAAAGTGGTGAGCTACTATCACGATGCAAGATGTAGGGGAGGGGTAATTTCTTATAGTTATAGTCTGGATGAATTTTCTAAGACCATCAGTTCATGTAATGTCTCTTAATCCTATGGTCCATGTAATCACTAAGCCTACGGGCCTTGTAAGTGTTCCCCCTCGTCCCATGAAAGGGGGGTTATTAAAAATCAATAATAATGAATGCCTTCAGTCCATTCGGGTATAACCCCTCAAAATAAATGTATAAGTGATAAAAATAAGATATAAAGTAGTTGTAGTCATGGGTTGAAATTATATTAATATGGAGCTTATGGTTATTTTCACAAGAATTAAATTATACCATAAATGATCTATCCAGGCCAACTTGGTGTATTATAATTTGGGGTTAGTCTAGGGATAACCCTATTGAAGATCTTGTTATTCCAATCATGGGAAAATGATCCTCAAAAGGAAGAAATCTACTAATTTACAACATTTCTGATGTTTTATGAGTTGATTTTGTAAAATAGTTTTTCAATTTATACAAATAAATTTAATGGATAATTTTTAATGGTCTTTTTTATTATAATATATTTCATTATCATTAATTAAAGAATGTGGAACAAGTTATCCTAACATTAAAGTGTTACAATTTCTATGGAGGTTATATTCTAAAACACTTAGTGTAACATTTCATTAAAAAATTTATTATTTAGATTAAAAAATTTAGATATTATGTCATAATTAAATCATCAATTTTCATAATGTATTCCTTAACCTTACATTCACCACACAACATTGACTAATTGGGTGGTCATATTTCACATAACCTTCTCTTTTAATCAATTATCTCCACATGTATTTCAGTATAATATAGATCATGTACCAATTACACATATTATTAGTTTTGAACATGTGATGGATCATGTATATAATTTCTCAAAATTTATATTTGGAACACATCATACACATATCAGTGTTGTGGAGGTGGTTTTATGTGATAAGATACATCCCCAGCACAATTAAGAATCATTAAGGGCTGATGGAATCTAGGGATTAGATTCCATTTAATCCAAAATATCATTACCTATTTCCAAGGAGTTATCTATAAAAAATACAATTCCATTAACTTAAATCTCATTATATCATTGAAAATAACCTCTATATATCATTTTTTGAGTAATTGTTTTATTAATGTCTTAGTGAATGCATATATCTTATTCTATCATTTCCTAGAAAAGATTTGTTCCTATAAGCTTTTTTCTATAAATTTTTTCAAACATGATAGATTTATGAATATATTACTATATATATCTTAGTATGCTTCCATTTAAATGAAATATTGGAAACTATTTTTATATATGAACTCCACTAAAGGAAAATATTTTCCAAAAATTCTTTTGAATTACATCAACAAATATCATAGTATATATTCCAATATATGAATGTAAATTTAGGATTGATCATCAGTTTGGGTATGGTAATTCATGATAACGCTATGTTATATAACCATTTCTTTTTGAACACTCCCAATAAAAATTGATGTGAACCATAGATCAAAATTTGATATAATTGAATGTATTATTCTTTCTAGTCTTACAACTTCCATTATGTATAACATATAATGTAGATAAATTGGGTAATTTATAAAAATATTAAATAGGTGTGTAGAATTTTCAAATCTATCCACTATTACCCAGATGGAATTAATGTTGTAAAAAGTCATAGGAAGGCCGATTATGATATACATTTTAATGTTCTCCCATTTTCACATTTCTGTATAATATATTTTCATTATCCCACTAAATTTAAGATATTAAATTTTACTTATTCCAATAAAAAATAATCGAGATACATAAAAAAGAATATCCATATTAATGTTGTCACACTATAAGTGATACCTATAATCTTTATACATTGTTTTGTTTTCAAGATGAATAGATATTTATGACCAATCTAATCATCCAAAATTTTCTGTTTATTTTTTCTATTATGGATGGGACATATATATGGGTTCCAAATCATACAACTCCAACTCCATCAGGATAAAACTATAGGATATTTAATACCTCATTATATTTCTCCATATCATTTTTAGGATTCCATGATCATTATATTTATTGATAGTTAACTAATAAATTTAAAAGTTATGATATCAAACATTTCCTTAGGATGTCTGTATCAATACATCAAATATCAATAATTATTAGGTCCCTTATAGATTCCAATTAGGATGGGGAATCATGATTCATTCAAATTGCAGAATCAAACATGATTATTGAATTCCTGAGGTGGTAATGTATTGATAAATAATAATCATGGGTTAAATAAAAAAATATTCATTGAAAAATATTCATATCCAAATGTGTACATATATTATTTAATCTATTTGGATCTATGAAGATCTAATAATTTTCACAAATGAGATAACAACGCTAAATATTTTATGCATAGATTACAAGCTACGACATTAGATAATGAACTTAGTAATTCTTCTTGGGATACTTTAATTGAAATAATTCACAAGACATTACCTTTTAATATTATATAAGAAAACATCACATACCCATTAATTAATCCATACTAGATAGCATATACCCTTATCAAATATATTTTAATGAATTTATAGTGGTAGTAAGTAATATCTTATTATGTTTCATGAATCCTAATTGATATTATTATATCAGATGGAACATTACTCACTTCCATGATAACTTGTTTAGTTGACTGAAAAATCATACAAAATTTCGTATAAAACTCTAGTATTTTGCTTCTAATCTATGAAGTATTCAAAAAAATCATATTGGTTCATCCCATCTATTCTTCAATATCCTTTATCATTGATTAATACACTAGTATACCCTCAACTTTTATAAAATGATTGAAGAAGTATACATCATACAACCAAAACTCAAACTAATTAAACTATGTATATAATTTCTCTTTTTTTGGTCCTTTAGAATACTCCTCTAATTCAATTCATACTCATCATTTATATTTCAATATATAAAAATATAATTAATAAAAACTACCATAAATGAAACAAATGTAACATCTCGACCCAAAATATTTGATTGTTATGGACTAGAATAACACTATCCATAGCTGATGACATTGTAACACAAAATTATAATAATAAATTTTATGGTCTTAATGCATCATGGTGGATGATTTTTCTATTAAACAAACCAGCAATAAAAATATATTAATTTGACACAATAGGATGCATGTTTCAAAATCAAAATAATGTTAAATTTTATTACCAAATATAATATAATTAATATTAGAAGTGGAAAAAAATACATGTCTAAAATCTCATGAAATATATAACTCAAGGATGATGTGACTTAAGGAGAAAATTCATTGTCCCCCAATATCTCAATACTCTAGACATTATTACGTGACTATTGTATAAATATAAAACCATAAACACACATGGAAATAGCTTCATGAAGATCTACTTGAAAAATAAGAAACATTTTGCTTTCTTGTATCATTATAAACAACATATTCATATTCATCGAATTGCATAAAAAAGGATGAGTAGTGAACCCTTTCAAAAAAATGGGGATACCTCCCATAAATTACACTAAAATAAGAAAAACATTACCTTGTAATTTATTAAAAATAAAATACAAGATTAATAATGAAAACAAGTGATCAATATGTATATATATATTATGTATATTAAATAATTCACCCCAAAAAAACACCCATGGAATGAACCCACAAACCAATGTATAACACCATTAAATTTATCCACTATGTAGAGGTTTCCCTAAATATCCTAACGTATAGGTGGTATTCATCCCTTTATCCTCAATCCATCACTCCAAGAAATAATAAAATACTATAATGGGTAATTACTTAATCATTATCTAACACATATTTATTTTCCCATGTGAATATGAACAAATAAACTCCATGTTAATGGAGATTTCTCACATTAAAAACCTTTATTTTAAAATCCAAAAATCCTTTAGTAATATAAAATAACACCGTGTGGGTGTCATCCCTAAATATATATTTTAATACCAACCAAGAAAAATTGGATACCAAAAACTCTTTCAGAACTTGTTTCCAAAAATATGAAGAAATGATTTTATAAATGATTATCCATGACATTGTAGGAGAATGTTGATAATGAGAAGGAGTAAACTACCTCTAATTCATTTGAATAGAAGAATCACATAGTGATATTATAGATTCTAGTTTTCCTTCATAATTCCTTTAATATAATCTCTTTAATATTTATCCAAACATAACCTAAACCATAATCTAGGCATAAAATCCCCAATATAGTGGTTTTCTTATGATAAATTAGAGGAAAAAATGGGAGAGAGGATGAATGAAACTCATATCATTGATATCCCAGATCCAACGATCTCTAATATATAAAAATCGAGAACCGATAGGAAGAATATATTAAAAAATTACTATTTAAGGAGAAATTTTTTGGAACCAAAGGTATTATAGGATGAATTTTGTTTTAGGTGGCACCTATAGGTTAAAAAAAATTGGAATTAAATATTATCACCACATGGTTTGGTCATATAGATTGGAAAAAACTACAAGAAACATGCATATCAACTCATTACTAAGAATTAAAAAGTCTCATGTTTTCCACATGGTATAGCTAAACAATACACCAACCACACACCAATCTATAATTCCCCTCTCTTAGAATCAAGATTACTTGTAGAACACCACATGGTTTCCTTTAATTGTGTGAAAACATTTATCCTGATAAAACATTCCCAAAACATCCCAAAACCATAATTTTGATACTAAAAATAAAGTAAACACTACATAACATAAAACTAAATAATAAAATATAGAAATACCTAAAATAGGTATTGTTAAAATATCCACACCATATAAATTTATATCATTTCGACAATAAATTTGTTCATATTAATATGAGTGTTCAAGCCATTGATCCAACATGAACATATCACAGTACTATTTATCCTCCTAAATAGAAACATTATTAAAAAATATCCATATAAAATATATTCAAATACCTAAAAAAATTATATCTTCTCTATAATATCAATTAGATATAGAGGAAATAAAGAATCTGTTTGAGGTGTAACATTCTCCCAATGTATCACATGACTATGGATAGGTAGGTACTAATTTAACAATTATACATGGTAAACAATATAGAAATAATTGAATATTATTTGTAAGGCTAATATATATTAACTTACACAAAAAAGTTCCAAAAATTAAAATGGATTGAAAATTTGAGGGGATAATTTTCATTGCTTTCTCAAAAAGTAGTGACCTAGTCATTGTGATACACTCAACTATATGTTGTCATTGAAATTAAAACATAATGGGTTTCCACAATTAATTACATATGATCTATGATAGATTCAAATTTTTTTTTTCAATTCATTTCTTGACCATTTCTATTTTGAAAATATTATCATAGAAAATACTTCGCCCATTCAATGAATATTCTCTTGTTATTACCCAATATATTAGAGATTGACATGGATGACCATAAAAAGCCTTTACCAAATATATTTTTATCATCTCTTGATAAAAATATTATATGAAAATTATAATAAAGGTAAATTTTCTTCCCATGAACCACCATGATAAAAATAAAAATCTTAGATCATATCATTTAATTTCTATATCATATTTTCTTGGTGTTTATACATAGTTGGATGATATATCAGGCTCATGGTAAACATAGTTTCAATGGATTATTTCATAGATGTATAAATTCATAATGTTAATATAAAATAATGATCAGAGACAATTGATAATGGTAATCTGTGTAATTACACCACTTCAATGATATATATTATTACCATATATTCCAGTATATTAGAATGGGGAATTGGAATAAAATATGATTCCATGGTTTGTTGATCCCCAATCAACAAAATAACATACTGCTTCAAAATAATTTTGGGTAATAATGTGATAATTCTAATGGTAATATTTTTTCATCTTAATATGGTTATAGGTATAGATATTTAACATGGATATTAGTTTTTGGGTTCTATTTGATATAAATTTTTAGAAAATGTATCTTGTAATATTATCAGTAAATTTCTATTTAATACTATACCACTAAAAATTGATCTTCATTTCTAGGTACATTTTCTAATTACCTGAGTGAATCATCAATGTTAATAGTCATAAGTGGACTGGATGTTTTATTATAATGGTTAAATAACTATTATTTGATTCCAAAAAACACAATATAGGGTTTTCAAAAACATTACAAACCTCGATGTTTTCCCCAAGACTGGGTATTAAAGTCATGGAAGGTAATTTTTTATCTGATTCTTAAAGCACCATCACTATACTACATAAATAAAGGATAATAGTTTTGGGACAGAAAAAATCATTATAATGGTGTTCCTTGAATTCCAAATTCATTTCAATGATAATTCCTATAAGATTCCACTAGTCATAATCTTATTTGATCACATTATTATAATATTTCCAACTCAATGCATTGGCACATGAATTTCTCATTTCCATGTTGAATAAACCATGAAAAATCCATATATCTTGAGATATTTCATCCATATTCATTTCATTTTCCAAAAACCACATTGTGGAATGATTTTTATTCAATTTATTTATCCATAAGCATGATGATATATTGACTCAATTTTAATTTGTTCCATGTTTTTAATGAATTTACCATTACATATAATTCAAAATCGTGAATCATTTAATTTTTTCATTTTTTAACTATCATTATACTTAATCTATTACATTTTCTCCCCTCCTAAGAACACTTCAAAGTCCATATTTAACAGTATCATAATACAAAATATATTATTATCTTACTTCTATAAATATGAGGATTTATACTCAAGTAATTCAATCATTAATCTCTTGAATAGATTTTTGGTATTATTCATTCCACTCGAATGAATACCATTTATTGTAATAGTGGTCTTAAGAGAAGCATGTCATGAGAATTCTAATAAAAAAATAATTCAAAAATAATATTTAAAATATTTTATATCAATGATATTTTAATAACTTGTTTTTGAGAAATAAATTTTTGTATATTTTCAGTATTGGATTATATGCTTGTTTCAGAAATTACTTGGCCAAGGAAATGATCATATTGTGTCTAGAAGTCACAATTAGATATTTTATAAAAAAATCATTCCACATGTAATATACTAATTAAAATCACTAATTGTTTATCATGGTCAATTCTAGTTTTAGAGTACACAAAAATATTATCAACAAATACGAAGAAAATTTTTTATGGTACTTATGAAAGATATAATTCATTCAGGCCCATAAAACACCATGTGAATGTGTATTTCCAAAGGGTGTGAATATGTATTCGTAGTAGATTTAATTAATTTTAATGAATAAATTTTGAATTTCCTATTTTAAAAATTCTTTTATATATGAATTGATCATTGAAACATTTTAGATAACCATTTATATACATTTAATTGTCTAAAATGATCATCCATTCATTGGATAATTTACCCATCTTTTATTGTAACTTGATTTACTTCATTATCGTCGAAACATAACTGTTGATATCCATTGTACATAGATATGATGATGGAAATGGAATCCCTGATAAATTTTATTGTTCTAATGATTAAATTTTTTATAGTTATTACATCTAGAAATTTAATTCCCAAAATAATATTAGTTTCATTTTATATGAATTAAGCTAAATATGACTTGTTCCTATAAGATTTTTTATAGATAATGTAATCTACAATGAATGTGGTAACCTAGAGAAATTGTAAAAATTACATCATTGTATCAGTCTAGTATAAAATTAAGTGTACTAGTGTCATTTTATTCAATAACACCAAAATTCATTGATTCCAAAAGAGAAGATATGGTTCTATATACTATCACCAATATATGTTCAGTTCGATCATTTGTATCCAAATACCCTTTAAATAAATTAATTGGACCATATAAGGGTATTTTATTGTCCAATTTAAAGATTAATATTCAATATATTATTTCAATATAACAATTCAATCCATTCTAATGATCAATTAAATGATTCGTACTTTAAATCTTGTAAAATATCAAAAAAAATCAACCTCATCGACGATAATGGTATATGATAGACAGTGGAAATAATTTTATTCCCACTACACAAGAAATTTTATTATGATCAATAAATGAGGAATCATTTGTATAGGAAACCCTAATGGATTTATTTATAGACTCTAACCTTACAAGGAAAAATTCAATGGCTACATTATTAAATTGGTAATAAATTCAAGTGAATGCATCCCAATAGAACAAACTTTTTTATATTATTAGAAAACTATATACATAATTGAATTTTCCATTATATATACAACCATTTAATAAAAAATAGTATTTTATTTGATAAAACCATTATACCATTTAGTATATCCCTATTTGTCCATGGAAATATACATATAGGAATCTTGGGGAAAGGAATCATAAGAAATGGATGAGATCATATGCTCAGTAATGGTATAAATATAGTGTAAGATAATAAAGAATTAATAATATATGAAAAATAAATTGTGATAAAATAATGACATATAAACAACCACATGAGATAGATAATTTCATATGGATATCATAATTATTAAAATATTAACATGAAAATAGTAAATGATTTATGAATGATGGATTGCATAATTTTGGATATTTGAAACACACCGGCAAGCCCTCGTGGCATAAAATCTAATATAAATGGGTAAGGCCACATCTAAATACATAATATAGTTTATCTTAGGAGACCTACTCATGAAACATGGGGCTATGTAATTATCAGTTCCACCAATCACTTAATATGTCCAATTTATTCATTATATGAATAAACAACATAACTTAAAACAATTTCCATAAAAATCAATAACATTCTATTTTTAAAGAACATGAACATGGAATATCAATTATTAACCTTGTAAAACTACTCATAATTTATTCAATGAAATATTTCTTATGGTATAATTATATTATATCCTCAGTATAGGATTTAATAATGGATGTTGGAATATATGAATATTGTTAGAAAAGAACATGGGAAATTTTCTCGAGGGAAAAATTTATTATATTGAAATCAATTATTTAATGTCTAATATATTTCCCAAATAATAAGGAAATATTTTTTCACTAGAGGATAACATGTAAATTTTTTGAGAAAAATTAAAATAAATGAGATTTGAAGATGGTGGAAAGTTATTTTGGTCATGATATATAAAATAAATTCACTTCACAGTTTTAAAAAGGTCAAAAAGTACTTCATTTGTAAAATGAAAAGAAGATTTCTCTATATCTATTTTTTAGAATGAATTGAATTAGTAATATTTTTTAATAGATTAAGTTCTTTCCCGGAAATTCAAGACCTATTTATTATGAAAAAGAAAATTTACAAAAGTTTAAAAGTAGAATATTTACATGGATCCATTCACAAAATGGGAAGGATATCCCTCGACACTTGATAATACCATTGAGAATCAACACCATTCGCACCTTTGTTAGCTAGACCATCCTCCAAAGAGTTTTTTTCTCTATAAACATGAGTGAAAATATGCTATTTTGAGAATATATGATCCAAACATCTAGACCGATGATTGGTGAGCTTCCAAGAGAGGTGAAACAAACATGTTCTAATAGAAAGAACCACAGTCATGGAATCACATTCATGTCATACCTTATTCCAACCTCACTACTCAGTTTTCTCAACCTCCATAATAACACCATGAATTTGGCCTCAATAGCGGAGGAATTACCAAACGAACCATAAAGATATCCTATGGTGTGACCTTTATGGTCTTTGAAACTTTCCCCAAATCCTAAAGGTCATGGATTCCATCTTGAAAAACCATCTGAATTGATCTTTATCCAGACATTAAATGAGATATGGCATAAAAGTTTTAGTGTTCCATGCGGGGAAATTTTTTCCCTTGACCCCCATACAATTACGAACTGAAAGGTCATGGATGTAGTTTTCACAAATCATACCTCGTGGAGTAATAACATTATGCACCACATCAAGTATTCTAAACAATGTAGTGCCCACACGAAAAGGCTCCAAATCATGGATGGATTTGTTTCTAAAAATCCAAATATAGTGAACCATCTCCTCGGAAACATCCTGAAAAAAGTATCAGGATTCCGGGTGACAACCACAGGTCTGTACAATTCCTCAAGAAGTCACTGATAGAGCTGGATCTTGGAATACGCACTTCCAAAATATTAATGACTTCCTACCACATTACATGGAATGATTTTCAACAAAGAAAGAGGTGATCAACATCCTCCCTATTCTGATGACATAAGACTAACTTAAATTTTATTTTTTATTCAAAATTAATGATCATTACCAGTAAAATCATATAAAGTTGTATGAAATGATGGATCCCCAAGTCGTCCCCCATCACAAAACAAATACACTCTTTGGGAAAAGATCCCTTTCTAGAGAATACCACCAAATGGGCATTATGACTACATCCCCGAGAAAGAGTGTCCCCAGCGAAGTTGGCCTCCCTAGGATTATGTCAAACTACATGTTCATTAGAAATCTTCACGCCACACCCATAAAAAAGGTAAGTTAAACACAAAGGGACTTCACTGTTCCCTTTAGGTTCCCAAATCAGCACCTTAGAGTGTGATCCCACTTCGATGATCACCAAATATAACTTTTTCAAAGCATAACATTGGTGTGTAACGCCCAATCCTCAGCGCCCAATGAATTCGCCAAACCATGGAAGCTACTAAAGGCCACTAAAATTGAACCATTTCTATCATGAACCAGACCTCCCCTACGCATCATCCCATTTATGAACGACCCATCCACATTAAGTTTAAGGTCATTAGTTGGTAGCTTCCATCTTACCCAACCACCCAGTATCTTCGGTCGACCCACCAGACCATACATAGAACTGGAAACCATAGAATAATTTGGCCCACATCAGTAAAGACTCTAACTCCAACAACAGACCCTTCATTTTCAATAGGAGAAGAGAAATCAAGGACCTAACATCCTCTCTAGCATTATTTCTCACCTCCCATATAGTCCAAAAAATTGAGGCTACGGTGGTGCTGGTTATCTTAGTCTCCATCCCATTCTACTCTGCTCCCAAAAACCACCCTTTAAGAAACACATGCATGGAGTTAAAAGAAGTAGTGTAATTAATCCTTCTATCTAAGCTAGTCCATAGATATTGAACCCATTCCCTTCTGATAAATATGTGGACTATCGATTCCACCTAAAGAGTACTGCAACTGAAACACCGGGACACCAAATATATACCTTTTTCTTGGATGTTATCCTCCATGGGAAAGGCCTGATTTCGATCTCACAAAACCAGAAAGCTCAACTTCGATGGGACCTCCTTAGACCATAGTCGCTCACCCCATTCATCCTGGATTCCTTCTTATCGAATTTGGCCACTACAATCATGGTTGTTAATAAACCCATATCTATCCTCATTAAATCATAACATGTATTTATTCTAAAATAGTATTATATCTTCAAGTAGCTCATTTTGGTCAATGCTGGTATTGGACTCCACTAACCTGTGATGCTTCTAATCCTCCCTCACAGATGGAAACACCTCAAGTTTGAAGATAATTATCAATATTGATTTTTTATGGGCCAATATCCATGAAAATGTGCACCTAGAGGGCCTCAAAAATATATTGTTTAGGTTACCCATCCACATGAAAACATAAGCACTGGTATTATGATTCTAATAGAAACTTTTAGAGGAGAGAGTTTCATTGATAGCCGGCTCCCAAGAGCAAAAGTCTCGCTTGGAAGAGATGAAATATTTCCAAAAAATAGAGGTAACATGATTTGGGGCATTATCTATACATGAAATATGATCATTGATTGATATAAGAAATTATAGGTTTGGATCTCCTTACAAAACTAATTCTTATAGGGGGATGCCATCCAATTTTTACTTCCTTAATTATAAAGAAGACTCACAAGAGACCATCAATTGGGATTCAGAATTTATTTTGGAGAATATTTTATTGAATGTTTGCCACACTAAATTGTTAAATTAGATGAAGTTTCAAGAATTCAGCCTATGCATGAATCTGTCTCTAAGAAAATAGAGAGCATCTGATTTCACATTAAAGAGCCTCCATATAAAATAATATTGCAAATAGTCATTAAAAATATGAGTTTATTGATCCTTATTCCCCCTTCATAATGAGGTTTGCAAACATATTTCCATGTAAACATTGCGAGCCTCCTTTCCAGGATTCTACAACTCCAGATGATATTCTTCATACACACACTAATGCTCTTGATTAGAGTCGTCGCCCACTTATACACCATGAAAGAATACACAAATTTTGAAGTGATGATTGACTTCATGTGGAAAACCATTCCATCCATAGATAAACATTTTCCCTTATAGGAATAAAGTTACCTTATAATCATGTTGTTAATACTAGAGAAATATCATACCTTCATCCTTTTCCAAAACATGGGAACACCCAAATAAGTTAAGGGTAGGTCTCCCCCCCGAATCCCCATATCTCTTAGAATGTCATTTTTCCAAGAGGAAGATAAATTTCTTACAATGTAGAAAAAAGACTTATTCCAACTAATCTCTTTTCGAGAGACCCTACCATAATTCAATAGAGCTCTTTTTATATTTTTGTGGTCTCCCTTGTCTCATTGCATAAAGAGTATAATATCATCAGCATATAATATATTTGAAGGAGAGTTTATCCCACTTCAATCATGAATGGTCTCCATCTTATAATTTCTAGCCATAATGTATGGAAACCTATTGAGGTAGTCTGTAGCAATAGAGAAAATAACAGCTGATAGAGGATCACCCTGCCTAACACATCTCAAAGAGTCAAAATAAGCTTCAAGAGATCTATTGATGAGAATATAGATATAGGCAGAGCTTATGATATACTTATCCCAATTTATTAAAACATCATCAAAACCATAGATGGTGAGGATCTTGAAAATTAAAACCCACAAATCTAGTGTATCAAAATCTTTTTGGAAATCCAATTTAAGGAAATGTTACCACCTCTAATCAGAATTTTGAGAAAGTTGACACACCCTGATGCAGTCATAAGTCAGAGTTGAATTAGTATCCCCTTAATGAAGCCAAACTAATTAGTGGTGAAAAGATTTCAAGAAATAGAGTATATCCTATTAGCTATTATTTTTCATTTAATTTTGTAGAAGGTGTTAACCAAATAAACAGACATAAATAGATGTATTTAATTAGAATTCTTGACTTTCTTAATGAGAGAAGAAAATTGGTCATTCAAACCATTTAGAAGATTTCCACCACTGAAAAAGTGAGTGAACAACCTAAAAACATTTGCATTAATGATATCCCCAATGGACACAAAGAAGTAGTTTCCAAATCCATCTAGACTAGGGGATCATTCATATTTGAGATTGGAGATAGCCTCTTCAGTCTCAGGCTTAAGAGGAACAACAATAAGAATGAGATTATCTTCCTAGTTCACAGGCCCCATAATAATGCCTTCCCTAGGATCAATGGTGATAGATGAACCATTGAAATGATCCTTTAAGTAAGATATAAAATACTCCAAGAGATCCCTTATATTATAAATAATTGAATCCCAATTTTTATCATGAAAATTGGTTTGGAGACATTCCTATTTTTTTCAGAGATATAAATAATTTCTCAACCTAGTAGAAAATAAAAATACCAATTCTCCTTAAAAATATCATTTCATTACAATGATTAAAAAATAGCATAAAAGGATTTTCCAACATTAAATTAAACCAAATAACTAGATCAAATGAAAATATATTTGTTTTATGAGATAAGTATAAATAATCCCCCAAATTGATGATTAAATTTAAACAATCCTTAATATTGATGTGATTATGAAGTAAACCCTAACCTCATGATATAATATCTTCATATGTGTAAGAACATAATTCATAATAAAAATATATTTAATTTTTTTATTAAAAATTCATAATCATCTATAGTATACCATATATGATTTACATATAATATTTAGCACCTATTTTTTTAAATCACTCTTCTACTTAATAACTGTTTCATTTTCCATGAATGTTTTGGTTTTTTAGAATCATTCATTCTACATTGATTGAGGTTAAATAATAAAAATAATTTTTATAATTATATAAATAAAAAATATATTAATTACATTTATATAGAGTAATCCTTAAATTTAGACATACAACTGAATTACACCATTCCTAGAGATGGTAGGACATGTACACGCATGAACTATACTACACTTTTCAAATGATTAAAGAAAAAATTTTAAATACCAAATCACCATTAAAAAATATTTATTATATTGTATATATTTATTAAATATTCTTGTTTTACCATCGATGACAAAATAAATTGAAAAATGTATCACATCGCATTGTGGAGGTAGTACTCCACACATACACACGAGTGATGTAATCCTTTTATAAAGGATTTTAATATAATAATACATATGTAATATTATAATATAAATAGAATAATTGTCTCATAAATATCATATATATAAATTAAATTCAAAATTAAATCCATACATGAGAGGTAGTGATGGAAAATGAGTTTCATCGATTTATGAGGATATAGTCCATCAAACACTCGACTGATAGTTTTGTTTCTCATTTAATGGAAGAGTAAATGGATATATGATATGGAATTAACAAAATTAAATTTAATTATATTAATGATACTCATGTTATTATAATATATTCTTCTATGGTAAAAGATGAAGTAAAAAAACAAACATGGTGAGAAAAATTATCTTATCTTAGAAAAACCTTAGTTGGATCTCTTATTTAGGATCCTAGGGTTCATGTATTACGAATACCAGTATCTCTATAACGTTAATTGGTTTTGTGGGGAGATATTTTGGAAGGCTTTAATAGTTTTTTAGCAATGATGTGAGGAGGTTACCTTTTATAATTTAAGTGAGTGGAATACATGTAATTTTTCAATGTTTTAATATAATTTCATGTTAGTTTATAGGAAATAAGGATAAAAAATAGAAAATTACAAAACAATATAATATATAATGTTTATAAATAAAATATTGGGAATTTATTTAAATATTATGCTCGTAAATGCATGGAAAAATTAGTTCCCAAAGAAAGTGTTTTTTTAAGTATTTAAATTGTTTCAATTATATTTAAACCTAAAATTAAGTCAAATGAAAATTAATGGATTGTTAATAATATGATTGAAATAATTATAAATTTAATCCCATTCTATAGTAAAATATCCTTTTATATTATTTAAATTTAAAAAACCCTTAATAAGAAATAATAATTTTCACCATTCATCGAAAAAGTAATCTTCTTAGAAAATATTAACAAATTAACTCTAAGATAATTTCATAATTTTTATTTAAATTATTAATTAAGTTTAATTAAATATATTTTATAAAATTATAAAATTTTAATTTTAAAATAATTGTGAAAACTGGGAAAAAACTGTTTTTTAGAATAATACAATTTTTAAGCATAACGCTAGATTTATTATTTTCTAATGCATTGAAAAAAGAAACATATACTGATAAAATATATTATAGAATATATAATATTAAAATATCATTAAAATCATCCAAAATTGTTATTATTTATTTTACTAATTTAAAAACACATTTTGAACATAAAACTACATTTCAGAAAACATGTCATTTAATTTGAAATGATTTTTATTTTCCATTATTATAATTTTATAGTTAATAAATATATTTTACATATTTTTAAAATATATAAATTTAATTATTTAGTTATTCTTATTAGTATCTCTCAATTTAACATCTTCTTTATAAGTCTATATTGCATTATGGTTCATTCAAACTTGGGGTTGCGTGTGCAGTAAGATATTGAAGAGATTAAATTTATTTAAGTAAATGAATATATCATATCATATAAATGTGCTATATTATACCCAAAAAATTTAAATTTACCTTATAAATTTCATCTTATATAAATAAAAAACTAGAATATGTATACATTATCACATCCTCAGGTTCACATAATACTGATTCAAATTTCTAATTCCTCCAAAGAATATTAAATAAATGAGTAAAACTACTCTCTAGCACTTTATATAATTGACCCAACATCTATTATAGTTTTTATTCATAGCATAGATCATCCCCTATATGTATGAAATATGGTCTTATTAAATTTTAAGGATCATGTATTTACCTCCTTATGAGTAAGACAATGAATATATCATGTATGTGAGAGAGGTTCAATGGATGGGCTAAGTGACAAGATACCATGACTACTCAATGCTGATTCATGAAGGGGTAAATATATATAAGGAACAAATTTATTTTATTACTAAATATCATAAAATTATATGTTTTATAAATTCATAAATACACCTTCTTGGCAACTTTGTACTCCAAATATCATTGACGATTATCAAAAAACATTCTGAACGACTCTGAGATGCATTGAAGTGATATTGAATGTTTTGGAATATATATTACATATCTAAAGATATAAAATGTACCAAAATGTTTATTTATTATAATATATACTATAAAAATGGTGTTCCACACTAATTTTCATAATGTATCCAGAATATGTGATCTGAATGTTGGATTGAAAGCTGTTGTTATATGAGAACTGGAATATTGGAAGATATTAATCCCAAAAACCTTTGAAATATATTGAAGTATACCTAATCATATAATATATTATAACACTATTATATTTAAAAATAATAACATTTTATTTGATATCATATGTGACACACATCATAGATATTGAACAACCCGTGAAATATATTTACTTAACGTTATACTCTAC
The DNA here is from genome assembly GCA_963277665.1 of Viscum album. Taxonomy (NCBI): domain Eukaryota; kingdom Viridiplantae; phylum Streptophyta; class Magnoliopsida; order Santalales; family Viscaceae; genus Viscum; species Viscum album. The sequence goes on along the minus strand of OY728120.1, from coordinate 530,451,650 downwards.
AATATCTTGCTGAACACACAGCCCTAAGTATAAATAAGATGTAATATAATTTAACATTATATCCTAGATATTAAATTTTAAGTAATTAATATTTTATTTAAATTAATATAAATTATGGTTATTTATTGATTGTAAATTTAATTCTAATCATTTAATTGAAAAAGAAATGATTCTTAAAAGACGTTATTACTTTTAAAGATGATTTAGTCACTCGTTTCATACATAATTTAAAATTATATTCATCCACATATAGAATGATTTTCTATAAAACGAACATCATTTTTTAAATAATAATATATATATATATATATATTATATTTTTGTGAGATTTTGAGATTTTTTTTCAAATGGATAATTTTTTACAGAATAGTTAAAATTATTGAATTTTAATTTAAAACTACCTTTTCATATAAATAATTTATAAAGTTAAATTATATCTTAACATATTTTTAAATTAAATTTTGTTCTATTATATATCTATTAATCTTATTTCTTCCATTTTAGTCCTTTTATAATTGATTTTTTGTAGAAACAATTTGTATTCTTTTAAACATTTTCTCATTGAAACCTGCTTTCTCGTCACAGTCGGGGGATTAATTTTATATTAAAATATTCCACTTCTACAAATGGAATGTTGAAAAATTAATTCCATATTCAATAATGATAATTTATTATATTTAATAATGTAAAATTCATTTTTTAAATAATGAATAGTAAAAATTATAAAAACTTTTTGTCTCTGTTAAGGGATAAAATAAGTTTACATCCACTTAATCTAAAAAAGATAAGGTTTAAAATAAACTAAAAAGTGGTATAAAATCTACTAGATATCTATATTTCTACCCTAAAATGTGGATAGATCTATAAAGATACATTTTTTCTTATATTATAATGTAAAAAATGTGAATTTATCATTTTTTTGATAAGAATTACAATTGTACCACTCACCTCATATGTTGAAGTCCACCCTCACTAATCTCTTCTTTAAACATTGAAAACCTGATGGATTGGACAATACCTACCAAAATGACTTCCAAAATTGTATCCCATTATTATATAAGATATATTTTTGTTATAAATAAAACCAAGTAGGACTTTTCGTTCCAACCTAAGGGGGTTAACTCAAGAATATGAAGATAAACAACATATATAACGAGTCGAACTCAAAGTAAGGGTTTTTATTCCAACATTTAATTCTATGAACTATATGTCATATTCACCAAATATTTCCTTTATATTGTGTATTCAAATACCCTTTTATATTTTATTTCATGAATCAATATATATTCATTTTTTTTAATTTAATTTTACCTAGCATATCAAGATGTGTTTTGTGATTGATATGAATATTTACACTTTATAGAATAATCGTGTTCTCAAATAAAATATTTTTTTTGTTTCAATTTTTAAAATTTATTTTTAATTTCATTTTTGTATCACGTTAACCATGACTATTAAAGAATTAATTCCTTTAGGATTTGATTCTTTATATCATATATTAATTTAATAATGCATAAATGAGCTTTGAGCTACTAGGGTTAGGTTATAATAGTTTATATTAGAGAGAGTTTAGTATAAACCTCATGAACTAGATTTAAAGAAAACATATATGAGGGAATAAAAACTTTTGATCATATTTTACAATAATTAAATAATAATTTCAAAATGTTTTAGTAAGTAATATATTGTGGATTTCCTATTATAAAATACAACCCTATCTAGACAATACATTTTAACATTGTTCTAGAATAGATATATCAAGGTGTAATAACTCAAAATGGGAACATACAGATTTACTCAGTAATCAACAGGTCTACAAAAAAGTTCCATTCTTCACACTAAGTTTGAAACTCTGTAGGGATATGAAGGGTTAATTTACATCTTCTTTACAAACCATTATGAAGAATATTAAAATATTTTTATTTTATGAAAAAATTCCAAAACAAACCATGTTTATCAAGATGATATTAGAAATGAATCAATTAATGAATTTATGTTAATTGTATAACTTTTTTGTGGATTACATGTTATGTAATGATTTAATAGAGTGTATGAATTTTTTTTTAAAAAAATCCCACATAAAAAATGAAAAAAAAATCATGTAATCCAAAGAGTAAAAATGGTTGATTATTTTATGGGATTAAGAAAAAATTTGGAAAGGAACTGGTCTCCCAAACATCTTCAGCATATGGGGACATATTATAATATGCTAAAACGATTGAAAAATAATTATATAGTTATAATGGATTAGAATAGAAGAAATATAAGAAGATGACAACATGGAAATAGATAAATAAAGGGACTGAGGTTGTGGAATATTTTCTAACATGTGACAGTTGTGGAAGGAAACAAAATGATACATGATTAAATGGCATAATAGTTTAATTCATTTTTGGAGAAAAAATAGAAAATATATGTGATTTCATGGATAATAAATAGTCATCCAATGTGTAATTATTCTACTATTAGGAGATTGGGAATAATCAAAATAAATTCTACAAGATTCAAAGGAATATATGTAAACATAATCATTGTGATCAAGGTAATGTTTTTAAAATATCTATATATGAAGTGGACTGATTAATTTTATTATTCTTGGATTCATGAATTATATTATATGACTGTTTAAAAAAATGACATTATAGTTATAAAAATTATGAATTGTGTAATAATGTTTCTATAGTACTATTTCGTTAGTTATTTTTTAGAATATTTTCAATGGTTCCAATGACTAGGAAAATTGATTCAGTGTTAATTTTAACTCCTTGGAAAATATATTATTTATGGTGAATAACACATAATATTATTTTTATATTTAGATAATTAAAATAGGAAAAAATATGGTTGATATAGATAAAGTAAACTAGATAGTGCTATCTAATTTGGAACTCATTAATGATTTCTTAAAAAAGTGGTTTACACAATCATTCATGGAGTTAAATAAATCTTTAGATTTGGTGTATATTTAAAATTATATATGTTTTATTTAGGTAATATGGATGTGTGCATTTTTTTAATAATATTTTACAGAAATTTATCTTTTTACTAAAATTCAAGAGAATACATGATGAATGTATTCATATGTTTAGTATATGATGATTAATAGATATATTTACCATTACTTCATTAATGATAAGTTAATTTTATAAATTTAGTGACTTTATTGATAATATTTTTCATCTTAATGTTTTTGAAGGTTCATAAGGATTACCATTTGTGAAATGATTTATGTTCAACATTGGATTCATTTTAAGATATTACTATATTACTTCGCGATTTGATGATTTTCTCATATTGTATAACCTATAATAATAATTTTATTAAAATTATAACTAAATATTAAAAGAAATAATTATAATTCATTTATGGTTCTTATGATCCATTAAAAGTTATTTTGAGTGATTCCAGCGCAAAAAAATAATTTTGGGATATTCATTTCACCTATTTAGTGTTGAATTTGAAACTGATCAATGTATAACCAATGGATAAAATTATATTTATGAAATATAAAAGTATCAATTATATAGCTATTGGTTTATTATTATATAGAGAAAAAAGATTCTCAAATATTATAAAAGGATCCAGAAACAAAAAATATTACATGTTACCTACATATCCAATAAATATTATTTTGATTAAATCATCATAGATTTATGAATTTAAGTCACTTAAATTTTCATTAATCACATAATTTATTCTGATTAAAGAACACTATCATTCTGCATAGTTATTTTATATTTTGTTCATAGACAACAAAATTGACTACCGTGAATTTTCTACTTCATAGAATCCTATTTATGTATTATTCCATAAAACATTTTCACATCCCTTCCACTCTTATTAAGAGGATATTTTATTAACTTTTTTATGTTGTGGGTTTTCAACAATGAAATTTTAAAATTTAAAACCCTTGATTTATGAGCATAAGATTAAATTTTTTAGATTATATTTATTTCTAATGGAGAAAATTTTAAAACCCAAAGTTGGAAATTAATAACATTTATTTTGATAGAATATTAAACATGGAACACTGAGCTTAAACAACCCATAAAATATATTTTTTTAAATTGAATATTTTTATAGCTTTCGAATCATGAAAACTAGAGTCTAAATGAACTATAATATATTATAACATTATCACCTATAAATTAAATTCATTGTAATTAATATAAATAAATAAAATATGAAAAATATGGTTATATTTTTATTTAAAAATAAAAAAAATTAATTTAATGGAAAAAATATATTTTCTTAAAATAAATATTTTTCTAAAATATGGTTTTGTTATGCTTTGAAAACATAAAAAAAATTAAAGATTTTATATATTATAAAAAATATTTTGAAAAAAAAATAATTTTTTTATCATCATATAAAAAATATATTTGGGTTGAATTATTATATTTTTCAGAAATGTTTCATTCTTTGATGAATAGTAAATATTGTTGAATTTTAATTAAAAACTGTTTTTTCATTTAAATTATTATAAAGTGACATTATATTTTTAATATACTTTTATGTAATTGTTTTCAATTATCTATCTATAAATACTATTTCAGTCATTTGAATCATTTTCATATTAAAAATGTATATAAAAATTGTAAATGTTTTACAATTTTTTGTTAAAAAGCCTCTTCCTCGTTACATATGCAGGATTTATTTTAAAATAAATTGTTCTAATAATATAAATGGAATTAGAATAAATTGATTAAATTTTTGGATTAATTATATTTTTTATTATCTAATACTGTCAACTAATTTTTTTACCATAACTCAGATTAAGAATATTAAAAAATTATTACCATGCTAAATTTTAAAATAGTTCTATCAGTGGTTAAACTAAAATGATAAGGGTAAAAATGACAACAAAACAGCACTAAAATATATTTTTAGACATATTTATATCCTACCAGGTCTATTTTCTATGAATAATCTATTGGTGAATCTTTTTTTATGTTAAAAACGTGGGTAGACCTTCTTATGGTAAAAAATTACTTGTTTTCCACTCATCTCACCTATAAAACGCCACCATTCTCCTCTCATATTCACCCCTACAATAGATTTTGGTTGGGTATAAATATTTGCAATGCACTTACCAAAATTCATTCACTCATTCTATAAGAATTATTTTGGTAATAAATCTACCCTAATAAAGAAGTTGGTTTAAACATAACGAGGTTACCTGAAGAAGAGGAAGATAGAGGATGTGTCTAAAGAGTAAACCACATTTTAAGGGTTTATCATATCACATTTAATTTCATGAAACACATTAAATATCCACCACATATTTAATTTGATTGGCTTATATATTTTTAATTTGATATTTCATATAATAAATCTGTTTATCGTTAAGTTATTAAAATTTTAATTTCATGTCAATTATTTAATGGGGCTCATGATTCAAAAGTTACCTAAGATGAAAGGGTTTATTTCACTATCTCAAAATTTTATTGGTTTTTTTACATATTTATTTGTATAATTATTTGACATTCATTTCATAAAATCAATCTACTTTCATTGTCTATGGTTATTCTAGAAATATATCATCTAATGTTAACATTTTCAACTATTAAGAACATAAAAAGATTGAGAAATGTGTTTTGAATAAAATATATCTTTATTTCTCTTTTATGATAGAAATAATTTTTTATAAGACCCCATGTTATCAAAAAATATTTTGATAAATATTTTTACATATTCAAAATAATTTCTTAAATACATTTTTACGCATTTTTTCATTTTACAAAATGATGTAATATTCATGTAATTTTCAATGAAAATGATCATAGGACTCTTTTAGAAAATGTGAAATGAATCCTTATTTTAGTGTTTACCAAATGAAAAAAATTCCACTCTACTAGTAGATAAATATTTTCCTACTTATTATAAATTAAAGTAATTCATAATGAAAATTATTTTCAATTTTTTTTTAAACATTTTCTTTTAGAAGATTATATTTAAAATCAATAGGTTATTTATCTCAAAAATATTTGAAGGATATTTTAATGGTATTTATATTAATGAGTGACATAAAAAATATATTTTAAATATTTTCTGATGATTATATGTTGAAATGATATTATCATTATAATTTATGAAGAAATTTTATGATAATTTGGGCTAGAGATGTGAAATTTTATTAAAATTAACCATTTTAAATTAGATGGTTTATGATTATGAATATTTATTAGGGTATTTTTTAAAATATTCTTTAATATTTTTCAATACCAATTTTATTTTTTTTCATTTTCCATGAATCTCATATGTGCAATTTATTAGAAGTATTAAATGTTGAGTTAGTGCTGTTATATCCCATCAATGCAACTATAGTTATCATGAATCAAACTGCGCTGTGTTTAGTTGTGGCCATACCCATTTATATATATAAATTGGAACAAAGTATCAATGGTATTATATTTATTAAGATAATTCCTCAAACTAAGGTTTTATATGTCCATTGTTATGTGCTACAAAATTATGAAATAAGTTATTTATACATGATGTGATTATTCCATTAGTTTTCATATCTTAGGTCATTATTTAATTTCATGCGATTATTTATGAGGAATTATTTAACATTAATTTATTTCAACCATATTGTCCTAATTTTTCTATTAAATGGAATTATTTCAATTATTTACCTTTTCTATATAATTTATGATTTATTTTTTCATTGCTTCAATTTTACGCTTACCTTTTCTCAATATCATAGATCACACCATTTCTATCTTTTATTTTCCCGAGGATATGAGGGAGTGTTTCATGATTTATATGCATTGACACACTATGAGGAATGATGGTTTTATGAAGTAAAATACTTTTGGTATATTTATGTTTAAAATTTAATATGAAAATAAATTATATGTAAAGTTTATAAATACTACAAGACTATTCAGTCCTTTGGGATTTTATTCACTATATCTTATGGTATTGTAATAAAGCCGGAACTGATTCCTTGATACTGGTGTCGTGAAACTAATTTAAGGTTTTTAATTGTTATCTCATAGTGACTATCTATTTTAGGATGATAAGAGGTTCTTAATCTCAACAATATATCCAAAGCCTGTTGAAGAGATCTCCAGATCATTAAGGTAACCCTTAGATAATGATTAGACACAACAGAATGTAGTACTCTATAAAACCATACCACATCATTAATTTATATTACAAAAATCTAGTCAAGATATATATATATTTTATGATATCAATAAATTGTTATTAATTTATAATGCTATCAACTACACACATAATAACATTATATCCATTATTTGTTTTGGGGATTCAGATGAAAAAAATCCATGGTGAGGTTTCTCCATTCATATTTTGGTATGGTTAATAGTTATAACACCACATTATAATTCTATCATTAATCCTTAACATTATAACAATCTAAAAAAATAGTTACATAATCAATAATATCTCACCTAATGTTGTTAAACAAGAAATAATATTTCATATCTCTACACATCATCATAATTCTAGGAAGAATATGGAATGAAAAACTATGAGAGTCTTCCATCATAATGTAAATCAGATATGGTATATAAAGAACCCATAAATGGTTCATGAACCTTTAATTCCATCATAATAAAGGTTAGTATCAGGATAATGTAATATTTCCTTCTATCATTCCACATTATCATTGTATAACTAATTTATCCTACACAGATAGATGGCTGAACACTATTTTTATAAAAATAATATTTCTCCCATTATTTTAACAGTCCAAGAACAATCCATTGAAAATCTAAAAATAATAGATATTTTGTGATCCTCAGTATAGATAATATATCATTCCCTTTTAGACTCATAGAATATTCCACCTTGTTTTCCTTCTCATGGTGGTAATGTATTAATCAATCATAATCTATTATCAACTCCAACTATCCTCTTTAGCGCATATTCAACTTCGTTTGTAAAAATATATATGTAATGTTATTATGTACATTACATATATATATATAATTCCATTCACCATAATTTTAATTCCTCTATATATTTAAGGAAAAAATTACCATATCTAACACCACATCATAAATTGCGTAATTTTTTTCATGAACCATCAATTATTATGAGGAAGAAGTTATCAACATATAATTATTCATAAGGATTAATCCATGTCCCTTTTTCAATTTATCACTCTATATTATAAATAATTATCCACTACATCATAGTGTAACCTAATGTTTATGGACTAATATTTTCAATTGTCCTTATAACTTTTCCTCACATTCCTCTATCTAAATGATGTCGGATCGCATTTGATTCAACATGGTGAGTTGAATTATTTGTCATGAAAAATATTCCACAAAGAATCATTAAAATCAAAAAAAGAAAAGAAATTTGTGGATCTCAGTCATTATGGTTCTTCTAGGATGTCATTAAATAACTCTATCAATTTAGGGATCCACTAATATACTGTCACTTGTGATTATATGACCCAAGAATGAAACATTCTTATTCGAACATTCAATCTTGGTAAATTTTGCATAAAACTTCCACATCCTTAGGGTATTTAGTATAATTATCAAAATTTATGCATGCTATTATTTACCCTATTGAATCTATATGATTATAATCTATATGTGAAACCAAAAAATTATAAAGGATATCTCTAAAGAAAATATCCATTATGTACATGAATATTTTAGGAGAAATGTTAATTAAAAATGGAATTAATATAATTTTATAATGTCTTTACCTCATATGGAAGGTTTTAAGGGTACATACCCCTTCTTGATCAATAGTCGATGATACCCAAATCGAATATCAAATTTTATAAAAAAAATAAATCTCCTTGTAGTTTATGAAATTCATCATAAATATTGGGAAAATAATATTTTTCTTATTATTTATCGTGCTATGTTTTTTATAATTTTTTTTAAAGGTGGGGGCCGAAGCCTCATTTATTATTATAGCAAAGCAAAGGCCTTATTAACTGGGTAGAGGAAGACCCATTACATAGCCCAAAGGCCCAGTGGGCATTTAGCCCATTACATGGCCCGTAAGCCCATTTTTTGACCCAAATCCCATTTTGTGAATAGTATTGCTATATTACCCCGCACTGCTCCAGTACTGCATAGTACCCGCCACTACTATAGTACTCTACCGCCACTATATTGACCTGCTTCCGCTCTAGTACCCGTCGTTGATACAGTGTCGTTGTTGCTACAGTGATGCTACAGTAGCTGCGCCCAATGGGTTTGGAACCCCCGTGTTCATATAAAATTAAGCGATGCTAACCTCTAATATTAGTTTCCAATTAATAAATATCTGAATCATATGCCAGATAATTAGGGTAATTAATTCCCTTATATATCTTCTCATCAATTTTATTAATCAATTCCTAAAACATTGTCTAGTCCATTCTATATAGAGTCATTATAATTTTAGTAGTAATAGGTTTTAGTTCTATTGAAAACTCAACATCATGATTTGGATGAAGACTCAACAAATCCTTATGAAACACATCAGCAGATTCTTGAAAAATTGGCACAATTTCTATTTTTATTTTCTCCTTAACATTTTGATATAAATATCCCTCATGATATAAGTAATTTACATTTCTTTTTTAAGTTCATCCTCATAAAAATAGATGATTTATGGTTGATTTAGAATATCATATACAACATTGCTTCCAAAATAATTGATATAGTCTCTATACTAAGACATGATATAAATAACCAGAACTTACATCAAATTCATAAAGAGTAAAAATAAAGAGATTCAAAAGAAGAAAAATAAAAAACTAATTTCAGATATGGGTTATATGCTTTAGATTTTGTTATCATACCATTAGAAGTATCAACCACTAACATAATATCTAATCATTGAGGTGGGGATTTGACTTCCACAGAAAATTGATCAAATATGAAATATAGGTAGAACCAAAATCAAATAAATCATTTAAAATCATCGAGTGTATAATATGTGTACCATTCACTGCATCGCCAGAGAAATCCATACCAACTAATGTAATTTCTTATGCTTGAACTTATCAATATGTATTATTTTGCGTTATATTACCTCAATATTTTGGGGAATTGGATAGAATATTTCATCAACGACTTATTGTTAATGAACTTTACATTGGTGGATTCACCATTTCCCTTTTATTTGTAATCCTGATGGCTTTTTCTCTAATAATGAAACAAATAATTTCTCCTATTAATCATATACCATGTTGTTTCCTTCCAGAAGTATATAATGTTATAAAATTATTATTTTCCAACTTACGATTATCTATTTTTGGTTATTTTATCATCTTCAACTCATACATACCTTTAATTCCATAATACATAGAGAATTATTTCTCAATATTGAGAGAATATAATACCATATAAGAATATAATGATAATTACTGGGAGAGTAGTTCCCTTTATAGGATTGTATTAATCGAATAAAATAAAAAGTCATTAATTCTCTTTGGATTATATACATAGTCTTCAAGATATCATTCTAACCTTGTAATTTTAGATTTATACATAAAAAATTCCACATCTAGTTGTCTCAGACTCATTAATTTTCACTCGATTCCCTCTTATTGTCCATGTGGAAAGTATTTTCCTAAGAAAACATCATTAAAATCTATATATTATATATTAATTATTTATTTCTAATCCTTAGTGTTTTGAATCAATGACTTATTTTGATCTACATACCCTAAAAGGTAATAAACTTTCATGAAAACATTCACCCTTTAAATATATCCTAATGTAATAAAAATTTTCTCTTAGGAACATTTCCATTGTTTGCCTACAAATGATTTTTTAGTCGAATTAATTTATGGAGTTTATGGATGAATGAACATATCTAACCTTTTTTACATCACTTTTTTGGATCAGCAGGTATCTCTATATAGTTAGGTTTTTGGTTATAAAATAATTCAGCTACCATAGTATAGTTATAATATTTCACGATTTCCCTCCATATTCAGTATATTTACTATGAGGGTACTCCCAAAAAAGATTACATTCATTGATATGGTTTCCATTGCATCCATTTAATTATATTTCTAAATATGTACTTATAGTGAATTATATTATCAAATATCGAATCAAAATCTATTATTTTAGTACTAGCAAACAATTATAAATTTAATTATCTATGGATGTTTAATATCATAATCATAATATTGTTTTTTGGGAATATTCCTAAATAATAATTCTTTTCAAATCCTTCATAATTGTTTTTAAAACTATTATTTTACCCAAACATATCCACCGAGGACTATTAAACCTGGTTTTATAAATGAGAATTATCATTGTGCACTGGATTAATAGATGAAATATTCTCAAACTATCTATAATGTGGTTATTGTCCCTATATGAATATATACCAAAACCAAATCCACATATTGTGTCCATATTGGATTTAATTTCTATGAAAACCATACAATCTCTACCTTACTATTTTTTTTGGATTTTATCTTATTCATATACTTATCAACATATTCAGTCATAATTTTGTACTCATAATTTATGTTTTCATAAATCTTATTCCTATGGTTTCTATAGAAAATGATTTCATATAAACAATAATTAACATGACCATATCATCCCATCGTCTATGGTCACATTATTAAATTGGAACCTGGTATTAGGGATCACAACCTAATGGATACAAATTATTTAGTTGTTTTAGAAAACCGCGTACATACTTGACTCTCTAATTACATTTGAAAAATTAAAATAAAACCTATTATTTTATTTTAGGACACTTTTATTTCAATTATAATATAAATTCATATCAATCATCATACACTTTCTAGAATCCTAGTGAAATTAAACATAAGAAAGGTGTGAGCTCATATTCTGAGTAATTGTATCCGTACAGAGGAAGATAATAAGTAAAAAATAATATATAAAATAATAAATGATGATCATATCATTACATTTGAATAATAAAATTACATAAAAACATATCTATGAATTAAATAACTATTCTAATAATAACATGGACTTCAATATCATAATTCATAATTTTTGAATGTATATTGTCAAACATCTAAAGCTTATCAAAGAGGCCTCATTCCAGAACGTCTTACATAAATCGATATAGAATAACCCAAATACTAAATCCTTTTTTATCATGAGACCTACATATTCATCAAAGTAATAACTAATTCTATTCTAAACCATTCACTTAATAAGTCAAATGTATTCATCATGTGAATAAGAAACATAACTTGAACAATATTTCTCGTTAATAAATACATGTTTGCATCAGAAGTCATATCACATGTAATAATAATACAATCAAATTTCCAATGGATTAATAAAACATCAAAAAATATTTTATGGTATCATTATAGTATATACATACTGTAATATTCATCAAATTTTTTTCACATGGATGCAAATAATTTAAATTTTCACAAGAAAATAATATTAAAAAAATATCCTTTTAATTTGAAATAACTAATTGACAATAAAAAATATTTCCAAAATAATAAGAAAACATTTTACTTGTAAGGAAACATGAAAAATTTTAATGAACCTTAAATTAAATGAGTTTTAAGGATGGTGAAATATTTTGTTACTTAAATATTAAAGCATTTCGTTGACATGTGTAACAATTTCAAAAGGACCTCATTCAGATAATGAAAATAGATTCCTTTTATACCATTTTTTAAAAAGTAAAACATGGGTAAAAATATATTATAAATCATTTTATAATTTTAAAAAATTTATATTATTTATTTTAAATAATATTCATACATGGAAGAAAATTATTCTCGATCAAGGTTACATTATAAGGTCGGTTTTCCTTAAAAAGAGTCATTTAGTTAAATGATTACATAAAGAGATTGAAATTAAATGAAAACATAAAATTAATATAAATAAATCGATGAGAATATGATATATTTTTTAATAAATAACGATAAAATAATTCCCCAATGGAGATATAAATATAAATAATTCCATGTATTGATGATATTCTGAAATAAACCCTTACCTCAAGATTGAAGTAGATTGAATGTGAATAAACCTCTTGTATAATAAATATAGAAATATAATAAATATATTATAGAACCATACTAATATATATAACATATATTATTTACGTATAATATTTCACTGCATGATTAATATCAATGTTTTTATTAAAATCATTTTTCTGATCAATAATAGACTCGTATTTCATGTATGATTTCGTTCAGTAGTATTAGTCCTTGCATATTGATCATGGTTCCATGATCTCTAGAATATTAATAATTATATAAATATCATATATATTCATTATATATGTTTTAATAGTAATCCAAAAAATATATAGATACAATAAAATACAACCATTCCTGGAGACAGTAGGTCAAACGTAAGTACAAACACTTTTTTCAATTTTAAATAGATTGAAAAAAATAAATTTATATAATAAATCGGCATTACGTAATATTTTTTATATCTAAAAAATAATATATATTACTCAATTAAATCGTAATTATCATTAATGAAATGATATAATGAATAACATATCACATTTCTTTGTGGAGATGGCAGTCGGCACATAAACATGAGTTATATTACCATTTTACAATGGATTCGAAGTTAATAAGATAGATGGGATATAAAAATTAAAGAAGTATAATTATTTAATAATTATAATATATTGATATATATATATATATATTAATTCCACCATTACATCCACCTATGAGAGGTAGTTATGGAAAATGAATGGCATTGGTTCACGGAATTGGAGTATGTTCTACACATGATCGGCGATCTCATTTCCATTTTGATAGAAGAGGAGTTGGATATATGTTATTTCATAAAATTAAAAAAAGAATTGTAACGTATATAATTATTTTATTACATTATAATTTAATTTTTAAAAATAATAATTAAAAAAAGATAGATCACGGTGAATAATATTACGTTCTCTTTGAAAAGCCAACATAGGATATCCTATTAAGGGTGTTAAGGTTAGAATTTTCAAAATAACAGAAGTTATAAAACATGTATAAGTATTTTAGGTGGATATTTTTTGAATATTATTTCTATATAAATGGATTAATAGTTCTAAATATGGGAGTTATAGGTTGGAGGTTCCCTTTTATAATTGAGGTGAGAGGACCACTTATATTTTTTTCAGTGTTTTAAAAAAGGTTCTCATATATTTTAAGGAATCACGTATCCAAAATAGGACATTGAAAAAATTATACAACATGTGTTCTAGTTATGGGTAACTAATATAAATTGTACAAGTTTTTAGATCATTTCAACAATTGTATTTTTATTTTCACACCATGGTAATCACATTTTATCATTACTCGTAGTAAAATATGATTTACAATTTTTCTATTCATTATGAAAAAAATTCATTTTAACTTGTTACCTAATAAAAAATATTTGGATACATGTAATTCAATAATTTTTATCATTTTATTTCCCATATGAGGAATAATTTAATTTAAAAGTGAACATGTATATGGAATGAAAAATAATTTTCCAAAGAAAATGTTTTCATAAGTATAAAAGTATTTGTATAAAAAATAAATCAAAAATTGTTTTCTATAAAGTAAATACGATTAATAATAATAATGTTGAAATATTTTTACTTCATAATTATTTATATAAAAAAAATAAACCATTTAAATTCATTAAACAAAAATAGAATTATAATAAAAATCAGTAATTTTTTACTTTTCGTCGAAAAAGTTAACTTTTCTGAAACATAACAAAAAATAATTGTATTCTAATTTAGAAATTTTTGTTTTAAAAAATTATTTATTTATTTTTTAAATAAATTTTATAATTTTAGAATTATATTATTTTAAAATACCTTTGAAAAACATGTTCAATCTTTATTTTAGTAAAAAAAATTTGTTTAAGAATAAAAAAATATTTATAATAATCTCATGCTTTGAAAATATTTAAGGTTAATGATAAAAACATTGGTTGAATATATAAATTATAATTTTTTTTGAATGATTCACCTATAGTGAATAATATAATTTATTTTGATGAAAACATATTTCATGTATAAAAAGTATTTTTTAGAAAAACATTACTTTTTCATTCAAATGATTTTTATTTTCATTTATAGTCAATTAATAACCAATAAATTTATTTTATACATCTGTAAGTAATATAATTTTAATAATTTAGATAATTATATTTATACCTACTTATTTAACCACTAGTCTATAAATTTTTAATATATTATAGTTCATATAGACAAAGGATTATGTGTTTTTTCTAGGTATCAATGTGATAAGATTTATTTCAAAAATGATATATATCATATATTCTCTGGGTGATGAAATTTAATACATGAGAAAATATAAATGGGTGGTATATATTAGTATAAAATAATAGTTTCTTAAGAGTAGAGATTATAAAAATAGTACTTTAAAACATTTAGGGACCTAATTGTGCATTAATCATTTGTTTTTTAGGTCCATATAATTATTGATCATCTCCCACATAGTAGTCATTTTTTCCCTATGTAGTTATTATTGTTTAGATGAATATGGTGTTACACGAAAAAACTTTATTTTATCATCATTTTTGGGAAAAACTATTTTAATGAAACTACATTAGTTGAGAAAGGATGATCCTATAACGATTCATTCCTTCTACACTCATTGGTTTATCGGCCATCCTATTAGAAAATTTAAATGTCCTTTTTGGAGAATATTGTTAATGTCTCATGGTTATTCAGTAAAATCCTATTTATTGTGAATGAACTATATAGAATGAAAAAACAAGATTACATATTATGGTATAGTGGAAAAGATACATGGCTAGTGTTCAGGTTCTATGGTGATTTGATTCCAAGGAGTGGGGTTCAATCATCCTCTTTATTCAATTATTTTTGTTTACACCTATATATGAGGAGAAAGAAGTTCTTACACCACATTTATCCTTAGATATATACCTTTTAAAAAAAATTCTGCTGACCATATATTTATAATCACCAATCAAGAACATAAAAACCATAGAATTAATACTCAGTCATATCCCAATCAAGAATATATAGGCCTTTAAATAATTACTGGATGATAAATTTGGAGAAAAAGTTACAAAGTACATAAATTTATATGTTTATTCACTCTTTAAAATATTTCCTTTCTTAAGACTAAACAAATCTGTCATTTATTTATTTTAATATATGAATATAAAATTATTTATTAAACAATTTTTTGAATTTATCCCCTATAATTCATTTGTCAAGATTATATTTAATGACTAATTCCCACCATTTTTATATGTTATCTTCCTGTATTTATATTTTAATCTTCCACATTTTAATGTTTGAGTCTAAAAGATAATTACAAGTAAATTTAATCCAATTAAGATATGTTTTTATATTCCTAGTTTCAAAATACCCTTGAATAAACCTTGAATCCATTTTATTAAATTATAAGGTGTGATAATTATGGATAGGGAAAAAAATATGATTATATAATCCTACCTTCTAAATTCATAATGATTTCATGAAAATATATAATATATAAAAATTAATAATATCTTTTATATATTAGTTTCTTGTAAATTAATTACATAATACATGAATAACATAAATAATCAGATAATATACTTGAAAGGAGTCTTCATATGTTTATCCTATGTTACTTTTACTACATATCATATCCTAAGGAAATGCATAAAAAGAATTTGGTGAGCATAAATCCTAGTCAGGGTTAATCATAGGAAATGGAACTTGAATGATCATCATGGATAATAAATTAGGCAAAAAATGAGAGATTAATCATACGTACATGATACATAACATGTAAATTATTCTATAACATAAAATGAGAGATTTATAACCAAATCACAATGGTCTATCACCATGGTTTCAAAAATCATAATTACTATAGTTATTCACCATGGTATCATAACAAATTCCATATCTATTGGTTATTTAATTACCTAATGCATTTGAGATCTATCTAGGAACACCAATAATAAATATTACTGTATTTGAGCCAAACTGAATATAATAAATCAATTCATCCAAAAATTTGGAAAAAGGATATATTTTATATATAGTCATTGTGTACATAATTATATAATGACATAACCATTAAATCAATTTTAACCCAATAATAAGGAATGCAATTTTTGAAAATGTGATTCCCCAAATAGAAAATTAATTTTACATCTATGTGATTTTACATAGATAAGGATATGTTTTTATTATTAAAATTATAAGAATTATTCTTGTGAAGGGTAGAAATTAAAGAATTTAATTCAGTAACATGAGAGTACAAAATGTGTATTAAGCAAATGGAATAATTGGAATAGACGAAGGTCTCCCATTGAAAAAATACTTTTAGAGATGTAATGGTTTAAAAATAAAGGATATGAAAATATTTTAATCAAACATTTAGAAAAAATTCTACAAAATAGATTTAATTGAATGGAAAAGGGGATGTGGAAAATTGACTTACCATAAATCTCGCTTAATTTTATCTCTTTTCGACGACCAAAATAAAATACATAGTTTCTTAATGAATAGAAACATAAGTACATTTTTTATTTTTCCCAATATTTAAAAATAATAATCATTAGATTATATTTAATAATTTATATCATTAATTTAACAAAATTGATATGATACTTTCCATAAAAGTACCAATCATTCATCAATTTAATGAACATTCATAATTTTTATTTATAAATTATTATTGTTAACTTTATAAAATTATTAATAATAATATTTATACGTTTATATATTATAAAAATTTCATTATAATCCAATGTCATGGTGGTGGTAAGAAAATAATTAACAGAATTATTGTGGGTAGTTAACTGACTATTATTATAAAATTTTCGAAAGAGGGGGAAGTGTATTATGAAATATGAAATAATTTAAAATATTATAATTTAATTAGGTTAAAAAATTAGTTTAATTCTAACATAATTTATAATTGAACATTGAATATTTTGGAAAAAAATTATTATGATGGCATGGAAGGGAAAAGGAAAATGGGAAAAGAGTTGATAATATTTTACTCATTTCCTGGGGTTTCTTCTCATATACAGAATTAAACAGCCCTCATGCTTAGATTTATTCTTCTCCAAACAACCCTATGTATTATATTTTTCTTTATATAGGGTATTTGGCAATATGATTGGGTTTTTTTAATTGAGGAAGTATTATTTAACCATGGTTCCATAGAGGGGTTATTTATACTTGAGGAGATGGGATTTTTTTGGAAGAAATATTGAAGAAAATATAATATCCCAAGTAAACCCTTGAATATTTACATTTTTTACATAATAAAATATATTTTATCAATATAAGATGATTTTAATACTTTCAAAGAAATTATAATAATGATTCATTAATTCAATTAAATTAAAATATGGATAAATAGTAATAAATATATTTTAATGGAATATTTTTGATATTAGGATTTGGGAAATACTATTTATTTTTGGAAAACAATTTGATCTTTTTTAAATGATTCATTATTCAAATAACATTTTTTTTCTTAAATTTATAGAATTTATTATATCATTATTACATCATTAATTATTTACTCTAAAATACATTTGTTACAGAAATTGTATTTTAAAATTATCATAAATATTGATGTATTTCATTAAATTACCAGAAAATCTTCCCTGTGAAATTTTGACATGATGATTCAAAAAATGGAAATAAATTTAACAAAATAATGTTTTAATCAGGTTATTTTCAATTATTATCATAAAAAATGACTTTTTATGAAATACATTATAATACCTCTTTATTAAAAATGCGATTTTATTTTCATTGAGTTTTTAATCCTAGTGTTTATTATATAGCTCTATAGTAATTATATCATTTAAAATAATACTTGATAAATATTTTTTATATTAAATTTCTCTATATTTATATTACATTTTTATTCCAATGATCACGTTACTATTCCAAATTGTAGAGTTACTATTCCCAATGGTTAGCTTAATATTCTAGTGGTAACATTACAATTGAAACAACCATATTAACTAACATAAATTAAAATTAATTCCTTTATTCATTATTCATCTCAATTACTCTTAAGGTTTGGCATTTATAATTTTCTAAATGTCGATTGGTTCAAAAATAATTTTTTCTTTTCTATAGTGTTATTTTTAGGGGATATGATTTTATCATGTTCAGGTTATCCAGATTTTTTCTATTATAATTTTATTATTTTATTTTTTTGTCACATTGTATGGTTCTCTATTTCAATGTGTTTATTTATTAATTAATGTACCATAATTCATCAGTGGAATAATGTTTTCTTAATTTTTTCTATTAAATAGATGAGTATAATTTTATATAATATAAGACACATTATTTTGGGAGAAGCATATTGATAATAAATTTAAGTACATTTCATTGAATCCCTTTTTCCATGGCATATAATTATTGAAAAATTATTTTAAAAAGTTCTCGGATTACTTGTTGTCCTGGTGGATAAACATTTTCCACTAATCCCTCATTTTAGTTTATTAGTCTTCTAAAAGGTTCCATTATTCTAGAATCATAATTACAGTATCTATTTTGGTATCAAGAGTTTCTTTAATCCCAAATTATAGAGTTTATTAAATCACTACAGGAAGGTTCATAGTGATATAATTTCAATAAAATATAAATTTAAGAGAATTTATAATTGATTGAATCCTTATAGGAATTATCTTTTTTAATGATTGATACTATAGTCCAATCAGTTAAACCCATGATTATGTGTTTAGGACTTGTATATATTTTTTTATTAAAACTTTTTATACAATCCATCCTTGGTATCTTGATATTTATAATAAATAGGGTGTTCATGCTATTTTTTTAATAAATCTCAAGTCCCAATATATACTATATCCCTACTAAAAATATGGAATATGGACAGTATCAAAAAGATAATTTTTGTGTAATCTTAACCTAAACCATTTGATTGGGAATGACCTAAATTCTTATAACCTTATCATATGTCACATAGGAACCAATGGATGATATAAAATCAATACATTTACAAAATAATGGGAGAAGTAATTTTTGATAAAAAAACCTACATGAAAACTATAATAACGATACCCAACAAGATATATGATATGAAATGTGAATGAACATAAAATTTATGAGAATTCATCATTATTGTAACAGTTTAATAGAAAAAAAAAGATTACAATATAATGAAAAATAAAAATCAATTCATATTATTTTCAATCCAAAAATACCAATGTCACCAAGGTGACAACACTCCAAAATCAAATATGCGACTATCGGCTCCAGATCCAACTCGAAATATTCATCGGAAAAACATCAAGAATCATCACATAAGAAATATAAACCTTCTCATTAGTTGAATCCTAATAAAAGAATCTACATATGTACCAATGTGCATATGATGGGGGTGGGTATACAACCTAGTAAGAAGACTGTGATAATTCTTCTGATTGATACTAAAGGCAGAAACAATTTTGATGAAATTTTATTTAAAATAAAAAATTAGTAGAAGAATGAAAACCATTAATCGAATATATATATATATACATATCATAATGTAGTGAAGTTACTCCCACAATTAATAAACCCATTTCATGACCGAAAACACCCAAGAATAACATCAATTAATGCGATCAAATAAAAAAATCCACACTAAATAATCCAATTCACAGGAAGTATTAATCCCTATATTCTGAATTTGTTACTTGTTAGTATAACCCAGTGTTACCCAAGACCTAAACCATGACCATGTTCATCTCACATGTCCTTTTTCATATTCTAATGAACACACAAACATCATGTTTGTTCCAAATTTTCACATTTATAGCCATTATTTTGAAAACCGAATTTATTAAGTAAATTAATTGAATTCCTTATGGGTGTCAACCACAATTCCATATTTTATGAACAACCAAAAAAGGGTGATTTGAAATGGAATTTTAAAAGGGGTTCTCAAAAAAATTTAAGTGAAATAATTATAAAAATGAATATCCTTTTAATAATATATGAACATGTAATCCCAAATTATCAAACATATACAACATAATATTGGTGTAGAAATATTAGAAAATAAACACCGGCTATATATCATAATATAGGAATAACAATGTGGAATTTCAATGAAATTTCTAATAATAAGGAACTGTGGAAAAATATAATCATATTAAATAATCATGTTTTCAGAAAACTCAATCAATATTTCTAATTGAGTTACGATTAAATACAATCATGTCCACCCATTAAAATGTGGTCAAATCCCATCATATCCACAATTTAATATCTCAGCATGTAAAATATTGAATCATTTATTATATGGATAAATTTAACTCTGACCATCATATCCATAAGAATTTATAACATATTAAATTAATATCACCACATATCATGATGAACCCATGTAATGAAAATGGGTTTTGTATCCTTTACAAGTGGTAAAACATATAATATCTTCATGAATTTGAAGAACTAATACCAAAGATATTTCACCTGATTCATTTCATAATTAAATTTAGAGGATAATTAATAAAATATCACCCCATATAAGGGAGATATTTATGAGTTAAATTTTTATAATTATTTCAAACAAAAAATGTGTTTTTAGTAAAAAAAATTATTAAAATTGTTGTAAAGAGATAAAGTTATAAGTCACCCTCCAATGATCTGTTATTAGTAGTTATCATGAAGCCTCTTTCATATATTATATATAATTTAATTTCAATAAATGGATACATTGAAAGTTTATTATGGTTATACAATGTAAATATGTAGTGTAAGAAAATATATATCATCATAAAGGGCAATACACTTTAGTAATATTTTAAAATATATTTATTAAAATCCAAATTATGAAGCGGATAATAATTTTTCATATTGTTTTTGTGTAAGATGAATATTAATATCACATGAGATAAAAAATATTTATGTTTTAAAATTTTAAATTAATACATTTTTGGAAAGAAGGAATATGGTCATGCAAGGGAAGGATCATATTTGAGGGGATGTGAGTTTTCAACAATATTTATTCATTAATGAATGAAATAAAAAATAATACAATTTTCACATAAAAAGATAAATTCCCAAAAGATAAAAATTAATTAACATGTTACATAATTAAATAATAAAAAATCATAAATGAACTAATAAATTATTCTAGGGAGAAAAATATAAAATCAATGAAAAATATATTGACTTGAAAAAACACATACCTTGGATTCCTTCTTGTTAATATGTACTATAATATAAATTGTGAATAATATAAACATCAAAATTACTAATTTATGAATAGTATAATAATATTATATTTTTTACTCATTATTTATAATAAATCATTATAAATTATTTTATATTTATTTTATATTTTCATCATCAGTTGATAGTGATTTCGATAGCTTCACAGAAAAATTATATTGATAAAGATAATCCATGTTCTTTGATACCAAGTTCTTGATTACTTAAATATTTAAGGTACTAATAAATATTTTCGATAATTAATTATATTGTGGAAAATTTATTAAATTGTATTTTATTTTAAATATTCATGCATAAGAATTCAGTGATGAACCTGATTTGGTAATTTTAAATGAAGAAATGTTGGTATAATTATAATGGGTAAGAAAATAATAGAATTCCAAATTTATCATTACAAAATCATAATCATGTTAAAAGTATTAATTTTATTTAAAAAATATAATATTATAACCATACATTTAATTCCATATTGAAAAATGAAATGCATCATTCATTCAGGTAGAAATACATCTTTAACATATGAGACATTTTCATTTCCCAACATATTAGAGGAAGATAGATAATGATTGTTCTTCCAATATAAAAATATCATAGAATATTTATTTTGATTATTTCATTTTATTATTATAGTTATAATATTTTTCATTATGGGAGGATGATAATTACAAATAAGTTAAGGTTTGGGAGTCGGTAGTACTCACATTCAGGGCTTGAATCTTCTCTTGAATACCCTCTTGAAAATAAATTAATTGGGAAACATTCATATAACTATGGGATACAAAATTTGTTATAGATATATGTGAGAGGAAAAATTGTTAGTTGTTTATGGTAACTTATATGTATAAATTTGGCTTAACAGTGGGTGTATATGGTCTCCTATTATAGGTCAATATGAGGGAAATTTCCATGGAAACAAAGGTTAGATGAATGGTAAAGATTAGATCTAATGGGAGATCATTGAGTTAGGATAAAAAATATTTTTAGGGTATCTGGGATTGAATTGAATATATAAAAATTTAATTTTATAAGTTCTTGGTGTCATATTGATTTAGTAAAATTTAAAAAATTTAATATTATCCTTTCTACAATTTTACCATGATTAAAAATTTACAATGGTCATTATAATTTTACAAAACACATAAGATGACCCTCTATCACATATTTTGATGTGGGTAATCCAAATTTGGAATAAATATACACTAATTTAGTTTCATAATATGAGAAAATTATCTTTTAAATTAAAAATATATATATATATATATATATATAAACAAAACAAATTTATAGAAATGTTATTTTTAACATAGAAAATTTCCTTGTTTTTATTTTCAATCAGCTAATAGTTTTATTAGTTTTAATTATCATTCGTAAAAAACCTATATTAAAATAAAAATAGAACCATTATATATTTATATTCAAAAAATATACTTTATTGAACAAAAATTGAAAAAAAAAATTAGTGTGATATTTTATAAGAAAAAACATCTATTTTATTATTATTTTTTAAAAAATATATTTAATATATTTATATTTAAAATAAAAATTATATTTATTTAAATTTATAAATGTGATATTTCATAAAAATAAATTTCATATGTGTATAATTTTTTATATTAATATATTCATATTTATATTATCCTATCTTCATCTTATGTAACAACTCAAAATCCTAGTTTTGGAAATAAGTATTAGGTGAGAACATGTTGTAGTCATAGGTTGAGGATTTTATTGCGTGGATCTTCTATAGATTTTAAAAAATAATTAAAATATCCTATGAAAATTTTCCATTCATACACGCATTATCTAGTTTATCTTGGGAATGGTCATGGGTTAAACCTAGTGAAGTTACTTCCCTTCCATGCTTTGAAAAATGAGGCTCATAAGGAATACAAATACAAACAGATGTCGTTTGTTCTATTTTTTATTGATTTTATATATATTTAATTATATTTATACCCACTACTTAAATTGATATATTCAAATGTTCAATTATAATAATATTTAGTTCATTTAAATTTTGTTTCATTCATAAAACAAGTAATCACATTGGTTTTACTTGATAAAAATTTATATATCGATAAGGGTTTTCCTAAAACAATTCCATTATTTTCATATTAAAAAATCATTAATATTATATCATCATTGATTAAACCTCCAAAATAAAGGTAGTTATTTTTTTTTACTTTTAAATCATTAAATAAATATTTTGAAAAGAATGATTTACACCTATTTTAGTTTGAAAACAATATTCCTAAAAAACAAAACTATCAATGAAATTATATTAATGAAAAAATAACACAAGAATCATAAAAAATAAATGTGATGAAGAAAATAAGAAACAATTGGTTTTTTTTACCATAAAATAAGAATTTACTTGAATTATCTATACTATTCAAATTATATTAATGATATAACTATTTGTTTTGAGATTTATGGTGTTGAATATATTAAAAATATTTATCACTAAATTAAAAATTCAATTGAATATATTATAAGAATAGGGTAAGTTGTAAATAATTAAAATAAAATTCATTAACCTTAGAAAATAAATATATAATTTACAAAAAAATTTATGGTCATTCATTTTAAAAAACACCCATCCATTTATAATTTAAAATTCACTATTAGGTTTTATTGAAATTTTTTAAATTTTTATATATTGATAAATGAAAAAAAATCCCAATTAAAAAAAGAGATGATTCAATACATTAACCCTATAACCCATCCCTAATATCCCCATAGTCTAAAAATATCCATAATATGTTTCAAGGAGTGATGTAAGGGCCCCCATTTGGAGAATATGATTTCCTTCAACATTTGTAGGCTAGGAAGCCATGTTATTGGATTACTGAGAGGTAAATGGAAGATAAAAATGGGATGGATTTCATGGGTGATGGATGGGAGTTACCACCCAAGGGTGTTGATATTCAATGATAGGTATAGGAGGAGGTAGTTATTTTATTTTTGGATAAGAAATGAGGCATGTCATGGGTGGTGTGGTCTTGTTATTGGAAAATAGAATACGGTAGGGTAGGGCCAATAGTGGAAGGATAGTGGAAGAATATGGTTGTAATGGTGGAGGAACATGCATGTGCAGGGAAGGTTTTTTTATTAATAGTGATGGTCTAGGTATTTAAGATGTTGGGCTAGCTCTATGCCCACAATCTAGTCACTAAAAGGTCAGGTGCCAAAGATTCAATATTCAGAGACATATTATAGGGACCTAAACTTCAACATTATATATTATAGTGAATTTATACTTATGTTTCTTTTTTCATTTCCCACGATAATTTATGTTTGGATTATAAAAGAATATGATCATAACTCTTACATAGCAGTTCCATATTTTACAAATTTTACACTTTTAATCATTATCAATTTTCCAACAACGTAAAACCATTAAAATAAAAAAATTTCCTATAAAAACCCATTATAATATATAAATATTAATCTAAAATAATAATTTACTTACTTAAGGAATACATTTTACAACCAAAATATTTTATTTAAAAAATAATAAAACAATTGAAAAATCATAATCATGAGGGTTCCTCAAAAAACATAATAACCCCTAAAAATTTCCTTAAATTCATAAATATTTTCTTAAAAGGTAATAATAATTGATTTTAAGAAAATACGATTAACATTTAAAATCAAATGATTTCATTGATATCTCATAATCAATCATAAAAATTTCAACTAGGTTCCTTGGGAAATAATATTCACTGAACAGTTATAGAACACATGAAAATTGGAATAACCATAGTGTTAACATCTAATAATAATCAATAAAATGTAGCATTATCAACATCAACCCATAATATAATATGTATCAGGAACATCCATTATTGTTAAAAAATTTATAGGGACCATATCACTAATAAAAAATTAATATTTCACTATTTTTACATTAAACATTTGAAAAATATTTTGAACCCATATGAAAAACACTTTTAGATATTCAAATTAAATTTATTTTTAAAATTAATATTCTATACTAATATACCCTTAGAAATGAAAAAAAAATTGAAAAATAAATTACAAAATATTTTAACATATACCAAACATGAAATAATGGTTATGGTGGCGATAATTATTTTTGACACTGGATATGAAAAAATAAAACATTCCAATAATGTATTGTTAAGAAGTTTAAAACATTCAATAAAATTATTCCCTTTGAAAAATATTGAATGGAAGTCCAAATATTAATAAAATTCTCATTATAATTCTATTATATACACAAATAAATATGTATAAAATAATTTTAAAAATATGTATAAGAAATAAAATGAGTCATAATGAATACATAAAAAAATGGTTTCTAAAAGAAAGAATCTTTCATTTTTTCTAACTCCCCACATGTGTTCGTTATCATCTTGAAAAAAAAATTTAGTTATTTTTCATTAGGGAATTTTTTAATATTCTTTATTTATTTTATTTTATTTAACACCACTATACATTTAATTACATACTAAATTTATATTACATCATATGTTTTGATGGTTTTTTTCACGTGATCCCAAAATGAATTTGGATGGTTGATTAATTTTAAATAGGTTTTTAATCCACAATATCTTGAATAATAATAATGGAATAATTATAATTTTGTATTTACTAATATTTATTTTAAAACAAACAATATAATATGGATATGAAAAATGAACTATGACACAATCATTGAGAGGGTAGGCCATATGTATACATGAGAATGGTTTCAATTTATCAATGATCACTATGTTGAGAAGGTAACAATTATATTAACAATATATAATTACAATAATATCATAAATAACATATTATTTATTTAAATATACTTATATATAATCCATGTGACCTGGTGGTGAAAAATGGGCCAAATTTCTTTTTGGTGGTTGTAGTCCACGAATACGCACAAACAACGATACCATTTTTCAGTGAATTGAAAAATAAATGATATATAATAAAATTAAAATGATTAATATGATATTAATATTATATATTTATATTACTAAATAATTATAACCAATATTTAGAGGTGGTGATTGAAAAAAAATTACAATAGTTCTCGATGAGGTAGTCCACTGTACATGTGAACAATAGTTTTGCTTCTTATTTGATGGATGATGAGATGGATACAGGTTATTCAGTTAATATAATAACATTGTTACATATTGGATAAAATTATGTTATTTTACTATAATATTTATGTTATATTTTTCGTAGGTGGATGATGAAATAAAATTGAAATACTTTATCAAGAACAATACATCTTCTTCAAAAATAATTTAGCATTCGGCACCCAAATCACTCCAAAGGTGGTTTTGAGCTCAAAAAATGGATTATAAGATATCTTTGTGGAATTTAATAAGTGATTTTATTAGGTATTTTCTTCAAAATGGGTCATATATTTATGATGAAATGTGAAAAGGAGGTGCATATTTATAAGAGAGTGAATGGGAATTCTTGGAATATTATTAAATATTAAATTAATATAAATTAGTTTTTAAATTAAATTGGCTAAAATTTGATATTATTGGAAAAAAATTATTATTATTCAAAATAACTACATAATTGTTTTAATTAAATTTCATATTTTTATGATTATCTTATAGTTTTAACCATCTCTTAATCCCTTGGAAAATTACAATAATATTAATGTTTTTAATCTTCATGGGTTAACATGGTTACTATAAATAGAAAAAAGTCCCATAAATAGACCATGTTAATAATTTTCAACAATATAATTATAATTTTTATAATTATAGTATTTTTTAGTTTTAAATCATTTATTAATAAATAAATTAGTAGAAAGCATAATTATTGCGAATTTTGGAATTATTCAATTAATTTATGTTTTAATTCAACAATACAAAAACATAATTCAAATAAATTGAACTAGGACCTATTAAATATTTCATTTTATTTTAAAAAAAAGTTTTTTCACCATAAATCACTCCAAAAATATTATTTGTATTGTTTTTAAAATAATTTTATTGATTTTTTAACTCCTTCAAAAAGAATTGTATTAGCGATTCAAATGAATTTAAATAAAATATTTCACCACTAAAATTTTTAAATAAATTACCATGATAAGAAATAATTTATATTTCAAATTAATATTTTAATATAAACATATCCCCTATTTATCCCTGTGTTAAAATTTTAAGGATAATAAAACCAAGAGGGTACGATTTTTACCTTTTATTTAAATAAATTAATATAAAGGGTCACAATCATGGAAAAAATGAATCGAAATTTCATATATTAAAAATATGGAAGATTATTTGGGATATAAATGCTTCATAAAAAAAATTAATTCTTGTGGTAGGGTCATTATTCCATCATTATAATTTAGTTTTAACCAAGATTACCCAGTTTATCCTTTATAGAGGGAACAAAAATTATAGTGTTTACTAATAATAATCTCCAAAAATAAAAGCTACCTATTTTCCAAGCATTGACCCATTAATTTAAAAAATAATTATTTTTTAAAAAATAAAATTTGTAAATTTTTGAAAGTTATTTTAATATTAATCTAATAAAATGTAATAAAGAATACTTTTTTGAAAAAGTTCCTTTTTATTATAAAATGTTTTCATCCTAAATTCATGTATAGAATTAATAAAAAAATAAATAATTGGACTATTGTTAATTAAAATTAACTAATTATATTTTCAAACTAATACAAAAAATAATTGTATGTTTTAAATACTATAATAAAAAATAAAATTTTCAATAAAAAACATTATTTTTCTAAATTTATTGAAAAATAAAAAATTTAAAAAAGACAAAAAAAATAAAAAAAAAATTTGATGTGATAATTTATAAAATTTATTTAATTTTTTCAAATAAATTTCATATTAGTTCCATTAATTAATTATTATATTTTATCAAACAAAAAAATCACAGTTGGGAAACTTTATTCTTGAAGAAAAAAAAATTATACTAAAAAAATGAGTATATATTTCAAAAGAATTGATAGATACATTCGAATTAATTAAGGACTTTTTATATATTTATTAATTTGGTATATCTTTTTAATACCAATCAATTAAATGGATTGGTTATAAATTATCATTTAAATAATAATTAGTCACAGTTCGTTTAGTCTTGATGTTCTGTATTTTGTATGTTATCAAACATAATATTTCCTTTCAAATGTTATAATATCCCCCCCCATATTTAATAAATTTAATCATTTCAATTTAAATTTGGTATATTTAATCAAATTATTAACATTTGAAACCAACTTGTCTTAAATCCCACATCCTAAAAAGGGTGAATGAAACTTCCTATTGAAAAGAGTTAAATGGAATTAGATGGTTAGCAGGAATAATGCATAACAATTTTTTTATGTAGTAAAAATTTATTGGGTAGTGAATATATGTACATAGAATAAAATCATAATATCCAGATAATTAAATTTATCATTGATCATATGAAATTTAATGTTGATGATAATGTAAATAACCACAAAACAATTGACCCAAGAGTTGTGAAAAAGACTAACGATTCATTAGAAATGAATGTAATAAGATACCATTTTAGTTTCAAGACCCATTTCAAAGTGATAATAAGTTTTATTTCCATGTAGATTAAAAAAATGAGTAAATATACTAACAAAGCAAGTATAATATCATCCTTTAATCAATTTCCACATAAATCACATATTTTTCTCCAATCTATTATTATTCAAGTTGATTTGTTTTATCCCAAAAGCATTATAATCTAATTCCATTTGATAAATAAATCCATGAAAATATATTCCTCCTATCTTATCAAATTAATAAAAAATAAATTTATATAACAAGATAAGACAATTCCCAAAAATTCATATGAATAATTAGAACATTAATATCCAAATCCTCAAAAATAACACAAAATTATCAATTTAGATCTTTGCATTAAATTTAAAAAAAATTGAGTAAATAAGAATGAAATAGTAAAAATAAGAAGTAAATTATCACACATTATTTAAAGAGTAAATTAACATTTATCCCCAAGAAATATTAGTAACTCATAAAATCATATACCCAAAAATATATATTCTCTATCATATAATATCTAGGATAGCATAACATTTTCCATAAATAATGTGAAGAAAAATAAAGACTCATTAAATTCATATATACATATAAATATTAATTCAACATCTATTCATCAAATAACATCAAAAAAGATAATATTTAACTAAATCATATAGTGATCCCAAAAACAGAGAATTTCATCCAAAATAATAATAACTGAATCAAAAAATTATTTCCCAATGTCATGGTAATATTTATGAATAAAAATATCATCCTAAAATAACCTTAATATTTATCTTTAAAATAATTTATGTATATAAATCTATGAAATATAACAAGGAAATCATGTATTATAGTGATATCAATTTTACCCCTATTTCCCTTTAGTTATGGGTTCATGCCCTACAACCATGCTGGATTTGATTTCTTGTCACTAGAACAATAGGATAAATTCTCTCTAAAACTACATTAGTATAATTTCAATAACATTACCAGAAATATTATGAACATCCTCAAAAATAAACTTAATCATCAGAGATCATATAAACATTATTGTTAATCAATACCTTTAAACTTATATCTAAAAAATGAAAAGATAATTATTACTAAAATAAATTTTCCCATGTTAAAAATAAGGGTTACATATACCAAAAACAATTATAAATACTCAATAAATATCACCCAATGTATTCCATCACATCAAACCTAAAAATATAATTATTTCATTTAAACATATAATCAGCCTTAAATTTAGCACTACATCATAGAACATTATTCCTTTTATGTACAAAGCATTATCATTTAGAATTCTTCAGAGTACATTATCCTTGATTTACTATCTTATTCCACAATACATCCTTCCTATAAAAAATATTAATCATGTCATAATATTCAACAACATTAATAAATAAGACAAGATATATCCCATAACATTCATAGATAATTTTTTATTTACAAATATTCAATAATAACACCAACAATAATTTATCATCATTAATCTATATATTGTTTGTAATCTATTTATTGATCATTACTCCAAGGTAATTGATTTTCCTAATTCCCATAATCCTCTCATTTAAAACATTGAATTTATTTAGTGTAAAGAACATTATTCAACATAATATTGTCAACTGAACACATAATTTTTCCTTGGTATATTATTTCTTTATTTCATCTTTTACCACATAAAAAGCATCTTCATGTTACTATAATTAATTATTCAAGATGATTATTTCTAAATTCTTGTCACATAGAACATTGAATCATGTTAAATTTATGTTCCATATCCCGTAAACATTTATTTAACTCTATTTTACTATTTTATGGTTTGGTAGAAAAGTGGACTATATTCAAGCTGTCAATCATATATCATGAAGGATGGTTAAGAATAAAATAATGATATTTCACTATAGGACTAATTAATTTCAGTTTCTTATTCTGAAAACCACGACAATTTTCATCACATATATTGTAAATTTGGGTCATGATAGGTATATCAATTTACTAAAACTATAAATTTTATGTGTGAGTGTATCAATAATTAAACCATGTTATGAGGACGGTAAATGATAAGATACTCTTAACCATACCATTTTATATTCAAATCCATAATTTTATCAATAATATCCATATTTCTCTGTAACATAAAAATATTTATTTTTATTGATTACTTGTATGTTATATCGAATAATATCCTAACCTCTAAAGTTAACTAAACATTTGTTACGATACTAAATGTATGTAATTGTCTATAAAAACTAAGTATTATAATGACATTCCATTCCCAAATATTTTTTAGGTATATTTTTATATAATTTGGTCATAACTCATATAAAAATGAAATATTTTTTAATGTGGACACATCTAATCAGTATCCATTTATTCCCCAATATAAAACATTTTATATAAAACATGATTAATTTCCATGTAATATCTTAAAAAAAATCAACATGGATAGTTATTTTCCCTTTTCTATCATTAAACCCAATGAAAAATGTTTAATAAATATGTGGTGATCACAAAAAACTAAATAAGGTAAATTAAATGAATAGAAAAACCACTTAGTATATATTAAAACTATGATATTATATAGTCATTTACATAAAAATAAATAAACATTAAACTAAAATTAAAATTTAATTACTCAAAAAATTAGACTTACTTCCATGTTTTTATGTAAAACAATTTATAATGAAACATAAATTCAAAATAATAATTCGGATGGTCTCGTAGAAAACATAAGAAACCATGAAAAACATTTTCATAAAGACGTACATTTTTACACGAGATCTTAATAGTCAATAATTTAAAACAAAATATAAATATATTAAATTTTAAAAAAACCCACTAAAATTCATAATAAAGCATAGAAAGTTCATATAGGTTTCTTGGGGAAATATCTCCATATAACCCTTATAGAACCATTACAAATTTGAATAACTATACTATCAAAATCCATTAATACCATATAAATTAGATGGTTCTCAGGGATTAGCCATAGTATGAGCTATATCAGCCTCACTCATTTCCATAAAAAGATACAAGGACCATATCATGAATAAAACATTTTATTTATTAACAATTTTATT
This sequence comes from Viscum album, assembly GCA_963277665.1. Taxonomy (NCBI): domain Eukaryota; kingdom Viridiplantae; phylum Streptophyta; class Magnoliopsida; order Santalales; family Viscaceae; genus Viscum; species Viscum album. Next base: position 530,418,877 of record OY728120.1, on the reverse strand, counting down.
ATAAAACCATTGAAACATTATTTTGAACCCCTATGTATGAAAAATTTGTGTACTGAAATACTATTTCTTTTCAAAAACCATTATTAATAAAACGAATACCCATAACAAATATAATAAAATACTTTCATAAAATAAAACATGAAATATGGAAACATAAACCAAAATTAATATAAGTTTCATTGTGGTGGAAATAGTCTTTTTCACCGTATATGATAAGATATAACATTTCTTTTCATGGGGGAAGAAATAAAAAATATTATTCAAAAATATTAATTTTGAAGTAATTTAAATAAAGAAAGAAACGCCATAAAATATTATTTATAATTATTTTATTACCAAAAAAAATACACGAAATAAATTTAAAATTATTTATATAGATGAAAAAGATTCATAAGGAAAACATTAAAATTGGATTTTTAAGGGAAAGTGAGTTTCCTTGAGTTTGATTCATCACATATGTTCTTTATATTCATGAATAATAAACTAAATTAATTGTGATTTATTAGGAACAATTTTCATTTTATTTATTCATTTTAGTATATTTAATGAAAAATTATATTTAATTACTTATTCAATTGTGTTAAAATAGGATATTATGATTATATTTTCTTATAAGTCCAAAATGATATTTGTAAATTAATTAATGTTAATGAAGTCATTAATATTTCATATAAAAATTTATAATAATTGAATAATTATCATTAATATTAATAAGTATTACTTTTAAAATGAACCATATAATATGGCTGTGAAAAATGAACCACAATACAAACATGGAGACAATTGGTCATACATACGCATGAGTAACATTTCTATTTTTAAATGATCCTTATATAATGGATTTAAGTGGTATTTTATCATTATATCATGATAATAATATCATAAATACCATATTATTTATTTAAATATACTAATATATATAATCCATGTGATGTGGTGATGAAAAACAAATCACATCACTTCTTGAAGGTGGTAGTTTAAACATATACCGAAACGACATTATTATTTTTTAATGACTTGAAAATTAAATGATATATTCAACTTTAGTTATAATAAATATTTAATTAATAAGATGTATTTAACATAAATTAACCATTATAACAATCCTTGATAAGAGGTTATGGAAACAGAATTGCATTGGTTAGTGAGGTAGAAGTTCACCTTAAACGTAAATGATCACTTTTTTCCTATTAGATGGAAGATAATTTAGATATTAGTTATTATATTTATATAATATAATCTTAGTATATGTGAGAAATTTGTTTTTTTAAATATTCATGCTTGAGGAATATTTTTAAAGTAGGGATAATAAATAAAGGAAACATGCTTGATTAAGAATAAAACATCTCTTTTGAAATCCACAAAAGGTTTACACCAAATTTACTCTAATGTATTTTTAATCAATATAATGGATATACATAAATTTTAGTTATATAAAACATTGATTAGGGAAGTACTTTAAAAATTAAATGGTACTTATTTTGTAAATAAATGATATGAATATGTACCCTTTTATAGGAGAGAAGATGGGAAATCTTTGAATGTCTTAAAGTACTAAAGTAATATAAATAAATTTTGATGTTCATATATATAAAAATTGGTAATATTTTATTCTAATATGATTATATGTTAAAATAATCTCAAAAATTAAAAAACAAATATGTATATATCACATTTTTACCATTATATTTTTTTACCCTCCATTAACCCTTTTGACAATTATACCGATATTAACATTTTTTACTCTTATATGGTTAATATAATTACTATAAAAGTGATAATTGAAAATAAATGGACCATTTTTTGATATTTAAAACCAAATAATTATAACATGACTTAATATCATATTTTTCGTAATTTTAAATCTTCTAATAAAATATAATTTTCCATAAGATAACATTAATGTAAATTTTGTAACAATTCATTTTATTTGACTTTCAAAAATATTATATAATAATATAATTAGAATAAAAATAAATAAAACCTCAAAAATATTCCTTTTTATGTAAAAAATCAGGTATATAATAAAATATCTCTAATGAAAATATTTTTATTGATTTTGAAATCATTATATAGATATTCTACCTAGTTAAAAAAGTGCTTTGATAGTGTTTCATGAATATTAAAGATAATTATTTAGTCACCAAAAATTAGAAATAAATTAACACATTAAAAAATCAATTATATTTAAAACTAATATTTATAACTAAATATAACTTACACATATCCATGTATTAAAACTTTAAAGAATATAAAATAAAGACAACGAAATTTTTAATTTTAATTTTTATAAACTAATATAGAGGTTAAATATCACTACCAACTAGAAAAAATAAACTTATTTAAATTTATAAAAATTATGGTTGATCTATAATCACAAAATAAAAATAATTATACTATTAGGTTCGCTATTTAATTCTTGTCATTTTATTTTACCATCAATTTCTCAATTAATCTGTTACTTTCGGAACCAAAATTAATAGGTTCTCTATTTGAAATGTGAAAAAATGGTCCAATTTTCTAAATTTATACCCAATAATTACACATAATTAATCTATTTTTAAAAAATAAATTCCAAAAAATGGTGTAATTTAATTTTAAATTAAACGTGTAATAGTTGAGAAAAATTTTATAAAAATGTCATTTTAATTATAAAGTATTTTTATATGTAATTAAAATATAAAATTAATTTCAAAAAATATAAATATATTATTTTTAATAACAATAAATAATCAAAAATTTCAAAATAATCCAAAATATAATTTTACATTATAATTATTTTAAATAAAATTACTGTTTTCAAAAAACAATTATATTTTCACAATTTATATAAAATCAAAATTCTAAAAATAATATAAAAATATCACCCAAAACTAATTTTTATATGATATTACAAATTTTACATTTATCAAATTCATATTTTAATGTATCTATAAAATAATTATAATATTTGCTCAGAAAAAGAAACAAAAACAATTTTTAGAGAAAAAGTATTTTTGTAGAAAAAAATGACTTTACTAAAAATTAAGTGTTTATTTCTTAATAGTTAATATATATAATTTCATTAATTGGGGTTATTTTATATATTTAATCATTTAGATATTACTATTCATACCCACAAATTAAATGAATAACATATAACTGTCATATTAAAATAATATATTTTTACAATTTGATTAATCTTGGTGTGACATATTTTGTATGCAATTAAACATAAACAATTTTAAATATAATGAAATTAAATTATCATACCACCTTATTATAAAATTAATCCTATAAATTTTATTTTATTTTCGTATTAATCAATGTGTTTCAAATTTATAATACATATATTTTCAATCTCTTATCATAAAAAGAGTCAATAAATCATCCTCTTGGAAATATGAAAAGTGAAATAAAAAGGACATATTGAATAACAAATAAAATGGTTTTCAAATAGGAAATAATCATTGGGATGTTAAAATATTTATATTGAAGGAATTAATAATTTCAAAATATTGTTAGATGTCATTATTGGTAAGAAATTTCATAATCATGATAATTTCGATGGCTAGAAAAACATAAACCCAAGTGGTATAAATAATTCTATTAATTTTTTGAAAATGAATATAATAAGATTATTTTTTTGTTCAAAAATAATTTTCAAATTTTTGAGAAATTACAATACCATCTTAACTAAGAAAAAAATGAAATATAAATTCTTGACAAGTAAAAATTCATCATTTAGTCATTTTTCACCAAAATATCATCATTTTCCCCAAACATAGTGTTTTTAAGACACTTCTTTTATGATAAAAGACATAAAATATACATCCAACATATAATATAATCCAAAAAATGACAATACTCCACTATTAATATATTAAAAAAAATTAAAAATATAACATAATTCTAGAAAATAATGAACCATCATATGAAGAAATAAAACATCAATATAAAAAGTCTCTACATGAACACTCAAGGTTAAAATTAGATCTATCCATCAAATTATTCATTTTATTCCCATCCATGATTCAATACCAAAACATTTGATGGAAATTATCACATATTCTTCGAAAATTAATTTATCATATATATCCAATAAACATTAGCCAATCATAAATTCAAATAATTGTCAAGAGAAGATAAAAGATTCCCTGAATAGCCTTGATTAAGATAAATCCTCATTAAAATCATATATTATTGAAAAATAAAATTCATGGTTTTTTCTTCAAATAAAATAAAAAAATTTTATATTTACCTTAATCATATACAGTTTCCAAAACAGTGACCTTCTCATAAATAAAATTAATCAAAAAATCAATTCTGATTCCCATAATTATCTATATGATAAAATATTTGTTTAAAAAGTGAAATTAATAATTCTCTATAATATCATTTAGGTAAATGATGCACCATAATATTAACCAAGACATCGCGTTGGCTATTGGTATGCATTTCACCCTTATTTCCCTTCTATTATGGGTCCATGCCCTATGGAATATCTAGATGTGGTAGGATATTTCCGAATATATTGGATGTCCTTTTTATAAAACTATATTAATTTAATTTCTATATTATTTTCATAAATATGATGAATGTACTAAAAATAACAATAATCATCAAAGATCGTACAAACCTTAATGGTTATCAATAACAACAAACTTATGTACACAAAATCAAAAGTGATTTCGTACTTAAATAACATTTGACATGTTAATCATCATAGTTACATATACCTAAAAAATATACACATAAAAAATAAGTTTCCCGCAAATTACTCATATCCCATAAAACATCAAAAGTGTATTAATGATTTTAAACATTTGATTATGCTTAAATCTACCACTACATCATAAATCAAAAATACTTATATATAGACACCGTAATCATTAAATGTTATTTCTAATCTGATATCCTTGATTTTATATGTTATTCCATAATACCTCCTATAATCAAACATATGAATCTAGTCACAAGATTAAAAAATATCAAAACATATTCAATGATTTAGACCATAACATTAAAATTTCCTTTTCATTTTTCTCATCATCAGAAATAATGGAATTACACATTATTAAGAATTTATTTTTATAGTCTTATAGATATATTTATTAAGAATTCCACCTAGGACATATATTCCCACAATGCACATAATCTCTACATTAAAAACATTCAATTTATTCCTTTCTGGAGAACTTTTATATTCTTCATGGTGTTAACTGAATTCTTAAAAGTTCCTCAGAATATTATTCCTTAATACCCTCCGTTACCAAATATTGAACACGTTCATGTTGCATTAAAACATTCTTACGGTATTATCAATCATGAATCGACCCACTGGAGCCCATCAGGCCTGTAATAGAATAGTGTGACTTCCCCAATACCAACTCCAATACACTTGGGGCTGGCTACAGGCATCAAGATTACATAAAACACAAATGGGAGGTAATAGTATAAGGTTCCTTTATGCACACACACACACATATATATAAAAGACCATACATTGCTTAAATGTAAAAAACAACTAATAAAAAATGAATACATAAATAAAAATCCCATAAGAAAATTAAAGAAATACTATCATGTAATAAGTACCAAATACAAGTCCACCAATACAACAAAGAAGTCCAACCTAATAGTAAGAGGGGGATATAATAAATCCTTAGTCTCAGAATGAAAGAAATTATGTATTGACTATATCTATCCTCCATCTATTCAGTGTATGTCATGAAATGCTTGAAAATTTAGGTAATGTATGTTTTATACAACACGTATAGGAAGAGACCATACAGGGGATACTATAACAATATCCAATAGGACACCCAAAAATCACTACACATAAATAATCAAGAGTGGTCATCTCATCATAGGATATGTCAATTATTACATGAGACATACAATAACATATCTAGGTTTACTCATACTTGACAAAAAGTATCAAGGTACGGTTGCAACCACATTTCTATCCATAGATTCTTCTTAAGAGTCCATACCCACACTTTATCGAGAGAGATCACTCTATTAGTCTAATTTATGGATACTATTCATCTAATATGGTATTCCCATCATCTCTCGCAATAAGTAAGTACACAATGTAATTACAATGATATAGATACATCACACTAAGGTCCATAGAATAATACAAGATAATCTAATATATAATAACCCACCATGTTGGGGATCAATGCCCAGGTACAGTTGGACACACTAATTCCTAGAATCCATCCTAGAGAAAATATGATAGAGGATATCATCACATAAATTGGGAGTTATTCCTACAAATCTAAATAAAATAAATCCCTTAAAAATGGTCACAATAATTTTTTGGGATGATATTCCATAATTTACCCCAGATTAGAGGATTTTGGAATTCTCCTATAAATAATCTAGTAAATTATAAGGGGAAAGAAATCTATAAGTTATTTTTTAAATATACATGGAATATATTGTTAGCACCCAACAGGCAGTTTCAGTATACAGTGTGTCCCATTGGCACTAGGTCAAACTGTGTATCACCGTATGTGCCAATGTTTGTGCTGGTGTACACCTATTTAGGTCATTGTACTTGTCCATGTTTGTGTACTAGGATATATCTGGGTACATTTATTTTCTCATGTACTCTAGTTGTTTCATGTATTTGTTCATCTATTTGTCCTTGTATCCATCAATATACATTCCAAAATTCATGGTAAGGGTCACTGACATGTGACGTGTCACAAAGTATGTTTTATTTAGCTTCACATGGAAACATAGCTCTATAACCCAGGCCCCACACATGGTCTGTGTTATTTCAATAAACATCATATAGTGTAGAAATTTGCATAATCCATGGATATTCATGAGGATCCATCCTCTACCACCTTCACACTGATTTACTCATCCAAACATACCATATGGCATGGATATGAATAAACGGAACTCGATCTATTCTGTGGATACGATTTCCTGGAGTCCAAATCAATTAGTAAATCATCTTCATTGACTCATTACACCATCGTATTATGAAACCATAGCTTGAGTTCCCAAAATATTAACATGATCCAATTACATTTTAATCATTTATTGATCCCATCATCATATGAAACCAAATATAGGTTAAAAATCCATTGTAAATAGAAAGGTGTGCATAATGATTGGCCCATGAGTGTTTTTTTAACCATTGGTCAAAATAAAGAAAGTTGATAAATGATTCAATAATGGTTGATGAAATACACATGAACATGACTAATTGAACTCAAAAAATTTTTTAATTAGGAATGATTAATTTTTATTTGAATGAAGAATGAAAATATGGAAATTAATGAACAAAATAAATCCCCAAATTTCCACCATAATAATCTCATGCCCACATTATAATCATTTCATGAATCAATCCATCAGTTTATAGATTTTAATTAATTGTAGGATATGAACATGTGGGAAAATTCACATAAAACGGATTTCCTACCACAAGATGGATCAATAACTAGTTTAGAACGAATCCACACCATGATCGTTAGAGAAATCCTTGATTTTTGTTGGAATGAACGATCATTGATCCACCATATTCTTTCTCCAAGCTATCATCCAATGATATCTCACATACACATACACATGAAACCAACATGGACTATGTCCTATAAATTGTAAATACTGCATTCCTTACTCAATGAAAGTATGATATTTTTTATATATGTCTCTTTTTAGGAATTAATACAATTTTTCAGTAAAATAGTCACTTGTAATACTGATATATTTATTAATTTTAAAATATCAATTTTTGGCTCACAAGGCCCAGAAATATTCATCAATCACAACACATAGCTCTAAAAATAATTACTGATAAATTTTGAAGATTTACATTGAAAAATATATAAATTAACTTATTCAAAACGTAGGTCGTTTTATCCCAAAAATAAAAAAGGACTACCTAAAAAGATGTGGGTACTAAACCTTTTTCTGGTTCTACCACTCCCAAGTGATCTCCAAAATATTCTCATACTGCCACCAAACATACATCAAAGGAATCACTAGCATGTAATGGATCATCTCTTATAAATCCTTGATCTCTACATGGTACTCTATAAATTTATCACTCTCCTTGATGTTTATCTCACCATATTTCATAACATGCAATGAGTCATGCACATATCACCTTAGTTGTGACACCTAGATTATTTTTTGTACTTGATCTAACTAGGTGGCATTGAAAAGAGTTATTCCACCACATACATAGATTACCACACTGGACAAATATCTGTTATCCACGTCAAGGATATACATTCAGGAACAAATTTCCTTCATATTATAAATCAAATTGCCTCTATCTTCGGGTTTTTATAAGACGTAGGATGTCTCTATACAATCATCTTCTTCTCCCTGATGATTTTCACCATTTCTATCATATCTCACACAAACATTAGTCCTATTACTAATTAATCACATAAATCATTCCAAAAATGTGGGATCTATAGGGTATCATGTACAAGGAATTGAATTGTTTCAATTCTCTAGTGGAATGGTATTTGTAGTTTATAAATAAACCACTAAGTGTAAGTTATCATCCCAACTACAACTAAAGTCTTTCATGAAATCCTACATAATGTTCTCCTAAACTTGAATGGTACATTTAGTATGTCCATCATTATGGTGGTGAAACATTGTGCTCAAACCTAATAGAGTCCAAAAATCCTCCTAAAATTCTCTGTATAATCAAGATGTAAAGCAATAATTAGAAAATGAAATGATTTTCAAGGGAAATATAGGGAGACAAACTATCTCTTGTAAAAATAGGTTTCCAATTCCCTATAGTATTTTTTTTATAAAATAGATTGGATTTTAGATGATTTGTTCAGTCAGTCAATGATCTCCATGATTGCATCATGCCCACTAGAAATATATGGAATCCCCATCATAAGGTCTAAAAATATTCTATCCCACTTATACTATAGTAATAGAAGGGGATTATAGAAAACTATTAGAACCTAGTGCTCAATCATCAACTACTAACAAGTGAGGCATTAAGAGACAAATGATTCTACACCCTTTTCATGGATGAACACCCAAACTGACATTTGAGGTATTTGAGAATATTCAAAACCCCCTGATTTACCACCAAAGGGGATGTATAAATCTCCATCACAACCTCATTTCAAAATTAAATAGGAACAATAATCCATTCTCTAAAAACAATAACTTACTCCCCATCATCTGAAATTATAGCAAGAGCGAACATCCAGTGGATATTTGAGTGTGTATAGTTTCATAGTCATTATCTTCAGGCTATGGTTTCCAAACATTTTGTAAAACCATAGGGGTAAAAACATCTATAGAATATATATAGTATCATCCATGTCTAATAAGGGAACTCAAATGAGGATACACGCTCTCATTCCTCATCAATCAACTAAGAACCATATATCCTACTAAGGGAGTATTCTAGAAAATTCCCCTTCCTAGGAGTCTAGACTATCTTAATGTCATAGTAATGAAGTAACTCTACCCATTGCCCCTATCTTGGGTTAAGATCCATCTGATAGGAGATACACATGAGACTGTTGTGGCTAGAGTAGATAATGAACTTCTCACCCATAAGGTAGTGTCACTAAATCATTCGGGTGGATATTACCACTATCAACTAAATATCATGGATCACTTAGTCATTCTCATTATGTTTCATTTTATCTGACTGTTATGAAATAAAAACATATCTCTACATCAGAAAAAAATTATGTATGGTTACCAAATCATCAAAACTCACTATATATAGGACACCCTCACATGGAATTATTAGGATGGGGGAACCCATAACCCTATCCCTTAACTTTTTAATAGAATCATGGAACCATTTTCTCTAAATTAAAGGATTCCCATTCTAGGTCAAACCAATAAAAGGATCTAATATCCAATAGAAATCGGGAAAAAATATCCTATAATATCTTTAAATCCTTAGGAAACCCCATACCTCAATCAGACTCTTGGGTGGATCAAATGAAATCTCTACCTCTAAATTTTATAGATCTACTATTTTGGAATCAGATATGATTATGGGTCCTAGAATGTTCTAATAATGAATCCATAACTAACACATTAAGAGAATCCCATAAATATCATTCTCTTGAAGTGTTTCTAAAACTATACTTTTGTGTCTCATGTGTCCCTCCTCATACTCTGAGTATACATTGATGTCATAAATGAAAACCACAAAAGTCGATTATAATATTGGTTTGATGATCCAATTCATGATTCTCATGAACACTTTCAGGGATTTCATCCGGCAAAATATCATCACCATGTACTCGTAGTGATCAAAATGAAATTGGAATGCCTTATCCGGTATATATTCAACAATCACTACTAGATGGTAAAAACATGATATGAATATAGTCTTTTAGAACTATCAAGAACATCTCAACTAATTAAATAATTAAAATCATTGGTAGTGGAAGTATGTTCTTCATGGATACTTGGTTCAGTTTTGGATAATCCTTGCATAATATCAAGATCCTTTCCTCTTTCCTAGAGAACAACATTAGGCTACCATGGGAGGAACACATGTCCTCATGAATCCCTTCCACTAAAAATATTCCTACTACACCATCGGATTGTGATGCTTTACGTCATCCATCTGATATGATGGTTCATATACACTCTCCTCTAAGCATTAAATCACACTATAAAAAAATTATGATCACTAGGTCATCTCTGAAATGGGTATCTGAGAGTAAGAGTTCATCAAAGGGGTAAACCAGAATGTTTAGGTGGTCAAATAAGAAATGTAGTGAGAAAATATTGTCTTATTCTAATATCTATTATAACATACCGGTTCTGGGTGCCACCCAATAGTGCCTCGAACCCAGTTGGTCACATGACCTCAAGTTCATTTCCCAAAATGAAAAATGTTGTCAACTAGCAGTGAGGGAAAATTTCTAATAGTGGGGAAACTCTACCACCATTGGTAGAGTATACATATCCGAATAAACAATAATAATCCATAGAGGAAGTAGTAATAACATATAATAGAATTAAACAGTCGAAGACAGATAGTATAAAACAACTGCAACATATATATAAATAAATGATGAAAGTCACATGTATCTTGGAAAGAAACCAATCAAAACACAATTATAGAAATACAATACTAATATAAAAGTATAGAATGTAGTAAAATCCAATATCCTCACAAGCCTCAGCTTGGTCCCATGCTCTCTAGCTCTAAAAGAAATCAAGTACCTGATGAAGTAGGGTTCTTTCATTTATCATTACCAGAAACCATATAATCTGTTTGGGTCTAAAATCATGACCCAAATAGGGTGTGAGAAAATACTTGTAAAAACCCACAAAAATATATGTTCCAAACTATCATTGAATATATATAGCAGGAAATACAAAAAATGAAGCAATAAATTAGGAATTACTGAAAAATAAATAATCTTATAGTTTCCAATTACATTCAATTGCATTCACTAATTATTAAATCTATTGAATAATGAAATATCTGGATCTATCATAAGATCTTTATCCCCTACATAATAATAATGAACAAAAATCTCAAAAGTCCATCTAAAAAATCAAGTAAGGCATAGTCCATGATTTTTCTCTATCTTGGAAGACTCATAACAATCGATCATTCACTCCAAAGAAACCCTCCGAAAATGTTCTCACGGTATAACCCCCTATTGTTTATCATATCATTAATTCAATAAATAATGACCCTCTGGGAAAGCTCATAAAGTTTAACAACTTTGGTTCCACATAAAACTAATCATATATAAACAACCACATAGGTACCTCCCACAGTAAATAACCAGTGGTCTTCTTAGAAAAAATAAATTATAATGACCACCTGGCAGCTTTGACAATCAATGTCGTAAGGTCTAACGTTCCATTACTAATGACCCTCTAGGTATCTCTCACGGTCTAACCCCTCTTGTCTATGACCACCTAGCAGCTCTCATATTCAAAACCTCTGGGTCAACATAACAACAAAATATACATTAATTACCCTTCCTCTGAATGATCTCACAGTCAAATGCCCCTCGGTCATGCTTTCACAATGCAAATCACATGCATCACAAATAATCAGTAAATCCATCCTAACAAAATGAGGCATGGAAAACATAGCAAGACTAATAGGCATTCTATACCCAATGGATATAATCAAACAAACATGGGAAACACACCCACAATAAAGTTATTGAACATTATGCCTATGAAAAACCCTTTCTCAATCAATCAAACCGTAGGAGGTAATATGCAGAGTAAACATCCAAAACATACAACACCCTAAACATGTGTATTCATCCATTTAATCATATATATTCCAACAATAACCAATGAAAGGAACAAATCACCTACCTCTATGTTGTATGATGAAAACTCTTGAACATCAGCCATTGAATCGGCCTTGAACGTCGTAGATCTATGAAAAGGGTAAAAACGATCAACTCTTGGTAACTCATGAATGAAGAGAAATCGGGAAGAGAGGCTCTAGGGGAAGAGATAACTCACATGTGGGAAACCAATGCACTCAGTGGCATCTCAATCGGGGATCAGATGGAGGAACTGGAGGAGCACTAAGTTCTTCGGCTGCATTTTTCTCTCCATTACAATACACGGGGAGAAAAAGTGTTTTCTGGAGATGATACGTGACCATGATCTGACTTATCAAATAAACAAATGTACATAGGGTGTTTATTTAATGAACACACCTTGTACTAGACTCAGTCAGCCCCCATTTTATGTGGTCTTCTAGGTCTCCCACACAGCCATGTACTCTGCCATTAAACGCCCAGTATGCGGTTGTGCGTGGTACCTGGGTACACAGTGTGTACTCAAAAGTAAACTGTGTGTGCTTAAAAAATTTATTTCTTAATGTTTTCTCAAAAACAGCAAAAAATAAAGATCCATTCCAAAAATATAGATTTTAGTTCTTACATACATCCCCCTAAAAGCAATTCATCCCTAAATTTCCCTTCCATGGGTGGGGAAGAATAAACTTCAAACAACTCTAGACACTATGATTGTATTTGGACCTACCTCTCCCAAGTCTCATCCTTTACTCGCCAGTGTTTCCAACACACTGATACCATAGGAACAGAATGTCCACAGATAATAATTTTTATAGAATCCACAATCCAAATAGGGTTATCCTAAAAGGATGCATCAACCTCTAACCCAACTTCCTCGGGTTGAAATACATGAGATGGGTCTGAAAATTAATGTTGTAGCTGAGAAACATGAAATACTTCATGCATAGTCTAAAACCACTAAGGTAACTGCAACTAATAGGACACCAAACTGACTCTCCCCAAGACCTCAAATGGCCTGATTTATCTCGGTGATAGCTTCCCCTGTCTCATATCCCCCTGTGTCCCAATGTTGGTGTGACACATAATAAAACCTGATCTCTAACCTCAAACTCCAGAGGTAGTCTTCATCGATCATCATAATATTTCTACTGAGATTGTGCAGTATTCATCTTATTCCAAATCAACTCCACCTACTCAGTGGTCTCCTGGACAACATGAGGTCTTAATAGAGTAGTGTCTCTTGCGTTCATCCAACATAGGGGTGATCTGAATGGCCTACAACACAAATCCTCATAAGTTTCCATTGGAATCTTCTCCTAAAAACTGTTATAGTAGGAAAATCCATTAGGGCTATGTGTCTCTCCTAAGAACCCATGAAATCCATGATACATTCTCAAAGGATGTCTTCCAACACCTAAATCAGGTGCTCAGACAAGCCATTTGTCTAGGGATGGTAAGTTGTACTCAGAAGTACCTGTATACCCAAATCCCCTTTTAGTACCTTCGAGACACGAGATGTAAAAGAAGCATCCGTATTTGAAATATTAGAGTGTAGAAAATGTACAAAATTTTGGATTTAGAACCTTCCAATCTCACCAACACTAAAATATTCCTTATGGCCTTCGGGCCACCCAGGCCTTTGGGCCAGTAGGCCTTCGGGCCACCTCAAGGCAATCAGGCCACCTTAAGTGCAGAAACAAACCAGACAACCTACAAGGAACAAGCATCACAAGGAGGATGAGAAAGGAGATTTCACCAGTCCAAAAGCTAAATGTATTGCAAGAATAAGAGGGTATGTCACCTTCCATTGGGAAAAGCCTGTGCATGCATGGGAAATCCTATCTGAACAGCCATGCAAAGGTGGAGAGCTGATTTCACAATGAATATGCTATGGAGGAGAAGTTTCAAGTAGTTAGTCTAGGGTATATGTAATGTTTGAAGCCTATGGGAATTGAATTCCTCTAAGTCCTATGGGCCATGTAATACTTACGCCTACGGGCCTGGTTAGGGTTCAACCTTACCACTTGAAAGGTGGATTATCAAAATTCAATAAAAAAATGAAGGCCTTCGGGCCATTGGAGGAGAGTTTGTCAAAAAAACCCATAAAACTTCATTTCCTTGAGGTGACCTCGGTAAACCCATCCCAAAAACCATCACAACACCATTCCACTTCCACTCAAAAAAGGGTAAATAATGTAATATCCCAACTAGTTATTGATGATCCTCCATCACTTACTAATAGGTAGAACATCTCATAACAAAACCAGCAACATCTCTCTTCATACCTGTCCATCAATACTGATGGAGTAGATCTCGATACATCATTATGAAACCATGATAAACTGGCCAAACTGAGGAATTAAAATCCCATAATAGATCATTGTGTATGTCTGCTGACACCTATACCTGTCCATGAAAATGATAAACCTCATCCTCTTATACGGTTCACCTAGGATTATGGTCCTCTTATGACACACTCTCCCATATGATGAGGCCTTCAAAATCTGATAGTTTCATCATTAACACTCGATCCGGAAGAGTAGAGGTAATATCTAAAGAAGAAATAAATGTCTTCCCCTATCTATCATGAACCTCTATAGGCATCTCAAAGAACATAGCCAAAAGATTCCACTCACTACTGGCCTCCTAAACTGCTTGTATCTGAGTCCTCCTATTAAATGCATGAGCTACTGTGTTGCCTTTTACAGGCATGTATGCCAGCTCAAAATCAAAATACTGAAGGTATTGAACCAACATTCGATTTCTCAATTTAATATCTCACTATGTAAAGATATACTTTTGACTTTTGTGGTCAGTATATACCACAAAATGATCTCCCAAAAGATAATGTCTTCAACAGCTTAAAGCATTCACAACTGCAACAAACATGATATTGTGGATCGGGAAATTCCACTCATGTGGCCTCAACTGTCGAGACCCATACTCAATGACTCATTCCCCTTTCATAAGCACTCCTCCCAACACAAAACATGAAGCATCACAGTAACCGGTGTAACTCTTTATTGGAACTGGAAAAATCAGTATTGGTGTGGATGTCAATCTCCCTTTAATCTCCTGAAATGTTGAATCGCATGAATTGTGTATCACCCCAAGCTTCCACGGTACGCTTCTCTTGGAATAATAGAGTAGCGTGTGTTGTATGCAACTTTGAGTTCAAACACACCATAACCAATCAAACTAGCTGTTATGAATAATAATACGCACTTTTTGAAATTTTATATATTTTATCTTTCAAAATCGACTTCATTTTTTTATTTGGAATATCTAAATTATCCTACGTCTAGTTTTTGGTGTTTTTCTGAATACTTTCAATTTTAGATTAATAGTGAAAAACACTAGGTTATAGTTTAAAACCGATTTGTTATTAAATTATTATTTATTTTATTTAAATTTATTTTAGGTCAAACTAGATACATAATGCCTATATATGTTCAATGTAATTCATTGGAGTCAATTTATAATAATTTTAGATATATAAAAATTTTATTGAACTTTTCACCATCTTTTACCCACCTCCTAGGAGAATTTTCAATTTCACATAAAACATAATTTTACCGCTTCTGTGATTGGAATTTCAAAAATACGAGAGACATTGTTGATATCAGTAAGAAAAATGTTGTTCAATAAGATGAAAATAATTTTTTGTGAATAGTAACTTTTTACTTTAATTTACCACGGTGAAAAGTAAATAGTGTAATTAAGGGTAAAATGATATTATTATTACCCTAACACATGTCCTAATTCAATTGGATAAGTATAATTAGACCAAAAAAACTTAGGAATAAAATATGAACCTATTTGGTCCACTCGGATTAGATTAGGAAACTTATTATTTTTCTATTTAAAGAAGAGTTAAAAGAGTTAAAATCAAAGTTTAATAATTAAAAAAAGTTTAATATAGGGTAATACATAAGATAAATTCAACTATAAATATTCATTATAAATATGAAAATATTTCCTACATAATGTTATTTTATTTATATTTTTTATATATTAAATAATATAATTTATTTATGACACAATGAGGATGTCGTAATTACCTAATTAATGAAATATTAAAATAATTGATATTATGGATATTTAAATAAATGTAATTTGAGACTTTTTATGAATTGATATAATATTATAGGTTAATATGACATATTAGGGTTGGTTAGATAAATTTTTTCGAAGTAATAATGCTTTTATTAATATAGAAAAAAACAAAATACAAAATAGTGTCAAAATTGACATAAAAGTATTTTTAAAACAAATATTATATTATTAATTGATATTATATTCCTAAAAATATATGGTTAGGCCAAAGGACTTATATAATTATAGGTGTATAATTATGGAACCACTTGTGGTTCTCTTGATGTATATAGTATGATTTTTAAAAATATTGTATAAAAATACAAAGAGACATGGTAAATGCCAAACTATTTTACTAAGAGTTGAATCTAAAAGATGTGGTTAATATAGTGACCCAAACCTTAATAAAACCTATTAGTTGAGTGGTTTTAGACCCATCCACACCTTATCCTTTAAATAATGCATTTTTTAGCCATTATAAACAGAAAATTATTTTATTATAAAATAATATTTCTAACTTTTCTGAAGGTGCCACTCACACCTCTTATAAAAGGGCACTCACCCTTCACTAAAATTCAGACCTTCGATGCCATTTTTCTCATAATAACCCTACCCAAATACCCTATCAACTATCCTCCCTTTATCCTAGAATCCCTCATTTATTCTGAAAGCCAACCTAAGGATCCCTTTTGATCAAATCAAAAGGAAGAGCCCGAAGAAGAGGTAAATATTTCATCACCTCTTTCATGTTTTTTTTCTTCATCACCCTTCCTATTTCTTTGTTGTTTCCATTATAAAATAATAACTACAATATCTTCTATATATTATGATGTTATTATGAATATGGTAAAACCATATTCATTATTCTATCCATCCTTTGAATGACATGTCACCATACGTGCGTACGTACGGATTACCGTCTCCACGTCGTGGTGTAATTGTTATTCAATATATTATTATTTGTATTGGTATAATAATGACGTTTAATTGATTTAAATAATAAATATAACTGGATAATGATTCTTTATATATGATATACCATCCAATTATATATTATTTTCATATCAAAATAATGATATTTTCACTCGTGTGTACGTACGGATTACCGTCTCCACGAAGGTGATGAGATTCATTCCCCATCATATACATTCAAACCTATATATTATTTGATGATTAAAAAAATATTTAAAGACTTGATATCATTCAAGATATGCATAAGATACATCCCATCCATGAAAAACATGACTCACATAACAAAGAATATAAAGGAAAATGAATCCGTTAACACCCAAAACAACGATAATAATAAGATATTATTAACGAAGCAATGTTAAAAGATCATATATGATACATATTAATGTATATTATTATTTTATAATTTAATAACAATTATTTCACCATTATACATGAGTTTAACCTACCCTTGACCATGGAAAAGTACAAGTTAAGGGTTATTTTCACAATCTCTTTATTATCTGAGGTTTTTTATGTAAGTATCTACTAGGACCTCTTGATGATCCACATCCATGCTTCATAAAAATGTATTTAAAAACATTTTTACTATTTACTAGAGAATATGTTAAATTCGTTTATACCCTTATTTGACCTTATATATTTTTAAAGGAATATTTCCATTATTTTCCAAACAAGGTACCTTACGACCATTTCAACAAAATTAAGATAAGAATTTTGTTTTAACATATACGGAAGGTGTGGCTATTTAATGCCGTTATAACATCATCAAATCTTCCCTTAATAGATTATAAGAATATTTTCAAATATTAATGTTTTATTTTATAATTACATGAATTTTAAATGATTTCAAAATAGAAAAATCTATTTCTCTAAAAAGGTTTTGATTTCATCAATGTCAACATCCTTTGATGGATTTTAATCTTATTTGAAGTTGATTTATTATGATACAAAGCTTCCATATTATATTAAAGGTTTTTTGATATGTTTGAATGTGGATGTGTTATTTTTATACCATTCATGGTCTATGGATAAAGTATTGACATTTCGTATTCTAGTTTTAATACGAATGTTTATGTAATGTTTAATCCTTTTCATATGAGTAATGCATTGGACGCATTATGTGACGGGTGGAGCCCTCTATAGCTCCTCGATGCATCGGTAGGTCTCATTAGACAAACTTGTGTCTTGGAATATGGCCTTGACAAAATCATATTTGTAGTCTAGGCATATGGCCTTGACTATGTTGTTATGAAAGTCTGGCATTATTCATTCAATCATTATGAAAGTGGCTATTGATATTGCATGTGACTATTCGACTAGTAGAGTATCCATGTGAGTAAGTAAATGAAATTATTTTGATTTTATGATTTCCATATTATGATGAAGTTAAATCTTAAAAGGCTTTTCTTTTAGTTTTATACATTTCCTTAAATGTTTATTCTTATTTATGAATGTTTCTACTATATTGTTTTCTTTACTCAGCATCTGAGCACACCCCTTTCTATGTTTTATTTTTCCCAGTATACAAAGAAGTATATTATGACTAACCTGCAGGGATAGTCTATGGGATCTCAGTTTTGTCTATGGAAACAATGTTGTTGTTGTTTTCCATTTTATGATGTAATGTCAACCTTATGAATATATCTATCACATCCAAGGCTACTAAACTAATCGGTCTTTCAAGACGTGATCTTTTGTGGACATGCCTATTATACGTAATAATTCACCAACTCCAGGCTTCTGGGGTCAGGGCATTAAAGTTTGTATTAGAGAAAGTTTAGTACAAACCTTTGATACTAGATTTAGATAAACTATGATTAGAGCACATAGACCTAAGATAGTTGTTGAGGATTAGTATAGAAGAACTTCCTAGAATTTTGTTATTATAGAGATTTTGTGACTTTTCCAATCAATACATCCCTGTCTAGATACGACCAGGTAGAGACAGCTCTAGCACATATGTACCTAGGGGTAAAACCCAAAAAAATCGCTTTGAGCTAGACTCGAACGGGAACTGGTGCACGACAACAGGCCTTGCTATACTCTTGGTTATTACACACCCAGGGGATATTCTTAGGATAATTATCATTTTTATTACAAATCAATATGAAGGGGTTATGAGTATATACTTCCTCAAAGAAAACATTTTTATGATTATGGATTATATCCATAAAATTTTCAATTTATGTTATGTTTTTTACAAGTTTTGAATTATGTATTCTGATTCATAAACTAATCTAGTTTATGGAATTGTTTAGAAATGGCACCTATTAGAAGAAATGGAAACTGTATTAATGCATGCACTCCATGTAGATATTTCCCTACTTCTCAAGATAATTATTGTGGAGCTGGTGATGCAACTAGTGTTGATCAGATAATCACCATACTGGGAAAACTCACTCAGGTTGTGAATAATAACCTTACCTGTATGGAGCACCCTGATCCGCAGCGTAGAGGATCAATTTTATATTGCTTCATTATGCAACAACCACCAACATTCAATGGGGGTACAAATCCAGTAGTATCTGAGCAATGGATAAATTCATTAGAGAAAATATTCCATGCCTTGGGGGTAGAGAAAGGGAAAAAGGTGTCATGGCTGTTTATCACCTCACTGGATATGCTGATCAATGGTGATCATTGATTCAAAACACAAGGGAAGATGAGGAAGTATCAAATATGGAATATATGGGGTTTAAAGAAATTTTCCTAGAAAAATACTTTCCTCATGACCATCGAGCGGATATGTAAATACAATTTCTGAGTCTGAGAAAAAAAGAGGATGATAATATCGCAAAATATAAAGCCAACTTTACATGGTTAGCGAGGCATATTGCATATTATATACATAACCCAAAAAGTAAGATTGATTGTTTCTTTCATGGGTTAATACCATTTCTCCATTGAGCATTATTCTCACAATCCTTCTCGTCATAGGAAGACAATGTTTCATGTGCTATCACGACAGAAAATTATTTCTCTATGTCTTATGCCTTGAAAGAAAATAAAGAGAAGAAGAGATCTGTTGAACACTATAGAAATGGAAATAAGGGGAACAAGGGAAAAGTTGAATATCTATCCTATAGTAAATATGGGAAGAAACACCCTCGTACTTTCCTGAAGGGAATGGGAGTTTGTGAAAAGTGTAGTGAAATGTCCACCATGCTTGTGATTGTAAGGGGAAGAAATAGGATGTCTATGTTGAATGCTACAATTGTAAAGAAATGGGGCATTATGATAATGAATGTCCTAAAAGTTAGTGGAACTTACCTCGGAAAAGGACAAGGGATCAAGCCCAATCATATACTATCACTACTACTGAGGTTGAAGTTCTTAAAGACATGGTGGCAGGTAATTTAATGGTTTCCTCATGTTTAGAAAATGTTTTATTTGATTCTGGATCATCTCATTGTTTCATATCTTCCCAGTTTTCTAAGAAAATAAGATATTTTCAGTTTGATTTGACGAGGGATTTCTTGGTCAAAACTCCTAAGGGAAGTATCATCGGAACAATTTTTTGTGAATCAGTCCCCATTAGGGCATATAAATGTTCTTTATCTGTTGATCTCATCGACATACCCATGATTGAATTTTATATAATCTTCAGTATGGATTGTCTTTCAGAACATGATGCGAAAATTTATTGTAAGAATATATAGGTTACAATTTGTGATGATTATAAGGAGTACCTTATCTTTAGAGAAGAAATGTCACCACCTTATTATTATCTAGATCCACCACCAGTAGATCAACTAAATTCAATTATTTGGGAGGAAGAAAATGAAATAACTGTGGGTGAGGAAAAGAATGTTCAAATAGAGGATGTACCTATTGTGAAAGAATATATAGATGTGTTTCTAGAAGATTTACCTGGAAATCCTCCAAAATGAGAAATTGTGTTTTCCATTTATTTAATTCCTGAATCAAGGCCCATATCGAAGACCCATTATAGAGTGGCCACTATGGAATTATTAGAACTAAAGAAACAACTCAAGGAATTGTGTAATAAGGGATTTATTTGCCCAAGTGTTTCTCTATGGGGCGCCCCTGTCCTTTTTGTTAAGAAGAAAGATGGATCTATCTGGTTGTGTATTGACTACAGGGAGATCAATGATATAACAATAAAGAACAAGTATCCCCTACCTCGAATTTGATATTTATTTGACCACCTTCATGGATCTCAATACTTTTCAAAGATTTACCTTCGATCTGGATATCATCAGTTGTGTGTGAAGAAGGAAGACATTTCGAAGACAACATTTCAAACCAAGTACATGCATTATGAGTTTACAGTAATGCCTTTTTTATTTACTAATGTTGCCACTTCCTTCATGGATCTAATGAATAGATTTTTCAAGGAATATCTTGATGACATTGTATTGGTATTTATTGATGATATATTTGTATACTCTAAAATCATAGAAGATCATGAAAATCACTTTCACATTATCCTAAAAACTCTTAGAAGACATGAATTATATGGGAATTTTTGCAAGTGTGAATTCTGGCTTCCAGATATTTCTTTTCTTTGACATATTTTCTCTAAGTATAGAATCTCTATTCATCCTTCTATGAAAAAGTCAACCCAAGAATGTCCAGCACCAATGAGTATAACTGAGGTACGTATTTTTATTGGTTTAGCAGGTTATTATCGGCGTTTCATCCAGAATTTTGCCCGATTGGCTAACCCATTAACCAAGCTCACGTGTAAAAGGGATAAATTTTATTGGACATAATAGTGTGAATAATGTTTTGAATAACTGAATATAAGATTAGTAAATTCTTCTATATTGACTTTACCATCGGGTAATGATGGGTTTGTTATTTATAGTGATGCTTTAAAGAAAGGACATGGTTGTGTCCTTATGCAGAATGATAAGGTTATTTCCTATTTATCACAACAGCTAAAAATTCATGAGAAAAACTATACTACTAATGATCTTGAGTAAGCAGATATAATCAATCCTTTGATGATATGGAGACATTATCTTTATGGTGAAAATGTGAGATTTATACTGATCACAAGAGTTTGAAGTATATTTCCTCACAAAATGAACTCAACATGAGACAAAGGTGATGGATTGAACTACTCAAGGATTATGATTTCACTATACACTAACACTTGGGGAAGGAAAATAAGGTGGCAGATGCTTTGAGTATAAAGGATCATGGATTTTTGAACAAGATGAAAGTTGAAAAGGATTGTATATACATGAATCTAGTAAAGATGGATATGGGAATCACCATGGAAGGTGAAACTTCCATACATTTTCAAATGGTTTCCATACCATCATTACTAGAAAGGATAAAAATTTCTCAAGCTGATGATGAGGAATTTTAAAAGAATATTAAATTTTTGAATGATGGGAGATTTATCGACTTCATATATGAAGATTGGATTTTGAAATTCGGAAAGAGACTTTGTTTTCCCAATATACCTGATCTAAAAAGGGAATTTTTTAATGATACTCATAGTTCCAATTTCTCTATACACCATAGTAGCACCAAAATTTATATAGATTTGAAGGAACAATTTTGGTGGGACAACATGAAGAGGGAGATTTCTGATTTTGTGTCAAGATGTATGGTCAGTCAACAAGTGAAAGTTGGAAGGAAACAACCTGGAGGAGTCAAGAAACCACTTCCCATGCCTGAGTGGAAATAGGATAATATTACAACGGGCATTTTCATGGGACTACAAAATAATCCTAGAAGGAACAATGAAATATGGGTCATTGTTGATTGTCTTACCAAGTCAGCATGTTTTCTTGCTATAAGGGAAGATTTACCACTTGAACGTCTGGAAAGACTATATATTAATGAAGTTTTTAGTCTTCATGGATTACCCCTATTGATTTTTTATGATCGTGATCCACATTTTAAATCAAGATTATGGAAAAGTATTCAGAAAGCCCTGGATACTGAGCTTTGTTTGAGCACTTCCAACCACCCTCAAACTGATGGACAATCAGAACAAACTAGTCAATCCTTAAAAAATATGTTCAGATCTTTTTCACATGAATTTCAAGGTATGCTAGATCAATATTTACCTCTGGTAGAATTCTCTTATAACAATATCCTGCATTAAAGTATTCAGATGGCCCCATATGATGCATTATATAGAAATAGATGTCGCACACCAACCTGTTGGGATGATGTTAGAGAAAGAAACTCATAAGCCCAGAACTTGTGGAGGAAATAATGGAAAAGGTGAAGGTAATCCAAAACCACATCAATGCATCTAAATGTAGGAAGAAGAGATATACTGATAACTGAAGGAATTTTTTTGAATTTTAGGTAGGATATCATGTTTTTTTAAGGTATCTCCATGGAAGGGTGTTACATGTTTCGGTATGAAGGGAAAATTAAGTCCCAGGTACATCAGACCTTTCGAAATTCTAGATCAAACTGGGGATGTAGCTTACCATTTGGCAATGCCGCCAAGTCTCTCCAAAGTTTAGGATGTGTTGAACATATCACTGTTTAGAAAATACATTCTTGACCCACCACATGTGCTCATATATGAGAAATTAGAACTGGAACCTGATCTATCTTATTGCGAAGAGCCTATCAAGATTCTTAATACAAGAGAACAAGTGCTGAGGAACCGGACGACTCGTCTAGTAAAAGTTCTATGGAGAAACCATAAGATGGAAGAGGAAACGTGGGAACCCAAGGATCTTAGGATGATGAACTTTTCAAGTCTTTTTATGAATTAATATTCTAGAAATTTTGAGGACGATATTATTTGAAGGAGAAGATAATGTAACACCCCATGCTTCCATGGTGTGCTTTTCTTTGAATAATAGAGTAGCGTGTGTTGTACGCAACATCGAGTTCTAACACACCACAACCAATAAAACTAGTCGTTATGAATAGTAATACACACTTTTTGAATGTTTATAAATTTTATCTATCAAAATGGACTTCATTTTTGGATTCGCAATATAGAAATTATCCTAGGGTTATTTTTTGGTATTTTTCTAAAAACGTTCATTTTTTGATGAACAGTGAAAAACTCTGAGTTATAGTTTAAAACTGATTTTTTATTTAAATATTTATTTATTTTATTTAAATTAATTTTCCGTCAAAATGGATACATAAAACCAATATAAGTTCAAGGTAATTCATTGGAGTCAATGTATAATAATTTGAGATATATAAAAATTTTATTGAACGTTTCCCTGTCTTTTACCCACCTCCTAGGAGAATTTGCAGACTCACATAAAACATAATTTTACCGCTTCATTGAGAGGAATTTCAAAAATCCAAGATATGAGGTTCATATCAGTAAGAAAAATTTTGTTCAATAAGATTAAAATTATTTTTGATGAATAGTAACTTTTTACTTGTATTTACCACGGTTAAAAGTAAATACGGTAATTAAGGGTAAAAATGATATTATTATTAGCCGAAAACTTGTCATAATTCTATTGGAATAGTATAATTCGACCAAAAAAACCTTAGGAATAAAATATGAACCTATTTGGTCCACTTGAATTATATTAAGTCACTTATTATTATTTTATTTAAATTAGAGTTAAAAGAGTTAAAATGAAAGTTTAATAACTAAAACATTTTTAATATAGGGTTATACATAAGATAAATTTTACTATAAATATTCATTAGAAATATAAAAATATTTCCTACATAATGGTATTTTAATTATAATTTTTATACATTAAATACTATAATTTATTAATGACACAATGATGATGCAATAATTACCTAATTAATGAAATATTAAAATAATGGATCTTATGAATATCAAAATAAATGTAATTTGGGACTTTTTATGAATTACACTAATTTTAAATGTTAATATGACATATTATGGATGATTGGATGATTTTTTTTCTAATTAATAATGTTTTTATGAATTTAGAAAAATTAAAATACCAAATAGTGTCAAAAATGACATAAAATAATTTTATAAAAAATATTATATTATTAATTGATATTCTATTCCTAAAAATCTAAGGATCGAAAAAAGTACTTATATAATGATATTTGTATCATTAAAGAACCACTTGAGGTTCTATTGGAAGTATATAGTATGTTTATTAACCATATAATATTAAAATACAAAGGGACATGGTAAATGTCAAACTGTTAAACTAAGAGTTAAATATAAATGATAAGAATAATACAGTGACCCAAACCTGTATAAAACCAATTGGTTGAGTAGATTTTGACCCATCACCTTCTTATAATTCAAATAATCCATGTTGGATCCATTATAAACAGAAAATTATTTTATTATAAAATAATATTTCTAGCTTTTCCTAAGGTTCCCCACACCCCTCTTATAAAAGGGAACTCCCCCTTCTCTCAAATTCACACCTTCAAAGCCATATGTCTCAGCAAACCCCTGCCCAAATACCCTCTAAATTGTCCTCCCTTCATCCTAGATGATCACCTTTAGTCAGATATCCATCTTAATGAGCCCTTTTGATCAAATAAAAATGAAGAACTCGAAGAAGAGGTAAATATTTTATCACCTCTTTCAAGTTCTTTTCTTCTTCCACTTCCTCTTTCTTTGTTGTTTCCATTATAAAATAATAAATCTAGTATATTCTATATAATGTGATGTTATTATGAATATGTTAAAACCATATTCATTAATATATCCATCCTTTTAATGACATGTCACCATACATGCGTACGTACATATTACCGTCTCCACATGGTGGGGTAATTGTTATTCAATACATTATTATTTGGATGGGTATAATAATGATGCATAATTGATGTAAATAATAAATATAACTTGATAATTATTATGTATATATGATATACCATACAATTATATATTATTTTGAAATCAAAATAATGATATTGTCACTCGTGCGTACGTATGGATTACTGTCTCCACGGACGTGATGAGATTCATTCCCCATCGTATCCAATCTAGACTAATTTTCATTTTATGATTAAAAAAATTTTGAAATACTTGATATAATATTATATATGAATAAGTTACATCCCATACTTAAAAAATATGAATCACATAACAAATAATATAAAGGGAAATGAATTTGTTAACACCCGAAACAACGATAATACTAAGATATTATTAACGAAGAAATGTTAAAAGACTATATATGATATCATATTAATGTATATTAATATTTTGTAATTTAATAACTATTATTACACCATTATAAAAGACTTTATCCTACCCTCGACCAAGGAAAATTAGAAGTAAAGGGTTAATTTCACAATCTATTTATTATCCGAGGTCGTTTTTCTGTAAGTATCTACTGGGACCTCTTTATCATCCACATCCATGACTATTTAAAATTTATTTCAAAACATTTTTACTATTTACTATACAACGGTTTAAAGTAATTTATACCCTTATTTGACCTTATATTCACTGAAAGGAATCTTTCCTTCATTTTCCAAACAAGGTACCTTATGACCTTTTCAATAAAATTAAGGTAAGAATGTTTTTTTAACTTATACGGTGGGTGCGGCTATTTTCTGCCATTATAAAATCGTTAAATTATCCCTTATAATCTTATAAAAATATTTTTCAAATATAAATGTTTTATTTTATAATTACGTGACTTTTAAATGATTTCAAAATAAAAAGAGAAATTTCTCTAAAAACATTTTCATTTCATCTATGTCAACATCCTATGACGGATTTTAAGCTTATTTGAAGTTGATTTATTATGATACAAAACATCCATATTGTATTGAAGGTTTTGAGATATGTTTGACTATGGATTTGTTATTTTTACACCATTCATGGTTTCTAGATAAAGTATTGACATTTTGAATGCATGTTATAATATGAATGTTTATGTTATGTTTAAAACGTTTCATATGAGGATTGAATTAGACTTATTATGTGGTGGGTGGAGTCCACTATAGCTCCTCGATGCATCGTTTGGTCTCATGATACAAACAAGTGTCTTGGAACAATGCCTTGAAAAAATATTATTTGTAGTCTTGGCACAAGGCCCTGACTATGTGGTTATGAAAGTCTGTCATTATGCATTCCATCATTATGAAAGTGGATATGGATATATCATGTGATTATTTGACTATTAGAATATCCATGTGAGTATGTAAATGGAATGATTTTGATTTTATCTTTTCCATATTATGCTGAAGTTCAATTTTAAAAAGCTTTTGTTTTAGTTTTATACATTGCCTTAAATGTTTATGATTATTTATGAATGTTTCTGCTATATTGTTTTCCTTAATGAGCATCTGATCCCACCCCTTTCTATGTTTTTTTATTCCCAGGACGCGAAGAAGTATACTATGATTGTCCTTCAGGAATATTATATGGGATCTCAGTGTTGTCTATGGAAACTATGTTGTTGTAGTTTTCCATTTTATGATGTAATGTAAACCTTATGAATGTATCTAGTACTTAAAAGGCTACTAAACTAATCGGTATTTCGAGACTTGATCTTTCGTGACCATGACAATGATACATAATAATGCCCTGACTCTTGGCTTCTAGGGTCGAGGTGTTACAAATATGTCCACATGTACTTTTCACCCGTCTTAGTTTGGCCCACCAGTGGTGCTGATAAGGATGAAAAGTCTTGAATAAAGCGCTTATAATAACCATAAATCCCCATAAAACTATGTACCTCAAATACGTTATTCATCTACTCCTAGTAAACTACTACTCTCACTTTCTTTGGGAATACTAATATTCATGTCTCTGAGATACCATGATCCATGAAGTGAACATGATCCATCCAAAAGTGGAATTTTGAGATATTTGCATATAAATGATGCTCTCTCAGTGTACTCAATGCGATTTCAAGATGGATGGCATTGTCATGTCGAGTGTGTCAATAAACCAAGATATCATCCATGAAGAATACCAAAAAAATAATCCATGTAAGGATGGAACACCCAGTTCATCAGTGCCATGAAAACATCTAGCGTGTTCATAAGGATGAACAGCATTACCAAATACTCATATAGACCATACCTACTCTGAATGGCTGGAAGAGGTATATCTGATGGTCTAACGTGCAAATGATGATAACTAGATATCAAATCAATCTTTGAGAACACCTGGGCTCCGCGAATATGATCAAAGAGATAATAAATCATCGGCAAGTGATATCGGTTCTTGATCATCAACTAGTTCAAATTCCACTAATCCAAACAATGTTTGAGGTTATTTTCCACCTTCTCCGAAAACATGATAGGATAACCCTAGGGAGAAGTATTGGGTTGGGTGAAACCCTTTTCCTGAAACTCCTCTGACTGTTTCATGAGATCATGTAACTATAGTGTAGCCATCCTATATGGAGGAATGGACACTGGTGTCACTACTTGAACAAGATCAATAGAGCAATCTACCTATCTCTCTGGAGGTAAACCAGAAAAGTATTCTTGAAAGACTTCTCTGAAAAAATACACTACTGGAGGAAAATCTATCTGAGAAGTCACATGTTCATCCAAATATAGACTAGGAATCTAGTTTGTAATTCCTCCCATACCATGATGATTGGGTCTTGCTCTGATCGCTTGGACATCATATTCACCCTTGTATAGAAATGACCTGCCCTCTGAGAATGTGAATCTTACATTGCGGTGATAGAATTAAACAAAGGCCTACAAAGTGACTAACCAATCCATTCTGAGAATGACATCAATGACTGTCATCTCTGAAACATAGATACCCCATAATAAGTTACACCCACCAACCAAAATAGGGAAATCCTTTAAATAATGTACACTTGTTGTCCTAATCCTCAATAGTGTTTCTTGCTCGATCAAAAATTAATTTTTTTATTAAAGAATGGGTAAACCCCCCTTCAAATGCACATCCCAACAATAACGGAGGTTTGAAATTGTGAAGTCTGAAGGCATCCCCCTAGACAACATCCCTACAATCATAATGAAGTTAACCTAGACTGGAATAAATAATAAGTGGCTCCTCTTCACTACCTGCATGAGCAAGAGCATCCGTAGAAAAATTGGCTTCTCTCCAAACATGATGAACCTTGAACCCTTTATTTATTTCTTTAGAAAAACATTTCATAAGATAAATCAGATTCCATGGAGGATCTGCTTTCCCTTGGATAGATCATACCAAAATCACAGAATCTAATTCATCCTCAAAGACCATCAAGCCGAACCTTCAGCAAAGAGAGAATCTGGTGAAAATGGCCCTCGCCTCCACAGATAAGAAATTCCATAAACCATAAAAAGCACTAAAAGCCACCAGAACTGACCCATTTGTGTCCATGAGAAAACCACCCCCTCTCATGTAACCATTCCTAATTAAACCATAAATATTAAGCTTGAAACCATTAACTAGAGGTAGCCATCTAACCCATCAACTTGGAAGGAAATTAACAACACTATGATTATTTAGGAATCTGTCAAGCACCTGTGATCAAGGTCCGCCTTTCAAAATTTAGGTCATCTATTGTATGAGAGTCTTAACTCTTACCTGAAGATATGACATCGAAGGTCGTTTGTCCATTTTGGCTAGATTCTATGTGTCCTATAAAATACAACAAATGGCACTGAATATTATGCAGCAAATCCTTCCCTCTAACTTTTAGTGGTCTGACCCCATAATCTAGAATGCAATGAAATCCTACATCGACTCATAATCACGCCAACAAGCTATCAGAACATTTATAGCAGACGAAATGCTAGCAGCCCACTCACTAAAATGCAAAACAGACTCCATGTGTGAACTACTAAAGCATGAACAACAAGAGGTTGGATATATACCCATTGTTTGAACATTATCTTATGTTTTAATTGCTCGATTCCTCAAACTCCACATAAAAAAATTCATCTTTGTGGGATTTCCTTATACCATAATTGGGAATCTCACTCATCTCGAGCAGGTACCGCATGCAGCATCCCTCTATATTCAAGTCCATTGATGATAGTCGGAGACTACCTAGTGAAAAAGAATCTATCTGCTTCCTCTGGGAATGAAATATATTTGAAAACATCCAACTGCTCCTTGCTCAGAATGGCCTCCAACAGGGAAGGGTAAAAGTTTTCCTCCTTTATTGACATGTCAAGCCCTAGACATCCTGTTAAAAAATAATCTTTCTCCCACCTAGTTATCCCTCCAAAAATTGATATTTCCTCTTCCAACCACCCATTGTGTAACCTTCTGCAGATCTTCCAAATGTTGTGAAACACATTTATCCAACATCGACATCTTCCCACGATGGTTGTCCCAATTTTCCCAATGTTTTCCATAACGATTTCTATGAATGGAGGCACATAAGGATTCACCCACGAGAAAGTTCCATGCCAGTTTTGCTTGTTAGTTTTCCATGTCATATTTAATGTCCCTTAGGCCAATTCCTCCCTCCAACACTACTTTAGCCATACGTTTCCAAGAAGCCCAATGGTAGTGTCCTGGAGAGTGTATATCCCATAAGAAACTGATCATGATATTCTCCATATTATCTAGGGTTCCTTTTAGAGGGATTATAGTTGAAAGAATGTGCATAGGAATGGAAGATAGAACACTATTAATCAACGTAACTCGCCCACCAATAGACAGAAATCTTCTCTTCCAATTAACAATTCTCCCCAAAATTCTGTTCAAAGTATCATCGAAGAATTACTTTTTAATCTGGCTAAAGGAAATCAGTGAACCAAGATAAATCCTAGGAAACTGTTTCTTCTGAATTCCAAGAATTTCTTGAATTTCCCTCCTTCTTCTAGAAGGACACTTATTGGAAATATAAACAATGATCTTCCTTGAATTGATTCTTTGGCTTCTTATATCATCGTACACCACCATGATCTTCAAGAGGTTATGAAGATAATTTCCCCTACCATTAATGAAGAGAATACTTTCATCATCAAACATGATATGAGAAATACAACCTTCCTTGGTCTGATTATACAAAAGGATTATTCTTTCCACCATGCATCTATGGAGGTTTCGAGATAAGGCATCTTGAGCCAGATTGAAAATAATGGGAGATAAAGGGTCCCTTTTTTGCACACCCCATAAGCTTTTGAAGAAGCCATATCCCTTTTCCATAAGTGAAACATATAACCATAGTGAGGAGTAGCATCTAAAGCATAGATCAATGACCCACTCATGGAATCCAAATCTCCTCATGTAACGAATGACAATGTTTCATTCCAATTTATCATAAGCATTATCCATATCCACTTGAATTATGATATTGGAACCAAAAGTCGTTTTGTTAATTTCCTCCACTTGCTCTTCAGAAATACCGATCACACCATGAATACATATACCTTTAAAAAGTCCATTTTTTTCTCGAGACACGATATAAAAAATCTCCCCATTCAATCTCTTCGCTATCAAATGTGTCGGAATTCTGTAAGATACATTGCATAAGAAAATAGTTCTATACTAATTAATATTTGACAGGTCCTTCACTTTTGGGATAAGGACCACCCTCTAAGAGAAAGAACATTGATTGATAGATCCACCTTAGAAAACAAATCTTGAACAGCCTCAATGACTACATTCCCAACAAACTCCCCACCAGCCACATTGAAAGCTCCACGGAAGTCATTCGGGCCTGGCTCACTGTCAGGAGGCATGCTACGAACTACTCCCAAAATCTCCTCCCCAGAAGTCATAGTCATAAGAGCCACGTTATCCTCCTCAATTTTTAGTCTTGGTAAGCTACCCATAAAATCCATCTCTTCCTCTGAGAAACCATGTCTGCAAACCATTTACTCCTTAGAAAGTAAACTCTCAAAATGTTCTAAAGACAACCACCCAGCCACATTCACATCAGATGTATAAGAACCATCATCAAGCCAAATATTGATCTTCATGATTTTCTACTCCGTAAAGAAGCCCTAGAATTAATAATTGTTATGGTCACCTTCCTTAATCCATCAAATTCTTGATATTTTCCTGTAGGACCTCTCGATTTCCGAAAAACATGTTGTCAAAAGATTATGTTTATCACAAGGGTTCAAAAACATACCCTCATCCCAGTTGTTGTGAAGATCCTCTTCTAATGTCTCAATATCTTCTTGAAATTATTCCACCAAGATATAAACAAAATGCTTGTTCCTCAACAATCAATTTATATCTGGTTTAGGATGCCTAATATGCCTTCAAAGACCAACCAACGCTCTCTCGATCTCTTCCTTCCCCCAATATTCTCTCATCATTTGAAGGAATCTGTAAACCTGATGCCAATTCGAGGAATATTAAAAAGGGAATATTATTAGGGTCACATCTTTTCAAATAAACTAGTAACAGAGCATGGTCTGAAAGAACACGAGACATGTGGGAAACAATGACCTTCGAGAACTAGTATAATTCTTTAATGTTGGAAAACAATCTATCTAGATGTCTCCAAATGTGGCTGGTACCATTAAGTTTGTTTCACCATGTGTATTTTCAGCTCCTAATACCCAAGTATTGAAGCCCCCTACGAGAAATGCATTATCTAAAATCATGCATGCCAACGTTTTGAGTACCAATACCTCCTCTTTTTTCCGAACAATCCACAATCGAGTTGAAATCACCACATACAAACCATGGCAGAACAAGCGAATCGAAGGACTCCAGATAATCCCATTGGGGCCTTATACCTTGCACATCACCACTGTCATTAATGAAGAAAAAATGGATAATATCTCCCATCATAGTGATCTTAACCGTGAATTTTTTTTTTTCAAAATCTCGGACTACATCTACTTACACCTCCTTTTTTTAGAAAATCCATATATGTTTGTTCTCAGGTTAAGCATGCATATAACACCTAAACCCTAAATTTCAAATCAAATATAGTGATCTTGTTGGGGGATTGTTTCGGTAACAAAATAAAATCGAGTGACACATTATGATTCCTAACTTTAGAATCCATGCATCTTCCCTTTGTGGGTGACCCCAACCCTCAAGCATTCCATAAAACCAAAGACAACATTAAAATATAGAGTTATTGACCTCCGGCTAGGAGTACCTATTTTCGGAGCCAATAGATGTTTCCCATCGTCCTTAGACATAAATCTAGTAATAGGTCTGATGGAAACATCTGGAGACACCGAATTCTTTGGTGAAAGAATCTTCTGTTTAAGAGGGATATCCAACACTTAAATCAAGGAATGTCTACTTGCCGACATTGTTGGGGGTGTAAAAGGAACCAAATCCTCATGTATTAGATAAATCGAAGTCATCCCAGAAGGAGAACTCCGAGCAGCGCACACCTCCCTCGTCACCCCTTCGAAAGGTGCCTTCCACGACACCACCTCCTGAATATTCTTTGAAAAACAAAAAATGACCTACAGGGACCTTCCTATTGACTCTGGAGAAATAATAGTGGAGATTCAAAAGAATTGGTAAGGAGTCTGAAGCTCCCTTGGTATGGCCAGGTGAAGGGCAGGGATGACTTCGCAAATTTCCCCCTCCTCCCAAGCCGATGTAGGAACTTTATGATATTGTGACCTAGATTCCAGAGACAAAGGCTGACCGGGAACCATAGGCAGTAGTGGTAAAGTCTTTGCTTAAAGCTTTGACATGGCACATTCTGAAGTATTAATATTGGCTATATCTCCTACCATCCGAGAAAGCGACACATAATCCTCCCCTATCACTATATCACCAGAAATACCTTCAGGGACCACACTAATTTCAGAATCTACTACTAACCCCATCACAGATGGAATTTGACGGTCACCCTTACCCCTCTCCAATGGAACATCTTGGGGCCAAAATCTCGGTTTCCTTTTCGGACAAACTTCAACCAAGTGTCCCTAAAAAATGCACACTGAACAAAATCTTGGTGGAACTTGTTAAATCAATCAATGCCACCAATTGAAACCTTACAGGGTCTTAATAAGGAGTCGCAGAGAAATGTTCGAAGAAAGATACATTTCAATGAAAACCCAAGGTTTGGCAACATCGAGAAGAGTTTGGTAGTCATATCTGAGCAAAGAAAGCACCCTAAAGAATCACCTATAGTAACCAAAAATGACGGATTTTGCAGTGGGAGCGGAAGGCCCGAGAGCATTATCTAAACCACCTCCATGGAGGATTCTCTCCCGTAATGGTAATCCCAAGACCAATGAGACAAAGTGAAATTCCGATAACCTCAACATCTATCCTTCCTGAACCAGGTGCGCACAAAACCGCCCTTATTAAACAAGTGAACACAAAAAACATGCCTAGATAAATCAAACACTGTAGTCGGTTGAAGAAGACCCCATGCCACAACCAAAGATCTGAAAATCTCTAGAGGAGGTTTATCTTGCCCAAAACAAGCTGCAAGACAAATCATGTGGTAAGCGAGAGCATCCATAGCTCCCTCTCTGAAACCTCCAACACAAGGAGACCATCCACCTTCTCTAGAAACATAGGATCCAGATGAATCGTTGGAATACATGGAAAAGATCTATCCACCGAAACTGGGACTCCCATCACTACTTCCTTGAATAATCTTGGAGGCACAACCGAAGAAGACGAATGAAGACCTCCATCAATCAATAGGGATCCAACCGTAGTAACATCAGAACCAGAACCCGTCACAACACTCACCTTCCTCTAGGTTCCACCCCAAAGTATTTTCTAGCATCATAACAACCTCATAACAAAATATATAGAGCACAAGTCTCTCCACAGTAGCAAAAAATATGAAACTATGGGAACCCCTATATCAAAAAGAGAAGAAGATAAAACTGAGGCAACTAGAATCATACCTATAGCCGTAGAGGGTATTAGATCCTTCTCTTGTTGGGTCTACATCACTTCAAAAGTTTGACCTATACCATGGACATATGACCCTGCTTGACTACTCGGAGCTGATCCACCCAATTGTCCTTGAAATCCTATCACATGGATACCATTTCCATGACCACATACTTGGACTAAATGTCATGAATAACTCCAGTTACCTAAATGATGAGAAACTGGTGGTCCTTCTCCTGAACGGGGAGTCATAGCATAACCCCTATTTCTCGCTGGTAGTGTGAACACCCAGTAAAAATGCTGATGGTGGCCCATCATTCCACAAGATTGACACTCAACTAGGTCCTTCAGGAAAAGTTGTCTTATATGCCCACTCTTGCCGCAATGGTATAATACCACATGGATACCAGAAGAAACATCACATGAATTATACCTACAGCACTTCCTGCTATCTGTAGAAGGAGTACCAGACCTAGATGTGGAACCACCCTAGCTCACAGCTCCCAACTCCCTCATATTACACTTAGTAATTAGTACATGGTTCACTATATTAGTCACTTATGTCTTCCTGAAGACATTCACCTTTGACCGGATGACATACCTAATACCATCCTCAAATAGCCTAGACATAGGCAACTCTTCACCTCCCAAAATAGGTTTAAATCACTAAAGATCTATAAAACAAGAGGAGTAATCCATCACTGAAAGAGTGCCCAACTCCAAATTCATGAACTCTTAGGCTCAATTGGGATTCAACATCTCAGGATAGAAGTTATCATAGAAGGTCCTCTAAAACTCTTCCCAATCCATATACCGATGACGTCCTACCTTTCAGATAACATCCAACCATCTCATGGAGGAATCATGTAGTATATACGATGCGAGACTTGGTCTCCACTTTGGATGAATCTCCAGATGCTCAAAGATAGCAAACATGGACTCCCACCATGACTCTACAACATGTGGTCCTCCATCCCCAGAAAAAGTGGGAGGATGTTGATGATTGAACACCCATGTCAGCACTTCCCTAGATAGGATAGGATGCATTTCTCCCTAAAAAGTTTGTAACAACCTCAAAAATACTTCACAGAATTATGCATCATCACCTATGTCTGGTATAATATTCGGTGCCCAGACTAGCAGGATGGGAGGATCTACAACTATTCCATGATCTACCATTTCCGGTGTCTGATCATTTCAATGTATCTGGAATACAACTAGAGGGCGCCTTGGTGGCATAACTCTGCAAGGTCAATAGCACACCTCAGTTCATGATTATCAAGGACAACAATATTGAATTTAAATAATAGAACCAGAGAAGAACCATTCATGTTATACAAAACGTGGTTACACTACATATTTAACCCCTACATGGAATATTCCCTTATTATTTTAACGTGGCGTATACCTATGTAGAACCTGGTCATGTAACACCCATACACACATCCTATTCATCCAAAGACATGGCTTGTACTTGAAGTTCTCCTCCTGCCTAAGTACTTTTACACAGCTTGAACGATATGGTTCTCTCCGAGAAAACACGACATGGCATGTTCACCCTACACACGGCATGTGCCACTTAATTACCATCCCCATGTGTTGTTTGTCACACAGCTGGATACTTAGTTGATAACTACACTACATGTACTAGCTAGAAATGGAGTTTACAACCTATGTTTCATCCACCTATGCCGTTCATCACACGGCCGGAAACATTGTCCGTATATTACGACATGTACTCCCAGTACATGGTGTGTTCCACCAATGATTTCACAACACTGTGTCTCTGCTCACATAGTCAGTCACATGGTTAATGATTACACGTCATGTACAACTAGTACATGGTGTGTACCTAATAATTGATGTCTTTTCTATAACTAAAGAATGCAGGGAGTGTGTTCATAACACCCAACATCATGTTGTCTGGGTTTCTGAACTGTAACCCTCTGAAACATCTCCGGAAACCTTAAAAGATTAATATTTTTCCAAGGCATGAGAAATTCTAACCCTTGACAGTCCATAATCCTTCTAATAATTATTTTGGTGTCCTTATTCATATCATAACTTGAACAAATTCAATTAAATTTCAAACTCGGTCAACCAAATTCTAATCCAAGAGTCCCATAACTCCTTAGGGACCAATGTTTGGAATCTATCAAATTAAAAATTACATTGTCCAAAACCTTATCAAAATAGAAGGTATTATTTATTGGTATCTATCACAATAGAATGTATATCTAGTACAATAGCAATCAAAACATCATAAAATTAGTAATTCACCCTAAATGGAATGACAAGAGTGCATGACATGTGATCTCTATCAAGAGCCTATATGATGCATGAGATGAAATACCCTAATATCATCAGGTGGAAACATAAATAGAACATAAAAAATATCAATGATAAAAATACAAAACATGTGAATCACCCAATGGTGAAATCAAATCAACTGTAATAATTGAAAAACCAGAAAAAAATCTAATATTCGAGGTAAATTGGCTTTTCCCTATACACAGGTTAGCTACGCCTAGGCACAACTTATTACCAACTAACCATTCCTTCATATCCATGTATATAAAATCCAAATAGTACACTAAATCGGAAAATAGACTCCTTTAATACCACTTCATAACATCCTAGTTCTGGGTGCCACCCAATGGTGCCCCAATCCTGGTTAGTCACATGACCTCAAACGCATTTTCCCAAATGCCATAGGCTGCTAACTAGAAGCGATGACCAAGGAATTATAGTGGGGAAACTATAACCTCATTGGTAGATTATACGTAGAGGAATAAAAAATAATAATCAATAATCAATGGATTAATACAATAAAAAATAATTAAACAATGAAAGACTTATTGAATAAAACAATTGGAGCATATATATAAATAAATGATGCATGTCACATGTATCTTGGAATGAAACCAAAGAAGACAGAATTCTGTAAATATAATATTGAAACCAGTGTATATAAAATAGTAAACTCCAACAGTATCTCAAACCTCGGCTTGGTCATATCCTCTCAAGGTCCAATAGAAATCATGTACCTAATGAAGAAGGGATTTTTCCCTTTTCTACACCTACAACCATATAATATCTTTTGGTCCAAAAGTATGACAAAAATATGGTGTGAGACTAATCCTAGTATTACACCACCAAAATATATGTCCCTAACAATCAGTGAATATATATATATATGAGGAAATATCCCAAATAATGAAATAAACTTGGAAGTACTCAAAAGAATAAAATCATACAGTTTCCCATTACAATCATTTATAGTCATTAATTATCAAAACCATTTAATAATGAAATCATAGGATCTAGCCTAATCTCTTTGTTCCATATGTAATAATAACAAACATACATCAGAAAAGGCCTTCAAGAAAATCAAGTATGATTGAGTCCAAGATTTTACTTTGTCTTGGAGGACTCATCACAATCAATCAGTCATTCATAAGAAACCCTATGGGAAATATCTCACAGTCTAAACCTTCTAGTTCAACATATCCTCAATTCAAAAAATAATGACCCTTTGGGAAATATCACATAGTCCAACCCCTTTGGTCCCACATAGCACTATTCATTTACAAACATCCACCTGTGTAGCTCTCACAATCAACACCCCTTGGTCTGCATAGCAAAAATAAATTATAATGACCGCCTGGAGGTTTTCATAGTCATTTCCCTAATGTCAAACATTCATTTAATAACCACCCTCTAGGTAGCTCTCATGGTCTAAACCCTCTGGTTTATAACAACATGGCATCTCTCACAGTCAATACCTCTGGTTCAACATAACAAAAAAATATTCTTAAATTACCCTACCTCGAGACACACTCACAGTCAAATTCTCCTTGGTCATGTTTTCACAATGCGAATCACATGAATCTCAAATTAATAGTAACTCCATCATAATAATAAAAGGCATGGAAATCAAAGCAAACCTAATTAGAATTCTAGACCCAACGTCCATTATCATACAAACATGGGAAACACACCCACAGTCATGGTAATAATCCTTATGCCTAAGAAATAGCCATTTCTCAATCAAAAAAAATATAGAACGTAATATTCAGGGTTAAAATCCAAAACACGTAATACCCTAAACATGGGTATTCGGAACATTTAGCATATATATTCCAAATAAATCCAAAGAAATGAGAAAACCACATACCTCGATGTTTTAAGATGAACACTCTTGAATGTTGGCCCTTGAATCGTCCAAGAACTTCATAGATCAACGAAAAGGTTAAAAATGATCAAACCTTGATAACTCATTAAAGAGGAGAAATCAGGAATAGAGTCTATATGGGAAGAGAGAACTCGCCTGGGGGAATCAAAGAACCTGGTATTGTCTCAGTCGGAGCTTGAATAGAGTAATGGGAGGAGCTCAATGTTCTTCGATTGTATGTCACTATCCTCTATGAAACATGGGGAGGAGAAGTGTTTTCTAGGGATGATATGCGACCCCACTACGACTTATCAAATAAAAATAAAAGTACATGGTGTGCTCATTTATTGTACATGTCATGTATTAGCCTCAACCGGACCCCACTTTAGGTGGTCTGCCAGGTCATCCACATGGCCATGTACTCGACCATTTCACGACTAGTAGGAGGCTATGTGTGGTACCCAGGTACACGGTGTGTACTAAAAATCACACAAAATCTAATTAGAAAATTTTAAATTCGTCATTTTTCTTAAAAAATAACCTGAAATAAAGATCTATACCTGATAAAAAGATCCAGGTTCTTACATCTATCAAAATTAAATCTAGGTTAAAAAGACACATATAATACCTCTATTCATCTCTGAAGCCTCAAGATCATATGACACTATAGCCTACATCTATCCTCACACCTTCCCACTAGAAACCTAATCCTTATAAACGCCACCTTGGGGGTAGTGGTTGAAACTTGTAAAATAATCTCCCACATCCTAATATTCTCCCAAATCCTCTTTTAAATCGACAATCCTACATAACTCCCTACTATTACCAGTACCTCATTCAATTTGGGTCATCCAATGTCTCTATATTAGCCATACGATAAGTCGAACAATCCCACATGAGATATCCCAACCCATCATAAGTGTATAACTGCCTCTACCAGGGTTGAAAATAGCCATCTTAAGATCCATGAACCAATGCACCTTAGTCCTGAGATCACATCATAAAATATCTCACACAAAGTGATCCCTATATCTGTCATCGTCTGCGAGTTACTGAGGTCTTAGCCCATGTTTTCCCATTACTAGAACCCATTACTAGTGTCTTCTCAACTTTAATTATATCAGTAAACAAGGAATGCTATACCATGTTATGTAAGATTTTTTAGAGGAATCACATTCGACTAGTTTCTCTTTTTAGACCATTCTCAATAGTCCATGCCTCAAAGACTATATTACAATCTATACCTGTCTAGTATAAAAATAGTTTAGTAAACACTAATGAATAAAAAACCACATAAATGCTTCACTACTGTAGTTATAAAATATATAAGATTCACACTAATCACATCATTTATAGGGAGAACTCGTCCCTAATGTTTTTCCCAATCTCTGTCCATCCGAGAGTCATCTAAACATATTATAGAACAACAAATCTCCACCAAATTCATACAAATCCATGAGAAATTATCATCACAGGGACCACCATATAATTATATATGTTTCCTAAAGATATGAAATACAAGAGTAACTACCTCAATCCAATCAATAACTACCTATTGGTTTGGATCAACCATGATTTCTATGGTTCACTTATAAGGAATCTCATGAAGAACAATCACCATGGACTACTATTCTGATGGAACTGAGGGTAGCATCTACTTCTCAATCGGTGGATACAATTTTATAAAACTACCCATAGAAACGAACTTCCAATAAATTTATTGTATCAAAACATCATCAATAAGGGTATATTACTCCCCATAATACTGTTCAATCCCAGTTGTTAATCATCATGGAGGTATCCTAAAATAAAAAAGACGTACCATGTTCAATGTTTATATCACGGGACCTTACTCAATACGGTAATGGAAACACAACCCATCCCTATATGATACTTGTCCCAATGCTTTTCCCAAGAAACAATATCATCATATAAGGAGTCAAAGTGAAGCTGATTAGAGTCTAAATTTATATATATGTCAGTCATCAGACAAACAATAGATTTCCCATACTAAAAGTCAAAAACAAAACACTTAACACTATTTTCAATAAAACCCAACTCAATATCACCATAAAAAACTACTCAAAAATCTTTGGCTACGATGTAATAAAATATGATACCACTCTATCATGACACATCCCACATGGGGAGTCCTAGATAATGATATTATAGGTGAGACTACCCCAAATCCACATCCAATTAGCCAAGGGCTGGTGAAAAAAATCTTGTAGGTATTAACCTCGAATGGAAGGCTCTAACATAAGGTACATGTATGAACACACATATATATAATCCCATAAATTAATTAAATGTAATATAACACTGATAAAAAATTAACCAATAAATATAAATACTAGAATCAGAGTACAAAAAAATAATAAAATAAAACAAGGGCTGAATACAATACCACAAAAAAGGTAAAGAATTCCCCCTAATAGTAAGAGGGTACTAAGTTAAATGTGACTCTTGCAATGAACAATGTTCTGTCTCTCCCATATATAAGCACTTTATAATCCTGGTCCTCCAATAACCTTGTCAAATGGATGGTTTTCTATATAAGTCATGAAATATTCAGGCAGAGCACATACATGGGTGAGTATAACAATACCCAATAGAGAACCACAACATCAGTAATAATAAACTATTAAGAGTAGTCAAATCATTATAGGATATGTCAATAATAATATTACATATATAATAAAACATCATCATATACTAATTTATTACTCAATGTCTAAATATATGGTAACCACCACTTTGACAACCAATGATTATGATTGAGTTTGTAAAGATGCTATCCCAGGACAAGAAACTATGAAATCTAATAGTACTGATGAAATCCATTTATGATGTCCTGATAGTTGGGTATCTCCATAATGAAGTACTTGATAGAAGAATAAATAGATTCATACATATATGGGGATCAGACATATGGTAATGGGGTTATAATGAATAACCACATCTTGAATAACGTAATAATTAGGGGATAGATGCATGTGTATAGTTGGTCACACCAATTCCAAGAACAAAACCAAGGGAAAATATAGAGGATCACGTCCCAACCTTGACATGATATTACTATATATTTATTCAAAACCAATCCTGCAAATAGTGTCACAATTCATTTTTCAGGACATAATTCCATAATAAACCACCAGAATAATTTATTGAGGGACCACATGCTTAAGGAAACTAGCCCACACTTAGGAAAATAATCTCTCAATGTAATCATTCAACAAAAATATGGCATGTACTATTTGTTCACACTATATACCTATGGAACCTGGTCTAACAATGTAAAAGGCCCATGCCAACGTTTTTGCATGTGTACACTTTTCAATGTCTGTGTACCTAGCCATGTCCACTCACTAGGCCATGTCTATGTACACATATCAACCTATGTACTCCCTTTTTTATTTTAAAACAGGTGGTTTCTCAATCAATGACCAAGACACAATTTATTATTTAAAGGAGAAAGGGGGGTTACATGATTATTAAGTAAGGGATTTCTTTACAATCCCTTTCATAAAGAGGAAGAAGTTCAATAGATATCTCCTCCTTCCAAGCAAGATCCTGGCTGATACCCATATTAGCCGGACTATCTCCAACCTTGTTTTCCTCCTGAAAGGTGTGTGTGGAAATTTGGTTTATCTCCATGAGAGAGTCCGGGAATCTCATCAAGAGAGTAGTGAGCGGTCAGGCAATATTTAAGTCCCTATTCCATATATCTTGATCAACAGTAATTGAGTCACTTTCAATTAAAATGTTGTTCTAGCCCTTTGTCCTGATAAATTCCACCGCGTGAATTACACCCATAATTTCCGCCTTCAAGGACGTGGCCGTACCATAGATTCCAAAGAAACATCCATGGAATATTCCATTAGAATCCCGAAAAATCGATCCATAACCAGTAGGTCCAGGATTGACTTTGGAAGCTTCATCAACATTTACTTTAATCCAGCCAATAAGCTGGTTTTTCAAAAAAACATCAAATATGTGCTTCAGTTTCCTATAAATACCATAAAATCTGAGCCGACGAACGATCTACCTATGCACTCTATATATGTTATATATCAGGATATTTCTGTGTCTTTTTTTCTTTTAAGAGACACCCTAATCATTTAGGTAAGGTTGACATGGTGAGTGACATGGGTAACGAAACATGTGATATTTAGCATCATATGGAACCCTAGATCTGTAGCTATGTCCCAACGCATGGGGTGTGTTATTACATTACATGTTATGTTGTGATGAAATTTATTTAATCTTTGGGTCATAATTTTGATTCCTTCACCATCACTGCTGCTCCTATTTCCTCTATGAAACCTATCATTAATGGAACATTTTCTCCACCATATATCTGATTTTCAACCATCCAAATCAATTGGGGAACATTCATCACAGATTTCATCCACTATAGAATGATGAATCTAGAACCAGAGATCCTAAAATTAAAATCTAAACCATTTTCATCACCATCATTATCGCATTATCAATCTAAACACAGATCTTCTGTATTAATCCATTTCCCCAAGAAATGGGTGTGAAATGTCTGATCCCTATGTATTTGTTGGACCAAAATAAAATATAATTTAGATGAAAAATAAGGGAAGAATGGTGGAATAAAATCAAAAACCATAAATATCAGGAACATACCTTGACAAATGTTCATTTGGGGATTAAAATTTTACAATTAGTTTTACTAACTAAGAGATACAAATTAAACAACAAAAGAAATCTCAAAATTCGAATCATAATATTATCAGACTATCAATCAAATATATCAGATATTTAATCCATTAGATGATTAATTAACATTTATTTTAGGATTAGAATATATGGATAAATCCTTATAAAATATACATCAACCCTCAATATAGATTTATCCTAAAATAATAATTAATGTGCATCTTTTTCATTGAAGATATCATCGATTTATGTTGGAATGAAAAATCATGGATTCATCGTCATCATTCACCAATCTTTCCATAATTTTACTCTCTCATTTTTCATGGGTATGAGGCTATCCCAGTGAGATAGTCATATGCTTTCTTATATAGATAATATTAGGTTTTTTCATCACATTAAATAAATTTAATTTATTTATCTATTTATTTATCATTTTTCTACGGTAACATTTTCACAAAAACTCATCACTGACCAATATTATAGATTACCTAGGGTATAAAAATAATTTTGACCTCAACAGTAGTTTCATATTTCCAATATGAGACTCATTTTAGGTTTTATTCCAATTTTTTAGAAAAGATACTCACATGTGATATTTATATATCTTTTAATTTCTAAATATCAATTTTGGGTTCAGTAACCCTCAGAATCTGTTTTCATCTAAACACATAACTCTAAAAATATAAATACATATTTTTCAAAGAATTACATTGATAAAACAAATAAATTATAGATTATTCACTCATTTTTGACATACAATAACATTGAATCGTTTAAATTTTATGATTTTTTCTCCTAAACAATAGGTTAACTCCATTTTCTCTTATTATGGGTGTTAGTAAACTCGCATAAGTACATTTTTTCTATAATAACTCGTGATATA
This sequence comes from Viscum album, assembly GCA_963277665.1. Classification (NCBI taxonomy): domain Eukaryota; kingdom Viridiplantae; phylum Streptophyta; class Magnoliopsida; order Santalales; family Viscaceae; genus Viscum; species Viscum album. Next base: position 530,374,133 of record OY728120.1, on the reverse strand, counting down.
TAGTTAATTGTTACCAAGATAGATTTCATTATATATCCCATTGCATTTTGTGGCTAATTCTTAAAACCACAATATTGTCCTTTAAATCTATTATTAATTTCATTCCTACTAGTTCCATCCCTCTAATAAAAGATGGAAAAGTTGGTGTGGGTGTCTAAATCATAAAAATCATATTATTAGAAGGATAAATACTATAATATCCTTAAAAATCATTTTAATTTCATCTAAATTAATTTATCCACAATAAAAATATTTCTCTATCACATATTAACCATTTTTGTTATAGAGGAATTTCAACTTATTCTGAAACAATTTCCAAACCTCTAATGTTATCTATACCTTTTATATGATAACATTTATATGCAGTTGATGGTAAAACCAATATATTATATTTAATTTAGACTAAAAATATCTATTTCATTCTATTATATCATTTACATTTTATTTTTATATTATTATGTTACAAATATTATATAACAATCCTATATTTTACAAATTTTCAACTTCTACTTAGTATCTATTTTTATATTCTATTTAATGCAAAAAATTATTGGATTTTATGAAAAATATTATTTCATTTAACATCACTTATTTAGTTCCCTTATAAATTCATAATCCATTTGAAAAACAATTTAAAACACGGCATGAGAACTAAAATCAATATAAGGGATTTTAAGAAACAAGGAAATGTGTTAGTCCTATTTAAAAGGACGAGATCAAAAAAAAATATTCCCTTTAAAATAAATAAACATTCAACTGAATTAATCATTTAAATACATAATAAATCTTCATTAATATGAATATATTTTAATAAAATAAATTATAACAAAACATAATAGAAAAAACCACAATCAAGAGGATTTAATAGAAAACATGAGAACACGTGAAAAAAATATTCTACAAACAATCCTTTTACACAAAAATTGGGAAATCATTAGTTTGAAAAATATATTTACAATAAATTTTGAAATAAACTAAATTTATTTAATCTATTAATATTTTATATAAAATTAATGTTTATACCATGACACATAATCTTCTTAGAACCCCTATATAACCCTTACAAAAATCAATAACCATACAATTAACATACAGTAATATGCAATACATCTGATCACTATATGGGTAAACCAATATAATAATCTATATTGGGATCACCTATTATAATAAATAATTTCCAAGTACCACATCATAAATAATACATTTTAATGATGCACTATTTCATCCTAAAACACTTCAAACACTCCTTTGAGTCCATATTAAAAAAATATTCAGATATTGAAATACAATTTCTTTTCAAAGACCTGTTTCAATAAAAAATAGACATAAAAATGGAAAGGATATTTTTTATTAAATAAAAAATGAATTTTTATAAAATAAAAAACATAAAATAATATTAATAGTGGTGGGAAAAGTGTTTTTCATTGAATATGATAAAATAGTACATTCCTTATGTAATTTTTAATGAAAGTAACAAAAATCCATAAAAAGATTCAATTTTGAAATCCACTAAAATAAAATAAAATTATAAATATAATATAATTTCTTTTATTTCAATATATAAACATCCATAAAATATATTTAAAATATGTATATGGTAGAAAATGAATATAGATAAAACATAAAAGGGTTTTTTAAAAGAAGGTCCCTTACCTAGAGTTTGACTCACCGTGTATATCATTTATCATTTAAATAAAATAAAAATAAAGATTAACTTTCTTACTAACTGTTATTGATTTATTTATACCTTTTTTAATATTTAATATTATGTTATATGTAATTACTTAGTCAGTTGATTTTATGTAAGATATTTTTTATGATATTTGGATTGTGAGTCCAAAATGACATTGGTAAGTTGATTTCATTAAAAAAAATCATTTCTTAATCATCTATAGAATAATAATAATGATATAATTACCATTTAAATTCAATTATGATACTTTTAAATGAAACCATAAAATATTGTTATCAAAAATGAAATATTTTACAATCAGGGGGATGATAGGTCATACATAAACATGAGTAACATTTTCATTTTTTGATGATCAATATGGAAAGAAGGGGTTGACACTATAAAACACATCCCCAAAATTTTCCAAATGCTCCCATATATGATTTAAGAGCGTATCCCATTTCATAAGATTATTTTTGGTAGGTCGTAGAGCTCGAAGGGAGTTACATATTAGGAGTTATAGACATTTGAATTGGGGATGAAAAACTAGTCCGTGAAGCTCATACGCGAAGTTCCCTCTGCGATTGTGGAGCGCCACCATGGAGAAAAGAGGCAAGATGCTCCATGAACCCTTTTGACATTCACAAACCCACCACAGATCAAGGAGGCGGGATGCTCCACGAACACCTTTGACCTTTGCGATCTGCCATAGAGCAAGGAGGGGGGAGGCTCTATGAACTAATTTGACGTTTTCGACCCACCGTGGAGCAATCTTTGCCTTCGCGCCGAGCATGATCTGCTTCGCGGCGCATATTTCCTATAAATATAGTGCTCCCCTTGATCCTAAAGGATGGATCATCTAACCTTTCAACTTCTCATCTCTCAAATCCTGAAGCACTTCTTGCACTGCACACCATGAGTTTCTCAAGGTACTTTTGCATTGTGAAGTGCCTCCCCCTTTTCGTTAATTCAACCCATATTCTGAGAGGGATTCCATTCATGAATCCCACAATACCTCACAGGAGAAGGGGATCCACACAGGGACTCGGGATGTCATGAAGCATTTATGCTTCATGAAAAACCGTCCATACATACACGACCCACATGCTAAGTTAGGGTCACTGTGCTTCATGAAACACATTGCTTCACCACACCTTTCTCCATGAGGCACCCCTGCTTCACGAGGCATTGCTTCCTGAATTCCTTTCCACTTCTTGAAGATCCTCCCATATAGACTTATTCCCTATCCCTATCCTATGATACTTCACTTCTCAAAGCACATCCCTTCACAAAGCCCCACCACTTCATGGAGCACCAGAGCTTCTCAATGCTTCTACCTATGTACTCCTAAGCCCTACAACTCCTTTTCACGTGAGGTCCTTCAGGTTTGTACAAAGAAACTTCAACATACCTTGGGAGTTTCTACAAAATGCATTGATTCACCTCATGCTCCTCGTCATATTCATGATAACAGCTATTTCTTCTTCCCATAGCCACGTCAACATGGAAACCCCGATGGATCCCTCCATAACGCCCCCTCGCCATGGAATTTCGGATGGCTTTCTTCCCTCAAGGGTGGGTGGTTATCGGTTATGTCAGTCCTATGGGTTCGGAGCACACCCACCTCATCTGAACTTCATGAGGTTAGACATTAAAGAGACATTGTCCTCAGGACATGACGTTAAATTATGACCTCTCCCCATGCGTTACATGCGGGTTTCCCCATCTCGGACATTCTCTATGCCAACTGGTATCAACATGAGTGAAATCAATCCTCACATGTAATTAAATCCTCTTTATCAGAGCGGTGTTTGTCAGTGGGGAAAGGGAAACCACCCTAGTGTAATCCCCTATCCTTTCCTGCATGCGGTAGCACCCATGCTTCTCATCTCTTCCTTGGTGCCAAATCCCTCTCCCGCTGGGCTTTGTCACCGCTCGGGCCTCCCTCCCGAAGTAAGTCCGAATCTCCATCACCCAAGGATTCTAACCACGTGTAATCCATTGTTTCCTCTTGGAGCTTCCACCTATGTGTGGCCCTAATATACTTCCCACAGATGCACCTTTCGCAACATGATCACCTGGTCTTTGCTTTTTCTTTTTTCTCACACCGAGCATGACTCACGTGGGCATAGAGTTAGCATCGAAAATGAAATCCTCTCTAGGAAACCAAGAGCGTAAGCCCCAAAACCACCAGAACTAAGTGTTCTTTAATCCTTACCAAGGAGAGGTACATAGGAAGCCTCCCTGAGGTTCAAGCCCAAAACCTGGTCACTCCGACCCCCTTCATGTCAGTTCACCCAAATCCACATGAACTACATGGTCTTGGATCGTTGCCAAGGAGAGGTACGTACGAAGCCTCTGAAGGTTCAAACCCAATATCTAGTTGCTCTGACCCCCTTCAAATCGGTTCACCCAAACTCACCTGAACTACATGGTCTTTGATCCTTACCAAGGCAAGGTACATAGGAAGCCTCCCTGCGGTTCAAGCCCAACACCCAGTCGCTCGGACCCCCTTCGCGTCGATTCACCCAAACCCACCTGAACTATAGGGTCTTTGATCCTTGCCATGGAGATGTAGGTAGGAAGCCTCCCTAAGGATCAAGCCCAACACATGGTCGCTCGGACCCCCTTCACGTCAATTCTCCTAAACCCATCTAAACTTTTTGGTCTTTGATCCTTGCCTAGGAAAGGTACATAGGAATCCCCCCTGAGATTCATGCCCAACACTCGGTCACTCCGACCCCCCATCATGTTGATTCCCACAACACATGAACTACGACGTCTTTGATCCATGCCGAGGTAGGGTACGTATGAAGCCTCCCTAAGGTTCAAACCCACAATCCATTCATCTCGACAATCTTTAAATCGGTTCACCAACACCTTCTGAACTACATGGTCTTGGATACTTACAAAGCTGAGGTACATAGGAATCCTCCCTGAGGTTCAATCCCAACACCTGGTCACTCCGACCACTTCACGTCAGATCGAACACTCCTTCTGAACTACGTGGTCTTTGATGCTTTCCAAGGTGAGTTACGTAAGAAGCCTCCCTAAGGTTCAAACCCAACAACTGGTCGCTCTGACCCCCCTTCACGTTGGTTCCAACACCACATGAACTATGAGGACATTGATCCATGCCAATGCAGGGTATGTAGGAAGACTCCCTGAGGATCAAGCACACCATCCATTGGTCCCGAACATCCTTACATCTATTCACCAACCCCTTCCGAACTACGTGGTATTTGATCCTTTCGAGGGTGAGGTACGTACGAAGTCTCCCTGAGGTTCAATACCCACACCCATTCTCTCTGACCCCCTTCATGTCAGTCCACCCAAACCGTTATGAACTATATGGACTTTGATCCCTTCCAAGACATGGAATGTAGGATGCCTCCACGAAGTTCAAGCCCACCATCTATCTGGGACCCAGGTCCTCCTTCACATCAGTTCACCCCAATCCTGAATGACGTTAAACTATGGACCTCAATCAGTGGTAATTCATTGTTCCCCTAGTCAGTGGTAAGTCATTTCACCCACCCGAGCTATGTGGACATTGATCCTTGCCAAGGCAAGGTACGTAGGACACCTCCATGAGGTTCAGGCCCAACAACCATTGGACACCAGGTCCTCCTCCACATCAGTTTACCAACCCACATCCCTCAGTAACTACGTGGGTTTGATCCTTGTCTCTTGGATAAGGTACTTAGGAAGCCACCCTGAGGTTCAACCTCATCCAATGGTAAGCCGTTGTGACCCCATCCAGCGGTAAGCCATTGTTAGCCTATCCAACGGTAAGCCATTGTAATCCAGATGAACTATAAAGACTTTTATTCCCAACCATGGGGATGTGTAGGAGGTCTCTTCGAAACTCAAGTCCAACATCACCATCATCCTCAGGTCAACTCCATCTCATTCTCCACCTACTTCATTAAACCCTCCATCATCCATCCTGATTCTTACCTAGGCCGCCACATCCCTGTGGGATCATGCCACCTCATTCCCCATTCCCCTTAACAAAAACCGGGAAGCTAACCACACGTTGGCCTCAACATCAGTGTTCCCTATAGGGGTTTCACCCATATGATCCACTCTAATAAGTGTTCTGATCAGTTCTATCTTTCTCTGCTAGACGATAAACTCGCACCATACCCTGTGTTAAACATGATAAGATGAGGAAAACCCTAGATACATGCCTATGGCATAAAATTCCCCACATTCGATGTGGGATGCCTCGGGCTTCCACTCCCTCGAGATGCCCTATAATAAGGGGATGAAACCCAGAGGCACCAGTGTCCTAGCATCCAGACATGCCAGTGATGTCCAATGTGACTACTCCCCTGGATGAAGGTTTCTACCTTGACCAGACCCTTTAGAATGTCCCAATAGAAGCAGTGTAATTAACTGGTGTACATGAAGATATGGAACTGGGAAGAGTTTCATGAACATCAACTTAAATATATAAGTGAGACACAGACTAGGTGATGAGTTCTAAGGAGGAATCCCCAAAAGGAAGAACTGACCTCCTATCATCTCTTTTTGATCAAGGAGAAAACATCCATGAACATGGAATGGATGTCACCTTCCATTGGAAAGTGGGAATGCGTGGCAACATACAGTGCCGCCACCCTCTAATAATATCGATGCATGAACCCTGGAGAAAGCATCAGAAATAGAAATGGTGAACCTGATGTGAAGATCTTCTCCCTAATATAGAGATTAGTAGAATTCGAGATATCGATAAACTAGTGTGTCACTGGATCTAGCTATCAGGTGCTAGGTCCCGCCAAGAAAATAGAGGGCCTGATGTGAAACTCACCAGAAGTTGGGGCAGTCAAAATGTTGGATTTCCTAGTCTACGACAATGTCAGTGTGGATCCATATTACAATCCATGAAATATGGAATGGTGTTGGGGAACTGGTCATTGATTCCCTTTTTTCTTTCAGCATGATGAGTTAATCTCCCTAAATTTAGAAACCAAGAGGTTGCACCAAGAACTCGATCACCGCATGCCCACTGACGTAGTGGAAGAGTCAATTCCAGCACGATAGTATGAAGCAGTTCAGCCACTTCTACGACGTTCTCAATCGCCACGACTACTGGGCTCCCTTGCCCCATCTTTCCCTCAGAGTTCATCTAATGAATGGTGATCAATGACCTCGTACGCCTGTACGAGGAGTAGGGTATTATCCCCACTAGGGATATGGCCCGCTTGGATTTTGAGGCATATGCGCCTCATCATCAATGCCACCTCCGAGGGCTGCACAGGGATCCAATGCTCCCCACTTTAACATATAACCATTTCAGGAGCCTCTCTTCGGAATGTCTCGACGACTCCTTGACTTACGTAGAAGAGGTAGGGGATATCCTGGTCAGCCCAAACAGGATCCCATCCCAGGGGCTCATAGAAAGGGCTCCCACCAGCCCACTTCAGTGCTGCTACGCAGTCTTATTGGCTGAGGATCAGGTAAGCCATGTACCTGCACCACCGACTCCAGCCCGTCTAACCCGACGCCAGCGTTGGGCGCAAGCAGAAGAGGATGTCCGCCACGGGGCGTCAATGTCAGCGGCTACTGTGACCTAATCCACTATTGACACATATCATCAACTCCCTCTGTACACTGAGCAGGGACATTCATATGCCCGAACTGGATCGAGGCCCAAACCTCCCCATGTGCAGGCTGGGTTGACTCTCTTGGTGGAAAACACATTCAGTGGCCACCACAGACTAACATCCAGCAATTCCACCTAGTACAGAGGTCTTCCCCATACCGCTATCATGGAGAACATGGGCCTTCCACACTTCTAGGCTTGGCATGGAGGTCTTCCCCATGCCACCTTTAATCCAAATGAGGGTTCTCCCAATGGTAGTGATGCTCAGTATGGAAGTCTCTCCCATTCCCACTACACCGGATATGGAGTCATTCCTCCCACCATAGACCGGTGGTATGGGGACGTTACACATCCAGTTGATATCCAACGTGGGGACCCTCCCCATGTCCTGAGAGCACCTGGTGAAGGTCTGCCTCACCCTAGAAATTAGAGGAATAAGGGCCAGATTCACTTCACTACCTCCAAGCACGGAGGTCCTACCCGGGTTCATCTCAAGCAGTACGAGGACCCTCATCATACTGATGTCAGTAGGGGAAAAAAGAATGGAGGTTCCCACCATGCTTCTACTTATACCAGTAGAGGTCTTACCTGCTCCAGCGCTACCCATGGAGGTCCTCCCCATGTCCCCTTTAATATATGTCCCAGTTCTCTTCACACCACAACTTACTCAGGTGGAAACTCTCTCTGCCCTAGCACCAATAAGGCCGAAGGACCTCCTCGTGTCAGAAAACTACCTTATCCGGAAGAGCCATCCTGGGGTAGGAATGCGGGTTGTCGCAAGAATTAGAAGAATTATGGGAAGGTCTGGATTATGATCAAACCAGACCACTTCTCAAAATCCAAAGTAGAGTGAGAATCAGCTCAGGAACCCTCCCCTCGCTCCTCTAAGTCAAGGTCTAGGGAAGGAACGAGGTGCCTTAGCCATGTACTACCAGAATGAAAGGTCTATCAGATTCTTGCCTCCCTCGGCAGGTATATCTAGGAGGAAGAAAATTTGGCAACGCCACCAGTTACGTTCATGAAATCCCCATCGTTGTCACCAGAAGAACTCTCTACCTCGACTAGAGATCACGAAGATCTATTCTGGGGACCAATGGCGGGTGAGCAGCAGCACGACCCATCTCCAGTACCCCCATCCACTACGTCCATCAGCCCATCCTACCGCGATGTGGTAAATAAGTCACTACACTCTTGAATGGACAACCCATGATGTAGTGGTTTGTCGGAATGCTTGTCATACTCTCCACTGGCCAGTATACCGTCCCAACGGTCTACTTCGGTACTGCTACTAGTTCCTCAGTCTCCTCAGGTAGAAGAGTGGGGTAATGAAGTTCTAGAACCTGAATCTGAGCCAAGGAGCTTATGGAATATCCTCGCAGCGGACCACCTCCCTAATATTTTTTGGCCCGTAACAGGGCTGAATTTATACACACCAGAATCCCTCACCCCAGAGGAAGTTGAGTGTTTCCGTCAAACCCTCTAGGCGACACACTTTCGCCTTCATCACTAGTGAGTGGTTTATCCCAGGAGCCAAGTGCATTTTGAATACATTGGTGAGCAATACCGTCTAGTTTATTTGGCTGCACTCCCTGTTGCCCAGCACCCTGAGTCACAAGGTTGCAATAGGGCCCTCTAATAGTAATGGGTTCAGAGAATCAAGGTACTCCTCAATATTATCAAGGAGGCTTCCCCCACCCATAGATATGTGGCTGGGGGTGATATGCTTCACTTCTCTTTAGTCCTATCTAACGGAAACCCAAACTTCTAGGTGAAATTGAGGACATTCCCCCAGGTAGTGTCGCTGTCAACATGGACACCCTATCGGAAGAGGAAAATGAGATGGAGCTCCTGGACGGGGACCTCCTCCCTGAAGGAATGCCATAGCTAGAGGACCCTTCAGGGAGGGTTCTCATCAATAGAGGAGCCTGCTGGGTCTCCCTGTTCCCACCAAGGCATTAGACTATAAACGAAATCATTTTAAGGGTAAAGAGCATCTTGGAGCCTCAAAACCCTCCAACCCATCCAGCTCAGTGCAGAAGATGGAGGAAGACCCTGAAAAAGTTGTGTTGCATCTACAACATGCCGAACAGAAGAAGGTGGTCGATGACCTCCTCAGAAAACACACTACAGAGTGACGGCTAGACTATTGTAATCCTAGGATAGGGCAGCAGGGGCTAGAACAAATTCCCCTCGACGATCTGCCTCCAAGAGACCCTAAAAATCCTTCCCCCACAAACAGAGTTGAAGTTGGAATTTACAGAAAGAGGGCGTGGTATGTCGCGTCAAACCCTTCATAATGGTGCGACAATCCAAGGTACCCAGCTCGGGTTCCCCCAACTACCCCAAGGGTCATGCCACCAGTCACTGCACGAGCCGATGGGCCTGCTTACCATGTTGAAGAACCCGCCAATGCACTCGTGGTTAGGGATCCCTATCAAGACAGGGAACCCCACCCAAATGATCAAATAGAAGCACTCATTGCCCACCTTGAGGTGTTTGATATGCAAAAGGTGGAACTCCCACCTTATAGCAAGCCATATCCAGTGTGGGTGCATGATATGCTAGCACCCATGGGTTTTGGAAATCCCACCTTCTCCCCCTTTAACAAGACAGGGGTCCCACCACGGCACCTATCCCACTTTACCTCATGGTGTGGCCCCATGTTGGGAACTCCAGTGTAGCCAGAAGCCACTAAACTACGGTGTTTTGTGCAGATGTTGGAAGGCCCTGCGTTTGTCTGGTAGAGTGAGATCCCCATCGGATCGGTGACCGGTTGGGAGGACCTCTGTAGGAAATTACTCTACCCCTTCAACTCCACCATGCAGAAAAAAACTATCAAGAACATCTTCAAGTGCAAGCAAAGTCCTTATGAACACGTCGCCAGCTTTTTTCCCTGGTGGAAAGGACTCACGTATTCCCTCGACATGCCACTGACTCAGGAGAAATTACTGATGATGTGTGTGGAAAATGTTAAGATGGATCCAGTCCCCTCTATGTTCACCCATAACTATCTTGATGGATTTCGATACTTCTCTGATAAGGCCCAGCGCCTAGAGGAATCCTTACAAGAGGCTAAGTAGGCACGTCTGTGGCCTCCTACAATCCGCATGAGAGGGTCCATCAGGGTCAAGCCCACTTTAGTGGCCCAAATAGTGGCCCCCATGTGATTAGTTTTATTTCTGGTGGAGCTTCCTATGTAACCTCACAGAGGCCCGCCACCACAGGCGTAGCCTCCAGCCCAACAACGATCGCCTCAAAATCGGTAGGTGCCCCCACATAATGCGCTTCCACCACCCAAGAAAGATAACTGAGTTCCAGCTCCTCGGCAGACTCCTCCATCCCCTCATCAGGGTCAAGCTCCATGGGACCCCTTTTTGGATAGGAGAAACCGGACCTACTCATTCAATGAGACCCAAATCCCCGGTTACATCTGTAGTGCCTTGGATAGGGGATTGTGCGTTTTTCTGAGTGTAGAATACTGGAAGAAGAAAACCATACTGATCACACTAATTGCTTCCCCTATCACTGGATCCTGGGGCACACTCTCTAATAAGTTCTATGTGTTCAAAGAATAGCTCCAAGACTAGGTTGACAACAACATATTTACGCTGGGGCCAACCCTGGCACAAGTAACATGCACCTTTGTGAGGCCAGACAACATCAACGATAGTGAGGGTGTGTGGAATCCGTTTTCCAGTCATGGATCCCAGAAGTATGATGATTGGATGGCTCGAAAAATAGTCTCCTATGTCCATGGTGTCATACAAGCATTCTTGAATCGGTCAGAGCCTTCAGAAGCTGCAACCACCACTTCTTTATTGTCGTCTCAGCCAACCTATTCCTAGAAGATCAAACACTAGCGACGCAAGGGAAAGAAAAGTCCCCCACAGATGCCATCATCATCTCACACTCTCGTCGACTTCGTGACTGTGGATATAGAGATCCCTCCCAGAATTCGAACAGTAGTGGATGACTCTTTAAGTGACGGTCAAGGGTATGCCTCGGTTAACACCGTAGAGATGGTAAATCCCTATATGATTCCTAGTGATGAGGAGCGCCAGGAGAATCCTCCCAATGTCCCCTGTCCTACCCAGTGTTGACGGAGTCGTGGCTATATGGTCCATTGGAGTGCCTTGGTTAGCACTTCCTCCCAGGATGTACATGATATCAAAACCAGGCAACAAGATTAGTGTAGAGCTCAGCATGCGAAACCTTTTCACCTAGTGGAATCAGGCCCACCTTCACAGCCATTCATGTTGCTGGATCAGGCAGAGCCACCTCGACCATGCCACGACCAGCCATGCCCTGCTACATGTCTATATCAGTCATATGGATCTCATCTGGTAGCCACTCTTCAGGACTCAACCAGTGGTCAGCGGGATATTCACTGCACCAGTCAGCCACTAGTCCGGCTAGTAGGGCCCTCCATGCATCCAGTCATAGAGAGACCTCTTGCAAGAAGAAGTTCACAACTGGCATGGAAGTACGATGTTCTTAATCATGTTTCCATAATTCTATCAAGGATCTCTATCCTCGAGGCCCTTCTCATATAATTATATATGCATGAGGCCCTCGTTGAGGCTTTAAGAAGCCCCCTCCAGTTTGAGATGAAGGTAGCAGTTGTAGAGGCCTTTGACGCTGAGGCAATCGAGAATGCTTAATTTCCGGCCATTATCTAATTATATGGAGAAGTTGAAGGCTCCCCCTTACAGGGGAACATTCTCCCACTATACATCACAAGAAAGTTCAATGGCATGGTGGTTTGTCATTTTCTTGTCGGCACGGGCTCTAGAAATAATCTAATCCTGACTCGGACATAGCGAATGCTGGGATTGTCTGAAGATGATCTGAGTCCCTCTGACCTAAGAATCCAAGGTTATGATAAGACAGAATAGACACCGACCGGTAAGATCCACTTGAAGACCCATTCCGGTGGCCTAGTTTTCAGCACTAAATTAATGGTAGTCTCCCAAGACACCACCTACAATGCATTGATGGGATGGTCGTGGATCCACCTACATGTAGTGGTTCCCTCAACATATCACTAGTGCCTCAAGTACTCCATTAATGGTCGAGTGAGAATGATTTAAGGTGATGAATCTATCTTTTCTTCCTGTGATGCCCGCTATCTGGATTCCAACAACTATGAGAGCAAGGACAAGCAGATTTAGACCAATGACGTCGAGCATGCCATGGCTGTGATCGACCTGTGGATAGATCTAGATGATGCCTAAATCTTTCGAATCCATCGATTGGAGGCTACCTCCACGAAAATGGGACAATGATTCGTTGTGTTTGGGAAGAGGGGGGGGGGACACATTCCCAAGTCTATGTGACGGTGGAAAATAACCTCGTACTCCTATAAAAAATAGGATCAGGTGATCATGGAGCCCCCTAACCCCATAAGGTATAGAGACGTCCACCCCATGGCAACAGTAATATGTCATACGTGTTTTTTCCACCAGGATGGAATTAACCCACTCAAGCCAATGCATCATTATTCCTTCGATATCATCAAGCGTGGCCCCTTAGGCCGAAGGCATGATGGGATCGAATCAATAGCCTTCATCTCTATGGTTGCGGCCGCAATGGGGTCCTCTGATGCAGTGTCCATTGCTACTCTGGTGGGTACCAGCCTCCTGTCGGGATCTACCAACTCAGAAGCGACTCATCCTGCTGAGGAATCCCCCTCCACAAGTGAATAAGAAGATTTAGAGGATGCTCCTCCTGCCATTGAAGAGGGTGTCTCTACCACAGTCGACGAGTTAGTATTTGTGAACCTCGATAGGGAGGCAGACCCGAGACCCACATTAATTTGTGTCATCATGCCCCTCAGGGAGACAGACAAGTACATGGACTTTCTAAAACAACACAGTGATGTATTCACCTGGAGTTATGACAAGATTCCAGTACTAGATCCTCAGGTAGTCGTCCACCACCTCAGTCTCCCTAGAAATAATTTTGGGTTCAAGAAGCCTCCTAGAAAGATGCGCCCTTATCAAGGTGCCATGGTAGAGGTGGAAGTTGATAAGCTCATCAGAGCCAATTACATTAAGGAGGTCTAGTTCCCCAAATGGCTGGCCAATATTGTGCCAGTTAGGAAGAAAAACAGACAGATCAGTGTCTTCATCGACTTTCGGGGCCTCAACTGTCACTTTCTAAAGGATGATTTTATCCTTCCTATGATGGAGTTGTTGATTGACACAACAGCTAGATTCCAAGTCATAACCTTCATGGATGTGTACTTCAGGTACAAATAGATCCGAATGGCCCCAAAGGAAGATGATTCCACAGCTTTCGGGGCACCATATGTTACTTTATGTTACCAAGTCATGCCATTCAGTTTAAAGAATGTTGGTTCCACCTATGAGCGGGCTATGCATCATATATTTAATCTAATACTTGGAACATTTGTGGAATTCTATGTGGACGATCTGGTGGTCAAATATCACCAGTTTCATGACCATCTCAAAGACCTTGATAAAGTGTTTAGCTTCCATCATTCTCATCACCTGAAGATGAACCCATTAAAGTGTGCCTTCGAGTTCACCTCTAGAAAGTATCTCGGCTTTTTTGTCAGATATAGGGGAATTTAGATCAACCTATAGAATATCAAGGCCAATATTCATAAGAATCCTCTACGCAATATTTGAGAGCTTCGTGGTTTCCAAGGCCACTTAGCCTACATATGCTGATTTATCGTGAACCTGGCTGGAAAGTGTAATCCCTTTTCTCGACTCATGAAGAAAGGAACTGCTTACCAATGGGATGAAGAGTGTCAGATTACTTTTGAGTAGATCAATCAGTATCTACTCCAACCTCTAGTATTGATGCCACCCATCTCTCAAAAAACCAGCAGTCCTTTATGTGACCACCCTGGAATGATATCTCGGTGCCCTTATCACTCATAAAAATAATGAGGGGATGGAGAACAACCTTTACTGCCTCAGTCGTATGCTCCTCGATATAGAGACCTCATACTCCCCAGTCGAAAAGAGATTCCTTGCACTGGTATTCGTAATATAGAAATTGTGACATTACTTGCAGAAACACGAGGTGCATCAGGTATCTCGGGTTGACCCACTGATGTGCATTCTGAACTGCCCCATGCTGACAAGTCGTCTCGCTTGGTGGGTAGTGATTCTACAGTAGTTCGATATGAATTTTTTCCCTCAGAATTCTATTAAGGGGAAAGCATTGGCAGACTTCCTTGCTGCCCATCCGACCCCTACTCACTAGTCTATGAATATTGATTTCCCCATTGAGGTAATCCTCTCAGTGGACCATGATGTGTCGTGCCGGTAGATGCACTTCGATGGTGCTTCCCGAAGCCCCACTGGCAATAGGCTCAATGATCCCAGGCTCAATAGGGTAGGCTTGGGTATCATATTTATTATCCCAGCATAATCCATTCGGCCATAATCATTCCTGAGGTCAGTAGGCTGCACCAACAATGTGGCAGAGTATTAGGATCTCATCACTGGCCTAGAGTTGTCCCTCGAGATTGATGTTCCACATTTTCATGTTAAAGGGGATTCTGAACTAGTCATCAAGAAGATCAATGGTAACTATATCATCAGAAATCCAGAACTCATACTATTTTTTGAGTGTAATCTCCAGCTAATGGCCCAGTTCCTATCTCAGTAGGAAGTTACTCATGTCCCTTGATCTTAGAACGGTCGAGCTGGCGCCCTGGCCAGCCTAGCATCATGACTTGCTGAACCCGAGTAGGATGATCTGATTATCCACGTGGCACATTGGGGAGTCATTGAACATGTCTCCCCAGATGACGATGATGGCATGTAGGTGAGACATCTTACTACTAGATCCTATGTGCTGGGACCCCCAGATGTAGTAGTCGAAGTGACTCCTGACTGGAGAGCCCCCTTTGTCAAATATCTCGAAATGGTTACCTCCCGGCTGATCGGGCCGAGCGAAAGCGAATCCGACATCACGCGTTACAATTTTCCCTCCGGGATGGTCCCAGTCATGATCAGATCCTCTGAAATTGCGAGTTTGATGGTATTCTCCTCCATTACATCCAAGGAGTCGAGATTTATCGGGTCATGTAAGAGGTTCATGATGGGTCCTACGGTGCCCAACAGACTGGGCCGAAGCAATATCACCAGATCTAGAGGCTGGGGTACTTTTGGGCCTCCATAATCCATGATTGCATCGAGTTCACCCATAGATTCCATGCGTTCCAAATTCATGCTAACTTTATGCATCGGCCGCCAGATCTTCTCCACTCCACCAAGTACTCTTGTCCATTTGCGGTATGGTGACTCGATAATATGGTACCATATCCACTGGCGATAGCTCGCCAGTTTAGATTCATCCTGATGGCTACAGATTTCTTATCCAAGTGGGCAGAGGCAGTTCCACTCTAGGAGGTTAAGGCTCATTCAATTGTTGAATTTGTGAGTTCCAACATCATCTACCGATTTGGAGTTTCTCACACCATCCTCACCAATAATGGCACAACCTTCCGAGCAACTGAGCTGAAGAAGTTGTACGCTAAGTACAATGTCCATTCATACAATACCTTCTGTTATCATGTGCAAGAAAATGGATATATCAAGGAATTCAACACAACCCTCTCAAACATTTTGCAGAAAATGGTTGGTCAGAATAAGATGAGTTGGTCGGACAAGCTCCCCAATGCCCTCTGGGCTTATCAGACAACAACACATATTTCCACCCAGGTGACCCCATATTCTCTAGTGTACGGAACTGAGGACGTCCAGCCATCGAGATCCATTTTCCTTAGTTATCCACAATGATCTATAACCAGCAGGCACCGGATAATGTAGTTGAAATCTGTCTGGCTGAATTATAAGCACTTTACACAAATAGGATTTGTTCCCTACACAATCTGGAAAGGCATCAGTATAAGATAACTAGAGCCTTCAACAAGAAGGTTCTCCTCCGCTCTTTCCTACAAGGTGATTTGTAATTGACCCTTAGGACACCAATGATACCTAGTTGGAAACCACCCATGTTGTAGGAAATATGGGATGTACCATTCATTGTTCACAAGGTTTACCCCAATGGTGCGTACTCACTAGACACCATGGATGGTGATCGTATAACTCCTCCCAACAATGAAAAGTTCCTCAAGAAATACTTTGCCTAAGCCAGTGGGTCTGGCGTGACCCTAAGCTATTTGGTCCCACACGACCCTAAACTGCCCAGTACTATATGACTTTAGAATGTAAAAAATCCCACATGATGTCAAAATGTATGTCGTCCTGCAATACGTTAAACTGCACTCTCAGAACTATGTGTTTCTTGATTCCCATCTGCATGGGATACGTAGGAACACTCAAACATTTTTTCTTGAGTCTATCCCGAAAAATATTATCTTTGACTATCCACTTGGGGGTAGACCTCTTGGAGGATCCTTACATGGCGTATAGAAGGCTTCTTTGGCACCACTCATGTTAGGATTTTGATGATCGCACCCTGTTCTCCCTCCTCGCTCTTCTAATCTCCCACGTCCTCAACGAACTACATGAAACTGCATGGCCTTTAAAAACTATGACCTGATTCCCATCTTAATGGGATATGTAGGACCGCCCAGACATTTCGTCTGTTGGCCCAGCCCAAACGTCATAATTCCCCCCTAGTTGGGACACATGGTATGGTACAGGTTTTTCCCCAATTCACGTTGAGCTCAACTTAATCCCACCATAAGTCCCACTCCCTGGAGATATCCATCACTTTCACCGCCTTGCTGGATGTTAAAATGTGTGGGCATAACTATGCTTCAGCCACTCCTTTGATTGGGACTCCATCATCTTCCACATCCAAAAGGACCCCCGACTGGAATGGATGCACAACCTAAGGTATCTCCTACCACTTTGGGCCAATTCCATCGAGGATGTTGAGCAAAAATTTGATACAAGTCCCACGTTGTGAATATGGTCAGCGATCGATGCTCATTTGTGCTCCCATTTCAAGTCACACTATAAGGAATTTATGTTTCAAACATGGTCAGTGGCTACCCTTTGATGTTTTCACCGCCCCTGTAGATCCCAACCATTAGTGTGGTGGTTCATTTGGCCCGCTATATCATTTATTTGTGAATACCATCAGGAGATGGCAGCTATCAGACCCTTATATGATAGGGAAAGCCATATCAGGATCCTCGTTTCCCACATCTAGCACTGCTCACATGGGCGTAGGAGATATGATGAGGCGGTAATCACACACGGGGTCATATGGCTACAGTTGGTTGGGTCGCGCAGCCTCAGGTCCTTCGACCCCTTCGGGCCTGTGGCCTATGTTATCATTTAGGATTGTGTGGTGTGATATGGACTCATGTCCTCATTCACGTCGGGCTATTTAGCAATGCCACACATATCCCCTTGAGATATCCCTTCCTTCATTTATCATCTGTTCCGCGAGCACAGGCCCTTCCAAGCTCGACATAACCCATCATCTGGGTTTCTGTAACCCTCTATATATAGAAGGGCCCTGAATGGCAGGGATGCTCTGCCCATGGGCTCTCTTACCATTATGAGATAATTCCCACTAGGATTCCGAGTGAAAAGGTGATACAAGTCTCGTGTTGAGAATACAGTTAGCGGTTGATGCTAAATTGTTCACCCACTTCTGGCCACACAAGGGTGGATATTGTGTTGCGAACCTGGTCAACAGTTGTCCTCTATCATCATTGCCACTTTTTGGTATTACATAGGCAGGTTGATTCTTCCTTTCTATCCAACTCATATGACATTAAACTAGGCATATATGGTCCACGATCTATGACCCTAAAATAAGATCACCTTCTTCCAGACTGCAACACATTAAATTGCATGTTGGCCATGACATTCTATCCATGGCCCAGCCTAAGGCCCCTCAGCCTTTTCGGGCCCCTGGCCCAAGTTCTCAATTAGGGTTTCACAGTGTGGTGCGGGATTATATCCTCATTCACATCGGGTTACACACTATATCGTACACATCCCTAAATGAGATACCTTACCCCTACCTTCGTCCCCACTGTAAGACATTAAACTATAAACTTGCTGAGACGTTTTATCTGAGGCCAAGACTCATGCCCCTTTGCATTCTCGAGCCCCTTTCCCATGTTCTCATTTATAGTTGTACGGTGTGGTGATGGATTTTGTCTCCATTCACATCAAGTTACTCACCGTGCTATACACCTCCCTCGTTGGGGTATCTTACCCATATCTACATCTCTTCTAAAACTATGTGTTATTTGTTTCCCAGCCTAATGGGATACATAGGACCGCCTGAGCGTATAGACGTTCGGTCTAGCCCCATATCCTAGAAACCATCTCTTAGAAACCTCTCTATCATTTTATCCCCTTGGACCGTGTTCTTCCAGAAGAGGGGTATACAATGTGGTATGGGTTCATTTCCTCATTCACGTAGTATTTATAACAATCACAGTGCAAATCTCTCTCTCTTGAGCAGCCTTCACTCCCTTTCCCTGGTTTTTTCTCTTTGAGTCGTCTTCCCTTGAGTCGGGTCCCTCTTCCCTCTCTAGTGATTCACCAATTGTCCCATGAGTACTCTGGTCTAGAACTTGAAGTGTCAGATTCAATGTGGACATGCTTTCTCCCATTTTTAGGCTTCGTGTTCCCCTTTATTTGGGATTCCGTAATCTTTCACACCTGAAGGGACCCCCAAATGGCGTGGATACTAGGCCTAAGGGCTCTCCTACCATTATGGTCTAACGTCCACGAGGGTTTCAGACAACAAATCGATACAAGTCCCACATTACGAATATGGTCAGTGGTTTATGCTCATTTATTTTTCACCATTTCTGTATAACATGATATGGATGTTGTGTTTCGCACATGGTCAATAGTTATCCTCCACCGTCTTGCCAGCCCCTTCAAGACTTGAATGTTGGATACGTGATTCAAATTATTTTCCACCACAATCGTGTCCAAATGGAATTTTGAAACTCTTGTCACTATCCCTCAGTGAACATTTTCACATTAGGAGGAGAAAATCCATGGTAACGGCATCATTCAGGGCTCCTCACTGACGTCCCTTTGGTGTGTGTGTTCCAGGAATGGAAAAAAACATCTTTTGCTCATGTTTCCCACACTGAGTTTGACTCCCGTGGGTTTAGGGATCGGGTTGAGGTCTGCACTAACTTGGAAGGATTTTTCTTCTCTATGGTCCGAGCTCTAAGACCATAAACTATGATCTATTTTAAAACTACATATATCTTTATTCACATTACCATGGGATACGTAGTAATTCCTAGACATCTTGTCTTTGGGTCAAGCTCGAGTTCCACTAATTATTTTCTTATGTTCTATCATCGGGACTTTAACTCTTATGATACTATGTATTGTAGTATGGTATTATGTCCTCATTCACATCGAGTTCGCATCAGCCGCACCACATACACCCCCTTCTAGGAGTTATCACCCTACTTCCTATCCCACATTACATTAAATAGTATGTTGTCCCACACGACGTTAAAAGGCACCTTCAAGAACTACATCTGGCTTGATTCCCATTCTCAGGGGATACATAGGAACACTCGGACATCTAGCCTTTGGGTCCAGCTCAATTGAGTTCTAGCCTCTCATGTCCCATATCCTTCATCCTTTTCTGGCCCCTCAGCCTAAGGTTTCACTCACAGAATCGGGCATGGTGTGATGTGGACCTCGTCCTCATTAACGTCAGGTATGCTTTATGGCATCATGAACATTCCCTCTTGAACATAATATCTCCTATATACATCCAATCCATATGATATTAAACTATGTTTCCCGGTCTCATCACATGACATTAAACTGTGACATTATCATCCAGGCCGCACGATGGAAAATGGCATGGCATCATTGTGTTCTTACTCGAGGGGAAATCATGTTTGGTATCAGTCACTCGCCTTTCCATTTTTCAATGCCTGAATACAGCTTGATTCTTATGTCGATTCCTAGACATTTTATCCATGTCTCTTCGCTTCACATAAAAAACGAGTCATCCTAATGGAAAAACAAGATATGTCAAATACCGCTTCTTTTGGTGCAAGGGATAGACCCGAACAACCTTATTATCCCTAGCACTATTATCCTACAACACCATCCTTATAACTACATTTTGCTTCATCCCCATCACATTGGGGTACATAAGAACGTATGTGCACCTTGTCTCGAGCTCAGACTAACTATCGTTTTCAGTCCCTCAACGTGAAACTTCCCCTAAGAAGTGCACGGTGATCCGGACTAGGCCCTCATTCACATCAAGTCTTGTAATTTCATCATAATTGGTCTCTCATTTCTTACCATCTGTGGTCCAAGATCTATGACCATAAACTAAGACCACTCCACGTCCTTTCTGCAAGAAATTAAACTACACAACATCTTCCAGAACTACGTTTGTCTAGATTCCCATCCTCAGGGGATATGTAGGAACGCCCAGGAATTTTTGTCTCCAGGTCCAGACCTAGGAATCTACAAATCCCATCCCTTATTTTCCATCTCCTTGGCCAGATCACATTTGGGAACATGTGGTGCAGTGAGTACCTCTTATTTTCTCGTTCACGTTGGGGTTTTCAATAGCTGCACCATGTGCTTCCCATATCTTTTCCCATAGTGGTCCAAGTTCTATAACCCAAAACTACAATCTCCCTATGGGAACTGCTTGTCAAGTTTGACTATTTCTCCACCCTGTGCATAATCCATTAAATGAAACCCCCTTAATGGTCCACCCAAGGACCTTATGTTGAAATCGTGCGACCCCAGGACCCCTGTCCTTGGGAAGGGACTTGACTCCCTATATCTGATGTGTCTTATTGTTGTACTCATATGTGTTGAAACAAAGATCCTGAAGTATGGAATTTTCATGGGGACATTCCCCTCCTTCAATTTCCAAGATCTGTGTGTCTGTCAGTTGGATCCTCATCCTCTTCCATGCCTGAAAAGACCCCCTTTGTGGCCTGGTCTCATGCCACACTGGCTTACCTACCATCATGGGCCAACATCCCTGAAGATCTCAGATGACATTTGCGATAGGTCTTGTGTTTCGAACATGTTCAACAGTCGACCCTCATTTGTCTGTCCCCATTTCATGCTAATGCAATATGGATACTACATTTTGAACATGTTCAACATCTTTCACCTATCTTCATGCCACCATCATTGTGGTCCATATCTCAAGCATCACGATTCACATATTTCCCCTTTCTTTTGTTCAAGTGGAATTTCAACATACTCGGCTTTACTAATTTCCACACCTAGGTGTGTTACATGAATGGGTCAGAATCATTAGTACGACGTTCATTGAGGATCCCCTCTCCCCTAATTTGTTCCATCCTATGCCAGGAAAGTCCCACCACTACTTCTTGTTTCCCACATCGAGAATGAATAATGCTGGCTTAGTAGTTTTGGTAGGATGTGTACTAGCGTAGCCATGCAAGGAATGCCCTTCATCATCCCACATGACATTAAAATGCACTATCATAACTACGTTTGGATTCATTTCCATCCTAATGGGGTACACAAGAATGATCGACCACTTTTCTTTTAGCCAAGCCTAATTTTCACATTTGGTACATTGAACTGAAGAGCTTCCTCTGGGGATATGTGGTGTGATCTAGACTCCAAATCCTCATTCACATCATTTTTATAGCTACCGCACCACATACTCCCTCCCTGGGATCTTCCCTTTCACTCCACGTCATATCGTAAGATATTAAACTGCACAAGTCCATATGTCCTCAATGCATGACACTAAACTGTGGTTCTATACTGAACATGTTCAGGATGCCCTATGTTAATCATGGGATGCGTCAGTTTCCTCTCAATAGAGGATTCTCCCTATCAGTGTTGGTCTCTGACCACACTGTGCCCCATGAACTACATTTGACTTGATTCTCATCCTTATGGGATACGTAGCGATGCCCAGGCATTTTTCCTTGGGCCCAGCCCTAGGGTCATTAACCCTCTTGTCCCATCAGCCCTTTTCACGGTCCACTCTCTATGACCTTAAACTAAGAGCCTATAGTCCATATAACATGACTTTAAACTGTTAACCATGGTCCAGGTAGTATGACCATTAAACTA
Source organism: Viscum album (assembly GCA_963277665.1). NCBI lineage: Eukaryota > Viridiplantae > Streptophyta > Magnoliopsida > Santalales > Viscaceae > Viscum > Viscum album. The sequence goes on along the minus strand of OY728120.1, from coordinate 530,351,794 downwards.
TGTACACATTCTTTATTGTATGACGTAAAACTACAGGTCCTTCAGGGTCCTTACCAGAGAGATCCTGTTCGGAAGTATGTTTGATCCATGTTTAGATCAATGTACCCACCTAATGTATTTCCACCACGGTGGCATAATTTCAAGAGTGTTGGAATCCAGTCGAACAACCCATCACTCCACTCTCCACACATTGTGTGCCCTTTATTCGGATCCTCGTCCTCTTTCATGTCTAGAAGAACCCCCTAACAGTATGGACGCATGGCCCATGTCTTTCCTACTATCACGGGATAACATTCTGGAAGACTAATGGATGAAATTTCGAGTCAGGTCCTATGTTTTGAACATGGTCAGCGGTCAGCCCTCATTTGTTATCTCCATTTCAGGATAACTCAATAAGGATATTGTGTTTCGAACACGGTCAACAATTATCCATCATTGTCACACCACCCCCATATTGATCTAATTCTTGGGTATTGTGATTCACACCTTCCATTCCCCTCTGTTCAAATTGATTACAACACCCCTTGTGTTACCCCTCTCGTGCACCAGAGCCTGGTGGGAGAAGTAGTTTGGCTCTCTAGAGAGCCATGTTCTCTAGTTATGACCCCTCTCTCTTTTAGGATTTTCCCAAATGGTGATCCATGTCCCATTTTGATCCCCTCACACCTTCCATTGTTTAGAACTCTCGTACAGGAGCTCCTATTAACTCTTGTTTCCCACACCGAACATGGCTCACGCGAGCTTATATATTTAGTCGACTATCTTATCAATACGATCGAGATACGATGTAACCCAATTCATGATTTTTCCTCAGTCATTTTCTCAGAACGCGGTCTGCCTCGCCCTCCTCAACCTCGTTGGACCCCATTCATAGGGTGTATTTTTTGACACCAGAAAATGTGTCCCCAAAATTTTCCAAATTCTAAAATACATGATCCAAGAGTGTAGGCCGTTTTGTATGATATGAGTTGATTGGTCATAGAGACCAAATAGTGTTACAGATTAGGAGTTATGGACATTTGACGTTGGGCTGGAAAACAGGTTCGTGAAGCCCATTCACGAAGCTCCCTCCACGATTGTGGGGCACCACCACAGAGCAAGGAGGAAGGATGCTCCACAAACCCCATTAATGTTTTTGAACCCACCGCAAAGCATGGAGGTAGGATGATTCGTGAACACCTTTGACAGTCACGATCCGCCTCGGATCATGGATGCGGGAGGCTCTACGAACGAATTTGATGTTCGCGACCCGCCGCGGAGCAATCTTTGTCTTCGCGCCGAACACGCTCTACATCACAACGCCACTTGACTATAAATATAGGGCTCCCCTCAAGCCCAAAGGGGAGATCATCTGACCATTCACCTTTTGAGGTCTCAAATCACAAATCACTTCTTACTATGCAAAACCATGAGTTTCTCAAGGTACCTTTTCATTGCGAAGTTCTTCCCCCTTTGCTTTAATTCAACCCCTCTTCCAAGATGGATTCCTTTTACGAATCCCAGAGGCCTTCATGAAGTAAGGGGATCCCCACGGGGACATGGGACATTGTGAAGTGTTTATGCTTCACGAAACACCCTCCATACACACATAACCCACATGCTAAGGTAGGGTCACTATGCTTTATGAAGAACATTACTTCACCACACCTTTCTTGGTGAGGCCCCCTTGATTCACGAGGCATTGCTTCACGAATGCCTTTACACATTATGAAGCTCCTACCATATGTACTTATGCCCTATTCCTATCCTAGGAAACTTCACTTTGTGAATCACACCCTTCACGAAGCCCCTCCACTTCATAGAGAAGCAGAGCTTCATAAGGATTCTACCTATGAACTCCTATCCCCACTACTCCTTTTCCCATGTGGCCCTTTAGGCTTTCACGAAGCAACATCAAAGTTCCTTGGGCGGTGCTTCACAATGTGTTTCTTCTCCTCATGCTCCGCATAGGCACGCTAATGGCTATTTCTTCTTCTCATAGCCATGCTAATGTGGACCCCTCGATGGATGCTCCATAACACCCCCCCCCCTCACCGTGGAATTGCCGATGCCTTCCTTCCCTCAAGGGTAGGCGGGTATCAGTTATGTATGTCCTAAGGGTGAGGAGCACACCCACCTCGTCTGAGTTATAGGATGTTAATCTACCTATTGCCAACTTCTTCAGTACATGACATTAAACTATGACCTCTCCCTATGCCTTGCATGTGGGGTGCCCCGTCTCGGGCATTCTCTATGACCACTATTATCCAGAGGAGTGAAATAATTCCTCACATGGAATAAAATCCACTTTATCGGAGTGGAATTCGTCCATGAGGAAAGGGAAACCACCCTGGTGTAAGCCCCTATCCTTTCCTGTAGGAGGCAGCACCCCTACTCCTCCTCTCTTCTAGGGTGCCAAATTCCTCTCTCGCTTGGCTGTGTCACCATCCCAGCCTCCCTCCTGGAGTAAGTCCCAATCTCCATCACCCTGGGCTGCTAACCAGGTGTAAGCCCCAGTTTCCTCATTGGGCCGCCAACTACGTGTAGCCCCATTCTACTTCCCATGGACACACCATTCGCAACGAGATCATCAGGTCATTGCTGCCTCTTTTTTCTCACATTGAGCATGACTAACGTGGGAATAGAGTAAGCATCGACCATGACATCCTCTTTGGAAATCCCAGAGCATAAGCACCAAACCCACTTGAACTACGTGGTCTATAATCCTAACGAAGACGAGTTACGTAGGAAGCCTCCCTGAGGTTCATGACAAACACCTGGTATCTCCAACCCCCTTCAGGTCGGTTCACCCAAACCCACCTGAACAACATGGTCTTTAATCCCTGCCAAGGTGAGGTACGTCTGAAGCCTCCATGATGTTCATGCCCAACACCTAGTCACTCTGAACCCCTTCATTTTTGTTCACCCAAACCCACCCGAACTAAATGGTCTTTGATCCTAGCCAAGGTGAGGTACGTAGGAAGCCTCCCTAAGGTTCGAGCCCAACACCCAATCGCTCCAACCTCCTTCACATTGGTTCGCCCAAACCCTCATGAACTACATTGTCTTTGATCCTTGCCAAGGCGAGGTACGTAGAAAGCCTTCCGGAGGTTCAATCCCAACACTCGGTCACTCTGACCCCCTGTACATCAGTTCTCCCAAACCCACCTGAACTACTTGATCTTTTATCCTTGCCAAGGCAAGGTACATAGGAATCCTCCCTGATGTTCAAGCCTAACAACTGGTCACTCCGGCCCCCATTCATGTCGGTTCCCACACCACATGAACTGGGAGGTCTTTGGTCCTTACCAAGGCAAGGTGCGTAGGAAGCCTCCCTGAGGTTTAATCCCACCATCCATTGGTCGCAACCATAATTACATCAGTTCACCAACCCCTTCTTCACTACATCATCTTTGATCCTTACCAAGGTGAGGTACGTAGGAACCCTCCCTAATGTTCAAGCCAAACACCCGGTCGCTCGGACCACTTCACATTGTTTCTCCCACTCCTTCTAAGTTATGTGATATTTGGTCCTTTCCAAGGCGTCGTACGTAGGAATCCTCCCTGAGGTTCAATCCCAAAACTTGTTCGCTCAGTCCCCCCTTCACATCGGTTCCCATAGCACAAGAACTACGTGGTATTTGATCCTTACCAAGGCAGGGTACGTAGGAATCCTCCCTGAGGCTCAATCCCACCATCCATTGGTCACAACCATCCTTGCGACGATTCACCAACCCCTTATAAACTACGTGGTCTGTTCCAAGGAGATGTACTTAGAAAGCCTCACTGAGGTTCAAGACCAAAATTTGGTCACTTCGACCCCCTTCACGTCAGTCTGCCCAAACCCTTATGAACTACATGGACTTTGATCCCTACTAAGGTAGGGTATGTTGGAAGCCTCCACGAGGTTCAAGCGCACCATCTAACTAGGCCCCAGGTCCTCCTTCATGTTGTTTCACCCCCATCCTACATGTCGTTAAACTGTGGACCTCAATAAGTGGTAAGTTGTTGTTCCCCTGGTCAACGACAAGCCGTTGCACAAACCCGAACTATTTGGACGTTGATCCTTGACAAGTTAAGGTATATAGGACATCTCCTTTAATTTCATGCCCAATAACCATTGGACCCCAGGTCCTCCACCACGTCGTTTCGCTGACCCCCATCCCATAGTTACTACGAGGGTTTGATCCTTGTCTCCTAGAGAGGGTATGTAGGAAGCCTCCCTGAGGTTCGTCCCCGTCCTGCGGTAAGCCTTTACGACCCCATCCAGCGATAAGCCATTGTGACCTTATCCAGTGGTAAGCTGTTATGATCCTGATGAACTACGAGGACTATGATTCTCTGTCATGGGGATATGTAGGAGGTCTCTTTTAGACTCAATCCAAACATCACCGTCGTCCTTAGGACGACTCCATCTCATTCTACACCTACTACATTAAACCCTCCATAATCCATCCCAATTCTACCCGGGCCGCCACATTTTGGTGGGATCATGACTCCTCATTCCCCATTCCCCTTAACAACAACCGGGAAGCTAACCACATGTTGGCCCCAACATCAGTGTTCCCTCCCGGGGTTACACCCATCTGATACACTCTAATCAGTGTTTTGATCAATCTGATCCATCTCTTCTAGACATTAAACACATGGCATACCCTGTGTTAAATATGGGAAGTTGAGGAAACCCCCAGATACATGCCTATGGCCTAAAATTCATCGCATTCAATGTGGGATACCTCAGGCTTCCGTGCCCTCAAGAATCCTTATAATAAGGGGAAGAAACCCATGCGCGCTAGTGTCCCAGTGTCCAGACACGCCAGTGATGTCCAACGTGACTACTCCCCTGACCGAAGGTTGCTACCCTAATCAGATACTTTGGAATTTCCCTAATGAAGTAGTGTAATTAACCGGTGTCCATAATGATATGGCACTGGGAAGAGTTTCACGAACAACATCTTAAATCTATACGGGAGACCCAGACTAGGTGATGAGTTCCATGCAGGAATCCTCAGAAGGAAGAACTAACCTCCCATTATCCTTTTTCAATCAAGGAGAAAATATCCCTGAACAAGTAATGGATGTTTCCGGCCTTTGTAAAGCGATAATGTGGGGCAACAAACAACACTTCCATCCTCTAACAAGACGGACGCGTGCGCCCCGGTGAAAGCATCAGAAACAGAAGGTAAGTATTATTATAACATTAAAAATGATAATAGTATCATAAAAACCATATTTCTTAAAAGAAATTAATATATATAAAATCCATGTTACATGGAGGTGAATAATGAATCACATTACATCATGGAGGTGGTAGTCCACACGTACGCATGAACGTTGTTTTCATTTTTCATTAAATTAAAAATTATATGATATATTATCTCTTATGAATAACAAATATAATATTAATATCATAAATTTACATTACATGGATCATTATAAATATCCATGATATGTGGTTTTGGAAAACTAATTGCATCAATTTGGGAAGCAGTAGTCTGATTTACACTTGAACGATGGTTTCTCTTCCTATTAGATAGAAGATGATATGGATATAGGTTATTAAATAAACATATTAAAATATTATCATATATTAGATAATGATTTAATTGTATAATAATTTTTAATACTATTTCAATGAATTGGGAGAAAATATAGCACATAAATAGTTGATTAAGAACTATACCTCATCTACAAAAACCATATTATGGTTTACAATGAAATTTATACTAATATGGTTTTCAGATTAAAAAATTCCTTCCAGAAATGTTTATAGATATATTTATTGTTATCAGGTAGGTATTTTCTTATACAAATTGTTCTTTATGTGTTAATAAATGATATTAAGATGTTATCTTTTATAAGATAGTGGAGGGGTGGTATTGGAATTTAGAAAAATATTAAATTATATAAACTAATTCGGTAGTCAGAATGGTTCCAAAATTATAATATTCAATGATAATATAAATATTTTTCCAAATAATCACATGAAATAAAATTTTGGTATGTTTAGATCAAATTTTCAAGTTTTTATTTTTTTCCCATCATTTCCATTTTGATAATTTCACTTATTTCAATGTGTTTTGCACTTAATATATAAATATAGATTCTATAAGAGGGAAAACGACCCATAAATAATGATTTTTTGATATTTTAAAATATATCATAATCACTTGGAAGAATATATTATTTTTAAATTTTTTAATTCATTTAATAATATATTATATCTAACAAAATATAATTAATATCAATTTTTGGAATGACTCGTTTAATTTTACTTTTTTAATTACTATAGAACTATGAAACTATAATAAAATGGATTAAAATAAATTTAATATGAAATTTTAATCAAAAAAATAATTGGAATAAGGATCCTAAGTCAAATTATATCTTTTTTAATATTTTTACATTTATTTTCCTGATGTTTTTACTATATGCAGAAGCATTAGTTTAGTGTTTCATAAGAATATTCGGTATTAATTTCGTCATTAAAAAATAATAAAATTTAACATTATGAATAAAAATATATTATCTCTAAAATGAGTATTTATAACATAACATATTTTATGTTTACCTTAATGTATTTTTTTTCAAAAAATAGAAGGAAAATTTTGACTTTTCTTTATATAAAATAATACAATGAGTCAAAATCATAGATAAATTGATATAAAATATACATATATTATACTTTTGGATGGTAAGGGATGATAAAAATTCATTTAGTTAAATTATTTCATGAAATATGGAAAATATTCAGTACTTATAATTTTATTTTTAACTTTAGTAACCCAATTCAACTTTTACAATAGTAAAAAATTACTAGGATTAATATTCATGATTTAAAAAATATAATAGGGATATATAAATAATGAATTTAGAAAACATTCTTCAATATATGAAATACATTTTTAAAATTTAATTTCAAATAATTGGAAATTTTTATTATTAAATTTATCCAAAACAATTTACCGGAAACCATTTGTCTAAAAAATACCTTTTTTTGTGAAAATTGATTTTATACAAAATTTAACTATAAAATTAATTTAGAAAATATAATGGGATTATAAATAATATATAATAACAAATAAAATTTTAAAAATAATTTAAAATAGAATTTATATTTATAATTATATTAAAAGAAAATAATGTTTTGAATAAAAAAACACGATTTTCACTATTAAATGAAAAATAAATCTTTATAGAAAAATATCTTATTTCAAAAATATGTTAATTTTTTTATTGTAATTTAAATGGGGAATTTAAATTTATCAAATAAAATTTATGAAATTTTCAAAAATTAATGATAATCATATTTCTCTGAAGGTATCAAAACTGTCATTGGAGAATAATTTTGAATAATAAGATGATATTAGAAAAGGATTGATTATTATTTATTGAGAATTAATCAATAGATTAACATTAATTTGGACCTCTATATATATTCCTTAGTTTTTAAAATCTAATTTATACCCACCAATTCTATGGTTAGGATATAATTCTCAGATTTAAATAATAAATTTTCATGATCAATTTAATCTCGATTGGGTTTGTTTTGTATACTATCGAACATTGTCTATAATTAAAAATATTTGGTTGTTAAATTAATTGATAAATGGGGTTCCATGATCTTTTCTAATCAAGTTTTTTTGGGATATGATATTGGGCATTAAACCACTAGGCCTTTGGGCCTCAAAAATGTGTAATAAAATAGTTTCAACATGTGATTTTCAATATTAGTGTAGAGGGACATGGCTTGACCCACAATGGTTGTTAAGTGTGTTTCTTGGTTTCTATATCATCCTTGAACAATCAATCCCTGATCTTATTATATAAACATAATATTTAAATATCTATATTTTAAACCAATAAACATGGACCAATTTTCTTCATCCAAATCATATATCATAAAATAAAAATACTTTATTAGTTAAATACCCAAAGAAGTTATAGGTTTAGTTTTTTGTAGGCATAATAAAAAATCATAAATAAAAATACCAATATATTCATGTTATTGTTTTTATACTATATCATAATTTTCTTATATCATAATAAGCCTTCACCATTCCCCATAAAATTACTCAACAATAAATCCTTTCTATAAATAATTAATTTAACATCATTCTACATAATATGTGTAAATGTAAAACATTATAAGGGTGAGCTCAAATTCTAAATAAGGGTATACATAAGAATAAAAATTTTATTTTCTTAAATTATTATAAGTTGGGAATAATGGTGTGGTGAAATTATGAATCTTCATGAGGAAAATACAAGAGAATTAATACCCATCAAAATCTAGATCACAACAATTGTGTCATCATATAAAGATTTAATAAAGGAATGTGTTATAATAAACCATTTTCATGAGTCATATGATTTCAATCATTATCTATGTATATATTAAAAAACATTTCAATTTTATATAAAAATTTTTCCTATCATTGAATAATATCTTCTTAATCAGTGTTCCCTCCTGTTATAAATAATAGAAGCCCAATTAAATCCATAAGAGAAACCACTAATATTATCTCCCACCTACGTAAATTTTTAACACAATGAATATCACTCAATCCATTGGTGATATATATTGGGTTCTCCCATTGTATAATGTGTATCAGGATCACACATGATCAAGATATGTATTTGTCTCATCCTTCATCTTCAATAATGTGAATGTACAATAAATTGATATATTATATGGATGATTTTATGTTCATCATAAATCTTTTAACATCATCATTCATTCTATTATAAATTTATTTAACTCTGTAGAAATTGTGTTTCAGTACAGTCTCTTTAAATAAATAACTTTAATCCAACCAGATAAGTAATATACATGGTATAATAAAACCAAAATCCTAGAAAATTGAAGTAATATCTAATGGATGATGACATAGTGAAAAATTCCTATAAAGGATTATTTATAACATATTCTATCAAAATTGGTAGAAATAACATTTTCATTTAATCCATTCAATATATAAAAAAACCACAATATTGAAAAAATTAATTTTGTTTAAATTACCCATAAAATCATATAAATAAATCTTTAAGGTGAATAATGATCATGATGGTGGTGAAATAAATTTATTCCATATATGTTAAAACTAAAAAAAATACACTTTTGTAAAGAGAGTCAAAACTGACCCATATGGAAAACATTAAGATATTTCCTTTTAAAAAAATTTAACATAATATCAATGATTATGGTAAACAAAATTAATAAATTTTTTATTTTTAAAAACTAAAATTATTGAAATAAGTAAAATAATGGTGTGGAAGGGTTTTGTTAAAATCATTAGAACCATTAAAGTAATGTTTTCAAGGAAATCCATTCAGAGAAATTAAAAAAACCATGTAAAAGTTACACATCGTGAAAGGGGGTTTCACATCATGAAATCAATAAATAACACATTTTAAATCTATGGTGACATATTTTTTAGTGTATATTGATCATGGGGGTTATAATTCATGTAATAGGGTTTGAAGGTATGTAACAGGGTAACACACCATGTATCAACCTACGTATAGTTTAAAAAACAGTGTGCAGTTGTTTTGTTTCAATTCCATTAATAGTTCTTCATGGTTCTCAAAAAAATAAGTTACAAGGCATTTTTGAGAGATTCAATCACTTCTAGATCAATCCATTCGGCACTAAATCTCAATTTCAGTTGTGGTGCGTCTCTCTAGGTAAGAGACCTTTCTGTTCCATCATTGCCTTTGATAATCGTATGACCATTGGGTGACTACATAGGATCTGTTAGTTTATTTTTGGTGATTATTCTTGGTTTCTTCCTATATTTGTTGTGTGATGTCATTTTACAGTCCTTTAATTCTATTGGTCTCTATGTGGTGGGTGTTCGTCATTGAGGTATGTAGGATTCCTCTCTTTCACCAAAAGGATTCCTTCTAAATTGAATAAATCTGGATGTGGTTTTTTTCTAGGGCATTCGTTGATGTTTTTTGGTTTCATTGATTTTGGATTTCATTGCTGGTGTGTGAGACCAAAGTTTTGAGGAAGTTGGACTTGTATCTTGCATGTGTTGATGAAACTAATTGTTTCTCAATATTAACTATTTTGTATATTCAAATTGGAATTATTGTTTTGTGTGTGTTAAAAAAATTAATGAAATATGGGTTTACCACAGTTGTTGATAAATGTATAGAAATTTGTTATTTTCAAATGATTGAAATGGAATTTTTGAAATGGATTTGAAATGATTTTCAAAGAATTGAAATGTATTATTAAGAATATTACATGGGTTAACATGTTTACGTAGGTGGAAGGTTCAACATGGGGCCATCATCCAATATTTTAGGATTATCAAGGATTTTTTGGGGTCTTTCCTCTGTTTCATAGTCTCGTTGTTATAGGATACCAATATTGACATTTTTATGGGTTTTTCATGGGATATTTCTCTTCTTAATATTATTTTTGTTCTAGGATAGCATTTTTGTAGATGATTTATTACTTTATGAGTAGTCTTCATCCTAGACCTGTAGTATTACTTGGTGTTGTGATACATAAGATTTTTTTGTATTTATTTTCTTCTTAATTGATCCTTGATATGCATGTTTTTTGATGTGAAAAAAGATTGGTAAAGTATTAATTAATATTGATATACATACTTTTTTTAGAGATGTGAAAAAAGGAAATGTTACAATTTTTTCTACACATTTTTTTATCACTTATCATGCCATGTTTTATTTAAAACGACATTACAGGGATTTTTATACAAACCCTTGATATGAAACACCTTGGTGAGATCTTGTTGAGCCTATTCGCTCACACCCTGTGCACAACTTTTGTAGTGCATTGAAAATTGTTTATCTTGTTGTGTAGGGAAAGTCATGGCACATAGTGGGGTAGTAAGGTTCATGTCAGCTGGTTGGGTAGTTGGTGGTTAGATGGTGGGAGTCTTTCCATACCTTCCTTTGGAGTAGCTATTTGGTTTTTAGTCCTTTGTGGTAGGAATTATGTTAATGTTTTTCGCTACATTTTCATTTATCTGTTTCAGTTTTTTTCTTACATTTAGGGAATATATATCTTCATCACCTTCTAATTTTTCTTCTTGTTATATATATTCCATGTGGTTTTGTAGGTTGTCTGAAATTGTCCCCCCTATTGTGTTTGATGCTCGGGTGCTTGTCTCTAGTTCATGGGGATCGGGAACACCCATCAGGTATGTGACATGTCGAATTGGGTGCTAATTTTGAGGGCAACCTAGGTTGGTGTGTTACATTTGGCATTAGATGTGGTATGTCTTCAGGAGTCCTTGTCGTGGGACAATTGTTGGACTGGAGATATGATTTTCAGGACATGAGAAGTATGTTGTGATAAGTTTCTATCTAGATCATGTTGTCCCAAGACTCATATTTACATGGGTAGTTGGGATTCATATCTCTAGTATTTAATTTTGTTTTAAAAATATCAATTTTCGTTATGTGTTTTCTATTTTGAATGGATATTCATTTTTTTCTGGGTATTCTTATGTTTTAGTGTGTGACATTATGTCTTTGAGATATCATCCTTGAGTTCCTCTGGAAGCTTCAACTGATGATCTTCACGGGAACCCACATATATATCATAATATCATTTATACTATTGTGCGTAAAATCCATGATATGGGTAAAATAATTCCAGGAGTTCAGAACCTAGTAGTTTAAATACAACAAAAAGATGGAGGAGAGAGAGAGATCATCAGTGTTCTTGTGTGAGAAGCCACCATCCATTAATGGAACAATGTAACTCAATAGGAGTAGGACATGCTAGATATCATCGCATAAATATTTGGACTTCTATAGACACCTGATAAAATGAGGGTTAATTGTGAAGCATTCAAACTCAAGGGATCTAGTAAGCGATGGTTGGATTCTTTGGTCTAAAATGATAGGCATGTTGACTTAGATTGGAAGCGATTAAAAACCCTATTCTTTCATCATTTTTTTCTAGAGTTGTTGATGATAGAAATGTACCTGGTTTCCCTATCTTTACAATAGGGAGAACATTCAATGTTGTAATACACCAATCATTTTGTGAAGCATGTTTATTTTACCCAAACACAGAGAAGAATGACCAACTGAATGCACAAAAGTACTTGGAGGGTTTGAGACCTGATATCATATCATAGGTTTTTATGTAGAATAATTCAACCTATACGGATACTGTAGAAAGATCTATGATGGTAAAAATGAATATGGAAGGAAAGGGTGGATTTTTGACCTCTTCTCTTCTATTGGGTGGTAGCTTCAATGGCTCGCATGGGATAAAAAGGAAGTGGGGATATCATTACAGGAGTAGTGGAGGTGGGTCTCAGTGGCGAGCCTCCTCTACATAGTTCATTATATCATGTAATGTGCCTTTTACATCCTTTATGTGTGGTAAGTGTGGACACACTAGATGTTCTATTCCCATGCACAAAATGTTGTGAAACTTTTGTGGACATGTTGGTCAATTACATTGCTTCTCTCATGTTATGATTATGCCTCATTGTGGTCAGATTTTATTATCTCTAAATGATAATATTTGTAGATAGAAGCATCAAACACTACAGGGCACTAACCACAATACTCAAGAGTTATTCATTTTCATGTATTAGATGAGTGTCCAGTGGAATTTGATGGAGGTCTGGTAACCGTGAGAGGTACTATACTTGTTGAATCATTAGTAGAAATTTCATTTCTTGATACTAATGACTCCCACACATTTACATCTGCACATTTTTTTATGTTCATAAACATCACATGGAACTTATTTCCTTTAAAATGTTGTTGGAGAAAACTCATGGTATGAGGAAATAAGTGGGGTTTATGTGTCTTTCATATTTATTAATGATATCTAATACCAATTTCGTTTGGGATTTTATCATTCTTGATATAGGATATAGATATATTTGAATTCATCATTGGTATGGATTGTATTGTCACTCATCGAGCTGAGGTTGATTTTTATCATCAGCTTGATTAATTTATAGATATTGATGGGATCTCTCATGTTTTTCAAGGAGAGTGGGATCCAAGTTAAGTTCATCTAGGACATTCCCTCTTAGAGATTGTGAGTTTTATGGTTGTTATTTTGTTTGATCTCGATGATATTTATTTTGTTGATGATATTATTGTTTTTGTTCGATACATCATAAACATTTTCCCAAATGATTTCTTCAGTCTTCTCTAAGAGAGAGACATAGATCTTAGTATTGATGTGGTTCCAGGTATATTGATGATATCGATACCTTCTTATCAAATAAAACTAGTGGATCTGAAAGATCTCATTATTCATTTAGAATACCTATTAGAAAAACATTTTTTTCACCGTAGTGTTTCTCCTTGGGTAGCCCTAGTTCTCTTTATCATGAAATTAGACGGTCCACTTCGTTTATGTTTTTACTATCATAAGTTGAACTGGGTAATGGTTAAAAACAGATATCCTTTTCCTCATGTGGATGATTTGTTTGATCATTTAATGAGGAAAAAATCAAAGATCAATATTAGGTCAGGTTATCATCAACTCAGAGATACGGAGTTTGATATACTAAAGAAATATTTTAGGACTAGGTATGGCCAAAATGAATATCTTGTGATTCCATTTAGTATGACTAAAGGTAATTTAGTTTTTACGTCATTTATGAAACATATATTACATCAATATTATAACACATTTGGGGTAGTGTTTGTCAATGATATTCTGTTTCATTCAAAATCAGAGCGTGATCAGAAGCAGTATCTGAGTTTAGTTCTGGATATTTTGAGAATTCACCTTTTATATGGAAACCCTTCAAAGTATAGTTTTTAAATTCAATATGTATAGTTATTAGGGAATAGTATTACTAAGAAATTCTTTTCTATTTTTAAAGAGAAGTTAAATGTTTTTTTCATGGAAGGAACCACAAAAGTTATTTGAGATTTGATTCTTCCTTGGTGTTTCTGGATTCTAATAATAATTTTTCAAGGACTTAGTTGACTACTCTTACCATGAAAGAGGATAAATTCTCTTTTGATAGAATGTGTCAGACATATTTCAATGAATTGAAAATGATTCTAAAATTTTCTCCAATTATGATATTACCTCATCCCAGTAAGGGATGTGTTGTGTTTTGTGATGCTATTGGTTCTAGTTTTGGATGAGTTCTTATGCAGCATGACCATGTGGTATCTTATGTATCTCTTCATCTTCGACAACATGAAAAGAATTAGCCTACTCATAATTTAGAGCTTCCTATAGTCATTAATGCAATTAGGTGTGGGAGGAACTATGTTTTTATGGAGAACTTCACAATATTATCTATTCATAAGAGTATGTGTTATGTATTTTATTTGGAAGACATGTTTCTAAAACAGAGATGATGGGAAGAATACCATGAGACATTTTTCATCGATATCGCCTACACCCTAGGGAAGAAAAACATTGCTGAAGAAAATCTTAGCAGGAAAGTTCCATAATATTGTTTCTAGAATCAAAGGAATAGTGGAACCCTATGGGGTTTTTTACTAAGTTGCATTTGGATTTTCAGGAGGATGTTTTCGGTATGTTCCTAATAAGAGATCAATTATAATCATCTCTCCTGGAGTCAATTATTAATACTTAGTAGCAGGACAATGAGTTTAGTGAACTTTAAGTAACCCTTTATGGTGGGGAGACTATTTTGGATTGGTATCTCACTTTGTATGTTGGTGAGACCATTTTGAGTTGGATCATTATAACTATCCACGAGATGTAGTGATGCAAAACTATTTGCATTATTTTGAGTGGCAGTAATCTAATTTACACTTAAATGATGGTTTCATTTCCTATTTGATAGAATATGAGATGTATATATGTAATTATATTAACATATTAATATATTATCATATATTATATGCTGAATTTATTGTATCATAATTATTATGGAATATTTATGGAAGTGGAAGAAGAGATAAAACAAATACTCTTGATTAAGAACTATATCTCTTCTTGGAAAACCATCTTATAGTTTACAACGAAATTTATAATGAGATGGTTTTAATATTAGAAAATTCTATTAGGAAATGGTTAAGGAACTATGTATTGGATTTTGATAGGAATTTTCTGAGACAAATGGTTCTTGAATTGTAAATTAATGATATTAATATATTCACTTTTATAAGAGAGTAGAGGGGCAGTCTTGGAATTTCAGAAAATATTAAAATTATATAAATTAATTTTAATGTCACAATGGCACCAAATTTATAATATTAAAATATAATATTATTATGTGTACAAATAGTCTCATTATATAAATTTTTTTTATGTTTAGATCAAATTTTTACCTTTTACTTTTTTTATCCCTCTTTTGGCCCTTTTGATAATTACGATGATATCATTATTTTTTACACTTAACCGGTTTATAACAATTCTATAAAATAGAAAAACAACCATAAATGGAAAATGGTTGATATTGTAAAACATATCATAATCAATTGGGTGATGATATGATTTATATGAATTTTAATTCATTTAATAAAATATTTTATCTAATAAAATATCATGAACATCAATTTTAGAACTTCTCATTTAATTTTATTTTTATAATGACAAAAAAAATAATTACATTAAAATAAAATGACTTAAATTAAATCTAATATTATACATTAATCTAAAAAATTCACAATAAACAAATCATAGGTTAAAATATATTATTTTTAATATTTTTAAATTTATTTTATTAAATTTTTGACTACTTGCACAAGCATCAGTTCTATGTTTCATAGGTATATAAGGTAATTATTTCATAACTAATAATAATAATAAATAACCAATATGAATAAAAAATAATTTATCTTTAAAATATTTATTCATAAAAAAATATTTTATATTTACCCTAATGTAAAAAATATAAAAAAATAGTATAACATTTTTACCTTTTCTTTATATAGAAAAATAAAATTTTCCAAAATCACAGTTAAATTCATAAAAATCCACATATTACACTTTAAGATTATTATAGATGATAAATATTCATTTATTTATATTACCTCATGTATTTTTGAAATTATTTAGAATTTATCATATTATTTTTAACCGTAATAACCTAATTTAAATTATACATTGTAAAAAAAATTACTCGGATTAAAATTCTGGATATCAAAAAAAATAAAAGGTAGCTATATAATGAATTTGGAAACATCATGTCAGTATATGGAATCCATTGTTCCAAATTTAATTGAAACAATTATAAAATTGATTTTTTTAATTAAACTAAAAAATTTTATGGAAAACCATTTTCTAGAAAAAGGCATTTTATGTATGAAATGTTTTTATAAAAAATTATTCTATTAAAATAATTTAAAAATATAGTGGGATTATATTTAATTTTAAATGAATAATTAAATTCTAAAAATAATCTAAAATATATTTTTAATATATAAATACATTAATAGAAAGATACATTATTAAAAAAATCACTATTTTCACTATTCCATGAAAAATCATGCATTATAGAAAAATATCAACCTTTAAAAATAATGTAAATTTTTTATTATCATCTATATTATTAATTTAAATTAGAGAGATATAATGGGCTCTCACATTATATAATGTGAATAGGTATCACTCACAACTATGATATATATTTGGCTCACCCTTCATTATCAATAATTTAAAATTACAATAAATTAATATATCACATGTATGATTTTATTTTAATCATAAATATTTTATCAATATCTTTCATTAACTTATAAATTTAATTACCTATGTAAAAAATGGGTTTCACTATATTCTCTTTATGGAAATAATTTCAACCCAACAATATAAATAATATAAATGATATAATAATTCCATAATTGATAATTGAAGGAATCATTAAAGGATAATGGAATAGAGGAAAATACAACTAAATTATTATTTATAACATCTATTAAAAAAATGGTGAGAAATAACATTTTTATTCAATACCATAAAAATATAAAAAATCAAAAAATATTGAGAAATGTAATTTCATTTAAAACCCCCATAGAAACGTATTAACTAATGTTCAAGGTGAATAATTAGCATAATTGTGGTAAAATACATTTATTCCATAATGTTTTAAAAAATTACACTTGGGTAAAGAGGGATAAGGTGACCCATTTGGGAAACATTAAGATATTTTCTTTTAAAACAATGTAAAATAAGGTCAATGATCACGGAATATAATTTTATGAAATTATTTATTTTTATAAATTAACATTTAAAAATATGTAAAAGAACATTGTGGAAGTGTTTTGTTAAAATATTTAAATCCTATGAAGTAATGTTAATAAATAAAATCATAAATATACATTTGAAACCAAAACCCCTTTAAAAGAAATAACATAAGAACATAATATATAATTAATTGATAATATAAGTAGCCATGATATTATATTCCAATATAAATTATATAAAATATATAAATAAATATATATGCATCAATCAAAACATGTCTCAATGAAGAATTTTTGTGATGATAACCCCAAGAAACTTTGTTATTTCTAAAATCAAAATTTCGTTTAATGATGAAACGTAAAATGATTCTGAAAAAAAACATAATTTATATAAAATAATATTTTTAGATAAATTCATGGTATAGTAAGTAAACCATATAAAATAAATAATTAGGAATAGCATGACATATGTCTCAAATAAATTAAATTGAGACAATATAAACACTGTATTCTTTTATAACATTTCAATCAATATCTCATAAAATAGATATATCCAAATTTACATTAAATATCATAATAAATGTGTAATTATTGATATAATATCTCATTAGAAATCATATTTGTATTATAAAAGGATGTAGGTGCATTATAGAATACATGTCTCGGATAAGAAATATGAAGAATACTTATAAAGATCATATAATTGAAGTTAGAATTTAGGAAATGAACTAATTATTTGTAACAATTTTGAAACAAAAAAACATGTTGAAATAAAACATAAAAAAATAATTCTTCATTTCACATGTAAAAATTAATTAACATAGACGATTATGAAGAATACTTATATTTTATTTTTTATTTTTTAAGAAACATATATGGTTTGTTTAAATTTTTATTAAACATTTTAATTTAATTATTCTTCTGAAATTATTAATTAATTAACTTGATGATACCATGTAATTTATTTTTCGGATGTTTTGTTCAAAGATGAAAAATGAATTCAGTATGATAGTTGTGGTGAAAGAGATCACTATTCCACCACCTCCATATTAATGATAATAGAAAAATTATAATTCTTATATGATAAATAAAATTATACAATCACCCCTGAATGTATAACATGAAGAAAATTTAAATCCCTTCATTGAGGTGGTATTCAACACATATGAAGAAGAAACATTGTCATTTTTAATGGGTGGAAGGGTCAGAATGTATGTAATATATTGTATTTATATAATTTTAATTATTTTATGAATATCATATATATTTAATATATCCATCAAAATAGATAACTTTATGATTTTTTATTATAACATCCCATTACAATTTTATCATGTATTCCCTTAACCTTGTCGTGGTTTTCTCATTCTTTGAGATTGGGATGATGGATATAATGGTGAAGTCAGAAATTTATTGGATTTTCACTAATAAATGTTTGTTTTTGTTGGTTTCAAAGTAGTTACATTCCATGTAAATATGTTACACAATGTGTAATGGTTTTTGGATATAAGTTGTGAAAGGGTATTCAAAATATGAACGTTACACATCTTGAAATTGTCTTTCACATCATGAGTACTTTAAATAATGGATGTTGAATATGAGGTGATGCATTTTTTGGTGTATATTGATCATGGGGGTTATACATCATGTATCAAGGTTACACGCTATATAATGGCCCAAATATGGTTTCTAAAACAATGTGTTATTGTTTTGTTTCATTTACTTTTTCGGTTCGTCATGAATATCAATGTAAATAAATTCAAGGGCCTTTTAAGAGAATCAAACCCTTATAGATCGATCAGTTTGTCGCTTGATCTTCATTTTAGTTGTATTGTGTCTCTCTAGGTAAGAGACCTTTTTATTCCATTGTTTCCTTTGATCATGATATCACAATTCAATTATGTCTTTGGATCCATTGGTTTATGGATGTTTTTTTTCTTTTTTTCTTCCTATATCTGTTGTGTTATCTCATTCCAGAGGCCTTTTCATCCATTGGTCATAGTGTGGCGGGTCTTCGTGCTTGAGGCATATAGTTCTCCTCTCTTCTGCAAATCCCAAGTCTTCTAAATTGAATCAATATTGTTTTTATATGATTAAAGGGACATTGTTTACATTTTTGGGGTTTATAGATTTTGGATTCCGTTATGGGAGTGTGCGACATGAATTTTGTGGTAGGTGGTTCCCACTCAGGCTTATGCTGATGAACCTGATTTTTTTCTTTATAAACTATTCTGTATATTGAAATTGGCATGATTGATTTTTTGTGTCAAAAATTGTTTTTAATGAAAGATGGGTTTTCCCTGGTAAATAATAAATTGAGGTAAAAATGTTATTTTAAAATCATTGAATTGGAATTTGTGAAATTGTTTTGAAATTATTTTTAATGCATTGAAATAAACTGTAAAAAAGATAACATTGGTTATCTTGGGTACTTAGGTGTAAGATTTAGCTTGGGGTCATCATAAATTATTTTATTATTATCATTGAGGGTGGTCTTGTTCATTTACTCTTTTTTCTAGGCCCATTTTTATAGGAGAAAAATATTGAAATTTTTGGGGGTTTACTCAAGGGGTATTCCTCTTCTACCAAGGAATGTTGTTCTAGGATCAGAATTTGTGAAGTTTATTGATTTTTTTATAAGTAGTTTCTGTCCTTAACCTATTGTGTTCCCTGGTGTTGTGACACATGTGATTCTTTTTATTTCATGGATTTCTGAGTTAGCCTTGATATACATGTTTATTATTCTAGACAAAATACAGAAAATGGGGTTTGAAGTAGATATACCTTCTTTTTTATAGCTGTGAAAAAGGGAAATGTTAACATGTTTTCTATAAAACTAATTTACCACATATCAAGGCTTCTTGAATATAAAATGGGCATATAATTATACTTATATAGAGACTTCATATGGAACACCTAGGTGGGATCATACTGAGCATGTTAGATCACACACTTTGCACCTCTTTTATGGTGTGTAGACCTTTGTTTATCTTCCATTGGAGGGAAAGGCAGGGCACCACAGTGAAGTTGTGACGCTTGTCTCAACTGGTTGGGTATCTAGTGGTGAGTTGGTGGGAATAAATCTATAACATCATTTGAAGTATCATTTTGGTTTTTATCCCTTTTCAGTTTGAATTCTAGTAGTGTTTTTAGCTACTTTTGTAGTCGTCTGTTTCCTGTATTTTCTTATTGTTATGGAACATATATCTTCTTTGTCTTCTAATGTTTCTTCTTGTTATATATATATATATAATTATATATTTATTACACATATTTATTTATGTTGGGACAAATCGTTCCCTATGTTGTGTTGTTCGATGATCGGGTGCCTATAGCAAACCCATGGGGATCAGGAATACCCTTCAGGTATGTGATAGGTTGGGTCAGGTGCCAAGTATGAGAGTAACCTAGGTTAGTGTTTAAAAGTTTGTATAAGTGGAGTTCTTTCCTCAATATTCCAATTCTTGGGATGTCTATTAGACTGAAGATATGATTTTCGAGACTTGAGAGGTATATTGCGATAAGTGTCTGGACAGTTCTTATTGTAACTAGACTCATGTTTCTATGGTACATTGAGGTGTTTCTCTGTAGTATTGGTTTTTGTTTTAAAAAAAATTGTTTTTTATGGTATTTATAAATAAATCTAATATTTTTTCGGTTGTTTAATAATTCTTATGTATTGGAGTGTTGTACTATGCATGTGAGATGTCTTCCACGAGTTCCTCGTAAAGGTGAAATTGAGGCTCCTCAGTGGAACACACCTATAGATAATAATCCTAATGATACAATCTTATGAGTAGTCTATGTTGTTGACATAGTGGTACTAGGAGTTCTGAATGTTTTGGTTGAGGTACAACCAGGAGATGGAGGAAAGAGAGATCGATAATGGGAATTCATGCATGAGAGGACACATTCCATTAATAGATCAATAGAATCTCAAGAGGTAGAGGATGGGATAGATATAATCTATAAAATCTTCAACATTATAGAGTCACCAGATAACATCATTGTGATGTTTGTTTTATTTGGACTTGAGGGTTCCAACATGTGATGGTGGGACTCTATGGTCCAAGAAGGTAAGCACGTGGACCTATATTTGATGGGTTTCAAAACCATATTATTTCAATAATTCATTCTAGAGTCACTAATGTTGGATAATTCTGTGGAGTTCTTGTATTTACAACTGGGAGATATTTCAGTGTCAGCATACACTAATATTTTTTATGAGCTTTTCAATTTTTCCCTAGATGTGGTGAAGAATGACCAGCTGAAGGCATAGATGTACCTATAGGTTTTGTGACTAGATATCATATAACAGGTGTTTATGTTAAAAATTAATACCTATTAGGAGACAATATAAGGGACTATTATAGAAGAAATGAATATGACAGGAAACATTGGATTTTGCACCTCTTCTCTTCCATCAAGTGGCAGCTTCAGTGGCATGCATGGGAACAAGAGGAAATGGAAAGATCATCAGAGGAGTAGTGTATGTGGGTCTCAATAATGAGGCTCCCTTGAAACATCCATTATAGTAGGTATTGTGCCTCTAAATTTCTATTAGTGTTTCAAATGAGGAAATAACATATTTTCTTTTCCTATGCCTATGAATATGTGCAACAGCTATAGACACGTTGGTCACTTCTATTTGGCTATGACTATGCCTTGTTATGGTCAGGATTTGTCATATCCAAAGGCTACTATGGTTTCATTAGTAGCTAAAAATACTACATGGATCCAGGCATAGGCCTCAAGAGTGAAGCATTTTCACGTATAAGATGTGTGTCTGGTGGATATTGATGCAAGTCCTTCAATAGTGAGAGGTATTATCCTTATGAATCATTAGTAGAAATTTCTTTATTTAATATTGGTTCCTCCCACTCGTTTTTATTTGAATGTTTTGTTTATTTTTTTAAAAATACAAAGAAATGTATTTCCTTTAAAATGGATTTTGTGATACTACTTTTTATGATGAAAGAGAAGGGGTTCAGGTGTCCTTATTCGTTATTGATAGCTGATACAGAGTTGGTCTAGGATTTTCTTATTCTTGATGTGGATCTATTTTACTTCATCATTGTTATGGATTGGTTTGTCACCCATCCGTCTAAGGTTGATTTTTATTTTCTGCATGTTTTTTTAATTGTTTTTAATGGGAGATCTTGTGTGTTTTCGAGAGAGTTGGATCCGAGGTCAGGTCATGTAGGACCATCCCACCAAGAGCATATGAGTTTTTTTGTTTCTATTTCATTTGAGCCTGATGATGTTTCTTCTATGGATGATCTTCATGTTGTGGTTCGATAAATTCCTAATGTTCTCCCAAATGATATCTCCTATAATCCTCCATATAGTGAGGTATAGTTTTCAATTGATATTGTTCTGGGGACGCATCCTATATCGATACCTTCTAATCATATAGAACCAAAATAGCTGAAAGAGCTCAAGATTAAATTAGACAACCTGTTATATAACGGTTTTTTTATCCCTAGTGTTTCACCATGGATAGCCTTAGTGATATTTTAAAATCAATAAATATAGTTCACATCATTTATGGGTGGACTATAATAAGGTCAAAAGGGTAATTGTTAGGAAAAAATTTCATTTTCCTCATTTGGATGATATATTTGATCAGTTAAAGTTGGAAAAGTGGTTTTAGAAGATCAAACATCGGTCGAGTTATCATCAGCTCAGAGTTTTTCTTACTAATATACGAAATAAAACATTTAGGAGTAGGTATGACAAATATAAATATCTTATAATGCATTTTCTTCGGACTAAATCTCCAATAGTTTAATGGATTTGATGAATTATATCTTTTGTAAATATCTAGACAATTTTTTGGTAGATTTCATGGATTTTATTTGAGTTTATTGGAAATCCGAGTTTGAGCATGATCATTATCTATGTTTAGTGCTTTTAATTTTGTGAAGTCATTGTTTTGAATGAAATGCTTTCAAAGTGTGTTTTTTTGGATTCAATAAGTGATGTAATTGGGGCATAGAATTTATGAGAATGGCTTATTAGTTGATCCATATAATGTTAAGGCTATTTTTTTTGGGAAGGAACAAAATAATTTCTTTAAGATTCAATGATTACATGGTCTTACTAGATACTACCAACGATTTTTCAAGACTTCCCTTAGTCGGTGTCACATTTGACTACTCTTACTAGGAATGTGGTGAAATTAACCTAGGATGAAAAGTGTCTGCCTTTTTTTGATTAACAGGAATGTCTTATAACATCATATACTATTCTAATCATTCCTATGCCTGGTAAGGGATATGTATTGTTTTTCATTGCTTCTGTTTCTGGTTTGGGATGTGTTTTTATGCAAGATGACCATGTGGTAGCTTATGGATCTCATCAGCTTCAACCACCTAAAATTAATAACCCCACTAATGATTTAGAGCTTTCTATTTTCATGAAATCACTTATGTATTTGCAGAACTTTCTTTTTAGGGATAAGTCCATGGTATTCTATGATCAGAAGAGTATAAGTTATATCTTTTCTCAGAAGGACATGATTCATAGATATATATGATGGGTAGAATACCTCTAGAAATTCAACATTGATATCACCTATACCCTTGTGTAGGGAAACATTGAGGTAGATGATCTTAGTTGTAAAGTAATATCATAGGAGGTTCTAGAATAAATGGAGAGTTGATCCTTATAAGGATTTTGGAATAATTGTATTTGGATGCTCAAGAGGATGTTCTGTGTATGGTTTTGACCATATTTCATTTATCATCATCCCTCATGTAGTCTATTTTTCATATTCATTAGTAGGATGATGAGTTTATTAATATTTGGGAATGATTTTATGGTGGGAAGACCGTTTCGGGGTAGGTCACTCTTTTTTGAAGGTATGATTCACTTCAGGAAACGATTTTTCATCCTAGAATCTTTGAGGAGTTCAGTCTTGTTTGATTTTCATAGGTCATCATGGTTCATTCATCCAGGGACTATGAATATGTATTTCCACATGGAGTTACAATTAGGGTGTTCACCTATGAATCATGGCATCATGGTTTCTGTGTCTTGTTGTTACACCTGTCAATAGATAAACGATGATCACTTGAAAACTTTTGGTTTACATAAATCTCTTTCAATGAAAATTTGTAAATGAGATGAAGTATACTTGGGTTTTTTTGTGGGATTACCACATACTCCCTAATGGAGGAATTCTATTTGGGTGGTTGTTGATTGGATAATGAAATACTTTCATATCATTACAATAAAAGACACCACTAAGGTTGAATATATGGGTATTCTATATATGTTATATATTTTGTGGCTACATGGTAGTCCTTCTTCCATTGTTTCAGATAGGGATCATAGGTTTACCATGAAGTTATAGAGGAGTATGTAAGATTTGATCGAAACATAGGTCATGTTTATCACAACATACCATCCACATACAGATGGTTAAACTGAGTCAGTAATTTAGATTCTAGTGTATATGATCTATGCATGTGTCTTGGATATTGGTGGATCATGGGATAACCATCTAGGACTGGTTGATTTTGATTCGTAAAACATTTATCATTCATCAATCCTAATGGTTCCTTTCGAGGAGTTTTATGGTCACCTATGTAGTTATCCTCTTGATTGGGTTGTGGTAGGTGTAGTATCAATAGTTGTAAAAAGTTTGGTTCAAGAAACATCCTTGATGATTCAGGATGTACATCGACATCTGGTTACATATATATTTAACAAATATTGTCTGTTTATCAGTGGATGTGACCTTTGGAGTTTTCGGTAGTTGATTCGTTGTTTGTGAATATTTCTTCTCATTTGGTTCATCTTCGACTTGGGAAAGAGGGAATGTTATCTTTGAGATATGTTGGATGTTTGAGTTCACTTATAAGTATGAACATTTTTATTATTGGTTATAATTTCTTATTTAGGTGAAAAATATTCCGGATATTTATCATATATCACAACACATGAAATATCACAATGATCCCACTCATGTTTTGAGTTGCGATGAAATTGACTAAGAGTTAGATGATTCTATTCTAGTGAAACCGGTTGAGATCATTTTCTCTCATGTGATTGTATTTCATGGGAATTCTATTCAGTTTGTCAGAGTTCAAAGGATAAAAGGATAAGATTCCCTTGATAATTGGGAATGTGAATAATTGATGAGGGAGTAGTGTCCTCATCTATTTTCAAGGATTACATCTTCCTCATGACTTCTCAGGGATGGGAATTCGTGATGGTGGGGAGTTTTTAAAAAACCATTACCGTTTTATCTGGTACACCCTTATCCTCATCATGGTTTTTAGTCCTTTGAGATTATTAGAATACCTATAATGGTGAAATCATAAATTTCTTTTAATTTCACTAATAATTATTTTTTTTACTGATTACAGAGTAGTTTCACGGCGTGTAACTCTTTTACATGGCTGGTAACTTTGTTGCACATTGTGTAATTGTTACTGGATATATGCCATGAATGGTGATTCATGCTATGAAAGGTACATGTCATGAAATGGGATTCACATAATGATTTATTTAAATAACATATTTTTTAATTTGTAGTGACATATTTTTCAGTGTATTTGGATCAGGGGGGTTGCACATCATGTAACAGTCCACGTACAAGGTTAAATATAGTGTGAATCAATTTTTTTAAAATTACATTGCTAGTTCTTCATGGCTCTTGGCCTAAATTAGTTCCAATGCATTTTGGGAGACTCAAACCCTTCTAGATCAATATATTTGACAATAGATATCCATTGCGGTTGTGGTGCATCTCTTTAAATAATGGACACTTCCATTATTTCATTACCATTGATCACATTATCACTATTTGGGGATATCTATGGATATGTTGTTCTATTGTTGGGGATTATTCTTGTTTTCTACATAGATCTGTTGTGTGATCTCGTTCTGAAGGCCTTTTCATCCATTGGTAGTAGTGTGGTGGGAATTCCTCATTAAGGTATTTATATTTCCTCTCATCCTCTAGCCCCTTATCTTCGAAATTGAATCAATATTGGTCTGGATTTTATTCTAGGGCATTCATTTATGTTATTAGGTTTCATTGATTTTGGATTCTATTATATCTATGTGAGACCCAAGTTTTCAGGTAGGTGGTTACATCCCTACCATATGTTGATGCACTTTATTGTTTGACTTTTTAAAATTTTTTCTATATTGAAATTTTCATGACTATTTTATGTGTGTTAAAATGGGTTTTAAATAAAATTTGGGTTTTTCCATGTTATTAATAAATAGAGAAAATGGTTATTTTCAAAGAATATAATTGGAATTTTTGAAATAATTTTGAATTTTTTTTTCAAATCATTGAAATGAATTGTGAAAAATGGCACATGGATTACCATGGTTACTTACGTGGAAGGTTTTTCGTGGGGACATCATACATTGTTTTTTAATTATCAAGGAGATTTTTCTTAGGGATTTTAATTGATTCTTAGGCCCATTGATCTAAGTGTTTCATATTAATATCTTGGGGTGTCTACTCCTAGGTAATTCCACTACTTCATTAGCCCATTATTAAAGGATTGTAATTTTTGAACATCAATAATTGTGGTACGAGTAGTCAGTATCCTGGACCTAGAGTATTCCTTGGTGTTGTGATACTTTTTTTCTATTTTTTTATTACATGGATTTATTATTTATCCTTGATATAATTTTTTATGACCATAGACAATGATATGGAAAATTTTCATTGAAATTTATATACCTTCATTTATTTTATATTTGTAAAAAAGGGATATGTAAAAATGTTTTTTATAAAACTTCATTACTGATTATCCTGACTTGTTTCATTTAAAATGAGAATATAGGGATTTTCATATAGAGAAATGATATAAAACACCAAGGTGGGATCCTACTAATCCTGTTATCTTTCACCTTAAATACCACTTCTGTGGTGCGTAGACCTTTTTTTCTTCCAGTCAAGGGAATGGAAATGCTCCATAATGAGGTAGCAAGGTTCATGTTAGCCAATTGGGTAGTTGGTGGTGGGATGGTGGGAGTCTGTCCCTACCATTTTTTGGAGTATCTATTTCATTTTTAGTCATTTGTAGTTGGACTTGTCTCGGAGTTTTTAGATACTCTAACATTAATCTATTTCTTTTGTTTTCTTACAGTTCTAGCATATATATCTTCTTCTTATTCCATTGTTGCATCTTAATTTGTATATATGTAAAAATATATTCCATGTGGTTGTTCAGTATGGGAAAAATCACTCCCCCTATTGTGTAGTTTGATTCCTGGGATCTTATCACCATCCCATGAGGATCGAGAAAACCCTTTGGGTATGTGATGTGTTGGGTGCATTCCGGTTATAAGGGTAACCTCAATTAGTTCATTATAGTGATGAAAAATATAACAAATCACTTTTTGGAGGTGGTAGTCCAAATTTACACATGAATGATGATTTCATTCCCCATATGATGGAAACCAAGATAAACAAGGTTTGTACATTAACATTATAAAATAATAGTTTGTGGTAGATATTTATATTCTTTTATTTTAATGATTAATAGAGGTTGGAAAGACATAAATTAATAAATAATATAAAAACACATAGTTAAGTGATTTTACTCTTCATTGAAAAACCTATATAGTTTTACATCGTCGGCCTCCGATAGTGGGTATTATGAGCCATTTGTGTAGTATAGGTTGTGGGTATGGATTTTTAGAATTTATTTTGGTGGGGATTAGACAACCATAATTCTCAAAGGTGTGAACAGTAAGGGGAAAGAGGTTTCCTTTTTTAAGTGAGAGGAAAAACATTCGTGGAATTACTTAAAATATTAATATATATATATATCATGTCAAATAGAAAAAATGTTCACCAAATCTGATTATAACATTATATCTCATGTAAATAAACATAACCAATCACATTTATACAAGTTTTTGATGAATTATCTTCCTTTCCTCCTAGTTAAACAACATTAAACTAGTTTTAACCATGACTATGGTAATGAAAAATTTTAACATGATAACATAATGATATGATCCAAAATAAAAGGGAATATCTAAAAAATATGGAAATTATAATTAAATATTTTATTTTAATTTATAAAATTCAATATATATATGTTGGATAAATTATTATTAACATTGTAACCCAAAACCCATGAATAAAAGTTTTTAGTAAAATACTTGATTTTATAATAAATTTCACCATTAAATCAAGTAATAAGTTAGTTTCCATGAATTATTTTTCTTAAAAAATAATTATTTTAATAATTTTGGGGAAGTAAAAAATTATAATGGAATATAATTACTAACCCATTAAATGTAGAGACCCAAATGTTTTAAAATTTTGAATAAAATATAACTTATCTTCAAATAATTCAATCATGAGATCCCAGTTTCTAAATAATTCCTTATAATACAATATTTAACTATATTAATGTATAATTGGTATAAAACCATTCATAAAACATAATAATTTGAAGTTTTAATTTTATTTTAATGATTTAACCTATAGTTTTAACTCATTTTTACATAGTTTATTGAAGAAAAAAAACGTTACCATGGTTATTATTCATTGAAACCAAAAAGTATGTTGAAACTATTAAATTATAATATTTTTTATGATTAGAAATATATAATCCATTTTAAAATATTCAATTTCAATATGTAGAGTAAATTCACGTTAAAAAATAATGGAAAATTCAATGAATTTTTTTTTTAAAAATAAAATTAAGATTAACAATTGATTTATTCTAATTCAATTAACATTAAGAACCATAAATGTAGATTAATTTTTTTAAACATATAATATATATATTTCACTAAAATAAGTAATAAAAATTGAGTTATTTTATTTATTAAGATAAAAACTCATTGTAGACATAAAATCAGTTATTAGAAATTTATGTTTTTAAGCCCAAAATGAACTTATAACAAAATAAATTATAATTTTGATTAATATTTAATAAATAATATTATATATAATTAAATGGGTATTATATAAATTCAATATAAAATTCATGTAATAATGAGAATTTTCAGTGAAATTAAATGGTAGGTTTACAATAACTAGTATTATTCATTATTCATTGGAAATTAAATAATACCAAGAAGAAAATATTATACACAATATAACTTTTTATGATGATTTAAAAAATTAGATAATTTAATAAAATTAACTATCCAAAAGTTTAAAAAATTAAATATAGCATTCACTCACAAAAAATTAACAAAACCCACTTTTGAAGAAGGTGATTTTTAAAGAAAAAAAATGAATTTATAGAAAATTACGTGCATATTTTATAATCATTAATGAATATATTTGTATTGAGTATGACTATTAAATATATATATATGTATATTTCAAAATATCTTTACACATATTCATGTAAACCATTTTAATTACTAGTTTATAATAGTCATTGAAATAATAATATTTCAGGGTTTCTTTAAACATAGAGTTGTGTGTAAAAAAAGTTATCAAACAAATTGTTTAGTTAAAATACTAGGATTAAACATTCTCATACCCAAAATACACTTTAACAAATTACATCTTCACAATTTATCCTAATCATGGTAATCAATAGTTTAATATTTGAAAATATATTTTATGAAATTCCACATCTTAAAAAGGGTTAATAAAACTACCCATTCAAAAGAGGGAATGAAAAATAAAAAACTAATCTACAATAAAACATAAAATACTATCTAAATAGTTTAAAATTAGTGATAAATTAAAATATGGAAATTAATGAAAAATCTATTTTCCAAATAATGAATGAGTGTTAAAAAACATTGATCACATGAAAATGAATGATCATGAGAAATTCGATGACCACAATATCATAAATCAATATGGTATTAAAAAGACCATAAATTTATTATTAATGAAGGTAATGGAATAATATTATTATTTTTTGATCATCTTCCATATTGGGGAATTAATTTATCATATATTATGTGATCATAATACAATAATATTATTTTATTTGCATTGCATTTTAGAAGAAAAATGCAATCCTTAATTTTTTTCTCTTTGCAATTTATCACTTTTATTCCATCTATTTATCAAATAAATGAATATTAAAATATAATTTCACTTTAATGATGCACTAAAATAAACTTATAATGGATCAAAATATTTATAAAATGATGATATTTAATTAATTTTATATTTACTCATTACCCAAAACCAGAATGGTTAGAACATTGTAGGATAATATCCTATTATAACATACCTTGATATGAATAAATAAAACATTAGTATTAAAATCCTCAACAATAATTCCTAATGTTAAAATTACATTATTTGATATATAACTAATAATAAAATTCAACAAAATAATTCTTAGGAATTTTCTAATAAACAATTACCAATATTTTATAGGAAATTATTTTGAAATAACGTTAACATTTATCATTTATCAATATTTTGTTATTCTTAATGTCATATTAACAAAACAAATGTTCATATTCCTGTTATAAAATATTTAAAATATTATAATAGTTTTCATAAATATCTATAATCAACATAAAATAAAAATAATATCATTTATACTTCAAAAATATAAATTAACAATTACTCCTAAAAACCAAATCATAGCCAAATGAATTTACATTTACCTTAATAATCTAATATTACAAAAATATTGAATTTCATCAAAAATAAAATTATTAAAATAGTAACAAATCACATTAAAATACCATTACATACATACCTCAAAAGGTTTGTCTATTATTTTGAACGTTTGATAAACTATATTATTATATAATTATGATGGTATATATAAATCATTATTTATCCTCACATCAAAGAATATTAATCCCCAAATTTATTGTAATGACCCAAATTTTTATTAATGAAAATTATTATTGATCTAAATAATTTTTTTATTATGTAAAATGGTTTTATAACATATGAAATTCTTTGGTATCATGTTTTTGGATTTTAAAATACCGATAAGATTTGTTACCATTCCTAATATAGCTGTTGAATAGTGATCACATTATTATCATAAATATAGGGCTTTAACAAATATAATTTACTCGGAAAAAGGAAGTTTTGGCCTCATCCAGTAGAATTTCCCCATAAAAATCCCATTTTTCAGATCTTATAAAGGAGGTAGCGTCACTGGGATTTGCACTTGACCAAGCCCAAGCCGAGCATCAACACATTAAGCTTGAACGGAACCGCTTATGGGAGAAGTGGAAGTTAATAGAGATTATCGCCCAGGAAATGTTATATGAGCTTCCCCAAGAGTCTTTAACCATCACACACCTTACCCTCAAGTATTAAGAAGGTGTTATAAAGGGTTATATAACAAGACCATATCACTATGATTATGTGATTTATTTTCTGTATATAGAATATGCATTCATTTCATAGTTTTTACTTTGTAAATTGTTTTTAAAGCACAAAAAAATTTAGTTAATATTATATTAATAAATATATTTAGCATAATTAATAAACATTTTTAATTAAATAACATTTTAATAAAATATTCTTATTACTAGATTTATTTTTATTAAATATAAATGATCAATTATTCTTTATGAATATTATAGTAAATTTTATTATGGTTTTAAAACTATTTTTGTCAAAACCCATGAATTTTCAATAAATGTCAGTTTTTATTTTAAAAGTGAAAATGAAAATATTTAGAAAATTATTTATATAAAATTAATATTATTTTTATAATTAGGACGTCAAAATTTTCAAATGTTGAATTTCTCATAATTTTCATGGATAGTCGCATTTTTGGGTAAAAATTAAATAACATTTAAATATATAATGTGTTTTATGATATCATAATGACTCAATATTTTTATAATAAAATACTATAAAATGGTTTTTTGGATAATATATGTTTTACCTATAATATAATGTGATTTTATATTTGTTTTATTAATTTTATGGTGCCTTAGTGGACCCTCCAAGACTTATAAAACAATTTAACTTTTAAAATGATTTCCATGAGAGTATAACTCACCTCCACATTTGAATGCCTAATATTTTAAGAACATAGATAATTTTCCTTATAAAATATGTTCTTCCACTTCTATTTGGAAAAATCTGTGGGCAAAAAACATGGGTTGGTTAGTGGATTTTATTAGTTTAATGTGTGGTGTCCAAAACCTAAATTATTAAGAATTATCTGTTTTTTACAATATAACCCCACCCAAACTCCCAATTATAATCAATAAAAACCCTTTTAGAACATCCCTACCCATCCCTAATATCACTAAAATCATCACAAGGTTCCCCAATAATCCATGAATCCTCTCTCAAGCCCCTCCTAAGCCTTTATGAACACACTGCCATGTAATGAATTTCTTCTTTCCTCATTTTTTTCCAAATTTTATTAGGCTATTATACCCTATTATTTTCAATTAAAAATATTTGGGTTTGATTTCCCACATCCCTCATACATCCCTAATTATGTTTTAATTATGAGATACCAATTTCTATCTCATTAATGCCTCCCATGTATACATGTGACCATGCCAAAATTCCATAAGGGATTTATATCTCCTCATTTACATTCAAGTAATTATTTTGATTTATGAATCTAAATTCCATTAAATATGTTGAGACGTGTATCTATATGACTCCATTAATTTAAATTTAATTTACATATTATTATTCACCCCTTTCAATCTCATCAATCATTTTTAAGAATTCTTATATCGCGTCGTTATGCTGCCGAAATTGCAGAGTGATTTTCCAAGCCGAAGTCATTGTGTAGTGAAAACCATAACCATTTCACTTTCAAGGATAATCACTTTTATAGACATTTAATTATTAATTATATAGATTCATTTATTAATTCCACATTCCTTCATCTTTGAATAAATTATTATGATTAATGAGTTTAGGTTATATGTTCCATGTGGCACACTTAGGCGTGAAATGAAATGATTAAGAATGTTGCACCCTGATAGCACTTCAATGCATTGGGTAAAGATTAGTATCATGATAAATCCAGTTAAATGAGGTTTTACTCATGATAATTCAAATTAAATGTTCCACAAAACATACTCTATGGGCGATGAGCCTTGTCTCATGCTAATATCATGTTAAATGTTGATGCCATGCTTACATGTTATGATAATCATGCTATATCATGCCATTATATTAATGTTTCTCTTGTGATCCATTGATATACCTATTTCCTAACATATACTATATTCATCGTTTTATACCTTTTTTACTCCATTACTGGGCTTTATAGCTCACCCTTTTATTATGAATGTCCTCTGGTTATCCCATGAAATGATATGTACGAATGAATGTTGAGGTTATGTAAAAGAATTTTTCAATAAAGATGATTAGTTTTATGTTCTATGTTGTTCTGTGATGTTAATAATTTCCCAAGCCACTATACCTATCAATCTTCCGAGTTGTCTTAAGTGATTTTTTTTTAATAAATCATGTTTATTTGTTTAATAAAGTGTAGGCTTGTTGTAGTTGGTATTAGAGGATAGGTTTAGTTATTTTGGTATTAAGTTAATAAAACCCTAGTTAAAGACTTAGGGATAAAAGTAAGTAAAATAAAAACATACCAAAATTTTGGTGAGTAATGATTATGTGGTTTATCATGAAAATATATCCTTGTTTGGATACTAACAAGTAGAGGTGGTCCTGGTATAGATGTATCTTGTAGAGACCCGTATCTTGACGTACATGGACATTACATTACTTTTGCGGAATACTTAATACATAACAAAAACACACACACAAGGATCGTAATAGTTTAGTGTCTTTGGAAACTCGGAACAGAATCTTCTAATCGTGGTGAAAGATCTTCAATATCTCCCATAAAGATCGTCCCCTTTTTTTTACCTAAAAACCTTTCTTTATATCCTGGGGAAAAGAAAACATAAAAGGGTGAGCTCAAATGCTCAGTAAGGGTAAACAAAAGAAATATCAATCACATAATTTTCATAAGAACATAACATTTTTGGAAATCATAACCTGCAAAAGAGAGCATAATTTCATAACATGGGATAAATCATAGTAGTGAAAATGAAACCCTTACTTAAAACATTACTCATTGTGGCATACACACATAATCATAGAGAATCATTTCTTGTTAGTCAAGACTCATTGCCAAGACTATCTTAGTGGACAAAGTCCCTTTCTGAATCGAGTAATCCTCGTTTCAGTCCTGTTTCACTGAACCGGTATAACCTACCATTCCATCCATGTCTATCTCATGAGATATAAAATCTTTACCCAATGCATTGGAGGGAGATATAGGTCCCACCCATCTCTTAATGAATCCTTTCTTATGTGTGCCACAAAATCATAAATCATATATCATTGCATAACCCATGTAATAAAAATGGGATTCTTAAACAACATGACATCATAAAACCATTCATATAAGATAAAGGAATTCATAAACATAATTCCATCACAACATAGTCAAATCAATGTAAAAATATGGATAGAAACAGAACCCTTTATTATCTTAGATGGAAAATAATTTTGATAAAACACTTGAATTGAATTCTTGAGGAAAATATCCTTTCTTCTTCAAAAACATTTTTCCTTTCATAACATGTCATACAACTTTAAAATAAAAGAAGTTGATTAAAAATAAACTTGAAAACTTGTAAAGGAAGCTTCTTTGAAGTAATGTTTTAAAAATCCATTCATGCCGTATAAGTTAAAAAAATCATTCTTCGTACTTTTGTCGGAAAAGTCAAAAAGTACCTCGTACGGAAAAACGACAAAAGATTTCTTTCATATTCTTTACTAAAAACTCACCTAAGGGTAAAATTGGATTTAAACTATTTCAAGTGGATGGAAACAATATTATATATTGAGGGAACGTGGATGTGGATGATAAAATACACCCCATTAAATACTTACGAATAAACAATCTCGGATAAAAATGAGATTGTGATATTTCCCTTACCTTAGGTCCGACTTGCTTTGTAAGTGTCCGAACCTCCTGTATAATGATTTAAATCATGTTATTGACTTATTACAGAATCATATTCATTGTTATGATATCATATATGGTTTACTTATGATATTATATTACCCGTTCTTTTGTAAATTCCATGTTAAAGAAGCGTTTTGGGTAAAATCGTTTCATTTATCGTAGGTGTTTTGACTTGTTGTTATTGACATCATTATTACTTATATCATGATTTACTTACTTCCAGAATATAAAATATGATTTATATATCATATATATTCAGTATATATATATATATAATAGGTAGATAAATAAAATGAAAAACACCGTTCATGGAGACGGTAGTCCGTACGTACGCATGAACGCTGTTTTCCTTTCCTTATTGTCTTGAAATGGAAGTAAGTAGATGACATACATATGTATATATATACATAAATCCAGTAGCTTTATAATTTCATATATTTCATTATTATTTCTTATATATACATTATAATCATTCTTAAATGGTTAACATGGAGAATGAATCTCATCGCGTCGTGGAGACGGTAGTCCGTACGTACGCACGAGCGATGATATCATTTCTATAAATATTGAATTGAATTGGAGTGGATTATACAATATATCAGAATCAATATGATGTTGTAATAACTATGTATAGTTATTCTTTACACCATTATACCCATCCATGTAAGGTGGTGGTGGAAAATAGATTACACCACGGCGTGGAGACGGTATTCCGTACGTACGCACGCGCGGTGATTTCTTTTTCCGTAGGATGGATAGATGGTGAAATAGGTTTGTTTCATACTTATAATAACATATCAGTATATGAGTGATACTGATGTTATTACTTCATAATGAAACAACCTAAGAAGAAGAAGTGGAAGAAGAAATAAAGATGAAAGAATTGGTAACGGTAATTACCTCTTCTTTGAAGTGCCTCTTTGAGACCTCCTCTTAGGGCACTAAAATTGGTCTTTGAGGAAGACCAGAACCTCTAGGATGTTTCTAGGGAAGTGAAGAGGAGAAATTGGCAGGGGTTGGCCGAGCTTGAGTGCTCAAATTGGTGTGAGGAGGAGGGGGAGGAGGTGTCTTTTTATAGGGGAGGAGAGGGGCACCTTAGGAATATCTCAAAATATTATTTTATATTAAAGTCAAAATCGGTTTATAATGGTTCCAAAGGGTCTTATTTCGAAGCTAAAGTAAGGATGGGTCGAAATCCTATCAACCAATAGAATTTAGACAAGTTTAAGATATTATTTTAACCTTATCAATTAGATTTAACTCTAAGTTAATTAATTTAACTTTTACCGTGTCTTTTTGTTTTCTTTCACTATATGGTTAATACACTTACTATAACATGCCAAACGAACCCCAAATTGTTTATTATTAATATATATATCCTTATCTAAGTCATTTGGCCGAACCTTAGATTTTTAGGAATAAAATAACAATTAATAATATAATATTTGATTTAAAAACTATTTTGTGTCAATTTTGACACTATTTGATATATGATTTTTGTGAAAGTCATAACAGAATTACATGTTCGAACCAAGTTGATTAAATCAACACTAATATATCATAGTAACCTATAAAATTAGTGGAATTCATAAAAAGTCTTAAATTACATTTATTTTGGTATTTATATTATCAATTATGTCAATATTTCATTAATAAGATAATTACTGCATCATTTTTGTGTCATAAATAAATTATATTATTTGATGTCTAAAAATTACAAATAAAATACCATCATGTAGGAAATCTTTTTATCTTTCTAATGAATATTTATAGTCGAATTTATCTTATGTATAACCCCACATTAAAAATGATTTACTTATTAAACTTTGATTTTAACTATTTTAACCCTTCTTTAAATAAATTAATAATAAATGTCCTAATCTAATCCAAGTGGGCCTAAATGGTCATATTTTATTACTAAGTTTGTTTTTGGTCGAATTACACTTGTCCAATAGAATTAGGACATGTGTTAGGGTAATATTAATATCATATTTACCCTTAGTTACCTTATTTACTATTAACCGTGGTAAAAAAAGTAAAAAGTTACTATTCACCAAAAAATTATTTTCATCTCATTGAACCACATTTTAGTCCTTGATATTAACCGTGTCTCTCGGATTTTCGAAATTCCATTCACAGAAGCGGTAAAATTAAGTTTTATGCAAAAATTCAGTTTTTAACCTACCACTTAGTAGTTTCACTATTCATCAAAAATTGATGTTTTTCAGAACAATGCCAAAATTTCATCCCAAGCTATATTTCATATTCCGAATTCAAAAATGAAGTCTATTTTACCAAATTCATAACATAAAAGTTGCATTAATTAATTTTATAATTAAATCCCGCTGTTAAAACAAATAGCGTGTTTTTAAGAAACAATATCTATCAAAAGATTGACACTTGTTTATGTCTAGTTTAAATGTGAAACTACATCCAATGACCAACATTGTATTAAATTGTAAAAATATATTCTAAATATACTTTAAAACCACTCAAATTAATGATTTATCACTATTAATTATTTCGATTAAAAAAGTTGTTTTTAATTATAATTTAGTAATTTTCACTATTCATCAGAATATGAAAGTTATCCGAAAAGTACCAAAATTTCACCTTAGGCTAAATTCAATACTCCGAATCCAAAAATGAAGTTCATTTTGAAATATAAGATTTACAGAATTTTAAAAAGTGGTTATTACTATTCATAACGGCTAGTTTTAATAATATTTTAATAGCATATCGTTGTTTAGTGAAACTCGTTGTTGCGTACTACACACGCTATCGAGGAAGGTCGCGATTGCATGTATGCAAGGCAAGTCAAGGATGCGTGTTGTGCAAGCTCCTTTTGGTGTAGCGTACAATACAAGACATTAGTGAAATAAAAAGAATATTTTTCATAAAATCTCGGGCTGTTACATTCTACCCCCCTTAAAATGAATTTCGCCCTCGAAATTCGTCGGGGTTATAAATGGTTTACTATTCGAAAGATTCTTTAATAGAATCCCACATCGTAAAAAGGAATACAAAAACTTCGCTTTAAAAACTAAAGTATGAAATGTAACGATTACCCAAATAAACTAATCGCTGGGTTTCCACATAGGTAAAAATATGGATATGGAAGAGAAATCTAACCATCATGTTCTGATGGAGAGTGGTAGAGAACATGGCTATGGAAAATCCAGTAATCAAAAATCCATAGATTTGTGATGATATAAGGTACCATCTGATTCATCAGGTATAAGATCACTAGGACAACATTTTTGGTTTTCAAGATCATTTCCCTAAGTTGAAAATTTGAATTAGAATAAATACTTACTTTATTTTGGTACAATATCACTATTGTCCGTGCCTTTAACAATTTCCACATCATCTCTTAAAGAAATGAAGTTGAATTTGTCATTCGCGATGTGTTAGCAGATCATGTGATAGAATGATGGGTCATTCCATCTGTCTCAAACAAAAGGTTAGAAAAGTTATCAAAAAATACATAAATCCATCTATAGTGAGATTAATCATATATGGTTCCTAAAATGAACTTATACATCACATATCATACTGCTTAATATAATAAAACTAGTTTCTACTAAACAGGTACTTCCTGTAGGCCAGTGGTAGGCGATAAAGGCCAGTCGCACTTCGGTTGTGGGTTCGATTCCCACAGCCTTGTCTGAAGCGATGGGCTGTCGCCCGTACTGCAGGTTGTCCTTTTTCCAAAACTATATAACACCCCATCAATAATATCGAAAATCTTCTATCCTTAAACAATACTAACTTATGTCCAACATAATCCAGTCTAATCTTTAGGCTTATACATAATACTGCAGTCCACTCTCATAATATAATGACAACGATTACCAGAGATTTAATACTGTCGTTGATCCCCACATATCATAAGATATGTCTTGTTGGTCACATTCCAAACATTCAAAGTCCTTAATCGTGTATTCTCTTGAATACCTTAGTGAAAACATGAGTGTAGTTAAAAGTTAACACTTTCCATATACCAAAATCCTCAAAATTCTATATACTCAAACCATGATATCACTTAGTCCTTATATCAATCATGAGCTCATGAATACTATTAAACATTTCATTTTCTCGTCTTCATTATGCGCATATCATCTTATTTCCAAAAAATATCTCAATCACTTTGAATACCACATCAATAAATATTGCAATACTCAATGATACAACATTATTTTGGAATCCCATTACATAAACACTTAATCATTCCACCACATCGTTGTCATATTCAACATTGTCAATAGTGATCGCATGTCATTTCCCTTTGTCCTTTGCCTTCAGTGGTTGCTCATGTTGATCATCACTAACCCTTGGATTAGGGCAATTATTAGCATAATGCCCCATTTCCTTGCACTTGAAGCATTGAAGTGTTGGCGGTGCATTCTCTGCAGTGTTTGCTTTATTCACATCATTAAAAACCCTTTTTCCATTACTTCGTCACTCAGCTTCTCGATGACCTTCTTTTCCACACTTAAAACATTTTCTAGTCCCTTTTAGACAATCTCCACCATGCTTCTTTCCACACTTTGTGCATAAGGAAACATTCATCTTCTTTTCACCATTATTCTGAGATTTCTCCTTGAACTCCATCTTTCGTTTCTTGTCAAAACCATGAGATGGATATGTAACACCAACTTCCATTTCTACCTTGATAGCACAACGCACAATTTCTTCATAGCTACTGAAGTCTCTTATAGCTAATGCCCTTCGAAGACTTGGTTTTAAGCCACTGAAAAATCGATCAACTTTACTTTCAGGTTGGATGATAATTCCAGAAGCATACCTTGCAAGTCTTGTAAAATTTGCTTCATAGGTACCAACAGATTCATCATCCCTTTGCTTTAGTTCAAGAAACTCTTTCTCCATCTTTTTTCAAAGAATACGAGGGAAGTACTTACTGAAAAACAAGTTCTTGAACTCGTCCCATTCCATGGACTCAATTTCATCTCTTGGCCTCGTATTCTTGATAAGATTCCACCATTGATCATCTTCACCTTCCAAACGATATACTGCTAAGATGACTTTATCATGTTCAGAACATTGAAGAACTGAAAATA
The DNA here is from genome assembly GCA_963277665.1 of Viscum album. Taxonomy (NCBI): domain Eukaryota; kingdom Viridiplantae; phylum Streptophyta; class Magnoliopsida; order Santalales; family Viscaceae; genus Viscum; species Viscum album. Next base: position 530,311,680 of record OY728120.1, on the reverse strand, counting down.
TCTTTTCAGTAGTACTAATCCATTGTTCAGCAACTAATGGATCAGTAGACCCACTGAAAGAAGGTGGACGTTGCCTCATGAAGGACTCAATAGAATATTGTTCCCTTCTCTGCTCATTTGGAAGTCCAGAATGATTCATAGCTTGTGTAAGTATAGAAATAAGATTTTGCACTCCATCTCCCATAACATTTGGTTGTTCAGGAGGGCAATCATTGCATTGTCCATTGCATTGATCAACACGGTTCCTTCGGGTTCCAGCCATCGTCTAAAACCCATAAAGAATAGTGTGAGAGGCAAAAATCATGCTAGGGAAAACAACATAATAAAGGGGGAGTACCTTCAATATCCAACATCTTAGGTTTAATTCTATGATCGTTAGCGTAATTCTATTACTATAACCTATACGTATACTTAACCTTAGAGACATCCCTAGACATACCTTAGAAATATCTCTAGGGATCTCACTAACGTTTTCGCATCCTAGTTTCCAAAGGTTGACTAAACCTTTCCTCTGATACCAACTGTAGAGACCCGTATCTTGACGTACATGGACATTACATTACTTTTGCGGAATACTTAATACATAACAAAAACACACACACAAGGATCGTAATAGTTTAGTGTCTTTGGAAACTCGGAACGGAATCTTCTAATCGTGGTGAAAGATCTTCAATATCTCCCATAAAGATCTTCCCCTTTTTTTTACCTAAAAACCTTTCTTTATATCCTGGGGAAAAGAAAACATAAAAGGGTGAGCTCAAATGCTCAGTAAGGGTAAACAAAAGAAATATCAATCACATAATTTTCATAAGAACATAACATTTTTGGAAATCTTAACCTGCAAAAGAGAGCATAATTTCATAACATGGGATAAATCATAGTAGTGAAAATGAAACCCTTACTTAAAACATTACTCATTGTGGCATACACACATAATCATAGAGAATCATTTCTTGTTAGTCAAGACTCATTTCCAAGACTATCTTAGTGGACAAAGTCCCTTTCTGAATCGAGTAATCCTCGTTTCAGTCCTGTTTCACTGAACCGGTATAACCTACCATTCCAGCCATGTCTATCTCATGAGATATAAAATCTTTACCCAATGCATTGGAGGGAGATATAGGTCCCACCCATCTCTTAATGAATCCTTTCTTATGTGTGCCACAAAATCATAAATCATATATCATTGCATAACCCATGTAATAAAAATGGGATTCTTAAACAACATGACATCATAAAACCATTCATATAAGATAAAGGAATTCATAAACATAATTCCATCACAACATAGTCAAATTAATGTAAAAATATGGATAGAAACAGAACCCTTTATTATCTTAGATGGAAAATAATTTTGATAAAACACTTGAATTGAATTCTTGAGGAAAATATCCTTTCTTCTTCAAAAACATTTTTCCTTTCATAACATGTCATACAACTTTAAAATAAAAGAAGTTGATTAAAAATAAACTTGAAAACTTGTAAAGGAAGCTTCTTTGAAGTAATGTTTTAAAAATCCATTCATGCCGTATAAGTTAAAAAAAACATTTTTCGTACTTTTGTCGGAAAAGTCAAAAAGTACCTCGTACGGAAAAACGACAAAAGATTCCTTTCATATTCTTTACTAAAAACTCACCTAAGGGTAAAATTGGATTTAAACTATTTCAAGTGGATGGAAAAAATATTATATATTGAGGGAACATGGATGTGGATGATAAAATACACCCCATTAAATACTTACGAATAAACAATCTCGGATAAAAATGAGATTGTGATATTTCCCTTACCTTAGGTCCGACTTGCTTTGTAAGTGTCCGAACCTCCTGTATAATGATTTAAATCATGTTATTGACTTATTACAGAATCATATTAATTGTTATGATATCATATATGGTTTACTTATGACATTATATTACCCGTTCTTTTGTAAATTCCATGTTAAAGAAGCGTTTTGGGTAAAATCGTTTCATTTATCGTAGGTGTTTTGACTTGTTGTTATTGACATCATTATTACTTATATCATGATTTACTTACTTCCAGAATATAAAATATGATTTATATATCATATATATTCAGTATATATATATATATAATAGGTAGATAAATAAAATGAAAAACACCGTTCATGGAGACGGTAGTCCGTACGTACGCATGAACGCTGTTTTCCTTTCCTTATTGTCTTGAAATGGAAGTAAGTAGATGACATACATATGTATATATATACATAAATCCAGTAGCTTTATAATTTCATATATTTCATTATTATTTCTTATATATACATTATAATCATTCTTAAATGGTTAACATGGAGAATGAATCTCATCGCGTCGTGGAGACGGTAGTCCGTACGTACGCACGAGCGATGATATCATTTCTATAAATATTGAATTGAATTGGAGTGGATTATACAATATATCAGAATCAATATGATGTTGTAATAACTATGTATAGTTATTCTTTACACCATTATACCCATCCATGTAAGGTGGTGGTGGAAAATAGATTACACCACGGCGTGGAGACGGTATTCCGTACGTACGCACGCGCGGTGATTTCTTTTTCCGTAGGATGGATAGATGGTGAAATAGGTTTGTTTCATACTTATAATAAAATATCAGTATATGAGTGATACTGATGTTATTACTTCATAATGAAACAACCTAAGAAGAAGAAGTGGAAGAAGAAATAAAGATGAAAGAATTGGTAACGGTAATTACCTCTTCTTTGAAGTGCCTCTTTGAGACCTCCTCTTAGGGCACTAAAATTGGTCTTTGAGGAAGACCAGAACCTCTAGGATGTTGCTAGGGAAGTGGAGAGGAGAAATTGGCAGGGGTTGGCCGAGCTTGAGTGCTCAAATTGGTGTGAGGAGGAGGGGGAGGAGGTGTCTTTTTATAGGGGAGGAGAGGGGCACCTTAGGAATATCTCAAAATATTATTTTATATTAAAGTCAAAATCGGTTTATAATGGTTCCAAAGGGTCTTATTTCGAAGCTAAAGTAAGGATGGGTCGAAATCCTATCAACCAATAGAATTTAGACAAGTTTAAGATATTATTTTAACCTTATCAATTAGATTTAACTCTAAGTTAATTAATTTAACTTTTACCGTGTCTTTTTGTTTTCTTTCACTATATGGTTAATACACTTACTATAACATGCCAAACGAACCCCAAATTGTTTATTATTAATATATATATCCTTATCTAAGTCATTTGGCCGAACCTTAGATTTTTAGGAATAAAATAACAATTAATAATATAATATTTGATTTAAAAACTATTTTGTGTCAATTTTGACACTATTTGATATATGATTTTTGTGAAAGTCATAACAGAATTACATGTTCGAACCAAGTTGATTAAATCAACACTAATATATCATAGTAACCTAGAAAATTAGTGGAATTCATAAAAAGTCTTAAATTACATTTATTTTGGTATTTATATTATCAATTATGTCAATATTTCATTAATAAGATAATTACTGCATCATTTTTGTGTCATAAATAAATTATATTATTTGATGTCTAAAAATTACAAATAAAATACCATCATGTAGGAAATCTTTTTAGCTTTCTAATGAATATTTATAGTCGAATTTATCTTATGTATAACCCCACATTAAAAATGATTTACTTATTAAACTTTGATTTTAACTATTTTAACCCTTCTTTAAATAAATTAATAATAAATGTCCTAATCTAATCCAAGTGGGCCTAAATGGTCATATTTTATTCCTAAGTTTGTTTTTGGTCGAATTACACTTGTCCAATAGAATTAGGACATGTGTTAGGGTAATATTAATATCATATTTACCCTTAGTTACCTTATTTACTATTAACCGTGGTAAAAAAAGTAAAAAGTTACTATTCACCAAAAAATTATTTTCATCTCATTGAACCACATTTTAGTCCTTGATATTAACCGTGTCTCTCGGATTTTCGAAATTCCATTCACAGAAGCGGTAAAATTAAGTTTTATGCAAAAATTCAGTTTTTAACCTACCACTTAGTAGTTTCACTATTCATCAAAAATTGATGTTTTTCAGAACAATGCCAAAATTTCATCCCAAGCTATATTTCATATTCCGAATTCAAAAATGAAGTCTATTTTACCAAATTCATAACATAAAAGTTGCATTAATTAATTTTATAATTAAATCCCGCTGTTAAAACAAATAGCGTGTTTTTAAGAAACAATATCTATCAAAAGATTGACACTTGTTTATGTCTAGTTTAAATGTGAAACTACATCCAATGACCAACATTGTATTAAATTGTAAAAATATATTCTAAATATACTTTAAAACCACTCAAATTAATGATTTATCACTATTAATTATTTCGATTAAAAAAGTTGTTTTTAATTATAATTTAGTAATTTTCACTATTCATCAGAATATGAAAGTTATCTGAAAAGTACCAAAATTTCACCTTAGGCTAAATTCAATACTCCGAATCCAAAAATGAAGTTCATTTTGAAATATAAGATTTACAGAATTTTAAAAAGTGGTTATTACTATTCATAACGGCTAGTTTTAATAATATTTTAATAGCATATCGTTGTTTAGTGAAACTCGTTGTTGCGTACTACACACGCTATCGAGGAAGGTCGCGATTGCGTGTATGCAAGGCAAGTCAAGGATGCGTGTTGTGCAAGCTCCTTTTGGTGTAGCGTACAATACAAGACATTAGTGAAATAAAAAGAATATTTTTCATAAAATCTCGGGCTGTTACATATCTAGGGGTAAAACCGGAAAAAACTACTTTGAGCTAGACTCGAACAAAAACTGGTGCATGAAAATTGGCATTACTTCACTATTAGTTTTGAAACACCCAAGGGATATGATTTGGTAAATTCATAAGCTTATTATGAACCATTATTAAGTGAATAAGAAATATTACCCTATGAATATATGTTCGGAAGTAAATCATGGATAACAAATATTGAAGCCTATAAATTCATATGTTAGGAAAATAAATGTAATTTATTAGTTATCTATTTTTGACTATGGATTACCCTTTATGTGTTACCCATAAATTTACTTTTATTCCATCTAGTGCCTAGTAATAGGAGGACTCATTCTATCAACTGATGCAAAGATCAATGTGATGATTGTTCAAATGTGATTCCCAATCCGTTGGGAGCAGGAATCATGAAATTTGTTAAGATACACTCTCAGTTAACTCATGTTTTGAATATAAACATGGGTCAAGAGAAACGTCCCCCCCCCCCCTCGAATGAATAATCTGTAATCGAGAGATTCATGAAACAAAGGCCTCTTACTTTTAATGGTTATTATGACCCCTCAATCACTGAACTATATATAAACTCCATTTACAAGATGTTCTTTATCCTTCAATGTTCTGAACAAGAGAAAGTTCTTCTGGATGCTTATCGTATAGAGGGTGAAGATAATCAATTGTGGAAATTGATATAAAATATGATGCCTGAGGAAGAGATTGGTTGTGTTGTAATGGAAGGATTTCATGAAAATGTTTTTTGAAATATGCTTTCCTCACACCCTATGATATAAGATGAAAAGGGACTTCCTTTCTATCAATCAAAAAAGATGAGGAATCCATTATAGCGTATGAGGAAAACATTACACGGCTTTAACTATATGCCTCAGACATTGTCGTTACCCTGGAATACAAGGTTGACTTCTTCTTTGGGGGGATAAACCTAGCCTATGGAAATCCCTAGATATTCGTGTCTTCGATAGCTATAAATAAATTTTCCAATGTGCCCTCAAAGTCACAATGGAGATCAGAAAATCTCAAGGTATCATGGGGATAAGAAGAAGAAAGTGTACTTTAATTTTGTTAGTTTGAAGGATAAATCCAATGGTTTTATAAAAATACATCACCCCACTTGACAAAGTTGTAGAAAGAAGCACCCTGGAAAGTGCTTAAAGAGGAAAATGAAATGATATAGGTGTGGAAGTTAAGGGAACCTGACCATTAATATTCAGTAAGAAAACCCCGCTATTGAGACATAGGAGATGAACGCTCTGTTCAACCCTCAATTCATTGTTCATTTCATAAACTGCAAAGAACCAAGGCACTTTGCAAACCGGTTCCCTACGACAAGGGTTTTTAGAGGCAACCAACAACCTCGAAGGTAGCAAGGGAAAGCTTTTTCCATCGCTACCACCAAATAGAACCCTGACAACAAAGTGGTGACATGTATGCTATTTTTTCATTCTATAATAGTGAACATTCTTTTTTATTATGGTTTTGTGCATTCTTTTATATCCTGATATTTTAGTAGAAAAATCCCCACACCACAAAAAATAATTGATGTAATGATGTATGTGAGAATGAAAAAGGAGGAAGTTATTTCATCACATGAATATAAACCCTCCACTATAAACATTTGTGGAATGAAATTCCCATTAAACCTCATCATAAACCATCTGGTGGAATATTATGCAATTCTTATCATTGAATAGATTTCCATATATAGATCCAAAATAAATTACCATGAGATGGAAATCACTCTCTATATGGTGAATTGACCCTCAATTATGTACAAGAATAAGGAGGAGGATGAATCTTCTTTAACGCCATAATCTCGATAATGGATATTACTACCCAATGAGCACACATATCTTTCTCAGATGAGTGACTCTGAGGAAGAAATTATCCTTGAATACATGCCTATCATGAGGGAATTCGCTGAAGTGTTTCTTGAGGAACTTCGTAGTCTTCCTCCTAGAAGAAATGTTGAATTTTTTATTGATCTTATACCCGGGGCTTTTCCAATATCCAATAATTCATATATAATGGATGTTTTGGAGCATTAAGAGCTAAAGAAACAACTATAGGAGAGTATAGATAAAGGGTTTATATGCCCAAGTTCTTCACTACGGGGTGAACCAGTCCTCTTCGATAAGAAGAAGGATGGGTCAATGCACCTTTGCATTGATTATCCTGAGATAAATAAAATTACAATAATGAACAAGTATCCTCTACCATGAATTGATGAATTATTCGATCAAATATGTGGAGAAGAATACTTCTCCTAGGTGGATATGTGGTTGGGATATTACCAAGTATGGGTGAAGAAGGATGATATCCACAAGACTTCTTTTCATATAGGGTACATGCACTATTAATTCATAGTAATGCCTTTTGGAATCACTAATGCTCCAACAATATTCATGAAATTGATGAATTGAGTCTTTAGAGATTACCTCAACAAATTTTTGGTAGTATTTACAGATGATATTCTAAAATATTCCAAAAACAAGGGGGAGCATGAGGACAATCTAAGCACTATACTAGAGACATTAATAAAGGAGAATCTCAATGAAAAGTACAACATGTGTGAGTTTTGTTTGAATGAGGTCTCATTATTCAGTTATATCATCATAAGAAATGGGATATCTATGTATCCCTCCAAGAAAAATGAAATTGAGGGATTTTTGAGATCGACATTAGTAACATATCACACTACCCACAAGTGGAGATCTTTTTTTTGTATTCAGTGATGCTTCGAAGAGGGTCATGGGATGTGTGTTGATGAAAAATGACAATTTCATTGACTAGGATTCAAAGAAATTGGATGTCCATGAGAAAAACTATCCAACACATGATCTGGAGTTGGCTATTGTAATTTTCACTTTAAAAATTTAGCAACATTGACTCCTTGGGGACAACTGTGAAATATATACGGATCACAAAATCCTCAAGTATATATTCACACAGAAATACTTTAACATGCTCCAACAAAGATGGTTAGAGATAATAAAAGACTACGACTACTCAATCAATTACCACCCTAGGAAGGCGAACAAGGTGGCATATTCCCTATGTATAAAGGACGTAGAAATTATATCATTGATGATAATTGAAAAGGATCCAATCTTCTTAGATTTTGTGAAGATGGACATGTGAATCATAAAGAAGGGAACATCATCAATCCTTTCATAAATTATTCCTTGAAATTGTCTTTTCAAAATGTTAAAGGATTCTCAAAAGGATCATGTATGAATTCAGAACAAAGTGGAAAATATTATAAAAGGTAAATCCTCAGAGTTCAATGTTAATGAAGAAGGAATTGTGAAATTTTGGTCAAGACTATGTGTTCCATAAAATTTAGAGTTAATGAATGATCTTTTGGATGATGCAAATAGTTTGAATTTATCCATTCAATCAGGAAACACAAATATGGAGTGAGATCTTTGAGAGAATTATTGGTGGGATAACATTAAGAAAGAGATCATTGAGTATACATCAAAGTGCTTGGTATTACATCAATTGAGGGTTGAGAGTCAGAAGTCTAATTGGATGATGAAACCATTACCCATACTAGCATGGAAATGGGAGAAAATAAACATGGGATTTTCCCCCATACTTTTGTAGACATCCAAAGGAAACAATTCTATCTTGGTTTTCGTGGATAATCTTACAAATACAACCCACTTCATTGAAATTCGAGAGTATTTCTCATTAGATCAATTGGAATAGACATATATGAGAATAATTGGTAAGGCTGCATGGATTACCACTATATATTGTATCCTATCAAGATCCACGATTCACCTATATGTTCTAAAAGAGTCATAAAAATGATTTGAATACTGAGATGAACTTATTTACAGATTAACATCCTCAAACTGATGTACAATCTAAGCAGACTGGCCCAACACTTGAGGACATGTTGAGATCATGATCAATGAACTTCAAATGATGATGGGATCAACATCTTCCTCTGGTTAAGTTATCTTACAATAATAGTTTCCAATCAAGCATCCAAATGGCTCCTTATGATGTCCTTTATGGGAAGAGGTTTAGAACACTGGCATGATTGGATGAATTTTGGGAGAGAAAAATCCAAGGTGCAGAAATGGTCGAAGAAATGTTTGAAAAGGTTAAGACCATCTAACTATACATTAATGCTGCTCAGAGTCGACAAAAGAGATATGATAATAATCATCGATGAGACCTATATTTTGATGTCAGAGATGTGGTATTCCACTTAATATCAATGTGGAATATAATTATGTGATTTGGGAAGAAGGTAAAGCTTAGTTCAAGGTACATTATCCCTTTTGAGATCCCTGATCACATTGGAGCAGTGGCATATCAACTAGTACTCCCAACGAACCTATATCCAGTACATGATGTATTCCATGTATCAATATTTAGAAAATACATACCTAACCCATCGCATTTACTCAATCCAGAGGTGGTGCCTTTGGAGAATGAATTATCCTATGAAGAAAAGTCAGTGATGATCTAAGATCATAGGGAAAAAGTTCCACGAAATAAGACAATGCCCCTCATCAAGGTGTTGTGGAGAAACCACAATTTTGAGGAAGCAACATGGGAATCGTAGGATGTGATAATGTAGAGTTACCCACATTTGTTTTAGTGTGGGAAAAGGAAATTTTGAGGATGAAATTTCTTATGGGGGGAAGATTGTAATGACCCAAACTTTTATTAATGAAAATTCCTATTGATCTAATTAAATATTATTATGTGAAATGGTTATATAACATATGCACTTACTTAGTTTATGTTTTTTAATTTTAAAATACTGTTAGTAATTGTTATCATGGATAATATTGACATTGAATAGTGACAACATGGTTACTAAAAATATAGGGCTTTAAAAAATCTAATTTACTCAGATAAAGGAAGAAATGGACTCGTCCAGTATAATTTCCCCATACGAAGCCCATTTTTCAGAGTTTAGAAAGGATTTAGATTCACTAGGCTTCACTCAGGGCCAATCCCAATACTATCTTTAACACATTAATATTTAACGGAGCTTCCTATGGGGGAAGTGGATGTTAATAGTGATTACCACCCAAGAAATGTTATCTAAGCCACCCAGGAGTCTGTCGCCATCACACACCTTGACCTTAGGTCTTATGTAGGTGTTATAAAGGGTTATGTAACAAAACCCTGGCACTATCATCATATGCATTATTATTTGTATAAATAATATACATTCATTTCATTATTTTAACTTTGTAAATGGTTTTTAATGCACAAATACTATTTTTAGTTAATATTCTATTAAGAGTTCTATTTTGATGAATTAATGGATTTTTTGAATTAAATAAAAATTTAATAAAATATTATTATTAATAAATTAATTTTTATTAAATATAAATGATCATATAATTTTTTTGAATTCAACTGTAATTTTTATTAAGGTTTGAAATCATTTTTGTCAAAACCCATGAATTTTCAATAAATGCCAGTTTTTATTTTAAAAGTGAAAATTTAAATAATTAGAAAATTATTTAAATAAAATTAATATTATTTTTGGAATAAGGAGGTAAAAAGTTTCCAACATTGAATTTTTCATAATTTTTTGAGACAATCGAAATTTGGGGAAAAAATTAAATACCGTTTAAATATATATTGTGTTTTATGTGATCATAATGACCGAATTGTGATGTAATAAAATAATTTAAATTTTTTATCTTACAATATATGTTTTACCTTTAATGTAATTTGAATTTATATTTGTTTTATTTATTTTATGGTGCCTTTGTGGACCCTCCAACACTTAAAAACATTTTAACTTCAAAAATGATTTCCTTGAGAGTGTGACTCACCTCCACATAAGCAAGCCTGATATTTTAAGAATTTACGAAATTGTACTTATAAAATAATTTTTTCCACTCCCCTTTGGAAAAATATCATTTAAAAAAACTATGGGTTGGTTTTTGGTTTTGATTTTTTTAATGTGTGGTATCCAAAAGCTAAATAACAATGAATTCCATCTCTTTTACTATATAAACCCACCCAAGCTCCCAATTATCTTCCCTCAAAACCCTTGGATCACATTCCTACCCAGCCCCACTCTCTCTAAAATCCTCCCGTGGTTCCCCTAGTTCCCATGATGCCTCTCTTAATACCCTCTTAAGCCTTTTGGATCACACATCCTAGTAATGGATTTCTTCCTTCCTCATTTTTTTCTAAATATCATTATGTTGTAATACCATTTTGTTTTCAATTAAAAGTGTTATGTTTTGATTTCAAACCTCCCCCATAATTCCCTCCATGTGTTTAAATGAATATAGATCCTTTTCTATCTCATTAATTCCACCCATGTGCACTTGTTACCATGCTGAAATTCCGTAAGGGATTTATCTCTCCTCATTTACATTCAATAAATTAGTTTGTTTTATAAATCTAAATTCCATTAAATATGTTAGTACATGTATCTATATTAACCCATTACCTTCCATTTTATTTAAATATTATGAGACACTCCTTCTACTCTCATCAAATATTTTATGAATTCTTATGTTACGTCCTTATGCTGCTGAAATTGCACTGCGATTTTCCAAGAGAAAGTCATTGTGTAGTGAATATCATACCCATTTCACTATAAAGGTTATTCAAATTTATGCACATTTACATATTGATTATATATTTTAATTTATTAATTACACATTAATTTATCGTAGAATAAATGATTTTGTTTAAGGAATCCATGTTATATGATCCATGTGGCACACTTATGCATGAAATGAAATGATCAAGAAGGTTGCGCCCTGATAGCGCTCCAATTCATTGGGTAAATATTAGTATCATGATACATCAAGTTCAATGAGAGTTTATTCATTCTAATTAATTTTAAGTGTGGTTTACTCATGATCCATATTCAATGAGCCTTGGATCATTCTAATATCATGTTAAATGTTGATGCCAGTTTTCTATGTTATGATAATCATGCTATATCATGACTTTATGTTAATGTTTCTCTTTTACTACATTTATATTCTTATTTTCAAACATTTACTATATTCTTCATCTTATTCCTTTTTCTCTCCCTTACTAGGATTTATAGCTCACCCTTTTCTTATGCATTTCCTCAGGTTATCTCATGTAATGCTAAGTACGAAGGATTGTTGTGGTCATGTAAAAGAAGTTATCAATAAATATGTTTGGTTTTATGTTCTTAGTTTTTATGTAATGTTCTTAATTTACCAATAAACTAGACCTCTATATCCTAAGAGTTTCTTTACGTGAAATTTTATGTACTGAATCATGTTTAAGTGTGTAATAAGTAGCAGGGTTGTTATATTTATCATAACCCTACTCTGATGTTAACTATATTATCCTTGAACCTGGTATAACATACAAGGACCCACACATATGGATCCTGTGATGAAATACATTACATTAAATTTTTAGTTTTTTGTCAATAGTTGTGGCCAAATTTTTTTCCATAAAAACTTACAAAATAAAAACGGAAAACATTGTTCAATTGAATTCTAGAGGACCCTTTATGTTTATATTTTTATAGAATTAGGAAAAACACCTCGGTAAAAAATTTACCTATCAATGAAAGAATATTTATCCCGTATCAACTAGATTTTTTATTTAAAAAACTGTTATAAACATCATCCATGAAAAACCCATTATAGTGATAAATTTCTCAACATAATTCCTTAAACCTTGGGAACGGAAACATAAGAAGGGCGAGGTAAGATTCTCAGTAATGGTAAACATTATAATTAATAATTGAATTTCATCAATGATTATAAGAGTGCATTAGGATTTGATGACATAATCAAAGTGAATGAGGGAGTCATAAATGAAAACATACCTATCAAACCATATATTATAAAATATGAAAACATGGAAAAATAATGATTTAACAAATAAATAATAAAAAGCAATGTGATATAAATATCGATCATTAGAAACATTATAATCTCATAATATCCAATTGAAACAATTTTTGGTAACTTAGTTCATCACTTTCATAAAGACCTTTTATTGGAAAGAGAATACATTTTACTTCCATCATTATCATTTCCAACTGGAAGAGAGATATCTAGGTGCACCCATCATAATATATTTGGGGCATTACCTGTGCTATCTATGCCATCCCAAGTTAACCATACTAGGCTTACTGGGGCTATCAGGGCCACCCTATATTATGAAATTACATCCTTTCCTAGATATACTTGTCTCACCCCATGTTAAGTTGTGATGGTCTTACCATATGATATCTGGTTCACCCCATTGTGTATGATGTCTAAGATCCATAATATGAATAACACTCAAAGAAACAATAATTACTCTATATTAAATTAATAAACCCTTAGAAAATAATGGTTTTAATATAAATATCATTGATACATTATTAACCCATTTATAATAAGATGGTTAGATAAAAATCTCTATGAAAGTTTATTAAATGGTGTAAAAGAAATGGGATATATAAAAATATCATTTAAATAAGGTTATCTCATAGAAAATAAATAGTTTCCATAACAATATAATTGGAAAATAGATAACCCATATAAATGAAATGGTTTATAAAAAAATATCATTGAAAATTATTATCCCATGGAAAAAAATGGTTTTGAAAAAAAAATTGAAAAAAAATAACCCAGGAAAAACGATTGTGTTTTAATATAATCTCTTTTTGAACATGATTAACCCATGGAAATGAACTTTGGTTCAAAATCATCTCATTGAAACATGATTAACCCAATGAAAATCAATTGGTGTCAAAAAATATCAATGAAAATTGAATATAAAATGGAAAAGAAATGGGTTTCAAAAAAATATTTGAATAATGATTAACCTATGGAAATGAAATGGGTTTCAAAACAATCTATTTAAATCATGATTGACCAATTGAAATGAATTGGGTTTCTAAACAATCTCTTTTAAAGAGTCATTATCCATATAGAAAAAGAATGAATGTGGAATAAATAATAAAATATTCACATTTTATGATATGTAATATTGAGGTTTTTTGGTGTGGATTCATATAAATATCATTAAGAATATAATTAACACATTTTAAGAAAAATAATCTTTAATCAATCCAACGCGTCTCATACCACATTGAAACATTCTAATCACAATACCCATGAATGGAATGAAATAAAATGTAAATTAATATAATTATAATAAATATATTCATGATATAAAATGTCAAATTATCATTATATACACCTCATAAATGAAAATTGGTGTATAACAAAACAAATATCAGAGGGAATGAAAACTATAAAAAAATACAATACCGCTTTTGTAACATTTAAACTATTAAACATATGAAATATATATCCTCAAATGGAAATGTAAACCCCCAATATTTTAATGATTAAAATCATAAAATACATTTATGGGTAGTATATACACCACACAACAATAATAAGTGTTGAATTTGACATAAATCATGAAAAAAAATGTCAGTCTAGAAATACCCATACAAAGAGTGTATCATTAGAGTGAGAATAAATCAACGAACTAATTGTGTGTACTAAATGTAAATCAAAAAATAAATTTTTAAATACATAATACTAAAATTTTAGGTAATTTCATAAATATTCTAGGAATAACATAACAAATTAAATAGAATATTAACACATTGAAGGGAAATTGAGTTTATAAATCATTTATCTTGAGTTTTATTTTTCAGTAAAATACATTATCTTCCTAAATAATAAACATATGTAAAATATTCACATGATTTATAACCTTTTAAGAGTTTATTATTACATTTATTTCACTTATATTTTTTTATATAATTAATTAATCAATAATTTATAAGTTAAATGTTTTTAAAATATTCATCTTATGTATCAAAAGGAAATTTGATTTGGTAGAGTAAAGACAATAAAGACATTGTTTAGACAATAATATAATAATAAATATGAAATTATTATCACACATGAATTTCAATTATATATTTAATATCACACAAGAAGTATGTTTAGGAAAAATAAACCAATATAGTGATCATAGAGATGGTAGACCGTACGTACACAAGAATAATGATTCAATTTATCAATGATCATTATGGAAATAAGATGTGTAACATTTATCATTCTGTAATTATCAGTATATCATTAATAATATATTATTTAATTATATATACATATATATATATATATAATTCAAGTGATGTGTTGATGAAAAAAGAGGAATCTCATCACTTCAAGGAGGTAGTAGTCCAAGAGTCAACAGAGGGTGGTTCAGGAGGAGAGATGGCGACGGCGGTGTGTGCTCCTGAGAGTGGTTCTCCGGCGTCGGCGTCTGCTCCGGCGGGGTGTTCTGCTGCGGCAACTAGCGTTCAGGTGGACGGAGCAGCTGTGCCTGCTTCTGGATTGGCAACAGGAGGCGGTGAGGCGAAGGTTGGTGCTGGGGATACATTGAAGGTCTCTTTCAAAGACGCCCTGTGCGGAACGGTCTCCAAGGGCTCTGCGGGCGGTCTCTTTCCTGGAGCGTCTGTCCCAGAGATACCACCGGCGGAGGTGTTGAGCCGACCCTCTCGGCTGGTGGAGGGGGTCCCGGTGGTGAACGTTTCGGCCCAGGAGCTCCGGGAGGCGGCATCCTTTCATGACCTTACTTTGGTGGCTCGTTTTGGGCGTAATAAACCCTCTTTGAGTTTTTTCCGAAGCTTTGTGGGTTCATGGGGACTGTCCTGCCCGGCGGCGGTATCGGAGTTCTCCAGGGTTGCGTTCTGCATTCATCTAGCCTCCAGGGAAGACTTTGTTAAGGACTGGACGAGGAGGTCCAGGGTGTGTGGGTCGTGGCGCTTCTCATTGTCGAGGTGGTCCTGGGATTGCCATTACGGGCGGGAGTCTCCTGCGGATGCTGTGTGGTTATCGCTCCCAGGCCTACCTCTTCCCTTTCATATCCCGGGGATGCTGAAGGTGGTGGGGAATGCCATCGGCTCTTTTCTGTGTGCGAATGCCGATACGCGGTGTCTGCAGGCGGCCTCTAATCCTTGTATCTGTGTGGAGATGGACCTGTCTGTAGATCGACCTTCTTGGGTTCTGGTGGAATCGGAGGATGGTTTCTCCTGGAGGCAGAGACTCTTCTATTTCCAGGGGTCGCGTTTTTGTGTCGGCTGCGGTTTGCATGGCCACAGGGTGGCGTCCTGCCGGAGGCGACGGGACGCGGCGGAGGCTCCCCGACGGGGCAGGGTGGCTGAATCGGGTCAGGACCCGACTGTCTCGGGTCTTATGGAGTTGGGTGCGGATAACGTTAACCCTCGGCTCATTTCAAATTCGAATTTGCCTTCCGTTCCTCGCGCGACAGAGACAACGGAAAAAGAAAAAGCTTCTGACATGCTCGGCTCGCGGTCGGCTTTTACGGAGGAGGTTTCGGATCTCATTTCCTGGTCTCCTGGGCCGGTGCAGAAAATGTCTCCCTCGTGCAGCAGGGGGTATCGCCCTCAGCAGGATCCGAAGGTGCACTTGGCCTTTTCGTTAGGAAGCCCGTCGAGAACGCTGTCTCTTCCTCCATCTTCGTTCTGTATCTCTGCTCAGTTGTCCCCGGAGTTAATCCAATCGTCCCTGGTAAGTAAGCTGACTTTTCCCTCGAATGGAGATAGGGAGGCGTCGGGACTGTCGAGGGGTGTGGAGAAAGAACTGTTGGTCGCCCGTCTGTCGCCTCAGCGACGTTTGTTGGATCCCTTGGCCCTCGGGATCTTGGAGGCAGGCGGATCGGGCGTTCCCCCTTCGGGTAGGAAGCTGCAGTTGGAGGAGGAGGTGAGTCCTCTAAAGAAGGTGTCTCTCTCCCACAAGCGAAGTTTTGGTGAGGATGGTGGCTCTGGTCCCACGACGCGCTCCAAATCCAAAGGTAAAGAACTGGTTGCGTTGCCCTTATTTCATCCTTCGCCATTGGAGAGGGTCCAGAAGGGCTCGCGGTAATGTTATCACTCATCATTTGGAATGCACGGGGTTTCGGAGCCCGTGTTAAGCGTGCCTTTCTGGCATCGGAAGGCAGGAAATCCGGGGTTTCATTGTTTGTGATTTTAGAACCGAAGCAGAGCCCAGGTAAGTTGGAAGGGTTGGCCAAGAGCATGGGGTTTTCTAATTCCTTTCATGATGGAGCTGTCAACTCGCACATCTGGATCGGCTGGAGAAGCAACATCTCGGTAGAGATCAGGAGCATTATGCCTCAGTGTATTGATGCAAGGATTGTGGTGGGCAATTCTGCCCTCCTTTTCACATTTGTCTATGCGAGTACGGTGGTGAACAGAAGGAGGGAGTTATGGAGGCACCTGGAGGCGCTGCATGCCGGTTCTACGCCGTGGTTTGTGGGAGGGGATTTTAACGCCATTGTTGAATTCTCTGAAACAAAGGGTGGATCGGGATGGAACCGGGAGAGCATGATTGAGTTCCAGGAGTGCTTGACTCGCACGGGGTTATTAGATCTGGGCTTTCGGGGTTCCAAATATACATGGTGCAATAATCGACGAGGGTCTAGCCGCATCTGGAGTAGGTTGGCAGGTGTCTCATTAATGTTTATGGACTGGACCTGTTATCAAGCACTTCAGTAACTCATCTTCCACGTTTACTCTCTGATCATGCCCCTCTCCTGATTGAGGTCCGGCGTGAAACCGTGCTGGGCAGGTCCTTCCATTACTCTAGCGAATGGCATCGCGACCCGGAGTTCATGCAGATGCTGAAAGCTTCCTGGATGAAGGAGGAGAAGGAACGGTCATGGGGAGGGCTTGTGAACCGTCTCAAACGCTTTAAACAGGATGTTAAAGACTGGCTAACCAGACAACCGGACCCTGACAATGGAGTGGCGGGTTTATAGGTTGAGGTGGGGAGACTGGAAGAGTCTCTACAGGAGGTCTGGGACGAGAATGATTTTGTTATTTTATGTGATAAAAAGATCATGCTTGCTGAGAAACTTGTAGAAATGGAGAATGTCTACAAGCAGAGGTGTCGGGTTTGTTGGCTTAGGGAGGGAGATCGCAACACAGCCTTCTTTCAGGCCTGCATCAAGGAGAAAAGAAGCATGAAGATTAATCTAAAGCTTGAGGACGGGTCCTACACGTCTGATGTGAACATTGTTGGACATTTGGCGTTGGAGCATTGTGAGAGCTTACTGGCTGGGAGGGATACGTCGAGATTTGAGAGGGCCGCGGCGGATCACCATGACTTCCTGCATTGCATTCCCACGTTGGTTAATGAAATGGAGAATGTTACGCTGTCCGCTATCCCTAACGAAGACGAGATCAGGGAAGCTTTGAGAAGCATGCCGCAGGAGAGTGCCCCCGGACCTGATGGTTTTCCGGCTTCCTTCCTCAGTGCAGCATGGGAAATAGTGGGGCCGCAGGTTGTGCATGCGATTCCGGATTTTTTTGGTGGTGGGTCACTGATAAAGGGTGTCTCTGCATCTCGGGTGGTGTTGGTTCCTAAGATCAAGGAACCTAGTCTCTTGAACCATTTCCGGCCTATTTGTCTCTACAATGTGTCATATAAATTGCTGGCCACGGTCATCAACAGGAGGCTGGCTGGAGTGATACCTAGGATGGTTTCGATGGAGCAGCACGGTTTTATCCAGGGCCGAAGCATTCAGGGGGAGGTTGGCATAGCAAGTGAGTTGGTACATGATATCAACAAGCGCACCGTGGGATCGAACATTATTTACCAAGTTGACATGAACAAAGCATATGATAGAGTTGAATGGAGTTTTATCATTCGGGTCATGAGGGAGTTTGGCTTTCAAGAATGGTTTTGTGACCTCTGCTTCAGGTGCTACTCTTCTCCTTGGCTTTCGGTTTCTTTTATGGGAAAGTGCTTCGGTTTCTTTAAATCTGTCCGAGGTGTTAGACAGGGGGACCCGTTGTCCCCCACAATTTTTGTTCTGGCACAGGATGCATTGTCCATAAATTTGGTTAGTGGCTTCTCGGAGGGCAGGTTGAAACCATTCTATGGGAGAAGGAATGCTAGCTACATCTCACATCTGATGTTTGCAGATGATATCCTGATTTTTTTGAATGGGGGCAGTAGATCCTTGAAGCACCTTGGCGACATGTTGGTCAGATATGGGAGGTTTAGTGGGCAGTCTATTAACCCTTTGAAGAGTCATGTTTTTATCTCGGACCGGTGTTCTGGGAGGAGGTGTAAGGTGATCCAGGAGATTTTGGGGTGCAATCAGAAAAGTCTCCCTATGTTGTACCTTGGGGTGCCGCTTTCATGTGGACGAATCAAGAAGGACCATTTCAATGAGATCCTGGACCGGCTGTGGGGTAGGATTTTCAGTTGGAAAAACAAGATGTTGTCGTTTGGAGGGCGGGTGGTCCTCATTAACAGTGTTCTCTTGTCCGTGCCCATGCATGTTTTCTATGTTATTAAACCTCTGAAAGGCACAGTGGAGAGGATGAAAAGTATCTTTTCCGCGTTTCTTTGGGATGCAAAATCAGAAGGATGATGTCACTGGGAATCTTGGAAGCGGCTGGCACAGCCGGTGGAGGAAGGTGGAGTCGGCCTTCGGGATGTCGAAGTTACCATTATGGGATTGCAAGCGCGGTTAGCCTGGGAAGTCGTTGTAGGGGAGACCCTCTGGGAAAAGTTCTTCAGAACGCGATATGGCTGGCCGGGGGAGATGCGCATGCAGGGCGCGACCGTTTTAGCGAAGAGCATGTTTGCTTACCTTGAGAAACTTGCTGGATATGCCAGGTGGATTGTTGGTCGGGGGGAGATCAGCTTTTGGGAGGACAACTGGGCAGGGGAGAAGCTGGGGTATCCGGGTTGCCCTTCGCCGGGGATTTCTTTCAGCGAGGCAAGTGGCAGGTATGAGTTCATACAGGCATCCCTTAATCCCAGCCAACTTTAATTGTTTGGAAGCATTGTGATGAGTGAGGAGCCGGACCGGTGTTGCTTCATGGAAACTAGCAATGGTAGGTACACTGTCGGAGGCTACAGGGAAATCCTCCGGAGAGAAAACACTACGGGGGAGAGGCGGCCAACTGCTTGGTGCAAGGAGTTACCGGTGAGAATGAATTTTCTGGTGTGGAGGGTCTTAAATAGAGCAATACCTACGGAGGATAACATACAGAGAAGAGGGGTATGCATGGTTTCCAGGTGCTACTGTTGTGAGCAGCCAAACTCAGAAACGATGACCCACCTGTTCTTTCAAGGGCAATGGGCCTCCGACCTCTGGTCTCTCTTCAACCACTCCCCTTTTCCGATTGGTGGGTCACACTGTATTCAGGACTACTTGTCCGCCTGGCTTCCAGGTAGTGAGAACGGAGCAATGGAACGGGCTGTCAGAATCATCATCTTAGTTGCGATCTGCTGGGTGCTTTGGGAGGCGAGGAATCAGGTTCGACTGGGGAGCAAAAGGTCATTGGTGTCTATGCAGGTCCAGCTGAAGTCACTTATTGTTGAGCTAGCGTCTCTGGTTAAAGGAGGTCTATCCTCAGTGGCAGTGTGCAACCTGCTCAATAGGCCATGCACCCAACGTAGAGGAAAGGAGAGATGGGTGAGGTGGTTGCCACCGACTCAGGGTCTGAAGCTAAACATTGATGGATCCTATTCGGGGGGGGTGATGAGGGGTGGAGGGCTGCTCAGAGATTGTTGGGGCTCAGTTCTACTGGCGTTCAGTGCCTTTTATGGTCCAGGGAATTCTTTGGGTGCGGAGGTTCGGGCTCTTCTATCTGGCTTGTTGGTTTGCAGGCGGAGAGGGATGCAAGTGTCAGAGGTGGAGTCTGATTCTGAGTCTCTAGTGAAGATGATTCAGGGGAACCACTACATTCCGTGGGACTTGAGTTATCTCATTCGTAGGTGCAAGACAGATACTAATCAAGGCTAGATTATTCACCACAGTTGGAGGGAGGCAAACTTTGCGGCTGATGCCCTCGCCCGCTTGGGCAGACAGGAGGAGCCTCTTGTGATTTTTGATAGTTTGTACTCCCTTCCCCTTGAGTGCTTTACTGTAGTGAAAGGTGACTCCCTCGGACTCCACCACTTTCGACCTCCTTGAAGGGAGGTCCTTTATTCTCTATGCTTCGGCAATAGTAATAAAAAAAGTACTTTTCGTCGTAAGGAGGTAGTAGTCCACATGTCCACGAACAACATTATCACTTTTAATTGTTTGAAAATGTATGAAAAATGTGATATATTATAATTTAAGAAAGTAAATTATTTCATTAATATCATATATATTTCACCTATATTAGATATTTTAATTGTAACCATCCTTAATACATTCCATTTAATGTGTGAATGTGTCACGTCACTTTGAAGAGGTGGTAGTCCACACATCCACAAATGATGAAATCATCTTCCCAAAAAATTGAAATCGTGAAGGTATGTTCCATATAAAAATTCAAAAACTATGAATACATCATATATATAACATATATCATATAATAAATATTTAAATCATTACTCCAAAACATGATATATGGTAGTGAAAGAACGAATGACATTGGTCGAGAGGCGGTACTCTGTCGTTTACACAAATAATGATGGAATATCCCTTTTTGTGGAAATATGATTAGGTTTTGGTAAAAAATGTAACATAAATACATCTTATTATATTTATTATACTAATTTTATTATATAATTATGTAAAAAGGATAATTGATGCAGTGGAGAAATAAATAAAATAGAAGTTCACATTGAATAATGTTACATCCTCATTAGGTAACTCCATTTAGTTAGCACAAATAGTATTCCATTGTTTTCTTTATTCCCAACTTTATGTAGATAGTATTGGAAAATGTATGGTGATAGGTTATTTATGATGTTTTTTTCTGATTAAAAATTCTTTTAGTGTTTTGAATTTTTGGGGAGAGTTATTTCCTTTTTATAGTGCAGGGGGTGTGGTATTCTTTTCAATTCAAAAAGTGAAACATTTTTTAGAGGACCCATTTACATCATGTGCCTCCAATAATGATCCAAAATTGATCCATTAGGAGAAATTGTCGAATAACTTTCATCCAATGGGTTTTAGACATGTATTTAGGTCATTTTTCCATTATGATTAATGTTTAACCACAAAGTAAACTCATTTTACCTTAGCCGCTATAATGAATTTTAATTTCATTCAAAAATATTTATAGTCAAGATTAGTTGACCATAATAGACAAAATAAATTTTAATAATTCTAAATATTGAATCCATTTTTCAACTTCATATAAAATTAAAAATAGAATATAATTTTAAAATTATCCCTCGGACATAATGAAAAAAGGGTTTTTAAAGTGAAAAGGATAAAAAGTTTTTGTTTTTGTTTTTAAAGAAAAAAAAAATATTATAATGATTAAATTTACCTAAATTGGATTTAATGATATCATCATGATATTATTATAATTTAAAACAAATTAATACTAAAATTTAATACAATAAATTATTTAGATGAAAAATATGTTTTCAATTGAAATCAATTGTTGTAACTGTGCATAAAAAAATGAAACATCCCATAAAATACCAACAATTATCCCAATTAATATTTTGATATTTTTATTTCAAAACTATAATTTATTTTTTCGAATAAAATTTATAAAATTGTAAAAATTTAATTTCCAAAAATGTTATGCATTAAATGGTTGTAAAAATATATTTTACAAATATTATAATTTGTTTTCATTAAATTGGATTTATTATTAGCTAAAAAATATAAAATTTATTGGATGAATTTAAAATAAGTTTATTAAATATATAATATATAAATTTCATTATTATATTTAACTAATATGTATTTACTTAAATTATTAATATTAAACACCATTATAGGCATAAAAACAGTATTTTCTTAAAATCACATTCTTTATATTTAATTGGTTTTTATTTGAATTTATAATTAATTCATCATAAAAATATCCATTATATATACATTTTTAAAACATTTATTTATAATATAGTTAAAAATATTCATTTTTTCCATTGAAATAACTATTTCAAAACTCTTATGTTTATAAATAATATTAATAGTATATTGTCTTCTCGTATGACTTAAAATTGCATATAACATAAGTTATTGAATAAATTTATTGTTATTTTAAATGAATGATTAAAATGATGTTATGTATAATGAAAGGTAAATTGTTTATTCCATTCAACACAATCTATTAATTAATTTTAATTAATTTTAATTAATTTTAATTAATTTTAATTAATTTTAATGAGGATATATCATAAATTATCATGATGATTCATCATACCCCCCTATAAAATTATTTTCAACTTCTAAATTCATTTTTGTTATCATTGTATTGACATTTTTGAATATTCTATTATTGACACCCATATATGAGAAATTAAATAATAAAAACATCACCTGAAATTGTAAAGTAGGAAGTATAAGGTCACTTGATGATAAAAATATCTCGGATTCAACATACCTAGAATTCAAGCACATAGACATAATTATTTTCTTTTAAAAATTATTCATGCCCCATTAAATCTTGACCTCAATCTTGTAGGTGTCACTTTTTTGCACACGATTGTTTGTTCTAATCTAATCTTTTCTTATTTATCATATGATGATTCTTTGAATTTAATTCAAGAATTCAAGCACATAGACATAATTATTTTTACTTGGTTCGCCCTCATTGGGATACATCCAAGAAGCATACAATGGTGATGTTATGATGTACCATATCCACTAAAGATCACTACTATTTATAAGGTTCGTTCTAGATCTTCTATGCCCAGGATTAATACCTTTACAATTTTTAGGGTCTCCTCACTACATTACCAGGGTTCACTCTCTATTTCTCTTCCTTTGGAAGTCTACCAGTGGGAAGGATCACCATATTCTCATTCCTTCGCTCACTCCTCTTGGAAGGGATCCACTAATAGTTTAGGGACATTTAAGTACCTTCATTATAATAAATTAATGCATCCTATATTGTTTGTAGATTCTCTATTGATTTTGCACTTTTATCTACTAATGAATATAACATTACCACAGAACATTGGGCACTCCCTTTTGAAAACCCATCACAAAGTTCACATCTCTACAAAGCTCCTTCTTTTGTGAAGCTCAAACCATCCTTCGTTAAGTACACCTCCCCTCATAAAGATCATTATTTTTTAGAGTTAATACTAGCCTTCATGAATATCTATCATTTTTTTAAATCTCACCTAGCCTTCATAAATCACACCTATTTCATAAATCTCAAAAGGCCTTTGCGACGTTCCTCGCGTTTTCAAATCTCAATTAGCCTTTGTGAATTCAATTACTTTCATGAAGCTCTCTACCTTCACACAAGTCCTTTGTGATTTGAGAGCCTTAATATTTTCATTGATTCTATATTTAATACCCCCATTTTTGGGTACATAACCCCCTTTCCATATGTTTTTTTAAATGGTGTGTCTTTGATAGAGAGTTTCCATAAAATAAAGTGTTTCCATAAAGTTGAGAGTTTCCATAAAATAGAGTGTTTCTATAAAATATATAGCTTCCATGAAATATATATTTTCCATAATATTGAGACTTTCCATAAATTTGGGTGTTTTCATAATGTTGGTTATTTCTATAAAGTTGGTTGTTTCCATAAAGTGGGGTGTTTCTATAATGTGGGTTGTTTCCATAAAGTGGGGTGTTTCCATAAAGTTGGATGATTCCATAAAAAGGGTAAAGGTGAAGGATGGGAGAGTTTGGGGGTTTTATAATTAGTTTTGGGACCAAAATTAAGGTCACACGATCCATACAGAGTTGACCCAAACCCTGTGGTCAAACCTTGCGCAGTGGTCAAATCTAGATCATATTTTCTAAGAGCTTACTCATTTTTTTCTATATTTTTTTTGGCTTGAAAACGCCCCTATTTAGAGATTCATCTCTAGATATGTCTATATAACCCTCCCCACATGATTTTAAGCCAACCTAGAGTCTTCCCATGGTGATTTAAAGCTCGATTCTTGGGGTAAGTGTCGATCTTCTTGGTTCTTTTCTATTTTCTGCAAACCCCTCATTCTCCCCTTCTCATTTACTTATATATACACCTCTTGTGGGTATATAAGAGTTTTTAACGTCATTTAAGGCTAAATATGGTTTTTTAGTGATAGAGTAAGATATTTAAGCTACTTTCTTCGAATCATGATATGATTTGTGAGGTATGTCACCATTATTTCCTGATTTTTCATGTTTTCTTAGATCGTCTTAGATATACTTCTCCGATCTCAATTATTTCTCATATCTGAACCTATAGTGGTTATATATATGTTTTGTTATTCCAAATAATTGAATTATGAGTCGTGATCTTGCTATGATAAGAGAATTATGGTTGTTCTTAAAGAATAAACATGTCTTCTTGTGTATTCTTCATCTGTTGTCGAGTTTTGTCAAAAACTTCAAGGTAGGTGGCTTCACTCTCATTCCTATTTCTTTAATTGAATATATTAGTTTTAAATTGGTTTATTTTAATAGTATTTCCTGTGAAAATCTTGTAATAAATCTTCTTCAATGATGATTTAAGGTTTTAGTAAAATTGTAAAATCTTGGTGAATTGTTGTGTAATGTGATTTAGCCTCATGAATTTAAAATGATGATTTGAAATTATAGATTTTCTAGATTTTTTTTAAATGGTATTATGAAAAAAAATTCAATAAAAATGGTGTATTTAATGAAAATGTGTTTTAGCTTTATTGTTGTGCATATTGGTGTGTGAGTTCATATTGCATTTCTAGGGCTTGGTTGAAATATGACCCTGTGCTTAATGCCAAAGGTTAAATGGAAGAAGGGATATAAATTTTAAATTTAATATATAGGGATTAGTTTAAATATGAACTTTTACTCAGTTCCAAATGGTTAATTGAACATGGGAAACAATTAGATTTTGATGACTTGGTAAATCAACAAGAAACCACTCATGAGTATGGAACTTTTATATTGTTGCATCCATGGTTGGTTGCATGTGTTTTTACAATGGTTGGGTATGCCAATAAAGGGATATTTTGAAATGATTATAATGCTTATTTAGTTATTTTTCGAGAAAAATATCTTGCTGGGAAAATTGGTTTCAATTGCACTTGTATGCTTTGGGAAATGAATGGTGTTGGAAACTTGTTTATATTTAGTTATAAACTATTTTTGAGAAATTTTTTTATATAAACTATTTTATATAACTTTTTCTAACTCTTCTATCCTATTGGCATGAGTAGGTAATTCATTGGAGAAAACCTACTGAGTTTTATACTCTCCCAAACATTGGTACTTTAGTGCTTTTTCATATGCAATCTTCCTGGACAAGGGAAAAGGTAATGTTTCACATGTGTTTAGCACTACCATGTGGTTTTTGGGCTGTTCAGATATTGTGGAGCTTAGATATTCTGGATCATGGAGTCTTTAGGTCTTTTGAGAGTCTTTTGTAGTTTATCCACTGTGTACTTTGATACTTGGTTGTTATTATATTGTATCTTACTTTGAGGTGGTTTTGAGATACATAAAGTTGTTGAGTTGTCTTTCATTCGTTCATGCATCATATAGTGAATTACTGGTTATGGTTGGTTGGTTTATTGGTTTTTCTCATAAAGGGTAAATCGTTCCCCACAAGTATTTTCAACCCTTCATCATTTATTTCCTACTGTTAGCATCTTGGGGGTGTCGCCTAAGGCCTAGTAATGAATTTTTGTACTCTCAAGACAATGTGAATTGGAGGGTCATTAAAAATAGTATCAGCTTGTTCTGTCGTTGCCTAACAAGAATTCATCAATGTTCCTAGTTTTGTAGATGAAATACCTTATTTTCTATTCCATGGGTGAGAATCCTAGAAAGGAGTAGGATTATCAGAACATGAAATGTTTAGCATAACAGGATGTAGTTAACCATTTTATGATGAACTTCATGTTACGAGGGAGTTGGGTAAATAAGTGTTTGGAGACACTTCTAGGATTTTTAAATCACATTTTCATGGGTTTATCCAATGAGAAGAGCATGAAATGCATTGTAGAGGAATGAATTCCCACTAGGAGTGTATACATTATTTCGAGTAATGATTCATGTATTGAAAAAAAGTGTTAATTATTTTAAAAGTATGGAATTTGTTTCCAAATGAAACATTTTGAAAATGTAAATGCTTATCATATATTTTGAAATTTTCAAAAGCATGTGAAGTGATTTAAAAAATGGTTGAACATGTGAAAAAGGTTGTTTTGGAAAACAATGTTGTTATAGTTGATATGATATAATTTAAAATTCTAAGACAAGAGTTGCTAGATAGTGAGATAAATAGAGTTTGTGGTTAGTTTAGAAAATGACACTTGGTAGGCATCGTCGAAACCAACCAGAAGAAGCTGTAGAGAATGTCGTTTCACCTAAAACACAAGTGAAACAAGAGTTGGTTCAGAGTATTGTCCATAATTTTCAAGTTGTGGAAACAAGGAACATGAGAAATGAGCCGCAACATGTGGATCATACCATCCAGTTCATGAAGTAGAATCCGCCTAATCTTTGGGGTGATTCTGAACCCAAGAATGTAGAGGTGTGGCTGTGTAGGATGAATCGTATCTTCAACTTCATTGGAACACCAGTAGAGCTAGAGGTCAAACTAGTGACGTATATGCTCTAGGATATTGTACGTCAGTGGTGGGATTTAGTGGTGTAGGCTAAATTGGATGAAGGCATTACATGGGATGATTTTAAGGAATTGTTCATCAAAAATTATATCCTCACATGTTCATGTTATAGAAAATTATGGACATCTTCAGCCTAAAATAAGAGTGTCTCTCTATCACAGAGTGTGCGGATAAGTTCATGAACATAGAGCACTTTTCTCCAGATGATGTGGAAAGTGCCTCTTTGAAGGCATGCATCTTCGAACTAGAGATACAACCAGATATTTGATCAAAGATTTTAGTACTTTTTATCACATATTTTACAGAGAGGGTGAATAGATAGACTATGGATGAACTTGATATATTGTGATCTATGGTAGGAGGCATGATAATACCTACAGGAAATGGTGGGAACTCAACCACTATGAACAATCAAAAAAGGGACACCAATTTCAATGGTGCACGTGGAAATCATAACTAAATGGATGGATCAATAAACCTTCTCCCATCACCCCAGAGAAAATCAAGTTGGTTTCAATGTGGTTTTCATGAACACATAAAGTGAGATTTTATGACACAACCAAGATCATATCATAATTTCAAAAATATGGTACATCTTTACTACAATTTCCATATTTCTTTAAGGTCAGCTGCTTGAGACACTTCTAAGACGTCACATGCATCATATTCTTTAATTGGATGAGGAGAAAAAAATCAGTCTCGTTAGTAG
Organism: Viscum album; assembly: GCA_963277665.1. NCBI lineage: Eukaryota > Viridiplantae > Streptophyta > Magnoliopsida > Santalales > Viscaceae > Viscum > Viscum album. The sequence goes on along the minus strand of OY728120.1, from coordinate 530,283,703 downwards.
AGTAGACCTAGCCATGGTGATTATAGAAATACCTTGACTCCTCAACCAGGGAAACCTCAGCAAGGAAACAAGGAGAATAGTGTAGCGAAGAATCTATTGTATGGATCTGAGTAGATGATTTTTGATGATCAGGCTGGACCATGTTCAATGAGAGGTATGATTCTTTTTAATTCTACATTTTTTAAAAGTGTTGTTTTATACTGGTGTATCACATTCCTTTATTTCTTCTAGTTCTGTTGACTTTCTATGTTTAAAATAGGAAATGATTCCTTCTATTTTGAAGCTACAAACTGTACTCAGTGAAAGATAATGTCAAGCCATTATGTATAAAGCATGTGCTATAACTATTAATGGAGATGAGATAAAATGGGACTTATCGATGTTGGATATGGATTTCATTGATGTAATATGGGGTATGGATTGGATGAAAATGTTCAAGGATCAAATATATTGTTATAGGAGAACAGTAAGTTTCCTGACTAAGGATGGCATCGAGAATCTATTTAGAGGAGAGAGGATTGTAAATAATGGTGAAAAGATATTGTTGGCGCCAATGGTGGGAATAATATCTTACCAGTTGGTAGCATTGAGTTTGGCATCAATAGAATAGATCGAGGAAAATAGTATTCCAACTATTGTGGATTAATTTCCAGATGTCTTTCCCAAGAACTTCTCATGGTTACCACCTCTATGGGAAGTGGAGTTTACGATTGGTCTTATTATGGGGACCAGTCCTATTTACCTTTTGTCATATAGGATGGCACCAATAGAGTTATGGGAATTGAATGTGCTGTCAGAGGAGATGGAAAGAAATGGTTTCATTCAACTAAGTACATCTTCATGGGCAGCACTGGTTTTGTTCATGAATAAGACATATATAACTCTTAAGTTGTGTGTTTATTATAGTAAGATTAAACCATTCAAGATAACAAATAGATATCCACTTACATGAATTGATGATATGTTCAATCAATTAAGGGGAGCTATGTGGTTATACAAGATTGACTTGCAATTAGGATATCACCAATTGAGAGTTTCGAAAGAGGATATTCCAAATACAACTTTCAAAAGTAGATATAGAAACTATGAATATGAAGTCATTCCTTTTGGTATAATGAATTCAACATCGGTCTTCATGTCATTAATGAATCAGATATTTCAACAATATCTTGATTGTTTTTTGTGGTGTTTTTGGATGACATTTTGTTCTATTCAATGCTAGGGTCTGACCATGAGGTGAACCTAGAAACAGTGTTACAAATACTGATAGATCGTCATTTTTATGCCAAATTATCAAAGTTTGATTTTCGGATATAGTAAGTACTTTTTCTTGGCCATTTCAATTCTAAGAAAGGTGATTCTAAAAAGATAGAAGTTGTTATCTCTGGGCAACCACCGAATAATGTTTTCATGATACAGAGTTTTATTTGTCTAGTTGGTTACTTTCGATGCTTTGTGCATGATTTATCATGACTAGCTTCACCAATGACAGCTCTGACAAATAATAGTGATCCATTACAATGGACAGAGGAACGTCTGAAGTCTTTCCCAGAACTGAATGTTTGGCTTATATCAGCACCTATCATGATCTTTCCAGAATCACGACAGGGGTATGTGGTGTATTGGGATGACTCAGAATTAGGTTTGGGATGTGTTCTCATGAAAAAAGATCATGTGGTTTCTTATGTTTCAATTTAGATGAGGGTGAATGAGGAGAATTACCCAACATATGATTTGGAGTTAGCTGTAGTCATCCATGTTTTGAAAACATGGAGACATTATCTCTTTGGTGAGAAATTTATTGTGTTTATGAATCACAAAATCTTGAAACACTTTATATCACAGTGATATTTGAATCTGAGGCATAGGATATGGATGGAGTATCTAAAAAATTTAATTTTAATTGATGTACGCACTAGGAAAAAAAATTTAGTGGTGGATGCATTAAGTAGAAATTTGTATTCTCAGTTGGCGAAAGAAGCTTCATATGATTGGAAGTTGATGTCAGTCTTATCTGACATCCATGTGGAATGTGAAGACCGAGTTGATGTTGCAGTTTTCTTTTTAGATATTATTGTTCCTGATTTAGTAAAAATGATCAAAGAGGCACAAACATCTGATGCATAATTTCTGGTAGTAAGTTCAAAAATCAATGGTGGGGAGACCATTGAGGGCTGTAAATTATATGGGGGTTCAGTTTTGTGTTTTAGAGATCAGATGGTTGTACCTATGGTTTTTCAAGAAGAAATCCTTCATGCTTACCACCATAAGAGATGGGTTGTATATCCTGGTACATAGAATATGTATAAGGCATTGAAGATGCAGTTTTGGTGGAGCGGCATGAAAAGGAAGTTGGCCAAGTTTGTCTAATGGTGATTAACTTGTCATCGGGTTAAAGCATAGTATCAGAGGCCAATTGTAATTTCACAATCATTTCCCTTCCCAATGTGGAGATGGGATCAAATGGAAATGTATTTTGTTAAAGGTCTTCTAAGAATGGTCTGGAAACATGATTCCATTTGGGTGATAGTGGATTGTCTAACCAAGTCGGCCCACTTCATCCCCATTCGTGAAACTCATACGGTGGAGGATCATTCAAAAATCTATATATAAGAAGTGGTAAAAATGCATGGTGAATTGTTTTCAATAGTATTAGATAGATATCTGAGGTTCATGCCTTGTTTCTGGAAATCCTTACAGAAAGCCCTTGGGACTTGGTTGACTACGAGCACAGCGTATTATCCTCAGATGGATGGGCAATCTAAGCGGATGATACAAAGGTTGGAAGACATGGTGTGGGATTGTGTAATGGATTTTTGTGGCTCATGGGATTATTATATACCCTTAGTGTAGTTCTCATACAATAACAGATATCCAGCCCCGATACACATGGCTCTGTTTGAAACATTGTATGGGCGTCATTGTCCTTCTCCACTATGCAGGGTGGAAACGGGTGAAACATCACTAGTTGGGCCAAGCCTTTTCCACGAAACAATAGAGAAGATCCACATGATTTGAAAGAGGATGTATATGGCTCATAGTAATCATGAATCTCATGAATATCACCACTGATGACTGTTGTCGTTCGCTGTGGGTGATCATGTCTTCTTGAGGATCTCTCCAAGGCTTGGACATCGTCGTTTTGGGAAGAAGGGAAAGTTTTCTCCTAGATAGATTGGATATTTTGAGATACTAGAATGGGTTGTAGAGGTGGAATATCGGTTGGCATTACCACTATTGGTTTAACATGGTGCATAATGTGTTATATGTATCCGAGTAGAAAAAGTATCACACTGATCCTAACTATTTGATCAGATGGGATCATGATGACCTATAATCGGATGCATCATATGTATATATCCTAATGCAGATCATAGATAGAAAAGAGAAATTATTCTGTGGTAAAATCATCAGCCTAGTATGGGTTTTACGACAACATAGTCAGCTTCGGGAAGAGACTTGGGAACATGAGAAGGAAATTAAATAACAGTGGCCAGAACTCTTTTTGTCCAGTAAGGGTTTTCTACTTTTTGAGGATGGAAATAAAAATTTTGTGGAGAATGTAGTACCCCTGGTTTTAGGTACATAACCCCCTTTCCTCATGTTTTTTTAAATGGTGTGTCTTTGATAGAGAGTTTCCATAAAATTGAGAGTTTTCATAAAATAGAGTGTTTCCCTAAAATATAGAGTTTCCATAAAATAGATAGTTTCCATAAAATAGAGAGTTCCCATAATATGGATAGTTTCCATAATGTTGGGGGTGTTTCCATAATGTTGGTTGTTTCCAAAAAGTGGGTTGTTTCCATAAAGTGGGGTGTTTCCATAAAGTGGGATGTTTCCAAAAAAAATCCATAAAAAGGGTTAAGGTGAAGGATGTGAGAGTTTGGGGTTTTTAAGGAGTTTTGGGACAAAAAGGAAGGTCTCACGATCCACACACGGTTGGCCAAAACTGTGTGGTCAAACCTTGTGCAGTGGTAAAATCTACATCCTATTTTCTAAAAGATTACTCATTTTTTCTCTATATATTTCGTTTTGGATTCCAAACACCCCTATTTCGAGATTAATCTCCCTATAAGGCTGGATAACCCTCCCAAAATGAGTTGGAGCCAACCGAGAGCCTTCCCTTGGTGATTTCAAGCCCAATTCTTGGGGTAAGTGCCGACCTTCTCGGTTCATTTCCGTTTTCTGCAAACTCCTCCTTCTCTCCTTCTCGTTTTCTAATATCTACACCTAGTTTGGATAGATATAATTTTTTTAAAGTCAATTAATGATAAATATGGCATTTTTAATGATCGACGAAGATATCTAAGCTGCTTTCTTGGAATCTTGATCCAATTCTTAAGTTACTTCACCATTCTTTCCTGATTTGTCACGTTTTCATAGATCGTCTTAAATCTACTTCTCTAATCTCCTTTATTTCTAATATATGAACCTATTGTGGGTAGATATACGTTTTTGGATTCCAAATAAATCAATTTTGAGTCGTGATATTTATAGTCTAAGAGAACTATGGTCATTCTTGGAGATTTGACCCCTCTTCTTGTGTGTTCTTCGTCTGTTGTCGAGTTTCATCAATAAATTCTAGGTAGGTGACTTCACTCTCATATCCTCCTGATATAATTGATTGTATTAGTTTAAAATTGGTTTATTTTAATGGGATTGATTATGAAAATCCTGGAATAAATCTTCTTCAGTGATGATTTATGGTTTTAGTGAAATTGTGAAATCATGGTGAATTGTTGTGTAATGTGATTTAGCCTCTTGAATTTAAATGGTGATTTTAAATTATTGATTTTCTGGAAAGGTTAAATGGTTTGATGAAAAAAAATTCCTAAAAAGTTGTTTTTTATTGAAAAGGTGTTTTGGCATGATCGTTGGGCATATTGGTGTGTGAGTTCATATTACATTTTTGGGGATTGGTTGAAATATGACCTTGTGCTCAGTGAAAGGTTAAATGGAACACGTGATATAAATTTCATATTTCATATATAGGGATTGGATGAAATATGACCTTGTTCTTGGTTCTAAAGGGTTAATGGCACATGGGAAACAATTACCTTGTGACGACTTGGTATATCGACGAGTAACCATTCATGAGTATGAAATTGTCATAACGTAGCATGCATGGTTGGTTTCATGGGTTTATGGAATGGTTGGGTATTCCAAGAAAGGGATATTTTGAAATTATTTTAGAGATTTTTTAGTTATTTTTCATGAAAAATATCTTTCTAGGAAAATTGGTTTCAATTTCACTTGTATGATTTTGTTAATTAATTTTTTGGAAACTTGTTTATATTTAGTTATAAACAGTTCTTGAGAAATTGTTTTATATAAAATGTTTTATAAAATTGATTCTAACCCTTAAATCCTAGTGGTGTGAGTAAGGAAGTAATTGGGTAATACCTACTGAGTTGTATACTCACCCCTTCTTTGGAACTTTGGTTCTTTTGAAGATGATATCTTCTGGGAAAAGAGAAATATCACGACCTGTCCCCCGGGGCGCATACTGTGACTACACCAAGCCCACCTTCCATAGGCTAGGGGATGGTGACTAGAACGGAAGGTGTTTTCCATAAAACTGGGAAGGCATTGCCTATATAACCTGTAACACAGATAACCAAGCACACAACAAGATACGAACTCAAGTAAACTGAAGAGAAAACATAGTGAGTACAGTAAGTAAAGGGTCCAGAAATACAAGCCCAGCTGGAAAGTAAAAGAAAATGAATGTACAAGTAAAATGGAACAGCTCTTGTGAACACTCGCCAAGGATCCTACCTAAAGGGTAGGTACAACTCTCGATTTGTCGTATCTGTGGTATGCCTCGTCTAAGGTCTACCTCTTAGCTACCTCCAGTCCTGGTACTCACGTCCTTAGTCAGCGATGTTCGTCATCTGCACCAAACACAATGAGGTGCGGGAACAGCCCATGTAGGGGTGAGTATAATGATACTTAGTAGGGACCCTGAGACCCTCAATGTCTCACAAAATCCACAAAGGATAATCCACAATGCATGAAATCAATTGGCAATCCAACTTAGGTAAATGATGATACATATACCTAAGTAAACAAGTATACCCATCTCAATCATGACGATAACAAAGAGTATAACTCAAAACCCAAAGCTCAACTGTTCCACAAAGGAAGGAATACCATGAAGGAAAGTACCACATAGGTATGCCACACAGATGAATACCCCAAGGTATTACCACAAGGAAAGTACTGCTCATGTATGAACTCAGCTCACACCAGGTATAACATAGGTACAATAGTAGAGATGATTAGATGAAACTACGAAATCATATTTCTCTATTAAGAGGTAGACCCATGAAGGATCTTTAAATGATGTATGACACAGGATCGCAAGGTGCTGACCCACAAAGGATCGCTAAGTGCTGACCCACACAGGATCACAAAGTGCTAACACACACAGGATTTCTATATGCTGACCCACACAGGATCTCAAGGTGTAGACCCACACAGGATTGCTAGGTGCTTACCCCCACAGGATTTCTCTAAGTATTGACCCACACAGGATCGCTCTACATTCTGCACATCACAGCAAGCTATTGGTTCCTACAAACTGCTCCCTCATCTTAGGGAGGATCCGCTCTAAAAGAAACTTTTTGGTACTCAAAATGCCACGAAGTCCCATGAAAAAGTATATCAAAGGACGTATTGGTCATAGCGGTCTCAACACAAAAGACGACATGTCATTCAGATGCCCAGTCTGTGAATTATTAGCCTTTTTTTCCCAGGGCCTGGTTGGATTCGTGCTCGATCCAACCCAACCATTCCCCAACAATATCCAAAACTTCAGTGGGGTATACCAAAGGGACCGTCTCTCTCCAAGGTTTCTATTGCCACTTTTGGTTCATCAAACTAACGTCTGGTGCCAAAGTTGTGGCCCACATAAAGTACAGGGTTGTATCTGGTTTGGGTCTTGTCTGACTCAGTCGGACCAACACAGCCTGACCCACTGCATCCGGCTAGGCCCTGTAGGACCTAGGGGTGCCGCGGGGATTCGGGGCGGCTCATATGTATTGGTTTCATGAGGGAGTGGGGTGGCTCATCCACAGGGGTGTTGGAAGGGCATGGGGCGGCTTGGCCTAGGGGTGTCGCAATGGGGAGAGGCAGTGGGGCAGCTCGGCCTGGAGGGCGGCAGCCGCAGGGGTGTCGTGAGGCAGCGCAACCATAGAGGGTCGAGGTCATGGGTGTCGTGGGGTGGCTCGGCCAGGGCAGCACGCCGAGGCCATGGGTGTCGCGGGGTGTCTCGGTCAGGGCGGGGCGACGAGGTCACGGTTGCTGTAGGGTGGCTCGACCGGGGCTGTGCGGCAAGGTCGTGGGAGCCGCGGGCGGGCTCAGCCGGGGCGACAGGGCGTAGCCGCGGGAGCCGCAGGGCGGTTCGGCAAGGCCATAGGAGCCACAGGGCGGCTCGGCCGAGGTGGCGCGGCGGGGCCGGGAGGTGGTTTGGCGAGGCCTCAGGGCGGTGCAGCGAGGTCGCGGGAAGACGATGGCCTCAGATGGCGGAGCGCCACGGGGCAGCGGGGCACCATGCCTTCATTGGCGGTTCTCGAGTTCCACTGGTTCCAATCGCCTCCACCAGTCACCATCACCAAAGTCTCATTCTTTCATTGTGAAAGATACACCATTTATGAAGAACGGTGGAGGGGTCGGGCCATGTTTGTTTAGTCTGCACCCTCCGCGTTTGAGCGGTAGAAATTGGTTCAACAAGAACAAGAATATCAAGAACCGGTAAAGGAAAATAATTCCAACACCCTCCCGTCCTCTTTTTATTTATCGATGTATGTCATGAGGAAGGAGACGACATCATTGGGAATAGACAAATTTCGGTGACGTCGACTTTTCCTTCATCATCGGTGGAGATGTTCCTAATTGGCGATCCTTCGACGAAGTTTGGAGAACAATTCATTGAAAGTGATGCATTCTTCATTGGAGTTCTTCGTTAGAGATATTTTCTCCCAATATTTCTCCTCGCCCAATTCCACTAAATTGAAAAGTAGCCAACTTCTGATATGTTTCCCCAATTTAATTGTTGACACAAATTATGTTGGCTCCACTTAATTAATTGATGAGTTTGGCACAAAATTAATTAAAAGGAAGTGAAACCATTAATGTGGGGGATGTTTAAAATGATTCCCCACACTTAAGTGGGAGTTCAAGGGTGTTTAGCCTCGAGTGGTCCCCACCACCATAACCTCTAATGGGAGGTTTAGGATAGGTGGCCCCCACCTCCATAACCTCTCATGGGGGGTTTTAGTTCAGTTATCCCCACTTGTGAAACATCCACATGGGAGATTGAAAAGAAAATAAAAATAAAATGTTACATCATTTTATTTAATTTTATTATTTCACAAATATGTGAAAAGATAACATCCACCCTCGACCTACTATGGTTGAGGTGAAGGTATCATTAAGAAAATATAGGCACTGTGAGTTCAACGGTGTCCTCATATTTCTATTATGAGCAACGAATAAAATGTTAGAAAATCTCGCTCGCGCATTTACTGAACGTACCCGAAACAAAGTTCCAAATTTTATTCCGGGCACTCCGGGCCTCAGAATCATGTGCCGTCAATTTTCACGGACTCATAAAATTCATATTTAATTAAAAAAATTACATGGAGATTCTAGGTATTTACATTCTCCCCACGTCAGGGCTTTACGTCCCTATAATCCACAACTCAATCTAAGGGAAAAAGTGGGGGCACTGAGCACACATTTGAGCTTTCCGCTTCCATGTGCTCTCCTAGAGGTTCCCCTGCTTCCAACATACACACACTAGAGGTATCAACCACCCAGGAAGGACACACTCTTATCGATCGTCAATCTCCACTGGAACCACCGTAAAAGTCTCCCCATCATTGACGTCCAGCTCGCTGTGATCGATGATGTGAGAAGGGTCGTGTACATATCTCCTCAGCTAGGATATGGGGAAGAAATCATGCACCTAATGAAACTGAGGTGGAAGTGATAAGAGGTATGCCACCACGCCAACTCTACTGAGGACCTAAAAAGGTCTGATGAATCTCAGAGATTACTTGCCACCTTGGCCAAATCTCCACAAACCTCATCGAGGTGAGACCTATAGAAAGTTGTGGATTCCATCCTCAAACTTCAGAGGTCTTCATCTTCTATCGGCATACAACTTTTTCCTACTTTGTGCAATCTTCATCCACTCCTGGATGATCTGCACCTTCTATGTGGTAGCATGTACCGTATCTCGTCCCACTAGTTTTGACTCCACTAAGTCAGTCTAGCACAAAGGTGATCTGCAAGGTCTCCCATACAATGCCAGAAAAGGTGCCATCCCAATGGTGGAGTGATAGCTATTATTGTATGAAAACTCCACCAAAGGCAAATGATCCTCCCAGTTTCAACCCATGTCAAGGACATAAGCACATAACATGTCCTCGAGGGTCTGAATGGTCTGCTCAGTCTGACCATCCGTCTGAGGATGGAAGGCGGTGCTTAAATGAAGATGTGTCTCAAAAGCCTCCTGCAACCCCTTCCATAGTCGGGAAGTAAAACATGTATCACGATCGGAGACAATCGTCGAGGGTACTCCATGTAGGAAAAAAATCTCATGCATATGGAGGCGTCCCAAGCTCTCTATTGAACCCTGTTCTTTTATAGATAGGAAGCGGGCCGACATGGTGAGTCAGTCAATGATCTCCCAAATAGAGTCATGTCCCATGGATTTATGTGGAAGTCCTATCACAATGTCCATGGATATCCCATCCCAATCCAATCAGTACCCTCTAAAGGCTGAACCAGGCTTGTTGGTACATGATGCTCCGCCTTCACTTGCTGACAAGTGAGGCACCGAGAGATAAACTCTACTGCTACTTTCTTCATTTCTGGCCCCCAGTGTTGTTGTCAGAGGTCATAGTACATCTTCGCCACTCCTTGATGTACCACTGGAGGGGATGTGTGGAACTCCCTCATCTCTTACTCCTGAAGTGACACTAGTACCACAGTACATCCTCTAAAGAGGATGACGTGATCCAAACCTTCAGAAAATTCATCAGGGGCTTTCCCCATTGATATCTGAGCACGTCGAGCCTCGTAGTCAGTGTCCCCATGTCGCGCCTCACTGACTCGGTGAAGAATTGGGGGAGTGACTGTAAGAGACTGAAGGAAAGCTACTCCATCAAGATCCACAAAGGATATCTACATAGCGGCCTGCTGTTCTGTCACCTCACCTAGCAGTTGTATACTAGATCTCCTATTGAGTGCATATGCTACAATGTTACCCTTCCCAGACGTATACACTATATCGAATTCATAGTCCTGGAGGAACTAAATACAACATCGTTGTCTCAGGTTTAGGTCCTTCTGAGAGAAGATAAACCTGAGAAACTTTTGATTATAGTAGACTGTAAAATTTTTTCCCATAAGATAGTTTCGCCACATCTTTAAGGTAAATACCACTGCTACTAACTCCTGGTCATGGGTAGTGTAGTTCTGCTCATCCTATCTCAGCTGTCGAGTATCATATGTGATCACTGATTGCTCCTACATCAGGACACATATGAGTCCAGTCCCTGACGTGTCGTAGTACACTACGTACCCTACACCTTCCTCTGGTAGCCTCAAGATGGGTGCACAAGTCAGCCTCATCCTCAGCTCCTGAAAATTCTACTTGCAACTCTCCTACCACATGAAGGGTTCCCCCTTCTTTTTCAACGTTGATAGAGGTGCTGCAACTCTAGAGAAATCTGGTACAAGCCTTCGGTAGTATCCATCCAAACAAAGGAAACTCCGTATCTCCATCACAATCCTAGGTGGAACCCAAAAAGTACTGCCTCAATATTCGCTGGATCAACTACAACTCCAGTGTCTGATATGACATGTCCTAGAAAGTGAACCTCTAAGATCCAGAACTGGCCCTTCGAGAGCTTACCATAAAGACAGTGCTCTCATAGTGTGTCCAGTACTACCTGTAAATAGTAGTCATGTTCCTCCTCAGAAGCCAAGTAGATCATAATTTCATCGATGAAGACTACTACAATGTGATCAAGGTATGGCTGAATGATCATGTTCATGAGTCCCTTGAACACTCCTGAAGAATTGGTTATACCGAATGGAAGAACCATAAAATCTCAATGGCCGTACCGACATCTGAAAGACTTCTTCTGCACATCCTTGTCTCATACTCTGAGCTGGTGATATCCAGATCTGAGGTCTATCATCGAGAACCACCGTGCTCCCTTAAACTGATCAAAGAGTTCGTCAATCCTTAGAAGTGGGTACTTGTTCTTCACTGTCACCTGGTTCAGGTGCCGATAGTCGACACAATGTATCAAGCTCCCATCCACCTTCTTGGTGAACAGAATTGGGGCTACCCAAGGAGAAACACTGGGCTGAATGAATTCCTTCCTCTTCAAGTCCTCTTGTTGTACACGCATCTTACAAAGCTTCGCAGGAGCCAACCAATACACTGGTGTAGATACTGGTGTCATCCCAGGGTACAAGTCAATGTAAAATTCCACCACTCTGTGAGGAGGTAGACCCATAACATCATAAGGGAAGTCATCCGAATACTGGTCCACCACTATAGGATAACTCAGACTCTCCACATAAACCACTCTGAGGGTAATTCTAGCCAACTAATGAGTGTTCAGCTGCACTCTCCTCTGAGTAAGTCCATACTGTGCTGTAAAGGCTCCCTTCTTGCTAGTCAAGGTAAAACTGCTCCCATCTGGGTGGACACACCTCACTCGGTGCCAAATACAGTCAATATGGGCATGTAATTTAGATAACCAGTCGATAACCAATATGAATTCGTAAGGCCTTGACGCTGGTACTAGGAGATCCCAGCCGATGTTCTCGCCTCCTAGAGTAAGCTCACACTGCCGAAAAAAGTTTTTAATCGTTGAATCTGCTCTTGTATGAGTCTCTAGCTGTAAGGATCGATCCAACGGCTCCGTTGGAATCTCCGAGCTCCAAACGAGGGTAGTGGCAATAAAATAATGACTGTCACCTATGTCTATAAGTACTACAGGTAAGATGGAGTAGACAATGATCTTACCTTGTATCATCTCTAGAGCGCCGTGATCGTATGCCTCAGCTGCCTGGAGCCGGGCTCTCCCCTATCCACCTACTCTCTAAAGTATGGGTGGACCTGCTGGTGGTGGTGGCGGTAACATCACGAATCGTCGCCCATAGCCAACTGCACGGCCTGTTCCTCTACCACGTCTGCCTCCTCCCTGAAGACCTCCTCGGTCGAATCTATGTCCCTTCCTGGGTGATCCTTTGACCATCTGCTGATCATCCATATGGTAGGATGGGCAGTCACAAGCCATGTGACCCTACCTGCCACATGCGTATCACTGCCCACTACTACCATGATTGGCTCTGCCTCGGGTTCCCCACACAACCAAACCTGAATCCTGTGGTCGTCTACCTATAGGTATGGTCCTCTTGGACATCTGTGAAATCTGTCTATTTTAAGCTGTAGAAGACTCCTCTACGCGATGACAAGTAGTGGGTATCACTACTAGTGACTGATCAGCAAGGAAAAACTCCACTTGGAGGTCTCTTCCTAACACCATCGCCTGCAATGGGATGCTATGTGAGATCATCGAAGCCCTGATCTCCCTCCTGAGTCCTTACTTGATGGTCCGGGCCCTAAAGAATGGGTCCCGCACCATATCTGTGGAGTAGTGTGAGAGGTCAGTGAACCTTGCTGAGTATTGAGCCACAATCATGATGCCCTGCTGCAAATTAAGTATCTCTTATATGCACACTATGTGAAGAGTCGTTGGGACAAACTCTGCCTGAAACAGTCTCTCGAAGTTTTCCCAGAGAAGTGCCACCTCGCCGTGAGCCTGGAGGATCATGATCCACCATATTCCTACTTCTTCCTATAGTATATTGTCGGTAAGGATCACCATGAGATCGACTGGTGTCCCTACCAGTCCGAAGACTCTAACCACGGCCTCCAGGCAATCCTCAGCTGTCTGTGGGTCCGTCTCGCCCCTGAACCTGGGTGACCTCTGGCGTTGGGACTGGTGTAACGCACTCAATAGGCATGCACCCTCTCCTGCTGGAGCGAGAGGTATCGGTGGCCCAATGGGAAATGGTACCATTGGTTCCCCTGCTGGTTCCTCTACTAGAAGAGGGCCATGCACCGAGGCCTCTTTGCTCGGTGGGCTCTCCGTGCGTACTATATCCAGAACCCTAGATGGATGTCTGCATGGAGGCATCCAGAAATGAAACAGGAACACCATGGTCAATATGTTATACCTGGTGAGTTGACTCAATATATCACAACGAAAACTCTCAAAAACACACAAGCAGTATCTATGTTTTTGTGCACTGAGTCCAAAATCTGAATTCAGGGTCCTAGGGTATGGATATGTCAGTCACCGCACCAACACTAGATTCCCTAAACTGATAACCACATTCACTACACTGAACACTATTTTCATTAAAAACGAAAGATCAAAGTCCTATGTTCTACGGTAGAACTGGCCCCTCTAATGACAATTTGTCACGACGCATCCCCCGGGGCCCCTATCGTCACTACCCCATGCATGCCTTCCATAGGCCAGGGGCTAGCGACTAGCACTGAGGCGTATTCCCTAAAACTGGGAAGGAATTTCCTATATAACCTGTAGCACACACAACCATGCACACAGTAAGATATGAACTCTAGTAAACTGAATAGTAAACATAGTGATTTCAATAAGTAAGGGGTCCAGAAATACAAGCCCAACTGGAAAGTATAAGAAACTTAATGTAAAAGTAAACCGGGAATGCTCCTGTGAACACCTGCCAAGGATCATACCTGAAGGGTTGGTACATCACTCGGTAAGTCGTCTCTAAAGTATGCCTCATTTAAGGTCCACCTCAGAGCTACCTCCATTCATGGTACTCACGTCCTCAGTCAGCATTGTTCGTCGTCTACACCAAACACAACGATGTACGGGCATAACCCGTGCAGGGGTGAGTATAACGATACTCAGTAGGGAAACTGAGACCCTAAAGGTCTCACAAAATCCACAAGGATAACTCCCAAAGCATGAAATCAACTAACAAGACAACTTATGTATATGCCCATAGAGATACCTAAGTTATCAAGTATACCCATCTCAATCCTGAGGATAACATAGAGGCCAACTAAAAGCCCAAATCTCAACTGTTCCATAAAGGAAGGAATACAACGAAGGAAAGTACCACTCATATACGCCACACAAAAGAATACCACCAAGGTATTACAATAATGAAAGTACAGCTCAGGTAATAACTCAACTCAAACTAGGTATAACTTAGGTATAGTAGTATTGATGATTAGATGTAACTACAAAATAATCTTACTCTATTAAGAGGAAAACCCACGAAGGATCGCTATGTGTCGACCCACACAGGATCGCAAGGTGCAGACCCACATAGGATCGCTAGGTGCTGACCCACACATGATCACAAGGTGCTGACCCACACATGATCACTTCGTGCTGACCCACGCATGATTTCAAGGTGTTAACCCATAGGGTATCTCTAGGAATTGACCCACACAGGATCGCAAGGTCCTGACCCACACAGGATCAATCTATGTGATAACCCACATAGGATCGCTCTATGTGTTGACCCACAGAGGATCGCTCAACATTCTTCACGTCACAGCCAGCTATTGGTTCCTGAACATTGCTCGCTCGTCTTAGGGAGGATCTTCTCCACATGCTACTGGGAAATACTCAAACTATCATAACATCCCATGAAGAAGTATCTAAACGGACCACCACAACAAAGGGGTCTCAATGCAACATACAACACGTTATCCAGGCACTCGGTCTATGAGTTATTGGATTTTTTTTCCTAAGGGCCCGGTTGGATTCGTGCTCAATCCAACCCGACCATTCTTCATCATTATCCAAAACTCTAGTGGGGTATACCAAAGGGACTGTCTAGCACCAAGGTCTCTAGTTCCACTTTTGGTTCATCAAACAGACGTCTGGTGCCAAAATTATGGCCCATGTAATGTATACGATCATCTCTGGTCTGGGTTTGGTCCGACTCGATCGGACCGACCCAGCCCGACCCGCCCTGGGTCAAACCAGTTCGGGTGGACCGGGCCTGGCAGACCGCGAGGGTTGTGAGGCATCAAGAGTGCTGTGTGGACGAGGGGCGGCTCGGCTGCAGGGGTTCTGCGAGGGGGCAGGACGGCTCGGCCGCGAGGGTGTCGCGAGGTGGCTCGGCTGCCGAGGGCGGAGGCCCTGGGTGCCACATGGCAGCTCGGCTGCAGCGGCGCGGCGAGGTCGGGGCGGAACAGCGAGGTCGCGAGTGGCGTGGGCAGTGCGGTGAGGTCGTGGTGCCACGGGGCGGTGGGGCCGCGACGTCACGGCGAGGCTGTGGGTGGCGTGGGGCGGCTCGGCCCGGGCAGCGCGGCGAGGTCGCGCGTGCCGCGGGGCGGCGCGGCGAGGCCACGAGTGTCGTGGGGCGGCTCGGACGGGGGGGGGGGGGGGTATGGAGAGTCTGTGGGTGATGTTGGATGGCTCGGCCGGGGTGGTGCGACCAGGCCATGGGGCGGTGAGGGCCATGAATGGCAGTGCGCCGCAGGGCGGCAGGATGTCCTGCCTTCACCGGTGGTTCTTGAGTTCCATCAGTGCCAATCACCGGCACTGGTCGCCATCACCAAAGATGCCTTCTTTCATCGTGAAGGATACACCATTTTAGAAGAATGTTGGAGGGGTCGTTCCATGTTTGTTTAGACCGCACCCTCTATGTTCGATCTGTAGCAAGTAGCTCAACAAGAACAAATATATCAAGAATGGGTAAAGGAAAATAATTCAAACACCCTCCCTAAATTGTTTGATTTGTCGAAGGAGGTTATGAGGAAGGAGACGACGTCATTGGGAATAGACGGATGTCTGTGACGTCGGTGTTTCATCAATCGTCAGTGGAGATGTTCATCATTGCTGATACTTCGACAGAGTTTGAAGAAGAATTTGTCAAAGGTGAAGTGTTCTTCGTTAGCTTTCTTCATTGGAGATCTTTTCTCCCAATATTTCTCCTCTCCCAATTCATCCAAACTACAAGGTAGCCAACTTCTGATTTGTTTCGCAAACATAATTGTTGAAATAAATTAAGTTGTCTCCACTTAATTAATTGATTAGGTTGGCACAATATTAATTAAAAGGGAGTGGCACCATTAAAGTGGGGGAAGTTTAAAAAGCATTCCCAAACTTAAGTGGGAGTTCAAGGGATTTTAGTCTCAGGTGGTCCCCACCTCCATAACCTCTCATGGGAGTTTTAGGCTCGGTGACCCCCACCTCCATAGCCTCTCATGGGAGGTTTTATTTTAGTAGTCCCCACCTGGGAAACATCAACATTGGAGTTTCAAAAGAAAATAAAAATAAAATGTTATACCATTTTATTTTATTATTTCACAAATATGTGAAAGTCTAACTTCCACCCTCGACCTACTGCAGTAGAGGTGAAGGTATCCTTAAGCGAATATCGGTGTTGTGAGTTCAACAGTGCCCTAAGATTTTAATTCTGAGCACTGTTTCTACTGTTAGAAAATCCTGCTCACACGTTTACCGAACGTACCTGAAATAAAGTTCAGAAATTCTTTCGGGGCACTCCGGGCCTCGGAATCACATTCGAATCACATGCGGTCAATTTTCACAGAATCTTAAAATTCCTATTCAATTAAAAGGAAATTACCGGGAAATTCAGGATCTTTATAGGAAAAGGTGATGTTTCACACGTGTTTAGCACTACCTCGTGATTTTTGGGATATTCTGATATTGTGGAGCTTGGAGATTTTGGAGCATGGAGTCTTGAGGTCTTTGGAGAGTTTTTTTTTGTTTATCCACTGTGTACTTTGATACTTGGTTATTCTTCCACTATTGCTTACTTTGATTTGGTTTTGAGATACATGAATTTGTTGAGTTTTCATTCATTCATTCATGCATCATATAGTGAATGTTTCGTTATGGTTGGTTAGTTTATTGGTTTATTTATTAAAGGGTAAATCGTCACCAACATGTATTTGAAACACTTCATCATTTATTGCTTTCCTTTGGGGTCTTGGGAATGTCTCTTAATGCCATTTAATGGCTCGTTGTACTCTCAAGACAATGAGAATTGGCGGGTCATTACAATAAATACTCTTATTAAGGGGGTAGAGTCCAATTTATTAGAATTTACACTGACTACAAATCCTTCCATCCACATAGCCCCATTTCATAAAGCTCCAATTTTTCCATAGTAATGCTCCATTTTTTGCAAATCTCCGCGGAACTTTTTAGTTTTCAATTATAATAAAAATCACGAGTCCTTATGTCAAATCATGTGTGCCACCATGATGCTCCTTTTCTTGTAATCATAGAGCTTCCATCAAACCCATTGCGTCCTCAAAATTTACATTACTTATTCCATTCATTAATTTCAACATAATCATAGATATCACTATATTCTCTTTGATCCTTCATGAAACACTCTTCAAGAAACCCATGTTTTCAAAACTCGTGCATTTTGCATATTTTTATGAGATCATCAAAGAAATTCAAATTTTTCATTTTTATAATAACCCCAAATTTTGGACCCCAAATATTTTGAAAATAGTTGAAAAAGTCACCACCTTGTATCTTTTATTTTTTTACCACCTCCATATCTTCCAATCCTTTTTCATGGTTCTTTGTCAAAGATTAATCTAGAACTCAAAAATTAACCATGGAAAACCACTTTTTCAACTGGAAAAACCAACCCAAAAATGATTTAATACTATATAGAGGTATTTCTTCCAATAATTGGTAGGAACTAAAATATTTATTTGGAAGGAAAAAAACTAATCCCCATATACTAATAGATTGTGATATAGAATCTTGTGAAGAGGAAGTTAATGAAACCTAATCCACAAACCGAATAATTGTGTAAAATTTCATTGATGATATCAAAAAAGGTGGTAATGTGATAATATTTTATTTCTAGATAATTTTTCTAATATTGAAGTGTTTCATTCACCATATTTACTAATTGAATATTAATTAACCCTTAAACAGTGATTAAAATTTCATACATTTATTAATGTCCACCAATATATCATCTTTTCTCCAAATGATTAGTATTTTAGATTTTTTTATCCTTAAAGCGCTAAAAGAAAAATTGTAAACACCACATAATATTAAAAGGGATAAAAATATATCCCTAATGTTTTTAAATAATAAAAAAACCCAAAAATGGTTATCACATAGTTAGATAATTACCAAAATTAATAAGACTTCAAAAAATATTCTTTTAAATTCATTAGTAATACAAAATGTTGACTCTAAATCATTCCATAAACATGCATCCTAAATAACCTCAACGACAAAAAATCTAAATAGTGTTTTAAATTCAATGATATCTCATTACTTCCATATTTCAATCCCCAAAGATGGTGATTTAATTTTGATGTCACATTTGTCACTTCTTCACCAAATCACTTTTCGATCATATGGTTATCTTTTTTATAATACTTTTATTCCTGTTGTTACCTAAAAATCCAAGTTTATATAAATCATAAAGTGTATCAGTACCATTAAACATATTTCCTTAATATGTATAGGAAAATTTAATAAAAAAATAAATTTTTATATATACTTCATCACAATAAAGTTTCTCCTAAAATTTCATTGACTGCCTCAAAATTTTCACTATATAAAAACCTCATTTTGTGTGTCTTAGAACATTGAAAAAGTGATAAACCATAAGATTATAGTCCTTTGAAGGTATCCATAACTCTTCATATAATATCATATTAAAACATTCTAGTCTACAAAATTACATAAATTATCCTTTAATGCCAACTATTACAGTCTAGAACCCACACTCCCAGATCCTATGCTAAAATCGATAACTTTACATTTCTGGATTTGATGATGATAATTGTGACATAATTTTTTCTCATCAAACCATTAAACATCAACGGAAAAAATTATTCCCTTATATTTTAGATGACCTTTTAGCTATAATGATTTTGAGAATTAGAACAAACTCTTATATAATCAATACAAAAGTCGACGAAATAACATTTCTCCAATTTATCCCACTTTTAATTATTTTTCAAAAGATTATTAACATCCTCCTTGTGAAACCATTAATAGTCAATAATTATTTAGAATCAATCAATAAAACCTATACATAAGGAAACATAATAAGGGTAAGCTTATATTTTCAGTAAGTGTAAACATAAGCATTAACAATTGAATTTTATCAATGAAAATTAGAGTGCATAAGGTTATGATGGCATAATAAAACAACATGAACGAGTCATAAAATAACTCATACCCATAAATACCTAGATCATAATATAATAAAACTTGGAAAATTTTATAGTCATCAAAATAAATAATCAAAATCCTTGTGATATCAATCATGGTCATTAGATATGTTATAAGATCCTAATAATAAATTAAAACCCTTTTGGGAAAATAGGAGAACTAATTTCATAAAACCCATTAAAACCCATTTATAAACCCTTTCAATTGGAATTATCATATGATAGAAGTCCAATATTATCAATAACCAATACATTAGATTGGGGTTAATGAACTCCCATCATTATTCTATTATAGGATTACCAAGTGCTATTTGGGCCACCCAATGTTACGCTAAAATGGGCATACCTAGTGCTACCTGGGACACCCCTTATTAATCTATAATGGGATTACCTAGTGATATAGGGCACCCCAAGTTAAGATATAATGGTATTACCTAGTCCTATCTAGTCCGACCATCAGAGAAGATATCCTATAAGCACAATTATAATTAAAACTCATTGAAACAGTCATAATTCCCTTATAACCTGATAAAACCATTGAAAATAATTTTTCTTAATATCAATCTCCAAAAAAACAATTAACATATGGAAAACAAGCATGTTCTAGAAAAATATCATTTAAACATGACTAACTGGTTGAAAATAACAAGATCTATAATAATCTCATTGAAATAGGGTTATCCCATGGAAAACAAATGTGTTCTATAACAATATCATTGAATCATTATTAACCCATTTGTCGAGAAATATATTTCAAAATATTCTGTTTAAAACATGATTAGCCCATGTAAGAGAAATTGTACTCAAAACAAAACCTTTAAAAGATCCGTAACTCATGGAAAATAAATTTTTTTCATAACAATATCATTGAATCATGATTAATCCATGTAAAATAAATAATCATCATAACAATATCTTTGAAACATTATTAACCCATGGAAACATAATGGGTTTCAAGAAAAATTATTTGAAACATGATTAACACATTTAAAAGAATTTTTTTTCAAATAATTCTATTACAAACATGATTAAACCATTAAACAATGTTTCTAAAAATAATCTCATTGAAAGAAGAATAATGCAAGGAAAAGAAATGGCTTTCAAAAAAACTATTTAAAAGTATAAATATTCAACTATGAAAGTAATCATAATTATATAAATAAAAAATATTCCCTATGTAGGATAATTAACATCAATGGTTGATTACATGGATAAATTTAAATACAATTAAATATATCATTGATAACATTATTTTTGAAAATAATCATTAATCATTCCAAACTGTCCCATACCTCATTAAAATAATTGAATCACAAACCTAATGAATTGAATAACATTAAATCAAACATATTAACATGATAATATATATATTCATTATATGAAATTTCATAGGGCATTATATACACCCCATACAATAAAATAGGTTTATAATATAATAGATGTCAAAAGGAAGGAAAATTGTGATAAAAGTCTATTATATCTTTTGTAACATGGAAACCAAAATACCTATGAAAGATAGATCTATAAATGGATATTTAAAACCCTATAATTATAATGATTGGAATCATATAATAAATTAATGAGATTTGTATACACCACACAACAAAAATAGGTGATTAATATAAAATAATTCTTATATAAATAAAATTGAGACTAGAAATATCCTTTCAATGATCATATAATTGTTCTGAA
Organism: Viscum album; assembly: GCA_963277665.1. NCBI lineage: Eukaryota > Viridiplantae > Streptophyta > Magnoliopsida > Santalales > Viscaceae > Viscum > Viscum album. The sequence goes on along the minus strand of OY728120.1, from coordinate 530,262,717 downwards.
AATGTATTAAGAAATAATCATGTGCAACGAATGAAAACACATACAAAAACATAATAGATAATTTAACCCATATTCTTGGAATAATGTTTCTAATGAAAATTATTTTTTACATAGTGAATGGAAATTGAGTTAAGATATCCCTTATTTTGAGCCTGATTGCTCCAGATTTCACTATATATTCTTGAATAATAAACATTTATTAATTATAGAGCTGATACACAACCTTTTAAAAGTTTATTATTACATTTATTTTACTAATAAATATGTTATCTATAATTAATTAATCAATTGTGTTTATGTTGGATATTTTGACTATATTCATCTTATGTATCAAGACAGACATAGTTTGGTTAAATAAGGTCAATGAGGTCATCATTCAAAAATATGTAGATTAATAACCACAAAATAATATTCTGATATCTACCTCACATAATCATTTAAATTCAATAAAAAATTTATATTATGAATAATGAATTAGTATTATGATCATTGAGAAAGTATGTCGTACGTATGCATGAGTAATGTTGCCTTTTTTCAGGATCATTATTAACATATGGTATGTAACATTTATATATTAATAATGATAATTATATAATAAATAACATTATATTTTATTATATATACATATATACATATATATTTTTATTAGTTTTAATTGTTGATGAAATTCGAGGAATATCATTTCATCAAAGAGGTGTTAGTCCGCAGGTCAACGAACAATGTTAACATTTTTCCAATGTGTCAAATATTAAGAAATAATGTCATATATTATATTTATAAAAGTTTAATTATTTTATTAATATCAATTATATTTCATTTATGTCACAAAGTTTTATTAAATATATCCTTAATAAGTTCTATTTTAATTGTTAATGTATCACATCTCTTTGAAGAGGTGGCAGTCTACACGCCCATAAATGATGTTATTATATTCCCACATAATGTAAAACAGTATGGTATTGTCATATAAAAATAAAAAAAATGTATTAATAAATACTAAATATCATTTATATTTTATAAAAAATTATCTTCATAATTTTTTCCATGCTTTATAGTTGTTAACGGAAGAATGAATGACATTGGCACTTGAGGTGGTAGTCAGACATATACACAAATGATTATTACATATCACATTTGATGGAGGTGTGCATAGGTGTAAACATAAAACATAACATAATAAAATAAAATTATATTTATTATACTTATGTTGTTATATAATCATGTAATAATAATATTTTAGTGGTTAGAGGTTGAAATAAAACAAAAGTGCTCATTGAAAAATGTTATATCTTATTCTGGTATCTCTATTTAGATTTCTCCAATAGAATTTGATGGTCTTCTTTTGACCAAATTTGAAGATTATTGGGTGAGAATAGAAATTTTAAAAGCATATTTTTGTATTTTTTGGATGGTAAAATTGGTCTGAGATGTTTGAAGTAGTGGGAAGAGCGAGTGTCGTTTTATAGTGGAGAGGGAGTGGAATTCCTATAATACAAAAATGTTAACACTCTTGGGAGGTCTCTATTACATAATATTCCTAAAATAATGATACCAATTATATTTGAGAGTTAATTTGGCCAAATCTTGTCTAGAGAATAAGTTTTGGGCATTTCTAGGTCATTTTCCCCCTTAATATTAATGTTTTACCACTAAGTAAACTAATTTTTAACATAATCGATGTAAATTTTCAAACTTTCTTTCATTAATATTCCAGAAAAATTTTCTTTTTACCATACTAGAAATTATAAATTATTCTAATTCAAAATACATAATCCATTTCTCAATATTCAAATAACATATGTTGTAGAATTTAATTTTAAATTTAATCCCACATACAGGAGGACAAAGCATGTTTTTAACGTGAAAATAATCAATGTTTTTCTAACAATGAATATATTCAATCACTATGATAATTATTAAAATTATATAAATTGGATTAAATTATAAAACAATATCTAATATTACATTAAAAAAATTTAAAAATATATTTTAACTATAATCATTATTTATTAAAAAAAGTTGTTTTCAATTAAAATCCCTTATTTGTAGTTGGGGTTTTATTTAGTGATAGCACCCCATAATCCGACATGAAAAAATAGGGGTTCAAAACCCATTGGATGCAGGTATTATAATAGTATTGTTGTGTACTGTAGCGGTGGCAGCACAATAGCAATGAAGAGCACTATAGCTGTAGGTAGGTCACTATAGCAGTGGAAGGGGGCACTATAGCATTGGCGGGTACTGTGTGGTACTGTATTAGGCGAGTACTATAGAAGTAATATTCATAGATTGGCCCTAGGGCCAAAACATTGGTCCTATGAGCCATGTAATGGGATAAATGCCCACTGGGCCTTCAAGCCATGTAATGGGTCTCCCTCAACCATGTTAAAAGAGGCCTTTGCTTTTATTTAATAATAAATGAGGCTTCGGCCCCAACCTTTTAAAAAAAACATAAAAGAAATTATTTTCACAATTCATCAAAAAATGAACCTTAAATAAAAAATACCAAAAATTCACCCAAGGTAGATTTTATTATTCTTAAATTAAAAAAATAATATTATTTTTTCAAATAAAATATATAAAATTTTACCCATTTATTCGTGAAATGCACGATCCATTAATAGTCCATAAAACCTTCTTTAAATAATATACAACTTTATATGCATCAAATTAGATTTATTCTTATCCTATGTCTAAGAAATTTATTGGATGAATTTATAAAAATTTGATTAAATATAATACATATAAATTTTGTAATATCTTTCACTAATTCTGAGTAATTTAATTTATTGTGATAAAATTCCATTATGGGAATAAAAATAGTTTTTTCAAAAAAAAATATATCATTATATTCAATTTGTTTTTATTTTTTTTTATAATTAATAGGTCACTAATGTATACATTATATTAATAATTTTAGACCATATATTCTTAATCTATTTAATAATATTTATTCACATACTTATAATAGCTAGGTGATTACTTCGATGTCAAATAAATAATATTAATAGTATATCATAGTCCTGTAAAACTCATCCTTTCTGGTATCACGTGTTACCAAAGAAAATCAAAGTTATATGAAACACAAGATAAAAATTATGTTTCATTTATCACATATTAAATTATGCTTTTTTTATAACACACAATATCAACGAATTTAAATTAATTTTAAAGAAGAAATTTTTTAAAATCTAGAGGTGTTACACCCTCACTCAAAGATATGGTGCTATAAACATAATAATTACATTTGTGGATTTGATACTAATAAACAATACCCCATTTTATGCATCCAAAACATATAGTTTCAAACTAAAATATTTGATCACTTACATATGAACCGAAAATATAGGTTTAGGGTTTTAAATTACTCAGATAACCTCACAACATAAAATACCCATGTCTTTAAGTGATCAATTAGTCCACTATAACCAAAAATATTATTTTACAATAAGTCTAAATTATATCCCATGAAATTATTCTCACATGAAATATTTATAGAAAAAATTAACTGAACGTCATTCATCATTACATGGGGAAATAGAATATATAATAAGGTTGAAAAATTCATTGTAAGGGAAAACATGATCATAAATATTTAAATTTCATCAGTTATCATGATATGAGAATTAGGATATTATGAAATAATCAACGTGCATGAAAATATTTTTAGATAATTTATTTCCATAAAAAAAGAACACAAAACATGTGACATGAAATAATCGTTAGTCAACAGTCATAAGATTCGGAAGTCAAGATTCATGTGATGTCGTTATTTATCAAAGGAACCTTTAAAAACACGTAGAAATCCTAGAGAAAATGAGTTTTTATATTGAAAATTATCTTCAAAATCATTGTTCAATCATGTCAGGAATAAATCTAAAACAATTAAATCCAAAGGATAAACCTCCAGAGTTAACTAATTACTTATTTCCATTATAGAAAAGGATCATTACATAATGTACTATAATTAAATATCAAGCTCAATAATCATATAAACAATATCTCTGTCACCCATAATCATGAGATATATCTAGATAATCCTTAATCATCAACAATTTCCAATTACTATACATTAGTAAAACACAAGGAATATATCATTTTCATCATCAATATTTCAATAACAACATCAATTCCTTTTCATCTTGATTTACCCATGGAATAGAAATTGGTTTAATGAAAATTTAATTAATGTATCTTTGATAAGTCATTAAGAGAAATAATATGGATATTTTCACATAGATAAAAATACCTTAAAAAAAATTTAAACATTTTTTTAAAATATGGGGAATCCATATTTATTTTGGTACCTTTAGAATCTCAAAATTCATAAAATATATAGAAAATTATTTTCATTAAAATTATCCATAATAAAATAAATTTTTATTCAAATAAAATAATTATCATTATGGATAGAAAATTCATTCATGTTTTAAACATTAAAAACATTTTTTTTAATATTTTTTTGAATAGATTCAATAGTGACCCGGGTGGAAAACATTAAAAAATTAATTATAAATAATTTTCAAAGAAGGTTAATGATCATAGAAAATAACTTTAGTAAAAAAATTTGTGTTTATAGAAAAATATTATTTAAATTATTTAATGAACTTGGGAGATTATTTTTAGTAATAGTATTTAAACCCATTAAAGCAATGTTTTTAATAAAATATAATTGATGTCTATATAAAACAAAAAACACTTTTAAAGAAAAAACATAAGAAGATACATAAAATTCCATTACTATAAATTTTTTATTTATAATATATTTTATGATTCATTTTGCTAAAAATTGAAATACATATAGGCACAACAATCAAATAATGTGTTAAATGAGAATGTTATATACAAGAATCCCCTGGAACATGGTTATTGATTGAATCAAAAATCCACTGAATGAGGGAACATATCCTGATTCCATAAATCCAATAATTTCCCTGAAATAGTATTATTAAAAATATTAAAGGGTTATTATTTTCACCATATAAAATAAATCATTATTCATACTATAAAATATTTCTCAAATAATTGAAATAGAGATAATGAAAATATTTTCTACTTTAATGACATTTGAATAAATATCTCATGAAAGAGATAATATTAATTGAACATTAAATATCATGATCAAATAGTCATTCCTGATATAATATCTCAGTAATAAACATATAAAACATATAAAATTTACTAATTTCATAATATACAACATGTCTAAAAGAAAAAATATTGATACAATTAATCCCTATAGTGATCATATTATTCATGGTAGGAATTAAGAAACAGTTTGGTTTTTTTAAAAGTGTAAAAACTAAAAAAAAATTAAATATAATATAATAAAATCACCAGACATTTTAAACATATATATGACATAACATAGTATATTAAAGTTCAAATATTACATAATGAATGAAAATTGAGTTAAGAAATCCCTTACATCGAGTCTAGATTTTCTATGTATATTTTTTAACTCCTGTATAATAATGTTAAATTAAATTTTTAATTTTTAATAAATATTTATAGGTTTATTATCTTATACTTAAAATTTTTAATTTATTTATTTAAATTAATTATTTAACTGCAATGTCAGTTGAGTCCACATCATGTGTTTTGAGGGTGTTCAGTTCATAGTTTCAAAAACAACATCGGTATGTTGATTGTGATAAAAAATAATTATTTAGTCATAATAAGAATAATATTCATGATTTCAAAATTTTTATAAATCAAATGGAATTTTATAACCCCCCATGACTGGTGTATCAGAAAAATGAATATCTTCACTTTATGGAGGTGGTATTCCACATGTACACATGAGAGATGGTATCATTATTTAATATGTGAATGGTTAATATGATAAGTGATATATTATATTTTAAATGTTATCTTTATAACATGAATATTAAATATATCTGTTAAATATATCATAATAACAATCATTGTGTTGTGGTGATGAAAACCAAAACACATAACTACGTTGAGGTGGAAGTCCACACATACGATTGAACAATGATTCTGTTTCCTATAGGATAGGAAATAATATTAATAAAGATGAGAAAATAACATAATAACTCATAATTATATTGGGGATACTTATTTTTATATATTTTAAAGGATAATTGTAGTTTGTAGCAGAATGATATGAATTTATATAAAATCACATAGTTAAATTCTTTACCTCTTCTTCAAAAAACCTCCTTGGGTTTGAAAATTTTCCCACCGAAGGGGGGTGTTATGGTAAAAAATTCATATAGTATGTGGCTAGGGATCTTAGGAAAGTATTTTGTTATATATTTTCTAAATTACTATTCTAAAATGGTGTGAGAAATATTTAAGAGGAGGCTCCCTTTTATTAGTGAGTGAAAGGATACACATTGAATTACAAATATAAGTAAATAATATATATATATATATACTAATATTTTAATGTTAAACCATGGGAAACAAAATTTGATGAGAATATATGATAGGTTTTAAATAAACTCAACCAATTATATTTAAATTGTTTTTTGTTCATATTAATCATAATCACCTAGTTATACCACTTTAAAATTATTTAAATCATAACCATTAAAACGTAACTTTTTAACCATGATAAATTAGCTATATAACCCAAATTAGAATTTTAATTATAAAAATAAATTTGGAATGCCTTTTATTACACATAATATACAAAGGTATCATAAATTAATTTTAATATACGAACACAAAACTGAAGAAAAACAATTTTTCAAAAAAAAATAAATGATTTAATAGTAGAAATACATTAACTTTGAAATAACTTAATTAGTATGTTTACATGATTTATTTTTATAAATAACAAATAAATATTTTTTTGATTATTTTCTTGAAAATTAATAATTTAATCTTCTAACTGTTAGACTAAATTCAATGACCATTGATTAATTTTTAGTTTGCATAAAATATATCTTATCATAAAAAAAGTCAGTATTGGGTTACAAATTTCAAAATAAGATTTGAAAATAAAATATTTATCTCATTAAAAATATATATTTTTAAATAACATTCATAAAATAAAATAATTTTTTCTTTCAATGTGATTTTAAATCTTTACACCATTGATTTAACCATGTTCTACTAAGGTGACAAATCTTCACCATTGTTATTACTCATGAAAACCAAAAATTATGACAGTCCTATTAAATTATAATATTACTACTATTTTATATTTGTATCCATTTTCCAATATTAAAATTCTATATTTGGTATAAATTCAATATAAAATATTTTTGAAAAACACAACAAAACCCATTTTTTAGATAATATATATTTTACGCCAAATAATAGATTTATTCTTATTATAGGCCTAGTAAAACCCATAAAATTAATATAAAATACTATTATTAATATGATATATATATATATATATATATCATTAAAAAAAATTTAATAATAGTTATTTTTTAGTTAATTAACATAGGAAAAGTAATTATACACATACTATCAGTTTATAGATAAATGTGTGTTTATGCAAAAAAAAATGAATTTGTATAAAAATAATTTGTAATGTTTATTTGTATGTAATTTGTTATATTATATATAACTTAATATTAATTTTATCAATATTATAGAAAATTAATATAATAATGGTACTTTTTAATGAAAATAAATGACATTTTCTTAGAAAATCAGTATTCTTCACTAATTACTAAAAATAAATCATTTCAAAAAAACACAAAGTTAACCATAAGAAAATATTAATTATTTTATTTCAAAAGATATTAATTATTAATCAATTATAATGTATATAAGTGGAATAAATTTACTATTATATTCTCTCACTAAAAGAAATAAAATCAATTTTTGAAGAAAATATATTTTTGAAAACTAAAATTACATTCTTGAAAATTGAGTTCTCATTTCATAATAATTAATTAATAAATATATATTGATTAGGTCCATTTTATTTATAAATTTCAGAATACAGTTACACCTATTCTTGTCCACTATTCAATGAAAATTATGTAATGAACAATAGATAATAATAATACTTTTTTTACTTTTTTAAAATCAGTGTTCTGTTTCGTATACACTATAGAACATAGTATTGTTTAAAATATAATTGTGTTATAATTTTAGTCTTGTAATCCATTGAAATAGAAATAAGTAAATTAATATATTTAATGATGATAATTAATAGCATTACATGGCCTTAAATTATGTCTACATGTGGAATACATATCATTTGGATGTTATTCCACCCTTATTTGGTGAATAAAAATTTAAATCCACACCCCAACCATTTGAAATTAAAACGTATTAATGAAGAATTAGTAATGTATGAGAAATTAATTAAATAACTTTTTCATATTATTAAAATTGATCATTAATATGTAGCTTGAAGGAATAAATGAGGTAATGAAAAGGAGAAAGAAATAAAGATAGTTATTACTTCAAGCATGTGGATAAATATAAGTAAAACCAATGGAACCCAAAAACTAACAATATGTAAAATATATAAAATCATATTTGAACACTGATACTAAAAAAATAATATTTTGGAATTTTGGGAACACAATGTGACCCCACCGACCAGTAGGTGGCATACCAAATGACTTTATTTGGTTATAATGATAATCCATTATAAGAAAAGGTCCAATAACTTATTTGAAAACTCAATTGAGTATCTAGTCACCTTATACCTAGTACCATATGTATTTTTGTAGCCAAATTCAAAAAATTATGACTATAAAAAATCTAAAACAGTCGACTATGTTATTCTTTAATGATTTCACCAAATTATAATATTTATTATATATTATATTAAAGGATAAAATTATTACTCAATCAGTCTAATTACAAAATTTTAAACTAGTCAGGTGATTTAAATTCAAATTCAAAAAATAAAAAATCCAAAATTATTCATTAAAATTTATTTAAAGTCATTGATAATTACATAACCTATATCAAATAATGAAACAATTATAGCAGTCTGTATTAAATTAGTACGTTAGAGAATGCTAGATACTACTCCATAATTTTAAAGATCATGTTACACCATAATTAATAACCACAATTTAAGTTTTGAATTACATTTCCCACTAAATTGAGAAACATTTCATTGTTTTCTCTTCATTTGAGAGTACTCAATTCGACCCCAATCCCCCAAAAGAAGAGATCTCATCAATTTAGATGTTTTTTATTGAATAAATAGTCTTTTCAAATACATTGAACCATCCATAAAACCTTAATGTATTGGATAATATAGAAAATACCAACATGTCTCCAAAAATAGCCACACAAATAGTGTATCTTTAGATTCCATAAAAATAAATTCTTTCATATCATTTATTCCCACAATAATATAAATTCAAGTACTTATTATAGATGATAATGTATAAAAAAGGTAATAAAGTCATTTTGATCTTCCACATCATTCCTTTTTTACTTCATCTCCCTATATCTTAACACTAGAAAATAATATAGGTTCTTACAATAGAAATTAAAGTTCATACCTCTAGGATCATCCCAAAATTTCCATTTTCAATAACACATACATCTTCACTAAATCATCATATTAAGTGAGGAATAAAACAAGGATTCTATTACTGATATTGTTTCATAATTCTATTGCAAAACAATTATACATTATAGTGTCATTTGTGACTATACCACGTAAACATTCCTTTTCTAAAAAATGTGTCGCATGATCCATCATTAAAACCGTCCCTTTAAATCTATATAAAAATTTCTATCCAAACCCATCATTAATTATTTATTATGGAAGAATTTATTAAAAAAATCATTTAAACATGTCAACGTTATATATCGTTCCATTTTGGGAGGTACTTTTGACTCCCACCATTTCAAACTTGGACATTCCATCCTATAAGTCATGGAATTAACCATAGAAGAATTAGGTTCTTGATGAAATTAAATAATTATTTCAATTTTCTTCATTCATTCATCATATTATTAATTACCATTTCATAATGAATCCTATTTAGTTCTTCCTAGTAGTATCTAAATAATAATCTAATAATAAAATATGATTATTTTATATTTCCCATCATTTATTCTCTATAGGATAAATAAATTACTCGATCTTATTAGTATGTATAGGATGATTTTTATGTAGAAAAAGTATGTTCCTTCCATTATTGATTCATTTATTCTTTTCTGTGGGGAATGATTATATACTACATAAAGAACATGATCAATATCCCTCCCAATGTGTTCCCAATCTATTAGATAGATCATCCTTAACTATTAGAAGGAACCTATCTTGTAACTAATAATATTCATCTTCCCATTTATTCAAATAATTTATTTGTATCAATATTTTTAACATCAAATTTATAATGTAGACATATATTATGACAATTATATTTACTATCATTATGATCCCAAATTAATGGAATACCACCTTTCACTCTCATTAATCCCTTTCATAAACCTTTATTCACACCAGTTATGATGCCTATATTTTCACTTCATATTCCATGAACTTTTTTTGTTTTTTTAAAACGCATTACTTTTACACTCAATGTTATAAACCTATATAAAACTATCCTTCATTTATTTGGAACTTTCATGTATGAAAACCAAACATTTTAATCATGGGATTAAAATTTATGAAAGACATTTAAATGTTTTATAATCTATGTGGTATATAAAATCATGTACATGATATGATTATGACGGGTGGCTAATATTTATATATTCATCTAATTAATTAGGTAACATTCTAATATCATCAAATACCATATATATTTCACGTGTTATTATACTATGAACACTGTGTTATGATGTCCTAGTGGTTATCATTTACTTATGCTTATGATGTTATCTTTTATGTTGTTGTCACATTCATATGATGCCTTGATGTTATTATCTTATATAATTTATAAATATTAAGGAGTGTGATTCATGCATGTCTATATCATTATTTTTTATCAGTTAACTAACATTTATAACTTTAATATATGTTATTATTTGTTTATTATCTTATTCGGCTATATAGCTCACACATTTCTTATGTATGTCCTCACAATATCAAATACAGTATTAGAAGGCCAATGTATATTAAGGTAATGTTATGGAGTTTTTAAATAATTTCATATTATCCTTCATTCATCATATTTATATTTGTATATAATTTTTAAATGTTATTAAGCCACTTGAGAATTTGGGATTCTATCATGTATATCATTATCTAATTAATAATGACATAAAATATATTTATGATATTGGTTATCATTGTTATTATGAGAGAATGTTCTAGATTTTTTTGATAATTAGGAATAGAAACCCGTAGTGAAAACTATATGGATAATACTATACATAGAAAAAAATCCCCAAATTTATTACAATTATAGTTTTTTTTTGTTTTTCTAGTAATTATATCCACATCTAGATATTAAAAATTGGATAAAGATATGAAACAGATTTACCTAGGTGTAATAACTTCAGAATGAATTTTCGGTTATTAACTCAACTTATACTAGGTTTATAAATAAGTGTCATAAGTCTACACATCTACCTAAAAATCCAAATGGATATTTTTTGGTTAGTCACATGATTTTTAAAACCCATTATGAGGGGAACAAAAATTTATTATTAAATTAAATGTTAGGAAATATACCATGAATAACATAGATTGAAACATATAAATTTATATGTTATGGAATATATTTCACTTATTGTTTTTCTTTTTTAATGGTCATATATTCCCTTTATTTACTGAATATATTATATATTTTTATACCTAATCCAATTTTGAATGATGTAAATGATTATAACTATAATAAAATGGTGAATCTAAATCATATAATCATTTCATGAACATAAAAAATCATATGTGATAATAGTTTAATGAATTATTTCATGTCACACAATCATAGTTGAACTATTCAAACACGACCTCCAAACATTGAATTCCAGATATTTTTTAAAATGGAAAATTGGTCAATTATGTCATTTGAATCATGTAACTTCTTTCCTATAAATATTTTTGGTCTGAAATTCATTTTTAAACACAGATTACCCCCTTTAGTGGAATTTTATGTTATTATAGGTATGGATTGGATTTATTTGTAAGAGAAGGAAATCACCCTCTGTATCATGAATCAACATTCCATTTTATATAATTTTACATTGGACGATGGATATAGCTTGTAATCATCTTCTCCAAAATTGATATTACTACCTTATGAGTCACCTTATGTAACAAAAATGATTGAGTATAAGGAAAAGATCACCCTTGATGAAATTTAAATTATTATAGAATATGAAGATGTGTTCCCTGAGGATTTTTTTGATCCTCCTATTAACCAAGAGGTTGAGTTCATAATGAATAATATACTCATAGAATTTCTCAAATCTAAGACCCCATACATAATATTTACTATTAAACTTATATGGTTAAATAAAAAATTTCAATAGAATCCAGATACAGGGATTATATGTAATGAGCCAAAGATTCATTAATAGAAAATCCCTCTTGATCCAGTTAAATGACTCCTTATAAAAATGTTTTTATAAGATGTAAACTTATTTGGTTTTATGATAAGAGTTGTGACCGTTACTTTTATAGTCGTTGAACAGTGATCACATGATTAGTATAAATATAAGTCTTTAACGAACCCAATTTTACTCAGACAAAGGAAGCGAAGGCCCCATCCAGTAGAATTGCCCCATACGAAGCCCATTTGTCGGAGCTCGGAAAAGAGGTGGCATCCTTGGGCTTCTCCCTTGACCAATCCCTAGCTGAGCATCATTATGTCAAGCTCGAACGTGACCGTCTACGGGAAAAGTGGAAGTTTATTGAGATTACCACTCGAGCGATGTTATCCGAGCCGCCCCAAGAGTCTGTCACCATCGCACACCTTACCCTTAGGTCTTATGCAGCTATTTTAAGGGGTTATGTAACAAATAAGTAGAATAATGTTCATTTATATTATTTTTTTTGTATATAATAATGAATATAATTTCTAGTCATTTTTGATACATTGTAAATAGTTTTTAAAGCACAAATGGTGTTTTTAGTTATTATTTAATTAAGAAATCCATTTTATTAAATTAAGGGATTTTTGAATTAAATAATATTTTTATAAAATAATATTATTATTATTATATTAATTTTTATTATATATAAATGATCTTAAAATTTTATGAGTGTAATTAATATTTTATATTGTGGTTTGAAATCCATTTCTGTCAAAACCCGTGAATTTTGGATAAATGTTGGTTTTTATTTTAAAAGTTAAAATTAACATAATTAGAAATTTTTTTAGATTAAATAAATGCCATTTATGGAATCAGGACGTCTAAATTATCCAATGGTGAGTTTTTCATAATTTTCCGAGACAGTCAAAATTTTGGATAAAATTTAAATACCATTTAAATATATAATGTGTTTTATGACATCATAACGACCCGATGGCGATGTAATAAAATACGATAATCCTTATGTTCAGACAATATATGTTTTATCATTAAAATAATGAGGTTTTGGGTTTGTTTGACTTACTTTTCGAAGCATTAATGAACCCCTCAAGACATATTCAACACTTTGCCTTTTTAAATTAATTTTCATGGGAGTGTGACTCACCTCCACATAAGAAACCCTAATATTTTAATAAGTTCGGACCTTGGCCTTGTAAAATATTGTTTTCCTCGTTCCTTTTCCAGAAACCATGGGAAAAAATCATGGGATGGTCTGTGGTTTGGATTAATTTAATATAAGGGGTCCCAAACCTAAATAATAATGAATTCTCTCACCTTTCCTATATAAACCCAGCCCATCTCCCACTTCCTCCTCACTAAAATCCATTGGAGTTCGTCCAACTTCTGCCCTACTCTCTCTATAATTCTCCCAAGGTTCCTCAAGCTCCCAAGAAGCCTCTCACAAGCCTCTCTCTAGCCTTTGGAAGCACACTTCCAAGTAAGGGTTTTTTTCTTCCTTTCTCATTTTTGTCAATTTTCATTAAGTTGTATAGCCTTTTAATTTCAATTATGAATGTTGGGGTATGGTTTCGCACATCCCCCATAATTCCCTCTTATTATTTGAATGATGGGAGACCCCTTTCACTCTCATTAAATTCCTCCCATGTACACCTGTTACTATGCCGAAATTCCGAAAGGAACTTCTCTCTCCTCTTTTACATTCAAGAAATGAATTTGTATCATGAATCTAAATTCCATTAAAATTGTTGGGATATGTATCTATTTGACCTCCTTACTATCCATTACATGTAAATGTTATGAGTAACCCCTTTATCTCTCATCAACCTTTTTTATGAATTCTTATGTCACGTCGTTACGCTGCCGAAATCGCACCGATTTTCTAAGCCAATGTTATTGTGTAGTGAATACCATGCCCATTTCTCCATCAAGGGTATTCACATTTATGCAAATTTACTTATTGATTTTAAAGTTTCATGTATGAATTCCACATTCCTTTATCATGTAATAAATGATTATGTTTTATGAATCCATGTTTTATGATCCTTGTGGCACATTTATGCAGGAAATGAAATGTTTAAGAAGGGTGCTCCCTTATAGCACTCCAATGCATTGGGTAAAGTATAATATCATGATACTTAAAGTTCAATGAGTTAGGACTCATGCTAATTCATTTTCAATGAGGGTTTACTCGTGCTTCATGTGCAATGAGGGTTTACTCATGCTCCATGTGCAATGATCCACGACTCATGCTAATTCAATGTTATGTGTTGTTTCCACATTTACATGTTATGATTATCATGTTTTATCATGCCTTTATGTTCATGTTTCTTTTATCCTCTATTGATATGCCTATTGTCTAACATGTATTGTACTTCTCATGTTATTCCATGTGTACACCCTTACTGGGCTTTATAGCTCACCCTTTTCTTATGCATGTCCTCAGGTTATCCCATGCAATGCTAAGTACGAGGGAATGTAGTGGTCATTTAAAGGAAGTTTTAAATAAATATGTTGTATTTCAAGTTTTATGTTTTATGTAATGATCCTAATCCCAAAATACACTAAACCTCTCGATCTTCTTTGTTGTATCAAGTGATGTTTTTTGTATTAAATCATGTTTAAGTTGTAATAAAAGAAGGGTTCTCATAGTTGGTATCAGAGGATAGGTTTAGTTATTTTTGGGATTAGGAAACCCTAGTAAAGCCTTAGATACATGACTAAGTATAATAAAAACATCCCTAAGTTTTGGTAAATACTAAGTAACTGGTTTGTCGAACAAATACATCCCTGTCAAGATACGAGAAGGTAGAGGCGGCTCTCGCATAGATGTATCCTAAGGGTAACCCCGAAAACACCGCTTTGAGCTAGACTCGAATGGGAACTGGTGCACAACAATGGTCCATGCTACACTCTTGGTTACAAAACTCCCTGGGGATATGTTTTGATAAATTCACAATCATGGAATGAACCCTTATTAAGGGAAAAATTCCTTTAGTAATATATGTTAGAAAGTAGATCATGAAAAGCCTAGATTGAATCATATAGACTCGTGAGTTAAGGAAATAAAAGTTTATTTATAAGTCATCAACATTTGTCTTTGGATTAACCTTTATGTGTTACCCCTAACATTCCTTTTATTCCAGCCAATGGCCGGTAATAGGAGGACTCGGGCTAACTACTGTTGTGAAGATCAGTGTGATGATTGTACTAATGAGATGCCAAATCCAATGGGAGCAGGAATCGCGAACTTTGTCACGCTTCTCTCTCAGCTAACTCAAGTTTTGAATAGAAACACGGGTCAAGAGGAACATTCAACCCCCCCCCCCTAAAAAAGAACAAGTTGCTATCGAGAGCTTCATGAGACAAAGGCCTCCTACTTTTAGTGGATCATCTGATCCCACAATCGTTGAACAATGGATCAACTCCATTGAAAAGATATTCTCCATCCTCCAATGTTCTGAATAAGAGAAGGTTCTCCTGGAGGCATATCGTATGGAGGGTGAAGCTGATCAATGGTGGACATTGATCAAAAATGCGAAGCCTGAAGAGGAGATCGAGGCTTTGGAATGGAAGGAATTCTGGAAGATGTTTTCGATAAATATTTCCCTCGCACCCTCCGTCTTAATATGGAAATGGACTTCCTTTACCTCAAGAAAAAAGATGAAGAATCTGTGGGAGCGTACGAGGAAAACATCACAAGGCTTTCACGATACGCTTCCGGCTTCGTCGTTACCCCCGAATGCAAGGTTGACCGCTTCTTTGGTGGGCTGAATCCTAGCTTGTGGAAAGCATTAGCGATCCGTGACTTCGAGAGTTATGAGGAAATTGTCCGATGTGCCCTCAAGTTCGAAATGGATATCAGAGAATCACAGGGGTATCATGGGGAAAAGAAGCATAAGGTGGACTTCAATGCTAGCGGTCTGATGGATAAATCCAACGGCGCTAAGAAGTTCCAGCACCCCACTTTCCAAAATTGTGGAAAGAAGCACCTCGGAAATTGCCTTAAGGGGACGAGAAATTGCTTCAGGTGTGGAAGAGAAGGGCAGCTAGCTATTAACTATCGGAAAGAAGGACCTGCGGCTGCGATAGTGGAGAGGAACGCTCTGTTCGAACCTCAACGTGTTGTTCAATGATACAAATGCAAAGAACCTGGTCATTTTGCAAATCAGTACCCTAATCTAAGGGTTATCGGAGGCAACCAACAACCTCCAAGATAGAAAGGAAGAGCTTTTTCCATCACTTCAACTGAAGTGAACCCCGACAACAAAATGGTGGCAGGTACAGTAGTTATTCATTCAAGAATAGAAAACGTACTTTTTGATTCAGGTTCTACGCATTCTTTTATATCTCTAAAGTTTAGTATAATAGTCCCAGCACCACCAGAAATCATGGAAGTAAAAATGTTAGTGAGTACGGAAAATGGGGCAATCATTGCATCCCATGAATATAAGTCCTCCCCTGTTATAATATGTGGATTGAATTTCCTAGAGAACCTCGTCATACTCCTTTTGGTGGAATTTGATGAAATTCCTGGCATGGATTTGCTTTCCTTATATAGAGCCAACATAAATTGTCGGGATAGGGAAATCACACTCCATATAGAGAATCGATCCCCGATTCTTTACAAGTGTCAGGAGGAAGATGAATCTCCATTAGATCTATCATCTCAAGCATGGGTATTACTGCCCTATGAGCATGCGTATCTGGCTCATATGATTGAGTCCAAAGAAGAAACCATCCTTGAAGAAATGTCTATTGTGAGGGAACTCGCGGAAGTGTTTCCCGAGTAACTGCCTGGTCTTCCTCCAAGAAGAGATATTGAGTTCTCTATTGAACTTATACCTGAGGTGCTACCAATATCTAACAATCCATATAGAATGGCTGTTGTTGAGCTTGAAGAGCTGAAGAAACAACTATAGGAGAATCTGGATAAAGGGTTTACACGCCCAAGTGCTTCACCATGGGGTGCACCAGTCCTCTTCGTCAAGAAAAAGGATGGGTCAATGCGGCTTTGCATCGATTATCGTGAACTTAACAAAATCACGATAAAGAAAAAGTATCCACTCCCACGAATTGATGACTTGTTCGATCAGTTGCGTAGAGCACAATACTTCTCCAAGGTGGACTTGCGGTCGACATATTATCAAGTAAGGGTGAAGAAGGAAGATATCCCCAAGGCTGCTTTTCGTACATGATATGGGCACTATGAATTCATAGTAATGACTTTCGAACTCACAAATTCTCCAGCAATATAAATAGACTTGATGAATAGAGTCTTTAGATATTACCCTGGCAAATTTGTGGTAGTCTTTATAGATGATATTCTAATATACTCCAAAACCAAGGAGGACCATGAGGAGCATTTAAGAACTGTACTAGAGACTTCGCACAAGGAGAAGATCTATGCAAAGTAGAGCAAGTGTGGGTTCTGGTTGAAGGAAGTCTCATTCATGGGCCATATCATCACAAGCAATGGGATATCTGTGGATCCCTCTAAAATAGATTCAATTGAGGGATGGCTGAGGCCAACATCCGTAACGGATATCCGTAGCTTCTTAGGGTTAGCTGGAAAATATCGATGATTTGTGAGAAATTTATCACGATTGTCCAACCCTCTTACCAAGCTAAATCGAAAGGGAGTAAAGTTTTCTTGAAGTGATGAATGTGAAGAAAGCTTCAAGGAGTTGAAAAGGAGGCTTATCAATGTGCCCGTTCTCACTTTACCCACAAGTGGGGAACTTTTGGTGGTATTCAGTGATGCCTCAAAGAAGGGATTAGGCTGTGTGCTGAAGCAGAATGATAAAGTGATATCCTATGCCTCAAGGAAGTTGAAAATCCATGAGCGAAACTATCCAACGCATGATCTGGAGTTGGCAGCGGTGATCTTTGCCTTGAAAATCTGGCAGCATTATCTCTATGGCGAGAAATGTGAGATATATTCTGACCACAAGAGTCTTAAATATATATTCACATAGAAAGAGCTTAATATGCACCAGAGAAGATGGATAGAGCTCATCAAGGATTATGACTGTTCAATACATTACCACCCTGGGAAAGCGAAGAAGGTGGCGAATTCCCTAAGTAGAAAGGATCCAGCGATTCTATCAATGATGAGAATTAAGAAGGATCCAATCTTCTTAGACTTGATGAAGATAGACGTGGGAATCATAAAGAAGGGAACATCATCAATCCTTTCACAAATTATTGATCAACCATCTCTTTTCGAAACGTTAAAGGTTGTTCAAAAGTATGATGTGGGAATCCAGGAAAAAGTGGAAGCTATCAAAAAGGGGAAATCCTTGGAGATTAATCTTAATGAAGACGGAATTGTGCGGTTTGGGAAAAGACTATGTGTTCCATCAAGTCCGAAGCTGAAGATGGAAATTTTGGATGATGCACATAGTTCAAATTTCTCTATTCACCCAGGGAGAACAAAGATGTATCGAGATCTCCGAGAATACAGTTGGTGGGATAATATGAAGAAGGAGATCGCTGAATATACATCAAAGTGCCTGGTTTGTCATCAAGTGAAGGCAGAGAGGCAAAAGTCTAAGGGGATGATGAAACCATTACCCATACCAGAATGGAAATGGGAGAACATCACCATGGGATTTGTCACCGGTCTTCTGAGGACATCCAAAGGCAACAATGAAATCTGGGTTGTTGTGGATCGTCTTACAAAGACTGCACACTTCATTTCTATTCGGGAGTATTTCTCATTGGATCAACTGGAACAGATATATATTAGGGAGGTGGTAAGGTTGAATGGAGTACCACTATCTATTGTCTCTAACCGTGACCAAGATTCATCTCTATGTTTTGGAAGAGTCTTCAACATGCTCTGAATACTGAACTGAACTTCAGTACGGCCTATCATCCTCAAACTGATGGCCAATCTGAGTGGACTATCCAAACACTTGAGGATATGTTGAGAGTGTGTTCAATGGACTTTTAAGGAGGATGGGATCAACATATTCCTCTGTTTGAGTTCTCTTATAATAACAGTTTCCACTCGAGCATCCAAATGGAACCATATGAAGCCCTTTATAGGAAAAGGTGCAGAACACTGGCATGTTGGGATGTGGTCAGTGAACGTAAGCTTCTTGGACCAGAAATGGTCGAGGAAATGGTGGAGAAGGTGAAAACCATTCAGCAGCATATCAAGGCAGCCCAGAGTCGACAGAAGAGTTATGCAGATAATCGTCGACGAGACCTTGAATTTAAAGATGGAGACATGGTGTTTCTATGCATATCTCCGTGTAAGAAGGTCATGAGGTTTGGAAAGAAAGGGAAGTTAAGTCCAAGGAACATCGGCCCCTTCGAGGTTCTTGATCGTGTTGGGGCTATGGCCTATCCACTAGAACTTCCACCTACCATGCCCAAGGTGCATGATGTCTTTCATGTATCCCTCTTAAGGAAGTATATACCGGACCCTTCACATGTACTCTCTTCTGAGGTGGTACAATTAGAAGATGATCATTCTTATGAGGAGAAACCAGTGAATATCTTAGATCGTAGAGAAAAATTTCTACGAAATAAGACAATGCCCCTCGTCAAGGTATTGTGGAGAAACCACATGTTTGAATAAGCAACTTGGGAGTCGGAGGATATGATGAAGCTGAGTTACCCACATTTGTTTTAGTGTGGGAAAAGGAAAATTTCGAGGGTGAAATTTCTTAAGGGGGGATATTGTAACGACCCAAAGTTTCATTAATGGAAAATCCCTCTTGATCTAGTTAAATGTCTATTTTTAAAAAAATGTTTTTATAAGATGTCAACTTCTTTGGTTTTATGATAAGAGTTGTGACTGTTACTTTTATATCCATTGAACAGTGATAACATGATTTGTATAAACATAAGGCTTTAACGAACCCAATTTTACTCAGACAAAGGAAGCGATGGCCTCATCCAGTAGAATTTCCCCATACGAAGCCCATTTGTCGATGCTCAGAAAATAGGTGGCATCCTTGGGCTTCGTCTTTGACCAATCCCAAGCTGAGCTTCATTATGTCAAGCTCGAACGTCACCGTCTATGGGAAAAGTGGATGTTAATTGAGATTACCACTCGAGCGAAGTTATCCGAGCTGCCCCAATAGTCTGTCCCCATCGCACACCTTACCCTTAGGTCTTATGCGGCTATTTGAAGGGGTTATGTAACAAATAAGTAGTACTATGTTCATGTAAATTATTTTTTTTGTATATAATAATTAATATAATTTTTAGTCATTTTTGACACATTGTAAATAGTTTTTAAAGCACAAATGGTGTTTTTAGTTATTATTTAATTAAGAAATCCAATTTATTAAATTAAGGCATTTTTGAATTAAATAATATTTTAATAAAATAATAATATTATTATTATATTAATTTTTATTAAATAAAAATTATCTTATAATTTTTTGAATGCAATTAAAATTTTATATTATGTTTTGAATGCCATTTCTGTCAAAACCCGTGAAATTTCGATAAATGTTGGTATTTATTATAAAAGTGAAAAGTAACATATTTAGAATTTTTTTAGATAAAATAAATGTCATTTCTGGAATCATGACATCTAAATTATCCACCGGTGAATTTTTCATAATTTACTGAGACAGTCAAATTTTTGGGTAAAATTTAAATACCATTTAAATATATAATGTGTTTTATGACATCATAATGACCCAATGGTGATGTAATAAAATACCCTAATCCTTATGTTCGTCCAATATAAGATTTATAATTAAAATAATGAGGTTTTGGGTTTGTTTGACTTACTTTTCAAAGCATTAATGAACCCCTCAAGACATATTCAACACATTGCCTTTTTAAATTAATTTTGATGGGAGTGTGACTCACCTCCACATAAGCAAACCTAATATTTTAATAAGTTCGGACCTTGGCCTTGTAAAATATTTTATTCCTCTTTCCTTTTCCATAAACCATGGGCAAAAAACATCGGATGGATTGTGGTTTGGATTAATTTAATATAAGGGGTCCCAATCCTAAATAATAAAGAATTCTCTCACCTTTCCTATATAAACCAACCCAAGCTCCCACTTCCTCCTCACTAAAATCCATTGGAGTTCGTCCAACCTCTCCCCTACTCTCTCTATAATCCTCCCAAGGTGCCTCAAGCTCACAAGAAGCCTCTCACAAGCCTCTCTCAATCCTTTGGAAGTACACTTCCAAGTAAGGGTTTTTTTCTTCCTTTCTCATTTTTATCAATTTTCTAAAACTTGTATTGCCCTTTTAATTTCAATTATGAATTTTGGGGTATGGTTTCTCACCTCCCCCATACTGCCCTCTTATTTTTTAATGATGGGATACCCCTTTCTCTCTCATTAAATGCCTCCCATGTACACCCGTTACTATGCTGAAATTCTGAAAGGAACTTCTCTCTCCTCTTTTACATTCAATAAATACATTTGTATCATGAATCTAAATTCCATTAAAATTGTTGGGACATGTATCTATTTGACCTTTTTACTTTCCATTACATGTAAATATGATGAGGAACCCCTTTCTCTCTCATCAACCTTTTTTATGAATTCTTATTTCATGCCGTTATGCTGCCGAAATCACACCAATTTTCTAAGCCAATGTTATTGTGTAGTGAATACGATGCCCATTTCTCCATCAAAGGTATTCACCTTTATACACATTTACTTATTGATTTTATTGTTTCATTTATTAATTCCACATTCCTTTATCGTGAAATAAATTATTATGTTTTATGAATCCATGTTTTATGATCCATGTGGCACACTTATGCATGAAATGAAATGTTTAAGAAGGGTGCGCCCTTATAGCGCTCCAATGCATTGGGTAATGTACAGTATAATTATACGTCAAGTGTAATGAGTGTTGAATCATCATAATTCAAGTGCAACGAGGGTTTACTCATGCTTCATCTGCAATGAGGGTTTACTCATGCTCCATGTGCAATGAGCCACGACTCATGCTAATTCAATGTTAAGTGTTGTTGCCACATTTGCATGTTATGATTATCATGATTTATCATGCCTTTATGTTCATGTTTCTTTTATGTTCTATTGATATGCCTATTGTGTAACATGTATTTTACTCCTCATGTTATTCCATGTGTACTCCCTTACTGGGCTTTATAGCTCACCCTTTTCTTATGGATGTCCTCAGGTTATCCCATGCAATGCTAAGTACGAGGGAATGTAGTGGTAATGTAAATGAAGTTTTCAATAAAGATGTTTTATTTCAAGTTTTAAGTTTTAGTTAATGATCCTAATCCCCAAAGACACTAAACCTCTCGATCGTCAATGTTGTATCAAGTGCTGTTTTATGTATTAAATCATGTTTAAGTTGTAATAAAATAAGGGTTGTCATATTATATTTCCAATTTCATCACTATGTGGTATGCCGGTCAACTGCATCCTGAATATGGATGGGTCAATATTCCAATGGATTAATTGTCATTAATTCAAAAATTATCAAGATAATGATGAAGTTTCATGTATCATGGATTGATGACTTCTTTGATCAGCTACATGTATCACTGTACTTCAATAATGTGGATCTTCAATTGGGATATTATCAAGTAGCTGTGAAGATGGAGGATATACCAATGTGTTCAATTAGGACAATGAATGGGAAATACAAGTTAATAGTGATTTTATTATGAGTAAATAACTATCGAGTATTGTTAATGGACTAATTGAATATAGGCAATAGGGTTTACTATGATAAATTTAATCTACATTTTAATTAAATTTCAATCCTACTCCATAAAGAAGGATAAACCTGAGTAGAATCTTAATATTGAACTAAATATTTCATCAATGGAAAATTTATATACAAATTTTAGTAAATTAAAGATTTAGATACAGAATGTAACATTACTAGTGCATGTTTTCACCAGAAAAGGGATATATGAGGATCCTCTATTGACATAGGCAATTTAAATATGGAGTCGGCCAATATTTATGAAAGAGATCTACAACTTACTTAGATTATCTTGGTACTACCTTTTATTAATGGGAAATATATCATGATCTTGAAATCCACTAACCAAGCTATCCAAAAAAATTAGTAATGATTTTAAGAATTGATGAATGTGGGTAGTGATTTAAAGTGTTAAATAAGATGCTAGTTACTGCCCCTATGATTACATTACTCACCAGTGGGTAAGGGTTTCTAATATTCATTTATGCGTCTAGAAAAATTATTGGATTATGTAATCATGAAAAAAATACAAATTTGTTGTCAATCTCTCCCACCAATGAATGATAAATGAGCATAACTACCCAATAATGTATCCAGAATTAGATATAGTGATATTCATAATAAATATAAGGTGAAATCATCTCTATAGGGAAAATTGTGAAATATATACGGATCATTGGAGACTAATGAATATATTCACATAGAAGAATATAAATATTCTCCAATGAAAGTGTTTAGAGATTGTTAAGTATTATGATTGTTCAATCCATTATTATCTTGGTAGGGTTAATAAATCAACAAATTCTATGAGTGGAAAGGATCCTTCAACCCTATAAATGATGAGGATTTAAAGGGTTCTAACATTCTTGGACATATAATGGATTGAAAAGGGAATCATAAAGGTAATTTTATCCAACCATTCTCAAATTATACTCAACTAACCATTCTCTAGAGGATAAATGAGACCCAAAAAATATTGGGGATCTATATAAAAAGGTATTGAATAATCCAAAGATCACCTTTTCTAAATATGGATTTATATATTTTGTGAACTATATATGTGTCCCATTAAAACCAAAACTGATGGTGGATCATCTAGATGATGAACACAGATAATCCTTAAGTATTCATCTATGAAGCACTAGGATGTGTATTGATCTTAAAACCATATTGTGGGATAACAAGAAGACATAGATTTCATAATTTTTATCTTGATTCTTAGTATTCCAACATGTAAATGCTAAATTATATAATTCTAAGGGTCAAACACCCTAAAATTCTAATTTAATAACAATGTATCAAATATAGTTATGAAACAAAACAAAAAGTGTAGAAAAAAATACAACATCATAATAATTTAGGGTGTATTTATTATTTAAATGAAATATATTCTATAGCTTGTAAAGAAAGTAACAATGATTTATCTTACATGAATTTGGTAGTTTGGCTTACATGCAAGACTGAGTTTTACCGAACCAGAATCTATTATTAATATATTATTATTTAATAGGATATGGCACATCGGTTAAATTAGTAGTTGTGAATTTTATTTAATAACATATAAAAATATATATTAGAATTCATTGGTTACCAATTAATTATAAATATACACAAGATGAATATAAATGGGATGATTTAATAGAAAAACAATTTTTATCCTCAAAAAAATCATTTTATCTTAATAAATTTAATAAATTATCATTAAAGAAAAATAATATTGTAATATATAAATATATATATGCAATATAATATTTTTTTCATTAATTAAATAGATTTAAATGGAATAATATAAGAACAAAACCAATTATATGCATGAAACCCTATATTTTATTTAAAGACAATTTTACCACCTTCTAATGGAGAACCTATTTTAAATCCATTTTTTGTCAATTTTATATACTTAATTTGAAATAATTAACTATTTATATTAAATTGAAATATAAAAATTTACTTTTTTTGAGGTTTCAGTATTTTTTATTAATTTTCATATTTTTATGAGTAATGAAAAAATATTGACATTTAATTGAAAATAGGTTTTTCATCTAAATAATTTATACTAAAAAAATATATTATAATTTGTTTAGAATTATAAATATATAATTCTATTATTAGTTAATATAATTTAGGACATTGGTCATAATTTTACATTGAATACAGATATACAAACATTTCAATATTTTTTTAAAGATTTCACATAAAAAAATATTTTTGAGTCCTATCAGAGGGATTAATTTAAAATTAATTTCAGCCAATTCTGTGTTTTGCAATTTTTATAATTTATTCCATATTGGGGATAAAATAGACCAAATTTATTAATTTTTTCTCATTAATTCTTGTAAAAAAATGAATAGTGAATTTTGGTAATTTTTATTACCACAATTAATGGTAAATCGAGTAATTACGGGTAAAGATAATATTATAAAATTACACTAATTCTTGTATTAATTTTATTGGACGAGTTATTATCACCCAAAATAATCCTTGGGATAATTTTATGTGCTCTTGTATCTTCTAGTATGATTTTAATCTATTTGTAGTATTTTATTCAATGAAATATAAATTTCTCGTACGTTTTCTTTTAATTGGTGAAATATTTTTAATATAGGGTTAAATATGTTATAAGTTAGACTATAAATAGTTATTGGAAATATAAAAATCATATATCCAATAGGATAATTTATTTTTAATTTTTAGGGAATGGATAATTAAATTAATGGATTGCACAATGATGGTGCACTAATTGTTTAATTAATGGACATATTAAAGAAATATTAACAAAAATATCAAAATAAATGTTATTTTATATATTTAATGTCATCCATGAATTTTTTAGACAAACTAAAAATATTACGGTGAAATTTAATTTTTTATCGTGGTTATATTGTTTATTGACAATTTTCTAAAAATCCAGGAAATTAATATTATCAAAATTTAAAGTAATTATTTTTTAAAATAATAAATATTCTATTAAATGTTATAAAATATAAAAAAATATTATATTATACCAACTAATTTTAATAAGGTTTTATATTTTATCCATTACTCATTTATGGTTTTTTTGGAATAATATAGTAACTAAATTATTCATGAAAGACTAAAAATCCAAGTTGTCGTGGTTAGAGATAAATAGTTTAACTAAGCATAAATGCCAAAAGATAAGGGTATAAATTTTCCCTTGACTTGAAAAAAAATTATTGTATTTGAAGAATTATAACCATAATAATATTATTTTCTAAATAACTCACTTTTATCCATTTATATTTAAAAAATAATTTATATTAATTGAATATTCTAAGTGTTTCCAAAAGTGTCCCTTACATCAACTATAAAAGGTAACCTCCTACCTCACTTCCTCACAAAAAATTGAAAATCTAGTAAAAAACTATATCCAAATAAGATAACCCCCCCCCCCCTCGATCCTATAATCCTAAATCTATGAATAAATCCAACCACATATGTATTTTTGTATAAACCAAAAGGAGTTACCCTAAAACGAGGTAACACTATTCAACGATCACTTTTATATTATTCCATTATCATAAATTACATTATTCTAATTCCAAGATTATATAATATAACAATTAACCTCATTATATATAATTTTTTTCCATGTTAATATTTCTATCTACACCTATACAAATATCAAAAAAATGGGTAATGATATTACTCTTCGTGTACGGTGAACAACCACATCACGAAATGATGTCGTCCGTTTTTTCGTTTACCACCTCTCATGGTTTGGAATTATGATGGGCACACTATTTTTATATGATATATTTATGATATTATTGTTTTATTAATGGTTATATATTTTTTATATAAAACAAACCTTCATGATTTCAATTTTCTGTAAATAGGAATATATCATTGGGGGATGTGAGGATTATCACCTCCATAAAACGATGTGATTCGTTCACACTATTCATGGAATGTATATTGGGTGGTTTTGATAAGAACGTAAGAAACATGATACATAAATATGATACTATATTTATAATACACATTTATATTTATATATTTATCATTTGATTTTCATTACATTAACATGACAAAAAATGGATGTAGCGTTCGTGCGTACTTACAATATACCGTCTCATTGAAAGGTGCATTTCATTTACAATCCCAAAATTGCATGCATCTTTAAAAATACAAATATACATAATATATTTTATATTTACATAATTATTTGTGTTAATTAATTTATTAAATCATTATATAATTAATAGTAACAACATATAATAAATCAAAAAATACTCAAAAAACTAGGTAATTAACAATCGAAATAGTAAAAATAATGAATGATTACTAGAAAAAGGTTAACAATATATTATAAAAAAATTGTATGTGATATTATAAATAATATTTTTATTATGGTATAAGTTAATAACCTTTATAAAATAATTATAAATAAATTTTAAGTACATTAATCAAAAAAGAAATGCAATGTAAGGAATTTTTGCCTCACATTTATTTCATTTGGACACATGTCATTCACACTACTTTTTTCTTTTGTATGGTGTATAAAGAAACCGTGAATTTATTTTACGACTCTTATTCTAAATATTATTTTATTTCAAGATCCATATACTTTTATTTCTTGGGTCATATGATTATACAGATTATAATATTTTGAGGGGTTATCGAACAATCTCATCCTTATTTGAGATTATTTATATTTAAGTCTTCATTGGGTATTATTTATTTTCCATGTTAATGTTTTCCAAAAAAAAATTTCAAAATAGTATATAATATTTACTAATTATTGTTTAAATTCAATGTTCTCTTTTTTCACATTTTACAAAATACATTAAAAGTAACAATCTTATCATTTTCCAAAACGAAAATTTTTATGACTTTTATAACAAAAGTACAAAAATATTTATTAACTTGTATAAAAAGAACATAATTTCACACATTCATATCACTCTAACTTTTTTAATAATATATTATAATTTTAATAGTTATTTTTTGAAATAAAATATTTTCTTTTATAAACATATGACCTTTTAAATAAATAAGTACAAAGTTGTATGGATTTTCATATCTCATTGTTACTTATATGAGATATAAGCCTTATTAACCAATTATTTTCTATGTGTGTTGTATGTATACTACCCCTTGATATTCCATATCCTAAATCACATTTTCATAATGGTATTCAAATTTTTAAAATTGTTAGTTGACACTTTAATTTGTACAAATTATTTTAAATTGATTATTCTGTATATGAAGAATGCTTTGGACTGCTACAACATGGGTTGGGGATCTCTTAATGTAAGATAATCGACGCATTAGTAGTCTTAGGAGATGAAATCAGTTTGTAAAAACCATTATAGTTTTTTTAAAATTTGAATAGACGGTTTTATACCAACAGGTTCAAAATATATTCTGATTCGGTCATGATGGTAATTGTATCATATTCCTGGGAAACATGAAGTTGAATAATTAATCATTTCCTACATTATGTTATTATTATCCATGATATTTTTTCATTGATATTTCTAAAGGATTCATTTTATTATCAGTTTATGTGTTAAATGGAATGTGGTGTTAGGTTCTTACATTTCATTGTTTATTTTTCCTTATCCATTTTATAATTTCATATATTCTTTTTTATTTCCATGACATACTATTTATAATCATCTGTATCATTTTATTTATTACTATATATGTTTCATTATTTACTACCTTTTAATATTTATTATTCGCATCGATTTAATATTTTTTCTGCTATACTTCACCCTTAAGGATCATTTTAGTTCACCCTTATTATTTTTCCTCTCCCTAGGAATACAAAAAGTGTATTAATATTTATATTAAGGGATATGCTAATTGGGAATAAATTTATCATAGAAATAAAAAAAATTATGTTAATATTTGTTAATTCAAAATAATACAAAACTCAGGTTTGTTTCTGGTTTAACAAGACTACTAAACTCTTTGGTCCTTATTGATTTGATTCCTTGTAATCATGTCAATTTATTAAAATAATGAAATAGTTATGGGCTTTTAGGGTTGTGGTGTAAAGACCCAAACCATGACATACATAGAAATTAAAATACATTTTCAAAATAGTTAATACATTACAAAACAAATGCCCAATGACCGTATTAGTTTAGTGTCTTTGGAAACTTAAAACATAATTTTCAAATCATGGTGAAATATCTTCAACATCTCTCGTAATGATCTTTTTTTCCTACCAAAAACCTTCATTTATATCCTAGGGGAAAAGAAAACATAAAAAGGGTGAGCTCAAATTCTTAGTAAGGGTAATCATGGAGAAAATAAAACAACCCATATACATTTGAACTTAAAAACATGAACATAAAGTTTAAACATCAAAATCTTGAGCAATGACATTAAACATGGTAGTACGTAAGGTATAGATCATAAAGTATCATCAATCATGATAAAATATCATGGGAATAAAACATGTAATAGTGTAAAACCATCAATCACATGATATAATTTCTATATTATCCAATTGATTGCTGAAAATACCATCATAGTGGAAAAAGACCATTAATGAATCGAGTTTACCTATCGTTCCAGCCTTGTATTACTGTACCAGATTTACTTGACGTTACACCCTTGTCTATCGCATGAGATATAAATATTTACCCAATGAATTTGAGGGAAATATAGGTCCCACCTATCTCATAATGAAATTATTCTTAAGTGTGCCACAAAATAAACATAAATCATTCATCATAACCCAATGAATAATATGGGTTTCATAAACATCATCCCATCATAACATTATACATATAAAACAAATGGATATCATTTCTTCATAAGAAAAATCAAACCATTTATATAATAGAGAAATTATATATGAAACATAAACATACTAAATAATTTCATCTTAGATTGGAAATAGTTTTGATAAAACACTTGAAATGGGTTCTTGAGGAAAATATCCTTTCTTTGTCAAAATCATTATCTTTTCACAAAATTCCATAAAATTTAAAAAGAAAATGATTTTATGAAAATATTCATGAAATATTATAGAGTAATATTCTTTAAAATAAGGAATTATGAAATCATAAAAATCCATTCATGCCGTATATGTTAAAAAAACATTCTCCTTGTACTTTTAACGGAAAATTCAAAAAGTACCACGTATTGTAAAAAAAAGAAAGATTCTTTCCATAACACAATGTTAAAGTGAAATAGGGGTAAAAATGAATATAAAAATACATGGAAGAATATTAAAAACTTTAAAAAAACATTTTTAGGGACATGGATGAAAAATATTAACCCAGTAAATACTTACGTATAAGAAATCTCGGATAAAAATGAGATTGCAAAATTATCCCTTAACGTATGTCCAATTTCATTCATATGTGTCTGAGACTCCGGTATACTGGGTTTAAACTTAATATGAACTTGTAACATAGCGATAATAATATTTATGATATCATATAGGATTAACATATGACTTTATATTACCCATTATTTTGTAAATTCCATGTTAAAGCAGCGTTTTGGGTAAAATAATTTCATTTATCGAATGTGTTTTGACTTTTTGTTCTTAGTTATATCCTGATTTACTTAATTATATAATTTAAAACATGATTTAAATATAATATATATTCATCATATAAATATATATGATAGATCGATAAACGGAATGAAGTACACCGTTCACGGAGACGGTAGGCCGTACGTATGCATGAACACTATTTTCGTTTTTTATTGAATTGAATGGAATTAAGTAAATGAATCATAAATGTATATAAATCAAGTATAATTATTATGTAATATCTTTCATGATTATTTATTATATATACTTTATAATCATACTTGAATGGTTAATCATGGAAAATGAATCTCATTGCGTTCCTGGAGACAGTAGTCCGTACGTACGCACGAGCGATGATATCATTCATTTGATATTAAAATTGTATATAATTGGATGTTATATCATATATAAATAATCATAATAATGCTATATTTATTATTTATATCATTTATACTCATTATTATACACATCTAAATGATGAAATGTTTGAATAACAAACTACTCCACGACGTGGAGACGGTAAGTTGTATGTACGAACGTGTGGTGACCTTTTCATTCATAGGATGTATAAAAAACTAATATGGTTGTAAATTATTATAATAACATCATAGTATATAGAAGATAATTGATTTATTATTTTAGAATGGAGAAAACAAAGAAGGAGGAAGAGGAAGAATAAAGGAACTTGAAGTAGGTGGTGAGATATTTACCTCTTCTTCGGGTTCTTCATTTTGATTTGATTGAAAGGACTTATTAGGTTGCCTTTTTGACTAAATTAAGTCCTCTAAGATGAAGGTAGTACAGTTGAGAGGTTATTTGGGCATTGATTTAATGATCCAAATGCCCTTGGAAGTGTTAATTAGAGAGAGGGGGAGTTCCCTTTTATAAGAGGGGTGAGGGGAACCTTATGAAAAACTTAAAATATTATTTTATAATAAATTCATATTCAGTTTATAATCGATCCAAAGTGACTTAGTTCGAGGATATTATGGGTATGGGTCGAAATAATCTCAACCAATATGTTTTAAACAAGTTTATGTTACCATTTTAACCTTATCATTTAGATTTAACTCTAAGTTAAATAATTTATCTTTTACAATGTCTTCTTGTATTATTACACTATATGGTTATTAAACATACTATAAACTACCAATCAAACCCCAATTAGTTCATTTATGTCATATATATTATTATATAAGTCTTTTTTCTGATCCTTATATTATTATGACCACTATATCAATTAATAATATTAAATATTTTTTAAAAACTCTTTTATGTCAACTTTGACACTATTCGGTATTTTGTTTTTTCTAAATTCATAACAGCATTATTACTTCCAAAAAAATTCATATAACCAACTATAATATGTTATATTAACATATAAAATTATTTTAATTCATAAAAGGTTTAAAATTACATTTATTTGGGTATTTATAATATCAATTATGTTAATATTTCATTAATAAGGTAATTACTACATCATCATTGTGTCACAAATAAATTAAAATATTTAATTTCTAAAAATATAAATAAAATACGATTATGTAGGAACTATTTTTATCTTTCTAATTAATATTTTTAGTCTAACTTATCTTATGTATAACCCTAGATTAAAATTTTTTAGTTATTAAACATGGATCTTAACTCTTTTAACTCTTCTTTAAATAAAATAATAATAAGTGTCCTAATCTAATCCATGTGGACCAAAGAGGTTCTTATTTTATTCCTAAGGTTGTTTTTGGTCGAAATATACTTATCCAAAAGAATTATGACATTTTTTAGGGTAATAATAATATCATTTTTACCCTTAATTACTCTATTTACATTTAACCGTGGTAAATAAAAGTAAAAAGTTACTATTCACCAAAAATTATTTTTACCTTATTGAACCATATTTTACTACTTGATATTAGTTGTGTCACTATGATTTTATAAATTCAACTCACAGAAGCGGTAAAATTATGTTTTATGTAAATCTGCAAATGCTCCTAGGAGGTGGGTAAAAGGCGGTAAAAAGTTCAATAAAATTTTTATATATCTAAATTATTATAAAATTACTCCAATGAATTACATTGAACATATATATGTATTATGTATCTATTTTCACCTAAAATAAATTTAAATAAAATAAATAATTATTTAAATAAAAATTCTGTTTTAACCAATAACTCAGAGTTTTCACTATTCATCAAAAATATAATGTTTTCAGAAAAATACCAAAAATTCACCCAAGGATAATTTCGATATTCCAAATCAAAAAATAATGTCCATTTTGAAAGATAATATTTATAAAATTTTAAAAAGTGGGTATTAATATTCAGTATGGCTAGTTTATATAATATTTTAATAACATATCTTTGTTTAGTGAAACTCGGTATTGCGTACAACGCAAGTTATCAAGGAAGGTTGCTTCTGCGTATAACACAAGCCAAGAATAGTGTTGTGTATACTACAAGATAATACGGTGTTTCTTATTGCGCAATATAATATTGGTGTAGCATACAACAAAAGACTTCAAATAAACTAAAAAGAATAATTCTCATAAAATCTCGGGGTGTTACATTCTATCCCCCTTAAAATGAATTTCGCCCTCAAAATTCGTCGGGGTTATAAATGGTTTTCTATTTTAAATTTTCATTCATAGAAACCCACATCGTAAAAAGGAATACTAAAACATCCTTTTAATAAGGAACGTTAAAAACATAATGAATACCCAAAGTAACTCTTCATTGGGTTTCCACATAAGAGAATATAGGTGAAAATATGGACATTGAAGAGAAATCTAACCATAAAGCTCTGATAGAGAGTGGTAGAGAACATGGCTATGAAAAATACAACAATCATAAAGCCATAAATTTATGATGACCATAGGTACCATCTGATTCATCAGATATGAGGGCACTAGGACAAAATTTTTGGTTTTCAAGATCATTTCCTTAATGTTGAAGAATTTTTGAATTAAAATAAATACTTACTTGATTTTGGTACAATCTCAATGTTGGTCGTTCCATGAACAGTTTCAACTTCATATCTTAAATAAATGTAGTGGAATTTTTCATTCGAGAAGCGTTAGCAGATCATGTGATAGAATGATGGGTCATTCTATCTGTCTCAAACAAAAGGTTAGAAAAAGTTATCAAATATACATAGTTCCAACTATGGTGAGGTTAAGCATATATGATTCAAAAAATAGACTTATACTTCATATATCATACCACTTAATAAAAAAACTAGTTTCTACTAACCATGGACTTCTTGTAGGCCAGAGGGAGGCGATAAAGGCCTGCCGCAATTTGGTTGTGGGTTCGATTCCAGCAACCCTGACCGACGTGACGGGTTATCGCACATCCTGCAGGTTGTCACTTTTTATAAAACTACATTATTATAACATTCCTTTAATAATAACGAAAACAGTTCTATCATTAAACAATACTATCTTATATGTAACTTAATTCATTCCAATCTTTAGGCTTATCCAAAATACTTCAGTCCAAGATCATAGTATAAAGAAAACGATTACTTGAAAGGTCACATAACAAGCACGTGAATACCATCATTTATCCCCCATATGTCATAAGTTATATCTTGTTGGTCACATTCCAAAAAAATGTGAATACCTTAATCATGTATTCTTTTGAAACATGAATTACCATAGAACCTTAGTGAAAAAATGAATTCTGTCAAAAGTTAACTCTTTCCACATTCCAAAATCTCAAAATTTCTATATACTCAAACCATGATATCTCTTTGTCCTTATCTCTCTAATGAGTTCATAAATACAATCAAACATTTCGTTTTCTCCTTATCCCTTCATTATACACATATCATCTGCTTTCCAAAAATATTACAATCACTTTTCAAGGTTACCAGTACCTTAAAATTATTGAAAACCATAATAGAATAATACATAAATATTCCAATATTCAACGATACTATATACAACATTATTTTGGAATCCCATTACATAAACACTTAATCATTCCACCACATAGTTTTCATATTCAACATCACCAATAGTGATCACATGTGACTTCCCTTTGTCATTTTCCTTAAGAGGTTGTTGATGTTGATCATCATTAACCCTTGGATTAGGACATTGATTATCATAAGGCCCCATTTCATTGCACATGTAGAATTGAAGTGTTGGTGGTGTGTTCTCTATGTTCTTTTCTCTATTCACATCATTAGCTACCCTTTTTTTATTACATCGACACTCAGCTGCTCGATGACCCTATTTTCCACACATAAAACATTTTCTATTCCCTTTAAGATGATCTCCACCATGCTTCTTTCCACACTTTGTGCATAAAGAAACATTCGTCTTCTTTTCACCATTGTTTTGAGATTTTTCCTTGACCTCCATCATTCGTTTCTTATCAAAACCATGAGATAGATATGTAACACCAACTTCCAGTTCTACCTTGATAGTACAATGCACAATTTCTTCAATGCTACTAAAGTCTCTTATATATAATTCTGTTTGATGACTTGGTTTTATGCCACTGAATAATCTATCAACATTACATTCAGGTTGGATGATAAAGCCAGATGCATACCTTGCAAGCCTTGTAAAATTTGCCTTGTATATGCCAACATATTCATCATCCTTTTTATTCATCTCAAGGAACTCCTTTTCTAACTTTTTTTGAAGAATATGAGGGAAGTAATTATTGAAAAATAAGTTCATGAACTCATCCCATTCCATGGATTCAGTTTCTCCTTGGGGACCTATATTCTTAATTATAGTTCACCACTAGTCTGCTTCACCTTCTAAATGATAAACATCCAGAATTAATTTTTCATGTTATGAACATCGAAGTCTTGAAAATATCATTTCAATGGTACTGATCCATTGTTCAGAAACTAGTGGATCAGAAGACCCATTGAAAGAAGGTGGGTGTTGCCTCATGATGGACTCAATAGAACATTGTTCCCTTCTCTTCTCATTCTAAAGTCCAGAATGATTCATAGCTTGTGTAAGTATAGAAATAAGATTTCTCACTCCATATCCCATAACATTGGTTTGTTCAGGAGGACAATCATTTCATTTCCCATTACATTAATCAACACGGTTCCTTCAGGTTCCAACCATTATCTAAACCCCGATAAGAATAGTGTAAGATACAAAAATCATGCTAGGAAAACAACATAATAAACAGGGTGTACCTTAAATATTTAACATATTAGGATTAATTCTAATATCGTTACTGTAATTCTAGGACTATAACCTATACTTATAATTAACCTTAGGGACATCCCTAGACATACCTTAGAAATATCTCTAGGGATCTAACTAATGTTTTCGCATCCTTGTTTCGAAAGGTTTACTGCACCTTCGCTCTGATACCAACTATAGAGACCCAATGCTTGACGTACATAGACATTACATTACTTTTGCAGAATACTTAGTACATTACAAAACAAACGCCCAATGACTGTATTAGTTTAGTGTCTTTGGAAACTCAGAACATAATCTTCTAATCATGGTGAAAGATCTTCAACATCTCCCACAAAGATCATCTTTTTTCCTACCTAAAACCATCCTTTATATTCTAGGGGAAAAGAAAACGTAAAAAGAGTGATCTCAAATGATCAGTAAGGGTAATCATGGAGAAAATAAAACAAACCATATACATTTGAACTTAAAAAACATGAACATAAAGTTTAAACATCAAAATATTGAGCAATGACATTAAACATGGTAGTATGTAAGGCATATATCATAATGTAACATCAATCATGATAAAATATCATGGGAATAAAACATGTAATTGTGTAAAACCATTAATCACATGATATTATTTCCATAGTAGCCAATTTATTGCTGACAAGACTATCATAGTGGGAAAAGTCCACTAATGAATCAGGTTTACCTGTCGTTCTAGTATTGTATTACTGTACCAGATTTACTTTTCATTACAGTCTTGTCTATATCATGAGATATAAATCTTTTCCCAATGCATTGGAGGGAGATATAGGTCCCACACATCTCCTAATGAAATCATTCTTATGTGTGCCACAAAATAAACATAAATCATTCATCATACCCCAAGGAATAATATGGGTTTCATAAACATCATCCATCATAACATTATCCATATAAAACAAATCGATATCATTTCATCTTATGAAAAATAAAACCATTTAGATAATAGAGAAATTATATTTGAAACATAAACATACTAAATAATTTCATCTTAGATGGGAAATAGTTTTGATAAAACACTTGAAATGAGTTCTTGAGGAAAATATCCTTTCTTCTTCAAAATAATTTTCTTTTCACAAAATTCCATGAAATTTTAAAAGAAAAGGAATTTTTTTGAAAATTCTCATGAAATATTGTATAGTAAGCTTCATGAAAATAAGGTGTTATGAAACCATAAAAATATATTCATGTCGTTTAAGTTAAAAAACATTCTCCTCGTACTTTTAACGGAAAAGTCAAAAAGTACCATGTATGGTGAACAAAAGAAATATTCCTTCCATAACATAAATTAAATGTAAAATAGAGGTAAAAATGACTTTAAACATAAATGTCATAATATTAAACACTTTTAGAAAAACATTTTTGTGGACATGGATGAAAAATATAACCCCATTCAATACTTACAAATAAGCAATCTCAGATAAAAATTAGATTGCAAAATTATCCCTTACCTTATGTCCAATTTCATTCGTATGTGTCCGAGACTCCTGTATAGTGAGTTTAAAAATATTATTAACTTGTAAAATAACTATAACAATATTTATTACATCATATATTATTCACTTATTGCTTTATATTACCAACTCTTTTGTAAATTCCATGTTAAAGCAGCGTTTTGGGTAAAATCGTTTCATTTATCATACGTGTTTCGACTTGTTGTTATTACATTTATCCTGATTTAATTAATTCCATAATGTAAAAAATGATTTATATATAATATATATTCATCATATAAATATATATGATAGATTGATAAATAGAATGAAAGATACCGTTCATGGAGACGGTAGGATGTACGTACGCATGAACGTAGTTTTCTTTTCCTTATTGAATTGAATAGAATTAAGTAAATGAAAAATATATGTACATAAATACAATACCATTATTATTTAATATATTTCATGATTATTTATTATATATACTTTTTAATAATACTCGAATGGTTAATCATGGAAAATGAATCTCATCGCGTTCATGGAGACGATAGTCCATACGTACGCATGAGCGGTGATATCAATCTTATGATATTAAAATCGTATATAATTGGATTGTATATAATATATAAATAATAATAATAATGTTATATTTTTTATTTATATCATTTATACTCATTATTATACCCATCCAAATGATGAAATGTTTTAATAACAAACTACACCACGATGTGGAGACGGTATGACGTACATACACACATGTGGTGACTTTTTCATTCATAGGATGGATAAAATAACTAATATGGTTTTAAAATTTTTATAATAACATAACATTAAATATAATATATTAGAGTTATTATTTTTCAATGGAAACAACAAAGAAGGAGGGAGTGGAAGAAGAAGGGATCTTGAAGTAGGTGATGAGATATTTATCTCTTCTTCGGGTTCTTTATTTTGATTTGATCAAAAGGGATCCATAGGTTGGCATTATGACTAAATTAAGTCCTATAAGATTAAGTTAGGACAGTTTAAATGGATTTTGGGTAGGTTTTTTCCGAGCCAAATGGCTTTGGAAGTGTGAATTATAGATAAGGGGGAGTTCCCTTTATAAGAGGGGTGAGGGGAATCTTAGGAAAAACTTAAAATATTATTTTATAATAAATTTATATTCGGTTTATAATTGATACAAAGTGACTTATTTCAAGGATATGGTGGGGATGGGTCTAGATCCTCTCTACCAATAGGTTTTATAAATTTTTATTTTACCATTTTAACCTTATCATTTAGAGTTAACTCTAAGTTATATAATTTAACTTTTACTCTGTCTTCTTGTATTCTTACACTATATGGTTAATAAAATTACTATAAACTATAATTAGAACCCCAATTGGTTCATTTATGTCATATATATTATTATATAAGTCCTTTGGCCTAACCTTATATTTTTAAGACCATTATATCAATTAATAATATAATATTTGTTTGAAAAACTCTTTTACGTCAATTTTGACACTATTTGGTATTTTGTTTTTTTAAATCATAACCGCTTTATTACTTCCAAAAAATTTCATCTAACCGACCCTAATATGTTATATTGACCAATAAAATTATTTTATTTCATAAAAAGTCTCAAATTACATTTATTTGGGTATTTATAATATCAATTATGTTACTATTTCATTAATAAGGTAATTACTGCATCATTATTGTGTCATAAATAAATAAAATTATTTATTGTCTAAAAAATATAAATAAAATACCCTAATGTATGAAATACTTTTAGATTTCTAATTAATATTTATATTCTAATTTATCTTATGTATAACCCTACATTAAAAATGTTTTAGTTATTAAACATTGATTTTAACTCTTTTAACTCTTCTTTAAATAAAATAATAATAATTTTCCTAATCTAATCCAAGTGGACCAAAGAGGTTCATATTTTACTACTAAGGTTTTTTTTGGTCGAATTATACTTATCCAATAGAATTAGGACATGTTTTAGGGTAATAATAATATCATTTTACCCTTAATTACTCTATTTACTTTTAACTGTGGTAAATAAAAGTAAAAAGCTACTATTCACCAAAAATTATTTTTTTCCTATTGAACCACATTTTACTCCATGATATTAACCATGTGTCTCAGATTTTAAAAATTCAAAAAATAGAATTGGTAAAATTATTTTTTATGTAAATTTGCAAATGCTCCTAGGAGGTGGGTAAAAGACGATAAAAAGTTCAAAAAAAATTTCTATATCTAAATTATTATAAAATGAATCTAATGAATTAAATTCAACTTATATAGGTATTATTTATATATTTTCACCTAAAATAAATTTAAAAAAAATAAATTATTATTTACATAAAAATTCTATTTTAACCAATAACTCAGTGTTTTCACTATTCATCAGAAATTGAAAGTTTTCAGAAAAATGCCAAAAATTCAGCCTAGGATAATTTTGATATTCCGAATCTAAAAATGAATTCCATTTTGAAAGGTAAAATTTATAAAATTTCAAAAGGTGTATATTACTATTCATAATGGCTAGTTTATATAATATTGTAATAACATATCGTTGTTTAGTGAAACTCGGTATTGCGTACAATGCAAGTTATCGAGGAAGGTTTATCTTGCGTATAACTCAAGCCAAGAATATTGTTGCGTATACTACTAGCTAGTACGGTGTTGTGTATAGCTCAAGATAATCTTGGTGTAGCGTACAACAAAAGAAATCAAAGAAATTAAATACAATAATTCTTATAAAATCTAAGGGTGTTACATGTGGCAATAAAATTGGTATCTAATGATGTTTAGTATAAACTGTGGGATTTAGATTTAGGAATACATATATTATAGAAAATTACCCTAAGTTATTATTTCAGTATAATTATAGGATAACATCATAAATTTTTGGTTATAAGATATTATGTATTTTTCCTATAAATACATCCATGTATGGATATTAAATGTGGATGTGGTTCTGGATAAGATAAAAGTATGGGTAATAAAACTAAAAATGTTCATTGGTCCTGACTCAAGCATAACACGTTACCTGACAATGGTCCTTACTTCACACCTAGTTTGAGACTCTCATATGATATATTAGGATAATTCACATTTTTATTATATTTCATTATAATAGATTTTATTATATAATGAAAATGAATGGCTATGGATAAACCTTATACCAATGAAGGAACTAAGTTAAATAAAAACATATTATGTATTTATGAATTGTGGTTTTATTTATAAAAATATTTAAAAGGATATTTAGTAATTAACTTTACATCAAGGATTTCCATCATATATATATTTTTTAAATTATATTAATATGGTTGTTGAAAAATGACTTCTTGTATACAGAGTGAAAACCTGACAAGTCCAGCATGGTTGTATGACATAAACCCACAAACAATGGTCAGTAAGGGTTTAATACTAACCCTTAACCTACACATTTCCTTGTTAAATATTTTAATATTTTAAGTTAGACAATTTTACGAATACATATTAATGATGAACCTGTAATGTTATTTTTTATGTTAAGAGATTAATGTATTTAGTATATTGGATTAGGAGAATAGTTATTGATAAATAGAAAGAAATTTCACTCTTTTATATGCCTTATGATACATTAAATGTGTATTTTAGTGTTACGGGCATCAAAGTTGTTTTTCGGATATCCATTTCATGATGTAATAAATGAATTTCAAATCGATCAAAGAAAAATATATTGATGAAAATAATGTTTATAAAATATAAATATGTAAACTAAATATATTTACCTATATTAAGATCTAGTAAAATAATTTCTCAATGTTTGGAAAATGGTCCAAAAATGTTTTCTTAATACTTTAATTATTTTTCACCCACTGTTATTATAAATCATCACATAATTATAAATTTGATAGCCTCAACTATCCATTGATCATTTTCTTATTTTTTATTGATGGAATAAATCACCACATACTAATAATTATTTTTTTTCATTGAAGTATATATTTTCACTTCCCACTAATTTTCTCAAATATAGAAACATAGTTATATGTTATTCCATGTGAATTTTATACTAACAATACTCTCTTATTGTAACGCCCCGACCCCAGCTACCCAGAGACGGTGCATTACTTCGTAACATTGGCATGATCACAAAAGATCAAGTCTCGAAAGACCGATTAGTTTAGTAGCCTTGGAAACACTAGATACATTCATAAGTCTTTCGTTACATCAAAAAGTAAACAAACTACAATAACATGGTCTTCATAGTCCACAATCATATCCTCTTCTGACTATCCCTGCAGGTCAATCATAAAATACTTCTTCACATCCTGGAAAATATTAAAACATTGAAAGGGGTGAGCTCAGATGCTCAGTAAGGATAACAATATTGCGGAATCTTTCATAAATAAACATAAAAATTTAAGGCAATGTATAACTAAAACAAAAGCCTTTTAAACTTGAACATCAACATAATATGGCAAAAGTAAAATGAGATAATGCCATTCAGTTCTTCACATGGATATTCTACTGGTCGAATAATCACATGAAATATCAATAACCACTTTCATAATGATGGAATGCATAATGCCAGACTATCATAACCACGTAGTCAAGGCCTCGTGCCAAGACCACAAATAAGATTTTCTCAAGGCCTCGTGCCAAGACACTAGTTTGTCTCATGAGACCTGCCGATGCATCGAGGAGCTATAGCGGGCTCCACCCGTCACTTATTAAGTCCAATGCATTCCGCATATGAATAGGTTTAAACATATCATAAACCATAACATAATCGTATCACATAAAACATGCATAAAGGAAACATAACATTTCCACATTTCAATCACAAGATATAAATACAACACATTGATATAATAAAAACGCTTTCAAAACCATTTTCAATACCAAAATAAAATAAAGTTAAAACTTTGTATTTATTTTTCATTAAAAAAATGATGGCTTGTAGAGGAATCCAAAACTCAAATAATGTTCATGGAGGCAGAGAAGTCGTTGTCGCCGCATAAGTACGGAAAGAAAAACATTCCATTTTTGTCGTTTAGTAAAACGCTTCGTATAAAAAAGATTCCTTTTGAATAAATGTAAAAGTCAAAGGGGTTTATACACCGTATAAAAGAAAGTTGTGTATAAAACCAAATATGCCTCAATGAAAGGGGATTGAGATGGAGTCCTTAAAAAGATCATTTTTTAAAATAAAATAGATATATTATGTGTATTCACTATAGGTACACATAAAGAACGTAAAAATACAAAATAGGACATAATAATATCATGACATAATTTGAAAGTAGGAGATTAACCCAAAGAATGGAAGTTGGGTTAAGAAGTTCCCTTACCTTGTGTCCGACTTGACTCAACCGTTCTTTAACCTCCTGAATAATAAACTAGAGTTAAAATCTACCTTATTAAGAACCATTTACAATTTCATTATCCTTTTTATATCACTTATTACAATGTTATGAACGTTATGTAATTATTTAAGTTAATAACGGTCGTTTTGTCGATCTTTGTTACTTGAGTCAACAATAAATTTCTTATAATTACAAGTTGTTTATGTGGTAGAATATCCATTATCTCCAGAATTATATTCAAGATTTAGATGTCATATATATCATATATATACAGTAAATACATTCATTCATAATGTCACGTAACATTTAGAGGTATGAAATGAAATGCACCGTTCATGGAGACGGTAAGCCGTACGTACGCATGAACGCTACTTTCATTTCTATTTCATATTTAATGGAATGAAATCATAATGATATAAATTTATAATATAATTACAGTATAATATAGTGTATAATACCATTTACTCCATCCTTTATACATCCCACATATGGCATTAACGATTCAAATCACTTTGAGGGGGCGGTAGTCCGCACTTCCTAAAATGAAATTATCACATTTTACCCATAATGGAAATCATAAAGTATGCCATAAATGAGAAATACAGAAGAATAAGTAAAACATAAACATATTATATATCATATATAAAAATAGTGACATATTAATGGCCACCTTTGAAGGTGTTATATGAGTGTTGAACAATCATCGTTTCGTGATGCAGAAATTCGCCATCCACAGAAACCGTATGTTTATTAACCATTTCATGTAGGTGTGTGTAAGTGTAGCACAAATAATTCTTATAAAAACATCATAGTATATTGAGGATACTGGTGTTGTTACAAAAGAAATGAATAAAAAGAGTTTAGGGGGTTGGAGAAGAAAAATAAAACAAAACAACATTAGAGAAGACATTACCTCAAAATCGGGTAACTCTTTTTGATTTGAGCCAAAGGCTTCCTTGGGAAGAGTTCTGCCCAAAGTAAGGCTTCTAGGAGTAAGAGGGGGAAGTTGGGAGAGTATTTTGGCAGATTTTGGCCGAGACAAATGGATTGAAAGTGTTAATGAGGTAGGAGAGGTGGGGGCCTTTTATAAGTGGAGAGGAGGGGCACTTTTGGAAAGATTGAAATGTTACATTATTACAC
Organism: Viscum album; assembly: GCA_963277665.1. NCBI lineage: Eukaryota > Viridiplantae > Streptophyta > Magnoliopsida > Santalales > Viscaceae > Viscum > Viscum album. Next base: position 530,218,953 of record OY728120.1, on the reverse strand, counting down.
AATTCTTTTCGGATTATAAAGGTCCCACACTTATATAATTCGAGGATAAGGTGATAAGTTTTCGAAATATCCTCATACAATAGGCTTCAGACAAGTGTAAGCCTTGGATTTTGCATTATCTTCTCATTTTATTTAAATCGTTAAATAATGTGGTCATCGCTGCATCATAATGATGTCATAAATAATTTAATTTATATAATGTATAAAAATTATAAAAAAACTACTATGATGTAGGAAATCTTTTTAGCTTTCTAATGAATATTTATAGTCAAAATTTGGACTTGTGTAACCCCACTTAAAAACTGTTTTAGTAAAATAACTCATGTTTGTGTCAATTTAATTTTAACATTAAATAAATATATATTAATGTCATTTTCCAACTAAAGTGGCTCCATGGGGTCCCCAAGTTGACCCATGGGTTGTCTTGGTCGGCCATGACTCATCCAATAGAAGTAGGACAAGTGTCATGCTCATCTCATATTATTAAAACATAATTTGTACCTTAAAATACACTAATTACCTCTAATCGCGATTAAGAACTTAAAAGTTACTATTCACCAAAAAATATTTTAATCTCATTGAACCACATTTTACTTCTTAATGACAACCATTTATGTTGGATTTTTGAAAATCAAATCACAGAAGTTGTAATATTTCATTTAAACGAAAAATCAGTTATTTAACTACCACTTAGTGGTTTCACTATTCATCAAAAATTGAAGTTTTTCAGAACAATGCCAAAATTTCACCCTAAGCTATAATTGATATTCCGAATTCAAAAATGATGTCTATTTTACAAAATTCCAAACATATAATTTGCATTAATTAATTTTATAATTAATTCCCGCTGTCACAACAAATTGCGTGTTTTTAAGAAACAATTTATATCAAAAGATTGGCAATTGTTTATGTCCAATTTCAATGTTAAATTAATTCTAATGACCACCATTGGATAAAATGGTAAAAATATATTCTAATTATACCTTAAAACCACTAAATAGTATAATTTATCACTATAAATTATTTTGATTAAAAAAGTTGTTTTAAGTATTTTTCACTATTCATAAAAAAATTGGAAGTTCTCAGAAAGTTACAAAAAATTCAACTTAGGATAATTTAAATATTACGAATTCAAAAATGAAGTCCATTTTGAAATATAAAATTTCAATAATTTTAAAAATTGGTTATTACTATTCATAATGGCTACTTTGATTAGTCGCAGTGTTTTAGAACTCGAACTTGCGTACAATGCAAGCTATTGCATTATTGAGAGAGAGGCGTATCGTGGAAGCTCGGGGTGTTACATTCTCCCCTCCTTCAATAAATTGCGTCCTCGCAATTTGATATTTTTCTTTGAAAATAAAAGGTTGAAAATAGAAAATACCTTTGTGGAAAACCCATATCGGAAATAAGGTTAATAAAATTTAGCCTTAATAAGAGGGAAAGGGAAATGAAAAAGTCACCACCCAATTATGATCTTGATTAGGAGAACATTGGTGGCAATTAGAGACATATAATTGGAGGAAAAACGTAAATATTCGTAGGGAGTGATTGAGTTCATCAATCACAATCAACTGTCAAATTGAGGGCCTCAAAGCCTTCAATCTATGTTGATTTAAAATATCATCAGTTCAACAAGACATAAGGTATTAGGATAATGCATTTTTTTTGTTTTAATATCCCTTTACTAAAGTTTAAGAATTAGTTTATTCATTGAATAACAGATAGGTATATATATATATTTGCCTGACAATTAGAGTTTCAACCTTCAACTCACCTTTCACTCAAAAAGATAATAGAACCCAAAAATATTATAATTTTCCTAATTGTATAAGGTTCCAAATGTTAACACATACAATTTAGATTAGTAAAATTATTTTCTAATGACCAGGGACTTCCCGTAGGCTAGTGGTAGGAAATAAAGGCCTGTCGCACTATGGTTGTGGGTTCGATTCCTGCAGCTGCTTCCGACGCGACAGGTTATTCCCCACCCTGCAGGTTGTCCTTTTCCTAAAACTATAGTATTATAATATTCGAAAAATAATCTTCATAAATTATTTAACCTTAAACAATACTATCCATGGTTCAACTTAATCCATTCCAACCTTTATAGTTATCCAAAATACCTTCGTCCAGACTTTCTCTAAAAGGTCTCTAAATTCCAAAATCAATTATAACATCAGATTCCCCAAACAAAGAAAAGTTTCTCTTATCACATACTAAAAATATGATTACCTTAATCATATTAAAACCTTACTGAAATCAACAAGTACTGCAGTACAATCCATATATATATATCACATTATTCTTATAACCAGAATATAATCCTTGAGTCCAAAAGCACCAATACATTAATTATTCCGCTTCAACTGTAGTCACAGCATAAGATTGGCCTTGATCCCTTGGCCTTTTCTGAGGTAAGTTTCCTTGATGCTTAGGACATTCATTTGCATAATGACCTGTTTCCCTACAATTGTAGCATTCAACTTTGACAGCCTCTTTCTTTCCCTTGCAATCACGAGCCTGATGACCCTTTTCTCCACATTTATAACAAACTACCATTCCTTTTAGGCAAGTACCAGGGTGATTCTTCCAACAATTATCACATAAGGGAAAATCCTTCTTTCCCCTTTTCCCTTCATCTGTCTCCTGTTCCACCGTTCTCTTCTTCTCTTTCTTTACTTTGTTGTCATAAGACTTAGAGAATTCCTTTTCTGTCTTTATAGCACACGAGACAATATCTTCGTATGATGAGAAGGATTGTGATACTAAAGCTCGACGGAGAAATGGTTTTAACCCATCAAAGAAACGATCAATCTTACTCCTTGGGTTACGTATATAATCGGCAGCATGCCTCGCTAACCTTGTAAAGTTATCCTCATACTTTGCGACATTCTCATCCTCCTTCTGCCTCAAACTCAGAAATTGCCTTTCCATATCTGCTCGATGGTCACGAGGAAAATATTTTTCTAAGAAAAGCTCTTTGAACTCCCTCCATTCCATATTCGATACGTCATCATCTTCCTTTGTGTTTTGAATCAGCGACCACCACTGATCGGCATATCCAGTGAGGCGGTAAACTGCCATGACAACCTTATCCCTTTCACTATTTCCCAAGGCATGGAATATTTTCTCTAAGGAATTTATCCATTGCTCAGCTACTGTAGGATTTGTAATCCCATTGAAGGTTGGTGGTTGTTGCCTCATGAAACGGTCTAGCATTGATCCTCCACGTTGAGGATCAGGGTGCTCCATACGAGTAAGGTTATTATTCATAACCTGCGTGAGTTGTCCCAGTACGGTGAGAAGCTGATCAGCACCAGTTGTATCTCCAGATCCACAATAATTATCTTGAGCAGGAGGTAAATCCCTACACGGAGTTTGTGCATTTATACGGTTTCCATTCCTTCCACTAGGCGCCATTTATAAACAATGGCATAAACTAGATTAGTTTATGAATCAAAATACATAATTCCATACTTTTTAAACACTTTAGATAATTTGAACTATTTATGGATATAATACATAATCATAAAAAGAAATGTTTTCTTTGAGGAAGTATGTACTCATAACCCTTTATAGTGGTTTGTAAATAAAATGAGAATTATCCTAAGCATATCCCCCGGGAGTGTCGTAACCAAGAGTGTAGCAAGGCCCGTTGTCGTGCACCAGTTCCCGTTCGAGTCTAGCTCAAAGCGGTGTTTTCGGGTTTTACCCCTAGGTACATCTGTGCCAGAGCCACCTCTACCTGCTCGTATCCAGACAGGGATGTATTGCTCGGAAAACTCATAACATCTCTACAATAACAAAATTCTAGGAAGTTCTTCTATACTAATCCTCAAAGTCTATCTTTGGGCTATGTGCTCTAATCAGAGTTTATCTAAATCTAGCTTCCAAGGTTAGTACTAAACTGCCTCTGATACCAACTGTAACACCCCGACCCCAGCTACCCAGAGCCGTTGCATTACTTCGTAACATTGGCATGATCACAAAAGATCAAGTATTGAAAGACCGATCAGTTTAGTAGCCTTGGAAACACTAGATACATTCATAAGTCTTTCATTACATCAAAAAGTAAACAAACTAAAATAACATGGTCTTCATAGTCCACAATCATATCCTCTTCTGACTATCCCTACAGGTCATTCATAAAATACTTCTTCACATCCTGGAAAATATTAAAACATTGAAAGGGGTGAGCTCAGATGCTCAGTAAGGAGAACAATATTGCGGAATCTTTCATAAATATACATAACAGTTTAAGGCAATGTATAACTAAAACAAAAGCCTTTTAAACATGAACATCAACATAATATGGAAAAAGTAAAATTAGATAATGCCATTCACTTCTTCACATGGATATTCTATTGGTCTAATAATCACATGCAATATCAATAACCACTTTAATAATGATGGAACGCATAATGCCAGACTATCATAACCACGTAGTCAAGGCCTAATGCCAAGACCACAAATAAGATTTTGTCAAGGCCTCGTGCCAAGACACTAGTTTGTCTCATGAGACATTCCGATGCATCGAGGAGCTATAGCGGGCTCCACTAGTCACTTATTAAGTCCAATGCATTCCTCATATGAATAGGTTTAAACATATCATAAACCATAACATAATCGTATCACATAAAACATGCATAAAGGAAACATAACATTTACACATTTCAATCACAAGATATAAATACAACACATTGATATAATAAAAACGCTTTCAAAACCATTTTCAATACCAAAATAAAAGAAAGTTAAAACGTTGTATTTATTTTTCATTAAAAAATGATGGCTTGTAGAGGAATCCGAAACTCAAATAATGGTCATGGCGGCAGAGAAGTCATTGTCGCCGCATAAGTACGGAAATAAAAACATTCCCTTTTTGTCGTTTAGTAAAACGCTTCGTATAAAAAAGATTCCTTTTGAATAAACATAAAAGTCAAAGGGGTTTATACACCGTATAAAAGAAAGTTGTGTATAAAACCAAATATGCCTCAATGAAAGGGGATTGAGATGGAGTCCTTAAAAAGATCATTTTTAAAAATAAAATAGATCTATTATGTGTATTCACTATAGGTACACATAAAGAAAGTAAAAATACAAAATAGGACATAATAATATCATGACATAATTTGAAAGTAGGAGATTAACCCAAAGAATGGAAGTTGGGTTAAGAAGTTCCCTTACCTTGTGTCCGACATGACTCAACCGTTCTTTAACCTCCTGAATAATAAACTAGAGTTAATATCTACCTTATTAAGACCCATTTTCAATTTCATTATCCTTTTTATATCACTTATTACAATGTTATTAACATTATGTAATTATTTAAGTTAATAACGGTCGTTTTGTCGATCTTTGTTACTTGAGTCAACAATAAATTTCTTATAATTACAAGTTGTTTATGTGGTAGAATATCCATTATCTCCAGAATTATATTCATGATTTAGATGTCATATATATCATATATATACAGTATATACATTCATTCATAATGTCACGTAACATTTAGAGGTAAGAAATGAAATGCACCGTTCATGGAGACGGTAAGCCGTACGTACGCATGAACGCTACTTTCATTTCTATTTCATATTTAATGGAATGAAATCATAATGATATAAATTTATAATATAATTACAGTATAATATATTGTATAATACCATTTACTCAATCCTTTATACATCCCACATATGGCATTAACGATTCAAATCACTTTGAGGGGGCGGTAGTCCGCACTTCCTAAAATGAAATTATCACGTTTTACCCATAATGGAAATCATAAATTTTGCCATAAATGAGAAATACCGAAGCATAAGTAAAACCTAAACATATTATATATCATATATAAAAATAGTTACATCTTAATGGCCACCTTTGAATGAGTTATATGAGTGTTGAACAATCATCGTTTCGTGAGGCAGAAATTCGCCATCCACAGAAACTGTATGTTCTTTAACCATTATATGTAGGTGTGTGTAAGTGTAGCTCGAATAATTCTTATAACAACATCCTAGTATATTTAGGATACTGGTGTTTTTACAAAAGAAATGAATAAAAAGAGTTTAGGGGGTTGGAGAAGAAAAATAAAACAAAACAACATTAGAGAAGACATTACCTCAAAATCGGGTAACTCTTTTTGATTTGAGCCAAAGGCTTCCTTGGGAAGAGTTCTGCCCAAAGTAAGGCTTCTAGAAGTAAGAGGGGGAAGTTGGAAGAGTATTTGGGCAAAGGTTGGCCGAGCCAAATGGCTTGAAAGTGTAAATGAGGTGGGAGAGGTGGGGGCCTTTTATAAGTGGAGAGGAGGGGCACTTTTGGAAAGATTGAAATGTTACATTATTTCACAATGCTTTTCGGATTCTAAATGTCCCACACTTATATAATTCGAGGCCAAGGTGATAAGGTTTCGAAATCTCCTTATACAATAGGCTTTGGACAAGTTTATGCCTTGGATTTTGCATTATCTTCTCATTTTATTTAAATCGTTAAATAATGAGGTCATCGCTACATCATAATGATGTCATAAATAATTTAATTTATTTAATGTCTAAAAATTATAAAAAATACTACGATGTAGGAAATCTTTTTATCTTTCTAATGAATATTTATAGTCAAAATTAGGACTTGTGTAACCCCACATAAAAACTGTTTTAGTAAAATAACTCATGTTTGTGTCAATTTAATTTTAACATTAAATAAATATATATTAATGTCATTTTCCAACTAAAGTGGCTCCATGGGGTCCCCAAGTTTACCCATGGGTTTTCTTGGTCGGCCATGACCCATCCAATAGAAGTAGGACAAGTTTCATGCTCATCTCATATTATTAAAACATTATTTGTACCTTAAACTACACTAATTACCTCTAATCGCGATTAAGAACTTAAAAGTTACTATTCACCAAAAAATTATTTTAATCTAATTGAACCACATTTTACTTCTTAATGACAACCATGTATGTCGGATTTTTTAAAATCAAATCACAGAAGTGGTAATATTTCATTTAAACGAAAAATCAGTTATTTAACTACAACTTAGTGGTTTCACTATTCATCAAAAATTGAAGTTTTTCAGAATAATGCCAAAATTTCACCCTAAGCTATAATTGATATTCCGAAATCAAAAATGATGTCTATTTTAAAAAATTCCAAACATATAATTTGCATTAATTAATTTTATAATTAATTCTCGCTGTCACAACAAATAGCGTGTTTTTAAGAAACAATTTATATCAAAATATTGGCAATTGTTTATGTCCAATTTCAATGTTAAATTAATTCTAATGACCACCATTGGATAAAATGGTAAAAATATATTCTAATTATACCATAAAACCACTAAATAGTATAATTTATCACTATAAATTATTTTTATTAAAAAAGTTGTTTTAAGTATTTTTCACTATTCATAAAAAAATTGGAAGTTCTCAGAAAGTTACAAAAAATTCAACTTAGGATAATTTAAATATTATGACTTCAAAAATGAAGTCCATTTTGAAATATAAAATTTCTATAATTTTAAAAGTTGGTTATTACTATTCATAACGGCTACTTTGATTAGTCACAGTGTTTTAGAACTCGAACTTGCGTACAATGCAAGCTATTGCATTATTGAGAGAGAGGCGTATCGTGGAAGCTCGGGGTGTTACACTTATTAAGCTGATATTTTATAAATTATTTTATGATGTGGGTTTAAAAAAAATAGTATTTTAAAATATCTAACCCTTTATTAAAGAGATCATGTTTAAATTTTGTGGAGATTATTTAATTAGGGTGGGAATAATGTAACACTCGATAATTCTAATTTGGGAAAATTGTATCTAATAGCGTGTATGACACAAAAAATATGTACCGAATGGAATATAATTTATTTGTACATTAAAATTTATTTCAAATTTTAAATAAATATATTAAATATCTTTTAATAAACAATAGAATGAGTTATCTTTCATTAAACACCATAATGACTTTGTTCGATATTTTGTGTTAACACAAGACCAAGATTTATAAACAACAATATATTATTAAAATATTATCATTTAATAAGATATAACCTATATAATAAATTATAATTAATTAATATGAATATATAACTTATGAAAATTTGTATTTGATATCATTTTTTAACAATTAATTATAAATAGATTCCAATTCCATATAAAGTGGGTGATATTATAAAAAAATTAATCCTCACAAAATTTTTTATCGTATTAATTTAAATTAATAAATTTTAGTGAATGATATTAACGTACTATATATATATTATATTAAATAAAATATTTTTGAAAATCAATTAATATATTTAATAGGCATAAGATATGAAGAAACCTAGTTTCACACCGAAAAACCTATATTTTTCTAAAGATAGTTTTACCGCCTCTTCCTAAATAACCTATTCTAAATAAAATTTTGAAATATATATATATATATTATTTGAAAAAATAAAATTTATTATTTTAAAGAGTAATATATGAATTTTATTCTTTTCAATTTATGGAGTTTTTCAGAAAAGTTTCATATTTTGATGAATAGTAGTGAAACCTTTCATTTTACTTGAAAAAAAATTTTATATCTAAAACAATTATAGTGGAAAATTATATTCTTAACTGTTGTTATAGTATAATTTGAAAATTTTGTATCATTTAATCTAATTTATTTTATTTTAAAATATTTCACATTGAATAAGGATATAAAAATTTTTGAAGCTTTTGAATGATTTCATTTTTAAAACATGATTTATCGTTCCATTGACTACATTACTTTTAAATCAATTTTAGCCACATATGTGTTTTTGGTTTTTAAAAATAGATTCCATATTTGGAGTAATATTTTTGAAATTTATTAATTATGATAGTTTAATTTTATGAAATACTATGAACATTAATCTTTGTTAATTTTTATTACCCCAGTTAGGGTAAATATGGTAATTAAGGGTAAAAATAATATTATAAAATTTTTCTATAAGTCATAATAATTTCAATAGATGATTTATTTTTTGCCAAAATAATCCTTTAATTTTTTTAACTAATGGGGAAACTTTTATGACTTTAATTTATTTACAGTAGTTTAGTAAAAAAAGTCAATTTTATCATACTTCTATTTTTAACAAGTTAAATTTTTTAATATGATTTTATATACGGTATTTTTTCCAATATAAATAGTCATTAAAAATTTAAAATTTTTACATTTATCATGGTAATTTTTTTTATTTTTAGTTTAAAATATGATTAAATTAATGGATTTCACAATGATGATGTAGTAGTTGTTTAATTAATGGGACTATTAAATAAATGTTATGAAAAATATTTAAAAAAAATATAATATGATATTTTTAATGTGATAAAATAATTTTATAGATGACCTATACATATTACGGATTTATTAAAGTTCTTAGTTTCATGTTGTCGTGTCTACTTATGTTTTTTTAAATCCATAAATGAATTGTAATGTCTTGGATTTTCCATGTATTATTTTTAAATATTATATGGAATTATTTCAAGACCAGGCGCGCAGATGACACATAATTCCGATGTCCAGTGAGCCCGAAATGGTGGTTTGAACTTTGTTTTAAGGTATGTGAGTCAGCACTTGTTTGCGGTTGTGGAAGATTCCAAATGGATGCTCGGATTAAAAATCTGAGTGTACCGTTGCGTCCGGGATGATGACATTACCTATGAATGAGAATAACCACGACTGGCGCAGGTCGAGGTAAAAAGTTAATTTTCAGATGTTTTAAGTAAAATAAAATAAAATAAATTCATATGTTTATTTTATTTCTTTTTGGAAATTTTTGCTGCAGCGCAACGACGGTGTAGTTGTTTCAGTCATTAATGTCATTTCATAATGACTCAGAAATAGAAACACTGACTCATTAATTCTATAATATGATGGGATGTCAAATATGTTTCCCTTTTATTAGGATAATTGATTTTTTCTCATTGGCGATGATTGAGTGAAATCTCTGGAGAATTCATGGAACGTTGGAGAAAACCCACAGTAACGAACGACGACAGATCGAAGTTCAGAATCAATGTGCCAATGAAGTTGTAGGATCTCGATGAAGACAGTGGAATGTACCATTCTTCAACAATCGATCCCAGTTGAGGTAGGGGTTTTTATTTCATCTCCCTTTCCCCGTTTTTGAATTTAAACGATGAACGCGGATCAACCACAAACATGTAGATTCGTGGATTAGTACATTCTTGCGGGAGAAATTTTTTCGTGATGATTACGGGGAATTAATCAACATTGATTATTGTTGTTGATTTCTACTCCATTTAAGACTATTAACGGGAGCAGATCAACGCCATAAAGAACGACAGTGGAGATTCTTTCCTCAATTTGTTTATTGGTTTTCCGTCCCACTTTTCTTCTCGCATGTTCATCGCATTTTTCGCATTATTCACATGGTGATGAACAAAGGATCATTTCACACCCATCATGCAACGCAATGATCCCAAACTAGAGATATGTCATCACAACGACCTAGCGGAGGTGTGATGGCTATGATGGACGATGAATCGACTCAAATCAGAAGAGGTCATTCTTCAAGAGTTCCTCACACGGGAAGATCAAAACCTGTTTTCAGAGCCGATCAGAGGTCCAAAAACATCGAAAGTATCCTCGAGGTGTCGGGGTGACCGAAACTCGGGTGTTCCATAGAGATCAGACCATTGGATTGATGAATGGGGCATCACAGGAGGCGCGACGACAGAGGTCCGTGTTTCTGGAAATTTCCATAATATACGGTGTGTACTTCTGAAGAACACACCGTGTAGTACTGGAGATGACGGCTAGTGTTTCAGAGATCAGAGAGGAATCAAATGGCGTGTGACCCTGGTCACACGGCGTGTTGGACTTTCCCGGATGTTCAACGTGTATTTTTGGAAGTACATAGACACTAGATGATCTACATGACTTTAGAACATTGCGTGTACAACATGGCAGAGGCGGATACGTAAGACTCAGCGTGTATCTAGGGGGTACACAAACACGGGATGGAGTACACAACCGTGTACTCCATCACACGGCCAAGCGAGGCCAGTAATGCGAGTCACCCCTTGTACCGATTATACGGGTTAGAGTACACGGGTTAAAGACCATGTACAGCCAGATGGCCAGCATACACGTAGCGGACCCCAAGCGCTCGGACATGACATATACACAGTACTACACGCCGTGTACTAACTTTTCCATACAAACGGCTTCACAACACAGGCCGTTGTACATGGGTAGTACCCGGGGTCAGAAAACACGGCATGTATCTTTTCTACATGCCGTATAATTTTTTGAAAATGGCATGGTCCTCTTGTCCACCGTATCTTGGACATGTTTCATTTGGGTTAGTTCCCCTTCTTCTCATTCCCCTGAAGTTCAAGCATTGTTTCCTTCTAAGGGAGTATGATCCCTTCAACATGAATTTCTATTATAAAGTTATTCATCCATACGAGAGGCCCGGATCGAGATCCTCTATCCATTCTTGACCCTAGGTAGAGTCAGGCATCGACATGACCAACTCCACCAGGCATCGATCCTCTACCTAGCAGGTGAATTCCAGATGAGTCGCGGTATCCTCCATATCCCTGGTAGTAATCCTCATTTGTTTATCATGATCTTTCCCACTCATGAGTCTGTCTCTTATAATGAGTGCATCAATATATTGGAATCTTCCTATTAAAATGTGTTTCTCCCATAAAGAGTGTAACTACCTATAGTGATGGTTCCCGATGAACAGTACTTCTCGGACGGACATCAACAGATCTATAATACTCATGGAGTGTGTTCTCCCGGAACGAGTGAATCATGGAATCTTCAAAACGAATCCCTAACAGGGCCATGCAGTTGTGCGATATTTCTCTAGACCGCGGGTCTGGGTTTTTATTATATCTGGTTTGTGTTTCTCTTGTTATATGTTTTGTAGAAACATACTGTACATATCTAACTGTACCTTTACATTACTGCTTTTTAGTTTCTGGGGTCCTCTACTGAATATTTTTATACTCACCCCTACACGGTCTTTTCCCACACGTGACATGTCTTGTACAGACGAGTAGCATTTTGACAGAGTCCATGGTGGACCAGGACAAGACCGAGCTTTCTAAGATCCCTACAGGCCGAGGTGTTTCTTTGAATTCGAGTAGTAGTCCCAGTACCTTTTGTGTTTACAGGTTGGACTTTGCAGTTATCAGAGTCTTGTTTTGGTGGTCTTGTATTCTGGCCTTGTTTACTTTCATTCCATTACCTTCTGTCGTACTCTGTTGGTTGGGTTTAGTTGTATGCATGCATTTTTTCCATAGTGGGTTCTTTTAAATTTTAGAATTTGTGGGCTTGGAGATGTGTGCGCGTGTACAGGTACTTAGGCAATGCCACCCATGTTAGTAATATGCCTACTCAATGCTAGTCACCAGCCCTTGGCCTATTAGAGGTAGGCTTGGGGAGTCACAGCGTGGGCCCCACTAGGATGCGTCGTGGCATGAATATTGTCAAAATTGACATCGATGATGCTTTCAAATAAATAATATTTTAGTAAATGATATAAAATCCGTAAATATATAACATTCATCAAAATTGTTTTTATAATTCTTAAAATAACATCAATTAATAATTTATAGTTTTTTTGGGATCTTATAGTAACTATGTTAACCCTTAACGAGTAAAAAATCATGTTGTCATGGTAAGAGTTATGTTGATTAATTAAGGCTAAAATACAATTGATATGTGTACAAATGTGAAATTAAATTTTATAAATATTATTGGTTGGTACAATTTAGTCCCATACCAATCATAGCTTATAAATAACTCACTTTTTATCAATTTTTATTTAATAATTAATTTATATTAATTTCATATTTGGAATGTTTCCAAAAGTGCCTCTTACCACAATTATAAGAGGGAACCTCCACCCTTAGTTACTTATACAACATTGAGAATTTTACCTCCTAAAAATTCTACAAAAATAATCTCACAGCATTCCTATAATCATCCTATATGGAATCCAATGGGAAGATACCCATCCATTGAAGTATTTTTGTTCAAACCAAAAGAAGTTATCTAAAAATGAGGTAGCATTATTCCATGATAATTTTCATTTTATTTCCCTCTCAAACCATTAAATTATTCTTATTTCATTATTACATAATAATATAATTATCCTTAATATAATTATATGTTTTTATGTAATGGTCTAGACCTGACAATAGAAACACTTCCATCAAATGATAAATGAACGTGCTATTCATGTACAACAAACTACATCCCCCTGAAATGATGTTGTTTTTTCCATTATCACTTCTCTTGTTTGGAAATTATAATGGAAACACTTATTTTATATTATATAATTATATTTTTTATGTTTTCTTCATACTTAATTAATTTTTATTAAACACATAATTTCGCGCCTTATATTTTTTGTAAGTATGATAACATCATTTTGCGGACATGTGGACTACCGTCTCATCAAAGAGAAGTAATTCATTCAAACAAGACATTGAACACACAAAGCAAAAATTTAATAATTATATGTGATATATGATATTGAAATGTTATACTATAAATATACTATATATAAAAATCATTTACTCTTAATTATATTAACATGTAAAATAAATGGAAGTTGTGTTCATGTGTATGTATAACCTACAGTCTCCATGAATAGTGCATTTCATTTACTATCTCCAAATTTTCTATATTGTTATAAATACATATATAATTAATATATTTTTTATTTAAATAATTATATAAATAATTTATATTATGAAAACCTGATTCAATTAATAGGAACAACTAGTAACAAGTCAAAACATACAAAAAACTAGGAAATTAACACCCAAAATACTGTAAATAATGAAAAATTACAAAAATATGGGTAATAAAGAAATTTTAATAAGATAATACATGATATTATAAATATGATAATAGTTAATCAATGATTTAATAACTTTATTATATCCATTATACTACAATTTAAATGACATTAACCCAAAATAAAACACAAGGTAATAGATTTCTATGTCACATTTATTTCTATGGGACCCATGTTATTTAAACTATTTGATTCATTTTTATGGTTTTTATACTTACCATGAATGTATTTAATGAGTTTTATTCTAAATATTATGTTATTTTCATATCCATATAATTTTCATTCATGGGGCATACGATTCTACAAATTATAAAGTGGTAATGGGTAATTTCACAATCTAATCATTATTTGGGATTGTTTTTCTTTAAGTCTCCATTTGGAAATATTTTTATTCTATGTTAGTGTTCTATAAAAATGTGTTCCCACATGTTTGTACTATTATCAAATGATTTTAAGTTAATTTTACACCTTTTCAGTTATTACAATATCCATTTAAAGTAATCTTATAGACTTTTTTGAAAACAAGTTGTATTATGAATTTTATTAAAAAGGTAAAAGGAATGTGAATTTAACTTCTAAGACCTAAAAAAATTTCCAACATCATGAAAGCATAATATTTTGAAGCATCAATTATTATTTTACAAGTTTATTTTAAAATAGAACACTTTATTTTATAAATTCACGGCCTTTAAAATAAATTATTTCAAAGTGGTATGTATTTCCTCATCTAACTTTTACTCCTATGAGATATAATAATTATTCAACACTTATTTTTTGTGTGTATGTATGATAACTTTTGATATTTTATATCATAATTTTAATTTTCTTCAGGTTATTCGAATGTTTTAATGAGGTATGGAAAAATTTTATTTATAATTTTTTTTGAATTGATTGTTAGATATATGAAGAATGCTTTTGATTGGTATGACATGGGATGGGGACCATTTAAAGTAAAAAAATGGATGCATTGGTAGTCTCATTTGAAGAAATCAATGTTCCAAATAAACATCATTTTTGTTTCCAAGCAGAATAGAAGGTTTAATACCCACATATTTATAATTTATTAAGATTAGTTCATAGTGGTAAAGGTATCATGTTTCCAGAAAACATGACATCCAATAATAAAACATTGAATTAATTTCAATTAATATTATCCCTGAGATGTTTTCATGGACATTATCTATAGAATAATTTCATTATTAGTTTATTTATTAAATTGAACATGTTTTCAATTTCATAAATTTCCATCATTAGTTTTTCATATCTAGTTATTTGAATGGATTGTTTTTATTGTTATTTACCATTCCATATTGTTTGGAAAATTTCTTCTTAGTTTATTGATCACAAGGAATATATCTTCATATAAATGTATTCTATATTTACTATTCTCATTAATTCATTATTTATTCTGTAATAAATAACCCCTACAAATCACATCATCTCACTATTATTATGATTCCTTTCCCTAGTAATTCATTAAGTGTACTAAGAATGATATGCACATATATTCTATGTGGGTATAATGTTTTCCTCAAAAGAAAAAAATATATTATAATTAATTTATTGACTATATTAAAAATATCATGTATATATATGAAATAACAACACTACTAAACTCTTCAATCATTCAACATTTGATTCCTTATAATCATGCCTATATTGTAAAATAATGCACCAACTTGGGGATTTTGGGGTCAGGGTGTTACAAAGGGTATAATGAAACAATTTCCTATACTATTATGGAAAAATAAAAAGAAAGCCATGGATTTTTTTCATTGGACTCTATAGGACATATAATGACCATAAATTCATTTGGGTTACATTCATTCAACTTATAATGTTATTTCATTTCATTACTATTATGTAATATTTATCTATTGACCAACTTTTTAATATATAAAAAAGGATAGGTGACAAGAAGATATGGTGTCACACTCTCCATTGTATCTGATCGATTGAAGAGGTTTAACTTAAGGTTTTGGATAAAACTTCAACCATCATGTGATATGAACCTATGTTTCATCACCACTTATCATCCTCATAAGGATGATTACTCAAAAATAACTCGTCATACTTTAGATAATACACTATGATAATGTTCAATGTATTTTCAAGGGTGTTGAGATCTACACATTCCCTTTTTAGATTTCTCATATGACATCATTTTTCATTATATCATTCAATTAGATCCTTATGAGGCTCTATATGGGATTATGTTAATCCTAAGACATTAGAGGATGGTGTTGGAGATTACAAGATAACATGACCTGGTCTTTTCCATGATATGAACTAAAATTTTCAAACAATTTAATTTCATCTAAAATAAATGAATGTTTGACATAAAATATACACAACCAATCATTAGTGAGAACTAGTGTTTATTGTTTTTGATAATGTGTTCCATCATATATAAATGTGGGTGATATTTTTGAGGTTTGGGAAAAAGGGAAATCTTATTCCTACATAGGTTTTCTCCTTTGAGATCATTTATGACATCATATTTTTGAAAAAATGACTTCGACGCCCACCTTATAAGGATAGAACTTTAATTATAACATAATCATGAGTTTTAAATCATGATTTAACTCCCTATAATTTTAGGATCTTTTTAGTTTTATAGATTTATTGAATAATATCACAAATCATACATTACACAACCATATATTTTCTAAATCGGAATCTTCCAAAAAGTATACATTTTTTTCTATAATATAAATCATTTGAATTTAAACATGATTTATTTTAATGAAAAATCATCATGAATTTCATCTTCACCTATTCCTTTCCATTACCCTTAATAAAACACAATGAAAAAAATTATAACATTGGATGAGATAAAAAATTTCATTCTGGGATATTGAAGGAAGAAATTCAATATTCTAGAGAAAAACAAGAAAACCATTGAAATGTTTTTCTATATCTCAATATTCATTGAGAGAAATGAAATAAATCATTTCAGACATGAAATCACACAAAATTTCTACAGAAATAAATCATTTAATACCCATCTAAATCATATTTAACTATTATAGGTAACTTGAAACATCATTAATTGTATCACTATTACAAATAGAAAAACTAATACAGTCAACTTCCGTGTATAGAGCTACCACTACAGTATAGGTCTATTATAAACCCAATAATCCATGGTATATCATGAAATCACCATTCTGTATTTTATCATGAAACCCCCTCCTTTTTTAATAACGTAACCACCCATCATTGTTTTATATTAAAACCACACACCAAGGGTTTATAACATAACAACCCATATGTGGTTATTAAAATAAGACCCCATCATTGGTTTATATCATCACCACTCATCTTTTTTTATAAAAGAACAAAAAACCATCAAAAAAAATTTCCATAGAACCATTACATAACCATACATAATTAAATCATGAATTTTCATTATAACCAATTTTAAAAACACTTTTAGCCTAGTCTAAAAAACACTTCTGTATATCCAAATACTCAATTATTTTGAAATCCTATTTTCAATACAAAAATACCGTTTTATTTAAAATAATATTTTAATAAAAAAACTCAGAAAAAGGCGAATATGGGTTTCCTTTGATGAAATCATGAAATATTTTATATGAATTAAAGTGCATGTCCTGCATAGTTGAGTGAGAGAGACAAATAAAAATTTATTTTTACAATAAACTACCTAGTATAGTGGTGATAAATGGTCGAACCACAAGGAGGAGTGATGTTGTGCTTAGGGACCAAATAAAAAAACAAAAAGAAATGCACAAAAACAAACAAGCAGTTTATGATGGTGGTGTTGGTGTGAAAATTTGAATTGAATGAATGGTTGTGTGTGAGTATGTAAATGAGTGTGAGTTAGTTCCACTACACAAGAAAAGAAAAAAGAAATAAAAATTGACTGAAATAAATGGATGAGAAGGGGTAATTCAACATGATGACTTCAATATTGTTTTCCATTATTCATGCACTTAACCGAAAATGTCTGGATCTGGTTGAAAGTAGTTGACTAGATTTTTCATTTTATCAACATGTGATTGAATGATCACTACATTTTTTTCCAACTATAGATACCATTCCATCACTATTGAATGAAACCACAGGTCACTGAGTTCAGATTTTCAGTTGAACTCTTTGAGTCTCTCACCCTTGATGTTGATTCACTTTTAAGTGGAGTCCTCAGATAAAAGATAGTTTGAATTAAAATTTAAACAAGACCAGTTTTCACTTAATCTTGATTCTTTGAAAATATAATTGTCCAGAAAAATATTAGAGAGAGAGAATATCTTGTTGAAGAATGAATCTATGAACCAAGGAAGAACAAATTTGACAAGCTCAGCTAACTCCCCCAATGGAAATTATCCAAGCATAGTTGAGTTCAACATATAAGTAGATTTAAATAAAATGATGTTCATTATATAATTAAAATGAAAAAATAGAAAAATAGAAAAAGTTCAGTCTCCTAGTGTGATCTCTAGAAGTCTCTGACTCGATGTTGTTCCTGGTGATGGTGAAGAGGTTCTCTCAACCTCTCACCTTGGGAATTGAGAATGGAAATGGTCTCCTATGACTCGTTTCTCATAAAGTGGTGAATGATGGTATGCTCATTAGAGTGAAATGTTGCTAGTATCAAATTTTGGAAGTTATTGTGAGTCTAGAAATATGATCTCCTCCTCAACGGAGGTCTCCAAGTAGTGGATGGCTAATCAATGTTCTACTCACACTCTCTAAGTGAATTGTTGCTTCTTCCAGTAGAACTCTCTAGATTCTAGTGAAAGTCATCCCCACCCAACACCTATGACATTCACCACGCAATTCCCCATCATATGTCATTGGAGTAGTTGATCCATAACTAAAAGAAAAATTGTACACTAAGAGCCAGAAACCCTTTCCCTAAAAGAAAAAAAACAAACAAAATTCAATAAATAGAATTAGAATTAAATATAGATATTTAAGTATATATGTTATTTTATTATATTATAATATATATAATTAGAATAAATAGAATTAAAGGTGGAGAAAATGAATGAAATTATTAATTTATAATAAGTATTAAAAATGAACAACAAATCCAATAAATAAATGATTGAAATTAAACTAATTATTAAAATATGTAAATATATTTAAATGCAAAATAATATTAATGTTATATAAACTAAATAACATATTTAATATTTTGAATTTAAAAAATGAATTATTTAATTTAAAAAAAGAATTAGTAATTATTATTATACTATATAAATATTATTTTACTAAGTATACTATATCAAATAATTATTTAATTTAAACTTAATACTATCAATACATTTTTATTATTATTATTGGTCATATATATATATATAATACGTATTTATAATACTAATAAATATTCTTAAATTATATAATTATATAAAATTAAAAAAATAAATATAAATATAAAAAATGTTATTTAAAAATTACTTATTTGTAATATGTGAATAAAAATAAATAAATAAATGATGTAAATAATAATATTATATTAGTTAAATATATTATTATTATATATGTTACAATATATATATATATATATATATATTATATAAGATTAAAATAAAATAAGACAAAATGATAAAATGATAAAAAAATGAAGATGAGGGGTGGGGTTCATTCAGACTGAACAGGGGGTGGTGGGCTGCTTGGCTCATGGTGGAGTTGGAGAATAGTGGTGATCCGAGATATAGAGGTAGCTAGGATAAAGGTGGTGTCCAATTCTATGAGGATGTGGGTTTGATAGACGACGAGAGGTAGGGGGTGACGTGTATGGCGACGGTGGCGCAGAGCATAGAGGAAGGGGTGTTTTGCGGTGGGGCAGGGCATTCGAATGATGGTTTCCAGCGAGTTTGGGGTAGAGGAGGGAATAATTGAGTAGCTTCAGTGGTTCTCTAGTATCCCAAGATGAGCAATGGAGGCTCTGATTGAATCGGTCGGCGGAAGATGCTTCCATACCAATGGATGATCAAAACTCGATTAGGTTTTTGGATTGGGGAAATTGGATTTTTCATTTTGAAATGTTTAAATTAGATAAATGCTTAATTATGTTCTTCAATTTATCTTTTTCTTATTATGAATTTCGTTCAAATCTACTAGTGCATCATTGATTTATTAATATTCAAAATTTCTACTATTGGTTTTATCTCGGTTTCTATTCTACTGCTTGTGTTTTTGGGTTGCTCCTGGATTTCTGCGCTTATTGTTTTCAGATGGAGGAGGTGATGGTGACACACTGGTGTAGTGGAACGATGTCAGTAGATTGAGTGAGGGGGATCTGTCAGTAGGTCAGGAAAAATGGGTGGTGTTATTAGATCAGTGTCAGTAAGACATGAAGGAGGTGGGAAGGCACATCATTGAATCATTTGAGTCACAAACAAGACCTATCGAAAGGATGAAATGGTAGGAGTGGGGTGTTCGTATGTTGTTGTAAATGACTTGAGTCACCAACTACGGTGGCTCAGTTGAGCCACCGATAAGAGCTATTGGTTCCACCTACACAATAAATAACACATAAGCAACAACCAATAAATTAATCTAAACATAAATTAATAATAAACTAAAATCACAAAATAAATAAAATAACCTTCTGAATTTAATTTTTTTTTAAATAAAATTAATTATATAATGAGTGAATAGTTTCAATTTAACATTTAATTCATAAATAATTTAATAAGTATAAATGGGGTTGTATAACCTAATTAACACATTAATAAATTATTTAATTATTAAAATTAAAGAATCAAGGTAAAATTAAATATTAAAATAATTAAAGAATTAAATTTAGTTTTTAAAATTAATTTACATATTTAATGAGTCAAAAACTAAAGTGAAATATCAATTAATATTCAATTAAAACTAAAAATTAATTAAATCAATGAAGTGAAAATTATGCTAATGAATTGAACATTATTAAATTGAAATCTATTTATAAAAAGAATTAATATATTGAATCGATTAATAAACGAATTGCTTTATAAAA
Source organism: Viscum album (assembly GCA_963277665.1). Lineage (NCBI taxonomy): Eukaryota > Viridiplantae > Streptophyta > Magnoliopsida > Santalales > Viscaceae > Viscum > Viscum album. Next base: position 530,198,117 of record OY728120.1, on the reverse strand, counting down.
TTAAAATAAATGAAAATAATGAAAATAATGAAAAATTAAAATTGAATTTAAAAATGAACGATAATTTCAAAAGAATTATTTAATTTTAGAATTACTTAAATAGACAAAAATAATCTGTAAAATACATTTTTTACACTAAAAATGATTATTTTACACCCTAATGTACAAAAAAAACAACAGTTGTTAGATATTTAGCGAAATAAAAAATTTCAAAATAAAAAAATTAATAAAAATATAAAATAATTATGTGGAAAAGATGAATAAAAAATATCCACATCACACTCCCCCAAACATAAATCTTTGTTTGTATTTAAAAAAATAAATTCTTTTGGCTTTAAAACAGAAATATGATTTGTGGTATTTTGTTCAAAAATTTCATGAATAAACATGAACAAATAACATAATAGGACTAGGTAGTGGGTTGGGATTTTAAAAAGTATACTAAATGATGTGGTCCTTACTAGCTTAAAAATCTCACTAGAAATCAAGGGTCTCAAAAACTCATACACTATCAAGTATTTCATGCCTCCTATATTAACTCCTTAACATTACTACTTTAATTTCCATTCAGGTTCTAATTCATGGATTGGTTATAGGTAAGATCAAATGGAATTAAAACCTCATACTAAGGCACATTCAATTGTCACTTTATCCTAGGTTCCAAAAATTCAACTCCATTAATTTCACCATTTTATTTATTCAAATGAAATTATTTTTTACTATGTTAATTGGTCCCTTCTTCATTTGGGTTCAAACTTAATCTTACGTTAATCAGTTTATTTTTGATAAGGGAGCATTATTCTATTTTTTCCCATCCATATTCCAAGTGCAGATCACATTTCATTGAACATATTCAAATTGAAATTGTCTTTTATTTATTCATAGAAACGTACCAAGTGAAACTTGTCTCAAAGATTCCCTATGAAACCCCATTTTACCATTTTACTCCCACTAAAAAATACACAAATAATAATTATTTTTGTTTACTTCATAAAGTGGATGAATAATTTATTATTTAAAAAAATTTAGTATCCTAGGTTCCAATGAAAATTTTGAGTTACCTAAAGTAGCGATCCTAATTCCAAAAAAAAACAATCATGTCCCACTCCTTTACATAGTTCCTAAACTAAAATTCCATAAGATAGTGAACATATCCACTAAATAATCATTCATCCTCAATAGCATCTCACTATGTGAAACTCTCAACATTTAGAAAGTATTCATTCATTATACATACTTGAATTGAAGTGCTAGCTGAACCCAATGACCCTAAAGTGAGGAAAGAATTTGAAAATTTTGCAATATTTTGATATTTTTTTTAAAACATTTCACCATTTTTTACTTTGGGATGGAATTTGAAATGACCATTAGAATAGCCCCTCTCCTGCACACAAAAAACACAACATTATGCTTGATGTTGAATTCTAAGGTGGGAGAGAATATTTAAATTATTAAAATATATTATGAGGGGTTCATGAAAGATAAAAGAGAATATTTTCCACATAAAAAAAAGAAAAGATACCAAAACATAAATACAAGGGTAATCAAAAAATATTATTTTTTGAAAATGATCACAGTAGTGGCATGAATTGAATAGTGTACACTGTAGTTGCATGATCCACGTGACTATTAGGGTGCAAGTGGATTTCGTTATGAATTTTAAATAAGTCTGCAACTGATGAGTATTAATTATGTTAACACCCTATAAAAAAATTCCCAACATTTAAAAAGAAATCAAGGGGTCTCCCATACACACAAGATCATGAAACAGCCGGTTAAAAATGAGAAAAACGTTAAACTTGAAAAACTGAAAAACACTTCCCTTAAATTTTGGATCTTTTACCAGTAATATCCATGGATGACATCCTCTTTTGAAACTCAAGTGGAATACTTGTTTTCATTTCCTATAAGTTCATAAAGTGGACATAAGTATCCATATTTTTTAAAATAAGAAAACATTTATCCAAGTATTGAGTTGAGGAGATTTTATCCAAATGATATTATGGATTGCTCCCTTGGTTTTTTGTTTCTGAGTTTCTGGAAGCAACAACTCCCTTTAGTAGAAACATTTAATGAGACACCATCAAATAGTCATAAAGACACAATTCAGAATAATAATAAATTGTTATTTTTATTGGAAAATATAAATAAAAGGACAAAAATTGATAAACCATGGGTCAGTTCCCATGAAACACTGATTTTATATTCCTCTGTTAGACTTTAATTAGTTCATTCTTCCTACATAGAGATGGCAGCCAAGCCTTTTGGCTTCCCTTCAAAGAATTTTTTTTATTCTTTCACCATTTTCAAAAAATGGCCTATTCTCCTCTTTATCTAACTACATATCTCCATTAACTACAACTCTAAAAATGGTAAAGGGTCCTTTCCACATCGTATTAATATTACCTATAAAAATATTGTATCTAGAATTGAATAACATGACCATATGTCCAACATTAAATAATTAATTTTGAATTATTGAATCATGAAAGGCCTTTTTCTCTCTTTGTAAATCTCTTACATCTAATAACACTCTCTTCTAAACTCCTCTATCTCACTCATCTCTAATATCCTCCTATCACCAGCTAAATTTGAATAAAATTTGACGGCCCTCACATCACAAAAATATTTTTACTACAACAGAGAAGGCAGATGACATGTTTTCCCAAAAATCATCATTTATGGTGACATCCCTATAGGAGTCTTGTAACAGTTCTGTAGGCCCAAATAGCCTAATCAAGCTTAACTGACCAATCCTTCCTAGATCTAGATATTTTTTTCTCTAAAAACTCCTTAATATATATATTTGACACTTCTGTATTCCCACTAGCCTGTGGGTTGTAGGTAAAACATGACCTTTGTGAGCATCCATATTTCTCAATAAAAATCATGAACTTGTAATTCTTGAAATAAGTGCTATTTTCAGTGATTAATTCCCTAGGCACACAAAACATGGAAAAGATGTTTTTCTTAAAAAACATAAAAACACTAGATACAGAATTGTTGGGTAGAGCAATTGCATCAACCCATTTGGACACATATTTGACAACAACCAAAATATATTAATTCGCGCAAGATGATGGGAATGTCCCTATTAATTACAATCCTCAAATATCAAATATTTCGACCTCTGTAATTATTTTTTGTTGAATATCATGTCTTTTTCCTACATTTCATAGCATTTGACACTTTTCATAGGTGATGACCAAACTCCCAGAATCCATGAACAAAGTAATCCAGCACAAACCAGTATATAAAACCTTTTTGAGCGGCTCTCTCTCATCCATAGTGGCCACCCCAAATTGATGAATGACATATCTCAAGTATGGGATGCATCTATTCATCAGCCACACATCTCCTCAATATACCATTAGCAATCCTTCAAAAGAGAGGGGGGTCATCCCAAAAATAGAGTCTGAACTCAGAAATGAACTTCTTTCTATAGTTGTGAGAGGTACTTGGGCAGGACACCTACTACCAAAAAGTTGGTATAGTTTTCAAACCAAGAAGACTGCTTCACATAATCAGCAAACAATTGTTCATCCAGAAATGAGTTGTTTATCCCTTTTGGCTCATAACATTGGGTACATGTTAGCATAGAAAAGTGATCTTCCACAAAATTCTCAACCCCTTTCTTATCCTTGATAACAAAGTCAATCTCCTGTACCTGCAAGGTCCATCTCATCAATCTGGGTTTAAAATAATTCATTTCCATCATATACATGATGGCATCATGGTCTGTGAAAATGATAAATATGGACCCTACCATGTAATGAATGATGTTTTCCAATGAAAACATCATAGTAGGAATCTCTTTTTCAATGGTTGAATAATTATTTTGGGCATAATCCAGTAGCTTGCTAGCGAAGTAAATGACATGCAGCTTCTTATCCAACATTTTACACAAAACAACTCCTACACCTAAATCACTAACATAACACATTACCTCAAAAGGGTTCTTCAAGTAAAGGTTAGTGAATACATGTGAGGTTGTTAGATTCTCCTTGAGTAGGTTAGAGGACACCATACACTTCTAAAAAATAAAATGGCATGCACTTAACTAAAAGTGAGCATAGGGGTCTAGTGATTTTAAAAATGTCCTTAATTAAGGTCTTGTAAAAACAAATCATGCCCCTAAAAACTCTTAATTCCCTTGACATTTACTAGTGAGAGCAACTTTTCGATGACCTAAAACATGGAATTATCAACCTACATCCAACTCTTAGACACTTTATGGACCATGAAAATACCTTCTTGTTTCCATGAATAGGCACTTTTCCTAGTTCATGACCAGATTGGTCTCCTAGCACCTTTCCAGCACAAATTTAATTTTTTTCTAACTGTTCTTAAAATTTCATCCCATCACAAAAAATTCATCAATGAAAAATTCAATTGTTATTTCATTCATTTATGATAATATTTCCATCATTCATATTTGAAAAGTTGTATGAGCACCACACAATCCAAAGGGAATCTGACTGTAGGCGAATGTACCAAAAGGAAAATTGAAGGTGGTTTTATCCTCATCCTTAGGAGAAATTTTAATTTGGTTGTAACTATAGTAACAATAGAGAAAATAGAAAAAATAATTGTCCTCCAACCTCTCTGGAATTTGGTCTAAAAATGGAATTAGAAGGTGTACATTTCTTGTGGCTACGTTCAACTTCATATATTCCATATTGAATCCCTAGTTGTTCACTTCCCTTGTTTAAATTTATTTTTTATTTTCATTTGGACCAATATAACTCCACCGTTTTAGGGGACCACTTGGACATGATATACCCTGGGCTATTAGAAATGGAAAAAAGTATCGTAATATCCAGCTACCTGATCACTTCTTCTCTTACCACTTCCTTCCTGTTTGGTTTAAGTCTACAATAGGCTTCCACTCTAGTCTTACACTTAGGTTCCATGGAAATTTTCTGCATTTAGAATATTGGACTTATCCTCTTCATATTAGCAATTTAGCAGCCCATGGTAGAGTTTACTTCTTCAAAACACTTAGTAGGTTTTTTCTCTTGGCTTCCCTCTATATTGGATAAAATAATCACAGGAAGGGTGGAACTATCTCATAAAAGTGAAAATTGTAGATAGTAAAAGAGGTTTTTGAGTTTAAGAATGGGTGGTGACTTACATGAGGGAAGAGATATGGGCCTAGGTGGGCCATGATCTTCATGTTGGCTCATGGAAAAGCTAGTATAGAAGGTTTCTTCCTCATCACTGGAATTTATAATAAAATTTCCTCACACTTAAACACTTTTCATGGGTACATAATATGTTCCAAACAAAAATCCCCTAGGCGCTCCAAAAAAATAATCCCATATACTTATAAAAAGACTCTACCTCCTTACATGAGCTTATACCCATGTAAGTTGAGTAGGCATCTCATGTTCACTATTTTTTTCCTCTATAATCCTTAGAAACTTCACTTACTCCTCATCAAAAAGACTATCAGCAGGTTACATATCATCTTTCGGAATGATTGGTTGGGGGATTCTTTTATTTTCATAAAGACATTGAATTAATCTCTTTTTTCACAAAAATTGAAAATAAAATTACCCTTTTGGAAACCAATCACAGGACCTGTTATGGCCAGGAAGGGCCAACCAAGGATGAAAGGTACCTCCTGGTCACACATTATATCGAGAATGAGAAATTAATCTAGAAAAAATAGTTTTCCTACTCCAACATGAAAATCATCAGCCCTACCCACCATATTAGTGATAGATCTATCAAACAGTTGTAACACAATAGTGGTGGGTAGGGTATATCATAATCTCAAGTGTTGGAATAGTTAAACAGGTATCAAATTTAGGTGATCTCTGATATCACATAAATAGTTGAACTTACCCCCTCTATCCCCAAAGGTCTAGGGGATAACAAACCTCCCTAGGTCCTGAACCTTATGAGGTATTCTATTTTTCAAAACAACCCTACACTCCTCTATCATGATATAGGTTGAAAACTCATCAAGAGTATTTTTTAGACGATTTTGCTGATTGATTTAATATATGATGGGATTTTAATGAGGGAATCCATGTATGTGATGTCAATGTTCAGATTTTTAGCAACCTTGAGAAATCTAAGCAGTTCCAAATCATGAGTTGGTTTTCTAATTTTTTCATGAAAAGGGATAACATGGGAAACATTTCTCACAATTAGGGGAATCCCTATAGATTCCTCTTCAAAAAAATTCTTCCCATTATAATCATTGTCTTTAAATCCATTTTCTTTATGATTAAAAATTGGAACAGTAGGAACCAGGGGGTTCCTGATGATACTATCCAGTTTTCCGAATTCAATTTTTTCTATTTTCTAAATTCCAAATTAATCCAAATTTCCATTTGGAGAATATTGGGGTTCTTTATTTTGTTCTAGGTGGATTTGGAAACAACACCTAGTAGTAAAAACCATTTCATTTTCACTTTGGTTTGCTTCAGTGATACTAGACACCCTACCTTTTTCATTATTGATAGCATCCCTAGCCAATTACCCCATTTTTATTTCCAGGTTTTTCATTCATGTGTCCATTTGAAATTTATAAAAGAAATTTTTTGGACATTTGTTCATAAGACATCCTTTTCAACAAATGAAACATATACATCAAATCGTCTTTTTAATTGGATGATTTAGCCTTGGGAAATGGTTGGGGTTGGAAATTCTACCCAGGAGGCTACTGAAATCCAGGAGGGGTAGTAGGTCAAAGGACTCCCTGCTCTCTTCAAGAATGGTTTGGGTGCTTTCTATACCCTTGGTTGAAGGTTTCTGAGAAAGGGTATTCCATAGGTTAAATCCTAGAACCATATCCATCAAATTGTTCATTCTCAATAGCATGAAAATTCATCTCAATGTTTGGACAACAAGCCTATGAATGGTCATACCTACGATGGTGGTGGGATTGATCCCTAAGGGTGGTGTGAGTGTTCTCATTGAAAAATCCTGCATCATGGGATTCAACTTGAGGGGAAGGGTTGGGTTCCTTACTAAAAATGGTACTTCTTCTATAGTAATTATGCTTGGAGTTTTTAGATGATGTGTTGAAGATATTTTTGAGATCCTTAGTAGTCCTATCACTAACATATGCTTCAGAATACCGGTCCACCAAGGTTTAGTTGTAATTTGTAAGGTTTTTGTAGACTTTGTCCATATGGATGTGAAGGGTGCCTTGGTGATTTGTAAACTACCTAAAAAATCCACTAAACTTATCCAAGTATTCATTAAATATCTCATCCTCATGTTGAAATAATCCAGTGATCTTTTGCCAAATATCATATTTCAACCACCTTGGATAGAATTTCATAGTAACTGAATTGTAGACTCGAACCCAGGTGACAAAAATCTTTTCCCATAACTATTTGAACCAGGTCCTAAAATTTCCCAAGAGGAAAAAGGGAAACACTCTCAACATCAGTTCTTCCTCACTAAAGCTACTCAATGGATGCTGGTATACTCTATAATAGAAAGCTCTAATGAAGTCAAGAGAATATTCACCAGGCATCCCATTGAGGGTCAGAAACTAACTCATCATGGAATATTTGATTTTGTAGTTCCTTGATCTAGGAGAGAACCTAACAGAAGAAGGTTTTCATGACACAGAAGTTAATAGGTACTGTAACACCCTAAGATTTCATAGTGTGTTACTTCTTAAAAATAATTCAATAACTTGCACTACACGCAACACCGAGTTCAATCACACCATTAAAAGAGGTCATGAATAGTATTAACTACATTTTGAACTTTATATAATCCTTATAATTTTAGAATCCCTATTATGAGTTTCTTAGTCATAATGCAAGAACAGATTCATTTTCAGTATTTCACTTTTATCAACTTCTAATAGTGAAACCTTTTTAAATACAATATTTTAAACTTTTTGACTGAATGGGGACATCAAAAATTTAAAATGAAACACCCCAAGCTTCCACGGTACGTTTCCCTTTGAATAATGTGATAGCGTGTGTTGTACGCAACACCGAGTTCTAACACACCATAACCAATCAAACTAGCCGTTATAAATAGTAATACCTACTTTTTGAAAATATATATATTTTATATTTCAAAATGGACTTCATTTTTGGATTCGGAATATAGAATTTAGCCTAAGGTGAAATTTTGGTACTTTTCGGATAACTTTCATATTTTGATGAATAGTGAAAATTACTAAATTTTAATTAAAAACAACTTTTTTAATCAAAATAATTAATAGTGATAAATTATGAATTTGAGTGGTTTTAAAGTATATTTAGAATATATTTTTACAATTTAATATAATGTTGGTCATTAGACATAATTTTACAATTAAACCGAACATAAACAAGTGTCAATCTTTTGATAGTTATTATCTCTTAAAAACACGCTTTTTGTTTTGACAGCGGGAATTAATTTTAAATTAATTTCTGCCACTTCTGTGTTTTGAATTTAGAAAAATGGATTCCATATTTGGAATCAGTATGTTCAAATTGTGTAAATAGGTAACTTTTATTTATAGACATTTTGAATAATTACTGCGGTAAATATTTTATTTACCATGGTTAAAGGGTAAATCCGGTAAATAAGGGTTAAAAAAATAATATTATAATAATACAAAATTACCCTAAAACGTGTACTAACCTTATTGGTGGACACATACCCGACCATGGGCATCCTTGGGTCAATTTGGGGACCCCTTGGAGCCACTTGTATGTGGTAGGGACACATTATATTAATAAAGTTAAAATAAAAATAAAAATGGCATAAGCTTACATCTTTTAGAAGAACAATTTTTACATAGGGTTATACATGTTGGATTTTCGATTATAAATATTCATTAGAAAGATAAAAAGATTTCCTACATAATGATGTTTTATTTATAATTTTTAGACATTAAATAATTTATTTTATTTATGACACAATGATGATGCAGTAATTACTAAAATAGTAAAAAATTAACATAATTGATATTATAAATACCCAAATAAATATAATATGAAACTTTTAATGAATTACACTAATTTTATAGGATAATATGATATATTAGTATTGATTTAATGGACTTTGTTCGAAGTAATCAATCTGTTATCAGTTTCACAAAAATCAACTATTGAATAGTGTCAAAATTGACATAAAAGAGTTCTTAAAACAAATATTATATTATTAATTGATATTAAATTCCTAAAAATCTAAGGTTCGTCCAAGAGACTTATATTATGGTAGTTTAATCATTAATGGACCACTTGGGGGTCTCTTGGATGTATATAGTAAGTTTATTAACCATATTATATAAAAATACAAAGAGACATTGTAAAAGTGAAACTAATTAACTTAGAGTTAATACTTAAAGATAAGGTTAATACAAGTACCCAAACCTGTCTAAATTCTATTGGATGAGTTGTTTTTGACCTATCCCCACCTCATCCTTTGAATAGTCAACTTTGGAGCCTTTGGAAACCGAATATGAATTTATTATAAATTAATATTTCTAGCTTTTCCAAAAGTGCCCCTCACCCCTCTTATAAAAGGGCACTCCTCCTTCTCTTTTCCTCACACCTCTCAAGCCACATGGCTCGTCCAAACTCTGCCCAACTAAGCTCCCCAAATCCCTCTCCTCCTCCTTGAAGCTTCCCCTTAGGCAGAAAGCATTTCAAGAAGTCCTTTGGTTCCAACCAAAGTGAGTTACCTAGATTAAAGGAGGTTAACCTACCCCAACCAAGGAAAAGTACAAGGTAAGGGTTATTTCACAATCTCTCCATTATCCGAGGTTGTTTATACGTAATAATCTACTGGGATTTCTTTATCATCCACATCCATGTTTCTTCGAAATGTATTTAAAAACATATTTATTATTTACAAGAATATGGGTTAAATTCATTTATACCCTTGTTTGACTTTTTTTAAGAGGTTTATAAAGGAATCTTTCCGTCGTTTTCAAAACAAGTCCCTTTTTAACCTTTTCGACAGAATTCAGATAAGAATGTTTTTTTTTACTTATACGGCGGGTGCGTTTATTTTCCACCGTTATAAAATCGTCAAAGATTTCCTTACAAGCTTACAAGAATATTTTCAAGAAAATGTTTTATTTTATATGGCTCTTAAATGATTTCAAAAATAGAAAGAGATATTTCTCTAAAAAGTGTTTTGATTTCATCTATGTCAACATCCTTTAATGGATTTTACGCTTATTTGATGTTGATTTATTATAATACAAAACTTCTATATTGTATTGAAGGTTTTGTGATATGTTTGACTGTGGATGTGCTATTTTATAACATTCATAGTTTATGGTGAAACTATTGACATTTCGTATGCTAGTTTTAATCCGAATGTTTATGTTATATTTCAAACTTTCCTTCAGATGAATGTGCTAAACAAGTATGTTCCGGGTTGGGGACCGGTAAAAGTAAGCCCTCCAGGTTGGGGACTGGTTAAAGTAAGCCCTCCAGGTTAGGGACTGGTAAAAGAATGCCCTCCGGGTTGGTGTCCGGTTATTAGAGGCACTCCGGGTTGGTGTCCGGTTATTAGAGGCACTCCGGGTTGGTGTCCGGTTATTAGAGGCACTCCGGGTTGAGTTCCGGTTAGAAGTGACCCCTAGGTCTTGGGATGAGGCCTAGACAAAGAAATTAACGTTTAGAATTATGCATTCCAACATTATGAAAGTGGTGATTGATATTGCATGTGATTATTCGATTAGTAGAATATCCATGTGAACAAGTAAATGGCATTATTTCATTTTACTTTTGCCATACTATGTTGAAGTTCAATTTTAAAAGGCTTTTGTTTTAGAAATTCATTGCCTTAAATGTTTATGCTTATTTTGAATGTTCCGCTATATTGTTATCCTTACTGGGCATTTGAGCTCACCCCTTTTCTATGTTTTATTTTTCCCAGGTAGTGAAGAAGTAAATTATGAATGACTTGCAGGGATATTATGAGGGGTTAATAGTGTGGATACGAAGACTTTATTGTTGTAGTAGTTTTTCACTTTGAAATGTAATGTAAAACTTTATGATTATATCTAGTGTTTCCAAGGCTACTAAACCAATCGGTCTTTCGGGATTTGATCTTTCTTGTGATCATGCCAATGTTACGAAGTAATGCACCGACTCTGGGTAGCTGGGGTCGGGGCGTTACAGTTGGTATCAGAGGAAGTTTAGTACAAACCTTTGAAGCTAGATTTAGATAAACTCTGATTAGAGCACGTAGACCTAAGATGAACTTTGGGGATTAGTATAGAAGAACTTCCTAGAATTTTGGTATTGTAGAGATTTTGTGAGTTTTCCGAGCAATACATCCCTGTCTGGATACGAGCAGGTAGAGGCGGCTCTGGCACAGATGTACCTAGGGGTAAAACCCGAAAACACCGCTTTGAGCTAGACTCGAACGGGAACTGGTGCACGACAACGGGCCTTGCTGCACTCTTGGTTACGACACTCCCGGGGGATATGCTTAGGATAACTCTCATTTTCTTTACAAATCATTATGAAGGGTTTATGAGTATATACTTCCTCAAAGGAGACATTTTTATGATTATGGATTATATCCATAAAGTATTTAATTTATGTTATATGTTTTACAAGTTTGGGATTAGGTATTGTTATTCATAAACTAATCTAATGTATGCCATTGTTTAGAAATGGCGACCAGTAGAAGGAATCAGAACTCTATCAATGCACATGATACAAAGAGAAAGAAGGATCATATATTTTATGGTCTTAAGCCAAAATTTACAAGAGAAATAGTCTCGCATGTATTATCATCATATGAAGAAATAATATCATGTGTTGATAAGATAAGTAAAGAGTTTACTGAGTCCTATGTCTTTGAAGGGAAGCAAGAGAAGAAAAGGATGGAAGAGAGAAAGATGGATAAAGGGAAGAGGGAAAAGAAGAATTTTCCCATATGTGGTAACTGTGGAAAGAAACACCCTGGAACTTGCCTGAAAGGAATGGGAGTTTGTTATAAGTGTGGAGGAAAAGGGCACAATGTACGTGACTGCAAGGGTAAGAAAATGGTTTCAAATGTACAATGCTTCATTTGCAAGGAGTTTGGACACTACGCGAACCTATGTCCCAGTCATGAGACTATGCCGCAAATGATGTTATTGGATAATAATCATGTTATGATACTACCACAGATGAAGAGGGATGATTAGAGTTCTTATGTTGATTATGTCAATTGAGTGTTGTATCAACAATGTACTTGTTACAATAATCATGGAGTATATAAGGATTGTACTGCAGTACTATTTCATTAAGGACTTGAGATTGTGTGGAACAAAGAAAAGTGACTCAATAGCAGGATAAATTTTTGGAAAATATATGGTTGAGAGAATGATAAATCATAATATAGTTATGATACTGAGGTAGTGATTTTGGAATAATATGTGATTGTTTTGGATAAATTATATTGGATATTCTTGACTACCTTGGAACTGATTAATGATTTGTATATTCCATCATTGTTGGGGTTTAGAACATTTTTGGATTAATGAAGTATATCCAGCATTCTATATGGAATAAGGGAGCATGAATGTAATCAATAAGGAATATGGTAATACATGATGAAGGTATTCATATGCTATTACGGGGTAAAAACGATCTATATTATGTTTACCTTCCTTATAAATGTTGGACTGTGAGTTTGGACAGAAGTATTTTGGCTTATTTTGGATTGCCATAAAAGGACAACCCGGAGGTCGGGCGGCAACCCGTCGCGTCCGGCAAGGCTGCGAGACTTGAACCCGCAACCGAAGGGCGACAAGGGTGTATCACCTACCACTGTCCCACGAGATGTCCTGAATTAAATAATGTAGTTTTTTTTAAAAAGATCTGGTTGATGAATTATAATTCATTTATTTTGGAACCCTGTACGAATAGTATAAATAGAAAAAAAAATTACGTTCTATTATCTTTTAGAATGAAAGATGAGTTTGTGGTAGAAATTTATTAATGGGTAAAATTCTAATTATAAAGTAAGTATATCTCCTTATTATCTTATCCAATCTCATAAATAAATTCCTCAACATTAATAATAGAAACTTAGAACAAAAATGTTGTCCTAGATGGTACCTTAAATCATCACAAATTTATGGCTTTGGGATTGTTGGCCTTTTCATAGCCATGTTCTCTACCACTCTCCATCAGATAATTGATGGTTAGATTTTTCTTCCATATCCATATTTTCCTACATGGAACCCTAGTATGTGTTATTTTCGGTAATCTTCATACTTTCGACTCTTTATTTTAAATAGAGGCCTCATTAATTCATTTTTCGAGGTGGGATTTCAACTAAGATATTTTGAAACGTCAAAAATGTGTTATCCTAATACCCTATGTTTTGTTGAACCGATGGTATTTCAAATCATCATAGATTAATGAATTTAAGGACCTCAATTTTATACTTGTTTGTGATTGATGACCTCAATCACTACCTATAAATATTTACGTTTTTCCTCCAATCATATGTCTCTAATTGCCACCAATGTTCTCCTAATCGAGATCATAATTTGGTGGTGACCCTTTAATTTCTCTTTTCCTCATATTAAGACTAAATTTTAGTAACCCAATTTTCGATGTGGGTTTTCCCACAAATATATTTTCTACTTTCAAACTTTTATTTTTGAAGAACAATTTCAAATTGCGAGGACGCAATTTATTGAAGGAGGGGAGAATGTAACACCCCAAGATTTCATAGTGTGTTACTTCTTAAAAATAATTCAATAACTTGCACTACACGCAACACCGAGATCAATCACACCATTAAAAGAGGTCATGAATAGTATTAACTACATTTTGAACTTTATATAATCCTTATAATTTTAGAATCCCTATTATGAGTTTCTTAGTCATAATGCAAGAACAGATTCATTTTCAGTATTTCACTTTTATCAACTTCTAATAGTGAAACCTTTTTAAATACAATATTTTAAACTTTTTGACTAAATGGGGACATCAAAAATTTAAAATGAAACACCCCAAGCTTCCACGGTACGTTTCCCTTTGAATAATGTGATAGCGTGTGTTGTACGCAACACCGAGTTCTAACACACCATAACCAATCAAACTAGCCGTTATAAATAGTAATACCTACTTTTTGAAAATATATATATTTTATATTTCAAAATGGACTTCATTTTTGGATTCGGAATATAGAATTTAGCCTAAGGTGAAATTTTGGTACTTTTCGGATAACTTTCATATTTTGATGAATAGTGAAAATTACTAAATTTTAATTAAAAACAACTTTTTTAATCAAAATAATTAATAGTGATAAATTATGAATTTGAGTGGTTTTAAAGTATATTTAGAATATATTTTTACAATTTAATATAATGTTGGTCATTAGACATAATTTTACAATTAAACCGAACATAAACAAGTGTCAATCTTTTGATAGTTATTATCTCTTAAAAACACGCTTTTTGTTTTGATAGCGGGAATTAATTTTAAATTAATTTCTGCCACTTCTGTGTTTTGAATTTAGAAAAATGGATTCCATATTTGGAATAAGGATGTTCAAATTGTGTAAATTGGTAACTTTTATTTTTAGACATTTTGAATAATTACTGCGGTAAATATTTTATTTACCATGGTTAAAGGGTAAATCCGGTAAATAAGGGTTAAAAAAATAATATTATAATAATACAAAATTACCCTAAAACGTGTACTAACCTTATTGGTGGACACATACCCGACCATGGGCATCCTTGGGTCAATTTGGGGACCCCTTGGAGCCACTTGTATGTGGTAGGGACACATTATATTAATAAAGTTAAAATAAAAATAAAAATGGCATAAGCTTACATCTTTTAGAAGAACAATTTTTACATAGGGTTATACATGTTGGATTTTCGATTATAAATATTCATTAGAAAGATAAAAAGATTTCCTACATAATGATGTTTTATTTATAATTTTTAGACATTAAATAATTTATTTTATTTATGACACAATGATGATGCAATAATTACTAAAATAGTAAAAAATTAACATAATTGATATTATAAATACCCAAATAAATATAATATGAAACTTTTAATGAATTACACTAATTTTATAGGATAATATGATATATTAGGATTGATTTAATGGACTTTGTTCGAAGTAATAGATCTGTTATCAGTTTCACAAAAATCAACTATTGAATAGTGTCAAAATTGACATAAAAGAGTTCTTAAAACAAATATTATATTATTAATTGATATTAAATTCCTAAAAATCTAAGGTTCGTCCAAGAGACTTATATTATGGTAGTTTAATCATTAATGGACCACTTGGGGGTCGCTTGGATGTATATAGTAAGTTTATTAACCATATTATATAAAAATACAAAGAGACATTGTAAAAGTGAAACTAATTAACTTAGAGATAATACTTAAAGATAAGGTTAATACAAGTAACCAAACCTGTCTAAATTCTATTGGATGAGTTGTTTTCGACCTATCCCCACCTCATCCTTTGAATAGTCAACTTTGGAGCCTTTGGAAACCGAATATGAATTTATTATAAATTAATATTTCTAGCTTTTCCAAAAGTGCCCCTCACCCCTCTTATAAAAGGGCACTCCTCCTTCTCTTTTCCTCACACCTCTCAAGCCACATGGCTCGTCCAAACTCTGCCCAACTAAGCTCCCCAAATCCCTCTCCTCCTCCTTGAAGCTTCCCCTTAGGCAGAAAGCATTTCAAGAAGTCCTTTGGTTCCAACCAAAGTGAGTTACCTAGATTAAAGGAGGTTAACCTACCCCAACCAAGGAAAAGTACAAGGTAAGGGTTATTTCACAATCTCTCCATTATCCGAGGTTGTTTATACGTAATAATCTACTGGGATTTCTTTATCATCTGCATCCATGTTTCTTCGAAATGTATTTAAAAACATATTTATTATTTACAAGAATATGGGTTAAATTCATTTATACCCTTGTTTGACTTTTTGTAAGAGGTTTATAAAGGAATCTTTCCGTCGTTTTCAAAACAAGTCCCTTTTTAACCTTTTTGACAGAATTCAGATAAGAATGTTTTTTTTACTTATACAGCGGGTGCGTTTATTTTCCACCGTTATAAAATCGTCAAAGCTTTCCTTACAAGCTTACAAGAATATTTTCAAGAAAATGTTTTATTTTATATGGCTCTTAAATGATTTCAAAAATAGAAAGAGATATTTCTCTAAAAAGTGTTTTGATTTCATCTATGTCAACATCCTTTAATGGATTTTACGCTTATTTGATGTTGATTTATTATAATACAAAACTTCTATATTGTATTGAAGGTTTTGTGATATGTTTGACTGTGGATGTGCTATTTTATACCATTCATAGTTTATGGTGAAACTATTGACATTTCGTATGCTAGTTTTAATCCGAATGTTTATGTTATATTTCAAACTTTCCTTCAGATGAATGTGCTAAACAAGTATGTTCCGGGTTGGGGACCGGTAAAAGTAAGCCCTCCAGGTTGGGGACTGGTTAAAGTAAGCCCTCCAGGTTAGGGACTGGTAAAAGAATGCCCTCCGGGTTGGTGTCCGGTTATTAGAGGCACTCCGGGTTGGTGTCCGGTTATTAGAGGCACTTCGGGTTGGTGTCCGGTTATTAGAGGCACTCCGGGTTGGGTTCCGGTTAGAAGTGACCCCTAGGTCTTGGGATGAGGCCTAGACAAAGAAATTAACGTTTAGAATTATGCATTCCAACATTATGAAAGTGGTGATTGATATTGCATGTGATTATTCGATTAGTAGAATATCCATGTGAACAAGTAAATGGCATTATTTCATTTTACTTTTGCCATACTATGTTGAAGTTCAATTTTAAAAGGCTTTTGTTTTATAAATTCATTGCCTTAAATGTTTATGCTTATTTTGAATGTTCCGCTATATTGTTATCCTTACTGGGCATTTGAGCTCACCCCTTTTCTATGTTTTATTTTTCCCAGGTAGTGAAGAAGTAAATTATGAATGACTTGCAGGGATATTATGAGGGGTTAATAGTGTGGATACGAAGACTTTATTGTTGTAGTAGTTTTTCACTTTGAAATGTAATGTAAAACTTTATGATTATATCTAGTGTTTCCAAGGCTACTAAACCAATCGGTCTTTCGGGATTTGATCTTTCTTGTGATCATGCCAATGTTACGAAGTAATGCACCGACTCTGGGTAGCTGGGGTCGGGGCGTTACAGGTACTCTCTACAATTGTTCCTCTCAACAATTTCATTGCCAGGTTTGTTCATGTTTTGAGGAGGTCAATTGTTCATGTTCTCATTTTCAAACTATCATTTCAATTCCATTTTGACATTATATTTATTTTATTTTATGTCCATGAGGTTGTTTTAAATTTTAGGGTTTATAGGTTCAAATGTCTTATAATTTGAACATGTTTTCATGGAACAGGTGGTTCAAAGATTTTTATTTTGGATTTTCTTTCTAATATTTTACAGTTTTTTTGGGAATTTTATTTTTTTTTCTTCTTAATGATTGCATGCAGACTCCATGGAAATGGTGCCAAAATTTTCACTTCATGTGTCATTGAGCACAAATGAAAAATAAAAAATTTATGTTTCATAATTACAGCCAAGTATAGTGGAATGGCAGGGTCCAACGACGGTGAGGACTGATGTTGTGTTTATTGACCAAATAAAAATAAAACAAAACAAAACAATGCACAAAAACAAACAAGAAAAAGATGATGGTTGTGTGGTGTGAAAATATATAGAGAATTGAAGGTTGTTCATGAGGAAGTGAATGAGGGTGAGTGATTTACACTACACAAGACAAGAAACATGAGTTAGGTAGTGCAATAAATCAATGGATGCGCAAGGGGAAGTAAACTGGTCAGCTTCAATATTGTTTTCCCTTATTTAGGGACTTAACCTGAAATGCATGGATCTGGTTGAAAGTATTTGACCAGATCTAACATTTGTTCAACATGTTACTAAATAATCCATACTTTATTTCCACTATATAATTCAATCCATCAGTAGTGAATGAAACTAGTGGTCACTGAGTTAAAATTGTCGGTTTAACTCAGTGAATCTCTCTCTCTTGATCTCGATTCACATTTCAATGGAATCGTAATATAAAAAATAGGTTGATTTAAAATTTAAGCCGTATTGTTTTCCACTTAATCTTGATACTTTTAAAATAAAATTGTCTAGAAAAGAGAGAGAGAGAGAGAGAGAGAGACTATCCAATTGAAGAATGTATGCGTCAACCATGGAAGAAAAAATTTAACTGGCTCAGGTAACTCCCACCGATGGAAATTATTCAAGAATAGCTGAGTCCAACATATAACTAGATTTAAACATAATGAAGTTCAGTATAGACGTAAAATGCAAAAAAAAGGGAAAGAGAAAATTGTTTATCTCCCTACTGGATCTCTAGTATTCTCTAACTCTATTCTCCACCTGATAGTGGTGAAGAGGTGCTCTAGATCTCCAACTTTGAGAATTGAGAGTGGAAATGGTCTCCTCTAATCTACTTCTCCTAAAGTGGCGAATGACGGTCTTATCCTCAAGCTAAACTGTTTCTTGTATCAAAGTCTGGAAGTGATTTTGAGTCTACAAATATGATCTTCTCAATGTCAAAAGTATCCAAGTGGTTGATGGTTGTGCAATGATATTTTTTGTACTCTCTAAATGAATTATTTCTACCTATAGTAAAACAATTTGGAATCCTTCAGAAGTATTCCGTAGCCTCCACCTCACACATTCACCACGTAGTTCCCCCACATCTGTCGCTGAAGTAGTGGCTCCATAATTGAATGAAAATTGTGTGCCAAGATCCATGATCCCTTCCCATGAAACAAAAAAGAAACAGAAATAAAAAAAATGTAAATAAATATAGATAATGATTTATATATGTTTTATATTGTAATATAATATAGATAATTAGAATAAATAGAATGAAAGGAGGAGACAATAAATGAAATGATTTATTTTATAGTACGTTTTAAAAATGAACAAGAAACAAATAAATAAAAGATGAAAATAAAAATACATATTAAAATAAGTACCTGTATTTATATATAAATAAATATTAATGATATTTAAATGAAATAATAAATGTAATTTTTATAAAAAAATTGAATTATTTTTAAATAAATAATAGAATTATAAATTATAATTAAACTATATACAAAAATTTTTATATAAAATATATTGTATAGAAGAATTATTTAATATCAACTTAATACTATTAATATACAATATTATTATAATTATTAGACATATATATACAAATATATATTTATATTACTGTTATAAATACATATATATATATTATGAAAATAAATAATTATATAAAATGAAACAAATAAATATTAATATAAAAAATGTTATATAAAAATTTATTATTTATAATATTTAAATAAAAATAAATAAATCTATTATGGATATAATTATATTATAGTAGGTATATATGTCATTATTATTATATTTTTAAGGATATATATATGATAAAAGTAAATAAAAAAGTTAAAATGAAAAAATGAAAAAAGAAATGAAGATGAGGGCAGGGGTTTGGGTGGACTGAACAGGGGAAAAAATAGGGGTCGTGTGCTTGGATTGGGGTGAACTAGGAGAGGGAGGCAGGTAGGTTCAAGGCGACTGTCGGCGTTGTGAGGAGGTTGGTTCGATGGAGGATGAGAGGAAGGCGCAAGATGCACGATAGTGGCAGCATAAGGCGCAGAGTATGGGTTGATTTTTCAGTGGCACAATGGGTTCGGCTGATGGTTTCTAGCAAGATCAAGGTAGAGGTGGGAAGATTTGAGTGGATTCGGGGGTTCTCCATCATCGTACGGTGAGCAACGGTGACTATGATTGAATCAGTTAATGACAGATGCTTCCTCACCTGTGAATTATTAGATCTTGATCTAATTTGTGGTTTTGGGGAAATTGGATTTGTCATTTGGAAATGTTAAACATAGATCCATGCTTAATTCTGTTCATCAATTTCTCTTGTTATTTCTATGAATTAGCCCTATGTTTGGTTATATTTTAGTAAAAGAAAAAAATTATTTACTAATTAATAAATGAAAATAAAAGAAAAGAAATGATTTTCTTTTCTCTTCATTTTTTTGATACAAAATTTAGTAAAAGAAATGAAATGATTGTAATTTCTCGCCATCTTGTTTGGTGAAAATTTTTAAAAGAAAAAAAAATTAATTTTTTTAAAATATGAAAAAAATAACCATTATTAAAAAATATAGTTTTCCAATACTCAATTATTCCAAATAAAAAAATATTATGATTTTAAATTGTATCTTTGATTTTCAAATAAATTTATTTATTTATTATAAATATATGTATTTATAAATATATTTATTTATGTATAATTTTATAAATACGCATTAATGAATATATATATTTATAAAATAAATTTATAGTTATATAAATATTTTTTTAATATATTAGATAAATATTTATAAATATATTTATATAAATATAATTATAAATATATGTATATATAACAGAATTAAATTTGAAATTATTCCCCAATTATTAATTTGGATGGGTTTGGGTAATGTTTTTAAAAAATATAGTTTTTCAATACTTAATTATTCTAAATAAAAATATATTATAATTTTAAAATGAATCTTTGATTTTTATATCATCTAAATTATATAGACATTTAATTTTGAAAAATCTATTAGCCATGATTTATTTTTTATTTTTATATCATGTAAATTATATAATCAACATTTTTTATTTTAATCGACCATTATTTTTCATGATACCAAAATTAGCTAAACATTATTAATTCAAAATTATCATTAATTAAAAATAAATATTAATTTAAGAATATTAACTCAAATTGTTTTAAATTTTTTTTATATAAATTATTAATTTAAGACAATTAAAATTTTTTATAATCAAAATAAACTATAATCAAAATTAACTATAATCAAAATTATTTACAAATTACATTTAACAAAATATTTATATATGTATGAAAATAATAATTATAATTATCAATAATCACAAAAATGATAATTTATATAAATATTATTTCAATAAAATATTAAATAAAATAAATCATGTATAGGGGTATGAAATGAAATTTCAAAAAAACATCACACGTCTAGCTCATTTCATTCCGAATCAACTTGATTTTGGGGTGATTATAAAACTATAGCAGAGGAAATCTTTTTCTACCCATTTCCCTCATCCACCGTTTCATTCCGCCAACCATCATCTCACCCAACAATGGAAATGGATTTACATCCTCCCATTTCATTTAGTTTCCCCCCAAATCGTCGATTCCAAACGAGCCCTATGTTCAGATATGTTTTTGCATAATTGATTTCTTCATATTCCAATTTTCTTCTGTTGGTTTTATTTAGGTTCATGTTTTGCTGTTTTCATTTTTGTGTTGCTTCTAGATTTCTGAGATTTATGCTGTTAGATGGAGGAGGTAATGGTGAGACATTGGTGTAGTGAAATGGTGTTCGTAGATCAGTGTTGGTGAGACATGTGGGAGGATGAAAGGCGTAAGTAAATGAATAAGATAATTGTTTTTAACTGAAATTAACAAGAAAAATAAATGAATAAAAAGAATAAAATATTATAATTTATTTAAAAAATAAAAGGTAAGTTCGAAATAATGATTTAATTTGGGAATAATTTATAATGACCAAAATAATCACTAAAATACATGGTTTACACTAAAAATGATTATTTTACACTACAATGTATAAAAAAAATTAATAATTTTTTAAAAAATTACAACTTTTTCAAATTGAATATTCAATAAAAATATGAAAAATGATGTGGAAAAGAGAAATGAAAAATAGACACATCACAAAGAATCAAAAAATGGTTATAAGAGATGAATAATTTATTGTCGCCATACAAGGTAAAATAGGAAATTCTTTTTGTAGTTTAAAAATAAAGTCAAACATTCCATATAAATATTCCTTTTTTTTCAGAAACATTGAAAAAAAAACAAAAATATCATTTATAAAACATTAATTACCATATAGTTACACTCTTAAAATCATTTTTTATACATATTCATGGAATAGAAATATAGTTTTAGAGAAAAAATAAAAAAATATTTTTTTAAAAGAAATGTCTCTTAACCCTTAAGAAAAAAAATGAATTTATAGCGCCATGAAAGAATATAACTAAAAACATTTAACATCATGAGAGTATAGAGACTTATGTTATAAAATGTCAATGGGGCTATATATAATCATTAAAATATAATATATTTGTTTATCATAAAAATATGGCTCAATGAATGAAAATTTAGATGAAGTCTCTTACATTGAGTTTGATTCATTAAAATACATTCTTAATCTTCTTTAATAATAAACTTATGTAAATTTTTTACTAACATAATAATTCTTCTTGAGTTTAATATACAATTTATTTAACTAATTATCAATTTATATACAACTACTTAATCATATATTTTTACGTCATGTGATTTTGTTATATTTTTATTATCCGTCCCAAAATTAATGTGGTTGGTTTACTACTATGAAGGTGGTCTATTTCATCTTGAAAATATATAGTTCTATGGTGACCACCAATGTGGAAAGAACAAAATTTTCTAATGAGAAATGGGAAATATATCCTATTTTTTTTGTAAAATATATGTTGCAGTTAGATTATTTCCCACAATGTTCACCATTTTTTGTTTCTTTAGAAAAGTGACATTCCCCGATGATTTTATTTTGTAGGTTTTCTTAATAGTACAAATAAGTCAAATTTCATCCACCACTCATGTGAATCTTCTATAGAAACTCCCAATAGTTCCCACAAAAATATCTAACTACAAACGTGGATTCTAAATGCAGGAAATCACTTAGGGTTCCAGACCCAATGGATCTTAGGAAATCACATTTGTCAACAGGATAGGTGTTGAGCCTCATAACACCCTATTAGGGGAATTGTTTTCCAACTCCATGAATCAATTATATATTTTAGATATGTTCAAAAAATGTCTTCATATTTCTGATATCGGATGGTTTCCCAAACAAAACATTCATGTACCAATTCATTCCATGTGTAAAGGATGGCCTATTAATGATTATATTTTTATGTATCAGAGGTTCTTCATCCATTTTCCATTTATGAGAGGGTTATTTTATTTTTAAGCAATATAAGAAGGCTCTACATAGTTTATAATAATACAGGGATGGGTTTAGTATCTCGATGATGGGATTAAACCTTCATGGGGAGTCATGTGTATCGTGTTTATAACAGGAATAAGAAACATCCTAGGTTGTTAAGTATTTTAATTTAACATCATAAAAATACATATATGGGTGTACATAGGCACTAGGTATTGATATTAATCCTCAAGGAGTCATCCCATGTATCTTTATTATAGAATGTATCATAGTCATCATAATTTAATCACACCCTTATGACATTCCCAGAGGTAGATTTCCTTTTATGTTGGAATTCATATCATGCTACTGATCGAGGATTATACACGAATGATGCCCTAGATAGTAGAGATTCATGATGTAAATATTATGTCCATTGAAACTCCTAAAATCACTCTGATCATGAATCAATGTGAGAAAAAGGGATATCATTTAATCAGTATTACTACATGTGTGTAATGTCTTGACCCGGATCACCACTAAAATAGTGGTCAGACCGGTCGCCACATGACCTCAAGCACATCTCCCAGTATGCCAGAGGCTGCCGACTAGCAGTGAGGGTCTAAGGATTGTCAGTGGGGAGACTATAACCACTTATCAGAGTTACACAACAGTATATCAAAGTAAATAATAAACAATGACAATAAATATAGGAAGCAGTATAATAAATGATAAAGCTGTGGAAGGTAGATTTTATAAATCTTGTACAAACAAATGGCCAACATCAATTATATAGCAGATGCATGCATGACATTCTAATGATAAAAAAATGGAAAACAGTGAACAAAACAGCATTCTGAACATTCCATTACAAAAATAAATAAACAATGACTCCAAGCCCTGAGGGTAGTCTCCTCTAGCATCCCAAGCTTCCGCTCGGTCATTTACTCATATCTTCAAAGTAATTGAAAAGAAAACAGTCCTGAAACCAAATAGAATATACTCGGGTACCCTAGTGTAATGGCAGCCCGAGTGGGGTGTGAGATTTAAATCTCAGTAGGCCGGCACCACCGGTGTCAACCCCAAATCCTGACATTCAATAAATAATTTAAATAGTGCAATCATGCATAATTATGGTAAGCAGAATAATGTAACTATATACCCAAGTACTCGATTCAGCTCTCAGCTAGTGTCTGAACATGTATTGTACATTTTTCATGCATACACAATAGACATTACACAATCATTTTCATTTATCAATTATTCAAACCTCATTAAACTACATAATTCTCGTGATCTAGACTGAGCCCAACATTCCCTATATAAATCACTCACCACAGATGTCTCTAAACACCATCTAAGTAATCAATGTTAAGACCAAATCCAAGCTTGTGTTTTGTCTTGGATAATGCCACCTATGATATTCAATTTAATCATTCATATATTATATCTGAGCTTTTCTACTAAAAAAATAGTGATTTGCTCTTGGGTTCGTCCACTAATAGTGATTCGCCCAATTCATTGATAAGTATGAACCCTTTCTCATATACAATTCAAAAATCATAATTTCACAATAGTTTTCATTAACCAATTATTTCATTTCATGTATGAACAATTGGACCAACAATACAATGTCAATTGATGAGTGTAGAACATCATTTCTAGAACCCTCGTGAGTATTTGGAGCGGCAGTTCTTTCCTCACAACCCATGGGTATTTGGAGCATTAGTCCCTGACCCATAAAAAAATATTTTTTTGTAAGCTGGGTGTAGAACGCCATTTCTACGACCCCGTGAGTATTTGGAGCATCAGTCTCTATCTCACAACTTTTTTATCAATAATACATATATATTTATCATTTGTGTAAATAACCATGTCTAACACCCCACAACTATCCATCCATTAAGTCATAAATTAAATATTCCAATCCATTAATTTATTCAACAATTAATTAACAACATAAACTGCCAGTCAAAAGTCAACCATTAATTAACCATTCAACATCTCAATAGTAAATAATTAATTAACAATTAATTTTTCTTTCCAATCCAAATAAATAATTAACTCAACATTTAATTACCCAAATTCTTTAACAAGTTTGAACTCATCCACTCAAAGAGTGATTCGTTCAGGACATTAACAATTTACATGCTTGCCATAATCATTAAAAAACATGCTGAACAAAGCTCATATATTTAGCAACCATCAGACGCAGTATCTCATAATATGAAACAACACCATCCAAGATAGCTTAATGCATGGAAATCTAACATGCATCAAATGGTACCCATGGCCAACAGTCGTAACAAACAATTAATTCCAAATATTAATTTAATGCATTCAAATTAATTAATTAAAATATTAATTTATTAAATCTTATCTCTTTAACCAATCATCGATTAATTAACCATTTTCCATTTATCATGTAATAATTAATCCATCCATTAATTATTACCAGTTTCCAATTTATATTCCAAACATTTCAAACATTCAATATTCTCAATAATCAGTTATAGCCACAATTTTTATTCCAACTCATGACATGAGAATTAATTCTACAATTAATTACCATATTACCCATTCTTCCCATTCAAATCATTTAACTATTTAATCATATCGCTTTAACCAAATTAGCAAAACATGCTTAAAATAAAATCATGCTCAATTATTCATTTATCTCACGTGGGAGGAATCATTTAATAACATCAAAAGTGTCATGCATAGACATATCATAATCAATGAAACTCACATTCTCAATTTATTTAAAGAAGTTATAATTATTAAATAATGTGATAGGGATTTGGGACCCTACCTTAGGGTGATGCCATTTTAAATCTGAAGATCTTTAATATACTTGGCGGAAACTAGTCCACAACTGGTCTGCAATCGCACGTGCACACACCTTATATTTACATATATATATTCACACGCGTTCCCTAAAACAATATAAATAAAATTGAAAATATTAAAATAAGTACTCAGAATCAAAGCCGTAAGGACCAACACACCTCTAACAGGGTAATGGGGACTCATAAAAATTATCACACCCTTAATTGAATGATGTGAAACAATAACATGGTTTACTAACCTTACCTGAAACATGATGGAAAATTGAAAATGAACTCATCTTCCTTGCCTTTGTCGGTAGATGCTGGAACACGGTCTAAAGGGTCTAGAGGAGCCCCTTGCACATCCCTATAACCGAAGAAACAATGAAACCCCATAGAACCCTAACCATATGATTTTGGATGAGGATACAGGGCGAGGTGGGAGCCAAAAAGCTGATGTGAATCACAAATCAAATTTAGATGGACTCACCTCACTGAGAAAGACAAGATTTGAGAAGGCATCGGGAGGATTTGATCACACAAAGAGGATCCGACGAGGGGAGTGTAGTGCGCCTCAAAAGAGGGGCCTGATGAATTTTTGTTGTTCCACCAATATGGTGGTGCAACACCCTCATGTTCTCTCCACCAATTATCAATTACACCCATGAAAAATTAATTGTCTTAATATAATAATAATAACATTTATTATTCTCATTTAATATAATGTTACTTCATTAACTAACATTTAAATAAATGTTTCAAAATTATTTCTGAAAACCTCTATTAATCATCCAATCAAATTAATACAATAATAATAATAATATCCTTATTATTATTATTAAATATTGATTTTATTTAAAATAAAAAAAATAATCATTTTAAAAACCGGATAACCGAATAGCTGACCCGCAACATTTGACTAACCGTGCACAACCTGGCGTCTATATTTAAAATGGTTTAATTAAATTAAACCCAACTTTATTTTTATTCCTTATTTAATATTAACATTTAAAATTACCCTTCTCTGATAATTCCCAACTCCTCATTTACACACTATTTAATTAAATTCATTCACAAAATTTAGTTAAATAATTTCCCACTTCATGTTTTTATTTAAATTCTCTTAACAAAATTTAATTAAATTTAAAAACTCCAACTCATAATTATTTATATAATTATCTAAACACATATTAATTAAATAAAAACCCCCACTTCATAGTGAATAATTAAATTCTTATTGACTGTTAATTTAATTAAATGAAACCCCAAAAAAATCCATTATTATTATTATTCATACTAATAATAACAACCACTCATAAAACCATAATAATAATAATCAAATTATTATTATTATTATTATTCAACCTTAGACCCAACACCTCTTATTAAATAAAAGCACTTCTTTATTAATTACGAAACTCATTATTTAATTAGACTTTTCTTTGAGATATTCAAAAGCCTCATTAATTTCATATAACTATTACACCTCATTAAATATCCAATTAAAATATTTTAACATAAATATTACACCCCATTTATTTAAAAACTATTATTCATTAATTATTATATAAATAAAGATTACATAATTAATTATGAAACTCCAAATTTTTTACAATATCATTAATATGATAGAAACACCAACCCATGACCCCTAATTTAATTTCAATAATAATTATTATTATTATATTCATAAAACTAAAATAATAATAATCTCATTATTATTATTTTTCAATATTTTGATAAACCCAACATCACTATTTAATAACAACGCTTCATTAAATCTAAAACTCCTCATTTTATTAAAAGTTTCTTTGAGAAGCTCAAAAGTAAAATTAAATTCTCATAAATGATACACTCCATTAACATGAAATTAAAATATCAAAGCATCAAAATGATTTCTGACACTATCATAATAATAATAACAATATTAAGATTAGCACATTCCACTATTTAATAATAAATAGTCCTTTAATAATTCGAAAACTCTTCGTTTAATTCAAACGATTCTTCGACAAACCCATAATCCACATTAATTTCTTCAACTTTCATTTAATTAATTCTTTAACATTCATTTAATTAAAGAACCACAATAATAATAATAATAATAATATCTTCATTATTATTAATATTAAAATTTTCTTTTAATTAATAACAAACTCTCATAAAATATTATATAATTAAATTTAATAGTTTATTATATAGGGGAAACTGCATGGGTTGGACTATAACCATGCGCTGCTAGTGTAGATCCATTAAAGTAGATTTTTTCGAATTCGGTGTTTTCGAGACACATCGAGACACCTGAAAAAATTATCGAGTAATTAAGCATGTCCAAAAACAACATCTTTAGGCGTTCCAACACTCAGAATAAATTCTAGAGCCTGTTTTAAAAAACGACCCGTTGATAAAAGGAAAAAAATTAAAAAACATTCGTATTTTAACCCGGTTCATTAATACGGGACTTTACAATGTGGATAAAGGAAATTCATGTTGGAATATCCCATTGGATGTTTAATTTGTATAACATGACTTATGAAGGATTCATATGTATCCTAGTTATGGAAGGAATCAGATTCTTCGTAGTTCAGTTTTCCATACAATCCTTTGATAGATGAGTTATAATAATCAACCCATTTGAGTTATTGGGTACTGATGGTGGGAATGTTGGAGACATGATGAGGATTACACCAGGGTGGATTCTCATTTTAGCCCGGGACTTAGAAAGGTTTACTAAGTATCATGGTTGTTGAACGAATCATAGTCATCATAGTTCATTTGACTCTTTCATCCGCTAATTGGTTAGGTAGAATAATCATCTAATTCGAGTGATTGGGTTTCTATGGTTGGAATGTCAGAAACATGGTAGGGATTACACCATGTTGGATACCCATTCAAGCTCGTTCTATTAAAAGGCATCCTATGTATCTTAGTTATGGAGGAATAAGAGACATTATAGTTATTTTATCTTCTCAATGTACTATTGGATGAGGGAAAATGTTTAGCCAATGGGAGAATTGGGTCTTGATGGTACGAATGTCGAAGACATGGTGGGACTTACAATTAAGTGTATGCCTATTTGAGATCGGGCCATATGAAGGAATCATACTTATCCTAGTTATGGAAGGAACCTATATTATAATAGTTTTATTCAATCAGGGACTACACACTAAGGTTTCACTTTTGTGGGGACATATCATATAAACCACTTATTTGGGATTACACACTGTGGTTTCCCTACCTCACATATTTTGATTATCTGCCTCACATATCTGAGGATTTATTGAAATGATGTTGTTTTATAGACGACATTTCCACGGAAAATATCATGATATAGTGGATCTTTCTGAAAAAAATAACAAAATCTTAAGTAAATGACTGGAGATAATAACATGATCATGGATGGGATGTTTATAGGAAATCAGGAGGTCTATCTCGATGTGTTTGGGGAGTGCCTCATGTAATGTACGACTTCTCTGAAGGAAATTGTGAGATTATTGATGAATGTTGTTATGGTTCCACATGATCTGGATGACTTTTCTAGAGGTAGTCGCAAGATCAATGTGGAATTTCTAGAGTGTTCCTCATAACATGAAAGAATTTCTTGGAAGGTTCTGTATGACTAGGGATTACATTTCAGGAAGGAACCACATGACCTATGGTTCAATGTCTAGAAGGTTCTGGATGTCCTTGGATAAAATTTCTTGAGGGAATGACATGATCTTTTTGACTTCACCAAAGGACATCGTATGATATAGGTTGATAAGTCTAGATGTCCCCATTAGAGCTATCTGATTTGTTCTTGTGTAACCATGTATCTTGGGTGAAAAGTCTAGAGGAAATTTCAATATCATGTCTAGAAATACCAAAGGGCTTCACAAGACATTGGTTTCATTATTATATAGAATCATTTGATATTCTTTGACATTTACAAGGGACATCTAATGATCCAAATAGTACTTCAAGACTGTGCCCCATGATTTGGGTGACATTTCCCAGTGTTGTCACATGATATGAATGAGTCATGTGATGTTAATGAAAATAATAATATATGTTCTTAAAATGAGACTTCCAAAAAAAATTCAATCCTTTTATTCCATAAATTCCTTATTTTTCTAATGTTTTTTATATTTTAGGTTTCATGGGTTCTGCTTGACATACAAGATATCCATCGATTGGTGCAGTTTACTCTCAAGAACTCCATCACATGATCTCAAATCATCACATAAAATTCATATTCATGAATTTTAAACATTTATGTTGTTCACATATTTTACTTGGACGAAAAAATATTTTATCAGGTGATGGGAGGCTCCAAGAAATCTACTCGGTATCTCCTTTGTGAAATCAACTTTAGATGCATGTGTGTGTTTTTTTAATCCCTAATGGGTTGGGTATTTATATGCCTCACCAACCTAGTTGTAAGAAACATTTATTGGAATGTATCTTATGGATTTACGCAATATTCAGTGGATGAATTTATCGTTACATGCTTCGCATGATCCTTCCATGGGACATTTAAGTGGCCTCACAAGATGATCAAATATCGTGTGAAGGTTCCACCAATTTCACATTAATTAGATCCATGAAAATCAATGGGATTACTCAAGAACATATTAATATTCCAATAGGATTTTATAGGAATAGTAAAACATTTATACAGTCCAATGAATTATCAATATACCTATGGAAATCATGTCCCTTATTTGAAGGAAACTTGTCAATGGTCTTCTGAAAAAAAGATTAATTTTATTGGGGCCTTCGTGATATATAGATGACATGAAATGGGGTCCCAATAGAATATGCCGGCTTGTATATGGGGGGACATGAATGATCATTGATGATTGAACATGGTGTAATACCTGATTCACATGAAGTCCAGTATATCTCATTTAATAAGAATCTTCTATAATTTTCCCATTTTTATTTATTTAATTATGTTATAAAGGGTTGTATTCTCACTCATCAATAAAAGTGTTGTTGAAGAAAATCCCCATCCTTATCTATGATCTTTCATGTGAACAATAAATATGCGTGTGGTTGTGTGCGATAATTTTAATGGAAAACCCTTTTTTATCATTTTGAGGTGGTAGTGGAAACATAGAGTCCAATGGATGTGTCTAAAACCCTTCACATGATAAAGGTGATATGTCGGTTATCTCTTGTGTGTAATTTTGGGAGAATACACAGGTCTTATAAAATGACTTTTGAAATCTAGGGTCATGTATGAAGAGTATCAACGAACACAAATGGATTCATACATTTATCATATTTTGATCCTCTTTTTATCAAGTATTTTTTATTATTGTTAGGATCATATTGGATGAAATGTCGTGACAATCATATGGAATCATATGGAATTATCCTTATGATCAATGAGTGTTTGGGATTACTTCATAAAGGCAAGGAGGCTTTTCAATAGGTGTGTCAGGTGATCTCAAGTAAGCCATGCACTACACATGACCCATTATCATGACCCTCCAAATTTCATGTAATAGTGTATCCTTTTCATGTTTATATTATTTGGGGGTATTATAAACCTTATTCGTCCTTTACCATGTAGAGAAAATAATACCCATATTTCATGTATTTGTTCCCTTGTATATTTTTCCATTCTCATTCAGAGGCCTTTTTAAAAATTCACCCCCTCATGAGCGACATATGAAGGGATAAGGACTCACATATGAGTAAAGTAAATTCCCAACTAATTCATTGGCTAATGTCAATGGACTTAGAATGTTTATATTGATTTTTATATGAACTTTTTTTGGTCCTTACAATATTTTTATCTTTTTATTCAAATTTCCTTAATTTGTTTCCTATTCATCATATAGGGGACAAATTAGCATGAATGAAATTGGATTTCTCTCAAGACACCCTCTAATGGGATTTTTTAATTATAGGTTTTCTACCTTTTTCATAACTTAAATACTAAATCATTAATATTACTATAGTTTAGGGAATTATTTCTCATACCTTCTATTATTTCAGATTTATTTATTTTAGCTCAGAACATGATATTTCATTCCATTTAATGTATTATTGTCAAGACATCAAATATTGTTCATTTTAATTTCTTTCTCCTAGGACATTATTGGTGAATATGGAATATGTAGAAAAAATTGTTCGAATGTAACAAAACACTCTAGGGTATTGAGTTTTGTTGTGGAGATTTCAAGGCTCATGAGGGTTGGTGTTTGTTTCCTACATGGAGGAGATTCCTCTTGTTGGTAGGAAGAATCACTTATACATCTGTAGAATTATGAAACGGATGAGTATAAATTATTTTCTTAGGGCCATTGAAGATTTTTGGGAGTAACATTAATTGATGGTGAAATACTAGGAAAAATGAGTCCACCTAGACAATTAGAGCATGTTTTTATTAATTCATAAACCTAAAATTAGATTTATGATATTTGGATTGGGAATACATTCCAGGGAATACCTATAACACCATGAGGTTTCAGGTTCCACCTCGGAGTTACCAGGCACACAATGATAGAAGTTCCGTTCCTACATGGATGGGATGCCTCTTGTTTCTATGTGAATGTTCTTATGCATTGATTTCATTGTCAATTAATGTTGTCTCCACCTTTTTCTCTAGTCCATGAAAAATTAACAATTACACAAATGTAATGACTAGAAAGTTGGGTATGAATGAAATGCTATATATGAAGGGTTATATAACCCAATGGTAGATTATAATTTTTAATTGTGAAGCTTGAGACCTACCCCATGCGGTTTTGAGTCACAATGTGTGGTCCATAAAATGTTTTGGGAATGGAGTGTCACATTCTAGCTTCTAGAAGGGGTACAAAACACTGTGACATAACATTGAGGATGCATGATTAACTTTAATAGTCTAGCAAAGAAGATTGAAAATCATGCTCCAAAGAGATCAGGGAATTATAATGGTGTGAGAAAATTGTGTCAGTAATGGTTCAAAACTCATTAAGGTGCTGATTTCTTCAGTGGGGATGTCAAGATAACAAGAATAATAAATTTCATTAAGTAGGGCCAAGATGTCTGTAGATGGTAGGTCTATTCCCTCATTAATTGATTGTATGGTTAAACAAAGAGAAATATTTTCCTTTCCATCAGCCATAAATGGTTTTCAATGACCCAAGGTGTTTAAATCATGAAGTGTTATTTATTGAAAATGTGATATTCAAGAAGGGTTCAATTACAAAAAAAAGTGGTGACACTGCCTATTGAACATGTTATCATGGTGAGAAGATGTGAAAACTGTTACTCTAACTTTTTCTTGTACCAGGGATTCTAGTGATTCTAACTTGAATTTTATTAGGGATACAGAGTAGTCATTGTGATCATTTATACGTCATTTATTTATAGACAAATTTGTTCATATAATAGTCATCTACATGGAGATTTTTGAAAGAATAGACTTGAATTTTTCTTAGGATGCCTCTTATAGGGTTTTAACCTGACATTTTTTATGTATCATTCCCTAGTAGTTTGGGGTCATTCTATCTAGATCGTCTAAGGGTATAGTTTAAGTCCATAGTGATTTGATCAATGTTCAGGCTGTTTAGTCTCTGTATAAACGTAGAACCTATATAAGGGAATATTATGAAGAGCATAATTATGAAACCACGGTTGATTAGTATTCAAACATATATTTTAGTGGGTGAATAAATTATTTCAAATCATTCCTATTGGTTCTCAAGTCATGGGTAGTTATATGGTACAATAATTTTGGCGATGTCCTAGAACACCATATGGTCCAGATTTCTACTGTGTTAACATCATGTTCACAAGGATTATAAATCCTTCTATATTGGTCCACAATGCCTCTATGTGGAATGTCTAATACCTTATTCATCAATAACTTGGTCGAACACATATATCTCTTTTTTATCACAGTGGTCATGAAAGGTTTGCAGCCGCCCAAGGTTCTCAAATCATCAAGTATGATGTATGGGGTGGATGGCTTATAGGATGGGAAAATCACCTTATAATCTACATGACCTAGGTCCTTCTCT
Organism: Viscum album; assembly: GCA_963277665.1. Taxonomy (NCBI): domain Eukaryota; kingdom Viridiplantae; phylum Streptophyta; class Magnoliopsida; order Santalales; family Viscaceae; genus Viscum; species Viscum album. Next base: position 530,164,271 of record OY728120.1, on the reverse strand, counting down.
GGTGGTCCATTGATTATAAAATATGATTAGTCAGGGTTTTCCCCCATTATCTTCATAAAGTACGGACTAAATTTTCATGTGGTACTAATGTCATGTGATTAGAAATATTTCCATGCAGTTTAACTTATTTTGTAAAATATGATATGTTCCTTGAAGTTTAATATCTTGCGGAAAGGATGTGGGAACCGATGTGAAAAATTTTACAAGGTTTCCTTGGTGAAAATTTTCAACAGTTGTGGGCAGTTAGGTGTTGGTGCATATTTTATTCAAGAAAAATATTATTAGTGGGTAGCCATATTCCAAATCACCTCTTGAATAAATTTTTCTCATGTTTAATAAAATCGTATGTATATATAACTCTTACACCGGATAAATGAACTTGTATGTCTCCCCCATTCTCAAAAAGTGGTACATACTTATTTTTTCATTCATTTTAGTGAGATATGGCTAGGATATTTTTGACCAAGATCTGGTCTATATGTATTTAGGGGTGATTTTTTGGGTTAATTGTTGTAGTTGGGACATATATTGATGATTTGGGTGTCACTACATATCATGTGATGATAGGAATCAATCCACATATAGTTTTTCAAAAACCATACGGTTTATCCCCATGTGTTAGGGATGTAAGCTCCATGATGTGAAATGGGAATATTTTGGAAAGACCTGATATTTGATATATTGTTGTCACTATATATACTGTGATGAAAGGAATCAATCCACACATTTTTTTGATAAATAATACAGTCTAACGTCACACGATAAGGATATAAATTCCCCAACATGAATAGAAAATTTTGTGACTGGACCTAAGATGTGATATCTGGGTGTCACTACATATCATGTGATAGTATGAATCAAGACACATATATTTCATGAATGGGAATCCCACTATGCAGGTCTGGCCTGTATGTAGAGAGGGGAATTGTTCCTATTTATTAACCTAGATGGGTCAGGGATTTAAGATGTGACCATAAATATGTATCTTGTGGAAAAGGAATCATGATACACATAGTTCATAAACATGAAAATATATACACCGTTGTGACCAATACATAGATGGTAGAATTTTTCTTTTTGATTGTTTTATCTGGGCTTGGGATTAACGATTCATCCATCGCTACAAAACCTGTGATGATAAGAATAATTAAACATATAGTTATTGAATGGGAATCTCTCTACATAGTTATGACCTACATGTAGAGGGATAAATTGTTCTATCACGACCCATCCCCCGGGGCCCATTCTGTGACTACCCCAAGCCCACCTTCCATAGGCCAGGGGCTGGAGACTAGCACTGAATGGCGTATTCCCATAACCAGGAAATAATTTCCTTTATTAACTATAGACACATGCAACCAAGAACACAACAAGATACGAACACAAGTAAACTGTATAGAAAAAAGAGTTCTTAAAGTAAAAAGGGGCCGGAATATAAGCCCAACAGTAACAGTACCGGTAAAACTGAAATACAATACAACTGAAGAAGAAGAAGAAAGGCAGCTACTAGGACATCCTTCGAGGTTCCTACCTGAAGGGTAGGTACAGATTGCCTCCTCAACACTCCAATTCCGCATGTATCCTCTACGTACCATCACGCTGTATGGTCCACCTCCAGACCCCGTCGAGCCCTGGTACCCTTAACCTCAATCAATGTTGTCTGTCGTCTGCACAAACAAAACAAGGTGCGAACATAGTGCATGCAGGGGTGAGTATAATGATACTCACTGGGGACCCCGAGACCCTCACGGTCTCACAAAATACACCAAGGATAAACCACAAGGCATGAAATCAACTGACAATCCTACATAGGTATATTCCCATACATATACCGAAGTAATCAAGTATTCTCATCCCAATCATGAGGAAAACACAGAGTCCAACTCAAAGCCCAAAGCTCAACTATTCCAAAAAGGAAAGAATACCACAAAGGTATGTACCACATAGGTACGCCACGTAGAAGAATACCACGAAGGTATTATCACAATGGAAAGTACCACATAGGTACAAACACAGCTCAAACCAGGTATAACTTTAGTACAATAGTAGAGATGATTAGATGTAACTACTAATTCATCTTACACTATTAAGAAGTGAAACCATGAAGGATCCCTAAGTGCTTACCCACACATGATCGCTTGGTACTGACACACATAGGATGACTCGGTGCTGACCCATATAGGATCGGTCGGTGCTGACACACATAGGATCGCTCAGTACTGGCCCACACAGGATCTCTAGGTGCTGACCCACATAGGATCTCTAGAGTTTTCCCACATGGAATCTTAATGTGGTTCCATGTGGGACCCTCAATCACAAACCATGAAGGATCTCTTTTTCCACTCACAGCCAGCTACAGGGTTCCCGCACTAAGCTTGCTCATCTCTGGGAGAGTTTGCTCTTGAAGCCACTGGTCGATACTCCAACTTCCACAAAGTCCCATGAAAAAGTATCCAAAAGATCCACCGCGTCATTGGGGTCTCAATGCAACAGATGGTGCGTCAATCAGACACCTGGTCTGTGTGTTATTATCCTTTTAGTCCCGAGGGCCCTGTTGGATTCGTTCTCGACCCACTCCGAATATTCCCCAACTTTATCCAAATATCTAGTGGTATATACTAAAGGGACAATCTCGATCCAAGGTTTATAGTGTCATTGACGGTTTTTCAAACAGATTCCTCGTACCAAAGTTATGGCCAAAAGAGGGAAAATGGGTTGAAGTGGGTCTGGGTTCGGTCTGACCCAGTCTGACCGACCCGACCTGACCCAACCTGGGCCGACTCGGTTTGGGTTGACCAGTCCGGACCCGATGGGTTTGGACCGGCCTGTGGTGATGCCCGACCCGCACTGGGAGGCCCGGCCTGCGCAGTGTGGTGGGGCCTCAGGGGCCGTGAGAGCCGTGGGGGGAGGCGGAGGGCCGCGATGTTGCGGGGCGGCGGCGACCGTGGGCTGTGAGGCTGCGGGGAGGCACGGTGAGGCCTTGGGGAGGTGCAACGAGGCTGCGGGGTGATGATCCACCATGGATGGCCGTGTAGCACGGTTGCACGTCGTACCTTCGCCGGCGAATTCCTTGACCGGACGCCCTTCGTTTGTCTCCTTCATCGTGGCCGGCGATGGTGCCGAATACCATTCCCATGTCCCACCAAGGTTGGATTCTGTCCTCCTCCATCTTGAAGAACACAACAATTTATCATGATAATTTCAGTGAGGTCAGGCCATGTTTGTTTGGCCCGCACCCTCCACGTTAGACCGGTAGAAAGAGGCTATAATCTCTTCCTGATTTACGACGAATCATCAAGAATCAGTAAGGGGAAGAAATTAAACCTACCACCCAACCTCGATGGTTCGGTTGAAGACTGTCCACAGTTGAGATAGATTGCCATTTGATGATCCTGAAAAAGACTCCTCCAATGACGTCGGTGAGGAGAGGAAATGATGAAGTCAGTGAATATTACCTTTCCTCGATCGTCGGTTCGTTCGTCGTTGGAGGTCCTTCAATGGAGTTTGGAGAAACATTCGTCGAAGGAGATGAGATCTTCATTAGATAAGCTCTTCCACACGTTCTTCCCCCAATTTCCCTCTGCCAATACTTCCCCCAATTTCCCCAAAAAAACAATATCCAACCAAATACAATATGATTATCTATTTAATGTTTTGGCACAATTGAAGTTGGGTTAATTGATTAAAGGAAGGTGGCACAATTTAATTGGTTGTATTTTCATAATTAATGTAGAGGATACCAACGGTCACCTCCCTCATTAAAGTGGGTGTTCAAGAGGATTCCCTACATTTAAGAGGGGAGTTCAAGGTGGTTTTAGTTTTGGGTGGTCCCCACCACCATAACCCATGTGGGAGGTTTCCGTTCAGGTGGTCCCCACCTTTAAACCATCCACATGAGAGCTTTCAAGAAAATGAAAAATAAATGAAAGGTTTATTTTATTTTATTTCTATTTCCCATGAATATCCCAAATTCTATTTTTCACCCTCGACCTACTACGGTCGAGGTGAAGGTCTCCTTAAGAGAATACAGGTTCTGTGAGTTCAATGGTGCCCTCAGATTTCAATTCCAAGCACAGGTTCAAAATTTACAAAAACCCACTGGAACATTTACAGAACATACCTAAAAAAAGTTCATAAATTCAATCCAAGAACATTGGGCCTCAGAATCACGCATCATTAATTTTCTCAGAATCGGAAAATTCCCATTTAATTAAAAATAAAATTACATGGAAATTATGAGTCTTTAAATTCTCCCCACCTCAGGTCCTACCATCCCTGTAAGACACAACTCAAACTAATGAAACATGTGGGGGTACTGAGCACAAATCTGAGCCTCCTGGTCCCATGTGAACTCCTGGAGGTTCTCGTGCTACCAGCGAACTTGCACTAGAGGTATCAACTACCCATGAATACCCACTCCTGTCGATTCTCAATCTCTATTGGAACCTCTGTAAAAGTTTCCCCATCGTCAATGTCCAACTCGCCATGGTAGATGATGTGAGAAGGGTCATGCATGTATCTCTTCAGCTAGGATATGTGGAAGACATCGTGCACCTGGTGAAGCTGAGATAGAAGATCTCAGTGGTAAGCCACCTCACCAACTCTACTGATAACCTGAAATGGTCCAATGAACCTCGGAGATAACTTTCCACCTCATCAAAATTTCCGCAAACATCGTCGGGGTGAGACCTGTAGAAAGACATGGTCACTATCCTCGAACTCCAGAGGTCTCTATCTCTTGTCAGCATAAGACTTATGCATGCTCTGAGTAGATTTCATCCTCTCCTAGATGATCTGCACCTTCTCTGTGGTAGCCAGTACCATCTCGGGTCCCACTAGTGATGACACACCTGGGTTAGTACAACACAAAGGTGATCTGCAAGGTCGCCCGTAAAACACCTCAAAATGTTCCATCCCAAGGGTGGTTTGATAGATTTTGATGTATGTAAACTCCACCAAAATAAAGTGATCCTACCTACTGTGACTGAAGTCGGGGACGCAAGCACACAACATGTCCTTGAGGGTCTGAATGGTCCGCTCAGTCTGGCCATCCATCTGATGATGGAAGGTAGGGCTCAAATGAAGCTATATCCCAAAAGCCCCCTGCAATCCCCTTCCATAGCCGGGAAGTTAAATTTGTATCACGATCAGAGAAATTCTTCAAGGTTACTCCCTGTAGATACACAATCTCTGTTACATAGAGGCATCCCAAGTTCTCTGTTGAACCCTACTCTCTGATCGGTAGGAAGTGGGCCGACTTAGTGAGTCGGTCGATGATCACCCAGATAGAGTCATGACCTCTAGATGTACATGTAATTTCTATCACGAATTCCATGGATATCCCATCCCACATTAACTCTGGGATCTCTATAGGCAGAATTAAGCCTGCTGTTACCTGATGCTCTGCCTTCACTTGCTGGCAAGTGAGGCACCGAGAGACAAACTATGCTACTACTTTCTCCCTTCCTAGACACCAGTGCTGTCATCAGAGGTCCTGATACATCTTCGACACTCCTGGATGTACCTCTAGAGGGGATTTTTGGAACTCCCTAAATACTTTCTCCTGAAGTGATACTGGTACTGTGGTTTGTCCTATGAAGAGGATGGCATGATCCCCCCTTCAGAAAATCCATCAGGTGCCTATCCTGTAGATATCTGAGCACGTCGTGTATCACAGTTAGTGTCACCATGCTGCGCCTCCTAGACTAACTGAAGAAGTGGGGGAGTGAGTGTAAGAGACTGAAGAAAAGATTCTCCATCACGATCTACAAAGGATATCTACAAAGTGGTGGTCTACTCCGCTTCCTCACCTAATACCTTTATACTAGATCTTCGGCTGAGTGCATATGCTAAAACGTTCCACTTCCCAAGAGTATAGACTATCTTAAAATCATTTTCCTGGAGGAGCTCATGCCAACGTCATTGTCTCAGGTTCAGGTCCATCTTAGAGAAGATATATCTGAGACTCTTTTGATTAGAGTACATTGTAAAATGCTCGCCCATCAAGTAATGTTTCCACATCTTCAAGGAGAAGACCACTACTTATAACTCCAGGTCATGGGTAGCGTAGTTCTGATCATGTTGTATCAGCTATCGAGAACCCTAAGCAGTCACTGATCGCTCATGCAACAGGACACATTCGAGCCCGGTCCATGATGCGTCACAGTAAACTACGTACCCTAGGCCCTTCTCTGGTGCCCTCAAGATGGGTGCACTAGTTAGCCTCAACCTCAGCTCTAGAAAACTCTTCCGGCATCTCTCCGACCACATCAAGGGTTTCCCTTCTTCATCAACGCTGATAAAGGTGTTGAAACTCTGGAGAAATATTGCATAAACCTCCAGTAGTATCAAGCCAAACCCAAGAAACTTAGTACCTCCGTCACACTCCTGGGTGGCAACCAAGAAAGTAACACCACAATCTTTGCTGGATCAACAGCAAATCCAGCATCTGATATGAGATGTCCCAGAAAGTGAACCTCTCAGATCCAGAACTGGAACTTCAAGAGCATACCATAATGATGGTGCTCTCGGAGTGTGTCCAGTACAACCTGTAAATTATAGGCATGCTCCTCCTCGGTATCCGAGTAGATAAGAATGTCATCAATGAATACCACCACAAAGCGATCAAGATATGGAGAAAGATACTGTTCATGAGTCCCATGAATATTTCTGGAGCATGTATTTTGTCGAATGGCATTACCAAAAACTCATAGTGGCCATACCAACATCTGAAAACTGTCTTCTGCACATCCTCATCCAATACTCGGAGCTGGTGATAGCTTAATCTAAGGTTTATTTTAGAGAACCATCGTTCTCCCTTCAGCTGATCAAAGAGGTCTCCAATCCTTGGAAGTGGGTACTCATTCTTCATGGTCACCTGGTTCAGGTGACGATAGTCAACACAAATCCTCAAGCCCTCATCCTCCTTCTTGGCAAACAAAATCGAGGCTACCCAAGGAGAAACTTTGGGCCGTATGAATCCCTTCCCCTGCAAGTCATATAGTTGTACCCGCAGCTCACAAAGCTCCGCGGGAGACATCCGATATGAGGGTGTAGATATCAGTGCCATCCCAGGATACAAGTCAACATAAAATTCCACCTCTCTGCGAGGAGGTAGACCCATAACATCATCAGGGGAAACATCCGCGTACTGGTCCACCACTATAGAATATCTCAGACACTCCACATCAACTGCTCTGAGGGTAAGGCTAGCCAACTAATGAGTGATCGGCTGCACTCTCCTCTGGGTAAGTCCATCATGTTCTACGAAGGCTCCCTTCTCACTGGTGAAGGTAAACCTGGTTCCATCCGTGCAGACACACCACACATTGCACTTAATATATCCAATATGAGCATGGAATGCAGATAACCATTCCATACCCAAGATGACGTCGTAAGGCCTCGACGCCGCTACTAGGAGATCCCAGTCGAAGCTCTCTCCTCCTAGCTTAAGATCTCACTACCGACACCAGTGTGTAATCATTAAATCCGCTCCCTTAGGAGTCTCTATCATTAAGGATCATTCCAATGACTCCGTCAGAATCTCTGAGCTCTGAATGAGAGATGTGGCAATAAAAGAATGACTGGAACCTGTGTTTATAAGTATTGCAGATAAGGTGTAGTAGACATAGATTGTACCTTGTATAATATTCAGAGCACCGTGATCAAAGGCCTCAGCTACCTGGAGCTGAGATCGCCCATGTCCTCCTGCTACATATGGTCGGGGTGGACCACCTGGTGGTGGTGGCGGTAACATCTCGAATCGTCGCCCACTACCAGCTGCACGACTGACTCCTCTTCCACGTCCGCCTGCTCCCTACAGACCTCCTCAGTCGAATCTCTATCTCTACCTGGGAGGTCCATCAACCATCTACTGATCATCCATATGGAGGGACAGACAGTCATGATCCATGTGACCCTGCCCACCGCATGTGTAACACTACATGTTCCTTGCATGAATGGCTCGGTCTTAGGTGCCCCGCACAACCGAACGTAAATCATGCGTTCGTCCACCTATAAGTCTGGTCCTTTTAGACCTCTGTGTCATCTGTCTACTATCAACTGCAGAATAATCCACTACGTGATGACTAGCAAAGGGTCTTTCTACTATTGATTTCTCAGCAAAGAAACTATCAATTAAAAGGGCTCGCTCTAACACGACCGCCTGTGTCGGGATGTAGAGTGAGATCATCGAAGCCCTGATCTCCCTCCTGAGTCCCTGCTCAAAGGTTCGAGCCCAAAGGAACGGGTCTTTCAAAATATCTGTGGTGTAGCGTGAGAGGTCAGTGAACCTTGCTGACTACTGTGCCATAGTTAGGCTTCCCTGCTACAGATGAATAAGCTCCTCTATGCGCACTACGCGATGATTTTCTAGGACAAACTTTTCCCGAAACAGGCTCTCAAAGTCTTCCCAGAGAAGTGTCACCTCATCGCGAGCCTAGAGAATCACGCTCCACCATCTTCCTGTTGTTTCCTGTAGTATACTGGCATCATGGATCAACCTGAGATCAGCTGGTGTCCCTACCAGTCGAAATAATCTCACCACAGCCTCCAGTCAACCCTCAGCTACATGTGGGTCCGTCTCTCCCCCGAACATGGGTGGACTCTGGCCTTGGAACTCATGCAACAAGCTCAAGTGGTGTGCACACTTTTCTTCTGGTGCTGGTGGCATCGGTGGTTCAACCAGTAATGGTACCGCTGGTGCCTCTACTGGAATAGGGCCCTGCACCGAGGCCTCATTTCTCAGTGGGCTATTAGTGCGTACTACTCTTGGAACCCTAGCTGGATATCAACGTGTAGGAATTCTGGAAAGGAATAGGTGTGCCACAGTCAATAAGTTATACCTGTTGAGGTGAATCAAAGAGATCATATAGAAAACTCTTCAAAACACACATGCAATCAGAGTTCTCGTGCAATGAGTAGGAAATCAGAAGTCAGGGTCCTGGTGTATGGATACGTCGACTGCCACACCAACACTGGATTCCCTAAACTGATAACCAAACTCACTACACTTAACACTATTTCCGTTAAGATTAATTATCAGAGTCCAATGTTCTATGGTAGAACCTCCCTCTGATACCAATTTGTCACGACCCGTCCCTCGGGGCTCGTTCCGTGACTACCCCATGCTCGCCTTCTATAGGCCAGGGGCTGGAAACTAGCACCGAAAGGTGTATTCCCTATAACCGAGAAGGCATTAACTTTATAACCTATACACACACACAACCAAGCTCATAGAAAGATACGAACACAAGTCAACTATATAGAATAAAGAGTGCAGAATGTAAAAAGGGGTCGAAATACAAGCCCAACAATAATAGTACAAGTACAACTGAAATTCAATACAACTGAAGAAGAAGTATGGCATCCTCTGAGGTTCCTACCTAAAGGGTAAGTAAAAATCGCCTCTTCTCCACTCCACATCTGCCCGTCTCCTCTGCGTACCGTCTTTCTGAATGGTCCACCTCCGGGTCCCGTCTAGCCCTGGTACCCTCAGCCTCGATCAGCATTGTCTATTGTCTACACCAAACACAACAAGGTGAGGGAATATCTTGTGTAGGTGTGAGTATAATGATACTCAGTAGGGACCCTGAGACCCTCAAGGTCTCACAAAATCCACCAAGGATAAACCACAATGCATGAAACTAACTTACAACCCTACATAGATATATGCCCATACATATACCTAAGTTATCAAGTATACCCATCTCAATCATGAGGAAAACACAGAGTCCAACTCAAATCCCAATTCACAACTATTCCACAAAGGAAGGAACACCATGAAGGTATGTACCTCACATGTACTCCACACAAAATAATACCACCAAGGTATTATCATAAAGGAAAGTACCACATAGGTACGAACTCATATCACACCAAGTATAACTTATGAACATTAGTATAGATGATTAGATGTAACTACTACTTCCTCGTACTCTGTTAAGATGAAGACCCATGATGGATCCGTAGGTGTTGACCCACACAGGATTTCTCGGTGCTGACCCACATGGGATTGCTCGGTGCTGACCCACACAGGATCGCTCGGTGCTGACCCACACCAGATCGCTCGGTGCTAACCTACACATGATCACTAGGTGCTGACCCACATATGATTTCTAGGGCAGTCTCGCCTAGAATCGTTGAGTGGTTCCATGTGGGACCCTCAATCACACACCTTGAAGGATCTCATTTTCAAGTCACAGCCAGCTACATGATTCCCGCACAATGCTTGCTCGTCTCTAGGAGAGTCTGCTCCTCAATCCACTGGTTGGTACTCCAACTTCCATGAATCCCCATGAAAAAATATCCCAAAGGACCGCCATTTCATAGGGGTCTCAATGCAACAGATGGTGCGTCAATCAGACGCCATAAATGTGAGTTATTAGCCTTTTAGTCCCGAGAGCCCCATTGGATTCGTGCTCGATCCAACCCAATAATTCCACAACTTCATCCAATTCTCTTGTGGGGTAAACTAAAGGGACCATATTTCTCCGTGGTTTACAGTGCCTTTGACGGTTATTCAAATGGATTCCTGATGCCAAAATTATGGCCAAAAGAGCGCAAATGGGTCGAAGTGGGTCCGGGTCCGGTCCGACCCGGCCTGACCTGATGGGTCCGTCCCGGACCACTGGGTTCAGCCTGGCCCATGCTGGGCGGCTCGGCCTGGGTGGCACGATGTGGTGTTGGGGGCCACTGAGGGCTGCGAGGCCGCAGGGCGGCGCGGAAGGCCATAGGGAGGCACATCGATGTCGTGGGGTGGCGTGGCTGCGGGGTGGTGCGGGGAGGCCGCAAGGAAGCAGGGGTCGCGGGCGGTGAGGCCAAGGAGTGGTACAGCGAGGCCGTAGGGTGGTGAGGACGCAGGTGGTGGGGTCGTGGGGCGGCGCGATGAGGCCGCAGGGCGGCGATCCGCCATGGTTGGCCATGCGGCGCAGTCGCGCACCGTACCTTCTCTAGCGGCTTGCTTGCCCGGCCACCCTCCATTTTTCTCCTTCGTCACAGCTAGTAGTGGTACCGGCCACCATTCTCATTCCCCACCGAAGTTGGTTTCTATCCTCCTCCATCAAAAGGAACACAACAATTTATCACAATAATTGGGGAGAGGTAGGACCATGTTTGTTTGGCCCGCACCCTCTGCGTTAGAGCAGTAGAAAACGACTATAATCTCTTCCTAATTTATGATGAATCATCAAGAATGTGTAAGGGGAGGAAATTCAAACAACCACCCTACCTTGATGGTTCTGTTGAATATTGTCCACGGTTGAGATGAATTGGAATTTTTCAATCCCGAAACAAGTATCCTACAACGATGTAGGTGAGGAGGGGAAAAGATGAAGTCACTAATGAAGGCATTTCCTCGATCGTCGGTTCGTTCGTTGTTGGAGCTCCTTCGAAAGATTTTGGATAAATATTCCTCAAAGGATAAGAGTTCTTCGTTGGAGAAGCTCCTCCACAAGTTCATCCCACAATTTCCCTATGCCAATACATCCCCCAAATTCCCCAACAAAAGAATATCCAACCAAATAAAATATGTTTATCTATTTAATTTTTTGGCACAATTGAAGTTGGATTCATTGATTAAAGGAAGGTGGAACAATTAAATGGGTTACATTGGCATTATTAATGTAGAGGATATCAATGGTCACCTCACCCATTAAAGAGGGAGTTAAAGAGGCTTCCCCATATTTTAGAGGTGAGTTCAAGGGGTTTTTAGCCTCGGATAGTCCCCACCCCCATAACCCATGTGGGAGGTTTCATTTCAAGTGGACCCCACCTTTAAACCATCTACATGGGCAGTTTCAACAAAAAGAAAAATAAAATAAAATAAAATATTATTTTATTTCTATTTCTATTTCCCTCAAAAAACCCAAATTCTATTTTTCACCCTTGACTTACTACGTTCTAGGTGAAGGGACCCTTAGGAAAATACTGGCATTGTGAGTTCAATGATGCCCTCATATTTCAATTCTGAGCACTAGTTCAAAAGTTACAAAAACCCGCTCGCACAGTTACTAAACATACCTTAAAAAAAGTTCAGAAACTCATTTCGGGCACACTGGGCCTTGGAATCATGCGCCATCAATTTTCATGGACTCGTCAAATTACCATTTAATTAAAAAAATTTATATAGAAATTCCGGGTCTTTACATGTTCCAAAATTATGTTATATTTTGTCCATATATTAATAATATTTGTGTCGCTATGTACCTTGTGATGATGGGAATCAAGACATAGGTATTCTTTGAATGGGAAACTCTCTACACATTCCTAACCCGTGTGTAGAGGGGGTAATTGTTACATTTTTTTTGTATCTGGGAAAGGGATCAATGATATTGGGTTCACAACATTCCGTTTTGTGGCAAGAATCAATCTATACATAGTTCATGAATGTAGCTATTTTGGGAGTCCAATACTAGTTATAGTGGTCCTCTCAGGAATGGTCCAAAATGATGTGCATCTTTGTGTTAGGAAAAAAACATCAAGTTTTGTATCTTAAATTCATGTGGGGATGAATCATGGTGTTATATTTTTATAGTTTAATCCATGACCACAACATCCATATAATGGGATGATATGTCTTGACCATATGGGTAAACCCTTACCAAAATTCCTAAGCCCACGTGAGCACTTCTCTGTGTGAGATTTAATGAATAGAAAAGGCTACCCTCGCGACATGGAGGCAATTAGATAAAGGAAATGGAGATTTTATATCATTCAGTGGTAGGACCAATATATATGATCAAATAACCTCAACATATATAATTTAAATGAGAATCAATTTGTATGTATTTATGAGAAATATGTTTAGTATAGTTTCATGCATTAAGGAAGGATTCCATAAAGTTTAACAACATGCGGTATGGATGAAGGTGAATCAATGTGAATGAAGAGGATTATTTTGGGATGATGAATGTGGGTCTGAGAATCACTACATATCATATGATGGAATAAATCAGGACACACAATGTATTAGAATGATAATTCCATATTATGATATTAATCAGGAACATGAACATGGGAAATTAATTAATCAATTTCATAGATCAAGATCATGTGAAATGGATCATTGGTAAAAAGACGTTTTCCCATGTAGTTTAACATCATGTTGTGAGGAAAAGTGAAAGTTATTTTTTATTCATGTGGAATGGACATGTTTCATAGATTATAATTCCATGTGGCCAGGATGTGTTCCATATAGTTTAATGTCATGTTTTAAGGATGGGTTCCATATAATTTAACATCATTTGGTCAGTAAATATATACATATATTAACATCATGTTACTAGGGTGAATGTGTGTAGTTTAACATCATGTGTCTAGAATGATTAACACTTTATAGAAGCTCTAAGAAGTATTTCTTGAGAAACCATTCACTGGTTAGGGGAGTGACACACTCCCCTTACATTGTGGGTAGTGAATAATAACTATTTTGATAGACCATATGTATGAAATAGGTCCCTTTCTATGTGGTTTCCATATTCATATATTTCATGGTTGGTATCATAGGGGTTCTTAGAGCCAATAAAATTACTCCCTTACATAACAAATATTTGTAGAAATTTTTATTGAAGTCATATGCAATCGTATTTTTCAAAAACATGAGGATATAAAATGAACTCATTCTATTCTCATCGAGCTTATCTAGAATATCAAAAATCTTTTTTGATTTCTAATTATCCCATTATTTTATTCAAATGGCTATTCGACTTTAGGGAAAATGGGATTTTATGGGAAAAACTTTCTTAGTTTCGCACACAAATGAATATGGATTTTCATGGGTATCAGTAAGTGCGGTGGTACAATAGGCCCATATATGATGAAGGAGATTGTATATCTAGGAATTATTACCCTTTTTCACCATATTCTACTGTATTTTTAATAATGTCTTGTTTAAGGTGTCTGTTTTCCATTTTCCAAAATGTGATAGTTTGATGAATTATTGGACTCAATGCTATATTCTTTGTTTAGTTTCATCATATAAACAGAAAACATGTTCATGTAGGTTTCAGTTAATATCGTGAGAGGGTCTTCAAATTTAGTATTGATATGGGACATTAAGAGTTTAATGATATACTTTATCCCTACTTCCTTTAGTTTTCATCCACATCCCACTAGAAATAAATTCAGTTTCATAAGGATGTACTTAAACTAATTAGACATTCCTGGGGGATATCACTACAAAAAAAGTTACTTATACCAACAGAAATTTAGTGAAAAATAACAAAATTGTTGGTAAAATCGATTAATTCCAACAGATATTTACTTTTTTTAGTGTTAATTATACATACCAACATTTATTTTTTCAAGCAAATACATCTGTTGGTATTAATTGCTCAATACCAATATATACTTTACTAACAATTAAATATGTTGTTATATCATAACTCTACAAACAATTTTTTTCTAATAAAGAATTATATTGTAATTAATTATTATTTCTAACAAATCATTACCATCAAATAATGCATTACAATAAATCATTCAATAGTCAACAGTATTTTATCAATAATTATATATATATATTTATTAATTATTTAGTACCAAAAAATCATTTTAAAATAAAAATAGATGCATATAATTTTTTTTAATGTAATAATAATTAAATAATATATAATGAAATGATTATTAATAGTATAAAATTAAATAATTGATCCAAATTTTGAAATTATATCTAATTTTATTAGAAATAATAAATTTTTATTACATAGAAAATTATAGTGTGTTTATTAATCCTATTATAAGTCAAAAAAAACAAAATAAAAAAATAAAAAATGCACACCCTCACCCCTCCCCAATCCCATTGTTCCCTAGTCCTCCCGTTCATAGCGCCACTCCCCTACCTTTCCACCGCCACTCCCCCAATCCACTGCTGGCCCACTATCACTGCCCTACCATCACCACCACCCCAACCCTATTTCTCCCATCGTCTTCGCAGCACTATGCCATCATCTCCCCCCAACTCCATCATTGACTCTCTTGACCTCACTGTCATCGCACCCCCCTGACCCATCTATCGCCACTGCTCCCTTCGATAACTCCATTGCCACTACTCCATCAACCCCAACATCACTGCCTCTCTGAGATCATACCTCTGACGCCACGTCTTCACTTTCCCACCACTAGGGTCACACCTTGGCATCCTCCCAAAGGTATTTCAGTGCATCACATTTTTTTGTTTCATTTCCTTAATCTATACTATAGGAAACAACTGTAGATTTACTTCATGATTTCAACTAGTTATAGTTTGTCAATTTAAATTTATAGCATCTTGATTTAAATTTATGGTTTTTTCTCTAAACCACTATTTTTGGTTTTTTCTATGATCTTTTTGGGCTAATTCTGGTCTTCTCATGGGAATGAATCAAGGGTTTCATTCTCACTTTACCATTGGGATTAAGTTGCATTTATTTTTTTTGTATTTTTTATCCCCTCAATGTTTTGGCCTTTAAAATTTTAGAATTTTATGTTTTATTACCGGTATTATCATTTTTAGAACTGATATAATATTGAATTAGGCTTCATATATTGAATAAATATTTATAATAGATATATCTTCCCATGGTATTGTTTGAAAAAACATTGAAATTTATTATAGCACTATTGATTTTAATGAATACTTTATCTTAATATATTTCATTGAACTTTAGTACCTCAACTCATGTTACATGTTCGAATCATCTTTCCTCAATTGAAGCGCTTTCAACACCATCAAGTGTTGCCTGCAAGGTAATGGGCTGCAGACCACCTGTAAATTCCTACATGTGGCTACACTATGGTTGAAGTATTTAATTATAAAATGAGGCTTCTTAATGATATGTTATATTGGAGACCCACGGCGACCCTTGAGGTTGGAGTACAGTTGAAATTATTTGCTGGTTCAATTTTTGTGCCTCAATAATTCCCCAACCGACTGTATATGAAGCTACAATCAACTCTAGAAAAAAACAAGGGCCCTAAATCTATTTATATATAACATTATATATAGTAGTTGTAATTGTTTTTATAAAGTTATGAAAAACTAATGCCCATGTATTATAGATTTTTTTCTACCTTGAATAATAAGGTTATACTCTTCCTTTGCTATATTTTCCTTGTTGAAATTATTGTATTAGTTTGTAAGAGAAGACAAATATAAACACTGTTGATTTGATTGTTTTCTCAAGGATCCAAACCACTTACTCGCTAATTTTTAGTATTGCTTCTTACAACCATTTATGCAAACCTCACGAAATATTTATGCTTATTTATTATTTTCATGTTTTATATGGTTGTTTTTTGGTTCATCTTGGGATTTGTATATCAAATATTGAGACTGTGTGTTGTCTTTTGATTATTAATTGAACTTTTATGGGAATTCAAGTTTTACATTCTCGTTTAATTCTAGAATTTACTTGAGCGTGTACTATTTTTTCATTGAAAACTATGTATAACACTTATTATTATGATAAGTATTCATGATGATCAACTCATATTGCATGTGGATATAATGTTTTTTGAAAGGGAGATGGGTCTAGGTGAGTTGGAATCCTCCGAATGCATTGGAATCCCCACGGTTAATCCCGGGTTTTCCACAGTTCTTCAAATTCACATAATGGAGATTTTAAGAGTTGCTGAAATACAGACCATCGGCGTCGTGGTGACTCTTGTCACCGTTAGAGCTACTGATACTTATATTTATTCGTCAAAGAAATCCAAAGGCAACTTTAATCCTAAAAACATTAAATACTTTAATGTTTCCTAGGGCAGACAACTGAGGTATAATGCAGCGATGTTCATATTTCTTCTTCCAACTCCTACATTGGTTTTAGGTCTTCCAATTGGGATACTTATAAGCTGTAGAGGCAACGATAGAAATGGCGAAGAGGATATCAAACTATATACTCCCACTACTTTGGATTCATATGTTGGATATTTTGAAATTGTAATAAATATGTATCTGGATTGAAGAATGTATCAACTATTCGGAGAGATGCAGGTGAGCGATAGTCTACCTGTAAAGGGACCCAAGGGGAACATTGAGTACAATCCTGGCCAAGTTAGAGCCTTGGGGATGCCTGTTGGTGGTTCTGGGATTGCCCCAATGTTTGATTTTGTGAGGGAAATATTTGAAAACCCAAATTAAAAAAACCAATGTGTATATTATGTATATTAATGTTACATTCGAGGATATCCTTTTAAAGGAACACCTAGTTGGTATTTCTAGGAAATATCCTAGTAGGTTTAGTGTCTTTTATGTTCTGAATCAACCCCCCTAAGGATTGGAATGACTGTGTGTGGTTTGTATTGAAAATGATGATCTAGGACCATTGCCCCGCTCTTGCGCCTGATATCCAGATATCGAGGTGTGGTCTGCCACCCATGAACAAGGCCATGGATTCCCTCCTTGATGACCTTGTAAATTCCCCTGCAATGCAGTTTCAATTCTGATTCTCTCTTTCTATGAAAATAATGTTGATATAAATTATTGGGTACATGATCTTATTTTATGA
Source organism: Viscum album (assembly GCA_963277665.1). Classification (NCBI taxonomy): domain Eukaryota; kingdom Viridiplantae; phylum Streptophyta; class Magnoliopsida; order Santalales; family Viscaceae; genus Viscum; species Viscum album. The sequence continues at coordinate 530,146,785 of OY728120.1, read as the reverse complement.
TCCTCAAGTTTCCATCATTTGTTGGGTCTGTGTTAGAGGGAAAACTGTAGATTTCATAGTTAGTATTTGTAATTTTAGATTTGTCATTAATAATAATAAAAATGGATTCTTTGCATGTGGATAAAGGTTTTTTATATACTTATTAAATATATTATGGGAATTTCGAATGATAGTGGAGTTGAATCTGTATATGTTTCTTCATGTTATTATTAGGAAATGAAAAAACACTTGTTTAAAATGATCATGTCTGTATAATCTTGTGGGAGGGTGAAGAGGGTTGGATTATAAACAAAATCATTTCACAAGTCCATAAGTCCTCTTGATCACTCAGGTATTTTTGTGTAATATGACTTTAAATTGGTCAATTACTAATATGCATGTATATAGAATGTGTTCAATTCAAAGTAGTTACCTTTTCGATAATATTCCAATTCATTTTATTCAGGTAAATCCTTTATTCTTAGGTATTGTTATGTTGTATGTGAACTAATATCTGAGTTCACTAGTTTTAGTAAATTTTACAGTTCTTTGTCTTACAATCTTTAGCACATATCATGAGTGAGGATATGTTTGTTTTTATTCCTTTTTGTTTTGAATGGGTTTTGAGTACATCGATCATGGACCTGTTATTTTTTAATCTATGTTTGATTTATTTTTGTGCCGTTGATGACTACTGTAATGATGCATCTACAAAGCATTACTTCCAAATATGTCGGACCACATGAAATCCCCCTCCTGCTTTAAATGATTTTGTCTTTATATAGAATCGGATATCTACATGAGGCTACTATCTTGTAAGTCCACTAATTCTAAATTAAATAAGAGGTCAACTCTATGATAGTCCTTTCCTAAAAGACTCCTTCTCCTACCATAAATGATTTTTGCTTCCAAATATGATGGACCACATGAACTCCCCCTCCTGCTTTAAATCATTTTGGATTTATATAGAATCTAATATCTACACAAGGCTGCTATCTTGTAAGTTCACTAATTCTGAATTTAATAAGATGCCGACTCTTAGTTAGTCCTTTCCTAATAGAATCTTGTCTTAACATTTGGTGGTTTTAGGCCATCTATTCTTGATTTGTGGGTTTGGTTTTCGTTATGTTTTTTTTGGTCGTCTCCTATCATGTTGCAGTGATCTGAATTGAATGGTTTGAATTTTGTTTCATGGTTTATATTCCAATTTCTTTCTCTTGTAGGTGGTGGATCTGTTACAGGGGTTTTAGTCTGTTATTGGGGTTGATCTAACCTACAGCTAGCTCAGGCCTGGAACATTCCTCTGATTTTGTTAATTTTTTTAACACCACATGTTTTTCTATTGGTTTAATTCTCTGTTTACCAGATTTTCTGCTAGAGGATGCGTGCAGACGGGATATTCTAGTCTCAACATGTGGAAGGCAGACTATTTTTCTATGCTGGGTGAGGGATCCTCGGTAGAAGTCTTTGTCAAATGGGTGGCCTTGTTCTACTTCTGGCTTGCACCAGTTTTGGTCTGCTGCCTCTTCAGGGTTACCGCTGCTTGCGATGCTGCGAGACACATGGATTTGGTCATTCCAACTTGTGTTGTGTTGGGTAATTTGGATGTTGATTTGGTCTATATCTGGGGGAGATGTTGTGGTGATGCAGCTGTTGTGATAGTCTATTGGTAGTTATTTTTTTTTGGGGTTCGTTTAGGTGATTTTGTAATCATGGAGTTGTTTGAACATGATTTTGTAATCATAGATTTGTTCTTTTTATGTCATGTTTTTAAATGATGTTTGAACATGTTTTTCAAATAATCTCTCAGTTTTTTTGAGCTTCATATATGTTAATTTTATTATTATTATATAATAAATATATTATATATAATTAGTTTAATATATATAATATAATATTTTAATGACAAATAATATTAGAGATGAAAATATTGATTTTGATAATAATATTACCAACAGATAAATTTGTGTTGATAAAAATTTTAACCAACATATATACTATATGTGGGTGTTATTATAATTGCAACAGAACTATTTTATCTATCACAATAACATTTAGTGACAGATTTTATACCGACAGTTTTGTGAGAGGGACATATATGTTGGTAAAACGTTTTACCAATAGAAAATGTGCTTTTACCAACAGATATGCCCCTGTTGGAAAATGTTAAATATTTTGTAGTGTATGGCCTCACAACATCCATTTCTATTATGGAAATTGGATAGGAATATTTATCTATTTCAGAAATTAAATGCGTATATATATGAAGTATTATGAATCATGAATGAATGAAATTTCCTAGTGAACTGTACATAATTTGTATCATAGTTTTCTAAATGTAACCCATCCTCCTTATTTTGTGGGAGATCCATTCCCTAGACTTTTGATCACTACAGGAGCCTATATGGAATTATTCTATGAAGGCAGTAATCTCCCTTTTTTCTATTCCTATAAGGAGGATTCTATCGAATCCCCTATTGTATTTGAATTTTTGTTCACTTGTCCTATTCTAAAGGGTATTTTTCACTTTTTGGTACTAAATTTGATCCCTTAAATCTCAGTCAATTGGGAGAGTCCCATTTTGGAGATAATCAATTATGTGGTCTATCCATCTGGGGGTGTTTATCAGTTTCCCATGCACTAGGGTGGTGTTGACAAGATTTATATCTTCCATGTTATAGTTTAGTATCAATAAAACAATCCTCTAGTGCAAGATGCATGATGGTTATTCCCCCTAATCAGGGTTGGCCAAGACTATGGCTACATTACCTAATGCAATAGAATGATCATTCTATGATCGGGTAAATTAAAGCAAGGTTGTATCAAAATCGAACTCCTATATATATCCAATGACGTATCCAATGATAGGGGAATGTTATTCCATTTTTATAGAATAATTACAACTATTTTACTTCATCACTAGTTCTAAATACCCTTCTTTGTTCAGGTAGGATATTTTCAACTATAGTTCTAGTTTAAAGATCACAGTGATGGATCTCTATTTAGCCACATTATTTGTGTAGCCTTTAGATAGTGAAAAAGTGAAGGGGTAGTTTTCTTTGTTTGGGGAAACAAATAAAATCCTTAAGCCATCACGAATGGGATTCAGGTTTTCCAGTCCCTTACTAATAGGAATTTTTGATGTTACATAAAAATACATCTCTATTTTCTAGGTATTTCCTGGGAATAGAAAAAAACAACTTCCAAAAGAACAGTTTCCACTTGTCAACATTCCAAGGAAATATGTACTATAAGGAAATTAGCCAAGGCCAATCCATTTATAGAATCCTATGACATGAACTGATTGGTATATTATTGATAATTACAACCCTTCAAAACAAGCACCCAATGAACATGAGATGATAATGTATATATATGAAAAATTTACTATTCATCCCAAGTAGAAATTAATGATATGATTCATGGGACATTGATAATTATTGTGAAATTTTTTTAATCGAACGAGAGTAACATGATAGTAAAAGATCCGATGGTGTGATCCGAATATAGTGGAATCCTCATCTTCATGGACCTTATTTATCCAATTACACCGCAATTACCAATCTATGAAGGAAAGGTCTTAGAAGATAGTAGTTAGGTCGATCAAGAGTCATGTGATCGACAATGGGAATTCATTCATTGGGTATTGTCGATTAAGGTCCCTATAATCCATATAGACTATAATCTTCCAATTATTTTTAATGAATTAAATGCTACTGGATATCCATATTGTGTATTTAACTTATCAGACAATGTTGTATTTGATCAGTTTTTCCAACTTCTTCATCTACCTTAGTGGCATTAGAGAGGTGCATCATTTATGATTCCTTATTGAAAAATTGATGATCATCGAGTAAGTTGAGATGGCGTGTATCTTGATATGGATTCAGTCTATGAATTTCTATATAATTAAATAAAGACACATATATTGGTTAAAAATTATAAAATAAGGAATCAAATTGTATATTTCAATTCAGAATTGGTGTTCTTCTTCATTTCTATAGAAAATTGGGTCAAAATATGTTGGTTAAAAAGTATCAAAGGGTGTACTATTACCATATAGTATGTTGACCTTTAAATCAATGTGTTATTTCAAACATTGATGTAATTTCAAAGGCACTTCAACATGGGAATGGATACTAGACCTTCTAATTTTGAAATCGAATGCATTTGTTCACTAGATAATTATAATTTCATCATTAGATGTGATATAACCTTACATAGTTTTGAGCTTGATTGTCCTCTATTGTCTTTACTCATTATTATCATTACATTGAATGGTCTGCTTTGTGGGTGATAAATATAACTCTCTATATCCCCCAAATCATACGATCATGATTAGGGTGATGTTGATCCTAAAAATGTTATCAATTAAATATCTATATGTGTCTAAATTATTGAGTCTTCCTGAAATATATAGGGAATGACGTAACCTTCAATGCCCTCTTCAGGGTCTTACTCGGTAAATGAGATTGAAACTAGGAATTCTAATGGTATGGTCTCTAATATATAAACCAGGTATATAGAAACTTATGAATTTAATTCTTATGGGAAGATGTGGGATTAAAAAAGGGGCTTACTTTTTTTTTTAATTTATGGAGTTTATATAATATTGAATGTTTGTTTGAGAAAACAAAATTTTTATTTAAAATGCTGTAATTTTGTTCCAGAGGATTGCGCTTCACAAGGAGGGGTTGATCCTTAAAATGTGGTTAATGAGCTAGGAAATCTATGTAAGATGGGTCTGGTTCTTGTGTAGTGGTTGAGGGATATTTTCTTCTAGAAATATTGGTCGTGTCATCCTTCCTAATTGTCTCTTCTATTTGATAATCAGTCCCCCTCTAGGCAGCCATGTTAGAAGAATGAGGGAGGATAAAATTTGGTGGGATTTAGGACACATCCTTGTATATTTTGTGATTTATATAGTGTATTACAATTGGTATCATCTATAAAAATGTCATCTAAGGGTACATTATAGAAATATTTTGTTCGACCATGCACAAATCGTCCTTTTTATCCTCAGTTCCAATGCATGTGGACTCCTCTTCCCTGATAATTTATGGGGAACTCATATTAGGAGGAATATTCATCATTGGAGTTGGTGTCTACTATGTGTATTACTTATAAAGAACCAATGATGGGATCTTCAAATGACGACGGTTCTAATTGGTGGGTATGTTTTAATGTCTCATATATTGGATGTAAGAAATATGAATGTGTTAGAACCTATGGTAGAGGTGAATATTATTATTAATCTTCAATTTCTTCCTTTTCCCACTAGTTAAAATCACCTTTTGGAAGAACATTTTATGTCACCTCCCTAGGATATGTAGTATTTTTTGGTTTTCAAATATGTTCTATCAGGGTGAAATTACTTTATTTAACTTTATTTTACGTCATCCAATTGTCGATCTTCTATCCATGTTTAGAAGGAACTTTTTTAAAATCACCCTCTTCTTCTAAACATGCAATATTTTTTCATGTCTAATCCACTGGGTAGTTATCCAACATAACTTTTTTGGAATCCACCATGATTTAGAAGGATCATTTTTAAAATCACCCTCTTCTTCTAGGGACTTTATTATTTTGGAAGGTATATGTTTTATTCATCCATTTCTAAAATATTGGGGAACCCATATCGATTTTTTTCCTATCTAAGGGTGATTCTGTTATTTCTACCACATGGTAAGAGGGGATAGATAGTTTTTACCTAACTATGTGCCCATATGAGAACAGATATTGGTTTTATAATAATAGTGATTTTTTCTTCCATGGAGAACCTTTTCCACTATGCTGAGGTCATGAGTCAAAACTTGGTCATGTTCCGTTGAATGGAATCTTCTATACATTATTCTATTTCTGAAAACTCATGAATTTTTTTTTTGATATTTCACTAGGATAAGAGGTGTCTACATATCATCTGAGAGATTTTCGTCATAGGGTTATAGTAATTTCTCATGTGAGAGAGGGATACAGGGTGAGTAGATAATAACTTTCCATCTAAATATTATGATGGAAATCCTTTCATTGTCAAATTTATTTTAGTTTTCTAGGTCAAGAATTTTTTCCCTCCATGTGGAGCTGAACAAGTAAAGGATATAATGATGAAGGTATTCACATGAAAATATTGATCATGTTAGAAGACTGGTATACTATAGAGTGAATGTCCCTATCAGATTCTGTAAAAAACACGTCATCTTGTTCTCCTCTGGTTGATCTCAATGGCCCACTTCAGACCACATCAGAAAGAAAAGTGTCTGAGATGTTGTTCAAGGTATCACATTCTATTAAATGGGTAGAAGTAAGTATTTAAAATATTATGTGTGGTTACATTTAGAGGTTCAATCATTATTAAATTCTTATATAAACCCAAAACTAGATGAAGAATGTATGATCTGACCCAGATGTCACCACAGATCATGGGTATTGGTGTTATTTACTTATTTATTTTTTATTTCCTTATTTATTTAGAGAACATTTCATGAACATTTTTATCAGACTTTTCATGTTTAGGGATTTCATTTATCATGTTCTACAGAGATTTATTTACACCCTTCTACATCACCATATAAATTTGGTACCTAAGAAGATAGTACTTGGTTTTCAGACTAGACATGGAAATGTAATGGTACTTGATGATTAGAATTCCTAGGTTGATTCATGGGAGATGGAATCGGGCAAATATCAAGACTAGTTGGGGATGATATTTTAAACAAATTTTTATTTTTGTTCTATTATTACTATTTTTTGTGACCCACCATTGGGGATAAGTCTTGAATTGTATTGAATATTCATTCATTATCTCATATGACATTGTACTTCTTTTATTGGAAGTTTCCTTGAATGTGATATTTATATGTGATGGTTTACCTGATTTGTTTTATTTAATTTGTGGTGATAAATCGTGTAATGAAGGAATAATATCCCCATAGTAGCCTCATTTTCCTTCAATACTAGTCATCATCCTCAAGAATATGAAGAGGAATTCCTGAGGTGATATTACACATCTTCATTCCATGTCTTACATTTGAGTAGACAGGGAATGAAGGGAATTATGAAGTTCGAGAGGTACTCATATTTTTGTCACCCCATTTTCATATAGAGAGGGTGGGGGTTGAAAAGGTGGATTAATTTTAATCTCCTTCAGATTCTTGATCTATGAAAATAGTTATTTATTATTCTATTTGGTGCGATAATATCACTATAATTGAGGGAAGTAAATATGATTTTCAACATCCTCATTTATATATACTATATTCCCAGATATGAAGCTAGTCTAACGCACATATTCTTATTTAGTAGGAGGATTTCCACTTTCTAGATATATGGGATAAGGAATATTTCACTCTTTTTTAATACAATACCATGTGGGAATGCATACCCTAAGGTTCTTCCTAATGAGTTTTCTAAGATTTTGTATCACATTATCATATTGTGCCAACATCTCCTCTATATAAGTAACATCAACTCTTCCAGGTGGTGATTGGGATGTAGCTGCACCTTTCCCTTTATCAATGGAGTTTCTCCACTATATAGCTCGAAAGTCAATATTTATAGGTTCCACTATTTGGATCATCCAATGGTTCAAGGTATGATCATCTTTAGTTGGCATATCTAAATCCTCCAATCAGGGCATGTTTTCCATATTTCATCACATTGGACTAATGTTTTTACCCAGTTTATTATTTATAATGATGGTGATGACAATTATAGAGGTGTATCTAGCTATGTTTCTTATACCATTACTCTCAATTACACATGATGAGTCTACACTACCTACATTATGGTAACTTCTCAAACTCTTTGACATACTGAAATTTTTTCTTGTGACAATAGTGGGGTCTGATTTCCTTAACCACATGTTCCTCTAGTCTTTGTATATGAATAGTGACCTTGAGGGAGTTTTTAGCCACATCTTCCAAAAGGGACCCAAATAAAAGTGTTTTCCTTATACCATGTGGAATATATGGGATATTAACTATAAATATTTACCACTCAGCATAGAAAAGACATATTCTATTAATATTGACGATGATGATGAAAATTCCCCAATCCCTATAGGCTGGGGACAATTTATCGGATAATTTGGAGTTTTTAATATTGTTTTTCCGGATTTGTTGATTCCAAACGATATTTTGATGAGTCATGAGATGGGAATTGTGATATAAATTCCCCCATACATGTGGTTTGGTGTTGATATGGAGTTGACATTGACTTCCCTATTACCCATTTGTGGAATGATTCACCTAGTCATGGTGATTGAGGAAAAAATACCCCTATACTAGTAGGAGAGGTTTTTTATACTACTTATGGGATGCCCTGGATCCTCTTCAGAATTGATGATTAGAGGGGTGGAGGTGGTGGTAAATATTTAATATGAATAGAGGGAAGGGATTCCTCCATGATGATAGATGTAGAGACAACTAATAATATTCTACCGATTTGACATATTTTGTCTCATGTAGGAACTTAGTTTAATGGAACCCCATAACAATAATCATTTTTCTGGTATGTTTTTTCTTTTCTCATAACATTAGTTTTGGTGTCCAGAATTTTTTACCATTTATTTGATGGGACTAGTTCAAATATCTACTATACATCCTCTCCCTACATTCATGATGTCTTGGCACTGTTGAAGTGATGTAATTTTGTTATAGTGAAAATTGGATTTTGTGTTACCCAGTCCCCTAAATTCTCCAGTTTCAACAACATTATATGATTCCATATCTGAGGGGCATTATGCTTACAATTGTGCAGTTATTGAAAACAAAATCGATATATTACCCATCCTCAAATATGTGTACATGATGAGGCTTTTGAGATCGGTTTCTGAAGAGTTGTGATTCAATGATAGAAATAATTTTGTAGATTTTTACATCGCATCACCACTTTTGAATATTTTCCTAGGGATGTATCTAGGTCTTGTTGAAAATAGAGTCTCTTAATGATCTACAGGTGAACCTTGTTTCATGGATAAGGGTTCTGTCTATCCTTTATTCACTAATGAGTAGCTCAAATATTTTAGTATAGATAAGTCATGAAATCGATCTCTTTATCATCTGGGATCTCAATGTCAGATATGGAAAGGTACTAGAAAATGGTGGGGTTGTCATTTCTACCTAAATATCAATATATTTTATTTTCCTCTTCCTCATCATCAGACATACATACCTCCATCTATTTAAACGGACAAAAGGATTATAGGGGTCACATGCTATTCAAAGTGGAGTCTTGCTAAAATTTTATTGGGAATTATATGCAGTTGAACTTAATGTTTTGAGAACCTCAATATATGAAGGCATCTGATTCTTTATCAAATTTCTAAATATATTTTCCTAGGAAAGGGGAGGATTTCCTTGTTTGTGGGAGTTAACTCCATGGGGAGTTTTACCACAGTAGCTACCGAGAGTACAGTCCCTACAATCCATCTCCAAACTATGATGTGAAGTACTATTGTGGTAATTATCACCATCTTCTTCAATTAAAGAATCAACAAAACCTTATTGTGTTGATAATTTATATAAAACAACCTCAAGGACACTGATATTGAGATGATTAGGGATATGAGACTCATTTTTCATTGTGGCCAAAATACACCACCTTTACTATTGGGATCGTATAGGGATTTGAGTTTTTTTATGATATCTCCAAAATATATTGATAACTATATGTTGTTGCAGGAATATGATCATTATTTTTAGAATCCACTGGGATATTCCAACAAGTTTCTCTAATTATAATATGAACCTATCATGATGAAATTTCTGCTCTCACTTGGTGATCCTTGGATATAATGATGATATGATCCAGATCCAATTCATTTGGAGTATGCCGCATGTGTTTTTCAATATGTATATAAGCCTGTCCGGAGGCATGTGTCTCTCTCACTTGTTGATCCTAAGTTGTGATGATAATTTTATCCTAGTTTGAATATGTATTTTCCATCATGATATGATGATGAACCTCCAGAATGGGATGAGGAATATGAGACTCCTCCTATATATCCTCTTAAAGATGCTGCTGTAGTTGTTTTTTTGGTGGAATTGGGGGTATAAGACTTGATTCTTTGAGGTGCTATAATATGTCAAAAAACATCACTGAAAGGAATATTATCATGTCCCAAGGAGCGTTCCCCTATCAAATAGTGTGCCTCACTCAAAAAAGGGATATGTGATTGATCATATTCCATTAGTGTATGCATCAAATCCCTTTTGATAAAAATATGAGCCTATCACAAGGCATGTGCAACTCTCACATGGAGAGCCCCAACTAGAATGGGGATATGATACCAAATTTGGTCCTTTGGAGTTTTCTGGTAGTAATTTTTTATAGGATTGTACCTATGTACAGAGGTATTTGCCACTCCCACTTAGTGGGATCGAATTTTATTGGGTATATGATTTTAGTTTGGTGTCTCATTCTTTACATGAATATTCAAATTATCATCCATGATGGAAGAATTAATCTGTACTCTATTCGGATAAACCACATGTTCATGTCGTAAAATGTGTTGTGTTTCACCCACATTGGTAGTAAGAATATGCACATGTCTCTATATCATTACCAGAACCGAAATATTATGTAATAGTTATCATGTCATTTCTAATATGTAGTTACACTTTAACAACATCTGGGTAGGAATGTAGGACTGAAAATTTTATATTTCCACAATATAATGGCATATATCAGTAATGGATGATGGAATATGATCCCAATTTTTTCCTATTTGTTCCATTTGAATATTTTTATAGACTTGATGCATTATGGAAGAGATATGTGTATTACCCATGATTTCTACAATAATATGCCTCTATAAATGCATCACGTGAGCAAGGATATTATCTTCCTCCCTGACTATTATCAAAATATTCCTGTAGTTATCATATTTAGGTAGTGGAATATGATACCACTTACTATAATCTATATAATTCCAATCCTGATGTTTCTATCCTTGTTTCATATGAAAGGGTATTAGAGGTTTTAATGTCTCATGTGACACTATCAATATGAGGCTGAAAGGTACCAACAGGATGAAGTTGGTGACTATGGTTGATAGGTGACCTCCTTAGTTTTCCCTGGTCAAGAAGGGATCAATACATAACTCATGATCCACCTCCATTAGATATAGATGTTTTTTAAATTCACTCTCTTGGGGAAGACTTCGGAAGTGGTCGGTGGGGATAATAAGTGACACTAAAATTACAACATATTTATATAGAAAATGTGTACATGTTGGTTTTATCATTCAAAGAACCTTGTGGATGACCTCAAGTGTCAACATCATCCCATGTCGATATTATTCACAAGTCATTGCATCTTATACCAGACACTGAATGTGTCGTGCATGTATGGTCATTCTAAGACCTGTGAGGGTTGGAACCATAGATGAATTTAAAAAATGGTTTCTCGATGATGAAATTATCTCGGGTCCAATGATTTTTTGGAGAGAAGTATCTAAAGTTATGAATACAACAAGGAAAACTATTATTGATTAGTTTAACATCATAGTCAAGATACATTCTCAATTGGACATGCATGGGTAACAAAATTTTCCTTTCTTATTCTGTATGTTAACATTATGCTCACATGGACTTTCCAATACAAGGATGTACATATTTCATAAGAACCCTGTCTATAGTGGATCATCCAGTTATTTTCATAATTTGAACGATTCATATTAAGAATTTCATTTTTTATGTAGAATAAGTGATCAAAATTAACTGAGGCATGATAAAATGTTCATTTATCTATTTGAGATATTAATATAGGGTTCAATATTTTGTTTCATGAGGAAAAAATATAGGTCAATGGTGATCACCCATGTGGAAATAAAAAATGCTATGATGATAATTGGTTAGTCTATCCATTTTATTTTAAAAGTTATATTCCTCAAATAGATTAATTCACCTTAGATTCACCATTTTTATTTCATCAGAAATGTGATGTGTTGATGATGTGGACTGATTATTTAATTATATGGGATTTTATGTCTGTAAAATCATTCACATAAGATCCACCATTCATGTTTATCATTAATGAAAACACCTGATGGTTCCCATATCCATAACTAAGTACATAAATAATTTCAAAAGGCATTATTTCAATTGGGGATTCCAACCCAATGGCTTTTAGGAGCACACATTGGTCGAGAGGATCAGAGGATGGGATCATCAAGCCCTTTTGGGGGGAATTTCTTCCTACTCCTAGAGTATATTATATAAATATTTTATGTTTGAGAATGTATTCCTAATCCAAATATGGGATGGTTTACCCTAAAAAATTATAAAGTATTGAATCCTTCAATGTGTAATTTACGTCCAGTTATCAGGTCCAACTATATGTATATGAGGTTCTTCATCAATTTTTCCTTTATGGGAAGCTTCTTATATTTTTAATCCATATAACCTAGAACCCCATTGTATATTTTAATTCAGGGAGGTGTATAATATATCGATGATGGGATTGAACCATTATGGGAATTCTTACATATCCTATTTAAAAAATAAATATAAACCCATATAGTTTATAAAATCCACGAAGGTTAATGTCATATGGAAAGAATTTGTATCAGTGTATATAGGAATTAGGTATTGATCATGAGACTCAAATATGTTTCCAATGTATCCTGATTATAGATGGAATAAGAGTAATCATAGTTCAGTCATGACCATGAGACATTCCCCAAGGTATATTCACTTATATTGTGGAAGTCATATAATGCCAAGGATTATGGATTATATGGTGAGGCTTCCCTATATGGTGGAGATTCATTATGATAATGATATGAATATTTGAACTCTGTAGTCCCATGGGATCCATGCTTGGTGTGAGAAACAAGGGGAAATAGGTAATCAATATCACTTTATATGGATGTGGGAATTACGTGTTGGGAATGACATTTGGATGTTTAATATGGAGCTCGTTCCATAGGAATGAATCCCATATATCCATGTTATGGATGGCAATGTATACATCATATTTCATTTTCCATTTTGATTTGAGGATGGATGAGGCAGGATAATCATCCCATGGGAGTGATTTGGTACCAATGATTAGAAATTCATAGACATGGTGGGTCATTCTATAAGGTGGAAGCCCATTTTCACTCAGGCCTCAGAAATGGGTCCTACATATCCTTGTTAAAGCAGGAATCGGAGTCATTTTAGATTAGTTTCCTTTTTGATCTACTGATTGATTATGATGAATAATCATCCCATTTGATTGATTGGGTTCAAATGTATTGAATGTCAGATACATTGAGGTGTTTACACCATGGTGGATTCCAATTTGACATTAGGACATATAAATACATCCCATGAATACTATTTATGGAAGGAATCATACTCATTGTAGTTTATTTGTCTTCTTGATCTACAGGTGGATGAGAAAGAATGATCATCCCAATGGAGAATTGGGTGTCGATGATCATAATGTCAGAGTAATGGAGTGACTTACACAGAAGTGGATGCCCATTTGAGCTCGGGCCTTTGGAAGGTATGTTATGTATCCTTGTTATGTAAAGAATAAAAGTTAACATATTTCTATTTGACCAGGGATTACACACTGATTTTTCCCACTATATAAGGATATATCCTTTTATGCCACTGATTAGGGCTTACAAACTAAGGATAACATACCTATCATTTTAGGGTTGTCTTCTAGACATGTATGTGGATGTATGGACATGACCTAGATTCATAGTGGACATGTCTAAGGATAATCGCATGATCTATTTGACATATGTGAACGAATTTGAATAATCTAAATGATATGTCTTGATACCATCTCATGTTCAAGGTTGGAATGCCCATATGAAATCATGAGATCTTGGTTTACATCCTTAGAGAGTACCTCATGTTTTGGTTGAATTCCTTGAAGTACATCGTGAGATCATGGATGAAATATCTAGAGGTTGTTTCGTAACATCGCTTAACTACCTTAAGGGTATCATGAGGTAATTTCAGACATATATGGATAGTTCCACATGTCCTCACAAACTTTCCAATAAGGTGAATCGTGACCTCATATGACATTATGGAAGGGGATGCGTGACATGTGCTGACATGTAAGGATGTTTCTAAATGACATGTGTTAAGATTTCAAGAGGGAGTCACATGACCTAGATAAATTATCTAGAGGGCATCACATTATCCTTATTGACACCTCTTGGTGTCACCATGATACGAGCTATCTTTTCATAGTGTCACCATATAACATAGACAACATATCTGGAGCACAACACAATATAATGGATGGAGATCCAAGAGGGATTCACAAGATTTTAGTGGGATACCCATTGGGTGTTGTGTGACAACATTTGATATCTCCAAGGTAAATATACTAATCCAAATACTATGTCAAGATCGTATCATATCGTTTGAGAGATATGTCATGTTACCCTCCCATGATTTTCATGATTCATGAAAAGAAGTGGAGGGCTAGAAAATTCATTCATCTCATCAATCTCCCCTGTTTTAGTCATTTTTCCAGACATTTATTACTTATTTACATTAGGTTTTCCTATAATTTATAATATTCAAGGTTTCATGTCTCCCAAATGACATGAAATACTTCCATAACATATTATATTGGACTCACTAAAAGTCTATCTCACGAACTCTAGATATCACATGATGTTCTTATGCCTGCCTCATGATCCCTTAGGTTGTTCATGGATTTACATGGAAGAAAAAAATTATAATCCCATGATTTTACACTCTGAGAAATCCTCTCATGTTATCCCATGTGATATCAACCATGTATGTGTGTGTGTGTTTTTTTGGGTCCCTGGTGGGGGGGAGGGTTATAGGACTTGAGACCCTTGTTATACTCCACCGTATGTAGAGTGTATCCCACATATTTAGTCTAGAGTTGGTTGAGGGATTTATTGTTACATGCATTAAATTATCCTTCCATTGGTCATTCAAGGATCATCACATGATTTTCAATAATCATGGTAATTTTCCCTCTCTGTCAAATTTTTTTTACCCAGTCCCATCAAAGGGATTTGTACCGACCATGCCAAGGATATTTTACATGTTTAGGATGATATGCCTAGGGGCCTTGGCTAGATCAACTTTCTTGTGAAAGGGATTATTTTTCCCAACGGGATGTGTCTTCGGTATTCCATAATAAAATGGTGACATGTTATGGGGCCATCATGATATCAAGATAACATACAAAGGGGCCCCACAAGATTATATGGGATTATTGAAGGTATCCTCATGTGATAATTAGTTATTTACTAGGTTATATAAGACCATTAATATTTATTAGAGTTTATCTAATACTATAATAAGTTCACTCAATTTCACCTTTTTATTTCATTCATTATTTTAAATATTTTTGGGATCTCATATGGAAATATGTGTGTTGTTAAGGGAAATCACCCTCCCCGGCTATGATGTGTCTCATGAAAAACAAAGTGTCTTATGGTGGTGCTTGATAATTTTCATGCAGAAACCTTTCTGTTCGTCTTTAGTGATGGTAGTGGAAACATATATTTGAATGGACATGTATGAATCCCTTTTCATGATGATGGTTACACTTCAGTGAGCTCTTGAACAATAGGGATACATTTATCTAGGGCTTTTGTTGTGTCCAACGAACCGCAAGGGCACATCACTAGAATGGTAATGGCAGAAAAATAAATCCACCCAATAAAAAAATTCTTCCGTTATATAATAGGTATTTTTGATGGTTTCTAGGTACCTTACAGTTGACATATGGTGTGGCACAGAGAGACTCATCTAGCATCCTACGAATGATGAGAGAGTTTCTAGGGTGCATATAAAAATAAAAGGAGGTATATAAAAAGGGGATCTTCCTGATCTCTTTTAGGTAATTCACTATCAATTACCCATTTTCATGACCCTCCAATGGACATGAAATTTTATATCATGTTGTGTTTTAAATGATATGTTATTCTTGTCCAACTACTTCTTCCTTTGACTATGTAGAGAACAATAATAATATATATTATATTTCACCCCATGTAGATTTGTTGTTTTTAATTTATTTGTTGTCAATCAAGAATTTTTTCCAAATAAGTATAATAAAAATCCCGAAATAATTATCATATTTCTATATCAATAATAAATTTTAAAACAAATCATGAATTATTGTTATGAAAAATGAACTACATTACAATCATTGAGATGGTAGGGTGTAGATCCACCAGTTTTAAGTAAGTAACCATTATTTTTTATTTTTATGTATAAAAAGTGTTTGGATAAATATTTTGTGGGTTTGGAAGAAGATTGGAATGTTTTTGTGGATTTTATATAGGTGAATACTTTGAGCATGGTTTTGGGAAATCATGATTCTATAAGAGGAAAATATGTACTGTGAGAAAATGGATAAGGGGAAGGGGCATAAGCGGCACATGGTATGTTCAAATATTATGGTAGCCTTTGAGAAACCTAGATAATTTTATTGTGGGATTTGGAATAGTTATAACATGGTTTGGAAATCATGTGAGATAGTCATGTGATGTTCATCCTTGAGGCTGTGGCTGGCGCATGGTTAGTGCATGTTTTGAGTAACCATGCATCTAACCATGCACAGGATAAAAACTAAATCCAAAACAATGGATCTTGTTAGGTTTTGTTTTTTAACCCCTATTTATTTCCCCCAAAAAGTCCATAACTCAAGAATTCATCATCTTATTGTCTAGATAACCTCGCCCCATTGATTTGGAAGTGACTCTAAGGTGCTTCTTGGTTCATTAAAGCCAATATTTCATGGAAATTCATTTTTCCTTTTGGAATTACTTGGTTTTAATTATATCTACTTATACATCTCTATCAGTTTCGTTGATATTTTCCAATTATGGATATATATAATGATTTTTTACTTCCAAATATGATTATGTTTGGGTTTTTTGTTTTTTGTTTCTTGTGGAAGAGATTTATGGAGGTTTTTTTAGTTTTGACTGGTATTTATAGACAATTTCATGTAGTTTTTCATTTTCACCATGTTTTTAGGGGTTGGTGTCTTCACACTAAACTCCTATATTTATAATATAAAGGATAAATTTAAGATATGTTATTTTTATTTAAATTGGTTGGGAAATTCTGGTGAATTTATTACTATAACCAATCAATAGTGATAGTTTACATAATTTTGGAATTTTGGAATTTTTTTGGAATGTCAAATTGGTACCATGATTTTAAAATGGCTTTTTTGTTTTGATGCATGGAAAAGTGTTTTCCATAAAATGGGATGGTTTAATTGAAATGGTTTGATGGATATGTTTTCAATAAGGGAATATTTTTTTTTTAAATTTATTAAATAATTGTTTTGGAATTGTTTTTTTTTCATAACTGTTGTCTTTAATATAGTGATTTCAATACATATGAGTGTAAGGAGTCCCCCCATCATTAGTGCGATAGATAAATTTCAGGGATATCCCCCATTATAAAAGTTCATTATTTGTGTTTTATTGTGTATTTGAGATGGATAAGGGTATTGAGTCCCCCCTTAATTAGTGGGATGAATAAGGTTTAGGGATCTCCCCCGTTTAAATGATTTTCATAGTGATGACATATTGAATGGATGACTCACCACTCTCCTATATAGAGGGGTCCATGTTTCATTTGGATGTGTGGAATGTAATAAATTATTCCAAATTGGAACTTTTGAAATGGTTTTAATATATTGTTTGGATTCTATCCTTGGGACTTGTTATTGTTTTGGGAAAACTGATAACTTTAGAAATTTTTTATAAACTATTTTATATAAATTTCATGTCATGTTATATCCTAGTGGTGTGATTAGGGATGTCATTTGGGAAAGACTAATGAGTTTCCACACTCACCCCATATTTGGAACTTTTGTGCTTTTGTATATATTGTTTATCTGGACATGGGAAAAGGTAATATATCACACTAATCTAGTGGTTCTTTGTGTTACATGGTCTATTTTGTGAAGTAAATTATTTAGTAGGTTAGAGATTTAGATTTGCATTTTTCTTTTTGTTTTTTTGGATTTTCCTTTTATTGTACACTTGGATGTTTTTTAGCCATTCGTTTTCATACTCATTGTTTTTGTTTCTTAAATTTATTAAATCTTGATTTGTCTTTACATTTTCTTATGCGTCATGTTGTGTTTTATTTGGTTATGTCATATTTGGTTGGTTGTTTTATTTTATAAGGTATATAGTTCACCAATTTTAAATAATTCCCATGGAATTTATTTCCATCCATTTTCATCTTTGGGATTTTTCTTAATGCCATGTAATGTTCATATAACTACTCAATCCAATGAAAATAAGAGGGATGTTATATGTGGTATCAGTCTTTGTCCTTCAAATTATTGATTCGAAATAAGTGGTATCAACTTGTTTGGTCCCTACCTAACAAACAACCTTCAATTCTCCCGATCATAGAGTTCATAGTCATTCTGGTTTATTCCTTGTGTTAGGTTGGTAGAATGGACTAGGATTGTTAGAACTTGAAATATAGTGGGTAAAAATATATGGCTAACATTTTTATTGAGAAATTCATTTTACTAGGTATTTGGATACATAATCATTTTGGAGACACTTATAGGATTTGGAATCACATTTTCATGGGTTTATATAATGATAAGATAATGAAATTAATTATAGAAATGACTTCATACTAGGAGCACTAATTTCATTTTGAGTAATGATTTGAGGAAATGTTTTTATTTATGAAATATTTTAATGATGTTTACAAAGGAATGATTTTGAAAAATGTCATCATTATGGTATTTTGAAAGTAGTTTTATTTTAAAAAGAAAGGGGAGATTTTTCAAAAATGGTTGAACATGGAAAACAATTGATTTTAGAAAGAACTAATCTTATATTATGATTTGGTATAATTTAAAATTCTAATCCTCCAGTTAATAGAGAGTGAGACTTATGGTGTCTGTTGTGTTTCTAGAAATTGGAATCTGGTAGGCATTATTTGAGATAGTCATAATTGGCTATCGAGAATGTGGATGAACCTAAAAAATATGTTAACCAATAGTTGGTCCAAATCATCACTCAGTCTTGTCAATCTATTGAGTCAAGACAACAACTACACACACTTTCTATGATATCTGTCACTACTAAAAATCCACGTGGAGGAAGTATGGTTGTCTTATCAATAGGATGAGAGAACTATACCATTACAGGAAATTGGAAGAGGCACACCTTTTCACATCGATGTGTAAAAACATTGGAATCACATCAAAAGATAAATTAAACTTCCTAGAAGAACAAATACTAAGATTGTATTTTTTTTAATGTTCTTCACTAAGTCACATCAGTAGAAAGTGTACTACACCACTGAGAGAAATCCTAAAATTAAAAAATGTTGGGTTATATATAGTAATATTATTGCAGTGCTCCTAGGTTGTGTGTTGGGGATACTTCTCATCTGTTGTAGATGTAATATTCATCAATGAAATGATGGAAGTAGAATAATAATCATCAGTACAATAGATCTATAATTGTTGATTCTAGGAATACCATGACTTCTCATGCAGTGAAATATCAACAGGGCTATATAGAATAAAGTTAGGTGATAAAGAAATTATATAAATCCCAGATAGTTATTTTGGATTATCAGTCTACACCATCTATGGTTTAAAGTTTGATTCTTTTGAATCCTAACATAATTCATGTTTTGTTTTATGTGGGTGAATTTCATATATTTATTTCATCTCATGTTGATGATTTGATGAGTTTAAAATTATAGATGATTAAATCTATGTTAGAATATCAAACTCGAACTAGTAAAATAAAATGGTGAGCCAATGTGTATTCAACATGTTTTTTACTATTGATGGAGCTGAGTTGAAATGGGATATCTCTCTTCTTACGATGAATGTATATGATATAATCCTTGGTATGGATTGGTTGACAAAGTATAAAGTTCACTCAACTTTTATACATGAATGGTCCATTTTAAAACTGAAGATCGAATCAAGCATCTATTTCGAGGATAAAGTAATTTAATGGAATGTTCAATGGGATTGATGGAACTTGTGGTTAGAATGGTCTCATACCAGATGGAAGTGTTTTCTTTGGAATTGGTGGACAAGGTCAAGAGTAATTGTTTTCCAATAGTGGTTTATCAGTTTCCAAATGTGTTTCCTAAAAATTTCTTCAACATTATACCTTTGACAAAAGTGTAGATTATGATTGATCTTTTTTTGGGGAACATTCATATTTCCATTCTATCTTACTGGATATTTCAAAGAATAATTAAGGTAGTAGAAAGTTCAGTTGGATGAGATGGAATGAAAATTCTTCATTCAACTAAGCACATATCTGTGGGATGTACTAGTAAAGCTTGTCATGAATGTAGATGGAAATCTTCATATGTGTGTGGATTATCATAAGATTAACTAAGTTATGATAAAGAATAGGTTTCCACTTCCACACATTGATAATATTTTCAATCAATTAAGGGGATCACAGTAGTTCTCCAAAATTGACATGCGATTAGGATATAACCAATTATAGATTCGAAAGGGATATTCTAAAGAATATTTTTAGAGGTAGATATGACAATATGAATATGTTGTAATGCCTTTCGTTCTTAAGAATTCACCAAAGACCATTGTGTCATTGATTAATTAGATATTTTTATAATATCTTGATTATTTTGTGGTGGTGTTTGTGGATGACATATTAGTTTGTTAAAGGTCAAGGGATGAGTGTGAGATACACATAGCGATAGTTTTGGGAATCATGAGTATCATTTTTTGTATAATAACTATCAAAGTGTGACTTTTGGATATATGGGGTATGGTTACATGGCCATGTAATTATTGAAGGAGGTGTTTCTATGGATCTAGAAATTATAAAAATAGTTATCTCTTAGAAACCACCAAATAATGTCTTCATGATATTGAGTTTCTTGGATTGAATAGTTATCACCAACTTTTTATTCACAATTTCTCATGTCTATATTCACCTATGAAATCATTTATAGATAAAAATGTTCCATTCCAATGGTATAAGGAATGTGATATGTCTTTTTATGATCTTAACATTCAACTCACATCAGCACCAGTAATTATTTTTCTAGAATCTAGACATGGGTATGTGGTGTATCATGATGCTTAAATATTTGGGTTCATAAGTTTTATTATGAATGGAGATCTTGTTTTTTATTATGTGTTAAGGTAGTTATGTTTTCATGAGAAGAAATAACCAACACATGACATGTATTTAACTTACACAGTCCATGATTTTAACAATCTGTTTCATTAACTATTTGGTGTGAAATTTACTATTTTTATGAATCATAAGAGATTGAAGAATATTTTTTCATCAATGGATTTTAACCAGAGACAATGAAGATGGATGGAGTATCTCAAAATATTCAATATTTCCTTAATGTATACAATGGGAAATTGAAATTAAATTGAATATGCATTAAGTAAAAATTTATATGCTCTATTGGGAAAATAATATTCAGATTAGTGGTAGATGATATATGTACTTGAAGATATGAATTTAGAATGTGGAGACCAAAGAGATGTAGTATAATTCTATAGAATTTAATTTTTTCCTAATTTGGTGAATTTTTTTGAGGAATATAAATATAATACTTAATGCATATCTATGATTTTAAAACTCAATTGCGGGGAGACCATTGAGAGGTGGAAGCTGGATGATAGTTCAGTGATGTGGTTCAAAAATCAAATGTTTCTACCAATGTCTTGTCTGTAACAACATCTTCATGTTGACCACCATTCAAAATGGTCCATTAATATATTAATATAGAAGATGTAAAAGTAATTAAAATCAAATTTTTGGTGAGTCAGAATATAGAGGAGGTGGATGGGATTGTTTAGATATGCTTAACTTGTTATCAACTTAAGGTAAAGAATCAACGAATAGTAGGTATGTTGCATTATTAACCTATTACAGTTTGGAAATGGGAGAAAATATACATGGATTTTGTAACAGGTCTTGATTAGTCACTGAAAGTGTCTAATATTCATTTTTAAGTTCTTAATATTAATGTGTTTAAATGTTAATAAACATCAATTTTAGTCCAATTGAGAAATTGAACTTCATTTCCCATCATTGTGCAATTCATGTTTAAAATTTCAATTTGGGCCCACTCAATAATTTTCTTGTGGAAATTAAAATATTCATCATTTTAATTTTAAATTTTGGGATATTATTGATCACTTTGTTTGGAACATTTTATCTTTGAGGTCTGATGGATGAATCCCAAAGGAAAATGGAGAATTTTGCGCCTGAAGGCAGAAACATGCTGGAAAAAGCATAATGGGCCTAAGGCCCATCAAACAAATGTGGGGCCCAGAAACCAAGCCCAATGAAGCTCCAATTTATATAGTAGAAAGATAAAAATATAAGGATCATTTTATTCAACTGTGGCCGGAGCTAATTCTAATGTTATCATGATGATAAATGGATCTGAAGTTGAGATTTAAATGGTGGACATGACATTAATGCTCAAAGATCCGTCCCACCATTTCGACTATAACATGCAACCGGATGAGCGAAATTTCCTGAACATTTTCCAACTCATAGAGGACAGATGTATGAAGATATTTCTCTTCTACAGCTCCTCCGGATTCGGCCTTCTTCAATTTCGAATTCACACATCAATGTGGTGGACGAATCTGGACAGTTTTCCGGGTCAAATTCGAAACATCAATTTCATTTTGATTATTCACCCTCCATTTGACTCTATTAATTGTTGGGGGGTGAATTAATTGTTGGGGGATGTACCTAAGGCTCCTAATATGCCTATATAAGGAGCTAGTGGTGAAGGGAATGGGGGTGGAAAATTTTTCCTATCATCTTGGATGCTTTGTTTCATTGTAATGTTTTGCTTCCAAATTTCCTTTGTAATGTTTTCCATTTCCAAGTAAGTTTCTTTTTTTGTATCTTTATGTTCTTAATAAACTTATTTCTCTTATATATTTTCCATTTCATTTATTAAAACTTTATAATCACAAAGAACAGTGATATCTCTGTGTTGTTGTGAATTAGTTCACACATAGGTGTGAATTTCATTCACACACACAGAGGAGTGCTCGTTATTTCCGCAGTTTTAATTTCTTCAATCCAATTCTTGTTTGCCATCTTCCACCCACCATTGAGAGTATACCATCAATGGAGGGCTAAACTCTTAATGGGTTGATCTTAGGAGGATGCAAAGGCTGGATTGAATGTTATTTTATGAACGAATTGTTGTTAATTGGATAATTAATTTAAGACATCCATTCTTCAGTTATTTCTACTCTTCATCTTTACTATGTTTGAGCAAAATAAATTCAATTACTAAATGACCATATACCTCGGAGAGATCATGAATTTGGTTCTCTATGTGTATAGGGGATTAGTAATTGTGTTTATTAAGAACCAAACCAGAAAATGATGAAGGTAGTGTTATTTTTGAAGAATGGATTCATCAAGAATTAATAAAAACCAAAATTGTTTAAAGAAGTAAAATTCATTCAATCCACCCCGAGCATAATCCTAGATCAACCCATTTTCATTAAATTGAATTCACGTAGGTTTCTTAGTGTTATTTAAACTATCCAAAATCGAACCCAAAGTAGGCTACTTCAAATCCCATCCCGCACCAAATCATAGCATCTCACGGTTACTTCTTCGGTCCCTGTGGATTCGATCCCTACTTGTACTTCAACGACCCCTTTTACCAGTAGGGTAAATTTGGGCGCAACCAAATTTTGGTGCCGTTGCCGGGGACCAAGTAAGATCCTTAGACCAAAAAACTTCTTTTCTTACCCCCATTTTTCTATTTTATCATCCCCATTTCTCTTCTATTTTCCCCTTTCTATTTTTTTTGATCACCGAAAATCACGATTCCAAATTTTCAAATAAATCCAATGGAGTATAATCAACAATATCCCTTCACAAACTCGGGATGGAATCAGTTTGAAAATCCACATTGGGAATCACCAACCTTTTTTAATCAACCTTTGAATGAATACCCCACACCTGATAACATGAACGAAAATTGTAATGATGAAGCTTTAAAAGATCAATTTCCATACCTATCAAGAATGATTCAAAAGATAAATAATGAGGAATTCCATGATGTCGAAACATCTATCAATCATAATCCTGAAACAATTCTTCAAAAATTGTGTGAACAAATGGAAAAAATGAATTCAGAGGTATCAAGTTTTAGACAAGAACTACAAAGCATTAAAACTTGTGTGGACCCCATTCCCACTCAAACCATCCCTTCCTCAATATTTATAGAAGAATCTTGTCTCCCAGAAACCTCACATGAATTTATTGAAGAACCAACCTTTGAATTTGGGATAGTTAAAGATAATCAAGGAATTGTTGATGGGTGCTTAAATACAGAGGAAATTAATTTTTTGGATTCACAAGGGGAAAACTTGTCTTCATGGATTGAGTGTTCAGAATATTGCTCCAATAACATTTTTTTAGAATCACCGATCATTGAACCATTGGGAGATATAATGAATATTGAGTCTACACCCACTCATGAAATTCAAATGGGAACTTTTGGGGATGAATGATATTTTAAAACGGAACCAATTCATTCTAAACTTTTTGGAGAAGAAACTGACTTTCATTCAAATTTCCAATATTTATTAGGAAATTGCAATCGACAAGAACTCAAAATCATTTTCCTTCCTTCCCCAGACAAGAATTCCATCATAGGTGATAAAAAAGACCTTGCAGTTTTAGTTCATTCATATAATGAAGCCAATAATTGTGGAATGGTCATTGATGTCTTAGGAAGGAATATAAGTTCAAATCGATCAACCATTTCAGATATTCCTTGGATTTTACCAATCATTGTGAAAAATAGGTTTTTACATGAAACAAATTTCAAAAAAATAATCAATCTCAATCTTATTGAAGTGGAAAAAGATGGGTTAATTAAAATTTTGAAAGATGGAATTGGATAAGTTGGGGGGTACAAGTCGAGCCAACGACGTTAAACAAAAGCGCTTCATGGGAGGCAACCCATGGTTTTCATTTTTATAATAATTTTGAATCATTTTTTTTCATATAATAAATTACCATAAACTGTTGACCTGTTCTTCTTTTATGAGTAAGGATGGGTATGAAAGGGAAGCGCCATATTCATCTGTGTCACGTGGTGTGATCTCTGAGTAATACCTTACCCAGAAAATATAAAGAAGACAATGTATCATCAGTTTATTTTGTTTCGTTTTATTTTTATGTTTTTATAGGTTAAAAAAAAATAAAAGGACATGTCGTAATCCATATGGAGAATCCATTCACCACCATCCAAGCTGCTGAGACTCAAATCCAGGAGTGAAGGGAGACTATGGCACGCACTATCATCATCAACCACCAGGTGACTTCATTCCATGATTTTTATTTTAAATTTCTTCTTTGAACTCCTCTCCTACCCCCTTCTAGCTTTTCTTTTCTTTAAACACTGGGGACAGTGTTATTCTAAGTTGGGGGGGGGGATAAAAAATGAATTTTTTTTTAATAAAAACATGCATGAAAATAAAAATTCCATTTACCATAAACATGATAACACGCATTGCAAACTCTAAAATTGGATATCAAATAAATTTTGAATGCCTTGATTCTGATTGTAATGAAAGTATAAGTTCATGAGCATAGTTTTTGGAAAGTGCGGTTGTCCGATTTGATTTTTCAATGTTTACATTTTCATCCTCTTAATAAAAATGCCACAATGCACGTCTACTGGATCGTGGGTGTAAATTTGAGTTCTTGGGTCCCTTTAATTATAGCATAGGGTTCTGGGGTCACTTTTAGTTTAATTTGAGTATAAAAAAAGACAAAAAAAAAACAAAAAAAAATTGAAAATAATAATAATGACCACATAGAGCAATGTTTTGTCCAAATGCGTGGCGTCCGGCACTTGGGGATCGTGACTCCATAGTTGTCTTTCCCATAGTTAGGCTTTATATCTCTACTGTAGAGCATGAAATTGACAAAATGCGTGGTGTCCGGCACTTGGGGATCGTGACTCCATAGTTGTCTTGCCCAAAGTTAGTCTTTTCATATCTATTGTGGATAAAAAAATCATCAAAAAAAATGGATACTCGTATTATGGTTTAATGTGATTCCCACCTAGCGCTTCCATTTTTTCCCCTTGAACAATAAAATGGGCCCCATATCTTTTATGATGCACAACACTTTATCATGCTTAATTGGAATTGGATGAAATTTGGCAATGAATTTGAACAAAGGAATGGGCTTGGGCTTGGGACATGCTTATGGACCTAGCTTTTTTTAAATTATTTTGATGGGTTCCATAATTTTTTTTTGGTATGAGGTCTTTTGGGTGAGCAATGTGTATTAAAAGGTTTTTGGAAAAGGGGATTTCAATTTCATATTTGTAATTTATTTTGCTCGGGACTAGCAAAGCTCAAGTTGGGGGGTGTGATTAGTCACTGAAAGTGGCTAATATTCATTGTTAAGTTCTTAATATTAATGTGTTAAAAAGTTCATAAACATCAATTTAGTCCAATTGAGAAATTGAACTTCATTTCCCATCATTGTGGAATTCATGCTTAAAATGTCAATTTGGGCCCACTAAATAATTTGCTTGTGGAAATTACAATATTCGTCATTTTAATTTTAAATTTTGGGATATGATTTATCACTTTGTTTGGAACATTTTATCTTTTAGGTCCGATGGATGAATCCCAAAGGAAGATTGAGAATTTTGGGCCTGAAGGCAGAAACATGCTAGAAAAAGCATAATGGGCCTAAGGCCCATCAAACAAATGTGGGGCCCAGAAACCAAGCCCAATGAAGCTCATATTTATACAGTAGAAAGATAAAAATATGAGGATCATTTTATTCAACTGTTTCCGGAGCTAATTCTGATGTTATCATGATGATAAATGGATCTGAAGTTGATATTTAAATGGTGGACATGACATTATTGCTCAAAATTCCGTCCCACCATTTCGACTATAACTTCCAAACGGCTGAGCTAAATTTCCTGAAATGTTTACAGCTCATATAGGACAAATGGATGAAGATATTGCTCTTCTACAGCCCCTCCGGATTCGGCTTTCTTAAATTTCGAATTCACACATCAATGTGGTGGACGAATCTGGACAGTTTTCCAGGTCAAATTCGAAACATCAATTTCCTTTTGATTATTAACCCTCCATTTGACTCTATATATTGTTGGGGGGTGAATTAATTGTTTGGGGATGTACCTAAGGCTCCTAATATGCCTATATAAGGAGCTAGTGGTGAAGGGAATGGGGGTGGAAATTTTTTCTTATCATCTTGGATGCTTTGTTTCATTGTAATGTTTTGCTTCCAAATTTCCTTTGTAATGTTTTCCATTTCCATGTAAGTTTCTTTTTTTGTATCTTTATGTTCATAATAAACTTATTTCTCTTATATATTTTCCATTTCATTTATTAAAACCTTATAATCACAAAGCGCAGTGATATCTCTGTGTTGTTGTGAATTAGTTCACACATAGGTGTGAATTTCATTCACACACACGGAGGAGTGCTCGTTATTTCCGCGGTTTTAATTTTATTCAATCCAATTCTTGTTTTCCATATTCCACCCACCATTGAGAGTATACCATCAATGGAGGGCTAAAATCTTAATGGGTTGATCTTAGGAGTATGCAAAGGCTGGATTGAATGTTATTTTATGAACGAATTGTTCTTAATTGGATAATTAATTTAAGACATCCATTCTTCGGTTATTTCTACTCTTCATCTTTACTGTGTTTGAGAAAAATAAATTCAATTACTAAATGACCATATACCTCGTAGAGATCATGAATTTGGTTCTCTAAATGTATAGGGGATTAGTAATTGTGTTTATTAAGCACCAAACAAGAAAATGATGAAGGTAGTGTTATTTTTGAAGAATGGATTCATCAAGAATTAATAAAACCAAAATTGTTTAAAGAAGTAAAATTCATTCAATCCACCCCGAGCATAATCCTAGATCAACCCATTTTCATTAAATTTAATTCACGTAGGTTTCATAGTGTTATTTAAACTATCCAAAATCGAACCCAAAGTTGGCTACTTCAAAGCCCATCCCGCACCAAATCATAGCGTCTCAAGGTTACTTCTTCGGTACCTGTGGATTCGATCCCTACTTGTACTTCAACGACCGCTTTTACCAGTAGGGTAAATTTGGGCGCAACCAGGTCTCCCATGAATAGGTCAAACACATAATTATTTCTGGTTGATAGTTGATAAACTCACAACGTTGGATCATTTCATCCAGATTTGTGAATAATATATGGTGGAGGACCTACTAAAATCTAAAATAGTGAAGTTGGAAAGAGTCATGGAATACCAATTTCAATAGTTTTAGATATAGAAAAAATATTTATGTATCCTTTCTATAAATACATACATAAATACTTTGGGACTTAGTTGAAAATGAGTTTGACATATCATCCTTAGATAGACGGAGAATCAAAATGGACAACAAAAATGTTAGAAGACATGTTGTGGTATTGTGTAATGGATTTTTGTGGATTATGGGAAGAGCATGTGTCATTAGGGAGTGTTCATATAACAATAATTATCAGGCCTCTATACATATGTGTCATTTTTCATCATAATATAGGATTCATTTTCATTCTCCATATTGTACGGTGGAAATAGGTAAGACTTCACTGGTTGGATCAAGCCTTTTCCAAGAAATGACAGAGATGACTGTATTGATAAGAGAAATTATGGATAAAGCTCAAAGTCATTAGAATTCATATGAAGATCATCAACATTGGAATTTCTCATTAATTTTGAGTGATCATGTGTTCTTGATGATCTCTAAAAGGATTGTACATCTATATTTTGGGAAGCATGGATAATTATATCATTGATACACATTCCCTTTTGCAATACTGGAAAAGGTTGGCGAGGTGGAATATTGGTTGTAATTTCCATCACAGTTCAATGTTGTGCCTAATATGTTCCATGTAACTCTGTTTAAAAATTATCATCCTGATCTTCATCATGGGATTATATGCGATCACATTGACATAGAACTAAATTATTCATTGGTGAAAATTCTAGTGTGGATTATGGTTAGGCAAGAGAAATTTGGAAATGGAAAAAGCATAGAACTATTGATGGTTTTATTGAAACATGTCCATATATAGGAAGAGACTATGGTGTGGATAAAGGTCATGAAATGGAAATTAACTAAAATATTTAAGAGCAATTATAGTGTTCTAGTTTTTTTTTTGGATTGAAAGGCCAATGGTTGGGAGAATGTATCACCCTCGATATCAAGTGTGTAACACATATTTTATGGTTTTGATGTGAATAAATTGATTTGGTTTTGTTTTGGAAGGATTGAAATATGTTTGTAATGTTTTGAGTGACTTTTTATTAGTTAACTAACTGATTAGGGTTGGGGGAAACTATGAAATCAACACATGAAACTATGAAAAGTGATACAAAGGCTATGTGAATGGGGCACTGGCAGCACATAATTTTCCCAAACTGTGTTACCAACTAGGAGAAACAATTATTTTTGATAAAATGGTATGTTTAATGGTTGGTTCTTGGTTTGGAATCCATGTGACATAACCATGTGAGGTTCATCCTTGAGGCTCTTACGGTGCACAATTAGCACACAGTTTGACTAACTATGTGACTAATCGAGCTTGACTTAAAAACTAGATCAAAAAAATTGGACTTAGGTCAGTTTTTTAGTTTACACATCTTCCCCCTCCCCAAACCAACCATAAATTAGCTTTTATTACTCTCTAAGAAAATGAAACCTCACCCCACTAATTTTGTAGTGATGTAGAGTTGTTTCAAGCTGTGTTGAAGCCCAATTGTCATGGTAAGTCATCATTCTCTATGGTTTTACATGTTTTTAATTAGATATGCATCCCCCTCTATCTTAGTTTCATATATATACTTTAGTTATGGATATATTTAAGGTTTTAAATGAAAAGTACAACTATATTTGGTTTTTTAGTTTCTAGGGGACTAGATCTAACGTGCATTTTTTAGATTTTGACCCATTCCTAGGGATGTTTTTGTGCCATTTTCAATTTTCTCCATGTTTTCCGATGTATGTGGCTTAAATATCGACACCTCAATTTCGAATGTGATTTTTATGATAAAAATTTATTTTTTTGATTGAAATTAATTGTGAAATTTATGTGAGTTTCCATATAGAAATACTCATTATTGAATGTTTATAGAATTTTGGAATTTGGGTATTTTTCTAGAAAGTGTAATTACTAACACGAATTTAAAATGATGATTTTAAAATGGATTTTTATTTTTGATTCATAGAAATGTGTTTTATATAAAAGGGTTTTGTTTTAATGAAATGTTTTTAAGGAATGTTTTTAATAAAAAAATGGTTTTTTTTGAAATAGTTGAAATAGTTGTTTGGGAAATAATTTTTGGAATAATGGATGTTTGTATTTATGTGGATGGTGAATTGATGAGGGAAATGAGTCTCCCCCTTAATTATTGGTATTCATAAGTGTAAATACTATATCCCATAAATTTTTTTCATTTGTTGTGTGTGTTCATTTAAATTTGGGGTGGATAAGGGTATGCAATATCCCCCATCATTAGTATGATAGATAAGGGTCAGGGCCCTCCTCTATCAAAATGGTTCACTTAGTGATGACTTAGTGAATGTATGACTCACCGATCACAAGTATAGGGAGGTTTAGGTTGCATGAATGGTTGTATGTGTCCATTTGTGGAATATAATGGATTATTCAAAATGGAACTTATGAAACAAGATTAAAGTATCGATTGGTTTCATTCCATGGAACATGATATTGTTTTAAGGAAACTATTTATCTATGGTACTTGTTTATATTTGGATTTTAAAGGTATTTTAGAAATTTATTTATACAAAATATTTTATATAAATGTGATAATATATTCAATCCTTGCGGTGTGAGTAGGGAAGTGATTTGGTGAAATCCTATTGAGTTTCATAACTCACCACTTCATTGGAACTTTTGTGCTTTTTTAGATTTTGTTTTTCATTACATGGGGAATGTTAAAGTACCATACTTATATAGTGGTTCTTAGTGATAGCTGGGCTCTTTTGCGAAGTAGAGATAGGAGAAGGTTGGTATTTTTAGTTACAATTATTTTAGATTTTTTTGGGTTTTTCCTCCATTTTGAAATTTGTTTTTTTATTCTTATATTGTGGTAATATTTGTAGTTGGTTTTGATATTAATGAAATGTTTTACTATCTTTCATTGTCCTCATGCAACATGTACTAATTTATTTTTTCATGGCATGTTTGGTTGGTTATTTTATATTGAAAGGGGATATCCTACCCCCAATTGTAAATGAATATCTTATAATTTATTTCTATCCTATAGAATCATGTAGATGTCTCTTTAGGCCATGTAATGTACATCCACCATCTCAAGGTTATGGAAATAAGAGGGATGTCACATTGTTTAAAAGTAAACAAGATTAACATTTCCATTTTTCAATGATAATTATTAAAACATATTATGTATTATTTTATTATATAGAATGACAATAATATATTAAATAAAATACTATTTTTGTAAATATACTTTCAATATATCATCCATATGACATAGATATGAAAAAATAGTTACATCTCTTCATGGAGGCGGTTGTCCACATGTATGCATGAATGAAATTATTTTTTGTCATTGAAAGATATAATATGATATATTATCTTATAAAAATTATACTTATGTCATTAATATCATGTTTATTCCATTTCAATCAAATTTATTCATTAAAATTATCCTTATTACCTTCCATGTAAATCTTTAGTTAAAAAATACTCACATCGATTTTTGAGGAAGTAGTCCACTATACACACGAGTGACATATTTTAAAATTTTATACATCGTGTTTAAATACATATTTATAAAAATCTATGAGAGGTGTTTATTGAAAATGAATCAAATTAGTTGACAAGGTGGTAGTTTGTCATATACAAAAATGAAGATTTAATAACCCATTTGATGAAAGAGGAGATAAAATCATGTTATTTTACAGAATAAAAAATTTAAAAATATGATATATACTGGTGTTATTATATAAATATAATTTATGAATTTTTGGAGGTGGAAGTATAAATAATATTATTACGCTTAGTTATGAAAAATACATGTTTTTGGATAATATTTTTAGGTAAGTACATAAATCTTTCATAGGATTGATTTATGAGGAAAATAAAGGCTCTAGGTCATGGGTGTGAAGTTAGGAATATATTTAGGTAGTTATTGACACAAAAAATGGATTTTAGGGTGTGAATAATAAAGGAGAAGAGGTGTCCTTTTATAGGTGATGTGTGGAGCACATTTGTAAATTTTGAAAAGAATAAGGTGTAATGAAAATTTTTTACATACCAAAATGATATAAAATAAACTTTTATTTCTCTTTAGGAATTTTAATGTCATAATTAGTACTCATATATGTTTTATACATCTTTAAGGTAATTGAATCCCTTTTATTTTTATATTATCCCCAGTAAACTTGTTTCCACCATAACTACTCTAGTTAATATTTACTATTTTCTCTATTACATATGGTAAAAAATAAATCTTACATTATTAGATTATAAAAATTATTAGAATTAAAAATATTTAATCCATTTCATCAAATTAAATTCAAATAAGTGGTAACATTTAATTTAAAATTAAACCCACATACATGATGAAAAACCTAGTTTCTAGAAGTGTATTTTCCTGAAAAAGATTATTTTATATTAACTTTATGACTAATAATTATCATATAATGAATTTAAATTAATATAAATTTACATTAAATTTATAAAAATAATTTAAAAATTCATCATTATGGATTTCCATAATTAAATAAAATGATGAAACATTATTCATTTTGTAACATTTTTTTAGAAAAACCTATTTTTAAAACAAAAACTAAACTTATACTAAAATCCAATATAAATTCGACTCAAAAGAAAATAAGGGTTTTATATAAAACAATAAAATTCATATGTTACGTTATATAATATTAAAAACATAATGGTATTTTTTAATTAACTCAAATTATTGAAAATAAATGACTTTTTAACAAGAAATTGTATTTTCACTATTCAATAAAATTATATTTTTTTAGAAAAATACAAAAATTTCACCATAAGTTAATTTTTATATAATGATTTATAAATTTATATTCATTATTTATAATTAAAACTATAAAATTTAGAATGTATTCTTTAAATTGAAAATGATAAAAGGAAAAAAATATTTTTTATCTATTAAGAACTTGATGTTAAAATTACTTAATATTTTCATAATGAGTATAACTATCTATTTCATATTAATAAACATGAAAATAATTTATTCAATAAGTATGTGGGATGTTACATTCTTCCCCATATTTTAAATTATTTCCTCACAATTTTATTCACTTATTAAATAGGTGGGGATCTCTTTCCCTCATAACATTTTCAGATTCCCTCGTTTTTTATTCAACCATAACGTTTTCCTATAAAACCATAACCTAGTGAATAATATTATTATGAAAAAAATTATCTCTATGGTAAATATCTAAATATGGTTTCTCTCATAATAAATATTCTCTTCCAAGTTATCTACTTTAGAGCTTAAGACACTAGATGAATCAACAACATATTTTCTTAAATTTGAAACATCAAATGTTTTGTGTACTTTAGATACACTCTACAGAAAAGACACAAAATTGAGAAATGATCCAAAATTCACCAAGATTTTATAATTTCTAATTAATTGTGTAATTTCATTCACATTTTTATAATATGAAAAACTCTTAACCAATATGATTCCTTATAAAACGTTTTCTCACATACCTTTAAAGATTGATCATTATCCAGTTATCCACACAACATTTCTCCTAGATCTAAACCTACCTTATATTTTCTTGAATCAACTAAACAATCTCATCTATTACCTATACTAACTCTAGTCTCATTAACATTATTTATCATAATTATTTCCAAAAAATTTATGTTTGAATCTTATTTCCACATTATTCCTCAAAAGGTGGCATTTTTATATTGGAATGAAAATTATGGTTTTTGGAAATCTCATCCAAAGAATGATAATTATCCCAATTTCCCTTTTTAATTATTGAACATGAATAATGATTATCATACATGGTCTGAATCATCTTCTAATGAAGACTATTGAATTTGGTATGAAAGGATGAAATGAAATTTAACTCCTTACCTAACAAATTCTAAACACATTTTCAAAAATAAATGTTAATCTTGGATCATGGTCTAAAAAAATGGAGATAAGAACTCCTGGTAACCAGACTCTCTCCTTTAGATGCAGTCATGAAAGCCCATCTAAGGACATATTATCTTAAATTAGTATTGAATTATGTAGATTTATTTAATCGATCAATAATAACCAATGACACATTATTTCATAATGAATTCTTTTGTAATCACACCATGATATACATTGATATATTTTCATATTTCTACTCTGGAATATGAAATTCCTGAAGAATTTAATTCAATAATTATTATTATTCATTAAATTTCTAAAAACTTTGATATTTCATGTAAAATTTGGAAATATATTTTTTCATTCCATCCTGCTAGTAAAACTCCTAAAGGTCTTTTTATATCATAGTGCATCCTAAATTAATGGATAATAGAGAACAATGAGTTTCAGTCAACTACTCCACCTTCAACAAGGAATCACAAGTCACACATAATTTTTTTTTATAATATGATTACACCTTATTCATTAACAACAAAGTCAATCAACTTATCCTTATTAATGGATTTTACCTTTTGGTATAATTCACGATCTTCTAGACAATATTTCATAATTATATCAAAAAATATTATCTTAAATGAATCCTAATACAAAAAAGAAGATGACCCTATATTGAAAACTTATAGGCCAAAATATATCAAATAATTAACCAAAGGGTCAAGATATAAATGTAAAATGGTTAACGCAGTATTTTTTTCTAACACAAATATCCATCCCTTTTTTTGTTCCTTTACAATATTGTAATGAATCATGCATTCATAATCCTTGAAAATTTCGATCCATATTCTCTACCTCATGTTCAATTATTTCTACATATTACTCCATAATAATTATTCTAGTATTTTTGAAATAAAAAATCATAACAGGTTATTAAAAATATTTTATTGGGTAATTTAACTCATTTTTTTACTTGACATTAACTATTAAAATTTACTAGATCAGTCCACAATAGAAAAAAAAATCCCTTTAATAAATCATCACTATAGATTAAAAATTAAATATTTATATAATAAAGGTCCAAAACTATATAATTCACCAATATTTGTTTTAGTTCCCATAAAAATTATCACATTCTTTTTTATAGAAGAATTTATCACCTTTTTAAAGTAACATAGTTATTGGGATAGAAATCCAAGAAAAGTATTCAAAAAACAACATGTCTGAATCTGTTAATTAAAGAAAACTAGGAATCATTATGGTATTTTTGGGTCTTTTCAATTAATAAATTTTTTTTGGAAGGGTCAACTATTATGAAATATTTATAAATAATATAATGAATCAAATAAATTTGATTCAACCAAAATTCAGACTAACTAAATTCTCTATAAAATTTATTCTCTTTTAAGGTTTTCAATAGAACCCTTGGGTGTCATTAATGTTCATATTTACTTTTATAATGTACTAAAATGTCACCAATAAACACATCGACTATATTATGTATGAATTCAAGGAATGATCTAATCATAAATACCATAAATACAACACGTTAATTATATAACACAAATGCTATAATGAAAATCAAATAATTACCATATTTAGTCTGAAATAATGTCTTCAAAATATCAGCTTTCTTTTATTTTATCTAATGGAAACCTATCATGATATTAACCAATGGAAATTAATATTCTCCTGGAAGCTTGTAAAAAATAATTGATATAAAAAAATTTATACATGTTCTAAAAAATTATGTTATTAAATTCTATATATTTTGTGAAAATTCTCCCTGAACCATTTTTATATTTAAACAAAAAATAGGATCACCCTATGGAAAAGTGATAGGGAGAATTAATCCATTATCTATCTACTCATGCAATTTATTTTTCAATTATAAAAGTTTCATTTATTTCAATAAAAACAATTTTTAGAAATACGATTAGAATTAGGATCTAAGTCAATATTAAACTCAACCACATAATAAAGAATAAAAACATGAAACTAATTTATATATATGCCTATAAATTCATTCACAACATCAAAATCACTAATTTTAACAATTTCATTCTTTTCATCAAAATGAGCTGGGGCACGATCACTATAGTCTCTACTAAATTTATTTGATTCTTATTAATTTATCAAAATGGAGTGAATCAAGGAACCTAAAATTATTATCTTTAAAATATATCATAGAATGATATACTAAAAGATAATCCATACCAAGAATGATATCATACTCTATTATTCCCACATTAATAATATTTTTAGCAAAGGTAATCCCAATAATGACAATAGGAAGATTTCTATTATTTTATATCTTTATTACTTCAACCTGAAGTTTTCACCAAAAATTTAATCTTAACTTCATGAGGTAATGTTCCAAATTTACATGAAATATGATCTGAAATTAAAGAATATGAATATCTATATTCAAATGAGATATTTACATAATTATAGTAATCATGTAACATATCTACAACATATTCATTTGATATTCGGAAATTAACTGCAGTAGAAGAAAAATATTTTTCCACGCCTTTCATATATCAGTGTTGATGATTTCTTACTGGAGTGAATAACGTTCGAAAAATAATAGAATTATTACATAAGTAATTTAAACTAAAACATATTACTATCATATTTTCATTATTCATCTACTCAATTTCCTTGTAGTCACTATCCATATTTCCAAAGATACTATATAAGAAGCACTTTCCAAACTTTTTAATAAATTCAGAAGGATGTTTTTTGCCACAATTTTCACAAGATGGGAAGTTTTTTTTTCTTATAAGCATATTTATCTAATATAATTTTCTCATTTCCTCCAATCAAGGCCTTTTCATACTTATATCATCTCAAGGAACATAAGTGTTGAAAAATTCAAATTCATCTTTATCAGTATAATGAAAAACATTAATAGTGATTTTAAATTCTTATTAATCTGAATCTATTTGTAAACATGTTTTTAACTATGATTAATATATTTCAATATTAATATCAATTCCACCAAACTAATATGGTATATAACTAGGAATTACTTTAAAATTATTTTCCCATGAGGCCGAAAAATTATCATTTTTTCCGTAATTCTTTTAATTTTATTCCATCCTTAATCAAACAACCTTTGGGATGTATTTAACTATGAAAAAAATACTTAATTGTTTCTTATTTAAAAGAATAAATATCCTATTAATATATCATTTTCCTAATTATAGACATCCATGGATTATATTCACCATCAAAATGATAAATGGAAAGAGTTTACTTTTTTACATTCTTAACATACTAGGAATTAATGTATCTTATTCAGATCAATGATCAGTCATTTGGAAACTAGAAGATTCGATGAACCATGGAATGATGGTGGGGTTTACCTCATAAAAAGATGCAATATATAAATGTTCCATCATGGAATATCCATTTCCTCTCTCTAATTGATTCCAACTCCCTTTATAGATTTTTTCAGCAGGTAAATAACTAAACCAAACTATTCTATTCCAAATACCACCATCTCAGGAATCTGATTTGGAAGGATATTCTTCACTAAGTGCTATCAAACATTAGCATAAATTTTTCCTCTATGGAAATCAATTCTAAAAATCATAGATCAGACATAGAATTTATAAGAACCAGAACTTATTACATACATAATATTGAATTTATTCAAGAAAACACTTCCTCTTACATTGAAGATATTTTCAAGTTTATGGATTTATATAATTAGGAAAAAACATTCATGACATCACACATTATTTCAGAGTGGATACCATAAAAACAGTTTCCATTTTTTTCAAAATATCAAACATTAAAACTTAAAACAAGACTCCTTGACTAGACTTTGTCATTTAAAATGTCTTCTTTCCTTGTATTACACATCCATTAACCTGTGAAAAATCATTTAAAATCTTGTGATGAGCACAAAAGCTCAGTAAGGGATGGAAATGAAGGAAAGATCACATTAGTCCATGAATACTCATAACGTATGAAAACATTTTCAAAAGACATGCTTTTCACCCATATATACTTACTTCGTTTAACATGATATTTACACAAGATCCAAAAAAAATTATAATTTAATTATAATAATAAAGGTATCTTGGGTTATTACTTATATAATCTTGTAACCATCTTGGCTACCTTAAAATTTGTAACCCTCACAACTACCTTACTTTGTGTGACCATCGCAGTTACACTTGGAGTAACCATACGGCCGACCTCGAAATTACTCATACCCAATGAATTGGAGGGAAATATAGGTCCCACCCTTCATCATAAATAATTACCAATAACCAAAACATAATCATACAACATGAATAATTCCATAAAAACAGTACTTTGGAATTTCGTAAAACCGAATTTTAAAAAGAGGATTTTTAAAGAAAATCCCCTTATAAATATCATACAATTGAAGAGAGAATTGATATAGTAGATGGAGTATGTATATATTCCGTAAATACACATAATAAAACATAATATAAATAGAACCCATCACCCAAACAATTTAAATATCACATAAATAATGAGGTAGAAGGTTAACCCAAAGAATGGAAATCGGGTTAAGAATTCCCATACCTCGGGTTAGTCTTACTTCCAACATGTTTAATCCTCCTTTATAATGGTTAAAAAAGTGATATTAATTTTTTACAGAAACATTTTTATGTTTATAACATAATATATGATCATTTAATAACTTTTTTTCACCCTTAATTGTTATTATTTTTCCCCTTGCAATTTTTTTGGTTGAATTCTTTACATGATTTCTAAGATTGGTTCATGGTGGACATTCTTGTCGATTGGAAGTGAAACTACAGAATTATAATGGAGTAGTTTTTTAATATATCCAGTAACATAAATTATTCCATTTATCATTTTTTATTATTACATGAGGATGATTCATAAGTTAGAACATTAATGATGTTCATTTAGATCTTTTTAGTTGTTCTTTGATAATAAAAACCTCGTTTTGTATTATAAATTATAAACATGAGTAATAAAGATTTAAAGAACCATGTGTGAGTCATAAAACATATATTATAAGCTATTTCAACCATATAAATGGTTTCATGACCAGAATTGAAATAATTAATAGAAATTGAAATCACATCGTCCACGATGTCGATAATTCGACACAAACGGACAATGTTTTTATTCTTTAAATAAGTGGGAGAGGAGAATAATATTGATGGGTAATTTTCATAAACATGATAAAATATAGAGTATACATTATTTCCTGAGATTTCATTCCTCTTGGGTAAGGAGATATATAGAAATAATAAGGGAGGAACTCAAAATAAACAAAAAAGTGGGAAATTCCTTACAGATATTCGGCAGCCTAACAGCTACACAACATGGTTTTAGAAAATATTAAAAATAGAGGGAACAAGGGTCACCCATCAAGAAATGAATCATAATATATATAAGATCAATATTAACATGGAAATAAGAACATTGTATGGAAACTTGAAAATTATACCACATAAAAGAGAACCTGAATAGTAAAAGAAGAAAATTGATAATTTTCATACCTTGTAGAGTAACCCTTAGAACATGAAGGTTGGGACCTCGGGGGCTTGAGGAAGACATAGGAGGACTACTATGAAGGAATGGAGGCCATATCTTAGTTTATGAGGAATTAGGAATGATGTTAATGGAGGAATGGGTTTGTATTTATAGGGAAAGTAAGGGAATATTTTAATAATATTCAAGGGACACCTCATGAGTGGTATTTGAAAAACCATGGGCTTTCCCACGGTATTTGCTCTTGGTATAATCCATTATGGACACCTCACACCATATTTAACTATACACAAGTCTACCATATTTATGACATCATTATTATATCATTAATGATGTCATTAACACACTGAAACTAAAAACTGTATTTTTTACTATTCACTAAAAAATCAATTGTTTCAGAAAAATTCCCAAACCTCACCGTATCCTTTTATCGACGTGTAGATTTCAAAAATGAAGTCCATTTTTTGAAAATAATTTTCAAAATATTATTAATTTAATATTTAAATAAAATCATACTTAATTCAAAAATTAACAATTCTAATTATGTAACTACTTCTATATCACAATGAAAAACTAACCTAGATGATATTATATTAAATCCTTAATAAAATAAAATAATAATAAAATTTACTATTCTTTATGGTCATATCACTATTCAAATTACTATTCATAATGGTATGGAACTATTCACAAAAAACTAGTTGGTTCCAATAGACTCCAAATGACATAATGAACACAAATGTAGATGATAGTTTCTTGAAATTCAGAACATAGAAGTAAAAAAAAGTTATGTTTTTAAGGATAATTAAAAATATCTATTTAAAACAAAGTTCCAAGCATTTATATTTATTTTTATAAAAATTGGGGCTATTAAATTATCCCCACCTTCTTGAAATTGCGTCCTCACAATTTTATTTACCTATTAAACAACAGAGGGTACTTTTACCTCATAGCATTTTCAGACTCCCATGTTATTTCTTCAACCATGTGGTTCCTACAAAAAACCATTTCCTGGTAGACTACCTAATTCTGCAATACTTGTTCTCTTCGATCAAGATTCTGAACCAGTTTCTCTTCATAAGAAATGTTCTCCTCTAGAAGAACTACTTCTAGGCTGAAGACATGTGATGAATCTGGCACATACTTTCTCAGCATCGAAACATGAAAAATATTGTGTACCTGAAAAAAAACTCGGAGGCAAAGATACAAATTATGCAACTTTTCCAACATTCTCCATGATTTAAAAAGGACCGATGAGCCATGTACTTAGCTTCCCTTTCTTAAAGAAATGCATCACACTTTTCCAAGGAGAGAATTTAAGGAAAATATGGTCACCTACCTCAAAAGAGAAGTCTTTCCGTCTGTTATCTGTGTAACATTTATGCATGCATGGAGCTTTCCACATGTGCTGCTAGATCATCCTCACATTCTCAGCCACTTCTTCAACTAATTCTGGCCCCATAAAATTTATTTCACTGTCTTCATCCTAAAACGCTGGAGTCCAACACCGTTTTCCATTCAAGGCCTCAAAAAATGCCATCTGAATAGTAGAATGAAAACTGTTATTATAAGAAAACTAAACTAATGAATGATACTGATCCCAACATCCCTGATATTCCATTGAACAAGCTCGAAGCATATCCTCCAATGTTTGAATTGTTCATTCTGACTACCCATATGATTGAGGATGAAAAGATGTACTAAAATTTAACTCTGTTCCCAACGACTTCTAAAGTCCCTTCCAAAAGATAGAAGTGAACCTGGGATCTCGGTCAGATACAATGGAAAGAGGAACTCCATGTAACCTAAAAATCTCTTTTAGGTACAATCAAGAAATATTATCCAAATACATTATATCTAGAATAGATAGAAAATGTGCAGATTTTGTCAGCCAATCAACAATAACCAAAATTTCATTTTTACCTCGATATTTCTTTTGTAGTCCCACCACAAAGTACATGGATAAATTCTCCCATTTCCACTCTAGAACTGGAAAAGGCTAAGGTATCCCCTTTAGTAACTATTGCTCTACTTTAACTTGTTGAAATGTCAAACATCTCATGGTAAAATCAACAATATATATTTTCATTCTATCCCACCAATAATACACCCAAAGGTCTCTATACATCTTAGTACTGCCAGGATGAATTGAAAATGGAGAACTATGAGCTTCACGCAATAATTATTTCTTCAACTAGGAATCACAAGGCACCCACAAGCATTTTACAAATCTTAAAACACAATATTTATCAAGATTAAATTCTGGAAACTTACCCATTTTAACCAATTCTACCTTCTTCGGTAGCTCATGGTCTTCCTTCTGTGCTTGCTTAATTCTGTCTGACAATGAAGACTACACTAAAACCTGAAATAAAAAAGTTGTATTCCTTGCACCAACAAATTCTAAGCCAAAAAGTCCTCAAATCATTAATCAAGGGATCATGTTCAGAATGTAGCATGCTTAATGATGCATGATGTTTCTGACATAATGCATCTGCTACTTTGTTTGCATTTCTAGGATGGTAATTGACCATGCAGTCATCATAGGTTATCATTTCGATCCATCTTCTCTGCCTCATGTTTAATTCCTTCTGAGTGAATATATACTTTAGACTTTTATGGTTAGTATGAATTTGGAATTTGGTTCCATATAGATGATTCCTCCATATTTTCAAAGCAAAAACCACAGCTGCTAATTCCAAATCATGTGTGGGAAAATTTATCTCCTGAGGTTTAATTTGTCTCGAAGAATAATAAATTACCTGATCATTCTGCATAAAAACACAACCAAGTCCATTCAATGAAGCATCACTGTATATGACAAACTCACCATTCCGGGAAGGTAAGGCAAAACTAGAGCATTCACCAATCTCTTATTCAGTTCCTAAAAACAAACATCACAATCCTCTGTCAAAACAAATTTTACCCCTTTCCGTGTAAACATAGTTATCAGGATATATAACCGTGCAAAGATCTTAACATACCATCGGTAATAACATGCTAATCCCAGAAATCTACGAATCTCGGTAACATTTGTGGGTCTTGGCCATTCATAAACTACTTTTGTTTTGCCAAGATCAACTGTTATTCCATCCTTATTTAAAAAGTTCCCAAGAAAAGAAATTTGATGCAACCAAAAATCACAATTTCTGAATTTTCCATAGATTTCCTTTTCTTTTAAAGTTTTCAAAACAACCCTTAGATGTTTTTCATGCTCTTAATTTTTAGAAAAAACCAGAATTTCAAAAAAAAAATAAAACCACATAATTATCTAAGAACTCATGAAATACACTATTCATAAGTTTCATGAATACATAAGGTGCATTAGTTAATCCAAATGGCATAACAAAAAATCCATAATGCCCATATCTAGTACGAAAGACTATTTTCGGGATGTCTTACTCCTTTACCTTCAGCTGATGGTATCCGTATCTCAAGTCAATCTTGGAAAAGTACTGATCTCCCTAGAGCTGATCAAACAAGTCATCAATATGAGTCTTAGGATACTTGTTTTTAACAGTGATGTCATTCAAAGCTCTATAATCAATGAAAAGTCTCATGGAACCATCATTCTTTTTAACAAACAAAACAGGGGCTACCCATGGTGAAGTGCTAGGACGAATGAAGCCTTTATCAAGTAAATCCTGCAACTGATTTTTCAATTCAAGAAGTTCTATTGGATCCATATGATATGGGGATTTTGAAATTGTATTACAATCATGAACTAAGTCAATTGTGAATTAGACTTCTCGATCAGGTATAACATCGGGTAACTCATCAGGAAAAACGTCAAGGTATTCATTTACCACTAGCACATCATTAATTTGAATAGTTCCCTTGTTTTCAACAATATGAGCAAGATAACTTTCATTTACATCAATCAATATTTTCTCAGCTTCATGATATGTTATCAATTGTATGGGTTCATTCTTGTATAAAAACTGAAACTCTTTCTGAAAAACAACTTCTTTAGCTCTATAGTCAATCTTAGCATGATAATCAGAAAGGCAGTCCATCCCCAGAATAACATCAAACTCGTCTAAGGGTAAAACAATATAGTTTGTAGGTAAAGTCATTCCACATACCACAATATAAAGATTCTTATAATTCCTCATTTCCATAAAATTTCCCCCTAGTGTTTTAATAACAAGTTCGAGTCTCATTTGTTGAGGTGATATTTCCAATTTACCAGGGAATTTCTCAGATATAAAGGAATGTGTAGACCTCGTATCAAACAAAACTTTAGAAAAGTATGAGTGAACAAACAAAGTACCTGATAAAACTTCATTGGATGGCCCAACTTCTGCTGATTTAGTCGCAAAGGATCTCACTACACCTGTATTCTTGTAGTCTGGCTTCTTTTCATCATTCAGATCTCACTTTGGGCAGACATTTGCATAAAGACCCATTTCACCACATTTAAAACACATTATAGTTTGCTTATCAGGATTAGTCTTAGGATCATTTTCATTGCAATATCGGGCCATATGTCCAAACTTACCACATTTAAAACACTTCCCAGTTTTTCTAAGACATTTCCCAGGGTGTTTCTTTCCACACTTTTCACAAACTAGAAATTAGATTTTCTTACTATCAGATTTCTTTGGTCGATTCTTACCCATTTCTTTCCAACTGGACCTCTTCCTGTCTTTTTTTCCAAAATGAACATGATCATTAGAAAACTCCATCTCTACCCTATCAGCACATCAGACAAGTTTCTCATAACTTTTAAATTCACGGGAGGCCAATTCCCTTTGATACCTAGGCTTTAATACTGAGTAAAAGTGGTTGATTTTTCTATCAAAATCCAGAATAAGATTTGGTGCATACCTCACCAGTCGGGTGAAGTTCACTTCATACACAACCACTGAATATTCCTCCTTCTATTTCAGTTTAAGGAATTGCTTCTCCATTCTAATTCTCACCACCTTAGGAAAATATTTTTCAAGGAAGAGGATTTTAAATTCATCCCACTCTAAGGCATCAAAATCCTCTCTAACCCTGATATTCCTTATCATTGACAACCACTGATCCACTTCCCCTTCAAAAAGATA
The DNA here is from genome assembly GCA_963277665.1 of Viscum album. NCBI lineage: Eukaryota > Viridiplantae > Streptophyta > Magnoliopsida > Santalales > Viscaceae > Viscum > Viscum album. Next base: position 530,102,068 of record OY728120.1, on the reverse strand, counting down.
AATGGAAAGACTCACCATTTGATTTTCTAAACATCCCATAACATCGAATATCTTTTCAACGGATTTGATCCATCCTTCAGCTACTTTTGGATCAGAAGATCCATTGAATGCAAGAGGATTTTGTCGCATAAAATGTTTCACTACTGTCATGTTATGTTGTGGTACCTCTATTAGTACTCTTTCATTGATTCCAACACCATTTATTGTATGTGTTACCTGAACCATTACTGTCACAAACTGCTAAGTCCCAATCCCTACAATTCCGGGATGTAGTTCCAGAGGGATGTCATTCTGTCGGTGCCTTTCCTCTTCAACATCCCTGTTCATTCTTTAGACAACCATTCTGAACAAACATGTCTTAGATAAAGCATCATGGTTATATTTAAATTCTATTACATTTCAAATTAAAAATAGAGTGAAAATCATTTATTGTATTCTATTAACATCACCCTAACCCCTAAAGTTATCTAAACTATCCTCTGATACCAACTATAAGAACCCGACCTTATTACATACATAATATAAAATTTGGTATACGAAACACTTCCTTTTACATTGAGTATATTTTCAAGTTTACAACATTAGAGAATTTGGACAAAACATTCAAGACATTACACATTATTATAGAGTGGATACAAAAAAAACAGTTTCCATTTTTTCAAAATATAAAACATTAAAACTTAAAAAAGACTCCTTGACAATTATTCAACATTTAACGTGTCTTCCTTCATTGTATTACACATTCATTAACCTGTCAAAAATCATTTAAAAACATTGTATGAGCACAAAAGCTCAGTAAGGGATGGAAATGAAGGAAACTTCACATTATTCCATGAATACTCATAACGTATGAAATTTTTTTCAAAAGACATGATTTTCAACCATATATACTTACTTCGTGTAACATGATATTTACAAAATATCCACAAAAAGATGATCACATAAATATAATAATAAAGGTATCTTGGGTTATTACTTACATAATATTGTAACCATCTTGGCTACCTTAAAATTTGTAACCCTCACGGTTACCTTACATTGTGTAACCATCGCAGTTACACTTGGAGTAACCATATGACCGACCTCCAACTTACTAATACCCAATGAATTGGAGGGAAATATAGGTCCCACCATTCATCATAAATAATTCCCAAGAACCAAAATATAGTCATACAACATGAATAATTTCATAAAAACATTACTTTGGAATTTCGTAAAACCAAATTTTAAAAAGAGGATTTTTAAAGAAAAGTCCCTTATAAATATCATACAATTGAATAGAGACTTAATAGAGTGGATGTAGTATGCATATATACTGTAAATACACATAATGAAAAATAATATAAACATAACCCATCACACAAACAATTTAAATAGCACATAAATAATGATGTAGAAGGTTAACCCAATGAATGGAAATCTGGTTACGAAATCCCTTACCTCGGGTTTTTCTTACTTCATACTTGTTTAAACCTCCTATATAATGGTTAAAAGAGTGTTATTAATATTTTACAGAAACATTTTCATGTCTATAACATCTTATATGATCATTTAATAACTTCTTTTCAACCTTAATTGTTATTATTTTTTCCCTTGTACTGTTTTTGGTTGAATTCTTTACATGATTTCTATGATTGGTTCATGATGGACATTATTGTCAATTGGAAGTGAAACACCTGAACTGGAATGGAGTAGTATTTTTATATACCTATTAAAATAAATTTTTCCATTTATCATTTGGAATTCTAACATGATCATGATTCATAAGTTTGAACATTAATGATGTTAGTTTAGATCCTTTTAGTGGTTCTTTGATAATGACAACCTCGTTTTGTCTTATAAATTATAACCATGAGTAAAAGAGAATTTCAGAACCATGGGTGAGTCATAAAACATATATTATAACCTTTTTCAACCATATAAATGGTTTCATGACTAGACATGAATGAATTAATGGAAATTGAAATCACATCATCCACGATGTCGATAATTCGACACAAAAGGATAATGTTTTTATTCTTTAAATAAGTGGGAGAGGAGAAGAATAATGATGAGTAATTTTCATAAAAATGGTAAAATCCAGAGTATGAATGATTTCTGGAGATTTAATTCCTCTTGGGTAAGGATATATGAATAAATAATAAGGGAGGAACTCAAAATAAATGAAAAAGTGAGAAATTCCTTACAAAAATTCGGCAGCCTAACGGCTACACAACATGGTTTTAGAAAATATTAAAAAGAGAGAGGATATGGGCCACCCATCCCGAAATGAATCATAATATAGAGAATATCAATAATAATATGGAAATAAGAACATGGTATGGAACTTGAAAATTATACCACATAAAAGAGAACTTGAATAGAAAAAGAAGAAAATAGATAATTTTCTTACCTTGTAGAGTAACCCTTAGAACTAGACGGTTGGGACCTTGGGGGCTTGAGGAAGCCATGGGAGGAATACTATGAAGGTAAGGAGGCTAGATATTCGTTGAGGAGGAATTGGGAATGATGTTAATGGATAAATGGGTTGTTATTTAAAGGGAAAGTAAGGGAATATTTTAATAATTTTCAATGGACACCTCATGAGTGGTATTTGCAAAACCATGGGCTATCACATGGTATTTTCTCATAGTATAATCCATTTGGGACACCTCATACCTTATATAACTATACACTAGTCGACCATATTTATGACATCATTATTATATCATTAATTATGTCATTAACACACCGAAACTAAAAACTATATTTTTTACAATTCACCCAAAAATCAATTGTATCAGCAAAAATTCCCAAAATTCACCCTATCCATTTATCGACGTGTAGATTTAAAAAATTATTTCCATTTTTTGAAAATAATTTTCTATATCTTAATAATTTAATATTTAAATAAAATCATACTTAATTCAAAAATTAACAATTCTAATTATGTAACTACTTCTATATCACAATGAAAAACTAACCTAGATGCTATTATCTTAAAGCCTTAATAAAATAAAATAATAAGAAAATTTACTATTCATTAGGGTCATATCACTATTCATATTACTATTCAAAAGGGTATCTTACTATTCACCAAAAAAAACAAGTTGTGTCCAATAGACTCCAAATAACATAATGAACACAAATGTAGATGACAGTTTCTTGAAATTTGGAACATATAAGTAAAAAAAAGTTATGATTTAAAGGCTAATTAAAAATATCTATTTAAAAAAAAGTTATATACATTTCTATTTATTTTTAGAAAAACTTGGGATGTTACATATATAAGGAAATCATTAAATTCTATAACTTTCTAGTATAAAGATAATGTAAAATATTTCAAGGGAATATTATTATCATTATCTTAAAGTATAATGTTATCTAAACTGACCTCTAATACAATATATAATGACATGAACATAAGAATAACATAATCCTGGTTTTAAGATAGTCTTTCATTCAAATAAATTCTAGGATCTTCTTAATTTTAGAGTGTCATATGATTTGGTCATATCACATACATGAAAAAACCATACATATAAAAGGTGTATAGTTCTGACCATTTTAAGTTTTTTCTATTATATAAAGATGTATTAAAAAACATTAATTTTTTCATGAAAAATATTTAGGTCATTAAACATGAATTCCTCATTTCCCACACCCATCCTTATTACATGTGAAAAAAAACATTATAATATTGGATGTGCACAAAATCCATAGTAAGGGACATAAAAAGAAAAAGTTCATTATTAAAATAGAAAATATAAATGCCATGAAATTTTTAACATTATCTCAATGTTCATTTAGTGAAATTGAACAAATCAATTTTAAATAAAATCACATGCAATTGGTTCTCAAAGAAATAATTAGAAACTGATGGAAAAAATATAAACCATGTAGGTAACTTATGACATAATCATTTATATCACTCTTATAAATATAATAACATATATGGTCGACATCAATCTCTGATGTACCTACTGTATTAGAGAGATATCATGGTCTCACCCATCCTTGTTTAACTATGGAACCACCCATCTGTGGTTTATCAATGAACTAGAAATCCTTAGTTAATGACATAGGCACTTTTCCTTGGTTTATAATCAACAACCTATCATTGGATGATAATGTAACCACTCATCCTTGGCCTATATCATAACCACCCATCTTTGGTTTATAATGGTACCACCTATTATCATAAAAAATGGCCAAGAACCATAACACAATATTAAATAATAAAATATTTCAATTTCATCATAAACCATTTAAATAATCTTTCAATACCATATTAAAAATTCTTTCATATACCAAAATATCAATTTCAATTAGAAAATAATTTTTAATACAAAAATACCATTTTATTTTAAAACCCATTTTTAATCAAAAAATAAAAAAATCGAAATAAAGGTTTTATTTAAAAAAAATATGAAACATTTAAATGAAATCAAAACCTCAAATATTTGTTATAACAGAATAATAATTTTTTTTCATCATATATGTTAAAATATAAAATTTCATTTTTCATTTGTAAAGGACATCCAATATTTTGTACAAAGATTCCTTTCAAAAAATTAAATTAAAAATAGAAATTTCATTAACAAAACTCTTATTTACAAATAATTACATTTATAAAATCAATTTAAAAATATATAAATATATTATGATAATACTTTGACGTATGAATTTGAAATATTATTTTTATAATGAATGTCCTCTACCACTTTGGAATCTTTTAAATCATAGGACCCATTAAATAATAATATTAAAAAACATTAAATATCATTTGAATATATAAATTAATTATATAACATGTCAAATGGGTTTTATTACCACCACATAAAATAATACGAGTTTAAAACATTACAATGTTTATCGGTGAAAGGAAATTGAGAAAAAGTTCCTTACCTCGAGTTCAATTTCGTCACATACAATATTTATCTTATTTAATAATAAAATTATGTAAATTATATTATTGTTTAAGAATTGTTGTTTAATTTAACTATTTCTTTAATTTCACTTATTACATAGTTATATATAGTTACATAATCATTTAATTTTTCGTCAGATGTCTTGATGATATTTTCTTATATATCTAAAAATTACTTCTATAGGTCGATTATGATCAAAGATGCCATTTCTCAAAATAAAAATAATCATAATGAAATATTTTCTATATTTATAAATAAATTATACATTTTAAAACCAATTATTAACTATGGATATGAAAAATGAACTACATTATGATAATGGAAACAATAGACCATATAAATGGAAGAATAACATTTCAATTTTTCAGTGATCATTATGGAAAGATGGTATTTATTATTTTATACTTATTTAGTTGTAATAATATCATAAATATCATATTATATCTTTAAATAAACGTATTTATATATATCATTGAATTTATATAGTTTTTAAATAATATTCATATCACCTCGTGCAGGCAGTAGTCCAAACGTATGAATGAAGTACATTATCATTTTTATGTGTAAGAAAGAAAATTATATATAATATTTTTATAATGATAAATATGTAATTAATATCATAGTTATTTCACCTAAATTAAATATATTAATTAAATTTATCCTTATTTCCTTCCATGAAAATAATTAGTTAAAAAAAATAACTTTGTATCGTGAGGCAGTAGTCCATCCTATAGATTTTCCATGTTATCATATCCTCTGAAAAATGGAAATTAAAAATTAATATATGATATATAACTTCATATGTATAAATATTTTCAAATATCATATATGTAATTTCAATCAATCATTACAACAAGTAGTGAGAGGAGATGATAAAAAATTTAGGATGTATGTTCATGTGGTTGTAGTATGCCAAACACAAGAATGATGATTATGTATAGCATCTGATGAAATAGAAGATAGATATAGGTTATTTCCTTAAAAAACTAATATATATTGGATATTATGGTGTTATTATAAGATCATTATTTAATAAGATTTTAATAATTTTGAATAAAAAATAAATTAACGTTTTTCGATCGAACATGATACCACTTCTTCGGACAACCTTTTTAGGTAAGAACCATATACCTTATTAGAATGTATTTATAATAATAATAAAAGATCTATGTTTTTTGGAATTAATTATATAAGATAATTTGGTGTTTATTATTTGATCGAAATGTATTTGAAGGTATAAATATGATAGAAGAGGGAGTGGTCTTTTATAAGTTAGGTGTGTGGAAAATTTGTAATTTTAAAAATGAAATAAGTCTACACATATTTTTCAAAATAAAAAATCTTCCAAAATGGACTATTATAAATCATTATATATAAAGGGGTTTAAATAAGTCTATAAAATATGGTTTATATATATTTAGTCCAAATTTTTACCTTATCGTTTTTGTTTAACACCTCGATAAACCCGATTTCACCATAACTATAATAATTAATTAATTTATTTTTTCACTATTAATTTTGGGAAAAAATTAAGTTCAACGTATTTGATAATATAAATTATTCTTATTTCAAATATGGAATCCATTTTAACAAATTCCATACATAAATAAGGAAAATTTAATTAAAAACACGACTCGTTGGTGTGATGACAAAGCAGGATATCAAGAAGTGTATATTTCAAAAAAAGATTTTATATTTACTCTATGACTCATAATATTAATTTTATGAATATAAAAAACATATTTAATAATATATTATATCTAAATTTAATTTAAAACATTCATCATTATGTATTATCTTAGTTTTTTAATATCCAAAGATGTTATGAACTTTATAATAGTTTTATGGAAAACCTCTTTTTAAACAAAAATTTAAAAAAAACTAAAATTGAATATAATTTTGATTGATAAGTTATTATTTTAATTAAATATAAATAATAATACTTATGTAACTTTAAATGACATTAGAAAAATATCAAGACTATTAAATTTCAGACATTATTGAAAAGAAATTACTTTTCTTACAAAAATTAGTATTTTCACTATTCACTAAATAATAAATATGAAAAATTTAAAATATTTGACCATAAATTAATTTTTATATAATTATTTAAAAAATTAAATTAATTATTTATAAATTATTATTTAAAATTTAGAAATTATTCTTTGATATAAAAACACTATAAGAAAAGTTTTTAGTAAAACTATTTTCCTTTTTAGGTAAAAATTACTTAATATTTTTATTCAAAATATCACTATCTAATTAAAATTAATAAGAATGAAAATGGTTTATTCTATTTTTATAAAATGTTTTTACAAAAAAAAATATTTTCATTACATTATTTCTTCCATTAATCCCTCTTAAGTGAGGACATACCACAACCCTCATGTGTATTCAATATAGAGGTGATATCATTATAGAATATCCAATCATATGACTAGAAAACGATGAAGATATTAGATCATGGAAAAAATTATATTTGAAACAAGACAACTCACGTAGAAAAATTACAATGGTGAAACCATCTGTTTGAGTCAGGAATATGGGAAATAGAGGGATCAAGGAAACAATAGTACCATAATTTGTTTTTGTGTATGAAATAAAATATCAAGGAATAAATTTTTAAAGGGAAATAATATATTTAAATAGACTTTAATAAATGAAATTACACTATGAATGAATAAATTCTTTATTATTAATGTAGTTATAGAAATATAATGAATTATATATCATTTTTTATTTTGGAGCATTATAAATATACCAATAATTATTTTCCAAGATTACAAGACAATTAATGATCATAAACATTATTAATATATTCATTTTACAATGTCCATCCTGAGGAATATATTTTAAGAGTTATAATTTAATCAAATTTTCTTAAAAGGAAGAAGATATTGACTCAAATTATTGAATCTTACCCGATGAATTTTATTTGATAGAGCTTTCAAGTGAGATAGAAACACCGGGTTTCTCCCTTGATCATTCCCAATATGTTATTCAACAACTAAAACATGACTGAAACAATTTACAAGATAATTTCAAGCATATAGAGATCACCACAAAAACCATGTTCTCCAATCCATGCCAAGAAACTACTTCCATCACACACCATACCCTTATATCGTATGCTGGTGTAATAAGGGGTTATATATCTAGATAACAGTACATTAAATTTTAATATTATATTTTTAATAATAAAATAATTTTATTATTAATACATTTTTTTATAATTTTATACACTTGACTCTACACTATGTCTCATAATAAATAGATCTGGATTCAAATAAATAGAAATTTAATTTTTAATCAAAATAAATTATTTAAATTAATAAAATATTTTAGAGACTAGTATTTTTAATAAATAAAAGTCTTCATAGATATGTATATATATATATATTTAGATAATTATTTTGGTAAAATATATATGATTTTTCAAACTGTTATTTCAAAATTATCCAATTATTAACTTTTTATAAATTTTGTTGATTATCAAATTTTTTGGAAAAAATTAAATATAATATAAGTATACTGTAATTATTATGATATAATAACAGTATAAAAATGATGTAATAAATTCTATAAATGGAATTCTCATCTCAAAATAGGTTTTCCAATTAAAAAATGGGGTTTAAATGTATTTTAATTAATTTTAAAAACCTATAATGAATCCTCTAAAATTTATATTATATATACATTTTAATGAAACATGTTTATAAGAATGAGTCTTGTTCTCCTCCTGAATAGTATTATTTTAATGTTTGTTTTTCATTAACTAAAAAATTATTTTATAAAAATATAGTTTGTCTAAAATATTTTCTAAAAATAATGTTAATGTTTTTAGTTTTTATTTTATATTACATAGTGTCTAAAATCTATGTTTTGAAATTAATAAATAATTTCTCACACTTTTATTAAAAATAACCACCATAATCTATGGAATCTTAACTAAAAACCCACTAATTATGGATTTATTTTCCCTATACCTCTCTAAATACCTCCATATATATTAATATTCTTTTAAGAAGCTCCTCCGAAGATTTTAAAATCCACGTATAAGTAAGGGATTCTCTTTTTCATCTTCTTTATTCAAGTACTTTGTCTCTATCAAGAATTTTTTCCCAAATTCTTCATCATGAGATGTGTTTTTAAAAATTCAATTATTTCCTTATGATTCCTATGTAAGGATATACCACACTTCACTCTCATTAATTTCTTCCAATAACATTTATATAAACCCTTTATAATTCAAAATTTTTACTATGATTGTATATGAAAAAATATTGTGTTATGAATACCCATACACATTTTTACTATATGGAATTCAACAAGAAGTAACTATCATTAATTATTTTAGTTATTACATTTTGGAAACATACATATATTCAATATGGGATTAGAATTTATGAAATATGTTGGTCGGAGTGGACATTAAAGAGGGGGGGGGGGTGAATTGAGTTCCAATTAAAAATTTCTGTTTAAAAGATTTGTATTAAAATACCCCAATTTAAATAACAAGCAAAACTATAGTGAATTTATAATATAGTAAATGTTCAGTTAGGTTTTTAAGAGATTGATTAGTTCTCAGTTAATATAATTTGAATATTAGATTATCTTTTGAAACTAACCAACTGGTTTATAATAAAAACAAACACTTTCTAGTTTAAATATTATAGTAACTTTAAAATAGATTTATATGTAAGGTACTTAACAGCGGAATATTCAAAACAGTTTTAACTAAAATAAATATTCACAACAGTTTTAATCAAGATTTTTAGTCTCAAGCAGAGACTTATTCCTCTCCAACAGTTTTATATAAAATAAGATCCACACGCTGGATCGGGGTTTTACAATAGTACAGAGGCTGTCCAGGTCCTCAAACCTCTACCACAGTTCTACATCAGAAAACTAAACAACATAACATAGGCTTTCTAGGTCTCACGTGACCTCTACCAGTATCCACAGTGGGATACAAGAGTGTAAGGGAAAGATTGAGTGAGGATTTAGAAATCCTCCAGTTCAACACAGGAGACAGTGTGTGCTTAAAATAAAGAGCACACGCACTACTCATTATGTAAAAAAATGAAACACAATAGGTCTAATAAATAGACATGAGTTTAGAATGATCTATGTGTTTTTATTGAAGCTCTGGACTCCTTGGGTTGATCAGTATTTTCTCTGAGTCCTTCTCTGGTTTTTGTCAAAAAGGTGTTGTTTGGTTTCATTGACTTCCAGGTCTATCTTGACCAGCTTGATTAGCTTGAGTGTAGGTGTAGTCGTTGAATCTCTTCAATCCATAAATGTTCAAATTATATAGCTTCAACATGTTTTCTTCCTTATTCTTCTATGTATGTATGTCCTCATGTATATCCAGGAACTTGTGTCGTATGTGCGTTAAAAGACTTGTTCTCCAGTAGCTCGAGTATCCCAGTTTATATTCCTAGAGCTCTGACAATAGAAATGATTTGTATGAGGTACAGTTCTTGACCTTCCAATAACTATCATTAATTAATAATAGATGCATTAAATTATTCAAATATTATCGTTTCTTATAATATACAAAGTTAAATAAATGAAACATCGTCGGGTGTTTGGTGGTATCTTTAATGATATCTATATGTAGCTATAACTCCTTATAGCGGTAGCTCCGAGTACCAGTGACTATATGTAGTGGTGAATTCCTTTATAGATAACTCTTGGTAGTGGTAGACTTATGTACCAGTGACCCATACTAGTGAGTTTGTAACAGTAGACTTCATAACAGTAGTTGTCACTCCATATCGGTCGACTTGTACATACCGGTAGACTTACTCTATCAGTAGCTCAGGTGTAACGATAACTGTCTGCATACCGGTGACCTTTCTATATCAGTAGCTCATTTCCATACCGGTGACCTTTCTATATTGGTAGCTTTTTTTCTGTTTATGAAAACTATCCACAGATTATGTTAGGTTAAAACATCACAAAGTAAATTAACTTTTTATTAATTGAATTTTCTTGAATTAAAAATGTATCATTAGAACATATTCAACAGTATTTATATTTTGAAATTAAGCACTTAAACAGTAACTAAATTAATGAAAAGTTGAATAAATAAACATAATTTGGGATTATCAAAACATAATTAATCATAATTGAGATTATCAAAACATGTGAGTCCAACAATATCCCCCTTTTAGATAATCAAAAATTATGGCAGGTAATCCAAATGTATCAGACTAAAATAAAATTTTTCTTATTTCTCAATGCGTTCGAACACAGATAAAATATGTTTTAGAGATAAATATAAATTCTCAAGTCCAAATGTATGAGAGAAAATTGAGTTAGAAGAGAAATAAAATATTAATATCCTTGTCTGACATATGTTCCTTTTTTAATAAATAATCCTCCCCCTTTATCATTTCTCCCACTTCCCCCTTTATCATTTCTCCCACTTGTGAAATATTTCTCCGCCTTTGGGATTAGAAAAAATAAGGGAGGTATAAGATAAGGATGTTAAGAATGTATCAGAGAACAGAAAATATGGGGAATCAGAGTTAAAAGATAAGAGATAAAGTGGTTTAAGAAATGGAAACTAGAAAATACAAGTATGTACCAGAGGTGAAAACAAAAGTGTAAAAGTAAAGGAGAAATAAAGGAAGTAGGTATCATAGGTAAAAACTGAGACAAAGAGATTGGAAAAGAGGTATATATTAAGGATTCAAAAGTAAATAAGGTGTACAAAAACAGTATACAAGATAAAAATGATCCATATAAAATTCATCTTGACCCACTCAATCCACTTCCTGAATGTCCACCTCGGATTTTCCTTTGGGATATGAGTTAGACACAAGCTGGGTAGCTTTATTTGAAGGCTTGAGAACTCTAAAAATGAGCACTAGAGTTTGAGAAACTAAAATTTTTCCTGGCCTGTAGTGGGTACTCCTCTGAGTAATCAGTGGTGTCAGGCTTATGATAGCTTGAGTTGGGGTCATCTGAAATGTAGTAGCAGTAGAGCTAGATGCAAGTAAAGTTGTAGGTTCAATCACCGGCTGAGCATCAACATGAACAAAGGGCAGCAAGATATTTTCAAGATCCATGATCATTCATACTCCTCTCTCTATAGAAGAAATGAAGTCATCCTTGTTCTCCAGGAATTTTTCCAAATCTTGAGTCAACTTCCTAAGCTTTCTCACTATCTCTCTGAAGGCTTGAGTAACCAGAGGTAATTTAAAATTTTCTAACAAATGTTTGAAGTGATTGTTCAATTGATGTTTAGTGTAGACCCTTTGGAAAGAGTAATCCACCTTGTCATTTACTTCTTCTTGAGAAGCAGTGGCCTCTCTCATAAAATCCTGAACAATTTTTCTTATATCCCTAGTGTTAGTCACCACTTTGGTCAAGGCAGCAGAGTCTACAAAGCCACTATTATAAGACTGTCCAACTCTTCTCTCAACACAGCTCTAATATGATCAACATCTAAAGAAGGCCTAGGAGCACTAAGACTTGAAATAGTAAAATCTATTGTTTCCATAAAAGATTTAGTTATCCCACCAATGAGATTTTTCACAACAATGTCCTGGGTACTGATTTGATGCTTCATGGAATTATTAAATTCCTTAAAAACTGATACCATCTGGCCAACTTCAGTTTTCCCAAATGTCAAATACTTGTCTGCTTGAGATCTAGAACTCATATGAGACTTCATAGATACAACTGATTTCTTTAGAGATTCAAAATCCGCTTCCAATCTTGAAACTTGACCCTGGCAGGTCTTGACTTCATCAAAAATACTAGAAATAGATTCAGACATAATATATTGAATGGATGATATTAAAGAGGTTTCCATTATTCTCATTTCTTCCACAAAATATGTCATGAGATTAGACTTCAACTATTCTAGGTTAGCTTTTCTTACTTAATCCTCGGGTAAAGTCTCAGAAAGGATATTATAACTAACATGTGGTCTTCCGATGGGTGTCTCATCTTCAGAATTAGGATAGTCTAACCCAAAACAAAAAAACCTGGGTCTTCTACCCAGTCATCAATCTCATGAGCAACTGATACAGTACCACATCTGGTGGGATGCTCCCCCTCAATTTGTGCATTCTCCTTTACATGTACATCAATAGCAGCCTCAGCAGGCAGGTCTTCCTTAGAAGAATCATCCACAATCATCTCAATTTTAATAACAGGAGGCTCATCAAGGATAGGTGTAGGTTCTATCATCTCAACCAAAATATCCTGTACAGGCATAGCAGAACTCCCAATTACTGGACTTAAACTCAAAGTACTCTCATCTGAGCTTTCAGAATCATATTCTATTCAGGGTAAAGTAGCTGGGGGACCAGCCTCTCCATAGGAAATACTCTGAGGTGCATGGATAGAAGGAATGTCAGGGTTTCCTCTTTCTTACACTGAAGTCTCATCATCATCATCATCATCACTATAACCAGGTTCTTCTTCATCAGGTCCTAGAACCTGGATCCCTCTCATCCTTAGGCCTAGAAGGATGGTCTACAAGACTTAATTTATCATAAAATTTACCATCATCATTCACCCATTGTTTCTTCCAAGGGTTCCAGCTTACTTTCATATACTTGCAGATAGTCTTAGTAATGAAGAAATTGTCTTTAACAACAACAGTTTCATCCCCAGATTCATAAATACATTTTACTTTTAACATAATGGAAATCAGGTTAGAAAAGAACACGGTATTTGTCTTTGATTTAGGTCTAGTCATATCTTTTATCTGAATAATCAATAATCTGCATAGATTGACCTTCACTCCATGCCTAAACAAGTACATATAATATATATCCTAAAACTTTAGGGTTGCAAAATCTCCTCTCTAGGGACTAATCACATGTTGAATGAACATAAACAACAATATGTTTTCTCCTTCCATTTCAGCACCAATCACTTTTCTAGGTGATGCATTCCCAGTTAACTTAATCAAATCATCCTCATACTCAAAATGGTCACTTGTTGTAGGTACTGATTTAGATGAAAAACCATAATCTCCTTCATGAGGTACTTTTAGACTTTCATCCCATTCAAAAGATGAAAAGGATATCTTCTAATCATTTACCATAGAAATCATCATATTCTTAAATTCATTCATTTCAAATCTAAAAAAATCAAAATATTAATCAACCAATTTTGGGTAATAAGGCCCATTGTTGTTTGAAAAACAATCTAGCCATCCTTTCTCTTCCAAAATCCTCAAAATCAGAGACTTTCTTGACATAAACCACTCAGCACAAAGACCCTTCTCAATCACTATTTCCCTATTCAATAAATACATATTCTCAGTCATTATTTTCCCTTTAATAGTACCACTACTACTTCTTGTGGCTCCAAAACTGACTTTTTGTCACTTCGCACTCAGCTCATTACCTTCATCAATTATCGGTTGCTTAACTCAATCCATTTCCAAATCGAGAAACATAGGGTTCGCAATATTTCAGAGGCTTGGGTAGGTGAGGAATTGTAAGGGTGGAGTTCGCAGTGGATTGAATGTGATTTGGACTCGACTTATATCATTTTGGAATCGAAACATAATAATAAAAAATATACATTAAAACAATAAAGTGACTCGGCTTCAAATACAAAAATTTAAAATAATGCAATATATCGGTAACCATTCTATCGGTGAGGATTATAACGGTAAGCACTACTGGTGAGGTATCCTAATGGAGAGGTTTCTATAATGGTGAGGTCTGTCTAACGGTGAGGTGTGTCTAATAGTAAGGTGTATATAACGGTGAGTTTTTTCTAACGGTAAGGTTTATCTAACATCGTGGTTTATCTAAAGGTGAGGATTATGGGTAGTTGATCATTCCTAATTCATGTATAATGTAACTTAATATCTCTGAACTTAATGGTTTTGTAAATTTATAAGCTATTTGACGTTCAGTGCCTATAAATTCAAGAGTTATATAACCCTTTTGATAGTGATCTCTTAGAAAGTGGTTCCTTAAATCAACGTGCTTAGTTCTAGAGTGAGATACAAGGTTCTTTTGAATATTTATTGCACTAGTGTTATCACAATTAATATAAACATGTCTAAAATCATATCCATAGTCCAACAACGTGTGTTTGATCCACAGAATCTGTGCACAACAACTACCAGTGGCTATATATTCTGCTTCAGCAGTAGACAATGCAACTGAATTCAGTTTCTTAATACACCAAGATATTACGGATTTTCCCAATAAATGACACATTCCACATGTGATTTCACTATCTAACTTGAAACTAGCAATTTCAGCATCTGAATAACTTATTAAATCAAAAGATTGTCCTTTGGGTAATATAAACCTAAATTAGTGGTATGTTTAAGATATTTGAAAATCCTTTTTACAAAAAGTAAGTGTGATTATTTTTTATTAGCTTGAAATCATGCACACATATGTACACTAAACATAATATCTTGTAGACTAGCATTAAGGTAATGTAAGCATCCAATCATACATCTATAATTGGTTTGATCTACTGGTTTCCTAGATTCATCAATATCCTACTTACAAGTGGTACTCATAGGTGTATCACTTCCCTTATTACTATCCAACCAAAAGAGTTTTAATAAATCCTTTGTGTATTTAATTTGATTTAGAATAATACTATCCCTATTTTGAAAAATTTTAAATCCAATAAAATATTTGAGTTCTCCCATAAAGCTCATTTCAAATTAATTTTGCATAATATTTGAAAAATCAGTACATAAAGAATTTTTAGAGGATCCAAAAATAATATCATCAACACATATTTGTACTATCAAAACATATTTGGATATATTTCTGATAAAAAGAAGGGATTATCAATTCTTTTAGAAAACCCTTTTGAAATAAGAAAATTAGTAAGTCTATCATACCAAGCTCTTTGAGCTTGTTTTAAACCATATAAAGCTTTAGAATGTTTAAAAACATTATTTTGAAAATGGGGATTTGTAAATCCAGGTGTTGTTTCAGAAAAAACATCTTCAATTATATAACCATTTAGAAAAGCAATTTTAATATCCATTTGATATAACTTGACCTTCAAATGAGCTGCATAAGAAAGTAAGATCCTTATGGATTCTAATCTAGCTACGGGTGCAAAGGTTTCTTCATAATCAATTCCTTCTTCTTGAATGTAACCTTGTGAAACTATCCTAGCTTGGCTTCTAATGATGTTTCCATATTCTTCAACCTTATTTTTAAACAACCATTTTGTTCCCATGGTCAATGTGTCCTTATGTATTTCTACTAATTCCCAAAAATTGTTTCATTCAAATTGATTTAACTATTCTTGCATATCCATTACACAAAATTCATCATTGATCGCATCATTGATATTTTAAGGTTTTGACTGTGAAATAAAATCATGATGTTCAACCTAGTTTCTTATAGAAGCTCCAGTCTGTGTCCCTCAATCAAGATTACCTACAACAACTTCTAAAGGATGATTATTTAAAATCCTAGTCGATCTAGGAATGGTAGGACTAGAAATTTCAGGTTCTTCTCTAGGTTCGGGTTCACCTGTAGTATATTCAAAAATATTTCCAGAACTTGTTGTCTTTACAACAGCTTCACTGATTTTATCATTATGGTTTAGAACATAAAAATCTTCTTCATGATTTTCAAGAGAAGGTTTAGGTTCATGTGGATCAGTTTATCAAATTTTATGTGAACAGATTCTTCCACACATTTGGTACTTTTAATAAAATCTCTATAGTCTTTTCTAGTTAAATAATAACCAATAAAAATTCCTTCATCACATTTAGATGAAAACCTATCAAGATTATCATTAGTATTCAGAATAAAAACTTTACAACCAAAAACTTTACAATAAATAACTTTAGGATTTCTATTATTCTATAATTCATAAGGGGTCTTCTTAAGTACTAGTCTAATGAAAACAATATTTATAATGTAACAAGCTTTATTTACAGCTTCAACCCAAAAATAAATAGTTAAATCATATTCATTAAACATAGTTCGTGAAATTTCCTGAAGAGTAATATTTATTCATTCTACTACACCATTATGCTGAGGTGTCCTAAGGGTAGAGAAGTTGTGATTGTATCCATTTTGTGAGCAGTATGATTCAAATTCTTGATTTTCAAACTCACGACCATGATCACTTCGGATGGTTTAAATCTTAATTCCAAAAATGTTTTCTACAGACTTGGAGCATTTAATAAAGTAAGATCAAGCTTCACTATTGTGAGAAAGAAAATATAACCATGTATATTTAGAAAAGTCATCTACAAGGTCATTAACATAGTGCTTCCCATTTAAACTAGAAACTCTGGATAGTCCAAACAAATCCATGTGAACTAACTCACGAGGTTGAGAAGTTGAAACTTTTTTCTTTGATTTAAAATATACTTTATATTGATTTCACTTTGGATAGGGATTACAATCATTTTCAACTAGGAATTCAAGTTTATGTAGGTCTATACCTATGTTCTACGTAGTCAGTTTTCTAAGTGAGTGTATATTGCAGTGTCCTAATCTTCTGTGCCAAATACAAGATTCTTTATGAAAATCTTTTAAACAGGCAATATTTTTCTTACCTAAATAATTCAAATCTACAACATAAAAATTTTCATTTCTTAATCCGGTAAATAACAAAACATTTTTGAATAAAAAACATTAAATGAATCATTTTCAAACATAACATTAAATCCATCATCACACAACTATGAAATTCTTAACAGATTGTACTTTAGTCCATCAAAAAATAAAACTTTAGATATTAAAATTGAATCAGTGTTACTACTCTGGCCTAAGGTGATGATCTTTCCTTTTGAGTTATCCCTAAAGGTGACATATCTTCCATAAACATTGACTAAGATTTTAAAACTTGAAAATTCTCCTATCATATGTCTTGAACATCGACTATCCAAGTATCATGTCTTACTATAGGAACTTTTTAAGTAGGTTTCCTATAACAAATTTTTAGATAGAAAATAATTTTGGTACCTAGATTTTATTGGGTCCATAAAGGTTAGAAAGCAAAACTTTTGGTACCCATATTTGTCAAACGGGTTTCATATAATCAATAGAAAAATATTTTGGAAGATAAAACTTTTTTGATCTATATCTATGTGAGTATCTAGTTGAGACATAATAATTTAAAGGACTAAAACTAGCAGCATACTGTCCAGACATAGGAATGAATATATTCTTTGTAATCAGTCTCTATCTAGGATGATAACCTAAACCAGTAGTATAGTCTGGTGCTACTTGTTTTCCTAGAATTTGTGTAAGAGTGTCCTTTCCATTAATAAATTTTTCTAAATCTTTCCTGAGTTTCTCATTAAACAATTTTAGTTGATTATTCTCTTTGCGTAGTTGAGAATTATTTTCCTTTTCTACCTCTAGTGGATATTTGGCAGTGCTAGTTAAAGCATGTTGTTTCTTTAAGGCTTTATACTTGTCTTTCAGCTCATTGCATGTATCCTCTAGAATGTTACAATATTCAAATAATTCGTCACTAGACATGTTTTCAGAATCAGAATCAGAATCATCTCCAAAATAATAAGAGTTTATAGTAGGAGTATCCAATGTTACCTCAGATGTGTTTGTCATGAAATATATATTATTTTTTTGAGAATTTTTATCCTGAGTGGAATCAGAATCACATGAACTGTCTTCTGAAGCACTCCAGGTTTATTACATAGCTTTCTTATATTTTTTTTTCCTTCTACTCATATTTCTATTTGTACTTTTACTTCAAACAGTCAGCTTTCACGTGCCCTTTACTCTTGCATTCATAGCAGACTATGTCATCAATTTTATCAGTCCTTTTTTAATCCTTCTTCAAATTACCATTATTGTCATACACTCCCTTATAATTTTATTTTCTAAAAAACCATCTTTTTCCGATAAAACTTCTTAAATCTTCTGGATATCTGAACCATTTTAACATCACTATCATGTGAACTCTCTTCACTACTTGATCTATCAATTGCATCTTGAATTTTCTCTTTGTCCTTTATTTTGGAAGCATAGGTCTTGAAGGCTGCTGATTTCTATCTTGGTTCATCATCTTCTTCTTTTTTTACCTTCAGCTCATATTCATACATCATCAACTCACTAATCATCTATTTAACAGGTAGTGAACTTATTTCACATGATTCTCTAATTGAAAATGATATGCCTCTCCATCTTTCTAGGAGAAATCTGAGTGTTTTCATGATTTTCTCTTTTGCTGGAATAGTTTTTTCCAGCAAGATCATCGTATTGACTATCTCATTAAACCTGAGATACACATCAGAAATAGATTCATTGGATTTAATTTTATCATTATCATACTTAATAGTGTATGTATGTAGTCTCATTTCTTTAACATTGGTTGTTCCCTCATGGGAAACAGCCAGAGTATCCCATATTTCATAAGCTGTATTACAAGCATATATTCGATTAAAATCTTCATCTACTAAAGCACAATACATGGCATTCATTTCTTTAAAATTATTACTGTAAACATCTTTAGTAGGTTAATCCCAAGTAGTCCTAACAGTTTCTGGAATCTTATATTGAGTCTCTATAGTAGTCCAGATGTTAAATCTCATACATTCTAATTGAATTTTCATTTTTATTTTCCATTGGGCATAATTAAAACCATTAAAAAAGTTGGAATGTTGGTAGCTACACCTTCTAATCTATTATCCATAATAACTATGTTTTAAAAAGACATGTAAAGATATAAAAATTTAGAATTAACTGAAATTTTGAGATCTTTAAGATACAACTAAAATCACAGTTAAAAAACAGATTGTGAAAAACTTTTATCCAAACCTATGATACCAAATTTTGGTCATAGTGGACACTCAAGAGGGGTGTTCATTGAGTTCCAATTAAAAATTTCGGTTTAAATGATTTGAATTAAAATTTCCCAATTTAAATAACAAGATAAACTGTAGTGAATTTGTAATACAGTAAAGGTACAATTAGGCTCTCAAGAGATTGATTAGTTCTCACTTAATCTAATCTGAAGATTAGATTAACTTTTGAAACTATCCTACTAGTTTACAATAAATACAAACACTTGCTATTTTAACTATAAGGGTAACTTTAAAATATATTTATATTTAAGGAACTTAGCAGCAGAATATTAAAAATTGTTTTAAATAAAATAAAATTTCACAGTAGTTTTAAACAAGAGGTTCATTCTCAATAAGAGACTTAGTCCTCTCAAACAATTTTATATAAACTATGATCCACACAGTAGATCGGGGTTTTACAATAGTACACAGACACTCCAGGTCCTCATACCTCTACCAAAGTTCTACGTGGGAAAACTAAACAAAAACACATAGGTTGTCCGAGTATCACTTGAACTATACCACTATCTATAGTGGGATACAAGAGTGTAAGGGAAATATTGAGTGAGGATTTAGAAATCCTATAGTTCAACACATGATAAAGTGTGTGCTTAAAATACAGAGCACACACACTACTCAAAATGTAAATAAATGAAACCCAATAGATCTAAAAAAATAGATATGATTTTAGAATGCTCTATGTGTTTTCAGTGAAGGTCTGGACTCCTTGGTTTGATCAGATTTTTCTCTGAGTCCTTCTCTAGTTTTTGTCAAAAAGGTGTCATTTTTTTCATTGACTTTTGGGTCTAGCTTGACCAGCTTGACTATATTGTGTGTAGGTGTATTTGCTGAAGCTCTTCACTCCATGAATGTTCAGATTCTACATGTTCATCATGTTTTCTTCCTTATTCTTCTATGTATGTTTGTCCTCGTGTATATCCAGAAACTTGTGTCTTATGTCTGTTAAAATACTTGTTCTCCAGTATCTTGAGGTTCCCTTTTTATATTCCTTGATCTCCAACAGTAGGAATGATTTGTACGAGGTACAGTTCTTTAAATTCCAAAAACTATCATTAATTAATACTAGATGCATTAAATTAGTCAAATATGACTGTTGCTTATAATAAACAAAGTTAAAGAAATGACACAGTGTCGGGTGTCTGGTGGTCTCTGTAACAGTAGTTGTATCTAGTGGTAGCTCCTTCTAGTCGTTGATCCAAGTACCGTTGACTATATATACCGGTGAATTCCTTTATCAGTAGCTCTCGATAGTGGTATAATAATGTACTAGTGACCCATACCAGTGAGCTTGTAACGGTAGACTTCCTAACAGCAGCTGTCACTCTGTATCGGTCGACTTGTGCATACTGGTAGACTTAATCTATCGGTAGCTCAGGTGTAACGATAATTGTCTTTATACCGGTGACCATTCTGTATCAGTAGCTCATCTGCATAATAGTGACTTTTCTGTATGGGTAGCTCATCTGCATACCAGAGACCTTTATATATCGGTAGATGATTGTCTGTCTATAAAAACTTTCCACAGATTAAGTTAGGATAAAACATTTCAATGTAAATAAAAATTTTATTAACCAAATTTTCTTGAATGAAAAATATATCCTTTGACCATTTTCAACAATATTTATATTTTGAAATTATTAACATAATCAGTAACTAATGTAATGAAAATCGGAATCAATAAACATCATTTGGGATTATCAAAACATAATTAATCATAATTGAGATTATCAAAACAGGTGAGTCCAAAAAAAAATGTCTTATATATTATAATATATGTGGCACACAGATACATGTACTTGATATGATTACTATGGGTGGGACCTGAATAATATAGCCCTGAAATGCATTGGGTAATTTTTTATCATGAGACACTATGTATGATTCTTGGTCAATTATCCTAATCTGACTATGTTATGAAATATTGGTTGTTAGCCCTAAATTATGATTATGATCTCATATTTTATGTCATTACCACATTCATGTGATGCCTTGTGGTTGTCATATTTTATTATACATCGTTGTTTAGATTATTATTCTCACATTTCTATGACACCGTGTTATTTCTCTTGATTCACATGTAATACTTTACATTATGTTATTCTTTGATTATTTCCTCATTTGGATTTATAGATCAATCCTTTCTTATATATATACCGGGATTATTTTGTAATGTATTAGATGGTTAATGGAATATAAGGTTAGGTTAATGAGTTTTTAAGCAGTTGAATTATATCCATGTTTGATGTTATTATTCTGTGATTATAATTTCCCAAATAATCATGGAATATTATTAATTTATAATTATATTATGTGTATATTTATGCAACAAATCATGGAATAATGTTTATAAAAGATAAGGGATATTAAATTAAATGTCTAAAAAAAGTATACAAATATAATATCATTATAAATATCAAATCATTAAATTACCAAAATATATAACAAAACCTAAACATTATAAATCCAAAAAAAATAATATTAAACCAAATGGAAAAAGATTTTGGTTGGTCCCTTCAAATGTTCAATTCAAAAATAATATCTAAATCAAACCCACACCTCAAAAGGAAAACATCTTCATGAAAGCCACAATCACCCTCTAATATCATTTCTACCATCCATCAACATAATCATTTATAACACATCGTAGAAAAAGTAAATTTTATCTCCTTTTTTCTGAATAATGAAAAATAAAATCTAAATAAAAATTAAAGGGTCTATAATGGTTGAGATCCCAAATCCTAAAACGTTACCTATATGTATTTTTTTATATTCCACTTATAAACTATACCAAATATTCGGGATTAAATATGTATGATTTATGAATCCATACATTTAATAAATATAATTTCACGAACACTTATGAATTCATAACACATCATCCAACATTAAAAAAACATGTATTGATAGAAATTCAAATTTTTCAATGGTTTTTAATATCTAAAATCATTCCCAAAAACGTTTTAAAATAAAAATACACCTTTTGTTATACTACTTGGATTAAATGACAATTCATTTTCCTTGAATAACGATTTATCTTACTAGTAGTGATTGCAACCAGAAAATTGAACTTCATAATTCTGATAGATCAGGGGCCACCAATTTCAAAGATAACTCATATCAAATAGATGATTTTATAAAGATAAAAATACCATCTAAAATCTCCATTTTGAGAGAATATCATAAATAGAACACATTATGAGGAGAATTGTATATCCAAGCTACCCTAAACCTCCAATAAATTCTAATAAATATAAATATATACTAATAAAGAAGGAATATATTCACCTACTTAATTTACTCACACCATCCTAGAGAAACATTACATTAATCAAACTTATTTATATTTTATCTAATTTAAATTACATAAATAATATAATCATCTAATTTTGTATAAAAACATAGAGCAATAAAATCACATCTCTAATTAATTAATCATTTAGTATCCATTAAAAAAATTGTATTACAAATTCCATGTGTCACATTGTTATTATTATCATAAAAAAATATAATTTTTATATGCTCATTTAAATATTAATATATTGTATCATTGAATAAGATAATGAGGTTTCTGAATCAATAAAAATATTTATAAACACTCAAAAATGAAAATATTTTCTGAAAAAATAAAACATATATAATCATATACCTTAAATAAGTTTGAATGAAATGAGTAACTTTATGAAAGGTATAAATTAAATATTATGGAACTTAATAGTAACTAAACATAAAATTTTAAACATTTAAGCAACCTAAACATGGATTTTGCTTACCATTGTATCTTATAGCATGAATAAGGATGAATTGGAGGGAGAAATATGAATGGAAGGGGGATATATGCTAAATAATTAAATTAAATGTTAAATAACCATGAAAAAAGGTACAAATGAAATATAATAAGATGGATAAATTATTCACAAACCAATTTATCTATTAAAGTAATCATGAAGTCCTAAGCAATAAAATTGAAGAAGATTCATGAAAAATGGATATAAAATGACAAAAATATTAATTTTTTACTAGAACCAATATCTTATCTACATGGTCACACACAAAAATGCATGGGTCTATAAACTCATTTTTTGTCTAAATTTTTTATATAATTCAATCTATATGCATATCCCATTTATTCATGAACATTAATATGGATTTGTAGAAACATTTATAGAATTTAATAATTTTCAATGGGAACATAATTACAATACTAAAAAACAGATAAAAAAATATTGATTGGTAGAATCTAGAGTATCATAAGTTATATAATAAATACCTTATGACTACAGAATGATAAAATTGATGTATCTACCTCAAGGAAAGATATTTTTTTCATAATTTGAAAATTTTATACCAATCAAGTTATTGTTCTCTAATCAAATTTTCTTGTTTAGATAATTTAAAATCCCTAATTTTTAATAAATTATTCATTTACATTTTTATTAAAACATGAAATTAAATTAAATTTTTATAAATATTAAATATGAATGAATGTAATGAAATTACAATATTAATATTCTAATTAAAATGTTTTTGTTATTAACAGACATATGTTTACTAACAACAAATATATCTCTATTATTTAAATTCTATAACGAAAAATTCTTACTGAATTGGTTTTAAATATTGATTCTTTTTTATATAACTATTTTAATTTAATTAGGTTTGTAAATTATAATTTATTGTTTTATAGAAATTTTTGAGTGATTCTGTAATTTCATTTTTTATGAAATTATATATTAATTGTAATTGAGAAGAATTATTTTAAAAATTAATTACAATTGTTTGTATTATGATGAAATCATTGAAACAATACTTATAACATCGGTATATAGTGTATGCATTTAATTTTATCAAAGGGGGAGATTTCTCTAAAATTTATGTTCACTCTAACTTTTAGTTCCTTATTTTTTTAACTCATGGAATGAAACCTATATTTATATGATCTTTTTGATCAAAAATAGCTATATTAATTTTTATTAAAATGAATCATTATCTATTAATATTTTTTTCCACCTGATTTAATAGAAAAATATTAATATTGATTATTTAATGGTTTTAGTAAAATCATAGTGGGAGAACGACCATTGTCTAACATGTTGTGGAATAGATGAGAGGAGTCTACACAGACTTCCCGTTATGTGGTGGTAAAATGTTTCATAGAAATTCATAACCATCTATTCATTTTATTGCATGGTTATCCTCATATGCACATGGGTTTCTGGATTTTTATTCAAGATACAACTTGTATAAATAAATACAATCTAATAGAGGATCAAAAAATATTAGGTAAATGCAGAATGGTTCATATTGGTGGAATTAATATGAATAATTTGGTCTATATAATAATAATTTTGATAGTTATGATGGATGTAAGGGAGATGGTAATGTGTTTTTATGATGAGTGACATAATTAGTTTTATGTGGAAATACATCATTTTTATTGGGTACCATGGGCATGTCATGGTGTATGAATTGTTTGATATAGGGACAAAAAATCCATTGGACTCATAAAAAATATTTGACATAATGGTATACTTCATGAATATTTTTTCAAGTTTTTTTTAGTTAATTGTGACTAATTTTTAGTACCAATAATTCATGAGTTCATGTTGACATCCTCTATTTCAATCCTTTGTTGAAATTACTTCTTTGATGAAATTAATATATTTTTGTAATGATATAGAATAATTATTGTGATAAGTTAATCTGCATTTTGACTCTTTGATTATTATTTATGATATTTATTTTAATTATTATCAAGTTTAAAAATATTCATCTTGGTGATGATTTTATAGATATTTATTTAAATAATATCATTAATAAGTTTCAAATTTTTAATTAAGTTCATACTATGGTAATTTTAATAGGACTATTGAAAAAGGGTTTGAATAAATAGTGATAATGATTATTATAAACATGAAATTTCATGTATTGAGTAATTAATGGAGTTAAAAATAATTATCAATAAATTTATTATAAACATTTCATGGGAATATTTAGTTGGCATAATTTGACAAGAATCTATTTGATTTCTTTTCATGTTTTGTGATTTTATTTAATGAGACGGATTACTTTAGGGATAAAAATATTTAATAGTACATTATAAATTATATTATGGGATTAAATTGGATCCATTGATGATATATTTATGTAAATAACAAATATCATTTATTAAATTTTATTTGAAATTAAATATATTAATTTTAGTAAACTGGTGTTAATTGTTATTGATGGTAATCATTAAATAAATAATAAGAATGAAATCAATGATTATACAAATATATTCATTTGATGAAAAAAATTTTTTTTACTACTATAAGTGTTTTGTATATAAATTCTGACTCTATTAAAAAATATTTTGGCCAATTCTATAAGCCCTATAAATGGATGATTGGATTTCATGATATCAAGTTATTGAAAAATCATGAACATAATTGGATAATCATTTGACGATTCTTTGTATATATTATAATGATATGGATACGCTCATTAAAATTGATATTGATATTATATATATGGTCATTTGGGGAAGGGAATAATCTAATAAATGACACATAAATATATTTATATTTTATAATGTTTATAATGTTGAAATCCTAGAGAATGTTATAATGGATTGGGATTTTTTTACCAAACAAATGTCACCAGACTGAGATATTTATTTTTAATTAGGTTATGTGACTTATTGGATTAGTCACTCACATTACTTTTTATCTAATATAGATTTGTGGTTTTCATATTTAGATAGTGAATGTGCACTAAAGTGGTTACTTGTATTCAACGACTTATTATGTATAATGATAAATGGAAATGTATGACTAGATTTTCCAATTATTATTGACTAATATGGGTTAAAAATCATTAATGATTTATATGAGTGTATATTTAAAATATTAACTATATTTCTGGGTTTGATACCACACACTACTGGAAAACTAACCTATACCAACGGTTTGGAACTGTCGGTATAGGCCTCCAAACCGTTGGTATAGCCTATACCAACGGTTTGGAGAACCGTTTCCAAGAAAGCCGTTGGGATAGGTCTATACTAACGGTTTTCGGAAAACCGTTGGCATAGACCTATCCCAACGGTTTTGGAAACCGTTGGTATAATTAATATAGAAATCTATACCAATAGTTATAGAACCGTTGGTATTTTTATTTCAAAAAAAACATTCACTGGGATTTGATCCCAGGACCCCTAGTTTATTATTCAACGACTTAACCACTAACCTGACATGACTTTTGTGAATATAATTACATAAATATATATATATATATATATGTATTCTCATAATGATTTTAAATTTTGATTTATATAATGTTCTGGGTAAAAATAAATGATAAAAAATCAAAGGATATATACCAACGGTTGTCAAAACCGTTGGTATATGCCTATACCAACGGTTTTGACAACAGTTGGTATAGATTTTGATTTTGGATTTTGATTCTGTCTAAGGTTGATTTTTGAGGGACCTTTACCAACAGTTTTGGCCAAACCGTTGGGAAAGTTGTCGACAAAGTGGAATTTTTCCAACTGTTTGGCCAAACCGTTGGGAAAGGGTATACCTATCCCAACGGTTTTCCAAAACTGTTGGGAAAGGTGGCCAAAATGTGGGCTTTCCCAACGGTTTTGCCAAACCGTTGGGAAAGGTGGCCTCAAAGTGGGATTTCCCAACGGTTTTTCCAAACCATTGGGAAAGGGAACCTATACCAACGGTTTTTACAAACCGTTGGTATAAAAGCGTTGGGAATGGTCAGATTTCTAGTAGTAACAGTTCATATAGCTGAGAAGTTTCTAATTCTTACCCACTAGATCGAGTTTGTAATAATTGATGATTCACCCATGTGTTTAAACTCTATCTCCCTCATAGATATACAATTAAGGTGGTTGATGAAGATATAACCACTTACTTGTTTCTTACTGACAACTCTATTTTTGAGTCAGACTATATAGATTCCTTTCAGGGAAAGGACTAATCATGAATCCACTGGATGCTGAATCTTCAATTTAAAAAAATATCATAGTCACTATATATTATGTAGTATAAAACTTATAACACTATAAATTCCCCCCAATCATATTACATAATGATATTAGAAGATTTGGAACCAAAATAAATTCATTAAGTAACACTATACAAACACACTCACGCTTTAGCATTCAACATAAAAATAAACATGAAATATAATTGGATACAAATGATTATGTGGTTAATACAATTATCATATGTTACAAAGAGAACACTATAAGCTATTTTCTTTCAACAAGTATAAAGGATTACAATCATTTTAGTATAGTATTTCACATTACACATATATTTTCATAAATATATATTATAATAAAGAACACCAGCCTATCTCTTCATTATAGAAGAAATCATTCAATAAAACATGTTACACCACCAAATTATGTTTCTGGTCAATAAATAATCCGAGTCATTTATCCATAAATTTCCTATGTCATTCACTTCTTTAATTTCTACATCCATTAAATTTATATATGTTTTCATCATCAACTCATTTTTATTTCATCATCCTATGATAAATGTACCCACCAATTAAATAAATCAATTTTTTCCCTTAATTAAACCAATGTTGTATTATTAATTCACTCCTAAAAAGATACATATAGTAAATGATGAGGATTCACAACCAAAAAATACCGCGCATGAAGATTATATCATTTTTACCTTACCAATCTTTGAAACATAATAAAAAATCCTAAATCTAATTTATTATTATATAGTCATCCACCAAATTCTATTCACCCATTTATAATAAGGCATAGTACCAACTAAGGCATTTTTGAAAGAAGTGCCTTTGTGAACATATCGTCCATATTTTTCTCTTTCCCTATATATCACAACTCTAACACTTTTTCTTCCAATAAATTATTGAGGAAATGAGATTTCATTTAAATTTGTTTTTTCCTTCATGAATCAATTGATTTATTGAAAATTAAATTTCACATTAAATATCATAGAATAACAGACCTACTTTTGATGACCTTCCAAGATCCATAAATAAATGCATTAAGTGAACTTACTACATTACAACTTTTGTAGATGATATAAATTATTATATTAGTATTGAAAAAGTATCAATGGGATAAAACCAAGACATAAAATTATATTTTATTCTTCAAATAATAAACAAAAATTATATAAAAAAATTCTAGGATTATAGATCCCTTGAAAAATATGTATCAAATATTCCATGAAAAATATCATCTTTAACAAAAAATAGTATTGTATCATCTAATATTTTAAGTATCAAACAGTAAACAACAAAACTAACCAATAATCCCTTATAGAGATTCGCATAAAATTACATACTAATACCAATATATATAAAATTATTATCTACATAAATAAACACATACATAAATATTATTTTAAATAATTCATACAAAACCTTTTCTATATACTAATCCTTATCTTTGGATGTTGATGCATAAGACATGGATACATTGAAGTTTCCTATAAAGGGGATTGAAATTGATTTTCATTAGGACATTTAAAAAATTTCAATGATCTTATTTATTTATTCATTAAATGATAAAACTTTAGTACCATATTTTCTATCCCTCTATTTACTCATCCATAAGACATTCTATAATTTTCCACGACCCTTCATTCCAAGTACTCTATAAAACATACTCTCTAACTCTAGAATATGTTATCTCTTTCAACCCAAAAGTATAATTTCATCTACATAGAGAAGAATTATTAGGTATATCTCATAATCCTAAAACATAAACTAATAGAAATGATTGAATTCACATCATCTCAAAACATCCACATTCATAAAACTGTCGAAATTAGTATCACTATTGAGGTTATTGTTTCAAGACAAAGAGCTTTCATTTAAAATTAAAAAAATGATATCCTTTTGATGATAAAAAATAACCTTTATATTTGTTATAAATATGGCCTCCTCTATGTCATCATGAAGAAAGGTGTCCTTGAAATCCATCTGTATCATGGAAAGATCAATGGATGTAAGTATACTTTACACCATGCGAATATTATACTTCGTAACTACCACAAAAATCATTTTCAGGAAATATATTCCATTATTATGTTTGGATCATTTCAAAAAAATTATACCTTGTATATTATAATTTTTATATCCTATACCATTAAATAGAAAAAAAAAATTTATCCAATGCTTTATTTCATTCTAATATTAATATTAACTCCCATATAATGTTGAATATTAGAGAATAAATTTATTCTACCCTATATATCTCATATTTCTTTGATTCAATTATGTTTTATGACTCTTTTTTTCATTCAGGTTCCATGGAATGCATTATAGTTAATAAATTGAATTCAATTTCATTACACTAGACTAGATTAATAACTCAAGATGTTAAACTCAACTTTATTAATGATTTTGAACGTCTATTTTCCTAAAATTGGTATAAATAATTTTTGGGGAAATATTTATTAGTTTTTCAATTACCAATGGTTTTTAGTAATTCTTGAGAATTTGAGTAGAAATTATACTAAATTATCATTCTATAAATGTGTGATAATATCATGAGTCACTATAATTTTCTAGATTCTATTTCTTATATCCAAATAAACTATTACTTTTTTAGTTGTGTTCCTCCCCTCAACTACTAATTCATCAATGTTTCTATAATTAAAAAGGATTTAATCCTTGGAGAAAATGTTTCAACTTATGATGATATAGAACATTTATTTATCCCATAGTCTAAAGCATAATTCATCAATTACCTAGACTGTAATATAACACGTGTATGTATTTTCATATATATTTTCCCTATATTATAAATCTATAATAGTGTAGGATAAAATTATAAATACATCATAGATAACAACATATGATATTTTATAATATATTATTTTTTCTAGTAAACTATTTATCAATGTATATAGAGGGAATATGTTATCTAATTATGCAACTATGTTGGATTAATTTTCCCAAATGGCCTTGAGAATTTGGGTGTGAACACATATGAATCCTTAATTCATTATAAAAGTATATCCCATCATCCATGTTACTCCATTTTATTGTCATGTCCCAAGTAATATTCTCTCAATCCTGATCAAATTTTTAGATAAGACATTTGAATGTCACATCCTTTAAATTTCTCACTATTATCATTCATAATCCACATAAACCTTCAAAATCATTCCAATTACATAGTTCTCTTCCACTATAAAAATAAGGAAAATATCATATCAAATCTTAAGAAAACAAAATGTACCATCCATATCACATATTCAATAAATGTTATGATTTAATTGGATTTCTTTTGTGAATGGGATATAGATATCCCCCATAAATTTGAGTGAACATGCTCCTACATCATGGGTTTAGGCTTCAGATCATTCAGTTGTATGAACCCTCAATTTTCATTCCCAGCACGTAGTACTCAAAAAGTATGGTGTTACTATGATAGAGATTTATTATTACCATTATATCTACCAAAATCATCTTATTATAACTAAGCTAACCAATATTACTATACAGGTCCTTTGATTCATATAAGTTTGATCGTTTAGCAATTTCACTTCCATATGAATTGCCAGTCATGTAGAGTGTATTATACGCTTTACTCCACTACTGTGGACCCTCGATAAACATTTAGAACTATATCATAAAATGTTTCTATGTATCATTAATCATATAAGTAACTAATAAATATTATAGTCCCTTATACACCAAGAATATGACTCCATTCCATTAATCGTAATTAACCGTCATTTTGTATCCATAGATTTTCATCACACTTTCAATTCACATCTTATGGTTGATCATCCTCCAAATGGTATTTCCCACGGATTCTAGGTACAATAATAGTAATAAAACATCAAACTGAAATTGAGTCGAAATAAGATTCATAGTCAACCACCCATGAATCCATTGTATAATAAAAATTGAGAAATAGGTTCTCGCCTTATTACATTATGTTAAAAAAATTAATTTTCAGAAGATGCTCTTATAAATCATTCTTTGTGATTATAGAAGTTAATATCAGTATCTCCACACTACCCACAATTCCATATAATATGTTTTAAAAAAATTTACATTCCATGACTCTTCTCTCCAGTCAAATCTTCTGATCACCAATGATTCCTTCTCTAAAGTTGAAATTCCCTTCCATTATAATTCATTATAAATCTAAAAAATACATGAACCCATATTCTCAAGAGTTTGTCATTATGGATAAATTTTTGATATTTTTTAAAAAATATCAATATCTCCAAAGTAATGATATTCTATATTTACCATACTATCATTATATTCTGGTAAGAATAAATGTTATTTAATTTCCCATACATAATGCACAAATGTAACATTCTCTGATTTTATCTGACTCATGATTACATTGAAGTAGTTCACATTATCTATCACTATATTACCTTTCGATAACCTCATTCTGAACTAGGCTTTCATTAGAAAAACATTATTTAATGTCAATTTTTTCATAAATATTCTCTTTGTCTGTCATGAATTTAGTTTTTGTGTTTTTTTGTCATATAGATATGGATACATTTCTTATTGATGACTTAACCACTAAACATAGTGAATTTTAGTATATAATTTCAAATTAACATTTCAAAAAAAAAATATAAATATTATCTCTACCAAACAAAAGATTCAAATCATTTTGGATGAGATTAAGTTATACTTACATCCACTAGAATCCATATTTAGTTATATCATCCTGTATGATTCAAACCACACAATTTTTCATCATCACATTTTTTTATTATTGTAAATCCAATTGACATTGATATAATGATATGGAAATTTTAGTTCTATAGGGGATTTTAGATGAATAATAACTATTGATCTATGATACCACTTATGAGGGAAATCACCATTCACAAAACCACCAGAAGATAAAAGTCACTTGAGATTTTGAGATGGGAAAGATAGACCACTAGAAATTATAAATGATATTACTATAATAAAATATGAAAATACCTATAACCCTACTCACCAAACTATGTAACAATATCCAATCATTATCACATATAAGAATTCATAAAAACAAATTAATAGTAAAAGTAATTAAATTAGACACAACTGATTACGTGGTTCTTATATTCATCATATGTTTATGAGATAAAACTATAAACTGACATATTACACGAATATAAATGGATTGGAATCAATATATCTAAGAAGAAAATAATAATCTTTTAATTTCTATATAATATATAGTCAAAATGAAGAACTGTACCCACCAATTCATTATCAATGTATTGAACCAATGAAATAAGTTTTTCCACAAAAATAATATATGGTCATCCCTCTTTGCAATTCAGTTGATCTATCATTCCTCATAGGATTCAATACCTCAAATGTTACAACTAGTAAAAATACTCTGGCTTGCAGCATCAAGGACAATATGATCTATATAATTAAAAAAGTTAAATAAGAAAACAAATAAATTTAAATAAAATGACAATAATTAAGAAATTTGATTCACCATAATCTACCAAAAATACCACAACCTTGAACACCATTTTAATATGATAAAACTTAATAATAAATATTCTTGATTATATTAAATAATATACAAAAAACCATGAGTGATTATTATGGGAATGGAAAGTATTGTATTTAAGGTGTATATATATTGTATTAAGATTAAATTTTTTCTTTTTAAAGTGTAATGGGGTAGTTTTCATTGAGGTAAATAAAATATCAAATTGACCATTAAAATATTTCATTTAAATTTATCGGTAATTGTATAATTTAGATTATATATATGTAAAAAACCAATATAATTTTTTTTAATTTTATAAAATAAATTAAAAAATAACAAATATAATAATGGAATTTATATAAAAAAATGAAAATGTCAATTATTTTTAATGAATTATGAGTTTATCCATTGAAACATTAAAATTTTATATTCGGTTTAAATAATTATTTTATCATATTAAAATTTCTGGGTTTTTAATACTAAATACATATTTATATTCCTTATATCTAAACTAGAAAATAATGTATTTTTATTTTTAATATGAATTTTGTAGAGAATATTGACAAAACAATTTCAAATATAGCTTCTTTTAGGACATAATTTTGATATAATAATGACATAAATAATTCTTGAAAGTAATTTATGATCCAAATTATGTTTAATCATAAATATAATTTTTTTAAACAAATAAATTCAATTTCTAATGCAACATAGAAATTTAAAAAACCTAACAATAATCTTTGTTCCATTTTAAAACGTTTTATGATTATTTTGTTTTTTCCTTTTGTATAATTCATTATATTAATGAGATTATTTTGTTGAAATGATAAATGGTCATGAAAGTATATATTTTTAGTTAAATAATGTTAACATACTAAATAATAATACTATTTAACATCTTGGTCATTAGGTAAAATAATTTTAAATTTTTTATCTCATAAGAGTCCTCAATTTCAAGTAAATATACCACAACTAAAACAATTAAAATATAACTACAAAATATATGATTCATTTGTAATGATCGGTCAATATCCCCCATTATAATATTAATAATCGTGGATATGTATTGGTCTCCTCCCGTGTTATTCATTCAAGATATTATATCATTAGAAATGGATATATGGATGAGGTAGTGATATATTATCTTCAATTTATTTATCATCATTGATTATCATTTCTATTAATTAATATAATACCCCCTAAAGCTATTAATTAATACATAAATATTATATTGAAGTTTTTATACTATAATATTAATTTATAATCTAGTTATAAATTTTTTATATAACCCCTCTATACTTCAATGTATGGATACATGATCAATTCAACTACCAATAATGATGATGGCTCTATTTACTAATTCCTTTAATACCAACTATTATTTTTTTTATTATATATATGTAATTTTATTTTTTTCATGCATCCAAAAATAACTTTCCTACTAGATAAATTATGATGACAAATACTGAAACAATTAATGAAAATGTGATAATTCAAAAAAAATGTCACGATAGCTTTTATCATTATCAAATGAATTTTCAATAAAAATTAATGATAAAAAATAACATAAATGAATATATAAATATTTTCAATGATGGCTTGACAAATAAAAATTAATTATATAGGAGTTGTATGTGTGATGAAGCAATACGAGACAATGATAAGGGGAATCCTCTCCCAATTACATCTATTGGATTATCTTATCCATGCCATATATATGTTTCATTATTACCAACATATTTTTCTTAATTCATCCCTTATATAATATTTTATACCAAAATCATAAGGTTATATGACACTGGTTACCTATCTTGTTTACATTAATTATTTATTCATACCCAACTCAATTGAACTTTTTATTTCTAAAAACTATAGAATATTTAATTTCATCCAACATGGTCATTTTCGATGATAAAATTACATTTTAAATTGGTAAATAATTTTATAAAAAACATTTCCCCTCCCTCTAAAATATTGGAAAAATAATTATTTATAAAATTTGTATTCAAAAATAAATTTTCTATATTAAAATATCTATAATATCAATAAATAAAATATATTTTGTTCAAAATCTGTAGAGATAGGTTCTTAAAAAAATATATCAATATTTTCATCACTATAAATTATCTTCAAATCAACAATATTTTTGTAACCATCAATTTTTCTATCATTGTAATCAATACCAAAAAATATAGGTTTATAATTTTCTTAAAAAATTTTATATGTATTGAAATAATTATATGTTTTAGTTATTAATATAATTATATATTATATTTATTAATATAATTATATGTGTCATGTATATTAAAATTATTATTTTGTAATTAAAAAATACATTATTTGAGTATGATAAAAAACACAAATTTTCGTGATGAATAATATGAAAAATATATTCATTTTTTTAAAATAAGTGTATATGTATTTAATAGTTTTATGAAACTATTGGAATTTCACATTAATCAAAATTTTAGGGAATTAAAAAAAACCAAGTACAAAACCTTTTAAAATGCTAATAACCACTAGGTTAGAGCTTAAATCATCAATGAATGCTTCCAACAATTTATACCATTTGTTCTTCATTAGAACTATTGAGGATTTGTATAACATACAATGACTAGGTATGATTCATATACGAATGGTGGTATAGTGTTGTACACCACCTTCTGTGGTGAATGTTTTTTTGAAAAATTGATCAATCCCGATGAAAAGTTTCAATAAATGTTTTACGAAATATTTACTATGGGGGTAATGTACATACAATAATTTTCTTAGTATCATGAAATAGAAATTTTCTAATATAAATTTTTAAAACATGATAAAAAATGATAACTCAAATAATACATGCTCATGTAAGATTAATTTTCCCACGAAAAAATTAAAAAATAACAAAAAATGAGAGATAAAAAATTTAATCCTTATAAAGAAAAGGTCAATTGAAATAACAAACTCTATTTAATAATAAATCACTCACAAATCATTGAAATTATATCAATATTGAAAATAAAATAACAATAATACACATACGGAACCGTTGTATTCCCCCCGCCAAACCATATATTTTCAATAGTTCAAGTATATAATGGCTAGAAAGTAAACTCCTTTATATAATATAAAATTGAATTGGTCCACTCATGATGAAATAAACATGTCAATTAGTTAAAAATTTTGGGTTCTTTAAAATTTATGATGATATTAATAGGCATTGACTAGTTACACAAGCAACATCATAGTTCGAGGTGGAGGTGAAGTAAGTTGATAAGAGGTTGGGCATAGATATGACAAACTACAAGAAGGCCATTAGAAGTAATTTTATGAGACTACGAGATTCCCTTTAACTAGGTTCTCTAAAATAAGAACCTATATAGGTATAAATTTTAGTAGAAGTTGATCAACTACCTGAATCATCATGTGAACTTTTCCTTGAGTTCCATATTCCAATTCAAAATAAGGAAATCACGTTTCTATATTCACTAAAATCAATCAATGGACTCAGGTTACCATTAATTTTGAAACAATTGGACCCCTAGTTTAATAATAGGATAAGGAGTTCCCAGCACACACAACAATATTCATGTCGACATTTAAGAAATAAATATCATTAATTCCATGTTTCATGTAATAATTAAATTGAAAAAAATAATATAATGGTTCTTACATACCACACAAGTACTCATACCAGAAGAATGTGATGGTTATGGGATAAAATAATGAAAAATTAAAGAATTACTAAAAAACCAATTTAATATATTAAGGGGAATTAATGAAATAACTAAAATGGTAATAGTAAACAACTATGATAATAATTACATGAGGGTCACCTTATGTGGCTGGAATTTTTTCGTGGGATTTATAAGTATTCATATTGTCTTATCCCAGTAGAATCCTACACAATTAGTTCAAACCATCCATGGAAATACAAATTATTGGAATAGTTAGTAACATCACTACAAGGGATCCCATAAGTGTTGTTAGCAAAAAAAAAATTATAAATGTGAATGTTCCCTTAATGAATCAGTGAAAAAATTCCTTCCCACATCCAAATGGTCATCACAATCAGGGAGGTCTCCATCATACATCATTAATTTTGTTGAATATTTATATAATGTTAATCACAACAAGCCAAAAAAATCTTCTAATTTATTGGAAAATATCGTCCTACTTGCCCATTATATCATCAAAGAGATATGATCTAACAAGGTTGGTGAGTGAGTATATTTATACGGTCAAAGGTAAAAAAGATGTGAAAAAATTAATTGTATGTTAATAGTTATATAATTATATTATATGAGTAGGTTTTAATATTTAATTAATGAAAATTAATTAAAAAAATCGAATTACAATAGTGTTATTCATTATAATTTTTTATGATACTATTATTTCTATGGATCATGTTACTACTGAAGCTCCCTTTTGATATTGGAATTGAATAATGGAAATTCTAAATTGTGACTATGAAATGAGCTTAGGTTATGTGATAAAATCAAGAACCTGGGTTGTACACCATAGTGAGGAATCCTAGTTTCCTTAACAAAAATTTGATTAGGTTCCTTACTGACTAGAATTTAGGGAACCAGTGTCCTCGTTTCATGTTCCATAGTCACCTGAGTGAACCACATGATCTCTCAAGCTTTAGGATCCTAGGTAAACATATTTTTCTATTAATAGATCCATATAAAGACACCATTTATATAAACTTGGTCAATTTATGTGTGAAACCTCAATCAAAAATATTATTGACATTCCTCAGTCTCCAATACCAATATGATAAGCTTAGTAAAGAATAAAACATAATAAAATAATTATGTAATTGTTTCCCAATAAGGATTAATATAAAACAACCATAATGAAAACTCACTTTTACCCAATCCCTATAACACTAGGGTAATGGAACCATCTTAAGAGATTCGTACTAATATGACACACAACTAGTTAACTTGAAGACTACACCACTAGGGAAACCACATTTCCCAACATTCAATAAGGGAGACCATGTGACACCCCATAATGTTAAAAGTTTAAATGGTTATATGTAAATATCAATGAACACTTGGTGAAACTTTTTTTAGGATCCTACATGATTAGAACTCCAGAGTTTAGTGGTATTTTCCGAGATTAGTGACCCAGATGTGTGAACCTATAGCAAGTTCACACTTGTGTGTGTGAGTGAGGAAAACGAGAAATGGAATGAACAACTATTGGACTATGATGTAAGGGATTATTTTGATTACACATTTTGGCATGAGGGTGGTCTTCGGGGAGGGTACCACATTTTTGTGGGGAAACATTTTGGTACCTGGAAGTCGAGGACTCCATGTCCATGTGAAGGAATAATGCATGTGCTATAACAAGGCCAATTTATTACATTTCTATCAGATAATTATCCATCCAGACGTATAGTGACACTACCTAGGTTGAAATTTAGGGCCCACAATAGGGGCGTTGTTCTCTAATGGGGGATGAATGTAACACCCAAGAATACTAATGGGTTAAAAGGATAAATTTTACTAACCATGTGAACTGGGTTTACTTTTCTTATTGAGTGCCTACCTGATTATAAAATAATAGTCTGGTGTTCTTGTCCTAGAGTATTAATTAGGATGGGTTACCTCATGATATGTATTTTGGGGATTGTGTGAATGAGAAAAACTCACAATTAAAATAACATGAGTATTCAAGTTGGTAAATTCATTAGTATGGTGGCCTATTCGAGTAACAAAGTTGTCCTAGGGAGGGGACCACATGTCCGTGGGGAAACTAGTGCAAATTTTTTCTATAGAACCCGACGTCTATGTTAATATGTGATTCTTATTATATATTTAGGACCAATTGTTATAGAACACTTCTAATAGACATCAATGAGGGTTCCCCAATCATCTTAGGTTATCACCAGGGTGACTCTTTTCCCTATCACTCAACTAGGATAACCACATCATCCAAATATCCACTATATAGACACTTCACACTATCCCCCTGTTATGAAACCCCATACTCCCTAGATCATCACTAGGATGACACTTCACTATAGTGTTATTTGTATAAAAATGATGCAATGACATAATATGGGTGAATTGAGTTATTAATTTTTTCTTTCTGATCTCATTGTCCCTAAAAAACTCTGATATTTTCTTATCAATAATAAGTAATAGAATAAATAATATATAACATAAGAATATAACATAGGTAATTTATAGTCTTCTATAGTAAAACAATCTCTTAATTCACTCCATAAAAACTCTACTAAATCATTTTATTGATTTTGACTATAAAACTCCTCTATCTATGGGCTGCCTAGCTGAGTGATGGTGGATGTTACTTGTTACAAAGGTTTAAGAGATCTGAACCAGTATATCCCTATATAAGACATGTTTATAGCATTATCATTCTCAATCACAATGACTGTAGATATATAAAATTTGAATAGGAAGTTGAAATAAGTAAAGAACATAGTTTCAAGAAACAACTAGAAGATTTGGATGAAATGTACATATAAGATGGATATATTCAAAGAGTATCTCTAGATGAAATTTGATTTCAATGAATAAAATATAAATTAATAAAAATAAAATTCTCATGAAAAAGGACATATTATGTATATCTCTATTATATCTTGAAATTTTTATCTCATCTCTTGATAACTTATGTTTTATTATATAATCTATTTCATGAACTAATAACCTCTTATCCATATTATAACTATAATTTTAAATATGAACTAAACACACTAGATAATCCCAATGGTTGAACGGATAATATAACTAAAAGGA
Source organism: Viscum album (assembly GCA_963277665.1). NCBI lineage: Eukaryota > Viridiplantae > Streptophyta > Magnoliopsida > Santalales > Viscaceae > Viscum > Viscum album. The sequence goes on along the minus strand of OY728120.1, from coordinate 530,062,105 downwards.
TGAAGAGACATGATCTAATTTAGTGTCTCTATTTATTTAGTAAATGTTGAATGAATATGTATGGATGGATATATCAGATTTTTTATTCATCTAATGTTTCCGTTCTTGGGAGAAAATATGTTTTCCAGAAAATGTCTTTTTCTTTTACAAACAAATCCTTTTCTAACGAATTTAAAAATGTATGTTTACATGAAAAAATATATGTCAATATCAAGGATCCAAATAATATTTATTCTCAATAAAATAGCTCGATCATCATAAGATATAATTATAGAATCACTATTTCCATAATATAATTATATCATTCAATGATAAAAAAAATTAATGATAAGAAACATATTAAATATTCAACTTCATCGACACGTAAGATAATTGATTTTGATTTATTGTTTCCATAATATGAATCTTATTCATAAAAATTAGAATATATATAAGGTAAATCCTTTTTCATTTGTCTCCTCAGATAGTATTTCACTATCATAAGATAAATGAATTATTATATGATTTTCTAGATGAACGTATGATATTCCATTTTTGAAGGACCTTTCTATATGATAATTCATGTATGATAAAATAATTAAAATGTTAGATAAATCCCATAAGAAAAAATAAAATCCAATATCATTAAAAAAATTTATTTATAATTATGATAAAATTTAAAATTCATAATGTAAATTAATTAGTTACATAAATATGGATTGTTTTGATCATCAAAACACATAATGTATTGAGATATGATTCTATAATAAAAATATATACATAAATCTCATCCTTTTTTATGATCACAAACCCCATACACTAATAACCAAAAATTTTATATTCAAATTCTATCATATGTAAAACTTTCTATTTATGTGTTATATGTTCCTATAACAAATTATTAGGTTCCCTAATCCATTAAAAAATATTTTGATTCTCTTCTACCCATTTTTTATATAAAAAATATAAAATATATAATGAAAATAACATTTTTAATGGAAAACAAACACATATAACTTGTTATGGAAGGGTGTATTAATGTTTAACTGGATTTATAATGGGATTAAAAAAACTAAATACATACAAATGTGACATGATATAATAAAAAAATAATATTCAATGAAAAAATGAAAAACAAATAAAGAATGTGATGAAAATCATTAAAAGGGAATGAAATAATTACCAAATAAAATTATTAAATTACAATTAAAATTTTTAGAAAAACCCATGATATACTATTAGTTAATCATATTATAAAAGTGACGGAATGTTTTTCATTTGGATTTTAGTCAATGGTGAAATTCTACAGAGGAGGTTTCATGACCGATAGAGGTTATCCTAGAGGTAAGGATGAGGTTAGAATAGGGTAATATAAACCTTTTCCAACTCAATCATGAAGAATGGTAAAAACGGAACTATAATTTATAGAATAGTATCCTTCATTTTCACTTTCAATGTACAATTTTTCTTTATGTGTTAAAGGGAACCTGTTTTAGGGAGTATGAGAACTCATTAGAATTTCATGGCGAAATTTTTTATTCACCATCGAATAGATCACATCTTGATAAAAATTATCCATTAAATTTTGATATTTGGTGGGATATCAATATTTATAGTATTTCCAAAAAATATTTTTTACATCGTTATTGAAATATAGGATCTCATCACATATCAATCTATTTCACCATATCATTATCATCGAGGACCAGTAAAGTGAGGTAATCATGTCATGAATTTTGTGATAAATTTGAAATACATTCCAACATATAAGAATTTTTAGAATATATTATATTCAAATTTCATAGTGGATTTAACTATTCATTATAGAAACTAGGTGCACTAATTATATTTGTATAAATTAGAGGGACTGATTAAGAATAATTATCCACAATAATGTCTTTCTCATCATAGGTAGTGAATATCTCCGTTAGCTTTGGTAAATAAATATTATTCTTTTGAGGAAGAGATATATATAATATCATTCACAAATAACTAATGAATAATTGAAATCACATCATCCAAATGAGAATATATTTTGGATAACAATCCACTTTTCCATGGTTCGTACAAAAATGTGGAATCCTTATGTTCTTACAAAGATACTTACTTAATCTATGAATTTTTTTTAATAAATAGTTCTACTAAAATTTATTTGAGACTACTAAAACCCGTTGATTTTTATTTAGGGAATGATTATAATGATTTAAACGTGAATAATTAATTCTCACTTGGAAAATTTAATATTATGAGGTGAATGAAATTCAAACTATACAGAGGTAATTCTTGTAGCAAATCTATGATGTGTGTGAGAAAAAAACATCTATTTTTTTAAAACTCCAATATGGGTCTCTAAAAATATATTATTCGTTAGAAGACTCTATTATTGATTCATATTAAATAAATTGTGTTATGGACTTCATGTCCCAAAAATATGTCTCTGAAACAAAAATTTAATTAGTAGTTGGTATCTTCTAAATATACTCATCTCGGTGTCCTAAATAATTTTTTTTCATCCAAAATACCCTATGTAAGTGAATTTTATACAATAAACCTTACATCAAGTCAAGTTTCTATAAAATAATTATTCAATAAATTTAATTATTCAATTATATCGTTATTCCTAGAAATAATTAGACCACTATAATCTTCATTATTCGTAATGGTCATTTTAGTGATACTATGTTCTATGTAATTTCTCACTTAATCATGGTGATCTTATTCAACATGAGAGGGATGAATTTTATTCATATTATTCTTTATAATAGATACTAAAATAAAACATTATTTAACTATTTCATATACATCATGTTCAGAGCAAAGAAAATCATTTCAAATAAAACAAACTATATAACGCTTTATTTTCAGTCTAGTCTCAACTAGTGGAGAAATATAAAATTGGATTAAAATATGAAAATATTTTTAAAATGGAATAATATATAAGTATTATTTCTAAATTTATATAGAATATTGCCAAATTATCTTTAGTTTTAGAATATTGAATCACTTAATGTAAACCAACATCAAGAGGAGCTGATTAAACAATGACATATTATACTTAATATTCCCCTTTTTACGTGGCTTACTCATTTATAGAATCACCTTGGGGTTAAATATTATCTATGAAAACCACATGTATTCTAAAATTATAATCAGTAAGAGACAATACATCATATATACCATCCATTACTATACTATAAGAAACTACTTCTTTCTATCAGTAAGAAAAACTACTTGAGATTTCTCCCCCTCGGCCTGTGCATGATCTAATTCAATATCTTTATCCGACACAAATGGTAATAGATTCACTGTGGAAAATATAGAAATACCCACTTTATTTTTAAACAACCACATTGAGATTGGTCAAACCATGAAAATTTTCATCCAAATTTTCATCTTGGAGAACATTGGATTTCAAAAATACTATCATAAAGATCATTCCAAAATTATAAAAGGTTATTGAATCGTTCCGAACAAGAAACATGTATCTCAGTATATATCATTCCAAATTTATGTGTCATTCATTTAGAATTACATATGTTAATATAATATCATGAAAAAAACTTTTCAATCCCAACACTCCTTTATGAAATCACTGAAGGAATGAATATGACGAGAACATTTTTTTAGGATTCGTACACTTTAGAACCTATTTTCTAAATCGTGAATTATTAAAACAGATTTTATATTCTATAACTTTAGTTCATCATATATAATATCTAATGGGGTATTGAATTTTAATTCCCTCATATTCTTACACTGAACAACACATCCCATTACCACTGATGACCTTGAAACATCCTTAAAATTTAGTATCAATGTGATGGGGTCATTAGTTTCACTAAAATGAAATAATTCATGCTCATAGAAATAAAAAAAGTATTTTCAAAACAAAAATCATCACCTATTATCATAAAAAACAAACTATCAGTCTCTATTATTGATAACCTTTTTCATTAGAATGTTTATTTGAATCATCCAACAAAAATTGATCACCTTACCACAAAATTATTTTCATAATGACATATATCATATTGATATACATGGGGAATAACTATTAAAAAATTGTGTTTCTAAAAATAAAAAAAGGAAAGGATTTTCAAAATAATTAAGAAAAAAATGGTTTTATAGTGAAGGAAGAGATATATAAGGTTGATAATGGTTAGATGATTTCATGTGTAAGATGAAATTTCACCCAATATTTTGAGAAAAATTAAAGGTCCCATATTGTGATGTGATTAGTAATAATTATAAAATAGGTAATGTGTCCCACTAAGAAACAACTAAAAACAAAATGGACTCTCTAAAAAATTAAAAAATTATAACTAAAAATATATTATCATAGGGAAAAACATTAAATAAATAATTATAATAAATTTAGTTTAAATTATCCAATGAAAATTATGATTTGTTAAAATAAAATTGATCAAAAGGAAGTTAATTATTACAAATATCTACTAATTTATTCTCTGTAGAAATGAATTATTCATAGATTTCACTTTATTTGCATGATCACTTATGAAATATTTTCTAAGATCAATATTTTTCATCTATAATAGTTTATTATATTTTTTTATAAAATTTTGATCAAACTTATGTTATTAAATTTTAAATGTATGTGATTAATATTGAATAAAAAATACATCAATTGGGGTTTCATCTATATCACCGATGAATAATAACATAATACTATAATATATTCCTATTGGACAGTTGATAATGTTAGAGAGTGATGCGTCTTACTGTACAACAATACTAAATATTTTCTGAAAAAATTACAAGTTATGGTTATGCTTTTCCTATCCAGTCTTCACCCACAAAATCTATAATTTATGATTGAAGATAATTCAAATTCATGGGTTCCTAGAAAATTAAATGAAAAATATGCAATTCTGTTAAATAATTTTTAAAATTATTTTGGCAGTAATCAATAAATATTCATTTTTATTTGATCAGAATCTTTGAAAAATAAATGTTGATACATTATATATGGTCTATATTCAGTGACATGAAACAAGCTCCAAACTACTACACTATATATCTTATTTTCAACTGGCTTTATTACATTATCCATGTCATGTTTAATATTAGATCTCATATGATTTTATAAATTTATACTTATATCATGTACAAATATTTTATATAAATCAAGTATAAATTTTATAGAGTTTAAAATATTTCATTTTTTTGATAAATTTTAAGACCAAGAAAATATTTTAACTCCCACATCATTCATATTGAAAATTATTATTACATGTGTTTTGAAAAATCATTACACATTTTTGGATTTTTTGATCCAAAAATAAATCCATCAAAATTTATTTTCACAATAATAGTATCCTTTGATGACGTTTTCTTAAAAATATTAGGGTCCTCAATCCCACATTTAAATCATTTTTTAAAATATAAACTTATTCATTCATAATGTAATTTAGGGATAGTTTAAGACCATATAAATATTTGATATGTATGATTGTTTTTGAAATTGAGGTTCATCGAAAGATAGATAATTTTCATCATATACATCATCCATTAGAAATGTATTTATTAAATTATATTTAATCCCCAGATAATATAATTTGAAATTTATATAAGATGCATATGATAATGAGATTTTAATGGCTTCAAATCAAGACACTGCAATAAAGGCTTCCTCATAATCCATTTCTTATTAACCGTAACCATTAGAAACTAACCAATAAATATTTCTATTAAATAAAAACCATGATCATATTTCAAATTCATATATATCCATTTAGTTCCATCAACAAGATAGTCATATGGTCTATATACTATTTCACATTCCTTGTTTTTTTAAATTGGATTAGATCTTCTATCATAGATACTTCTAAATTTTCACCATATATGTATTCTATAGGGTTTTTGGATAAATATTTGAATACATTTTAGAGAATTAAAAAGTTTTTTATAGACTTATATTACAACTAACACTTACATCTATATATCCTATAACATTTTATATAGTATGGCCCCTGCGGTTTCCTAGTTCTGCAGGTATAACACATTCTGGTTCATCATAATCAAAATCTTCAACTTCAGATTATACTTGATCATATTCCAAATCATCATCCATTCTATTATTAAAAATAATTTATGTTCCATGTTATCCATAGAATCACTAATTTTATACATTTAAGTTATTTTATGATCAAACAGATCACATTAATCAAACATAAAATGAGTAGATTATTTATGTATTTTAGAGACCCTAAGCCTGATGTACATGGTCATTACATTACATTTGTGTAATACTTAATACATAATAAAAAGAGACACACAAGGATCGTAACAGTTTAGTGTCTTTGGAAACTCGGAATATTATCTTCTAATCGTGGTGAAAGATCTTCAACATCTCCATTAATGACCTTCCCCTTTGTTTTCTTACCTAAAACATTTATTTAAATCATGGAGAAGAGAAAACATATAATGGGTGACCTCAAATGCTCATTAAGGGTAATCATAGAGAACATAAACCAATCCTTAGACATTTGAATGTAAAAAAACATGAGCATAAAATCTAAACATCAAAATCTTGATCAATGACATAAAACATGGCAGTACAAAAGGCATAGATCACGAAGAAACATTAATTATGATAAATTCTCATGGGAATAAAACATGTAATTGTGGGAAACCATTAAGCACATGATATGATTTCCATAGTAGCCAAGGCATTATAGACAAGACCATCGTAGTGGATAGAGTCCCTTTCTGAATCGAGTTTACTCCCCATTCAAATACTGTATCACTGAACCGGATTAACTTACCATTCCAGCCATGTCTATCTCAAGTGATATAAATATTTACCCAATGCATTGGGGGGAGATATAGGTCTCGCCCATCTCATAATGAAATCATTCTTACTTGTGCCACAGCATAAACATAAATCATTCATCATAACCAAAAGAATAAAATGGGTTTCATAAATATCATTCCATCATAACATAATCCATATAAAACAAATTTATATCATTTCATTATAAGAAAAGTGAAACCATGTAAATAATAGATACATTATACATGAAACATACACATATGAAATAATGTCATCTTAGATGGAAAATGGTTTTAATAAAACAGTTGAAATGAATTCTTGAGAAAAATATCATTTCTTCATCAAAATCATTTTCTTTTCACAAAATGTCATGCAATTTTAAAAGAAAAGGATTTTGTTGAAAATAGTCATGAAATATTTTGGAGGTAGATTCAGGTAAATAAGACTTTATAAAACCATAAAAATCCATTCATACTGTATAAGTTAAAAATAACATTCTCCTCGTACGTTTTTCGGAAAAGTCAAAAAGTACATTGTATGATAAACAAAAGAAATATTCCTTCCATACGATGTGGTAAAAGTAAGAAAAGGGTAAAAATGTCTTAACAATACATGGAAGGAATGTAAAAATTTTATGAAAACATTTTGAGAGCATATAGACATGGATAATAAACATAACCCCCAATAAATACTTACGAGTAAACAATCTCAGATAAGAATGAGATTGGAATAGTTATCCCTTACCTTAGGTCCGATATGCTTCGTACGTATCAGAACCTCTGGTAAAATGATTTAAATAATTTCATTGACTTATTACAGAGTCATATTCATTGTTATTATATCATATATGGTTCACTTATGACTTTATATTACCCATTATTTCGTAAATTCCATGTTAAAGAGTGTTTTGGGTAAAATCATTTCATTAATCATCCGTGTTTTGACTTGTAATTATTCATATGATTACTTAGGTCATGATTACATAATTCCAGAATATAAAACATGATTTATAGATAATATATATTCAGAATATACATATATATAATAGATCGATAAATGGAATGAAATTCACCATTCGTGGAGATGGTAGGCCGTACGTACGCATGAACGTTGTTTTCGTTTACTCATTGAATTGAATGGAATTAATTGGATGACTTACATATATATATACATAAAACCAGTATCATTATTATCTCATATATTTCATGATTACTTATTATATATACTTTATAATCATTCATGAATGGTTAATCATTGAGAATGAATCTCATCGCGTCGTGGAGACGGTAGTCCGTACGTACGCACAAGCGATGATATCATTCCCATAATTATTGAATATAATTAGAGTGGATGATACAATATATCAGAATCTGTATTATTTTATAATAACTATTTATATTTATTTTTTACACCATTATACCCATCCAAGTAAGGTGGTTTTGGAAAAACAGATTACACCACGGCGTGGAGGCGGTATTCTGTACGTACGCACACGTGGTGATTTCGTTTTCCATAGGAATAATAGAAGGTGAAATGGGGTTGTTTCATATTTATAATAACATATCGGTATATTAGTGATACTTATGTTATTACTTTATAATTAAACAATTAAATAATAATATGTTGAAGAAGAAATAAGCTTGAAAGAATCGGTAGAAGAGATTACCTCTTCTTCGACGCACCTCCTTTAAACTTCTTCTTAGGGAACTAGGGTTGGTCTTTTGAGAAGACCAGTACCTCTATAAGGTCTCTAGGGAAGTGTGGAAGTGAAATGGGCAGAGGTAGGCCACGATTCAAGGCTCAAAATTGTGTGAGGAAGAGAGGGATGATATGCCCTTTTATAAGGGAGGAGAGGGGCACCTTTGGAAATATAAGAAATATTAGTTTATATTAAATCCCAACCCCACATAAAAACTTCAAAAATGACTCATATCTGAAGAATATATGTGATAGGGTTGTAATAGCATCAACCAATAAAATTTATACATGTTAGGAATTTATTTTAAACATTATCAACTTGATTTATACTTATTTATCAATTTAATTTTATTTGTGGTAATAATATTCTAAATTTTAAATTTTTATAAATATTTAAAAATGTGTTTTGAATTTTCTATGATTTCACACTTTATGACTTTATAGAACATATACATTTTAATTTATTATTTTTAAATATTTTTGTGATTTTTAAACAATTTAATGATATGTTATTTTTATAAAATAACAATAGTGTCAATTTTGACACTATTCATTTATTTGAATTTAAATAACTTATATACAGAATATATGTTCGAACTAAAATATTTAATAGATTCATAAAATGTTATAAGTATCTAGAAAATTAGTGGAGCACATTAAATAATTCATATAATATTTATTTTAATATTTTTATGATCATTTATTTGATATTTCTATCAATAAAATAATTTCAACATCAATATTGTGTCATAATTAATGATAATTATTTAATACTAAAATTATAAATAAATTCATACGATGTAGATAATTGTATTAGCTTTCTGGAGATTATTCATGTTCGAAGTTTCATTATGTTTATCAGTCAATTAAAATTATTACACTTATAATATTTAAAAAAATGACATGTTGTCACTTTATTTGGTTTTAATAATTATTAAATTATTTTCATGGAAACAAGTCCATTAAATGAATATAATCCTACCCTTAGGTGATATGGGTCGACTTTTATTCATCCAATAGGATTTTAGAAGGTGTTAGGGTAATTTTATAATCTTATATTTACCCTTAATTACCCGATTTTCCATTAACTATTGTAAATAAAATTTACCGTAGTTACTATTCATAATGCCCAAAAATAAAAAGTAGTTTATTAATATAATTTTGACCCACTGATTAAAAATATGGAATATATTTTTCAAAATTCAATACACATAAGTTGCAGAAATTAAATTAAAATTAATCCTGTTTTCCAAAGAAAACGGGGTTTTGTTTAAAACATTGCAAAAGATTGAATTGATTTAACCTACGAATTCAATGTAAAATCAATGTCAATGACATACACAATATTAAATGGTAAATATATATTCTATTTATTCTTTAAAAAAATTCAATATTATAATTTTAAAAAATAAATTATTACGATGGGAAAAGTTGTTTTTAATTAAAATATAGCGTGCTTTTACAATTCATTAAAATAAGAAATTTATAAAAATAATATGAAAATTTTATCCAAAGTAAATTTTTATATCCTGATTCCAATGAAGAATTTTATTTTGTCAAATTGAACTTATAAACATGTCAAAAACTAGATTTAAAGTGGGTGCGCCATCAAAAGGCGGGAAAACTGCATTTTTTTGAAAAATACTTATTTTACCCGAAAAATTTATTTTTTTCTTATACCAAGTTATAGAAAATGTGTAAGATGAATAAATATTGAAAATTTAGTTAATACTATTCATAACATCTAGTTCATAATAATATTATAATAATATATCGTTGTTTAGTAAAACTCAGTATTGCGTACAACACACGCTATCGAGGAAGGTCGTGATTGCGTGAAATGCAAGCCAAGTTAGGGTTTCGTGTAGTGCACGACTCCTTTGTTGTTTCGTATAACAAAATCCAACCATATTTCATTAATAAATTGAATATATATATATATACTCAATGTTGCGTAGAATAACTACTATCAAACAAACTTGATATTGTGTGTAGCATGTTCCAAGATTAGTGTTGCATATACTGCAAGCTAATACGGTGTTGCGAATAACGCAAGATAATCTTGGGGTATCATAAAACACAATACATCAAATAATCTAAAAATAATACTTCTCATAAAATCTAGGGGGGTTACATTCTACCCCCCTTAAAATGAATTTGTCCCTCGAAATTCATCGGGGTTATAAATAGTTGACTACATGAAAGTTTCTTCAATAGAAACCCACATACTAAAACTTAATTTTAAAAAGTGATGTATAAAATATAAAAGTTACCCAAATCAACTCATCAATAGGTTTCCTCGTGGGAGAACATAGGTGAAAATATGGATATGGAAGAGAAATCTAAACATCAAGTTCTGATGGAGAGTGGTAGAGAACATGACTATGAAATAGCCAAAAATCACAAAGCCATAGATTTGTGATGATATAAGGTACCATATAATTCATCTGATATAAGGGCACTATGACAACATTTTTGGTTTTCAGGATCATTTATCTAATGTTGAAGAAGTTTGGAATAAAAAGAAATACTTACTTTATTTTGGTACAATCTCACCGTTGTTCGTGCCTTGAACAATTTCCAATTCATCTCTTAAAGAAATGAAGTTGAATTTTTCATTCATGAAGTGTTAGTAGATCATGTGATAGAATGATGAGTCATTCCATCTATTTCAAACAAAAGGATAGAAAAAATTATCAAATATACATAAGTCCATATATGGTGTGGTTAATCGTATACGATTCCAAAAATGGACTTATACATCAACTATCATACTGATTAATAAAATAAAACTAATTTCTAATAACCAGGGACATTCTGTAGGCTAGTGGTATGCGAAAAAGGCCTGTCGAACTTCGGTTGTGGGTTCGATTCCCACAGCCTTGTCCGACGCGACGGGTTGTCTCCCGTCCTGCAGGTTGTCCTTTTTTCTAAAGATACATTATTATAACATTCCAATAATAATATCGAAAATGTTCTAGCCTTAAAAAATATTAACTTATGTCCAACATAATCTATTTCAATCTTTAGGCTTATCCAAAATACTGTTGTCCAATCTCATATTATAGTGAAAACAATTACCAGGGAGTTCATATAACAAGCATGTTAATACCATCGTTGATCCCCGTATATCATAAGATATGTCTTGTTGGTCAAATTCCAAACATTCTAATGCCTTAATCATGTATTCTCTTGAAAAATGAATACCCATTGAACCTTAGTGAAAACATGAGTGCCGTCACAAGTTAACTCTTTCCACATACCAAAATCCCAATATTTCGATATACTCAAACCGCAGTATCACTTTGTCATTATATTATTCATGAGCTCATGAATACTATCTAAAATTTCATTTTCTCTTTATTATGCATATCATCTGCTTTCCAAAAATATATCAATCACTTTTCATGGTTACCGATGCCATATTCTTATGGAAAACCAAAATGGACCAATACATAGATATTCCAATATACCATAAAAGTACTTCAACATAATTATTCTTGAATACCAATACAAAACACTTCAATCCATCCTATTCAATGATATTCATGGAATAAGTCCTTCCTTGATTTAGAATTAACTTCTTAGGTCAGGGCATTGAGTTGGGTAATGCCCATGATCTCCGCAGATAAGACACTGGACTCCATAATAGTCTGTCACTCTGTGACTCTTTACTCCACATAGATAACATATTCCCCTCCATTTGAGGTATTACTCAATGTTCTTCATTCCTTCTTTATAAATCTCAATATTCCTTTGCCTATGCTCCTTACCATGTGAACATGCATAAAATTCCATTTTCCTCTTATTTGATGACTTAGGTATACAACTAAAGTTCACCTTGTTAATCATATATCAAGATGACTGATTCGGCATAATCACGATATCTTTCTCTCCAGGCGTTACATAATTTTGTTGATCATATTCACTAATTTGTCCATTTTAATCAATGTTAATTTAATTCATTCTCGTTCCCTCCATTGACTACGAACAGAAACCATAGTGTAAGAAATAGTTAAAATAACGAGGAACCACATAATCATAAAAAGTCACTTATGGGATGTCTAAATTATAAAAAAATTATTTAATCCATGACACCATAGGTTCACCCTAGGTTATTCATGATTGGAAACATAATTTCTAGGACTCTAACCTATACGTATACTTAACCATAGGTACATCCCTAGACATACCTTAGAAATATCTCTAGGGATTTCACTAATGTTTTTCGCATCCTAGTTTCCAAAGGTTGACTAAACCTTTCATCCGATACCAACTGTAGAGACCCGAAGCCTGACATACATGGACATTACATTACATTTGTGGAATACTTAATACATAACAAAAACAGACACACAAGGATCGTAATAGTTTAGTTTCTATGGAAACTCGGAATATTATATTCTAATCGTGGTGAAAGATCTTCAACATCTCCATTAATGACCACCCCCTTTGTTTTCTTACCTAAAACCTTTCTTTAAATCCTGGGGAAGAGAAAACATATAAATGGTGAGCTCAAATTCTCAATAAGGGTAAGCATAGAGAACATAAAACATTCCTTATACATTTGAATGTAAAAAAACATGGGCATAAAATCTAAACATCAAAATCTTGAGCAATGACATAAAACATGGTAGTACGTAAGGCATAGATCATGAAGAAACATAAATAATGATAAATTATCATGGAAATAAAACAAGTAATTGTGGGAAACCATTAATCACATGATATTATTTCCATAGTAGCCAAGGCATTACTACTAAGACAATCTTAGTGGACAGAGTCCCTTTCTGAATCGAGTTCACTCCTCATTCCAGTCCTATATCACTGAGCTGGATTAACTTACTGTTCCTGCCATGTCCATATCATGAGATATAAATCTTTACCCAATCCATTGTAGGGATATATAGGTCCCACCCATCACATAATGAAATCATTCTTACTTGTGCCACAACATAAACATAAATCATTCATCATAACCCAAAGAATAAAATGGGTTTCATAGACATCATTCCATCATAACATAATCCATATAAAACAAATGGATATCATTTCATCATAAGAAAAGTGAAACCATGTAAATAATAGAGACATTATTCTTTAAACATACACATATGAAATAATGTCATCTAAGATGGAAAATGGTTTTAATAAAATAGTTGAAATGAATTCTTGAGTAAAATATCCTTTCTTCTTCAAAATCATTTTCTTTTCACAAAATGTCATGAAATTTTAAAATAAAAGGATTTTGTTGAAAATATTCATGAAATATTTTGGAGGTAAGTTCATGAAAATAAGGCTTTATAAAACCATAAAAACCCATTCACTCCGTATATGTTAAAAATAACATTCTCCTCGTACATTTGTCGGAAAAGTCAAAAAGTACCTCGTATGGTAAACAAAAGAAAGATTCCTTCCATATAATGTGGTAAAAGTAAGAAAGGGGTAAATATGTCTTAAAAATACATGGAAGTAATGTAAACATTTTATGAAAACATTTTGAGAGAATATGGACATGGATAATAAACATAACCCCCAATAAATACTTACGAGTAATCAATCTCGGATAAGAATGAGATTGGAATAATTATCTCTTACCTTAGGACCGATATGCTTCGTACGTATCCGAACCTCCTGAATAATGATTTAAATAATATCATTGACTTATTACATAATCATATTAATTTTTATGATATCATATAGGGTTCACTTATGACTTTATATTACCTGTTCTTTTGTAAATTCCATGTTAAAGAGCATTTTGGGTAAAATCGTTTCATTTATCATCCGTGTTCTGACTTGTAATTATTCATATGATTACTTAGGTCATGATTCATTAATTCCAGAAAATAAAACATGATTTATACATAATATATATTCAGAATATCAAAATATATAATAGATCGATAAATGGAAAGAAATACACCGTTCGTGGAGACAGTAGGTCGTACGTATGCATGAACGTTGTTTTCGTTTTCTCATTGAATTGAACAGAATTAATTGGATGACATAAATATATATACATAAATAAAATATCATTATTATTTCATATATTTCATGATTACTTTTTATATATACTTTATAATCATTCATGAATGGTTAATCATTGAGAATGAATCTCATCACGTCATGGAGACGGTAGTCCGTACGTACGCACGAGCAATGATATCGTTCCCATAATTATTGAATCTATTTGGAGTGGATGATAAAATATATCAGAATAAGTATGATGTTATAATAACTTTGTATAGTTATTATTTACACCATTATACCCATCCAAGTAAGGTGGTGTAGGAAAACAAATTACACCACGGCGTGGAGACAGTATCTCGTACGTACGCACGCGCAATGATTTCGTTTTCCGTAGGATGGATAGAAGGTGAAATGGGGTTGTTTCATATTTATAATAACATATCAGTATATTATTTATTCTTATGTTATTACTTTATAATGAAATAATTAAATAAGAAGAAGTTGAAGAATAAATAAGCTTGAAAGAATTGGTAGAAGAGATTTCCTCTTCTTCGACGTACCTCATTTAAAATTCTTCTTAGGGCACTTGGGATGGTTTTTTGAGAATACCAGTACCTCTATATGGTTTTTAGGGAAGTGGGTAAGTTAAATTGGTAGAGGTTGGCTGAGCATCAAGGCACAAAATGGTGTGAGGAAGAGAGGGAGGAGATGCCCTTTTATAAGGGAGGAGAGGGGAACCTTTGGAAATATAAGAAATATTAGTTTATATTAAATCCAAAACCCACATAAAAACATCCAAAATGACTCATATCCAAACAATATATGAGATATGTATGTAATATCTTAAACCATAAAAATTTAGACATGTTAATAATTTATTTTAAACATTATCAACTTGATTTAGCCTTATTTATCAATTTTATTTTATTTTTGGTAATAATATTCTAAATTTTAAATTATTATAAATAATTACATATGTGTTGTGAATTTTCCATAATTTTATAATTTATTAAATTGAGACCATATAGATTTTAATTTATAATTTTTAAATATATTTGTGATTTTTAATCAATTTAATAATATGTTATTTTTAAAAAATAACAATAGTGTCAATTTTGACACTATTCATTTCTTTGAATTAAAATAAATTATATACAGAAGATATGTTCGAACTAAAAGCTTTAATAGATTTATAAAATGTCATATGTATCTAGAAAATTAGTGGAGAACATTAAATAGTTCATATAATATTTATTTTAAAATTTTTTAGATCATATATTTGATATTTCAATCAATAAAATAATTTCAACATCACTATTGTGTCATAATTAATGATACTTATTTATTCCTAAAAATTATAAATAAATTCATATAATGTATATAATTGTATTATATTTATATATACTATTAATGTTCGATGTTTCATTAATTTTATCACTAAATTAAAATTATTATACTTATAAGATTTAATAAAGTGACATGTTGTCACTTTCTTTGGTTTTAATAATATTTAAATTATTTTCATAGAACAAAGTCCATTAAATTAATCTAATCAGACCCTTAGGTGATATGGGTCGTCTTTAAGTCATCCAATATTATTTTGGCAGGTGTTAGGGTAATTTTATAACCTTATATTTAACCTTAATTACCCGATTTACCTTTAATAATGGTAAATAAAATTTAACGTAGTTACAATTCATAATGCCCAAAAATTAAAATTAATCTATTAATATAATTTGGACCCAATGATTACAAATATGGAATCCATTTTTACAAATTCAATACACAGATGTTGCAGAAATTAAATTAAAACTAATCTCGTTGTCGAAAGAAAACTGTTTTTTTTAAAACATTGCAAAAGATTGAATTGATTTGACCAATGAATTCAATGTAAAATCAATGTTAATGACATACATAATATTAAATGGTAAAAATATATTCTATTTATACTTTAAAACCATTAAATATTATAATTTAAAAAAATAAATTATTATGATGAAAAAATTTGTTTTTAATTAAAATATAGCGTGTTTTTACTAATCATTAAAATATGAAAGTTATCAGAATAATATGAAAAATTTATCCAAAGTAAATTTTTATATCCTGAATCCAAAGAAGAATTTAATTTTGTAAAATTGAACTTATAAAAATTTCAAAAACTATATTTAAATTGGGTGCGTCATCAAAAGGCTGCAAAACAACATTTTTTTGAAAAATACTTATTTTACCCGAAAAATTTATGTTGTTCTTATAACATGTTCTAGAAAATGTGTAAGATGAATAAAAATTCAAAATTCAGTTAATACTATTAATAACAACTAGTTCATAATAATATTATAAAAATTAGTAAAACCCGGTATTGCGTACAACACACGCTATCGAGGAAGGTCGCGATTGCGTGTAATGCAAGCCAAGTCAGGGTTGCGTGTAGTGCACGACTCCTTTGTAGTTTTATATAACAAAATCCAACCACATTTCATTAATACATTGAATATATATATATACTCAATGTTGCGTAGAATAACTACTATCAAACAAACTTGAAATTGTGCATAACACGATCCAAGATTAGTGTTACATAAATTGCAAGCTAATACGGTGTTGCGTATAATGAAATATATTCTTGGGGTATCATAAAACACAATACATAAAATAAATTAAAAAGAATACTTCTCATAAAATCTCAGGGTGTTACAAGTACCATTGAATTCTTATGGAAAATCATAATGATCTTTGAAATATTAGAGTAATTTAAGAAATATTCATTCATCAACCTTTGGATTGATATTTTCAGGACAATATTTTTTTTAGATATAAACCTAACAAACAATAAAATTAAACTATCATACCTTTATATTTCTACTATTACATCGATCATTGGATATTTTTAATAAGACCAGCCTCATTCATATTATTTTTTGACATTACATGTTATGTTAAAATATTCTCCCCATATGTTATTGGGAGTTTTATACTCACACAAAATAATTATATAAATTTCTTAGAATGTCCTATTTATCCTTTCAACAACACCATTATGTTGATGTTTCATATGGGAAGAAATAGAATTTTTAATTCTGTATTTTATATAAAATGAGTGAAATACGTGATTTAAAAACACTCCCCCATTGTGTCCTTTCAAAGTCACAATATTATAAATGATTTAATTTTTTAAAAAAAATTCAATGATCAATTAAAAAATTTCCTGATTCTCTTTTATGTCTTATAAAATAAACCCATGAATGTCTTTGAAAAATCATCAAATAAAACATAATCAAATGATTTGATACCTATGATTGATTTTCTAGAGGGATCTAAATGATATATGTGGATTTTTTATGAGGGACTATACCTAAAATCCTATTTTATTATTTTAAAAATGTTCTATGTTTCATAAATATTTTTAATGCACCAAAAAGTATATTTTTATCCAACTGAAAATTAGGTAAATCTTGAATCAAATTAGTTCTAGATAACATTCTTAAATAACAAACCTCTCACTATCCACGTAACATATTATATGTCCATAATTTATTAATTTAAAATTTTTAATAGTTTAAATTTAGTCTAAACCAATACTTAAGATATAATTATATAATTGTTTTCCTCTTAGTACTCTAAATTTAATGGACACATCATTAATAATAGACCAAATATTGTCATAAAAATAAACTAAATATTCATCAACAAAAAGTTGATAAATAGTTACTAGGTTGGTATTTAGGATATCAACATAAAATAATTTTTTGATTAGTATTTATAGATAATTTCCCATAGATCCAATACCAACTATCTTCCATTTAGAATTCTCACTAAATATGATATATTCTACTTCAATCATCACCAATGAGTGAAATTTAGAAACAACTACACTCAAATGTATAAAAAACTATACATAATTTTTTAAATTATCTCTTTATTTTTCTTATTTAGAAAAAAAGAAATAATGAAACATGATTTCTTGTTAAAAAATACTTTTTGGTCCATCAGTGTTATGTAAAAATGATTTTTCAATCCAAATATGTTTATACTTTCTAGAATTAATAATAGGATTTAATAAATCTTTAGAGATTAAATATTTATTTTTTCCTGTGATATTCATATTTTATTGGTAACATTCCTTTAGAGAATGAAAACTTTCAACATAATTAAATATTGTGAGACTATACATATTCATATTTTTTGAACTAGTTATGTAAAAAATTATAATTATTGGGGATTTATCCCTTTATTGTTACCCATATATTTTTCTTCAATGGATTTTTTCTATCTATTTGATTAAATATTCCTTCTCTTAGTAAAAACACTATAAATACCCATTAAATATTTAACAATTTATTATTATTTTTTAATATCATTGTCTTGGAGAACCCAACTTCAAACATACTCATCATGTTTAACATTAAGTAAAAATATTTTTTTATTTAAAATAATTGATTTTAAAATAATATTATATGATTTATTTATAGTTTTGTTCCTTTTTTTGAGAATCATATGAAAATTCATACAATTCAAAATCAGAAGAAGTATAATATGTAAACTTTAACTCATTAGTTTGTTCCAAAAAGAATATTTTATATTTATGATTTGATATTTCATCATTAAAATAAGAAATAGAGGCATGAATAGATCTATATGAGGAACTCTATGTAGATTTCATAACATTATTGGATTACTTTTGATATATATCACTTATTATGTACTTATAATACTAATAATTATTTTTTTTCCAACAAATTGTATTATATTTTTATATTCCTGAGTTTCATTAACTCATAGAATCTTTATTCTTTACCCTTTACATTATAATTATTAAACTCATTAAATGATTTTTGACGTCCAATTCATTTGTTATAGAAAATTTTAATATCTTTGTAAAATGAAATACATAATTATTAGATGTTAAATTCATTTGAATTTCATCATTAGATGATAAAAAAATTTAACTATGTTCTTCTTATCACCCGTTAATTTATATAATTTAAAAGCCAAATTTTTCTTCTTAAATAGTTTTTTCACTCTATCCTCAGATTATATCTAAAATTCATACATCATCTATGTACTAATAAGTAATTTTATTAAGAATATATTCACAAAATTATATTTTCTGATATAAGAATAAATTCCAATCCCTTTTGATGGTAGAATTCATGATTTTTTAGTTCTTGATATAGATCAAAAATACGAGTTCTTAATAAAGAAACATAATTTATATTATATGTTAATGTATCATTTAAATATGTGATTAATTCTCCTTCTATCATTAAAAATGTATCAAAATTGAGTGTAGTGGTATTATAGTGAAGTTCAAAAATAGTTTTAGTTCCTTTATAACCTATTAAAACTGTAGTCCAAATTTTTTATGTTGTAGCACACTGTAAAAGGAAATTAATATCATTATGGTTGAGTCAACATATTATATAGTTCATGGATTTGGAGTTTAAATCCTAGGTAACATAAAAAATTGAATCCCATGTTTTTGGATTAGTCTTAGTATTGATCCTATATTGATTTTTTATCAATAAGTAAATATATGTTGGTGTATGAAGTTGATATGACCAGAGAATTATTTTTGGATTAATTTAATGGAATTGGGTGTCACAATTTCTCAATTCTCTTTCTAAAATATATTAGTTTTTAAGTGAAATTAAAAGATTAAAAAGTTTTTGTAAATAATATTCACATTGTTACATCTAGTGGATGTGAAATATGTACATGTAAAAAGGTATTTGTTATTGCATAAGGAATTAATTTGAAAAATGAATTTTGAGAAAGATTTGTTATTTTGTTTTTTAGGATATTTCTTTGTGGAATTTCATTTCTTAACATACATAATATTCTATGTATTTTTAATAAAAAATATTCAAACCCCATAATCCCTAATGAGCTATCTCTCAGCTACTCATATATAGGGGGGCCTAAGGGGTCAACCCGTCTAGGAGAGCCTTCAAATTGGGGAATAATGGTGTCTGGGTCCATTTAAAATACATTTAGTGGGCCCCTGTACAAGGATTTTATGAGTGAACACTTATAGGCAAGGTTCAACTCGTAAATATGGTCTGGTGGGTGCAAATGGGAATTATGATTAACATAACAATGATGGTGTGCGGTGCAAGTATGATACAATGTTGATCCCTGATAGGAAACGTGAATGAGAAGCGGCAAGAAATTGGGTAATAAAACACAACCCAAACCAATGGTGAAATCGATGCGGGATGTAGAAAGGAGAAGTTACTATTCACATCACTTAGAATGTTAGATATAATGAATGACGCCAGATTTAATTGATCTATGTCATCAGATCATGTATGTATCATATATTTGAAACAAGGTGTTATATGATCTCATAAAAATAAATTATTCAATTATTTACTACTTTTTCAACCTCTCGATATAGGCCTTTCTCACCTGAGCTAATGAAAACCATCCACCACCATACATCGAGACAATACATGATCAAACTAAGAAAAGGCATGAAAATTAATCTTTTATACATACCAATGAATTCAAATAACAAGGAAATTGTAAGAATATGCCCCAATAAGTTTTCACAGGAACCAATAAATATCTCATGATAGTGACACATGATGATTTTTTTATTACGAAATCGAAGGGTGATGATCACTAATAGAATTTGAACAACCATCTTGATAGTTTGAAGTAGTATCAAGAAAAAGAATAACCACATGAAGCTCGTACTATTTTCAATAAATATCATATGGTTTTATTTTGAATTATTAGAAAGATACCACATGACATATCACAAATTACACCAAGGAATCACATGATCATTGATGTGATAATTTGAATCTTTCACTTGGTTTTCACTATAACTCTATCACTTTATGAATAATTTTAGGTTTTCATCCCTTTTATATGATTGTTATATCCAAATACTCAAGATCATTTTAATAGGTCCTCATAATGACCTGAATATGTGATGAATTATTCTATATAAAATCAAGTATTTTGATGAGTGTTGAGTTACTTTTATTCTAATAACTCAACAAAAACTCTCAAAATAGGGGAGCCTCTGTAATCTAAATCTTGAAAAGTAGATTTTGTGAACCAATATAGATTAGTGAGGAATAAAAGATACATATTGAGTGATCATGAATACTTGGATCACATGAAATAGGGAAGAATTACTCATATATTTCAAGTGATAGTATCACATGATTCTTTGGATTTTGGGAAGGTACTAGAGTAGGTAGATTCAAACATATATAGTGTTATGCGATTGATAACCTACGGGCCATCTAGTTATCATGAAAGGGTTCAGGAGACACCCTTCAAATCTTGTGAAGCATTATATTTCATAAAAGAAGAATCTTATAAAGAAATATATGTGAATAATACTAGGTAATATGAAGTTAGTGGTAATATCATGTAAGAATGTGAGTTTCCTCAATCTCATGAGAATATTTTAAACAAATCATATAATCACGGATATATCATGATTTAGAAATGATATAGTGAATAAGGGAGATTAAAAAATATCATGACCCCGGTGAACAATATGAAATCCATTTATTTCTAGTTTAGATATTCGAAAGAAGTAAAAATAATAATTGAGTATATAAATATATTTCTTACTATTTTGGATACCATGAAATCCATGAGTGGATTGTGATTAATTTAATACTAAAATTGGGATGTCTATATGAAGATCTTATTTTAGTGATCATAATATTTAATAATTCAAGTATATATACTGAGATGACGTTGTTAAATATATTAATATCATATTATTTTTTTGAATATGTTGTGTTCACCTATTTCACAAATATCATAACATTCAGGACGTCATCATCAAAAGAAAGAAAATCCTGAGTTTTGGTTTCTCTTTGTAATGTAATAAAATATATGTGATAAATGATTTTTCAGAATGATCACCATGATTCATGATGTTTATTGAAGATCACATGTCCAGGTTTTATACTAAAAATTCAAGGTGGAATATACACAAATCCATCTATAGTGGATCAGGCATTGAAGAAAGACAAAAGTCAGCCAAGTGGATTTGAGAGAATAAGTATCTTTTGGGACTTGGTATTAGAATTATATAGTGAAAATTCAGGAGGAGGACATTTTATATTCTAGTAATATTGTGAGATATAGTATAACGAACCTCTTATGTGGATTTGGGGGATATGTAGTGTAAATATGTATTGAAATTTTAATTTTTATAAGCTTATAGTGTAGAATTCGTGTCATGGAAAATAACCAACATTTTAATGAGTGGTTATTGACACTAAACCTTATAAATATCTATGTTATGTAGTTTTATAATTATATAATTATTGTAGGAAAGTGTGATAGACACAAGTGGAATGGATCGAGTAATTAACCAACCGTTGATGATTAATTGAATAGAAATTATTCATAAAAAAGAAAAAAGGGATAATTGATTCACCCCCTCTCCCACTTAGTGCTCTCACACTGATATGGGAACATCAATTAGTAATGTAGGAAATTTCACCTTTGAAATATCCATCAAAAAATCAAGGATGGAGAATATAAATTTTTTAAATAGTCTGGTTATTTCGCTCATTAATTCAAAGAACTATCATGGATCGAAAAATAAGATGATAATGTATCTTCTATCATGTGGGGTGGAAGTGAGAGATGCATTTATAATGGGATATCCCCAATACATTCAGACTGTTCCTATGAATATTTAAGTTAATATGATCATATGGATGGATGGGAAGGCATAAACTTCCATCTCAATGGATTTATCCAAAAATATATACACTAATTTTATAGTTCTCCAACCCTTATGTAAATATGGGATAAAATGCGAAAAAGTTATAAAAAACATTAAAATGAAATAAGATAAGATAAAAATATAAAGAAACATATTTAATGAATTTATAATTGAAGATGATGAAAGTGTTGATGACAAATTTATAAAAGTATGTGATATTGTTAGTAGCATCATTGGTTTTTGTTAAAAGAAGTATTATTTAACCATTATGATGAAGTTGATGTGAGTATTTTTAGATATATTTTCATCAAATTTTTTATCAGTGGATTAATGTGTATATATATAATTTGATGAACTCTATAACATTCTCAAATAATATAAAATGAGGAAAATACCTTCTTTTATGATGAATAAAAATGATGAGATGGATTTAAAATTAATTATAAAAGAAAAAATAGAGTTAAATAGAAACCAAAATAAACTAATTCTATAGTTGAGGATGCTAATGAGGACTAACATAAAATTAGGTACATATTTATAGTTATTTAAAATAGAGAAAAAAAGAAAATTTAAAAAATTAACTAAAGAACATCAACTATCATGTGTTTTTTCATTTCACATATGACATTCCAAAGAAGGAAAAAAATATCACTGAATATGATGAAGAAGAGGAATACATCTAGAAAAATTATAAGATATATTTAAAAGGTAACTAGGATAGGAAAAATATTAAGTACCAAAAGAAAAATTGAATGAATATGAGGAGTAGGGAAATTCATGAATCTTTATCATAATGAAATAGGACAAAATATGAACAATCATCTATAAATGATATGTGTTTTATAGGAATAACTGAAACACCTAATGAAACATTCAATGTTATAGAAGATGAAGAGAGACTTGACCTATAATGGTACCTGAAAAATAATCTAGAAGCTACTAATGATAATAAAATTAATCCCAAGAATGATAAAAAGAAAAATGTCAAAATAAAATGAAGAATGTATCAACAAGGAAGTGACATATCATAATGATATTAAGGTATTTATGATGAAGGTATCTGAGTAAATATTTAATCCAATTCTTCTAAAGAAAATTCAATTAGAATAAAATATTTCCAAAATTATGATACTTATTTCATTGAATTGAACAAAAAAACATGATTATGATTGATTAAATTGATATAATGGTGAATAATCATGAAGAAAAAATTGGTGTGAAATAGGTGGAAATAACTGATTCAAAGTATTTATGTTTTTCATCTCATAGTGAGTTTAATATGATGAATTAATATTTCACGAATGTTGTTAAGATTAAGGTACAATCATCTAAAAATGATACGAAGAAGGGTCTACATAAATGGGATTCCTCTCAACATAATTAATCTCAGTGTACTTTTTTATTTATAAAAATCTATACCTAAGAGATAAGAATAGATCTCAATGGATAAAAAAAGATAAATAATTCATAGAAAAATTATATTGGACTTATATATTCATAATTATTACTCTTAAGAAGAAATAGATAATATATATGAAAATATTGCAACAATATTGATAAAATAATTACAATCAATCTATAAGATCAATTTTTAGAGTCCATTATTGGTATTATGTAGTTTTTGTTCATGAAGAATATTTAGGGTGGTATAACATGTTGGTACTAGGAATGATTCATGAATAAAGGGGGATAAATGTTAAAAAATTATATTATATTAATATAAAGTGTGGTCTAGGATAACGATACCATTCAAAATTCCAAAATTGAGAAAATATTAATTTTTTAAGGATGCATCTGGTAGACATGGTAAAGATAGTTATAGATATGAAAATTGAAATATTAACTCACCAATTGAAATTCCAATAAATATAAATAAAAATAGAACACCATTGGTAGATGAATCAACAGTCACCATTATATTATGTGTGAAACTAAAAAATCTGAGAACATCAAGGAAGAATGTTTTGTTATCTGGCCTAACCAACTGTAAGAGGCCAAAAAAATTGATAAGGATCAGAACATTTAAGAGGAAAAATGAATGAAATTGGTTATATTTTAATAATTTAATGATGGCAAGAATTCATCTACATGTTAGGAAAAAATCATTATGGGTTAAATGTTTGAGTAAACTGGGAATGAAATCAGACAGAGTTGGAAAATTATTCCATCCTAGTAAGAAAGCATAAATTGGATGTGAAGATTATTAAATAGTTATTCTAATATTGAAATGTAATATAAATCATTATATTAGGTGTAAACAGATTGAAAATTATCAATAAATAATTTAATAGAGTATGAGAATAAGAATAACTCCAAATTTAGAGGAAGCTCTCATTTTAAATGTTTTTTCTGAGAAATCAATAGGAAATTCCTTATTACTACATATATTCGTGTGTTTATATACTAAAATTGTAGATAATTTAAGGAGATGTTTGATGATATAAGTTCTTGTGAGCATGATGATATTGTACATCATGGATTCAAATGACTTCTATGAATTGGAAGGAATATGCGTATCCATTAATATGGAGTATCCTTGAGAATTAATATGAAAACCATAGACATGATGAAAATTAAAATTGTCATTATATGAAAATCACACATTCATCCATTATTCATAATTGTTCTATCTTATCAATTAATAGGTAGTTCTTGGTTTATGAAAAAAATAAGACAGAATTAAATACTTAACTTTTTAAAATGAACATTCTAATGTGTTTTTTTGGAGTATATACAAAGATTATCATTTGAGTGAAAAAAATTATTATTTATAACCCCTTGAATGATAATTGAGGAATTCAAAGAATGATTTCACAATTATAGTATTTTATGGACAACATATACATCCTTGGTTGTATCTCTCTTATTTTCTATTCTAGGTTAGCCTATGTAGACTTGTAGTTGATTAACTAAAGGCTCATTTGTAATAAAACCATTTCAGATAATCTATTTGATATAAGTGATCAGTAAATTTCCATAAAAGGTAGATGATCTTGTTTTTTAGAAATATATGAAATTATATAACCCACCACATATCCTTTACATTTAGATTGTAAATAAGGGTGTTTAAATTTAGCATGAACAATTGAATTATAACATGTACTGATATTAAAAAAATACAAATGGGGAGACTATTGATCCTATCTAAAATTTCATGTCAATAAGTAAATATTTGATTGTTTATGAATGGATATTCCAAGAGAATTGTCAAATATTCATCAAATGAAATTGAATTTCATGACTGGAAAATTTTCATTGATGAATCTGAAAATTTATTGATCTTATCATAAATGATTAACAAACGTTCTTAAATAGTTTTCACATTTCCAGAACTAGTGGAAGTGGAAGATGGCCAGTGAAAAAGTAATTTTTCATTCATAATTAATTCATTTGAAAGTGAAAATTTGAGATTGATTGGGTGTTTTTTCATTTCAGAATATTGTTGTGAAGAGTTTACATTAAACACATGTACATGTATCTAAGTATTTTTACTAAAAATAATTGCCCCACTACAGATTACCTAATTATATATCCCTCAAACACACATAGGAGGTCCCAAGGGTTCAATACCCATGGAAAAAAACACAATGAGGTAATATAGTGGTCAAGGTCATGTATAATCCCCTGAGTGGACCCATGTATACAACTCATAAGAGTTCACACCCATAGTCATGTTTGAGACCATGTTTAAGGCCCAATGGGTTTTATTGTCCACTCAGGTGAGTGCACATGTGGTGGTGTATAGTGTAAGTGTGAACTAATTATGATCCCCATTATCTAGCTCATATGACTAGTGGGAAGAATTTAGGTAATAAATTTACCCCATACTAATAGAGAAATTGATGTGGGATGTAGGGAAAAGTGGTTATTGTTTACCACACATAAAATTTAGAAATAAAAAACACATCAAAATATATTTGATATATGATATCTAGTCATTCTCATATCACATATTTGGAATTAGGGACTTCCTAATCACCCATGAATCAATTATTCAAATTGAACCTTTATCTACACCCTCTTGACACAAGCACTATTGGTGACACCACATGATAAATATCCACTGCTAGACATCAAGAAAAATCTCACTAAAACAAATACATGTAATTAATATAAATATTCCATGCATAATAATGAATTTTAGAGGATTTTTTAATTAATATGTTTCTTATTAATCAAGGGAAAATATCAAAATATTAGAGAATATGTTATATATGTAATGTGAAGGAGATTCTAAAAACCACTCAGGTTTTTTGAGGAATAGGAGGAGAAAATCATGAGATCTAAAATACATGGATCATGAATTGGAAATAAGAAAAACTCATCTATGTCACACGATTAAAACAGATGACAATTTTGATATCATGATGTAATTTTTGTAGGGACACATAGAGACACAGATATTAAATGAAAAATACCACTTTCAAGACATACATGTCTCACAAATGGGTTGAGGAGATAACCTTGAGATCATGCAAGGAATTATTTTTCTTATCAAAAGACACTTATTTAGAAATCAACATGAATATTCCATGGTTATAAGAATTTAGTGGGAATCACACATAAACCTGTTTTTTTATCATTATCATGTTAATGTAGTAAGAATATCACATATAAATTAATAGATAATTCACTTTACATGTTACAGTTAATAAGGGAGATAAAATATTTTCATGTATCTCATGAAAAACATGATTCCCTTTTATATTTTGTTGAGATAACTAAAAATAGTAATAACACGTATAATATTTAAGTATATAAATATTCGTTTTAGTGTTTTGGATTCAATTCAATCTATGTATGGATTGTTCATAATTTGATAATTATGACAGGTAGATTATCAAGGGATCTTATATCCAAGGTGATAGTGATTAAGAATTCAAAATGATAGGCTGATCTATCTTTATGAAAGATATTTCATTAATATAATATTCTAGAATGATTTGTGTGTGACACTTGAAACCAAATCATTGGGTCTATGACATCATCATCATAATTAATCATGGCCCCAAAATTTGTTTCACTAAGGAAACTAATCAAATATAGGTGATCATTGATTTATGAGTAATATTATAAACATTTTAAAAGGTTATTAAAAAATGTATAGGAATGTGTGATCTAAAATTTTAATGGAGGAATATCAAGAGATCATCTTATAGTGCATCAATCCTTGAATAATGGATGATTTCTCTCTTATGGATTGAATAGTCTAATTATCTTTCCTGAATCAGGATTATAAGTCTCTACTAAATATTCTAGAGAAGGATAGTGTGGATTTTGGTAACACTATAAGATATAGTATAAAGAACCTAATATGAGTATTTTAGAGTGATACAGTGTTACTATGTATCAACCATTCTATTTATTATCAATATTATAGTGGATAATCACTTTTGGGGAGAATAAAAAACACAATTAGAGTATTTATTTGTACTGAAGCTTTTAAATCCTTATATCCTGTGTCTTTTTTATTTACTACATTATTATAGAAAAGTGTGAGAGGCACAAGAATAATTGGTATGGTATTTAACAAGCAAAAGAGGATTAATTTAATGGAAAAAATATACAAAAAGAAATAAGGGATCAATGATTCATCCTCTCCCCCTCTAAGTGATCGATCACAGATCTCAACACTTGACTTTGGAATTTTATAAGGCTTAAAATCCATTTGATAAGCATCTAAACATGTACTTTTTTAATATATGATCATTAATTTATTCTAGAATACATATTTTTTACAATAAAAATAGGGTGTTGTGACCGTAGAAATTCCTTCTCGGTTGTTATTCATTATAAACATTTTATTTTGATATTCAACACTTTTACCTTTTATATTTTAAATTCAATATTATAGATCATGATATATGAATATTTGTGGGAGAATATATAAAAATGAATCAAGATTGTGGTTAATTTTGTTCTATAAATTTTCGTTACATAAAAGCCACCCTATTTTTTCCACTAAATAATTACGATCAAATATTGTCACAAATAAGAAATGGAATATTAAAATACAACAAAATGATAAAAAATAAAAAATTACCGATTTTTGGGGAATTAAAATCATATAAATTACTCAATCAACACTTTACTCCATGATAGTGGTGATTTCACTATACCAGCACTTGTTCTGGGGGCTGCACAAATATGTTCAAGTAGTTGTTACTTGATACAATTTTCTAATAGTGTTTAACCAGACCCTCCCTTTGTAATCCATATACATATCCTTATCACACTCAATAATAAAAATATCATATAGATATAAAGATGAAAAATTAGTTGAAATAGCTGCAACACAAATTTGCAAGCATCAAATGACTGATTATAAATAAATCTTCATAAAATCTAAGGATATTGAAAGAGTATATATAAATGTTCTTTGATTGAAAATAATAATCACAAAATCAATAATATTTGATATGATTGAGAAAATAATTGTATTTAATATCTCTACTTTATAAATTTTATTATTTTTATCTCATCACTTGATATCTTGTGTTTTTTATCTCATATCTTACATGAATGAGTCATACCTTCTTTTTATATCTACAATATTTACTTTGAAATAAAAAAACATGATAATCCAAACAGCTGAGAGTATATCCAATCCAAAATACTAAAGTGGAAATATATTAATTAGTATGTGTCCTTATTTTATAAATATGTAAGGAATAAGGATGGATGTACATATAATGTTTCAAATTCATTTGATCTTTCCATTAATAGGAAAATATTGTTTTCCAAAAGAAGACATTTACTTATTTGGAAAAAATCCATTTATAATGCACGTAAAAACATTAGACGAAATGAAAAAGAATAAAAAAAATGGTTAGAAGCCTAATCATATTGATTCTCCATAATATAGATAAATATTGATAAGATACAATTATAGAATCAATGTTCTTATAAGATAATCATAGAGTTGAGAGATAAATTTATTTGTAAGATAAAACACATATTTAATCTTTGAATTCTCCAACATGTTGGATAATAGATCTAGATTTTCTGTTTTGTTAATATTTTTCTTATTCATGGAATAAAAAATATCATATGTATTATAAATGCTTTACCATTAGTCTTCATATGATAAACATTATCTACCAAAAAATAAATTATTTCGTATATGGTGTTCTTTACACCCATAATATATTTCATTTTTCAATGTTATTTTCATAAGATAATTCATGTAAGATAAAATAAATTCCATGAATGATAAATCGCATTATCTGATAAGGAATTTCACCACTCAAATAAAATTCACTTGGAGATTAAGGAAAAATAGTATACATTTATGCAAAAACCATCATTAAAACAAATAGTGAATTTTATAATCATCAATTCACATAATGTTATGAGGTATGTTTGCCCAACATAAATCTAAACAACCCATTTTTATCAACTAAGGTAGTCATTACACTCATTCAATCATTGGGGGAACTATTCTACAACAAAATCACTTGCGCTACCAATTTTCCCTAGGCCTATACTAGGGGACTCAACACCATAGATATATATTTGGGAAACACATAGAAAATAAATTACTATTAGAGAACCATTTTGAAATTCACATTTTCTGAACCCATATGAAATACTCCTAGGTACCATGTTCTCTTTGGCTTCCCAAATGGGATAATAAGATTTATTAAATTTCCTTATAAATATTCATGGGACATGGTATGATCATTTCCAAGAAGATCTTCTTTAGTATTTCACAATGAGATTATAAATTACAAGAAAAATTAATTCACCCCAGTATAAACACCATCAATAATGAATTAACATCATAAGAATGAGCTCTTGATAAATCCTCAAATGTTTCTTGGATCATAAGGATGATAACAATCATCTGTGACCTTTATATTTAATATCCTAATCATGAGGATACGTTTGAATCCTACCAAGGATTTGGTTACCCATATTTATTTCCATTTTATGGAGTTGGCCAAACCGGTCCCACATGAGAAATTAATTATCTAGGGACAACCATATTATGGAATCATGAGAATAGAAAACATCCTCTTCCTCATGGGTCTATATTACTCTGTTGTCTCATCATCCTTCTGTCAGACCATCAATAATTAGAATGTAAACTCATCCATGTTCCTTGGGTGAAGGTGTACACCCCAAATCATCTAAAAAAGTCTTCTAATTAGGTGTATTTTTTGAAATAATTCCCTCAATTGTGTCACCCACTAGGATGGTTACTCTTTGGAATAATTCACGTATATTATGGTTGATCATGGCTTAGCGACGCATACACATACCCCCATCTATTTCTCCTGGGGACTTATTCCCCCTTAGTCTAGTCATCCTTATACTTGATAATTAAACTTACGAAGTTGGAATATTCTAGGGGAAACCAATTATTATGACAAAATACATTCCCTATTGGTTCATATCCCCTATGAGATGCACTTATGGTCAACCCATGTGTATGCTTCATCTAATTCCCCAATGGAAAATATTTCCTACTAGAATCACTACTTAAAGGGACATAATTCCTATGGTAGGTACTAGATATGGTATACCCTATGTATAATACCTTTTCAAAATTTTGTTTTCAACACTTTCATGAAATAAAAATCTTAGTCGCATTGCATAAAACGTATTATAATGTTCTTGAAACATGGAACTAAAATATATAGTTTGGTCTAGTTACATGACTATAAATAGTTCAACTTGAACAATGTTAGATTTTATTACTATTAAAAAGGATCTGTTATATCCCTCTTCCTAGATCAAACCTATAATTATAATCCATACCTTGAAGGAGACTTATTCTCTATAAATTCATATCATCGTTGGGTTATAATCCTTGTTAACCATGACCTCCCTACAAGGATATATTTTTTTTATTCCAAACCACTGACAATTGGGATATATTCCCCATGAAACATATAATATTCATTCAATATGTTATATTACCTATGATATATCATGTATAAAGGGGCCTCATTAACTTTAATAAAACCAAAGAAGGGTCACACATGTGAATATCCAATAGAAGTAATTTGTTAGCTTCTTTTTCTTAGTAGTATGTAGATCCTGGATGAATGGTCTAAAAATAACATCACTTAGTCTTGTATTCTCAAATTTAAAATTAAGCATGTTGGTCCTTTTAACAAGAAAAAGAAAGGTATGGTGTGTCCCAATAAATTTAACCTAATTATTTGGGTTCTAAATCTATTCATAAAGATATATAGTAATCCCCTCTTAAGGTATGGTTAGAGACTTCATAACATATTATTCCTTCCAATATCATTATAAACACCATAAAACCCAGTTTTGTGGATCCAAATGTTGAAAAAATCATTATTAAAATAAATACAGATAATCTCTGCTGTATAGAAATATTCAAATTAATATGTCATTTAGATAAAATCATAAGAATTGTGTATACCATTACTAAACTATGTATTTCATAGATTTATAAACATATTTTAAAAATAAGATAGAGTCTTACAGTATGAAATAATTATACTAAATGGTGAGAAGATATTGAAATACCAACTCTTTTCCAATGTTCCACTCAATTTAAAACTCATAAGGTCCCAATGACAACATTCTAGTGGGAATAAATCACATGATGACTGAAAAAATGATGGTTTGATTAAAATTTTATGTGGAATGGTACTTGTGAAACTCATTAAACATGAATGGATAAGTGATATCAAACATTTTACATTACATTTATTATAATACAAATTAAGTGATACAGTGCATCAAGAAAAAATTAGTGAACCCAACACGAATCATTATGTAATCCAAATGATTGACCACCCTTACTTTACATATGATACAACCTTACTAGTTTTTCCCTTTATGTTTTTTGACCCTTCTAGGTGACTGTAAGGATATACCTGAATCAAAAATCATTCTAATCACATCAAAGAAAATGGATAAATCTAAATTTTAGAGGCAACTGATGAAGTAATCTATGAATAGAAGCCTCTCCAACTACCATATTAATGTTTTTTTAGAATAATTTTGATCCTATAAACATTTCTACCAGAATAAATAGTACTGATAAAGAATGTGATGAAGTATATAACTCATTCCCTAAGGATGTATAGTGGGATTCCGTCAACATCCCTGCTATTGATTAGGAGATGAAAATAAGGGATCCTGCTATTATTCAACACTGTCATTAATTCCATATGGACTCATCCCCTCAGTAAAACCCCAAGGATTCAAATATTAATGAAATAAATCCATTCATCCAATTCATGATTCATGATATGTAGTCCCATCAAGGAAATAAAACCATTAAATGGAGGGAATACGACCATATTATTTTTCAAAATGAAAGATTTTATCAACATTCCTTGGTGAAAACTAATAATTAGGCACATATTCACAATCATAGACAATTATTCTATTAGCATATGCTAAAAGTATCAGAGGGAGTATGTTGGAACATACTAGAAATAAACTATGTGTAGGCCTATATTTATACTCCCATGAATTGTTTACATTGGTAGATTCCAATAAGAAATAAAGGATATGAGTAGGACCATATTCACATTGTAACTAAATAGTATTATTACAATCATGTTCCTATTATAGAACCTCACCATGATATCCAAGAAGTAATGGAAGTGAATGAATATATCACTGTCGGTTTCTATTGAAGGTGTCATATTATTCTAGTATTAATTCAAGATGGTCATCCAAATATTTTGATGTATTATAAGGGTTAGGAACATACTCCCACTATAATTTGGGAGGATTTCTGGCATATTCTAGTGAACAATGAAGATTAGGATTGTAACTATATTTTCATTCCAACTAGAGCTCACAAGAACATCCTGACAATCATTTTTAGTCAGGATCATATCAATTAAAACAAAACGGATATAATTTGAATGTTATGTTAGTCACTGAGGAAAAGTATTATTTCATAGCTACATAAAGATGAGATCGAAGACATGTTATAGAAATAAAATCCAGCTAGGCTCATATTCCTATATGAACATATGGATCTTATTGGCATTTAATGATGTGATAATCAAAGGATAAAAGATAATATCTGTGTCCCATCTGAGGAGGTATATTGTTATATTAAATATTTAATGATGACAAAAAATAGGATCACATAATTTTTCCCACCAATGATCCTATGGAATGTCAAAATATTTGATAAATTATAAAATGAATCCATAAACACATTCTGATAATAGGTTGTGGATCAACTGAAATGGTTTCAATGTAAAAAGTTTTTTACCCATGTTGTGTTATTCTAGTAATAGTCAAGGTTACCACACTGGTAACCCATCCATAAATATCTAAGAGATACCATCAAGGGAATCATATAACTGTATCAGGGCTCATATTCTGTCCCCAATCAATATTGGAATTATTGAGGCCCATCGATGCATTTTGTTCACAACTAAAGAACTAATTGGTTCCCCATTAATAGTAGAAGGTAGTAGTGGACACTACGGTCATCCCTATAGAATAGAAAAACGAAACTATAAATTTTATCCCTAATGTTATAGTAATAGTGGTCCTCTACATGGTATTATACAAATTCACCATAATGGTCCTCACTATGGTAAATGACTTTCAGGTCCTTTATACTACATGATGATAATCAAAAATTATTCTCCATTCCATATCATCAATAGATGGTAATCTTGGTGGTCCATCCCACAAATTCAAGGCTAATGACTACTAAATATATCCCCATAGAACTCATTGTGAATTTACTCCCTGTGATGAATTTATTTCTAAGTACAATGGTATTCCTCATGTTGACATCACTCTAAGATTTACTTCTTGTTGAAAGTCACTGAAGAATTTAAGGTTGCTACACCCAGTGCCTCATCACATAATTGTGTTTCCTAATCCAAACCAAAATAAAACATTTGGTTCTTTTCATTATCTCTAACTAATATAGATAATTTATCCTATAATTTATCTATAGAGTTTTTAAAAGACATTTCTTCCCTTGATATAGTTCCAAAACAATTTCTGCAATGGTCAAATTAGGTCATGGAATATCTCTTTAATGATGATGACTATTCCATAGTAATATCGAAAGAAACTAATTTTAGAATACCAATAATATTATATCCCTTTTCCACCATTAATTATGACCTTAGAGAAATATAAACAGAGGAATTCATGCATCATTTTCACTGGATTATTTTGGAGATTCTCCACTATTTTAAGGAATAACTATCCTGTATAGAATAAACACCCACATCAAAGTGATGATAGACCTCTACTACATAGTTTCACTATGGCTCAAATTCTTAAAGTGGAAATGTTGTAAGACATCCTTTAATATGTTTGATAGAATCACATAATGACAGTCCATCAGATATTTTTTTATGCTCTATCAAACATCCATGTCAGGTGTTATAGAGAGTATGTGGATCTAATCATAACCCCAAATATTGGTCAATACAGCTCATCTTAGAGAATGACATGAAATGTAAAAAACATAGGAATATACATATGATTAGGCTCCATCTATGCCAACTTGTTTTTATAACAAAATATAATGGTTTTCAAAGCTCATAAATTTTGTGCCCAAATTAATAATGTTTTTGATATACTACATTATTATGCATCATAAATGGTCAATCTGTCATCTCATTTGAGGTAATAATAGCTTTAAACTATATATCTATACATAATAACTTTTTATCTCTCACTGATGTTTCCTCGTATACATGTATCAGTCTAAATTGTTTTGATAGCTATGATAGGATCTACCTCTAGAGTGGTATAATAATAACCCTATAATGTATGAATATGGAGATTTTGACTATCAATACCATTACTTGGATCATATAATCCATAATGAAGATGGGATATGATGGTTTTGGAACTATATAAAATTTATCTCATTCGAATAGTGAAGATTATTATTACCTACAACTCATGCATTAAAAAGATTTTTATTCTTCAGATTAGGATCTACTTCATTATATGCACCCTCATAGTTCTTTATCTTCTTTGACTAGTCTTAGAAATTAATGGTGTGATTGGTGAAAATCACAAAATATTAACCAAAATTTATTATCCATATCAGATAGTTTTAGAAGACTCAGTTGTTAAATAATCCAAAATGGTTCGATAAAAAGGTAAACATTACAGATGATCAATATGTACTACTCACTAAGTATTTTCAAGGTTTAAAATCCAATTACATATTTGAAGAGGATGAATAAATGATTCTCATCATAGGTTATACATCAATAAATTTCATTATTATTTAAATAACCAATAACTCTAAGAAATACCCAAACATAGAATGATGAGATAAATATAAATCCAACTAATATATGACCCACTACAATGAAGAAGGTGTATAAACCAAGAACTATATACAATATCAAAATCTAGGATCTATAAAAATTACTTTGTTACCACTTACTCAGAATACCTAGAAGAAAGGTAAAGGGGATGTTGTGGATACTTCTATATCCCACACACCACCTGATGAAATTGGATCCCATTAGGTTAAGGAAATGATCAACATATATGATGTTAATATAAAATATTTGACGTTTATTAATGTTGAACTACTCAGATGAAATATTCCTTCTGATTATAAATCTATTATAGAGGAAAATTTCTCTCCTTCATCTTATTGTGATGGAAATTATCAATGAAAATGTTAAGAGTATATCCACTTAATTATATCATGATCTAGAGAAGAAGTAAATATAAACATTGTGGCTGAAGAGTATTTGGACTTCCCTCCCCTAGTAAACCTCGCCATAATTTAAAAAATCTATTAGAATATTGGTCAAATATGTAACACCCCAGGTAAATAAAGAATATGACATTTTCACATTTATCCATATTTGTGAATAAAATATTAATATTACTTTAAAGGGGATGCTATGCTCGATGGCGTACCCAATACGCAACAACGAGTTTCTTGGTAATCTTAAATTGCACTCTAATAATAAAATAATATTATTTTAAATGGTAGTTAATGCCTAGCTGTTGTAATGGCGGGAATTAATAGAACTAACTACAAAATTATTATATATGTTTGTCAAATATTTTTACTTTTTACAATAAATTTTAGAGGATTAAAAATGAGAATGAATAAAATTTTAAGCGTAAACATTCTAATATTTTTTTAAAGGTCGATTAACCGCCTTTTGATGGCGAACCTCTTTTAAATCCACTTTTTGACAATTTTTGTGTTATATTTTACAAAATAAAATTCTTCTTTAGAATCATCACATCAAAATTTACTTTGTGTAAATGTTTGGTATTTTTCCGATAAAGTTCATTTTTAATGAATAGTGAAAAATTTTGTATTTTAATTCAAAACCACTTTTTAATCTAATTTATTTATACGATTCGATTAACTTTTGAATTGTTTTTAAAGTGAAATTAGAATATATTTTTACCATTTAATCCAATAGTGGTCCTTGAAATTGATTTCACTTTGAAATTGGACTTAAACTAGTGCCAATCTTTTAATAGATATTGTTTTTTAAAAACATGGTATTTGTTTTGACAGCGGGAATTCTTTATTAAATTAATTAATGAAACTTATATGTTTTGAATTTTGTAAAATATACATCAATTTTTATTTCAAAATATCAAATATATGTTAGGGTGAATTTTTGGTATTTTTCTAAAAAACTTCAATTTTTGATGAATAGTGAAACCACTAAGTGGTAGTTTAAAAATTATTTTTTCATTTAAATACCACTTCTATGGATTAAATTTAAAATATCCGATATACATGCTTGTCATTATGATGTAATATTTTGTTCAATAGGATTAAAATAATTTTTTGTGAATAGTAACTCTTAAGTTTTTAATCGCGATTAGATGTAATTAGTGTAATTTAAGGTAAATATAATGTTATAATAATATGAAATGATATTAACACAAGTTCTACCCTTATTTTATGAGTCATGGCCGACAAACACAATACATGGGTCAACTTGGGGACCCCATGGAGCCACTTTGGTTGGAAAATGACATAAATACCTTTTTATTTAAAGTTAAAATTAAAATGTCACAAACATGTGTTGTTTTACTAAAACAATTTTTACATGAGGTTATATAAGTCATATTTTTTACTATAAATATTCTTTAGAAAGATAAAAATATTTCCTACATGATGATATTTTTTTATAATTTTTATACATTAAATAAATTAATTTATTTATGACACCGTGATGATGTAGTGATTACCTCATAAATGAACGATTTAAATAAAATGAGATGATAGGGTGAAATATAAGTATTACACTTGTCACAAACCTATTTCATGGGTTGATATCGAAACCTTATCACCTTATCCTCTAAATACATCAATTTGGGACCTTTAAATTCCGAATGTCATATGAAAAGAAAGTAACATTTTGTAACTTTCCAAGAGTTCCCCTCCTCTCCTCTTATAAAAGTCCCCCACCTCTAACACCTAACCCACACCTATAAAGCCATTGTCTCGGCCAAAAACTGCTCATTTTGTCTCTACACATCCCTCTCTTACTCCTGGAAGACTCATTTTGGGAATAAGTCTTACCAAGAAAGCCTTTGATCTCAAATCAAAGAGAGATACCTGATTTTAAGGTAATGTCTTCACTTGTGTTCTTTTATTTTATTTTTCTTCTCCAACCCCCTAAACTCTTTTTATTAATTTCTTTTGTAACAACTCCATTATCTTCAATATACTAGGATGTTGTTATAAGATGGATTCTAGCTACATTTACACACACCTACATCTAATGGTTAAAGAACATATTGTTTCTGTGTATGGTGAATTTCTGACTCACGAAACGATGATTGTTCAATATTCGTTTAACACCCTCAAAGGTGGCCATTACGATGTAACTATATTTATATATGATATATAATATGTTTATTGTTTACTTAATCTTCTGTATTTTTCATTTATGGCATACCTTTATGGTTTCCATTATGGTTAAACGTGATATCTTCATTTTAGGAAGTGCGGACTACCGCCCCCTTAAAGTGATTTGATTTGTTAATACCATATGTGGTACATATAAAGGATATATTTAATGATATTATATATTATACCATATTGGAATTATAATACTATTATGTATAATTATGTTTTAATTAAATTAAATAAGAAATAGAAATGGAAGTAGCGTTCATGCGTACGTATGGCTTACCGTCTCCATGAACGGTGCATTTCATTTCTTACCTCTAAATGTTATGTAATATTATAAATGAATTTATATAATGGATATATATGATATATATGATATCTAAATAATGAATATAATTTTGGACATAATATATATTTTACCACATGAACAACTTGTAATTATAAAGAGTTTATTTTTTTACTCAAGCAGCAATGATCTACAAAATGACCATTATTAACATAAATAATTACATAGTGTTCATAGCGTGGTAGTAAGTGATATAAAAGGAATAATGAACTTGAAAAATGTTCTTAAGAAAGTATAAATTAACTCAAGTTTATTATTCAGGATGTTAAATAATGATCGAGTCAAGTCGGACCTGAGGTACTGGATCCTACCCCTCTCTTTCTTTTTAAGTACACTCTTTCATGTCATTCCTTTTAATATCATAT
Source organism: Viscum album (assembly GCA_963277665.1). Lineage (NCBI taxonomy): Eukaryota > Viridiplantae > Streptophyta > Magnoliopsida > Santalales > Viscaceae > Viscum > Viscum album. The sequence goes on along the minus strand of OY728120.1, from coordinate 530,022,394 downwards.
TTCTTATGATTGGAATGTTCTATTATATTACTCCTACTGTACTTTTTATGTTAATATTTTGCGAGGCCATATTTTCTCTCATCAATCCATTTTGGACGTTTTGAGTGGAGCTGTTAGGCTGCCGAATTTTCGTAAGAGATCCAACCTCTCTCTTTCTTTTTCAGTACTCTCTTTTATGTCATTTCTTTTTAGCTCATATTTCCTATGTTTGGGGATGTTAGTTTATATTCCTTATACTGTAATTTTTATTTTTCATATTATGAGAGACCCTATTTGATCTCATAAATCCATTTTTGGAAGTTTTAATTGGCGCTGTCAGGCTGCCGAGTTTTCGTAAGGGATTTTTCATCTCACTTTTATTCCCGTGACATTTATGCTAGGTTTGCCACTATTTCCTTTGAGTGGTGTATGTACTGCACATTATTATACTCTTTGTGTAATATAATTTCATTTATGGGTATTTACATCTTCATTGTATGACCCTTCTTCGATGGTGTGTACGTTTCGAAAGTTACCCAACTCGGTAAGGGGACCTTTCACCCTCCTCTTTTTAAAAGACTTATTTTGTTATGTCTTTTAATTTACATAATATTATGTTGTGATATGTTATTCTATATCCTTATTGATGTAAATATTATGTCCAGGTGATGAGATACCCTTTTTATCTCTCATCTACTCTCTTTTTGAATTTTGAAGGGACGTCGTTAGGCTGTCGATTTTTTGCAAGGGAACTTCTTAACCCAATTTTGATTCTTTGGGATAAACTTGTACTCCTTCAATATTTCGTTCTATGAATATGTGTGAATGTCATCTGATTGTCTTACACTTAATATCCACTTATATTTGGTGTATTATTTTGTCACACATAATTATGTAATTGATTTATCCTTAATCCAAGGATACCGTCTTTGTAAGGAACATCGTCTCAATCTCCTTTCATTGAGGCATATTTTGTTTTATTCACCATTTTATTGTATACGGTGCATAAACCCCTTTGACTTTTTATTTATTCAAAAGGAATATTTTTATACAAGGCTTTTTACTAAACGACAAAAAGGAATGTTTTTCTTGTCGTACGTATGCGGCGACAACGACTTCTCCGCCGCCGTGACCACTATTTGAGTTTCGGCTTCCTCTACAAGCCATAACATTTTTTGAATGAATATTAAATACCATGTTTTACTATTCTTTTATTTTGGTATTTAAAATGGTTTTCATAATGTTTTTATATCAATGTGTTTTATTGATATCTTTTGATTGAAAAGTGGAAATGTTATGTTTAATTTATACATGTTTTATGTGATAAGATTATGTTGTGGTTCTTGGGAATTATTATGAAGACAGGTGGTTCCATGATAAACTAACGGTGGGTGAGCCCGATATAGCTCTCCAATTCATTGGGTTACACGAATGGGTTAAACGTTGAGGTTTCTCCGAAGATATTTAGGGAATATACTGTGATGGTTATTCCAAACGTAACCAAGAGGGTTACTCCCTACGTAAGAATGTTATGAATGCCTCAAGTTACCTTTCTGCCTTACGAATTCAAGGATTTATTCATGATTTGATGAGGTAGGTTAAAACGCTTATGTTTTATGAGTAAAGTATGATTTCATACATGGAATAATGTTTTCTTTTCAAACTTTTATATCCCTTACTGAGCTTTTTATTCTCATCCCATGTTTTTGAAATGTTTTTCACAGGTCAATGGAAAGGTGCATGATATGATGATATTGTCAAGGAAGTGTCAAGAAATAATCCATGTTTTATTTTAAATATGTTTCCATTGATGGGAAAAAACAAATACTATCTTTTATGTAACCACTTTGTTTAAATGTGGAATGTAATTCATGATTTATGATCTAATTTTCTAAAACTCTAAACCTAAAAAGATCCTCAATGTGAATTATTCATTTAATTCAATATTAAGTAATGTTTATGGCCGGGGCCTTATATTTGGTATAAAAGGTCGGTTTAGATAAATTTAGAGGTTAGGTTATTCTCTAGGCATAAGTGACATTACCATAATGGTTAGGATTTCAGAAAGAGTCCTAGTTTTAGATAAAGGGAATGAGTAACTATATCTTAGTGTTTATCTTCCTCGTTAGTACATGATGGTTTTATTGATATATTCACACTGACATTTCTGTTTTTAGTGAATGGATTGATCTAGCATGCACCAAAGTGACAATAGGTTTGAAGGAAGATGTGGTGGTTCTCTGATTAAGAGACTAGATGAAATGGGGGATTCAATGGGTAAACTTGTGGTTGTTCTAAACCAACTGTCAAGGAGTCATGATCAACCACTTGTACCATGGTATGTTCTGTAATTCATCATGTATGAGATGACCAATCGATGTGGAAGTTCAGGTAATAATTATAAAGGTAACCATTAGGGTTTATATGATCATTACTTTTGAGGTAATTATGGGTTATTATATATTATGATGGAAAATGAAAGGCATGAGATAAAATTGAGGTTAAAATATCTTATGATTATTTTTGATGATTTTATCTCCTTTTGGGGAATGTTTTAAGAATTATATAGTTTTGGAAAAAGGACAACACTCAGATCGTGTGACAACCCGTCGCGTCGGACAAAGATGCGGGAATCGAACTCACAACCAAAGTGCGACTAGTATTTATCGCCTACCACTGGACTACATGAATTCCCTTGTTAGTTTGACTAATTCTTTTTAGTTAGATGATTTTAGGAATCAAGAGTCAGTTTATTTTGGGTTATCTATGGAAATGATTAACCTATCATGGAGGATATGTGATTAGGTTAATTACTTTTCAATATGAGAATTTAAGAGCAACTGATGTTATTTGGAGATAAAAGTTAATTTGTTCCTTGGAAGACTATGTTATTAAATCCTTCAAATATTTTGGTTTCAATCTTAGTTTGGTTTACTTTGAATAATTTTATGGACAATTGTTTATCGAATGGTCTTCTTTGAACTTGGGGGGTTTTATTTGGAAAATTTTTGGAGATTAAGAATAGCTTTTCTTTTTATAAAGGATTATACTTTTTTGGATTATCTGATCTCATACTAACAATTTCGGTTTTGGTTTTTTGTCTAAAGACATGGGAAATATATTGTTCTCTTTTTTGGATTAGGTGATTCTCAAGAAGTTGATTATAGTACTCTTAATGAGAACAAGTCTTCCAAAATACTCATCTTTTGGAGAAAATATGAGTTTGATTAAGGAACCTAGTAAAAGTTGAAAGTCTACGTGACAAGTAAGTATGTTTCATTATGATTTAGTTATGCTCAAAAATAAATTACTCAACGAAGAGTAACTTAAAACAAAAATGTTGTCTATTAAATTTTCCTACTGGGGAATTGAATACCGTTTAACCCATCACAAGTTTGTGATTTTCTAATGGTTATCTTTCTCCTAGACATGATCACTATCACTCTCCATCATAACATGACCCTTTTTTTTTACTCCATGTCCATATTTTCATACGCAGAATCCTTGTATGGGTTATCTCAGGTGACCTTTTTACTTCTCTTTCTTTATTTTAATGTGGTTGTTTTACTAACTCTTATTCCGATGTGGGATTTTCAATGAAGTTTCCAAGCCCAATTTTAAAATTTCGAGGACGCAATTCCCAAAAGGGGGGAAGGATGTAACAGCCTAGGTAAATAAAGAATATGAAATTTTCACGTTTATCCATATTTGTGAATAAAATATTAATATCACTTTGAAGGGGACGCTATGCTCGATGGCGTACCCAATACGCAACAACGAGTTTCTTGGGAATCTTATGTTGCACTCTAATAATAAAATAATATTATTTTAAATGGTAGTTAATGCCTAGCTATTGTAATGGAGGGAATGAATAGAACTAACTACAAAGTGATTATATATAGATTTTTCAAATATTTTTACTTTATACAATAAATTTTAGAGGATTAAAAATGAGAATGAATCAAATTTTAAGCGTAAAAATTCTAATATTTTTTAAAAGGTTGATTAACCACCTTTTGATGGAGAACCTCTTTTAAATCCAATTTTTGATAGTTTTATGTGTTATATTTGACAAAATAAAATTTTTCTTTTGAATCAGGACATCAAAATTTACTTAGTGTAAATTTTTGGTATATTTCCGATAAAGTTCATTTTTTAATGAATAGTGAAAAATGTTGTATTTTAATTCAAAACCTCATTTTAATCTAATTTATTTATATGATTAGATAAACTTTTTGAATTTTTTTTAAAGTTAAATTAGAATATATTTTTACCATTTAATCCAATAGTGGTCGTTGAAATTAATTTCACTTTGAAATTGGACTTAAACTAGTGTCAATCTTTTAATAGATATTGTTTCTTAAAAACACGCTATTTGTTTTGACAGCGGGAATTAATTATAAAATTAATTAATTAAACTTATTTGTTTTAAATTTTTTAAAATAGACATCATTTTTTATTTCAGAATATCAAATATGGCTTGGGGTGAAGTTTTGGTATTTTTATGGAAAACTTCAATTTTTGATGAATAGTGAAACCACAAAGTGGTAGTTTAAAAACTGTTTTTTCATTTAAATGAAACTTTACCACTTCTGTGGTTTGAATTTAAAAAATCCCACATACATTGTTGTCATTAGGATATAAAATTTGGTTCAATGAGATTAAAATAATTTTTTGGTGAATAGTAACTCTTATGCTTTTAATCGCGATTAGAGGTAATTAGTGTAATTTAAGGTAAAGATAATGTTATAATAATATGAAATGATCTTGAAACATATTCTACCCTTATTGGATGAGTCTTGTCCAGCCAAGAAAATCCATGGGTCAACTTGGGGACCCCATGGATCCACTTTGGTTGGAAAATGACATAAATACCTTTTTATTTAAAGATAAAATTAAAATGTCACAAACATGTGTTTTTTTACTAAAACAATTTTTACATGGGGTTATATAAGTCATATTTTTTAGTATAAATATTTTTTAGAAAGATCAAAATATTTCCTATATGATGATATTTTTTATAATTTTTAGACATTAAATAAATTAATTTAGTTATGACACCGTGATGATGCAGTGATTACCTCATAAATGAACGATTTAAATAAAATGAGAAGATAGGATGAAATATAAGTATTACACTTGTCACAAACCTATTGTATGGATTTATTTAGAAACCGTATCACCTTATACTCTAAATAAATCAAATTGGGACCTTTAAAATCCGAAACTCATTTGAAAATAAAGCAACATTTTGTAACTTTCCAAGAGTGCCCCTCCTCTCCTCTTATAAAAGGCCCCCACCTCTACCACCTTAACCACACCTCTCAATCCTTTGGATCGGCCAAAACCTGCTCATTGAGTCTCTACACATCCCTATCTTACTCCTAGAAGCCTCACATTGGGTAGAAGTCTTCCCTAGGAATCCTTTGAGCTCAAATCAGGGAGAGATACCTGATTTTAAGGTAATGTCTTCACTTGTATTCTTTTGTTTTATTTTTCTTCTCCAACCGCCTAAACTCTTTTTATCCATTTCTTTTGTAACAAATACAGTATCTTCAATATACTAGGATGTTGTTATAATAAGGATTCGATCTACACTTACACACACCTACATCTAATTGTTAAAGAACATACTGTTTCTGTGGATGGTGAATTTCTGCCTCACGAAATGATGATTGTTCAATATTCTTTTAACACCCTCAAAGGTGGACATTAAGATGTCACTATATTTATATATGTTATATAATATTTTTATGTTTTACTTAAGCTTCTGTATTTTTCATTTATGGAATACCTTTATGGTTTCCATTATGGTTAAATGTGATATCTTCATTTTAGGAAGTGCGGACTACCACCCACTCAAAGTGATTTGATTCGTTAATACCATATTTGGTACGTATAAAGGATAGATTTAATAATATTATATATGATAACATACTTGAATTATAATACTATTATGTATCATTATGTTTTAATTCCATTAAATAAAAAATATAAATGGACGTAGCGTTCATGCGTACGTACGGCTTACCGTCTCCATGAACGGTGCATTTCATTTCTTACCTCTAAATGTTATGTAATATTATAAATGCGTTTATATAATGTATATATATGATATAAATGATATCTAAATAATTAATTTAATTCTGTATATAATATATATTTTACCACATGAACAACTTGTAATTATAAAGAGTTTATTTTTTTACTCAAGTAGCAATGATCTACAAAACGACCATTATTCACTTAAATAATGACATAGTGTTCATAGCATGGTAGTAAGTGATATAAAATGAATAATGAACTTGAAAAAGGTTCTTATGAAAGTATAAATTAACTCAAGTTTATTATTCGGGAGGTTAAATAACGATTGAGTCAAGTCGGACCTCAAGTAAGGGATCCTACCCCTCTCTTTCTTTTTAAGTACACTCTTTTATGTCATTAATTTTAAGCTCATATTTATTATGATTGGGATGTTGTTTTATATTACTCCTACTTTACTTTTTATGTTCATATGTTGAGAGACCCTATTTTCTCTCATCCATCCATTTTGGATGTTTTGAGTGGCGCCGTTAGGCTGCCGAATTTTCGTAAGAGATCCAACCTCTATCTTTCTTTTTGAGTACTCTCTATTATATCATTTCTTTTAAGCTCATATTTATTATGTTTGGGGATGTTAGTTTATATTAATCATATTTTAATTTCTATTTTAATATTATGATATACCTTATTTGATCTCTTAAATCCATTTTTGGATGTTTTAAATGGCGTCGTTAGGCTGCCGAGTTTTCATAAGGGATTTTTATCTCACTTTTATTCCCGTGACATTTATGCCACATTTTCCACTATTTCCTTTGAGTAGTGTATGTACTTACCATTATTATACTCTTTGTGTAATATTATTTCATTTAATGGTATTTACATCTTCATTGTATGACCCTTCTTCCATGGGTTGTACGTTTCAAAAGTTACCCAACTCGGTAAGGGGACCTTTCACCCTCCTCTTTCTAAAATATTTCTTTTGTTATGTCATTTAATTCACATACTATTATGTTGGGATATGTTATTATATATCTTTATTGATGTAAATTTTATGTCCAGGTGATGAGATACCCTTTTTATCTCTCATCAACTCTTTTTCTGAATTTTGAAGTGACGCCATTAGGCTGTTGAATTTTTGCAAGGGAACTTCTTAACCCAATTTTTATTCTTTGGGATAAACTTGTACTCATTGAATATGTCGTTATATGAATATTTGTGAATTTCCTGTGATTTTTCTACACTTAATATCAACTTATATTTGGTGTATTCGTTTTTTCACACATAATTATGTAATTGATCTATCCTTAATCCTAGGATACCGTCTTTTTAAGGGAAATCGTCTCAATCTCCTTTCATTGAGGCATATTTTGTTTTATACACCAATTTCTCTTATATGGTCCATAAACCCCTTTGACATTTCATTTATTCAAAAGGATTATTTTTATACGAATCATTTTACTAAATGAAAAAAAGGAATATTTTTCTTGTCGTACGTATGCGGCGACAACGACTTCTCCGCGGCCATGACCACTATTTGAGTTTCGGCTTCCTCTACAAGCCATAACATTTTTTGAATGAAAAATAAATTCCATGTTTTACTCTTCTTTTATTTTGGTATTGAAAATTTTTTTCATAATGTTTTTATATCAATGTGTTTTATTGATATCTAGTGATTGAAAAGTGGAAATGTTATCTTTCCTTTATACATGTTTTATGTGATACGATTATGTTATGGTTCTTGGGAATTATTATGAAGACGGGTGGTTCCGTGATAAACTTAGAGTGGGTGAGCCCGATATGGCTCTCCAATGAATTGGGTAACACGAAGGGGTTAAACATTAAGGTTTCTCCAAAGAGATTTAGGGAATATACTGTGATGGTTATTCCAAACGTAACCAAGAGGGTTACTCCCAACGTTAGAATGTTATGAATGCCTCAAGATACCTTTATGCCTAATGATTTATTTGATTTATTCATGATTTGATGAGGTATGTGAAAATTCTTATGTTTTATGAGTAAAGTATGATTTCATACATGGACTAATGTTTTCTTTTCATAATTTTATATCCCTTACTGAGCTTTTTATGCTTATCCCATGTTTTTGAAATATTTTTCAAAGGTCAAGGGAAAGGTGCATGATATGATGATAGTGTCAAGAAAGTGTCAAGAAAGAATCCATGTTTTATTTTAAATATATTTCTATTGAGGGGAAAAAATGAATACTATCTTTTATGTAACCACTTTGTTTAAATGTGGAATGTAATTCATGATTTATGATCTAATTATCTAAAACTCTAAACCTGAAAAGATCCTCAATGTGAATTATTCATTTAATTCAATATTAAGTAAGGTTTAAGGATGAGGCCTTATAAAATCAAACACTAATAAACTATACAAGTGATTCCACCATATCAGACACCTCATATTGATCCCACTAGAGTATAATCCAAGGGACCATTACCACCTAAGGTCTTCATCTCCATCAAACCACTTCCTTCTCTAGTAAAATAATATTGAACATATTTGATGGTGATATTTTATTTATTTTCTAGAAGGTAATTTTTGTGATTATTGATGAAATGGTCTACAATTTAAAAGAACATGTGCTAATTTGTTTGACTTTCATAATGCCTTGACCCCATAAGTAATGAGCCAATTCGTTATTTTATAATATTATCATGCACTACAAGGAATAAAATCCCGATGGACTGATAACATTAATAGTATTGTATATATGTATATTACATAAGTGATACCCATAATAAATTTTGAAACAGGAAATAATAATATGATACATAAATAAGATATAAAAAATATCCTTCAAAATAATTCAAAGGGTTCCACTTCATAACATGGGGAAATAAAAAATAATAAGGGTGATCTTAAATACTTAGTATGGGTATGTAAAATGGAAACATTATTGAATCAAATGAAACAAATCAGCATGTGAAGGTAAATAACTAATAACACATTCTATTAAAAACTAGATAAGGACATGTAAATATGGAAATGTAATCAACTAAAACACATTCCATCAAAATAAATGAAAATTTAATAGAATGAATCCATAGATATGTTGAGGGAAAATCTCACATATAATTATAAATAGAGTTTAAATGATGGATACTCTTTATTATTGGACTCTATGATGCTAAGTTATATGGAACCTTTACCATCGAGACCCTTCACAAATTGGTTTAGAATATCTAGTAAAAACCCATATAATTTGGCCAAATATTTAATTACAAGAGAGTAATGATCCATCGGGGGTATTTCAATAATCATTCCCCAACCAATATAGCACATGTCGAATGAATTCATCATATATGGATTAAATTATTAAAAAATATATTTTTAAATCAATGTGACCCATACCACTTTGAAATATTTGAATCCTAAGCCCCATACAAGTAAATAATTATAAAATGAAACATTTAATAAAAAGATGATAAATAGATTCACGATATGATATATCATAAGTGGAAGTGTAATAAAATATTATAAACAAGTGGTGAATATAACATTTCTCTCGCAGATGTAAAAAGTCAGATGAAAATCCATTACCTTGCATTTATTTTTCTTTGACCATCCATTAAAATCATGTATATTTTTTATAATAGTTTTACTAAAGTATTATTTTACTAAATTAATATTTATTATATTACATATAAACTTCTTATAATATCTTATTACCAATATGTTAAAAATCATTTGTTATTTTTACTTTTTCTGGTGTTAATTTCCCTTTTTCTCAAGTATGTTTTTACTTTTTGTTCATTGATATTATTTATTATATCAAGGCTTCACCATATCTAGAATGTAAAAAATTATTTAAATTTTATATGTATTTAGTTTATTATTATTTATAATAATCCATATAATTTGGATAAATGAAATGAAATGCACCGTTTAGGGAGATGGTTGGTTGTAAGTACGCATGAACGCTACATTCAAATAATTTTATTGTAAAACTAAGAAAATTTGTATCATATTGTAACTATTTAAATGTTTTACTAGGACATTATTTTCATAAAAATTTTGCTGGGTCTCGTTTGGGGTTATTTTAGGTTAAAGTATTAAGAATTTTGGATAATACGTGCTAATACTCGGTTGGCTCACAATTTTCCAAAATCATGTGCCTTATCAGAGAAAACCATGAAAATATAGGTAGAGTTATTTTTCATGGATGGAATTTAGTTTGTCATTTCTTTTTACATATTTTTTGAAATATTTAGGACCAATTAAAATAGGTATATGTACAGGCTGCACAGTTTGGTCTAACTGTGCTGGTCTACCCAGGAAACTATGCATAAAATAATTTAAGTGACCTGATTTTTATAATAAATTTTTCCAACCCCTGTTTTAGGTCCTCTGAAGATAGGTACCACCCCAAAATAGTTTCTCCATTCATTTGAGATCTCATTAAGGATTACTGGAACTTATTATCCCAACCAAATGTGATTTGATGATAGAGGGAGACCCTTCTATCATCTCATGGTTAGTCTCGCCATCCTGGTATATTTCTCCTGCAGTCTCTCTTCTTACCTTTGGGGTTCCATGGATCCCCATATTGATTTATTGATCTAATAAAATGTGTTTTGGGATCATAAAACTGGTTTTTATTCCTGTCTATGTGATCTTATTTCTTTATGGAAATATCCCAATTAGGATTTGCTGTTACGAGAAGCGCTGATTTTAGATGATGGTTCCACTATGATGCTTAGTAAATCATAAACCTATATATATATTTTTAAAATTCAATTGATGATTTAAATTAAATTTCTTGATTTGTATTAAGTTTCATTCAATATATTTTTTGAAATCCCAATTCAATTGAATTGGGGGTTTTGGAAAAATTATTGGTTTTTGGTATGAAATTGGAAAATCCCCAATTACATTGAATTGAGCTATCTTTATGGAAATTTGTTATATTTAAATTTATTAATTTAAATTTTGGATTTCATATAAATTTATTCAATTAAATTATTGAAATTAATTGAAAATTGGTATTAATGGAAAATTGTGAAAACCCTTAATTCTATTGAATTGGGGATTTGTTCTGAAATTGATATATTTTTTTCGAAAATTAGAATCTATAATTTAATATGTGAAAGTGGATTGTGAAATTAAATTAATTGGTTTTAAATCATTTTTTTTGATAAATTCCATAAAAGGGTTTTATTTAAAACATAGGGTTTCAAATTTATAAAAAGACAAGTGTTTTATAAAAAAAACATGTTATGGTTTCAAAATGTAAAATTGGGATATTTAAAATGGGGAATGAAATTTGATTATATTTTTGAATTCTTGAAATAAATTTCCCACAGTATTCTTACTACACACATGAAATACTTAAGAATTTAATGACTAATTTTGGGCGGTAGAGTACAACTTACACCATTCTAAATTTTCATATCCGCACATCACATCCCTTAGGTGATAGTGATTAGTCCTTTTTAGAATTAGTCCCAATGGGGTGTATATACCTATTTTCTATTCCATATTGTTGGGTCCTAGTACCCTAGAACCATCAAACTTATTTGGAATTTTTGTTTTTTTTATTTCATATGTTTATATTCCATTGTTGTAAAATGTTTTACATGCCTTGTGAATTAATATTTTTTTATAAATGATCTTATTTAATCCATTTTGGGAAATGTTTCATTTCATTAAATTACCCATTTGTTTAAATTTAATTCCATCATTTGAAACATATTTCAATAATTTTAAATGTTTTTCCTGAATTTATATTGTATTTACATCCATAAAAATGTATTACATGGTTTTTTAGACATTATTTATAAATTTAAACCCTATTTATTTGAAAATTAATAATTCATTCATGGTTAATTTGATATTTTCATCTGTTATGTAATATAGGGGTAAAATCCAACGTGACATTGGCTCAAACACGCTTTTTCCTTCTGATGTTTATAGATTAACTATTTTCCATTATCATGCAAGGTAAAAGGATCACTTGAAGGTGGTTCAAGCTGTTGATCCATGGACATGGTGAGTTGTGTCTAAATTGGGAGATGGGTTATTTTTCCTACATTTCTAGTACCTATTATTGGCACATTGGTATGTTATACCTATTTTACTTCTAGTGCATTGAACCTAGTGGAGTCTCATTTTTATGAATACTGATTTTTAAATATTTCTTCTTCATTGTTTTTGGAACACTCATGCCCAAATTATTTTTGAATAATTATAGGTGATATTAGCCAACCTATGGGGATCAAAAATTCCCCTCAGGCTATGTCAGGTTTGGATCATTTATTAGGTTACCATGGTACCTATGTTTGTTCATGATAAATTTGTATTATAGGTAGGTCTAACTTCTTTTCTTGAAGCCATTATTCAATGTGAAAACTTATTGGGACATGGGAGGACGTTTAGGTTGAGTGCCTCACTAACTCCCACTGTAATGACCCTTTTGTATCATGAGGTATTTAAGGAAATACATATTTTAGATTAGTTCTATTATTTTACCTATTTTTTTTATTTTAAAAGGATTTAAATTGAAATCACATTATTCTATCTTTTAGGATTAAATTATCATATAGCTCTGTTTGAGTGTAAATTTATGTCTTCATTGTTGTTTAATGATATTGTGTAGAATCATGCTTTTGATAATATGTTTGAATCAGATCTATTAGGAAGATGATGTTGATCTATAATAACTAAATCCATTCAGGGATTCGAATCTAGTTAAGGTGATTTTATGCACTTTCCATTCACTAGAACATACACTGCCTCTAGTTCCCATTCAAACCCCAGCTGTGGAACCTTATCGGGTCGTTTAAAATATTTTTTCTCAGGAGTTCCTTCACTAAAAGAAAACACCATTCAGAGGGTTAAATTATCATCAAGAGGCTGATAAATGTTTGACAATGATGGAGTGTTTTTTTAGTTTATTGAACACACCTGAAGAGATCAATGTGAAGTGTTTCACCTTCATGATGAATAGACCAAGAAGGAGATTGTGGGACACTATGGTTACTGAGAAAAAATATGAGGGCATAGAGTGGAAGGAATAGAATGTTCTTCTCACTGAATAGTTCTATCTAGAATCAATGTTGTTAGTCAAGGATACAATGTTTTTCAAACACAATCATGTTTACTTGACCATGACAGAGTATGTATACCATTTTTTCAGTATATTCATTTTAACATGAGATTTGGTCAAATGATAAGATTAAGGCATGAAGGTTTGAATTGGTACTTCATAAGGATAGTCATTCATATTTTTTTATGAATGTACCTAATTTTGTAATGTTCTGGATAGAGTGCTTATGGTTTAGATAGACCTAGTTGGTAAGTCAAGGTTATCAGGAGTTTTTTTCTCTCCCTGTGGCAGTGTAAGTTATTTCAAGGGAAAATGAGATCGTGATGATTATCATGGACATTCACAGTAGAATAATTATTCAAGAACTCCTATAGTACTGGTAAGAGGTCCTTTTATTATCTACCAAAGTGGAAAACCATGAAATTCATAGAGGGTTGGGACTAAGGCACCCAAGAACTCTGGATCTTGCAGATGCTCGAAAACATACAACGATTCTTAAATATGTATTCCACTCAATTTAGTGGAATGGGGTGATAATATCCTACTAATGATGGAGGGAAATAGGATTATTCATGTATAAAAGGGTTCTAGAAATATGAATATATAACGAAGACAATTCATGTAGTAGAAGACTCTAGAGGAATTGGACACATGTCCAATGGCCATTAGAGGTACCATTACTATAGATTTTTCATTAGTGACTATTGTATTTGATACTAGTGAATCTCATTCACTAATTTCAAGACCTATTATTAATATTTAAAATCTTCATATGGAGACTTTATCTTTTGAAAATGTATATTACTACAGACACTGGTATGAAGAGAGAGCAAGGTCTTCATTGTCCCCCATGTGTCTTCTCTCTATCGGATGTCGATATTTTTTGGAGATTTTTGTTTCTCAACATATAACCTCTTTATTTCTTTTTCAGGAGTATTGGATCATTTAAAATAAACATGAGGTTGATTTTTATCTTTAATGGGACTTTGTTCCTAAACCTAGGGTTCCCTCGGATGTCTTTTAAGGAGCATTGGACCCATGGTTGAGTGAGACAATACATACTTAAACAATGTTTCTAAAATTAATATTAGTGTTTACATCTGATAGAGAGTGATAATATTTGAAATTGTATCTCCAACCAGTTGTCTTTGAGTTTCCTGATGCATTTCTTTCTAAATTCTATGGTTTTTTGTTGGTAAGGGAGTTTGTGCTTTAAGATGACATAATTCCTTATACTCAACCAGTTTTTAGCCCTCATTACAATTTGGAACCAGCTCAAATGATTATTTTAAGCCAAAGTTGGATGATATTCATAAGAAAGGCTCTATACAATTGAGTGTGTCTCCTTGGGCGGCACCACCTCACATTGATATGAAGGATGATGGTTGACCTCACCTATGCATTGATTACCAAAATCTCAGTCAAGATACGGTAAATAAAAAATATCTATTTCCAAATACTGATGATCTGTTTTAACATTTTAATGGGTAAATGCAGTTATTAAATATTTATCTTCACTCTAGTTACCATCACTTTAGAATAAATGAATTTTTCATTCAGAAAACTGCATTTTGGAGAAGGTACGACCATTATGAGTACCTTGTTATTCCCATTGGTCAAGACATTTAATATACAATCCTTATGATGTTAATGAAAATAATTTTCCATGAGTATCTAGATAAAATTTACGTATTCTTTGTGGATGACATGCTCACTAACTATAAGACTGAGGAGGATCATATGCATGATCTAAAAACGGTACTAATTATGATATGAAAAACCCGACATTATTCCAAAATATCAAAATGTGATTTATAGAATCAAGATATGAAATTGTTTAGAAACATGGTGTTGGAATCTAGTTTTTTATCTGACCGTAAAAATTTAATAGTGGTTAAGAAAATGGAGTAACCATGTAATGCTTTCGAGAATTGGAGTTTCATGGGAATAACTGGATATTATCACTATTTCATTTAGAAATTATCAACATTGGATTCTCTGATAAGTTCTCAAACTCAAAATGGAATCTTGTTTTCATGGAATGATAAATTTTAGAGATATTTTGTTTAGATAAATCACATTTTCTTTACTATGTCGGTGTTAACACTTTCAGAGGCTTGGTAGGGCTATTTCTTCTTCTATGATGCATCGATTTCATGCATGGATTTTGTTCTTATGGTTGGTGATCCTATTGTTGCCTATGGATATCCTCATCCCAGGACACATGAGAAGAATTATCCGACCATGAAATTGAACATGTAGATGTGATGCACGTTCTTAATAGTTTTACGCATTACCATTTTGGGAATAATATTACTGTAAAACCCCAAGCTTCCACGGTACACTTCTCTTTCAATAATGCAATATCTTGCATTGTATGCAAGTTCGAGATTCTAACACACCGCGACCAATAAAAGTAGCCATTATGAATAGTAATACCCACTTTTTGAAATTTTCTAAATTTTATTATTCAAATTGGACTTCATTTTTTGATTCGGAATATCAAAATTATCCTAAGTATAATTTTTTGTTTTTTCTGAGCACTTCCAATTTTTTATAAATAGTGAAAAATACTAAACATTAATTAAAAACAACTTTTTTAATCAAAATAATTTTTAGTGATAAATCATATTATTTATTGGTTTTAAAGTATAATTAGAATATATTTTTACAATTTTATCTAATGGTGGTCATTAGATTTAATTTCACTTTGAAATTGGACATAAACAATTGCTAATCTTTTGATTGATATTCTTTATTCAAAACATTCTATTTCTTTTGACAACAGGAATTAATTATAAAATTAATTAATGAAAAATATATGTTTTTAATTTGGTAAAATAGGCATCATCTTTGAATTTGGAATATCAAATATATCTTAGGGTGAACGTTTGGTATTTTTCTAAAAAACATCAATTTTTGATGAATAGTTAAACCACTAAGTGGTAGTTAAAAAACTGATTTTTCATTTAAATGAAATTTTACCGCTTCTATGAATTTAATTTCAAAAATCAGAAATAGATTGTTGTAATTAAGAAGTAAAATTTGGTTCAATGGGATGAAAATAATTTTGGTTGAATTGTAACTTTTGAGTTTTATTAATCGTGATTAGAGGTAATTAGAGTAAGTTAAGGTAAAAATAAGGTTATAATAATATGAAATTACCTTGACACATGTCATACTCTTGTTTTTTGACTCATGTCCGACCAATACAATCCATGGGTCAATTTTTACAAGGGGTTATACAAGTTATCTTTTCGACTATAAATATATATTGGAAATCGAAAAAGATTTCATACATCATGGTAATTTTTTTTATAATTTTTAGGCATTAAATAAATAAATTTATTTATCCCACCATGATGATGCAGTGATTACCTCATTAATGAACGATTTAAATAAAATGAAAAGATAAGGTAAAATATAAGACTTACACTTGTCTAAAGCCTATTTTATGCATGTATTTCAAACCCATATCACCTTAGCCTTGAAATATATCATTGTGGGACCTTTAAAATCCGAAAAGCATTTCATAATAATGTAACATTTCATGACTTTCCAAGAGTTCCCCCCCCCTCTCCTCTTATAAAGGCCCCAACCTCTACCAACTTATTCACACCATCAAATCCATTTGTCTCGGACAAAATCGGCCAAAATACTCTCTCAACTTACCTCTCTTACTCCTAGAAGCCTCACTTTGGGCAGAAGTCTTCCCAAAGAAGCCTTTGGCTGAAATCAAAAACAGTTACCCGATTTTAAGGTAATGCCTTCTCTTATGTTCGTTGGTTTTATTTTACTTCCCCAACCCCTTAAACTCTTTGTATTCCTTTATTTTGTAACTAAAACAGTATCATAAATATACTAGGATGTTTTTATGAGAATTATTTGATTTACACTTACACACACATTCCTCTAATGGTTAATGAACATACTGTTTCTGTGGGTGGTGAATTACTGCCTCACAAAACGATGATTGTTTAATCTTCTTTTAACACCACTCATGGTGGCCATTATGATGACACTATATCTATATATGATATATATTATGTTTATGATTTCTTTATTCTTCTGTATTTTTCATTTATGGCAAACCATTATGATTTCCATTATGGGTAAACGCGATAATTTCATTTTAGGAAGTGCGGACTACCGCCCCCTCAAAGTGATTTGAATAGTTAATGCCATATGTGGGACATATAAATGATGGAGTTAATGATATTACATATTATATTATACTATAATTATAATATACCATTATATCATTATGATTTCATTCCATTAAATACTAAATAGAAATGAAAGTAACGTTCATGCGTACGTACGGCTTACCGTCTCCATGAACGGTGCATTTCATTTCTTACCTATAAATTTTATGTAATGTTAAAAATGCATGAATCTACTGGATATATATGATATATATGATATCTAAATCATAAATATAATTCTGTAGATAATGGATATTCTACAACATAAACACCATGTAATTATAAAAGTTTATTTTTGACTAAAGTACCAATGATCGACAAAACGTCCGTTATTAAATTAAACGATTAAATAATGTTCACAACATGGTAATAAGTGATGTAAAAGGAATAATGAACATAAAAAAGGTTCTTAAGAAAATAGAAATTAACAATAGTTTATTATTCACGAGATTAAAGAATGATCGAGTCCAGTCGGACATGATGTAATGAACTTTGTCTCAATCTCCTTTCATTGAGGTATATTTTGTTTTATACACAACTTTCATTTATAGAGTGTATAAATCCCTTTGACTATTAATTTTATTCAAAAGGAATCTTTTTATACGAAGCTTTTTACTAAACGAAAAAAAGGGAATGTTTTGTCTAACGTATGCGGCGACAACGACTTCTCTGCCGTTGTGACCATTATTTGAGTTTCGGCTTCCTCTACAAGCCATAACTTTTTTTTAATGAAAAATAAATACCATGTTTTAATTATCATTAATTTTGGTATTGAAAATGTTTTTGATAATGTTTTGATTATATAGATCTGTTGTATTGATATCTTGTGATTGAAATGTGGAAATGTTATGTTTCCTTTATGCATGTTTTATGTGCTACAATTATGTTATGGTTTTTGGGAATTGTGTATGATATGTTTAAACATTTTAATATAAGGAATGAATTGTACATAATAAGTGATGGGTGTATCCCGCTATATCTCCTAGATGCATCGGTAGGTCTCCTGAGACAAACTAGTGTCTTGGCACAAGGCCTTGAAAAAATCTTATTTATAGTCTTCGCACAAGGCCTTGACTATGTGGTTATTATATTATGGTATTAGGAATTCCATCATTATAAAAGTGGTTATTGATATTTCATGTGATTATTTGACTAGTAGAATATCCATGTGAACAAGTAAATAGAATTATTTCATTTTCTTTTTCCATATTATTCAAAAGATCAAGTTTAAAAGACTTTTTTTCAGTTATACATTTCCTTAAATGTTTATGTTTATTTATGAATGTTTCCCCGATATTGTTATCCTTACTGAGAATTTGATCTCACCCCTTTCAATGTTTTAATTTTTCTAGGATGTGAAGAAGTATTTTATGAATGACCTGTAGGGATATTATGAGGGGTTATGAAGACAAGATGTTGTTGTAGTTTTTTTACTTTATGATGTAATGTAAGACTTATGAATATATCTAGTGTTTCCAGGATTACTAAACTAATCGATCTTTCGAGACATGATCATTTTTTATCATGCCAATGTCACATAATAACGCACCGACTCTACGTAACTGGGGTCGGGGCGATACAATTGGTATCAGAGGTAGTTTAGTACTAATCTTGGAAGCTAGATTTAGATAAACTCTGATTAAAGCACATAGCCCTAATATAGACTTTGAGGATTAGAATAGAATAACTTACTAGAATTTTGGTAGTATAGTGATTTTGTGAATTTTCTGAGAAATACATCCCTGTCTGGATACGAGAAGGTAGAGGTGGCTCTGGCACATATATACCTAGGGGTAAAACCCGAAAACATTGCTTTGAGATAGACTCGAACAGGAAATGGTGCACGACAACAGGCCTTGTTGCACTCTTGGTTATGACACTCCTAGGGGATATGGTTAGGATAATTCTCATTTTCTTTAAAAACCATTATTAAGGGTTTATGAGTATATACTTCATCAATGAAAACATTTTTATGGTTATGGTTTATATCCATATACTGTTCAATTTTTGTTAAGTGTTTTACAAGTATGGAATTATGTATTTTGATTCATAAACTGATCTAGTTTATGCCATTGTTTATAAATGAATCCTAGTGGAAGGAATGGAATGTGTATCAATGAACGCACTCCATGTAGGGATTTCCCTCCTGCTCAAGATATTTATAGTGGAGCCTGTGATACAACTGGTGCTGATCAGCTTATCACCATACTGGGACAACTCACTCAGGTTATGAATAATAACCTTACTCGTATGGAGCACCATGATCCACAATGTGGAGGATAAATTTTAGACCGCATCATCAGGAAAAAATCACCAACATTTAATGGGGGTACAAATCCATTAGTTTCTAAGCAATGGATAAATTCCCTATAGAAAATATTTCAGGAATTAGGGACTAGTGAAAGGGAAAAATATTTCATGTCAATTTGCTGCCTCACTAATGATGTTGATCGATGGTGGTCATTGATTCAAAACACAAAGTCAAATGATGAAGTATCAAATATGGAATAGAAGGAGTTAAAATAGATTTTCTTAGAAAAATATTTCCCTCATGACCACCGAGTTGATATGGAAAGGCAATTTATGAATCTGAGACAAAATGAGGATTAGAATGTCTCAAAGTATGAGGCTATCTTTACAAGGTTAGCGAGGCATGTAGCAGATTATATACATAACCAAAGAATTAAGATTTATCATTTCATTTATAGGTTAAAATCATTTCTCCTTCGATCCTTAGTCTCACAATCTTTCTCATCATACGAATATATTGTCTCATGTGCTATCAAGACAGAAAAGGAGTTCTCTAAATCTTATGATAATAAAGTAAAGCTATAGAAGAAGAGAATGGTGGAACAAGAGATAGAGAAAGGGAAAAAGGGAAAGAAAGATTTTATATTATGCGATAATTGTGGAAATATTCACCCTAGTACTTGCATAAAAGTAATGGGAGTTTGTTATAAATGTGGAGAAAAAGGTCACCAGGCTCATGATTGCAATGGAAAGAATGAGGCTATCAATGTTGAATGTTACAATTGTAGGGAAATGGGGCATTATGAAAATGAATTTCCTAAGCGTTAGGTAAACTTACCTCAGAAAAGGACAATGGATCATGGCCAATCTTATGTTGTTACTACAGTTGAAGTGGAATAATTAATGTATTGGTGCTTTTTGACATAAGTATTATATTCTAGTTATAAGAATAATGTGATATATGTAAGGATTGTACTGCAATACTTGTTGTTTTCATTAAGGTTTTAATATGTTTAAGGTAATCATTTTTTAAGTATGTGACAATAAGAGAAACTTTACTTTGTTTTGGGAATCTGATGTTACAATTGATTTTGAAATTTAGAAACCTTTTGGAGAAAGTCTGGACAGAGGTATTTTGGATAACTCTAAAGGTTGGAATGTATTAAGTTGAACATTAGATAGTATTGTTTATGGTTAAAACATTTCTAAAGATTATTTTTGAAATATTATAATACTACAGTTTTAGGAAAAGGACAACCTGCTGGTTGGGGGATAACCCGTCACGTCGGACAAAGCTGCAGGAATCGAACCCACAACCATATTGCGACATGCCATTATTACCTACCACTAGACTATAGGAAGTCCCTAGTTATTACAAAATAGTTTTCCTAATCTAAATGGTATGTGTTAATATTTGGAACCTTGTAAGATTAGGATAAATATAATATTTTTGAGTTCTATTACCTTTTTGAGGGAAAGATGAGTTTGTGGTAGAAATTAGTTGAAGGTTGAAACTCTACTTGTCAAGTATATATATATATATACCTCTCTCTTATTCTATGAATAAATTAATTCTTAAACTTTAGTAAAAGGATACTAAAAAAATGATTTATCCTAATGTTTTGTTGAACTGATGATATTTTAAATCACCATAGATTGAAGGCATTGAGGCCCTCAATTTTACACTTGTTTGTGATTGATGACCTCAATCCCTCCCCAAAAATATTTACGTTTTCCCTACAATTATTTGTCTCTAATTTCCACCAATGTTCTCCTAATCGAGATCATAATTTGGTGGTAAATTTTACATTTCCATTTCCCTCTTATTAAGGATAAATTTTATTAACCTTATTTCTGATGTGGGTTTTCCACAACGGTATTTTCTACTTTCAACCTTTTATTTTTGAAGAACAATTTCAAATTGCGAGGAAAAATTTTACTGAATGGGGGTAGAATGTAACACCCCAAGATTCCACGGTACACTTCTCTTTCAATATTGCAATAGCTTGCATTGTACGCAAGTTCGAGATTCTAAAACACGGCGACCAATCAAATTAGTTGTTATGAATAGTAATACACAGTTTTTGAAAATTAATAAATTTTATTAATCAAATTGTACTTCATTTTTGGATTCGGAATATCGAAATTATCCTATGCTGAATTTTTCATTTTATTCTGAGAACATCCAATTTGTTATGAATAGTGTAAAATATTAAACTTTATTTAAAAGAAACCTATTTAATCAAAATAAATTGTAGTGATAATTAATATTATTTAGTGGTTTTAAATTATAATTAGAATATATTTTTACCATTTTATCCAATGATAGTCATTAGAATTAATTTCACTTTGAAATTGGACATAAACAATTGTCAGTCTTTTGATTGATATTCTTTCTTAAAAACACGTTATTTGTTTGGACAACAGGAATTAATTATAAAATTAATTAATGAAAATTATATGTTTTTAATTTGGTAAAATATACATCATCTTTGAATTTGGAATATCAAATATAGCTTAGGGTGAATTTTTTGTATTTTTCTGAAAAACTTCAATTTTTGATGAATAATGAAACCACTAAGTGGTAGTTAAAAAAATGATTTATCATTTAAATGAAATTTTAGCACTTCTGTGAATTTAATTTCAAAAATCCGACATACGTGGTTATATTTAGGAAGTAAAATTTGGTTCAATAGGATGAAAATAATTTTTGGTGAATAGTAACTTTTGAGTTTTATTACCCGCGATTAGAGGTAATTAGAGTAATTTAAGATAAAAATAAAGTTATAATAATATGAAATTACCTTGAAACATGTCCTACTATTATTATATGATTCATGTCTGACCAAGAAACTCCATGGGTCAATTTTGGGGACCCCATGGAGCCACTTGGGTAAGATAATGTCATTAATACCTTTTATTAAATGTAAAAATAAAAATGTCACATACATGTATTGTTTCACTAAAACAATTTTTACAAGGGGTTATTCAAGTTATCTTTTCGACTATAAATATCCATTTGAAAGCTAAAACAATTTCCTATATCAAGGTAATTTTTGTTTTAATTTTTAGGCATTAAATAAATATATTTATTTATCACACCATGATGATGCAGTGATTACCTCATTAATGAACGATTTAAATAAAATGAAAAGATAAGGTAAAATCTAAACATATACTTGTCTAAAGCCTATTTGATTGGTGGATTTCGAACCCTTATCTCCTTATCCTAGAAATATATGATTGTGGGACCTTTAAAATCAGAAAATAATTTCATAATAATCTAACATTTCATGACTTTCCAAGAGTGTCCCTCCTCTCCTCTTATAAAAGGAACCCACATCTACCACCTTATTCACGCCTTCAAAGCCATTTGGCTCGACCGAAATCTGCCCAAATACTCTCTAACCTTCCATATCTTACTCCTAGAAGCCTCACTTTGGGAATAAGTCTTCCCAAGGAATCCTTCGGCTCAAATTAAAAAGAGTTAACCGATTTTAAGGTAATGCCTTCTCTTATGTTCTTTTCTTTTATTTTGCTTCTCCATCCCCTTAAAATCTTTTTAATCCTTTCTTTTTTAACAACACCAGTATCTTCAATAAACTAGGATTTTGTTATGAGATGGATTTGATTTAAACTTATACACATGTTCGTCTAATGGTTAAAGAATATATTGTTTCTGTGGGTGGAAAATTAATGCCTCACGAAACGATGATTGTTCAATCTTCTTTTAACACCTCTCATGGTGGCCATTATGATGAAAATATTTATATATATGATATATATTATGTATATGTTTTCTTCATTCTTATGTATTTTTCATTTATAGCATACCATTATGATTTCCATTATGGGTAAACGCGATAATTTAATTTTAGTAAGTGTGGACTACCGCCCCCTCAAAGGGATTTGAATCGTTAATGCCATATGTTGGAGGTGATGGAGTTAATGATATTATATAGGATATTATACTGTAATTATAATATACCTTTATATCATTATGATTTCATTCCATTAAATACGAAATAGAAATGAAAGCAGTATTCATGTGTGGGTACTACTTACTGTCTCCATGAACGGTGCATTTCATTTCTTACCTCTAAATGTTATGTAATATTATAAATGCATGTATCTACTGGATATATATGATATATATGATATATAAATAATAAATATAATTCGGGAGATAATGCATATTCTACCACATAAACAACTTGTAATTATAAGAAGTTTATTTTTGACTCAAGTACCAAGGATCGAAAAAACGACCGTTATTAAATTAAATGATTACAAAATATTCACAACATGGTAATAAGTGATGTAAAAGGAATAGTGAACTTAAAAAATGTCCTTAAGAAAATAGAAATTAACTATAGTTTATTATTCCTGAAATTAAATAATGATCGAGTCAAGTTGGATATGAGGTAAGGAACTTCGTCTCAATCATCTTCCATTGAGGCATATTTTTTTATACACAACATTCTTTTATACGGTGTACAAACCCCTTTGACATTTACTTTTATAGAAAATGAATATTTTTATACGAATCATTTTAATAAACGACAAAAGGGAATGTTTTTTCTTACATATGTGGCGACAACGACTTCTCCGCCGCTGTGAACATTATTTGAGTTTCGGCTTCCACTACAAGACATAACTTTTTTTAAATGAAATATAAATAGCATGTTTTACTTTTCATTTATTTTGGTATTGAAAATTGTTTTGATAATTTTTTGATTATAGAAATGTGTTGTATTGATATCTTGTGATTGAAATGGGGAAATTTTATGTTTCCATTATGCATGTTTTATGTGATATGATTATGTTATGGTTTATGGGCATTGTTTATGATATGTTTAAACCTTTTCATATAAGGAATGCATTGGAATTAATCAGTGACAGGTGGATCCCGCTATAGATCCTCGATGTATCGTTAGGTCTCATGATAAAAACTAGTGTCTTGGCACAAGGCCTTGAAAGAATCTTATTTGTAGTCTTGGAACAAGGCCTTTACTATGTGGTTATGATATTCTGGTATTATGCTTTCCATCATTATGAAATTTTTTATTGATATTGCATGTGATTATTCGACTAGTAGAATATTCATGTGAATAATTAAATGGAATTATATCATTTTATTTTTCCATATTATGATTAAGTTCAAGTTTAGAAGGCTTTTGTTTCAGTTATACATTGCCTTAAATGTTTATGTTTATTTATGAAAGTTTTTGTCATATTGTTTTCCTTACTGAGCATCTGAGCTCACCCCTTTCAATGTTTTAATATTTCCAGGATGTGAAGAAGTATTTTATGAATGACCTGTAGGGATAGTATGAGGGGATATGAAGACAAGATGTTGTTGTAGTTTTGTTTTACTTTATGATGTAATGAAAGACCGATAAATATATCTAGTGTTTCTATGGCTACTAAACTAATCGGTCTTTCGAGACTTGATCTTTTGTGATCATGCCAATGTTACGTAATAATTCACCGACATTGGGTTACTGGGGTTGGGGTGTTACAATTACCATGTTTTAAGACCACAAAAGATTGAGATATATCTTCTATAAAATGGCATTGAATCTCATGTAGAGGATTTGGTTAGAAAACCTAAAATATTTGGATTTTGACATCATATATACCATGGGGAATAGAAATTTCATTAATGATTCTTTGATCAGAAAACTTACAATCTAGTAAGTGAATGAATCCTATGAAGTGTGTAATTTCATGGATGTTTTAAAATATGTATATTAGACTTTAGGAGAATGGGTTCAAGGATTCCATATCTAGAGTTCAGTTTAAATCCAATCTTCTTGAAATGATTTTTCAAGATCAGAATCATGGTGATGAGTTTGGTATCATTAGATACTATCTTATTGATTGTGAGACAGTTACTGAGGGCTCATTCTCCAAATATGGAATTCTATGCTGTCGGAATCATTTTTTGGTACAGAATTTTGTATGGAATATTGTGATGGGGGATTTTTATAGTTCCCAGTGGATAGGGCACCCATGAACCACTAATATTTACTATGATATTCACCTCTAGTTTTGATGTCCATTTATGATATGCGACATTTGTTTGTTTGTCTCTAGTTACTATACATGCCAACATATGAGGTATATGTAACAAAAGCCTTCAATTTTTTAACATACACTTTTATTCCCTACTTGTATGTGCGATGATATTTCTAGGGACTTTTTGGTTGGGTTTCCATGTACTCGAGGAATGAATAATTCCATATGGGTTTTGATTGATTGACTAAATAAATCATCTCAAATTATACCCAATCATGATATAAAAAAATTTAGGAGTTTGGAAATATATCTATGAAAGAGATTGTTCATTTTCATGGAGTTTCCTATGCTATAGTCCTTGATATGTATCCTTGGTTTACATATCAATTTTGGAGAGGCCTTGAGGAGGCACTTGGATCTAATGTTCATTTGAATACAGAATTCCATCCATTGTCAAATGTACAGATAGAAGGATCTGTAAAAATTCTTGTGGATATACAATTCACTGGTGTTCCCATATTTAGTGGGGTATGGGATGATCATTTGGGGAAGCATGAGTTTCTTTATAACAACAATTACCAATCAGTGATTAGGATGGATTCTTTTGAGGGCTTGAATTGTTGGCCTTATAAATCTCTGTTGTGTTGGTCGTAGATTGGTGAACGTTACTTTGTTGGACAAATTTTGGAGAATTATAAAAAAAAAATGATTTAGTTGTTTCATCATAGAATTTTAATTACATATATACAATATAAATCTAATTTTGATCGTCATCTCAAGCCATTTGAGTTTTTAGTTGCTGACCCATTGTTCTTGAAAGGTTCACCCAGTTGTGTCATCGATAACTTGGAAGGGAAGGGAATCTAACTCCTCATTTTGTGATGCCATTAGAGGTTATTGAGAAGGTGGGGAATGTTGAAAATAGTTTGGATCTTCCACCTCATATAAAATCTGTAGAAAATTAGTTTCAAGTATATCAACTAAGAATTAACTTATGCCATCCATCAAATTCACTATGTTGGAAATATCTTAAACTTGAATATGATTATTCTATAACTGAACAACCTTTCATTAAATTTTATTCCAAAACCAAGTTAAATTGTTGTAGGATGATAACTTTTGTTCATTTTCTATGGAATCACAGTTCTGATAGTCATGATACGTGGGAGAGGGAGGCATTGATGAAAGAGATGTGGCATTATCTTTTTGGAAATAAGGACTCAGAGTAGGCTTTCAAGGGACATAATGTTTCTATGGTTTGGAGGTTGTAACTCTATGTTACCATTATTTGGTATTTCTAGACCCTTATTTTAGTATAACATTTTTTGGGATTCGTTTTTCATAATATCAAGTTTATATTTTCAGATTTTTTCAAAATATAGGCCACTGAATATTTCACGCATGATTTTCTCAAACCGTGCGCCCTATCAGTGAAAACTTTTCAACCAAAATAAATGATATTTTTAATTGATGGAATGTGGACATTAAATACAATGATCCTTATAGTAGAAATCATGTGTCCCATTTACAATGTGCACATGGACAGGTCATAGGGTTCGGACTAACAATGTCGTCTACCTTGGAAACCATGTGTATGGGGTTTTAAGTGATCTGATTTCTATAAAAAATATCTTGATCCCCACTTTTAGGTCCCCAATAGACCAATATGTCCCAAACATGATTTCTCCCATCATGGGATCTCCCAAGAAGGATTCATATCCCCATGTATCCCTCCGAAAAGTGATTTGACGCTAATGGAATGACCTTCGATCTTATCATGGTCAGTTTCCACATCATAATATCTTCTCCTATGGTCGATATTCATAATTATAGTGTTCCATAGATCCTTATATTGATTTATAGATCTAATAAACTCTTTTCATGGATCATAAACTTAGGTTGGATTCCCCTTTTTTGTATCATAATTCTTCATGGACAAATCGTGATTTTGGTTTAGCGTTATGAGATTCTTCGATTCCAGTAGGTGGGTATACAATGATTCTCAATTTTCCTTAACCAAAAATATCCATTTTAAAATAAGATGACAATTTAAATGAAATTGATTTTTTATTATTAAATTTATTTCAATGGTTTGACTAAAAAACCAATTCCATTGGGTTGGGGTTTTTGGGAAAATTTATATTTTTCTGTTTGAAATTAGAAAACCATTAATTACATTGAATTGGGGTATGTTTATTGAAAACATTTAGATTTAAATTGTCTAATTTTAATTGTGTATTTGATTGAAATTTATTAAATTAAATTTTAAAATGTAATTGTGGAAATTTTTAATGGAAAATTGTGAAATATTTTCAATTCCATTGAAATAGGGGTTTGTTATGAAATTGATGGAATTTATTGAAAATTAAATTATTGAATTCAATTTGTGAATATTGACTGTAAAATTTCATAAATTGGTTTCATATTCTCATTTTTTAAAAATTTCATAAAATTGGTTTTATGGAATCCTTATGGTTTCCTATATGTCAAGGCTTGTTTTTGATTAACAACATGTTATGGTTTTTAAATGTAAAATTGGTATATATGAATTGGGGAATGTGATTTAATTATATTTTACGATGAATGGAAATAAATTTTCTTTTGTTGTTTTGTACTAGAGAACATGTAAGATTTAGGTAGTTAGTCAGTTATTTTGGGTGACACATTAAAACTTCAAAAATTCTAAATCATCATATCAGCACATAACATCCCATAGGTGATAGCAGCGGATCTTCTTTGTCATTAGTCCTATTGGGGTGTATGTAACTAATTGCTATTTCACAATGTATGGTTCCTATAGCCTGAGACTATCATACCTATTATGAATATGACCATGTAGATCTCTTCATTTTATTACAAATATATATATTCCATTTTGTAAAATATTTTTCATGCCTTGTGAATTTATATATGCTATTTTATTTAAAATTGTTTATTTAATACATTTCTTGAAAATTAAATTTGTATAAATAACTGATTTTTTAAAATAAAATTTCATCATTTAAAAAGTATTTCAATCATTTAAAATGTGAGGCATGAATTTATCAAGTATTTCAATCATTTTAAATGTAAAGAAAGATTTTTTTAAATATTATTATGAAATTATAGACCTATTTTTTCAAAATTTAAAAACTGTGTTTGTTAATTTGATATTGGAATTCGTTATGGAATCATTGGGTGAAATCCTTATAGTATTTAGATCACACCTTACTTGTGGATTTATATGTTTATAGATTATCTCATTTTAGGGTCAATCAATAGAAAATTATCAATTAAAGTGGTTATATCTATTTGTCCATGTAATTATTGAGTTTAATCCAATTTAGGATTTGGGTAGTTTTCCTATTATTTTGGTACTTAGTTATTGTACATTGGGTTGTTATACATGTTTGAATTCTGCTACATTCCTCCTAGTGGAGTTTATTTTCAATTCATATTGATTTATAAATATTTATTCCATATTGTTTTTTTTAAATTCAGTCCAACATTCTTTTTTTATTATTCCAGGAGCTATTCACTTACCCAAGGGGATCAGAAACACCCCACAAGCTATACCGGGCTGGCACAATTATCGGGTTACCAGGGTAACCGGGCTGGTTCGTCACAAAATATAAATGATATATATATCTATTATAATTATAGTATCATATTTATGTCATATATATCACATATTATTATTTAAAACATCCTCTATACATTCCACATACAGGATGAATAAATAACGTCACTTCGAGGAGGTAATAGTCCACACATTCACAAACAATGCTATCATGTTTATATAAAATGGAAATCAAAAGGGTATGTGTTATAAAAAATTATAGAATAATAAACACATAATAAATATCATATATAACATATAAATAAATTCTATTATAACTCCCAACCATGAAATGTGGTAAAGTAAAAAATGAACCACCATAACATCATGAGGGGGTAGTTCATTGTACACATATACAACATGTTTGTTAACCATTTGCTGGAATTGTGTATAATTGTTGTAATAACGCGTTATATAAAAATATATATATATATTTTGGATACTGGTGTTGTTATATAATCTTGTAATAATGTTATTTGGGTAGGTGGAGAATGGATATACATTAAGGATCATGAGGAAAGATGTTACCACTATTTTGGGTAAATCATTTTGGGGTTCACAAAAGGGAATCCTTGGATGGATTTATAAAAATATGGTTGCTTCTATGATAAATAGAAGGATTTGGAAGCATATTTGGGCATTGTTTGATCAATAAATATTTATTAATGTGGTGGTAGGAAGTGATGGAGGATTTTCCATTTTATAATTTATGTGATGGTTACTTTTGGAAAATCTCAAATGATTAAATTAATATATATTATTTTTATATAAAAAATAGATCCAAGGTGTGATATTTAGAAGATAATATGATTACGAGTCTAAATCCTCTAATACAATAACTTATAGTCATGTTTAGTTCATGTTATTAGCATTATATTTTGGATTTAACCCTTAGTTAAACTCTTTGACTATTACCACGAAAACTTGGAACTCTCTCTTTAAGGATTAATATATATACTATAAAATGAAAAAAAAACATAATTGATTCATGATGAAATTTTCCGCATTATACCAAAATGTTTCCTTATTTTTATATTTTATCTAATTTTATATCACTTAATATAATATTATTTATTTTAAAATATCATTAATTTCAATTCTAACACTATTCATTTCATGAATTTTTTAAAAATATAAATAAACAAGATAACTTTATAAAAACATTTAATATATTTTTAATATTTCTAGTTCATCTATAATTTTTTGATTACATCAATTATATAAATTTATATTTATTTTAATATTTCTAATAACATTTATTTGATATGTCCATTAATTAAAAAATTACTCCATAATCATTGTAAAAGACTTTATTTTAATGATTACATCCCTAAAAAATAAATAATTTTGGTGAATAAAATCCTTTTATGTTTTAAATTACTATTTATAGTCCATGATATCACCTAAATAACCATATATAATCAATTTAATACATATTAAAAACATGAGTGTCACATATTGGAATTACCTTAGAATACAAAACTATTAGAAGCATAAAGCCATCAGTGTTGCTCGTAGAGGCCATAAAATAGGCCATAAGATTCATTTGGTCTAAAATAACTCATACGATGAAATTGGGACTACTATTTGGTTAATTGTGTGGTCTTTATAATATTATTTTATCCTATATTTACCTCATTTACCCTTTAACTTTGGATGTTAAAATATTATTTAATTTACTATTAATAGGTTAAAAAGTAAAATAATCCTATTAAAATAATTTGGACCCACTGATTTATAATATGGAATTTATTTTACCAAATAAAAAAATAATATCTTTTTATAAGTATTTCAATATTTGTCATGTTGATGGAATGAGAGAACATGTTATTAATGTGAAAATGCACAAAAGATTGTAAATTTTTATATTCATATTCAATGTAAAATAGATTCCAATGACTTTAATTTTATTAAATTATATAGGAATGATAGAATTATAATTTTAAAAATTCATAAATAAAAATTATCAGAATAAATTATTTCGATGAATAATGTGTTTTTAATTAAAATAAAATATTTTTCCACTATTAATTAAAAAATGAAACTAATGATAAAATTACCAAAAATTTATAAAAAGTAAATTATTCTATTATAAATTAAAATAAGAATTTTATTTTTTCAAATATAATATATAAAACTATAAAAAATGGATTTAAAATATGTTCTCCATTAAAAGGCATTAAAAATGACTTATTAGAGAAATACTAAATTTGTTCCTATATTTATTTCTAATTAATTTGTAAACAATAAATTCCACATGGTATTTTTATAATATAGTAAGTAATGTTCATAATATCCAACTTAATGGATTGGTTATATTATATTAAAGAATAATTTTTTAATAAATTATTATTTTTAGTTAAACTTGACATTATGTGTAGTATAAGACAACACATGGTTTTATGTATAAATAATTCGAGAAAAAGATTTATATTTATTGAAAAATTAAAATATTGTAATGTCTTGGGGGGTTACATTCTCACTACCTTAATTAAATTTTATCCTTGTGATTTAAAATCGATCATGGTAATGATGGGTTTGAAACATTAATTCACTATTGTTGGATGAATCAACATCATAAATATGGTTAATAACAAATCTACATTAAAAGTGGAATATTAAAGGTAAAGGTCACTAAAAAACAGTTCATTCTAATAGGAAAAAACAGTGAAAACCTAGATATAGAATTGGAATCTATACATTATGTTCTGATGGAGAGTGATAGAAATCATGTTCATGAGAAATTTTTTGACCACAAAACCATAAACCAGATGTGTGAATTTAGGCCATTGAGATCTCCAAATATGATGATAATATGATTTTTTTTGTTTCAAGAGCATTTTCCTAGAGTTGAGATATTATTTCACTCTTAAGGAATGTAACAAAATATTATTATTTTACACATCTCTACTTCACAATATTATATTAATTTGTACCTTGACCAATTTATACCTCATCTCCTAGAACAGGTTGCATCATATGGTGAAGTAACACAATTATATCTAAAATCTCCACCAATTATAAACACAAACCATTTCATAAATGCATAACAATTCAAAAAGTCCAAGATCCAAAACATTATAGTCATTTACATGTTATTTAGTAGTATCCAAATTACATTATCAATATCATTTAACTCTTTATCTAGCATCATTATCTAATCATTAGTAACATATTAAGGGTTATACTATCATCAACCTTGTGTTTTCCAAAAATTTTAACTTTCTACTGAATAAATTTTTATTCTACCATTTAGAAAATGATCACAAATCCTTAATGAAAAATCATCTTATTAAAAACCTCAGATATTACATAATTCTAATAATTAGTACCATAATAATAAAATAATCAAATAAAAAAAATATTTCTTCCATCCATAGGAATATTATTCATTCCTCTTCATCTTGGGCACTGGAAAAATATTGATCATGATCCATTAGCCTCTTTGTGGAATATTCCTTTTACACTTGAGATATTGTTTTCATTGTGTAATAAATCTGTGTAGTTGAATTACTTTAGACTTGTAAACTTTTTTATCTATAACTCCATAATAACGATGGTATTTCCGTGCACTCTTTTAGAAAAATACAATTCCTTTTATGCAAGTAACTTTTTGATTATGACTAAAATTAATACACATGGGAAACTACTTCTTTCAATTATCCCATTTATCTATCTTTTAACCTACCATAATTTTCTTTTCATTATTTCTATTAAAGCCACAAGACCTAGATTTATTATTTAACCATCTTGTTATCACATGTTACAATGTCCTTGTATGATGAAGATTCATGGGAGACTATTTCCTTTCAAAATATTGGATTAATACCATAAAATATATGATACATACTAGAATTTGGATCATGTACATTGGTAAGGTTCACATTTATTCTACTTGGAAAAATTTATAAATGGAGACATATACTAGAGTATAGATTTCTATGTTTCATCAAATAAATAGGAAAAAAATAAACTAAATTTATGAAACGTAAATAATAAAATCATAAACATTGGTTTCTTTTAGTATATAATTACTTGTAAATCATTTATAATTGGTTTTAAATGAAATAGAAAATATCCTAAGCCTATCTCCAAGGATTTTCAACCCATGTGCATAGTATGACCTGTTGTAATGTACCATGTTATGTTGATTCAGGTGAAAAAAAACTTTTTGGAGTTATTACTCCACAGTACATCTGTTCCAGAACCATGGCCACATGTAGTATTCAGAAAGGGTTGTATTTCTAAGAATACCCTCATAATATATACCTTAAAAAAATAATGGATCTTCTTTTATACTTATCCTAAATTTCTATGTTAGGGTTTTGTTCCCTAATCTATGTTTTCAAAATCTAATTACCAAGGTTACAGTAAAACCTGCTTTGATACCAACTATAATTCCATTACCCCAAAATCCCAAAGATGATGAATTATTATATTATATTAGAATGAATTACAAGGAATATAATCTTAAAGGACCAATATCTTTATTGGTATTGTAAAACCATGTTACATACATGATACCCACAATACATTGGGAAAATCGAAATACAAACATGATACCTAAAAAGAAAGAAACTTCATCCATGAAACTCATTAAAAGGATTCCTCTTTATAAAATGGGTAATGTAAATCTAATATGGATGATCCTAAATTTTCATTATGGTTAATTAAAATATAATAAATATTGAATCAATGTAAATAAATCAACATAGAAATGTAAATAATTGATAACACATGCAATTGAAATTATATGATAATGCTTATTCAATCTCAAAATATAAATAAATGAAACACATGAAATCTAAATCAATAAACTGGGAATATAATGAATCTATAGATTTTTTGACACAAAATATCAGGGATAAATAATTACTGAGTCTAAATGGGGGAGATTCCTAATTATTGGATTCTATATTTCCTAGGTATATGAAATATTTACCATCGAGACCATTCACGGGAAAATTTAGCATATGAGTTAAAAACCATATATTTTGGGTAACTGTTTTATCTCATGAGAATACTTATGCATTGAGAGGATTTCACTATATAGTCCCCAACCCATATATTTAATTTCCAAATAATTACACATTTTTTAATAATCAATATAAATATATAATTTTATATCAAATTGTCCATTACCACATTGAAATATTTGATTCATAAGCCACATAATTGTAATAATTGTAAAATCAAATATTTAATACCTTGAATGTAATGAGATTAATTATATCATATATCAATTGGGTTTGTACATACAACACTGAAAAATATTACGTGGGGGAATAAGACATTTATCTCATAGATGTAAAAGTTGAGATCAAAATCCCTTATCGTTCATTTCCTTTAGGGTGATCATACTTTAGGATATTAAATAATGGTTTAAAGAGTTCTAATAACTCATTAATTAACCATATTAGTTTTTATAATACTTATATGATCATATTATAATATCTCATTACATGATTTTTAACATTCTTTCATTATTTTCACTATTTTGGGTGTTAATTTCTCAGTTTCTTGAGTATGCTTTGACTTGTTATTTGTGGATCATAATAATTATATCATGGATTCATAATACAAAATTTAAATCATGATTTCTATATTATAAGTATTTAATTTATATTTATTTATATTAATCCATAAAATTTTGATATAATAAGTGAAATACACCGTCTATGGAGACAGTAGATCGTACAAACACATGAACACTACATTCAATTCATAATTATATTAAAAAATGATATGTAAATTATATATATTTAAATTATAATTCTAGTAAAATATTTATTTCATATATTTAAAAAATTATTATTAAAACCATCCTTTATACATTCCATGTACTATAAGAATGAATAAAAATGCTTTGAGGAGGGGGTAGTCCACACTTCAAAAAATGATGTAATCATATTTACAAAAAATATAAATCATATGGTTATGTGTTATAATAGAATTAATTAATCAAAAATAAATAATATATATCATATATAACATATAAAAATTAATTTTTCATCATAATTCCCAACTATGAAAGGATGTAAAGGATAAAAAAATCATTGTTTTTTGAGGAGATAGTTTTATGTACACATAAACAATATGTTTGTTACCGAAAATATATAATTGTGTGTAAGTGTTGGTAGAAAACATAGAATTACAACATATTATTATATTTGGGATAATTTTTCATTACATATTTATTCAATGAGGAGGGTTGTGATGAGGGATAATTGAATGAAAATTCAAGATCTGGATAAAAGATGTAACCTCTGAATTGGGTAACCCCTTTTGGTTTTCAAAAAATGGATTTATTTTATGTATTTCTTCCCAAATAGAGGAATCAAAAATTAATATAGGGAATTCAATATCTTTTTTGGGAAATTTTTTGTGATCTATAAGGATCAATGTGGTGTGCGGAAATGAGGGAGGAGGTGACCTTTTATAATTATAGTGAGGGGTACCTTGGGAAACTGTCATACAATTAAATTAATATAAATTAATTGTTCATTCCAAAATAATCCAAATTTATTTTTTAAAAATATAATATTTGGATGGGTTTAAATAATCTCATAAAAAAATTACAATAGTTTTTGTCATATTATTACCCTTATATATTGTTTTTAAACCATAGTGAAACCCTTTAACTCTCAACATGACAAGATGGATTTTCAAACATTAAGTATTAATATAGTTACTAAAAAATAAAAAAACAACACATTAATTCATGTATGAAATTTTCTACTTTATCTCAATTTGTTTGACAAATTTTTTATTTTTATGAATTTTATATCATTTATTAAATTATTATTTATTTTAAAATATTGCTAATGTCAATTTTGACACTATTCATTTATGACATTTTACAAAATATCAATACAGAAGATAAAATTGAGAAAAAAACATTTAATACATAATTATTATTAATATTTCTCCTATAAAATTTGTTTTTGGTATCAATTATATAAAATTATATTTATATTAAATAATTTAGTAACATATATATGATATGTCTAAGAATTTAACAACTACTGCATCATCATTGTGCAGACCTTTATTATAATTATTTACTCCATAAAAATTAAATATTAATTCAAATTATTACGTAATTTTTTTTTAGTTTTCAAATTACAATTTATAGTCTATGTTATCCTCTAAATATCCTTATATGAAAATTTAATACATATTAAAAAAAAGTGTATTGAATATTGGACTTCCTTGAGAATAAAATAAGTTAAAACAATTAAATTCATAATGTGTCTACAAGAGGGCCTAAAATTAGACCATGGTTTCCTTTGGTAGAAAAAATCTTATTGAACGAAATTACAAGAAATTTTATGTTTAATTTATCGACTTCATAATATTATTTTTAACCAAAATTACCCAATTTACCCTTCACCATAGAAATTAAAATATTATAAAATTTACTATTTATATACCCAAAATTAAAAGAAAACTATTTTCATAATTTCATATTCCAATCAAGGAATATATTTTTCATGATTAAATACATAGAAGTCGTAGTAATTAGTTTCAAATTAATCTCGTTGATAGAATGAGGAAACAGATTATCATATTGAAAACATACAACATATTGTAATGTTTTTATATTCATATTCAATGTGAAATTGATTCCAATGTCCTAAATTATATTTAATTAAATAAAAGTGATCTAATTACACTACAAAACCAATCAAAATTATAATTTGACACTATAAAATATTTTTATGAACAATCTATTTTCAAATAAAATGGATTATTTTAACATTATTCATAAAAACATGAAACTTATCAATAAAGTACCAAAAATTCAACCAATGTAAAAAATTATATTCCATTTTAAAAGAGGAAGTATTTTTTTGTAAAATACAATATACAGATGTGTAAAATTGGAATTAAAATTTTTTCACCATTATAAGGTGGAATAACTACATTATTATAAAAATGTTATTTTACAAATAAACTGAATGGATTCTTATCTTATGCCTATAAATATATTGGATGAATGAAAAACTATTTTATTTAATACATAATATATAAATACCATTAATATAATTTAGTAAAATTATTTAAATTAATTTATTAATATAGAACTCCTTTGGAAATAACAACATTACATATATATTTAGTTGGTTCCTATATTCACTTCTAATTACATTATAAGAAATAAATTCAAACATATATTTTAAAAAATTAGTTAACACTATTTATAACCACCAACGTAATGGATAAGGTATATTTTGTTAAATATACATATATTTTAATAATATATTATTGTTTAGTAAAACTAGCTAATGAGTGTAAGGTAATCCAAATAATGGTTTTAGGTGTAATGCAAGCCAATATTATAATTAAAATTATTAAAAAATGAAAATATTGTAATGTATCTGGGTATTAAAACATTATTTATGAAAAAATAATAACTAAAATCCAATGAAAATACTTATTTTCCTGAAATAATGTTTCAAAGAATTCCTAAACTATGATTGAGAAGATTCTAATTCTAATTGAGTGAGATAAGAAAAAACAAGGTGTTTCATAAAGGTATATTTCCAAGTTTACTACCTATGTAAGGATAATGTGTAATTTAAATTAACTTTATGATGGTAAACATTATTCATTAGTGTCGATAAGGGTACTGGGTAGATCTTAATGGTAAACATGTAATTTACATAAGGGTATTCATGCATTTAATAAGGGTACATGAAGATCTTGTAAGGGAACTCTGTAAGGCTAACAAGCTTTCGATATGGTAACCAGGTATTACTTAATGGCAATGTTTATCTCAAACTGCCTACATAATGGTAGGTTGACCAAGGTGTATCGGTACATAGAATCTTTTATAATATTAAATTTGAGTGTTTTAAGGGTAACCATGTTAATTATGTGTTTTCAAGGGTACAATATATGCTACATAAGGGTACTCTAGGCCCTACATAATTGTATGTCAGCTCTACATAAAGTTCTGTGAAGCAGTAGAAAGAGTTCACAATATATTGGGAATCCTCAATATTGGTAATCTATGTGGGGGTAATTTTCAAGGATCATTCACTCAATAATATATATATATATATATATATGATCAACTAACTATATTCCCATGGAAATAAAAGTGGAGACATCACATCTTCACCCTCAGTCATGGAAGGTC
This sequence comes from Viscum album, assembly GCA_963277665.1. Lineage (NCBI taxonomy): Eukaryota > Viridiplantae > Streptophyta > Magnoliopsida > Santalales > Viscaceae > Viscum > Viscum album. The sequence continues at coordinate 529,984,085 of OY728120.1, read as the reverse complement.
CAAATTCAATAGAGGTGATTATTTAGAGAAAATATTCACCGATATTGGTCTTCAATATAGTAAATAATATAAAAATACAAAAATTCCAAATATTGGAAGAATTTTTTATCCTAATGTTATAAACATCATACATTGAGTGATTACACCGTACCAAAGTCAAACAGAAAAGGCTACTATATAGAAGAATATTACATCGCATAGTCTATTGGAAGTTGATATTTTTTTAACTTTCACACACCACAAACATACATCTTACACCATGGAGCTTATATTATTTCATATGTTATAAACACATTAATGTGAGTAGAAACTCATGGAGGGATAATTCAATTACATGAATACTCAATGATTATTGGTCTGATCAATAAGCAAGATGAAATCCCATGTGATGTTTAAAATAAACAATGCTTTGGAAAATTTAATAATCAAACCAAATCATGACACATTTTGTTGATATTTTAATGATTCATGAAACATAATGAAACATGGATCATATATAGAAAATTTTGAGAGAAGTCCCTTTCATAATACTAGTAAAATAGAAGAATATTTATGCCACTGATTAGATTAGAATAAGATGATAGATTCACTGAACCAAAAGAACAAAAATGGTTTTGAGTCTTTGTACACACATTTTTCTGTAAAGAAGAAGATATTAATGATGATAAAATTTATAAAAAATTATGTTTAATTTTGTGGTCTTATTTAGGCTCATTAATTCAATAGATTTTAAGCATAATTTGTGTTAATCAATTAGTTATTTGAACAATATATTTCAATGGGTCCAATATTTTTACCATTCCTAGGTTCTTCATGATTTTAAAAGTATAATATTATATATGTGATGATAACAATGAAACTTCAAGGATTAATCATCCAAATGTTATATAAATACCATTAATTTTTTTGTGTTCATTTATTTATTCCAATTAGTTAGTTTCTGGAATGAAAATTTTTTGAATAGGCATGATAGGTGAATGGATTTGAGAAAAATGATAAAAATTGACTCAACCATACAATTTATCCTCCTTTTTATAATATATTTAATTGAATTTTAATCCTACGTTAACTCTATAAGATTTCCATTATGTTGATTATACTGATCAACGCAATATAGTTAGCAAAAATTAATCAAAATATTTAATAGAATATGATTTCATACCTTCAAGGATAAAATGGTACCCTACCTCCTCTTTATTGGGATTAATGTAATTAATTATACTTAATATGGTTTTATAGTTCTATATGATACCTCATATTAACATTATATCAACAATGAATGAAATAAAATGGTAAAATAGTCCAAAATTTAGATCATTATACATTATTTTAAATATATAAGAAAGAAAGGAGATGAATTAGTTGGTGATTTCTTCATAATATTAATCATGATTTTTATCAAAATCAGAGGATTTGGATAATCTCTTAACTAATAGACTATTTTATAGAATATGATAAGAATATTTTTTATAAATATTATGGAAAAATATCTAATCATAATGAATAAGATCTCAATTACATTATTATTGATGTACTTCGCATCCCACTCATAGACTATGTGATGATAATAGGAGTAGCAATAAAATAAAATGTCGATGTAAAAAAAGATTAAGTTCAAATCATTAAAAAAAATTAGTATATGAGGGAAATAGAGATTTCAAAATGAATATATAGATTTAGAAGATATTACTAAAGTACTTTATCTAAGAAAAATATGTTTCACATGTGTTATATGTAATTATAATGGTAATCTTCAATTAAAAATATTTATTTATTCAAAAGGTTTTCTATTTTTTAAAAATTGTCCAATGAATATCGAAAAAGAAAATAAGGAGGATGTAACCTCTACAATTTTGACCAATAATGTATATTATTTTATATAAAATTATTAAAAAAAAAAAAAAGAGTTCTCACCTAGAGCATTTAGATGAAATTTTATATCAAGTGAAGAGGGTGTTTCTTATTAAGAATAAATTATTGATAAAAGGAGAACTTTCTGAAGATCCTCATAGAGAGTTCTAAAGACATTGGTAGATGAAAAGAGCTCACCAGATAATGATAAAAAAAAATTATTAGAATAATGTGAAACTTATAATGAATAAAATATGATAATGAAAATAAAAATGTTATTGAAATAGATAGGAAGGTTCGGGAAAGATAATACATGGCTCAATGAAATCTTAGTTAGGTAATGTGAACACAAATTTGAGACTAAATTTGTTTTTAAAAAATATTTTATGTATAATATTGACATTGAATAGGGAGGAAAAATTAATGATGACATGACATCTAAGGTTGTTCATGGTAATGAATATATCAATAATCCAAGGGAACAAATACCTAAAATTGAGAAACTGAAATAAAAGTCGATTTGTGATTTCGATGTTGATATAAATGTAGTTGAATAATTTTCTAAGAAATAGGCTTCATAAATTTATATTATTCAGGTGACAGGAAGTGATAATAAGAATATCCATCGTAATTAGCCATAAAAAATACATTGATGGAAATTATTCTATTGAAATGATAATGGTAATCCAAAAAGAATATATAATGAAAAGGTAAAAAATCAAAGTCGGATGAAAAAAAATTTAAAAAATCCTTCAACCTATATCACTTATGTTCAAATAGGTTCTCTATAAGAAAGGAAAATTTAAAAAACTCAATTGAAAGATGAAAATGCATCACGACAACAACATGATCAATAGTAACAATTTATTCAATGAGTAAGGTTTCAAGGTTATTTCTAACGGTGTGTCATATTTTTTCATATTACATACAATTATTTTAAAAAAATTATTTTGAAAACTTGATAAAGGATAATTATTTAAGGGGGAGACAACAAAATCTGATATAAACTTTACTGAAGAATAAACGTCATGAGAAGATTGTTAAAGAGAGACATAGTTTTGAAATATAACAAGTGGATTATGGATGATGTTTTTTGGTAGGACATACATCAGATGTATGTAGTTATTCTAAACCATCTTAGTTGTATTTAGGTGAAACCCTTATAATCAAACAAACACATAATCAAATAAAATACCAATCCCGTGTTTTGTAAGTGGAATTTAATGATTATAAATAAGAAAGACACAAGATCATTGATAGTTTTTTTCATCACATGTGATAAGATATCTAAAAATTATGGAAAAAAATAGAAATATAATGGTGGCTCAAAAAATATTTGGGAATGGAATCTCTCGAAAAATCAGTTGATTCCGGATAAAAAAAACATTCAGAAGAATCAAATTAGTTTAAGCAATGTATTGATTATTGATAGACAAAAGAAAAATATGTTGACTATATAACAACTCATTGATAGTATAAATGAGGAAATATTGAATAAAAATAGTTGTTTTATTAGGATAATGAAATATGGGGTAGGTATAACAAAGGGTTTGAGAATCCTATGTTATTTTTTTAAATTTGGAGAAGCAAAAAATGATTTTTTTCAAAGAAAACATCCAAGAAATATATATTTTTCATAGCATAATTTTTCATCTTGGGAAAAATAAAATGAATACACATATCATATATGTATTTATAATAAAAACCCATATTCTGAAGGAATATACTCTCATCATATGTAAAAATTGTAAAAGGGAAAAAATGGTGAACAATACTCACCAAGGGATTGAAATTAAATATTCAATATCTCTTGTTAAAATCAACATATATGTTTACAGAGAAAAAAGGTAAAAAATTAGAGATATAAATTTTTTACCTTCATAAATGATTTCACTATGTTAACATCCATTGTGTTTATTTCACACAAGTCAATGTACCTGGGTTGGTTCAACAGTTTCAGATGACTTCTAAAGAAGAAAAAAGGACTATTCATGGGGGGAGTATGATAAAATATTGTAAATGAGAATGAAAAATTATATTTCAATGAATAACATGATATATATACAATAATTAATTAGTTTTGTTCTCTACAAACACCTAATCATAATAGAATGTCTGAAATGAAGAACATGATTCTAGTTAATATGGAAATGACTTTGTAGTCAGAGCATGTAAATTACAGATACTACTGGTTATTAGATATGATAATATCTAAAATAATTCATTATTTATCATAATTCCTATTTCCTATATGAATCATTATAAAATGTGATTCAATAAAAATCCAAATTGTAAACTTTTTAGAGTGTTTTGGAGTCCATGTTTGTTAAACAAGAAGGACAAAAGTGTAGTAAAATTAAAAAAAAGATAAATATATAAGTTTCCTTGGTTATACACTAAATTTATTTTCCAATGAATGTCACCATATGATATATGAGTGAATTTTTGATACATTTGGAGTAATTTTTTTTGAAAATGAGTAATAAATCATGAATTCTATAATTATTGATGATGCTGATTATTTTACCAGTTCTAAACAAGTAGAATCAATTTGCTTAATCTCACATATTCCAATAGTAATATTGATTTAATCTACACCACTGATAATTATAAATTTGGTAAATTAAATGATTATAAAAAACATGTTTATGAAGCATGTGGATGTTGAAATTATTATTTGGGATCACAATCTAGGAGTACAAAGTTGGAGAATAATTACGTAAATTTTCCACCCTAGTTTTTTAGTCCAAGATTGGTCCTAAAATAGTATAGGGAGATTTTGAGCACAAGAAATGGGTTTGTACTAGGAATGAAGAACTATACATGGTTGATAATAATAAAACATGTGAATTTGATACTGTACCTATAGTAAATTTTTTTATAGAAACTATGTGGGTTTTGGGGGAATACATAGATAAAAATGGAGAACTGGCTTGAAATAACTCCAGGATGTTCTGAAAAGGTAACGCAAAAATAAATCTGTTGGATTTGAGGGATCCATTTTCAATGGTGGTAATTATTTTATATCTTTGTATTTTATAGTTATCATATCTCGGAAATATGTTAATGTGTTTTGAATTTATGTTGTGTTAATATTTATGAATTTTAATATTAATAAGGAATTATAAATTGATAAACTAGAGGGATTAATTGTAGATTCATATGGTATATAGGTATATAAATTTAAGAATAATCATTATGGTTTGAATAAAACACTATGAGCATGTTATTTTATGATAGTTGAATGCATGAGAAGTAATGAATTCAATAAGGAACATGATGAAATGTTTTTGTAAATAATATCAACACCACATCACTTTTGTGATTGTGTATATTGATGGTATTATTTTTCCTACTGATCAAGAAACTTTAGGTGAATATTTTTTCATTTATATTAATGATGGATTAGAAATTTCAATACATTATGAGATGATATTTTTCTAATGATTGAAAATTTTCCAATCATCAACTTATATTTGTTTATCAAAAAAGAAATATTAATAGGAGCTATTAAATAATTTTGGAAGATAGGAATTTAGAGGTTTGTATACTCTTATTTAGGTATCCATAAAACTGATTAAATATTTTAAAGGAATATTTGTTAATGAAACATGACATATAATTTTCATAAAATGTATAATGTATATAAAAAAATACCATGATATATATTTTAAATATTTCACACTATGATATATATCTATCTAATACTAAATAATCACATCACTTTTCAGCCAATAGAATCCTAATATACATCTCAGATATATATTATCATGGATTGATGTATAAGAGTAAGGGAGATCTAGGATAATTTTTTTTTAATTTTTTGACTTGGAATGAGATGATGATGATAAAAATAGACATATGATATAACATTATTTATTAGAATATTTTATTTTTCGTGACACTCTAAGAAACAAAGATTAGTTATAGTGAGATAAAATTACGCTAAATATATTGCTACATCACAGAAAGCTACTATGATTATTAGGATAAATAGACAACATGAATTTATTAATCATACAGTTAAATAACCTATAATCATTTAATGTAACAATCATAGTTACATAAATTAATAAAATAATCCAATTTTTTATTCCATGTCCAAGAACATTTATATCATGTATCATTTATTAATAGATAAGGTGGTTGAAGGGATCCAAAAACTAGAATCTATTCCATCTATGTAATAGATTTCCAATATCCTTACAAATCCACTAAAAATAGATTCCATAGAGATGTTAAGGCTATGAATATGGGGGAATCCCACTTCCCACCACTGAGGTATGATTTTATGTGTTTCATCCTCTATTATTTCAGGTTTATATTCTTGAGTATATTTCTTATGCAGGGGAAACTACTTTCCCATTTAATTTTAAACTTTTATAATGTGATTATTATGTGGTACATGAAATAATATATAATTTTTTTGCATGTTACTCTTACGATTAAGTTGTTTTTAAGGATATTATTTATTTTAGTATTATTTACTCCTTTTTCTACATCAAGCTACCTCATGTAAACATAAAGATGATAAATTCATGGTTAATTTATCTGGATTAGTTATTTCCTTAATCCACTCACAATTGGATTATATTCAATAATGGTTATAAGGGATTGATGATATATTTATAAAAAATGAAAAGTGTTATACTATTGATCCTATGTGAGGATGATCCTTAATTTGTGTTTAATACATGAATAACTGTGAATTTTTTTGAACGAATTTACATGTTTAAAGTACATGTTCTATTGTATTTGATTTTTATATTACAAGATAAGGATGTAGAAGAGCACAAACATAATTATTTTAATGAAGAAATGTTTCTAAGAGGTCCAGGAGTGAGTTTGAGATAGTTCTGATTTGAATAGCATGAAATATGAAAGAGACAAGATGTTTCATAAAGTAACATTTCAAATTAGAAAACATTTGTAAGGATAATGAATAATTTATATTACCTACATGAAATGTTAATACTTAGAGTTAGGGAATTAAATAAGGGTGTTGGGTGTGGTATGAATGTCAACATGTGACAAGTGTAACAAAACTCATATTGCATAAGGGTATATGTAGCTCAAGTAAGGGTACTATGTATGGGTAAAATAGGTGTGTAAAAGTAACCTAGAATTATGTATTGGTAGTGTGTGAAATAAACTATATATGTAAGTTTAATAAGACCATTGAGTAATGGTATAAGGGATATTATGTATAATTAACCAAAAGGCTATGTTAGGGTGCCGAAGATCATTATGCATTGTGTAAGGATACTGGTCACACTACGTAAGTTTTTATTGAGCCCTACATATTGGTAAGATGATAATGTGAAAAGGTAATTCAAGTATTATTACTTGTTAATAAACATATTTGGAAACCCAAAAAAGGTAATACATCTAGTTGTAGTAGTTGATGGGTGTTTATTCGATACCAACTACACTATAGGGGTGATACTCTCAGTATATTTTTATGGAGATAAAAATCTCCATGATGCAGCTTCACCATGCATCATAGAAGGTCTAAATTAAATAGAGGTCATTATTTTGGGAAACATGTAACCTAATGTGGGATATGTTGTACTGTGGAAGATTACACCATATAAAATATGAATATTATAAGAATTTCATATTCTACAATGTCATATGCCATAATTTTTTGAGATTAAACTGTAAAAAATCCAAAAATAAAAAAACTACAGTATTGAAGAATATTACACAATTATATCTATTAGAAGTTGATATTTTGGGACTTTTTACACACTGTAGAGACATAGAATACCACATAGAGCTTATGTTCATGCATGTTCTATTCTCGCATACATGTGAGCCTGAACACAAAATGTGTGAATATGATTACACAATGACACCATGATTCTTGAAATGTTCAATAAATAAGATAGAAGACCATGTAAATATTAACATATTTAATACTATGTTATTATTAATAATATACCACTAATATTATTATGTATTTTTGAATGGGTCATGTTGTGGAATGAAATTTGGATCACACATAAAAAATATGGAGAGAGGTTTCTTATACTATACGAGTGAAATAGAATAATCCATGTAAAAATAAATAAATGTGATGAATATTATAGATTATCTAAATTGTAGGCTTCTAATAGTTTATGGGTTCTTAGAAACACATTATTCTATAAAAAATAACAATGTTAAAAGGATCATGTTGAGGAAGAAGTGACATAGATAAAATTAGAGTTCTTGTAGAAGCTCGCATATTCAATGGATGATAAGCATCAATTGTTTACATGTGTGAATTGTTTGAAAATGACTTTACAGGGATAAAAGGTTTTTACCTCACTGAGTTATTATTGATAATAAATGGAGAGCTATGTGAATGAGAGAAAAACCATGAAAAACCAAGGACTAGAAATACTTTTGGGATATGGAACATGTTAAGAATTTTTGTGTCATAATTTCTTCACTAGTTATTATCTTGAGATACCTAATGTTTAAAAATCACAAGACTTAAAAGGGATTTGTTTAAAATTTTATACAATAATTCACCCCAAAAATCTTAGTATTTATCATAAATCATGTGATCCTTTGAAATCTATAGCGGTTTTACATGTAAATACATCCATAAATAAATTCATAAGAAAATTACTAGATTATATAAAATATCCACCTAATATTGGTAATAGAACCATACCTATCACTAATACCATGGGTTTCCCAAAGAAGCAGCTATCCCACATTATGTCTCTTTTTTGTCCCGTGATGGGAACATTGAAGTAAAAAAGCATAAAATCCGTTATTATTTTCTATAAACAATAATGAACCGTATTTTTTCACATCAATGAATCTACTAGAATGATCCATTTCTAAATATAATGACATGTAATAATAGTTTCCTTACAAATTTATTTCTACGTTGAAGAAGAAAATTATATTCAGACGATCTAATTTCAAACAGAATGAATATAATGGGGCCATGGTTTTATTTTCTAAATGTATGGTGTAGAACAACTCCTTTAATATTTATATTCTACAAGAGAAGTTATTTGATAAATTTACATTAATCTATATGATGAACTAAAAACATATTTGATTCCAATTTATTATCTTAGTTGTTTACTGAAGCCAAAATCAGCCTCGCAGTCCCTAGAAGATGTTATATAATGGTTAAATGATAAGTCTTGGTGGAAATCATTATCATAATGAATAAATTATAATTTAATAGACACCATAACATTCACATAATACTATGACCAACATCACATTAGGAAGCTAAAACCATGAAATATAACATGTTTCCTCCCCAATGAATGACAATATCAACTAGAGAACTAGTATTAGGACGGGGGAGCGATCATCCTTACCGAAATTCTGAGTATCGAAGGAATATAACATTTTCATTTTGAAGATAGAATGTGTCTTGATACCTAATCAATGTCAGACAAAACATTCACCTCCAATTTCTATAGGTGAAGTAGTATAATGAGGTCACCTAAAATGACCATCCTGATTATATCCCCTTTTGTTGAGTGTAGGGGCATAATATCCATAAATGATTCATTTTGATGGTTATTTTTTCAAAACATGGGTGATTTTAGATATTTTAAAATGAGCATACCTCCAAATAAGTGACCTATATTTTCAAAAATGCATTATAGTAGAAAATTTAATTGAAGTAAATCCTGATCATGCATGAAAAAAAATTCAATGACACGATGAAATTGATATTAATCATCAAAATAAATGTAATTTTTATGGTGAAACAAATCTTGATAGTTAAGTCCCCATATCCCTTTGAAATATCATTGAAGACATATTTATCACAAAAATATCTTAAAAATCAAAAAATCCATCCCCAATGAAAAATAAAAGATGATAACTATTTATTTGACTATTTATATTATACACGAATATATTAGTCTCCATACCTATATAAATTGGGGAATGGGTCTATCCAACCAATGAGACAAAGATAACCAACACATCAAATAAAATATTCATTAGATAATGAATATCAATATAGTATTATAAGTTTCATCCACTAAAATACCCCCTTCACCATTGAAGATGATGAAATTTGTGAAATTGAACTCCATGTCCATAAAAATGGATAAAGATATAAAGGATAATGTGTCCATGGAATATAAGGTTGATATGGAAAATCATGTTCAGACCTTATTTCCATTGACGATTTATGATTCCTATAAACCAAATGAAATAAACTCCAATAAACCCATCATGAGAATCAATCTTACCGTAATCCATATGGGGCTTGCTCAGAACCGATCACAGTGGATGAATAACTAGTAGATACACAATTTTCCAACCATTTTTATAATAATGTAATCTAAATCCACCTGTTTTGAGAACCATAATAATTACCTTTATTCTAATAAAAATAGAGTTAGTGACATAGTTCATAGTAATTTCCAAGAATCAGTTCATGGTACAACTTCAAGATAGGCAGCACAAACCCTTGTCCACGATCAAAGATATATTGAAGTAGGTATCCATTTTCTCATCTAATATTTATATCCTTGATACTCATGTCCCTTTATCATATCATAGGGAATCGCTCATTGAGTATATTTTGATCCTTTAATATCATAAGGATATTATTTTTAGATCATTGTCGTACAATGAAAAACTAGTATTAAATATAGGACAATTATTTAATTTATGGATCAATATTTTAAAGTATCTATGCTATAGAAATCATGTCCATGTACATATCTAGTCATTTGTGTAATATCAATAATTCTGAGACATTGATTGATAAAAGTTTTGGGATCAGCTTCTTAGAAATCACGATCCTCTAAAACATTAGTTATAAGGAGGTAATCCTAAAACAATCTAACCATACAATTCTTGGATATGATAAATGTGACTAGAATCTATTTTAGAGGGTTATGTTCATATCCTAATTCATTGATCTAATATCCAACTATGAATTCATAATTATTATACAAGAAACTATCTCTAATGTTTTACTAGGATGCCTTTAGATCTATAAACATATGGTGGTACCACAAAAAAAATCATTTTTCCCTCGAATCCTTTTTTAATATACAATTAAGCCCTATATATTGTTACAATTCCCCAGTTGATTTCTAGGATTCCTATTTTATAGATGTTGGGTTTTAAAAAAAGGATGGTAAATAACCCATGGAAGACAGTTCCATCTAGATAAACACTTCCAACATTATGGAGGATGGCTCTATTATCCCATGTTATGAACTTAGAAAAGACACTGAATTTTCCATCAACCAAATTAATGGAACAACTCCCAAAAGGCCATCTCATTATGGAATCATTACTCTATTTCAAAACCATCATATGAATTTGGAAACATTAATTTCATATATTGATTATGGTATTGTCGATAAATAGAAAATTTCGCGTTATAATGGTTTGTTTGCACCACTGCTGATGTGTACTAACTTGCATTCATAGAATTTCCACTACCCTGCATTTTTTTACTGATCATTAGTCTTAGTTAACACATCCGATAATCTTTGAATAAATGGATATTAATCCTGATAGAAGAAGGAATGTATTGAGAATCAAAAAACATTTCTCTGTATTCATGATATCATTTTTGGCAGCTAAACCCATCCATGTATAATATAGATATGATCTTTGAAAATATATTAATACCCATGAAAATAATATCCACATATCAACTCCAAAATCACAATATATTGTCATGTTAACTACCCGATATGATAGTGTAGTTGGGGGAATATAAAGGATGAAAATGAATCACCTTTAAGATATAAATAAACCTTATTTCCTTTTATATGTGATAAAAATGTCTTAATATTGTTTTTATAGATCTAAAAATACACCATCATCTTCTACATATGACAACGGTTAGGTGAAAGGCAAGAGTGGAGGGCAGCATAAAGGTCATACTATAAAATTTGAGGATAGTGTCTCTACCTCCATAAAATAACCTTAATATGTTAATTTTGGTATGCAAGAGTATATAGGGACTACATTTCTTAACATCTCTATGTTCTATATGAAACAAGAGACATACATCTCCTTCTTCTTGTAGCATCAACCTGTATTTTCATAGAACTATACAAATGTTTATATAGTAGATCCTTATGTGGATACCCATTATTTTTTAACTAGAAAATCACTAAGTTATGAGAAAGTAGTTCAAGAGAATACATATAAATAATGAATCATATGTATAAGAAAAAGTTAAAAAGGCCACAAAACCAACCCAATTTGGGAAATTCAATTCCCAAAATGGAATGCCATTACATACCTCATTAAAAAAAGAATGGGAAAATATGAGACTTTTTAATTTATTATATCTCAACCTACACTAAAAAAAGGATGTATTCCCAATCTATATCAATGAATAATTAATAAATGTTATATTTGGTTTCAATTAGATATATTTTATTTATCGGTATTAATGATATAAAAAGATCCAAATATCTTCTGGTGTTGATGAGGCTACTACCTCCAGCAATGGTCAAGGGGAATATTTCTAGCATGTTATGATATTTATGTCGACTAATTATGTACCTAAAAACTACAACTTCTTATAATATAAGTTTTTTCTATAATTCATTATAGAAGAATACCTAATCACAAATGATATAACATAGACTATTGAAAAAAGTGTGTGGTAACATTAAAGAAACGTATCCTTGGATAATAATAGAGTTTTATAAATTTTGGATTATCATATAAATAATTCATAAAAATGAAATGTGTCTTAAACATAATAATATTAAATCATCACATTATGAAAAAACCTAATAAATTTTTCTCTTTAAGATGTGCGAATAAAAAATTATTCCCTCCATTTATGATATAAAAAAACAAAATCATGTACATGCTTCGTTATCTAACATGATATAAAAGATTAAAAATGAATTATAGGGGTATATAGGTCCCCACACATCATATTCATATATATGTGTGCCATATTATGACAATCACAATTCATATGATAAAGAACCCAAGTAAATAAAATGTGTTTCATAATATTTTCAAATGGTATTATATAAAACAACATAAAAAATTATATCAATAGATACCAAAACTCAATCAAACAAATGTAGTATTTCAAAAATTAATTTATAATATATTTCATGAAATATCACCCCATTTAAGATACATATTTCAATGATGAATTTAAAAATGGGTTGAAACCTAAAAATAGTATTTGGGAAACATTTCATTTTATTAATTATATTAATTTAGGATTCACTTTCAAAAGATATTTTCTATGTAGTTTAAATGAATTAATTTTAAAATGATATTTAAAATTAAATCCTATTAAATTGATCATTTGAAATTGAACAACGAATTTCTATAATAAATCTATTGTGGAAGATAATAAATATGATCATTAGGGGAACATAACTATTTTAATACTATAAAATAACCTTACTAAAACCCACATAATAAAAAATATAATATAATATAATTTTAAAAATTGTTAAGAAGAAAAATGAATATCACTTTATATAATTCATATTCCGCTTTAAAGACAATAGATGAAAACAATTTTTTGATGGAAATAATTTGGACATACAAGATAAATATAATATTAGAGATAATAGGAATTTTTAAAAAATATTTTTTTATTAAGGAATAAAATACATTGAAGAATGATATTATAATTTTAAAATTTAAATTATCTAAAGATAAAATAATATACCATATGAATTAATTAAATGTAAAGGTATAGGAAACGTTGAAGAACATAGTCCTTGGAAAAAAACTGTTATTCAATGAAAATGTGGTATAGTTGAGAAAAACCATAACATGTATTCCTACTTGTAATAGAATATATTGAACTCCATTATTGATATAAATATAATCATTATCTATAAATTTATTACACATTTATTGTTTATTTTCATTATTGGTCTTTAATAATCATGATAGCTTGGAAAACATTTTGTAAAATTAAATTTGATCCCTATACATTGATAATAAGTTCTTAATTACCAGATTGGTGAAGGTATTGTAATAGTAGTTAAATAATGGTTTTTAAATTTCTAATCTCATCCATTGTTTTTTTTATATGAATCATGAAAATGAAATTAGTGATGATCTTGTATTGGTATATTTTAATGAATAAAATTTTTTATACTAATAATGGATAAAATATTAAAAAAATTAATAAATAATATATGTAGAATCATAATAATTTTTGAAATATAATTTTTATTTATTATATATATTTTTATTACTATCCATGTAATAAGGTGATTAAAATTGAATTGCGTCTTTTATGGAGGTGGTATTTCGTATGAAATATAATTGGAGTTTTCATTTCCAAGTTAATGGGGGGAGAGATAATATTTTACCACTATAGGTATCATGTATATGATTATTTATTTATGTATTTATAGGTATATATAATTTTTTAGTAATGTTTCAAGTGGTTTTTAGGTGTTTTAACATACTTTGGATGGTTTTATGGAGGTTCTTGTGTCGAACAAACTTATTAAAAATAGTTCAATAACATCACATAACTATTATTTGGAAATAATGGGAACTGGGTAGGGACATTGTTAGGATCATGGTTGGGCCAAACCATGTTTCTGTCCTATAGAAAAAAAATAAAATCTAGATAGAGGATAATATCATGGTCGGTGCATGGGTTTTATAACCAAGTGACCCAACTATGTAAGGTGTTTTTATAGGTAGTGGCTCATGCATGGTTAGTGCAGGGTATGTCTAACCACGCACAATTGAAAATTAGATCTTAAATTTATAGATGTAATCTGATTTACCGACAAATCATCTCATTTTTTCTTAAACAGTTCATTTCATGAATTCCTCTCCCACACGTGGATGTGGACAAAATTTCCTTCGATCTAGGTTCCTATGAAAATATATGTGTTTTGGAGGATGGAATTGATGGAAAGTGATCATTTTTCATTATTATACTCATACTTCAGCTCCTCCCCTCTCTTAAAAGCATAGATATAATAAATTAGGGATAAATCCATGTTGTGTGAGGCTAATAATGAGGGTATATATTTTTTATTAAATAGAAAAAGATCAGAGGATTTTTTTTATGCAGTTTCATAATGGGTTTTTGATGTTGTTGTGACATTATTAATTTTTTACCTATGTTTGATAGGTAGGTAGATTTACTAAGTAATCCTATATATTAAAACATGAACTGTTGATTTAAAATTTAAAGATTTTAATTATTTTAATTATGAATTTTTTTCCTTATTTGAATGGAATTACAATTTAGTAATGGTTTTGTTTAACTGTGGAAAATTATTTAGTTTTGTGGAATGTGGTTTTGATTCATATTTTTAAAATTATGATTTAAAAAATTATAGTTTGGATTTTATTCATGGATAAAGGTATGTAGAAGAGTTTCAATAAAATAAATTTTCTATTGAAATTCTATGTAATTGTTTGTTTGGAATTATATTTGGAATACAAGGTTCGAATTAGATCATTTTTAATGACTTGACAATGTAGATGGGGAATGTTCTACTGGGGAACACAATAATTGTTAGCATGTGGTTATTTCGTAGATAAATTATTAAAAGATCATGAATATAGAACTACCCCCTCGGAATGAATATGTATATATGTGGAGTTATGTGTTGTGTATGGAAAATTAACCTGTAAAATAGATTAATGATTTTCTTCATAATAATTATATGGAAATAAATATTATTTTTGAAAACTACTTAAGTTTGGAAAAATATTATGGATTTCATATAACTATTTTGAATTTTTTTTAAATATTTTTTATAAAATTTGTAACATGTTCTATCCTAGTGGAGTGAGTAGGGAACTTATTGGGGAAATCCTATTGATTTTTATACTCACCCCATTATTGGGCACATTGCTCTGTTTGAAAACTCTATATATTGAGACACATTTAATGTTAAGATATCTCATTTCATTATTGAATATTTGTTATACCATAGCCATGAAATGTGGAGTTGGATCTTAGAGGAAGCTCTGAGTTTCTTTAGTGGATGTCTTCCATGTCATTGAGTTTTGTTTTTTTTTGTTTCTGCATTGTACTTTGATATAGTTTGGGTGGGTTTGGAATTATTTTTTAATAATTCATCATATAGAGTTTGTTTGGTAATTGTAATTTTGATTTTGTTGTTTTATTTTCAAATGGAAAATCATCCCTCCATTTTTATGAGGTACTTAGGATTTATTACCATCCTTTTGTGTCTAGGGGATGTCACCAAAAGATAGTAACACCCACCACCACTTCCTATGCCAATAGATGTAGGATGGGATATTTTAAGTGGTATAATCATGTTTGATCCTTTATATGGGATTAGTGTTAGTGAATCTCATTGGATGGTAAGAAAGAGTATGATCACTGGGAAATGATATATAGAGCATGAAAATCTACAGATAAACTATTTATGTTAAATATAATGTTTCCAGGGAGTTGATTTCATAAGTGTATTAAGACACTTATAGGAGTTATCACCTCACCGTCATGGGTTTAACCGATGAGAGGAGAATAAAATTTATTCAATATATTAAATTAGCACTAAGAGTGTATAATTATTTTTTATTAATTATTTATGATTCGGTTCAAAAATACTAATTTTATTTTAAGTGATGAAAATGGATTGATTTTCATATATAATGGTGTTTTATTAAAAATTGATTGAAAAAGAAATTGTTTAATTTTTTAAAGCCATGTTGTGATATGTTTGATGTTATATATTTGAAATTAATAATCTTTAAATTTTTAAAAAGTGATACTAAAAGGAGTTGTCTTTTAGTTATGCATAAGAACCGGTAGGTTCTAGAGGATACCACTAGAAGAGACTGCTGAGAATATGGTTGGACTAGATACATATGTAATCCAATATTTGGTTCAATGTATTATAGTGTATTTTTGGGATTTGGGTGGACAAAATATAAGGGAAGATCCCAAGAATGTGTAACATTTCATCTAGTTCGAAAAGAATAATCTACCAACAATTCAGGTTGATTTATAACTAGAGAAGGAATAAGTGTGCCTAAATAGGATGAGTTGAAAATTAAATTTGTTTGTAACATTGACTTAGTTTATGATGATGTTTCAAATGTATATTTTGGAGGATCTATATGCGAGTGGTGGGATTTTTCAATTTTTGATAAAATGGAACAAGACATTTCAAGGTATCATTTTAATGATTTTTTTTACAAAAATTTCTCTCCTGACACATTTTTAATTTCTATAAAAAAATACATATTCAGTTTGAAGATAAATAACCTAACATTAACAATATATATAGAAAAATTATTATTTTAGTCTTGTTTTAACAATATGTTTCTATAAGTGTGACCCTAAAGGAGTTAATTTTTGAATCGTGGTTTAGTATAGAGATTTTCCAAATTATTTTTTTCCTTTGTATATTGGATTAAATATAGATGGTTAATTGATGGATGGTGGAAGAATGGGTAATATTAGCTAATGGATGTGTATAAATCCAGACAATACCTATTAAAACTTTTTGTGACTCAAATGATGAAAATAAGCTGAAGATGGACACCAATTTCTATTATGGTGGTATGAATCAAAATCAGATAACAAGATCAGTGAATCATCATCCTAAACTAAAAAGTTACCATCAATTATTTTAGTTTGGTTCTTTTGAGCATATTAAATGATATTACACAACACCACCTAGAGCATGTCACAATTGAAACTATGGGACATCATCAGCACTATTTCAGAGTTCTCCAAGTTCTATTGGAAGATAAATATATTTTTTTTCTCAATCTTTGTATTATTCAAGGGGTTGAGTGTAGAAAAATTAATCACATCAACAAAACTAAGAAGACTTTGGGGACTCTTGAAATACCATTATTCTTCAAGTACTGAAATCTCTATAGGGTAGCAAATAGAATAATCCAGTGAGTATGTAATTTTATAGAGTTGAGATAATGAACCTTGATGATCAATTAGGACCATTGATAATGAGAGGAATTATTTCATTTAAAATGAACCTAGATGTTCAATTAGGACCATTGATAATGAGAGTAATTATTCCATTGAATTATACCAGTATTCATTCTTTATTTGATACAGGTTAGTGCAATTTTTTTTTAATTATAATTTTTTTCATTTTCATTTTTTATTGTTAAATTATTCCCACAAATTTGAAACATAAATATCTTATTGTCCAAATAAAATGTCAAGCAATTATTTGAATAAAATGTTATATAACTATAAATAGGGATGAATTTGTTTGGGATTTCTATATGATTAATATATAATTATATGACTTAATAATGGGAATGTTTTGGATTAAAATTTTCAAATACCACATTGAATATTTTAAAAAAAATAGTTAGTTTTACAACTAATGATGGTGTTGAGAATCACATTAGAGGAGATAAAAATGCGAATTCATGTGGAGAAAGATTTTTGACACTGGTAGTTGGAACAATCTCACACCAGTTGGCTACCTTGAACTTTAAATCCATGGATGTGATCGAGAATATTTTTTTCCAACAAATTTTGTTTTTTCTTGATGTTTTTTCGTAATAATTAATCAATTTTACTACCCACAGTTTATGTAAAGATTTTTATTTATCTCCTTAAAGGGTTAATCCATATGTCACATTTGTTTTATCAGATGGAAGTAATGAATTAAGTGAATTGAAAGTATATTTTTAATAACTTTAAAGTAAAGGATTCATTCTACCTAGTAAATCTTGTGGGGTGGTACTTGTTCTTTTTGATGAAGAAGGATTATGGAACACTATGGAATTGCTTGGATTATCATAAGCTTAAACAATATATGATAATGACTCGATATCCTCTTCCATGAATTTATAGAATTTTTTATCAATTTTTGGAAAACCAATGGATCTCTATAATTTAATATCATTCAAGATAACACTAATTGATGAATCGACAAGAGGATATTCTAAATATAGATTTCAGAAGTAGATATGATAAATAGGATCATGTATTGATGTATTTCAGACTTATGAATACACCAAATATCATTATGGAATTGATAAATCCTATATTTCAAAACTATATGGATATATTTTTGGTAGGTTTAGCAGATGATACACTGGTTTATTGTATGGAAATTATTTATCATGAAAAAGACCTAAAAATAATGCTTTGTGTCTTGCAAGATCATCATTTTTTTGCGAAACATTCCAAGAGTGATTTTTGGATATAAGATTTATACTTCCTTGTCCTTGTTATCTCTTTAATTTTTTCCAATATATCAAAAATGGAAGAGGATTTTATCACATAGATACTTCCAAATATTCTATTTGATATATGTAGTTTCCTTCTCCCTTCAGGTTATTACAGATGCTTTTTTCTTGACTCTTCCGGATTATCATCACTAATGACAGTTATAACAATGAATCAACCTCCATTCTAATGGAATGCTGAATTTCAAAAATATTTTAAATATATCAATGTTATCTATTTTTCTACACCAATATTGATATAACAAAAATCATAAAAATTATATATGGTGTGTTGTGATTCTTTAGGATCTGCGATAGGGTTTATTTCTCAAGCAGGGAGATCATCTGGTTTCTTATATCTGATGGTAGTTATGGTTGAATGAGTACAACTACCCATAATGTGATTTAGAATTAAATATTGGGGTCTATGATTTGAATAAATGGTTTGATTTCCACTTTGGCAAGAAATTCATGTATTTTATAGATCATAAGTACTTGAAACACATTTTTCCCATAAATAGATTTGAATCTGGGGAAAATAAGATGGACTGAGTATCTTCAAATGAATGTTTTTGACTTATGGTTTTCACAAAGTAAAGGGAACACTATGGTCTATGAATTGATAATAATGTAATATAGTTTGTTATAGAATGGGTACTCTTATCAATGGGAGGTTATGACAGTGATACAAAATATGTAATTGGATTCTGAAGACCATGTTAGTGTTGCCGTTTTTTCCTGAGTACTTTTCTCTATATTTGATTGAGATATTTAAAGTGGAATGGAAAATGATTATGAATGTGTGGTGATGTGGTCAAAACACAATAGTGGCGAGACTATTGAGGGATGAAATATTGATATAAGATCATTTTAGTGGTTTCAAGATTGGGTAGTTGTACCTTTGTCTTGTCAATAATAAATTCTACATGCTATGAACTATTATATATGAGATGTTCATCCTAAAATAGAAAAGGGTTTATGAGGAACTTAATTCATAATTCAGATGGGGTGACATGAAAATAAAAGTGGACGAGTTTTTCATGACATGCCTCTCCACTTAGTAGGATATTTTAAAGCACCAAATTCCATTAGTTATGTGGCGGTCTTTACAGATACCCTTATGGAAATGGGAGAAAATGGATATGGATATTTTAGTGAGTATACAAATTATGTTTTGGAAATATAATTTTATATGGGTGATAGTATAAGGCCCCAGCATTAATCCTTACCTAATCTTGAGTTATTACAAGATTACCCATTGAGGATCTTTTCAGGTTTCGAGTTTTAGATAATTAGATCATAAAACTTGAATTAAATTCCACATTTAAACAAAGTGGTTACATAAAAGATAGTATTCATTTTCCCATCAATGGAAACATATTTAAAATAAAACATGTATACTTTCTTGACACTTCCTTTACACTATCATCATATCATGTACCAATCCCTTGACCTGTGAAAAACATTTCAAACACATGGGATGAGCATTAAAATCTCAGTAAGGGTTCTAAAAAGTATGGAAAGGAAACATGAGTGCATATATACATAATAATGAAATCATACTTTACCCATAAAACATAAGCACTTTAACATACCTCATAAAATCACGAATAAATCATAGAAATCAAAAGACATAAAGGTAACTTGAGGCATTCATAACATTCTTACATAGGGAGTAACCCTCTTGGTTACGTTTGGAATACCCATCACATTATATTCCCTAAATCTCTTCAGAGAAACCTTAACGTTTAACTACTTCGTGTTGCCCAATGTATTGGAGAGCTATATCGGACTCACCCACCCTTAGTTTATCACGGAACCACCCGTCTTCATAACAATTCCCAAGAACCATAACATAATCAAAGCACATAACTTAAGAATAAAGGAATGATAACATTCCCACATTTCAAAAACAATATAACATTTTAAGATATTGAAATAATGAATCCATTCTAAAACCCATTTTCAAAACCATTTAAAACATTTAATAAAGTGATTTCTAAATCAAAGTGTCCCATACCACATTAAAGCATTTGAAATTTTAAACCATTAATATCTATATAAATAAATCCTTAAACCCATTTTGAGAACATTGATATTAATGAGAAATATTTATAAGATTAAATCATTAAAACATTTAAAACGATATTTTTGTTAAAGGGTTTTTAACAATATTAGAGACACTTGAATACAATAATTGAGGAACAAAATTTAATCAAAACTTTATAATGTCATCAGAATAAAAGTATTCATGATATAATATTCCAAAGGAAAGTATATACACCATATAAGAGTGAATTGGTGCACAACAACAATAAAGTCTCAATGGAAATGTAAATTGAGATGAAATCCATTATAAAGATGGTATCCTGAAATTAAGGATAAATAAATCTCATAATTATGTGAGACAAATATAATTACACCCAATATAAGTGGATATTAAGTGTAAAATAATCAAATGTAATTCACACATATTCAAATGATGACATATTCAATAACTACATGTTGAACCCAAATAAATCGAAAATTGGGTTAAGAAGTTCCCTTGACAGCCTAACGGTGTCACATCAAATTTTAAAAAAAGTGTTGATGAGAGAGATAAAGGGTATCTCCTCACTTGGAAATTAAATTTACGGAATTAATGATATATAAGAACATATCTCCACATAATATGTTGAAAATTAAAAGACAAAACAAAAGAAGTATTTTAAAAAGAGGAGGGTGAAAGGTTCCCTTACCGATTTGGGTAACTTTCGAAACGTACACCCCATGAGAGAATGACTATACAACATTGATGTAAATACTCATAAAAGAAAGTATGTTACACAAAGAGTAGAATAATGGACAGTAGAAACACCACTAAAAAGGAAATATTGGCAAATGTAGCATGAATCTCATGAAAACACATAGTGAGATAAAAGCCCCTTACGAAATTTCGGCACCCTAACGGCGCCAATTAAAACTTCCAAAATGTATTTATAAGAGAAAATATGTTCTCTAATCATATGAAAATAAAAATTATAGTAATATTAATATAAAATAACATCCCAATCATAATAAATATGAGCTTAAAAGGAGTGACATAAAAGAGTGTACATAAAAAGAAAGAGAGGGGTAGGATCCCTTACCTCAGGCCCGACTTGACTCGATCGTTCTTTAACCTCCTGAATAATAAACTTGAGTTAATTTATACTTTCTTATGAAACTTTTTCAAGTTAATTATTCCTTTTATATCACTTACTACCATGCTATGAACACTATGTAATTATTTAAGTGAATAATAGTCGTTTTGTAGATCATTTCTACATGAGTCAAAAATAAAATCTTTATAATTACAAGTTGTTCATGTGGTAAAATATATATTATTTCCAGAATTATATTCATTATTTAGATATCATATATATCATATATATCCATTATATACTTGAATTTATAATGTTACATAATATTTAGAGGTAAGAAATGAAATGCACCGTTCTTGGAGATGGTAAGTCGTACGTACGCATGAACACAACTTCCATTTCTATTTCTTATTTAATGGAATTAAAATATAATGATACATAATAGTATTATAATTACATTATGTTATCATATATAATATCATTAAATCTATCCTTTATACGTACCACATATGGTATTAACGAATCAAATCACTTTGAGGGGGCGGTAGTCTGCACTTCCTAAAATGATGATATCACGTTTAACCATAATGGAAACCATAAAGGTATTCCATAAATGAAAAATAAATAAGCTTAAGTAAAACATAAACATATTATATATCATATATAAATATAGTGACATCTTAATGGCCACCATTGAGGGTGTTAAAAGAATATTGAACAATCATCGTTTCGTGAGGCAGAAATTCACCATCCACAGAAACAGTATGTTCTTTAATCATTATATGTAGGTTTGTGTATGTGTAGCTCGAATACATCTTATACAAACATCCCAGTATATTTAATATACTGTATTTGGAACAAAATAAATTAATAAAAAGAGTTTAGGGGGTTGGAGAAGCAAAATAAAACAAAACAACCCAAGTGAAGACATTACCTTCCAATCGGGTATCTCTTTTTGATTTGAGCTCAAAGGCTTCCTTGGGAAGACTTCGGACCATATTGAGGCTTCTAGGAGTAATATAAGGATGTGGAGAGACAAAATTAGTAGTGTTTGGCCGATCCAAAGGCTTGATAGGTATGGGTAAGGTGGTAGAGGTGGGGGCCTTTTATATGAGAAGAGGAGGGGCACTCTAGGAAAGTCACAAAATGTTACTTTATTTTCAAATGAGTATCGGATTTTAAAGGTCCCACATTGATGTATTTCGAGGATAAGGAGGTAAAAGTTGTAAATATACTCATCTAATAGGTCTTTGACAAGTGTATGATATTGTTTTAACATTATCTTTTAATTTTATTTAAATCCATTAATAATGAGGTAGTTGCTGCATCATTATGATGTCATAAATAATTTATTTTTTTTAATGTCTAAAAATTATAAAACAAATATCATGATGTAGTAAATAGTTTTATATTTATAATTAATATTTCTAGTCAAAAATATTACTTGTATAAACCCATTTAAAAATTGTTTTAGTAAAACAACTCATGCTTGTGACATATTTATTTTAATTTTAAATAAAAATTTATTTATGTCATTTTACAACCAATGTGGATTCATGGGGTCCCCAAGTTGACAAATGGGTTTTTTTGGTCGGCCATGACACATCCAATGACGGTAGGACATGTGTCTAGGTCATTTAATATTATTAAAACATCATTTTTACCATAAATTACACTAATTACCTTTAATCGCGATTAAAAACATAAAAGTTACTATTCACCAAAAATTTATTTTAATCCCATTGAACCACATTTTACATCATAATGACAACAATGTATGTAGGATTTTTTAAATTCAAATCACAAAAGAGGTCATGTTTCATTTAAACAAAAAATCAGTTTTTAAACTACCACTTAGTGGTTTCACTATTCATCAAAAATTGAAGTTTTTCAGAAAAATACCAAAAATTTACCCTAAGCTATATTTGATATTCCGAATTGAAAAATTATTTCTATTTTACAAAATTGAAAACATATATGTTTCATTAATTAATTTAATAATTAATTCCTGCTGTGAAAACAAATAGCGTGTTTTTAAGAAACAATATCTATTAAAAGATTGACACTATTTTAAGTCCAATTTCAAAGTGAGATTAATTACAATGAACACCATTAGATTAAATGGTAAAAATATATTATAAATACACTATAATATAAATTAAAAATATAATCTATCCATATAAATAAATCAGATTAAAAGGAGGTTTTGAATTAAAATGCAACATTTTCAATAAAAATGATCTTTATCGGAAAAATAACAAAATTTTACACAAAGTAAATTTTTATGTCCAGATTATAAAGACGGATTTTATTTTGTCAAATAAAACATATAAAATTGTCAAATGTATATTTAAAAAGGGTTCTACCTCAAAAGGCGGTTAATCGACCTTTTAAAGAATATTAGAAGATTTATGCTTAAAATTGGATTCATTTGCATTTTAAGCCTCCAACATTTATTGGATAAAAGTAAACATATTTGACAAACATATATAATAATTTTTAGTTATTTCCCTTCATTCCCTCAATTACAATGGCTAGGCGTTAACTACCTTTTAAAACAATATTATTTTATTATTAGAGTGCAACGTAAGATTTCAAAGAAACTCGTTGTTGCGTATTGGGTACGCCCTCGAGCATAGAATTCCCCTTAAAGTAATATTAAAATTTTATTCAAAAATGTGGTTAAATATGAAAACGTCATATTGTATATTTACTTTGGGTGTTACATCCTTCCCCCATTTGGGAATTGCATCCTCGCAATTTTAAAACTGGGCTTGGAAGCTTCATTGAAAATCCCACATCAGAACAAGAGTCAGTAAAACTATCACTTTAAAAGAATTGGAGAGAAGTACAAATGTCACCTGAGTTAACCCATACTAGGATTCCAAGTATGAAAATATGGATATGGAGGAGAAAACAAAGGGTCATGTTCTGATGGAGAGTGATAGTAAACATGTCTAGGAGAATGTTAACAACAAGAAAATCACAAACTTGTGGTGGGTTAAACGGTATTTGATTCACCAGTAGGAAAAATTAATAGACAACTTTTTTGTTTTAAGTTACTTTTCATTGAATAATTTAATTATGAACATAACTAAAACATTTGGAAGCATACTGAATTGTCATGTTGACTTTCAACTTTTACTAGATTTCTTACACGGACTCATATTTTCTCCAAAAAAATGAGTATTTAGGATGACTTGTTCACATTAAGAGAGCTATAATCAACTTCTAGAGAATAACCTAATCTGAAAAAGAGAACTATATACTTCCCATGGCTTTAGACCTTAACAAAAACTAAAACCCAAAGTTCAACAAAGACCATTCAATAAACATAAATACATAAAATTCTACAAAGTAAACCAAAATAAGATTGAAACCCAATTCTCTGAAGGATTTAATCATATAGTCTCCTAAGATAAATTTTAACATCTTTCTCCAAAATAACATCAGTTACTCTTATAGTCTCATACTGAAAAGTAATTAACCAAATCACATACCCTCCATGGTGGGTAATCATTTCCATTGATAACCAAAAAAACAACTTACTCTTAATTCATAAAATCATCTAACTAAAAAGAATCATTCAAACTAACCAGGGACTTCACGTAGTCCAGTGATAGGTGATAAATACCAGTTTCACTTTGGTTGTGGGTTCGATTCCCGAAGCTTCGTCCGACGCGACGGGTTGTCACACTGTCTGCGTGTTGTCCCTTTTCAAAAACAATATAATTTTATAACATTTCTAAAAAAGAGATAAATTCATCAAAAATAACCATAACATATTTTAACCACAAAGGTTATCTGATAACATCCATTTTGCAACCCAAAATGTATTAACCAGTAATTGCCACAAATTCAAGGATCATATAAACCCAAATGGCTCTTTATAACTATATCCACAAAAGAAAGGATAATTATTCCTTGAATAATATTTTTGTATATCAAACATCAGGGTTACTATAAAAAGTCTTCTAATGTAACCCCATCATCAAAAAAGACTTATTACATCTAAGAATTTCACCATCCTAAAATCTACCATAACTCTTGAATCCCTGATATAATGTCTTCTTACTCATTCAACATTCTTCATGATCCATTAGCCATTCCTTTTCAACTTATTCTAAAATACTTATTTCCTATAAACAAAATCATGAATCATATCCTAATATTCCAATAATAGGAAATAATATGTTAAGAAATAATCCATACCTTTCATTCTTCATTGTCAGTTTCTTCATCCTCAATCGGAATGGCATTAGGTATTGGTAAATGAATATTTGTATGATCTTGGTGACCCCATTCCCAAAAATTCTTCGTATGACATGTGTTTGAATAATGACCATGCACACCACATTTAAAACATTCAATTGATCCTTCATAAATAAATACTTTCCCTTTCATAGATTCAACTAGATGCTTCCTTTTTCCATGGCAGGTTCTTGCTTTATGACCTTCATTTCCACATCTATAACATCTTTCTATCCCTTTGAAATATTTTCCTATGTGTTTCTTTCCACATATTTGACACATTGGTTTTTGAACATACTTACCTATATGATTATTACCTGAACATCCATAGGTATTTCTTTCTCACATATACGATGCCTTTAAAAATCACTAAGGTTCTGGTGGTTAATCATGACTCCAGATAGTTGGTTGAGGATAACCACAAGAGTTCTCATTTCAGCTCCCATATCATTCAGTTGTTCTTTCATAAAACCATCACAGTTTTCTTCAAATCCACTGTTACATTTGTGCCTGCTAGATCTATCCATTTACTAAAACCAAAAAGGATAGTGTGAGTATATCAGTAAAATCATCAAAGAAAAAAGAGGAAGATAAACACCAAGATATACATATCCAAGTTATCTCAAACTCATTCTAACTTTCAAAAAAACGATGACTCCATCTAATATACTAAACATTGTGTTTATACACAACTTGTCACTTTTTCTTAAACAACATTCTAACCTCTAAAGTTATCTAAATTGACCTTTGATACCAACTATAAGGCCCCAGCCTTAATCCTTAATTAATCTTGAGTTATTACAAGATTAAACATTGAGGATCTTTTTAGGATTATAGTTTTAGAGAATTAGATCATAAAACATGCATTACATTCCACATTTAAACAAATTGGGTACATAAAATATAGTATTCAATTTCCCATCAACGGAAACATAATTAAAATAAAACATGGATTCTTTCTTGACACTTCCTTGACACTATCATCATATCATGTACCAATCCCTTGACCTGTGAAAAACATTTCAAAAATTTGGGATGAGCATAAAAATCTTAGTAAGGGTTATAAAAAGTATGGAAAGTAAACATGAGTCCATATATACATAAGAACGAAATCAAACATTACCGATAAAACATAAGCACTTTAACATACCTCATAATATCATGAATAAATCATAGAAATCATAAGAAATAAAGGTAACTTGAGGCATTCATAACATTCTTTCATAGGGAGTAACCCTCTTGGTTACGTTTGGAATACCCATCACAGCATATTCCCTAAATCTCTTCAGAGAAACCTTAACTTTTAACTCCTTCGCGTTACCCAATGCATTGAAGAGCTATATCGGGCTCACCCGCCCTTAGTTTATCACGGAACCACCCGTCTTCATCACAATGCCCATGAACCGTAACATAATCATATCACATAACTTAAGCATAAAGTAAAGATAACATTCCCACATTGCAAAAAACAATATAACATTTTAAGATATTGAAATAATGAATCCATTCTAAAAATCATATTCAAAACCATTTAAAACTTTTAATAAAGAGATTTCTAAATCAAAGTGTCCCAAACCACATTGAAGATTTTAAAATTTTAAACCATTAATATCCATATAAATAAATCCTTAAAACCATTTTGAAAACATGGTTATTAATGAGAAATATTTATAAGATTATATTATTGAAACATTTAAAACGATATTTTAGTTAAAGGGTTTTTAACAAAATGAGAGACACTTGAATAAAATAATTGATGAATAACATTTAATCAAAACATTATAATATCATGAGGATAAATTTATTCATGATATAATATTCCAAAGGACAGTATATACACCATATAAGAGTGAATTGGTGCACAACAACAATAAAGTCTAAATGGAAATGTAAATTGAGATGAAATCCATTATAAAGATGGTATCCTTAAATTAAGGATAAATCAATCTCATAATTATTTGCGACAAATATAAATACACCCAATAAAAGTGGATATTAAGTTTAAAATAATCAAAGGTCATTCACACATATTCAATGGATGACATATTCAATAAATACATGTTGAACCCAGAGAAATCGAAAATTGGGTTAAGAAGTTCCCTTGACAGCCTAACGGTGTCACATCAAATTTTAAAAAAAAAAGAGTTTATGGGAGGGATAAAGGGTATATCATCACTTCGACATCAATTTTACGGCAATAAGGATATATAATAACATATCTCCACATAATATGATGAAAATTAAAAGACATAACAAAAGAAGTATTTTAAAAAGAGGAGGGTGAAAGGTTCCCTTACCGATTTGGGTAACTTTCGAAACGTACACCCCATGAGAGAAGGACTATACAACATTGATGTAAATACTCATAAACGAAAGTATGTTACACAAAGAGTATAATAATGGACAGTACACACACCACTCAAAAGGAAATATTGGAAAATGTAGCATGAATCTCACGCAAACACAAAGTGAGATAAAACCCCCTTACGAAATTTTGGCACCCTAACGACACCAATTAAAACATAAAAAATGGATTGATGAGATATAATAGGGTCTCTCATCATATGAACATAAAAATTATAGTAATAGTAATATAAAATAACATCCCAATAATAAGAAAGATGAGCTTAAAATGAATGACATAAAAGAGTGTACTTAAAAAGAAAGAGAGGGGTAGGATCCCTTACCTCGGGTCCGACTTGACTCAATCGTTCTTTAACCTCCTGAATAATAAACATGAGTTAATTTTTACTTGCTTAAGAACCTTTTTCACGTTCATTATTCCTTTTATATCACTTACTACCATGCTATTAACAATATGTAATTATTTATGTTAATAATGGTCGTTTTGTAGATCATTTCTACTTGAGGCAAAAATAAACTCTTTATAATTACAAGTTGTTCATGTGGTAAAATATATATTATATCCCGAATTATATTAATTATTTAGAAATCATATATATCATATATATCCATTATATACATGCATTTATAATGTTACATAACATTTAGAGATAAGAAATGAAATGCAACGTTCATGGAGACGGTAAGTTGTACATACGCATGAACGCTAATTCCATTTATGTTTCTTATTTAATGGAATTAAAACATAATGATACATAATAGTATTATAAGTCCAGTATGGTATCATATATAATATCATTAAATATATCCTTTATACGTACCACATATGGTATTAACTAATCAAATCACATTGAGGGGGCGGTAGTTCGCACTTCCTAAAATGAAGATATCGCGTTTAACCATAATGGAAACCATAAAGGTATTCCATAAATGAAAAATACAGAAGCTTAAGTAAAAAATAAACATATCATATATCATATATAAATATAGTGACATCTAAATGTCCACCATTGATGGTGTGAAAGTAATATTGAACAATCATCGTTTCGTGAGGTAGAAATTCACCATCCACAGAAACAGTATGTTCTTTAACCATTAGATGTAGGTGTGTGTAAGTGTAGCTCGAATAATTCTTATAAAAAAATCCCAGTATATTTAAGATTATGGATTTGTTACAAAATAAATGTATAAAAAGAGTTTATTGGGTTGGAGAAGCAAAATAAAACAAAAGAACACAAGTGAAGACATTGCCATAAAATCGGATATCTCTCTTTGATTTGAGCTCAAAGGCTTCCTTGGGAATACTTATGCCCAAAGTGAGGCCTCTAGGAGTAATAGAGGGATGTGGAGAGACAAAATGAGAAGGGAATGGCCGAGACAAAGTATTGAGAGGTGTGGGTAAGGTGGTAGAGGTGGGGGCCTTTTATATGAAGAGAGGAGGGGCACTCTTGGAAAGTTACAATATGTTACTTTATTTTCAAATGAGTTTCAAATTTTAAAGGTCCCAAATTGATGTATTTCAAAGATAAGGAGGTAAGGGTTAGAAATATACTCATCCAATAGGTCTTTTACAAGTTTATGATATAGTTTTAACATTATCTTTTCATTTAATTTAAATCCTTTATTAATGAGGTAATTGCTGCATCATCATGATGTCATAAATAATTTAATTTTTTTGATCTCTAAAAACTATAAAACAAATATCATGATGTAGGAAATCGTTATATATTTCTAATGAATATTTATAGTAAAAAATATTACTTGTATAACCCCATTTAAAAATTGTTTTAATAAAACAACTCATGCTTGTGACATTCTTATTTTAACTTTAAATAAAAAGTTATTTATGTCATTTTCCAACCAAAGTGGCTCCATGGGGTCCCCAAGTTGACCCATGGTATGTCCTGGTCGGCCATGACACATCCAATGAGGTTAGGACATGTTTCTAGGTCATTTCATATTATTAGAACATTATGTTTACCTTAAATTACACTAATTACCTTTAATCGCGATTAAAAACATAAAAGTTACTATTCAACAAAAAATTATTTTAATCCCGTTGAACCGCATTTTACATCCAAATGACAACCATGTATGTCAGATTTTTGAAATTCAAATCACAGAAGTGGTAATGTTTCATTTAAACAAAAAATCAGTTTTTAAACTACCACTTAGTGGTTTCACTATTCATCAAAAATTGACGTTTTTCAGAAAAATACCAAAAATTCACCCTAAGCTATATTTGATATTCCGAATTCAAAAATGATCTCTATTTTACAAAATTCAAAACATATATGTTGCATTAATTAATTTAATAATTAATTCCCGCTATCAAAACAAATAGCGTGTTTTTAAGAAACAATATCTATTAAATGATTGATAGTAGTTTAAGTCCAATTTCAAAGTGGAATTAATTAAAATGACCACCATTAGATTAAATGGTAAAAATATATTCTAAATACACTCTAATATAAATTAAAAATATAATCTATGAATATAAATAAATCAAATTAAAAGGAGGTTTTGAATTAAAATGCAACATTTTCAATAAAAATGATCTTTATCGCAAAAATAACAAAATTTTACACAAAGTAAATTTTGATTTCCAGATTCTAAAGAAGGATTTTATTTTGTCAAATAAAACATATAAAGTTTTAAAAATTATATTTAAAAAGGGTTATCTCTCAAAAGGCGGTTAATCGACCTTTTAAATAATATTAGAAGATTTATGCTTAAAATTGGATTCATTTGCATTTTAAGCCTCCAACATTTATTGGATAAAAGTAAAAATATTTGGCAAACATATATAATCAATTTTTAGTTAGTTCCCTACATTCCCTCCATTAAAACGGCTATGCGTTAACTACCTTTTAAAATAATATTATTTTATTATTAGAGTGCAACGTAAGATTTCAAAGAAACTCGTTGTTGCGTATTGGGTACACCCTTGAGCATAGAATTCCCATTAAAGTAATATTAATATTTTATTCAAAAATATAAATAAATATGAAACTGTCATATTCTTTATTTACCTGGGGTGTTACAGATAGTGGATCAACTCACAATATAGCAACCATATATTTTCATATATTATCATTGCATAACTTTTTTTGGAATACATATAACATTATATAAACAGACTCCCAATGACCATACTACTCTTGTAGCTTTGGAATCTTATAAACACACATACTGATACATAATTGAGATACATCATAACCAACTAGGTTTTTATTGACTAGAACCCTTATTAGACACATAAACATAAATCATATATTTATAACCTAGGGTAAGGAAACATAAAAATGGGTGAGCTCAGATGCTCCATAAGGGTAAACAAGGGTGATATGTGTGCATAATCATGATCATAAGGGTATGATAACATGATCATGAAAATTGAAGATCATACACTTCATATCAAAGTTCATAAACATTAATCATGCCTTAAATCATGGATGTTCATATGAAATGGATCATAAAGAAGTAATGAACAAAATATATTACATCATAACATAGGTATAAAACATGGAATTTTTGAAAACACATAAGCATATATTATGATTTCCATATTAGCAAAGTAAATTATTCAAATTCCATCTTAGTAGTATTGGTTAACTCCACATACCATCTGGGTAGTCATGGTTCACTCCAATACCCATCATAGTTTCATGAGTTCACTCCTCATACCATCTTGGTAGTCATGGTTCATTCCCAGCTCCATCTTAGTAGTCAAGGTTCACTCCCAAGAAAAGGTTAGTCTATCACATGAGATATAAATATTTACCAAATTCATTGGATATAGATATAGGTTCCACCCATCTCAATGTGAAATAAAACATACATGTGAAAAAGAACATAAATAATCATATCATAACCCATGAAAAAATGAGCATTATAAACATGACATTGTTTCATAAGATGTGAAAAAAACAAAGATTTCAAAATAATTTCATCATAAACATAACCTGTGAAATGAAATTGGGTTCAAAAGAATATAACCCATGACTGAGAAAGTGGTTTCATAAATATAATTTCATAAAAACATAATCCATTTAGTTACAGAAGATTAAGGAAAAAATTGAATAAATTTTCCCAGAAAGCCATGAGTAATACGAACATATGTATTCTATGTTGGGAAATGATTTTGAAAGATCTTTTGAAAACATTTTTGAAGGAAAATATCCTTTTTGAATGGAAAAATTCATTTTAAAACATAAAACATATTAAAATCATTATTGATTGAAACAATAATTAGAATCTTATAAAAGAATAATTGAAAAACATCACATGTTTTTAAAATCCCTTTTCATTGAAAATGGGAATTAAAGGTGTTTTGAAAACAATTTTGAAAACCTGGTTTATGAATAGAATAGATTTCCAACCAAAGAGAGGGAGGGTCAAATTTTACTAAAATACAATATCCTAAGTACAAAATAGTATAACATGGTACTAATAAAAGCAGTATATTTTTAATAACCATAGAATAATAAATTTCATGTGTCTTTGTGAGATATGAATCATGATATTTCATTAAGTGATACATGATCTTATAAAATCTTGAAAAGCTATGAGATTATTTCAAAATAATATCATCACGTAAAGAACATGGATTATATAATACATGTACGCAAAGGAAATTAAATTTAAATTAAAATATTATGAAAATAATTATATCCATTATATAACATGTAAAATGTATTTATATACACCTAAAAAAATTAGTTTCATAAAAAAACATGAGCCCCGAAGAATGTAAATTGGGACATATTTTTAAAAAAAAATCATTATTAAAACACAAACCCCCTTAAAAAAAATAAAAAAATTGATATGGGAATAAATATAAACCTAATTACAAGATATATATAATATATTCCTGGTAATTACATAAACCACACAAAATAAGTCATTGGTGATTAATGCATATATCTCATGGAAATAAAATGTGAGATAAAATCCCCTTACCTTGTGTCTCGACTCTAGTTTTACTCATTAAATACTCATTTATAATAAATATAAATTTATTATAAAACTTTTACTGAACCATTTTACTATATATGGTTTTATTATGCCCTTATATTACACTCCTTTTGACGATCCTTTGTTATTGATTCACTTTGTGTATTATCCGCATAGTTTTTCGCATGTGTCTTAATTTGTTATATCTTTCATCCTTATATTTATATCATGATTTCTATAATGTGACCCATGGTTTAAATATAATTTATATTCCATATGTTTTTTATTTCTATAATCCATTTAATATGGAATTATGAAATAGAATACACCATTCATGGAGATGGTTGGTCGTACGTACGCATGAATGTTATTTTCGTTAAATTGAAATCATGAAATAAAGAAATTAAAATACATACACACACATATATATATATATATACACATGAATATATATAAAATTATTAAATTAAATTTATTGAATCATATATATCACATATATTTACTAAACCCATCCTTAATAGATTCTAGGTAGTGTATGAATGAATCACATCGCATTGAGGGGGCAGTAGTCCACACTTCCTCAAACAAAATTTTCATATTAACACAAAATTAAATGTATTATCATATATGTAATAAAATAATTATAGAAGCATGAATTCATAATATATATAATATATACCATATATAAATATTGTTTCCATAATAGTTTCCACTGTGAGAGGTTGAAAAAGAAAAAATGAAGAGTCATCGTTTCGTGAGGCGGTAGTTCTCCGTACCTGAAAAGAATATGTTAGTTAACCATAAGTTGGTGGTGTGAGTAAGACTATTTCAAACTCTTGAAATAAAAATAACTATAATATTAATTATATTATTTTTTTATACAATTTTCTAATAAATATATTGTAGGGGGTGGAGAAAAAAATAAAATAAAGGATCATGAGAGAAGACATTACATCTTAATTAGGTAAATCCATATGGTTTGCACCAAAAAGAATTATAGGATAATGTTACTTCCAAAGTGAGGATTCAAGGAGGAATTGAAGGATATTGGGAATTTTATTTTTAGAGATTCACAAATCCTAAGTTCTTTTTGAGGGGTTAAAAAGAGTGAGAGGTGATGTCCATTTATAGGGAGGGGAAATGACCCATTTTGCATTTTTGAAAACAATTTAGGTGTACCAAATTTTATAAAAAAATTCATAAAAAACCAAATCAAATCATTAATGTAATGTTAATTTCTGAATCATGGTCACACAGTGGTGTTTTTACAAGTTTCTGTGTCTTTTTTGGTGTTAAATTTATGTTTTAGTCCTTAGTTAAGCTTAATTTTACAGTAATCTATGTAATTATTTTTAATTAATTTCATTAATATTTTTTCTCAAAGAAAATTAAATGATTATAAATTAGAAATTATTTTTATTCCAAATATGGAATTAATTTTTAAAAATTCCAATCACTAAAGTTTCATATGTTATTTAAAAATTAATCACACTATCAGGTCAACCATGAAGGTTT
Source organism: Viscum album (assembly GCA_963277665.1). Taxonomy (NCBI): domain Eukaryota; kingdom Viridiplantae; phylum Streptophyta; class Magnoliopsida; order Santalales; family Viscaceae; genus Viscum; species Viscum album. Next base: position 529,948,863 of record OY728120.1, on the reverse strand, counting down.
TTAAAGTAAAATCCTTCAAATGTTTCGTAAGTTTTTATATCCAATTTCAATTTGAAATTGGTCATAATGACATGAATTAGATTTATTGATAAAAATATGATATAATTAAATGTTGAATCCAAATTAATATATATTTTATCCTTGTAAATAAATTAGATGAAAACGAAATTTTGAATTAATATACGGTATTTTTCACTATTCATAAAAATGATGCTTCTCAGAAAAATACCATAAATTCACCCAAATATAATTTTTAAATTCACAAATAAAATATTATTTTTATATTATCAAATAAAATTTCTAAATGTGTCTAAAATTAAAATTAAAATTTATAATATAGGGACAAAAAAATCAGTTCATTTGAGAAAATGGTGTTCTAATCATAAAATGGCTTTACAAAAAATTATATCATTCATTGTCAATATTTTCTATTTTTTATAAACCCATTATACAAATATTGGAAATATAATTATCACTATTAATATTAATAATTTAATATATATGTTATAATTATATATTTTAAATAATTATACAAATAAAATTATATTTCATAGAAACATCGATGTTGTGTGTGACGTATGCCAAGTCAGTGATGTATGTAACATATGCCAATTAAGTGGTATATACATTGATTTAGTTATTAGTGAATAGAATTATTAATGTAATTGATTTCAAGAAATAAATAAATATTCGATTTATTCAAGAAAATTAAGGTCTATAAATACTCAGGGTGTCACATTCTACCCCCCTTAAAATGAATTTCTCCCTCGAAATACACCATTAGGGTAAAAATAAATGAGGTTACTTCGGCTTCATAATATCCTCATGTTTCCGTGTAGATTATCCTAAATGGTTATTTTTATAAAATCATGCCCAATTGAGTAGTTTTTTTTCATATAACATTCTCAATATGATCTAGAATTTCAACTAGTTTATCCTTTTAAGAAAGATCATTCTCTAGTGGTATGACCTATGAGTTTAGTACAATGATGGGTCAAGAATGTAATTCCTCAGGAGATATACATATAACACATCATCTAATTGAGACCGATGTGTAGTAATCTCTATGTGATAGGATACCGTCCCAATAAGATCAATAATCTCAAGGGGACTGATATACCGAGGCTTAGTTACCATTTCACTATAAATCTCATGACTTTGCTCTAGGGTGAGATTCTTTAAAACAACTTTTCAGAAACTTCAAATTATAGATCACATTTATGGTTATTATTCTAAATTTTATGGAATCTTTGATCAACCTTGAAATATTGCTGAATTTTTCTAAGCTTCTCGACCATTTCTTCAGTGATCACAGGTCCCAATATCATTCTTCCTCAAACCTTATCCCATCACATTAGAACTCTAAATTCCATCCCATATATGGACCCATAATGTTCCATCTGAATGCGTGAGTGGAAGAAATTTTTGTATGAAAACTCACCAAGAGGAATTTGTTCATAATTACCAACTTTGAAATATAGAGAACAATATCTCAACATATCATATAGGGTTTTAATTGTTCCTTCAGACTGACCATATGTCATTGGATGATAACATATTCTGAAACTCAATTCTATATCAAGTTATTGCTAAATAATTCTCTTGAACATTGAGGTAAACCTTATATCATAATATGATATAATAGAATTTGAAATTCCATACAACCTTTCCACATATTTACTATATGTCCTAGAAAGATGATCTAGAGATATGTCTGCTCTGATAGTGATGAAGTATACTAAATTAGTAAGGTGATCGATTACAAGCCATATATAATTAAATCCTTTAGAGGTTTTGGGTAGTCTGAAGAAAAAATATTTAGTGTTGTTCTCCCATTTCCATTTTGGTATGGGTAATAGATAAAACATCCCCTTTTATATTTTTCTTTCATCCTTAACATGTTGGCATACCAAGCACCGAGATACCAACACTGTCATATCTCTCTTAATTCCATCCCACTATAAGTATTATTTGAAATCCCTATTAATAATTTTACTTCTATTATTAACATATAAGAAGAATATAACCTTCCAATGATTACTCTTTCTTCAAATCTGGAATAGAAGGAACACATACACGATTTCTAAACCTCATCATTCAATCTGGACCAAGGTTAAACACTGTATCATTAATAAATTTCTTTTTCCCCTATACATATACCTTTTTCACCTCCAGAGTCATTATATAAATAAGGGTTTGAATATTAATTTTAGAAAGATAAATTTTCTTCTTGATTTAGTATTTTTAGATTAACACTTTTCAAATTCATAAATTTTGGATCTTTTGAAATCTATATCATTTATAATATATAATGATCCTTTAGACTTGAAGAATTAGCCACCATGTCTTCTTTTCTGTGTTGGAAATGTATTCAGTTGCCGTAATCATTTGTCAACTCTAACCATATCCCGTAGTTCAAGTTAAAATTCATATATTTGAATATATATTTCAGACTTTTATGATTTGTGTATATATCACACATTTTTTCTATAAAGATAATGCCTCCATATCATGAATTAAAAAATTACTACTGCTAACTCTAAATCATGAGTTTGGTAATTTTTTAATTAATCACCAATAGTTGTGAGTCGTTAGTGATAACCATTTTGTTTTTAAAAATAAAACATACCAATCCCTTATTATATGCATCACTATAGATTAAAAACCCTTCTCCACTATAGAGTAATGTAAGCATTGGTGCACTGACTAATGTTATCTACAGTTCCGTGAAATTTTCTTCACATTCATCTATCCAGAAGAACATGACACCATTTCGAGTTAACCTGGTTAATGGATTATATATTCATGAGAAATTATCCACAAAACATCGAAAATATATAGAGAAATATACTGATCTCATACACCGGGGTTGTTCTAGGACAACATTCAATAGCCTTCACCTTTGATGGATTTACGGCAATACCATCTCTTGAGATTTTGTGACCAAAAAATGAAACCTTTTACAGAAAAAATTCACACTGTATAAATTTTTCTTATAGTTTCTCCTTCCTTAGGGTCCTTCATACAATTGTCTAGTAGTCTTCCTGATCTTCTTTTCTCTTTTAATAGATAATAATCTCATCTATAAACAGTACCAAAAACTAATTGAGGTAATATATAAAGATTCCATTCATTAAATCCTGGAAGATAATAGAAAAATTATTAAAACCAAAATGCATCAATATATATTCATTGTTTCCATACCTATTATAGAATGTAGTATTGGGTATATCCTCTTTCATGACCCTCAATTGATGATATCCAAAATGAAGGTAAATCATTGAAAAGTATTGATATCCACATACTTTATTAAATAAGTCAAAAATATGGGGAAGATTATATATGTTCTTCATTATGAACATGTTCAACTACCGATATTAAATATAGAGTCTCAATGATACATATTTATTTTTCACAAAAAGAAAGGCTACCCACAAAGGTGAAACACTTGGCTGAATGAATCCCTTTTCAAGGATTCCTTATTGTTTTTTTTCAATTCCAACAACCCAATCGGATACAATCTATAAAGAGGATTTGAAATTAGTGTAGAACCATGTATGTGTTTATTTGATATCTAAACTTCACATTTTGTTTAAGCATATGTAAATCTTCTAGAAATTAATCCATAATTTCCCAAACAATGGGCAGATCACCGATGTTGATTTTCTCCCCAACCTTTTGAGATAAACAAACCTTTTGAACGGGAATTAAAACCCATACATTGGTTGTAATATCCATAGGATGTTCATTATTAACATCACATGGATGGATGATCATAGTTGGTTATGAAATATCAAATGTAAGATCCCTTCCTTGAATTTTTTTTAAACATCGTGAGGTGAAATCCATTCCATTTCTAAGATGGCATCAAATTAAACCAATGGAATAATTACAAGATTTGAAAGAACTATATTCACACAGTCTTCAACTGAAGATGAATCATAAACATGGTATGCATTCATCATACCATTCATGGATTTTAATTAAAATTCTAATTCTAATGATTTGGTGGATTAATAAAACCCTTATAAAATTCATTAGATATGAAAGTGTGGGTAGATCTAGATAAAATATGATATTTGAAATTCTATATTGGATGTAATGTGTACCTTTTAGAACATCATTATCGCACCCCTTGTCAAAAATAGTGATGGCATGAGATTTCCCTTGTCCCTCATTTTAATAGTTTTCTAATGTTTCTCATCATCACAAGACCTTGGGATTGGGCACTGGATAGAATAATAACCATTTCCCTTACACTTATAACATTGAAGCATAGAAGGTGCATTATGGGATTCTTTTTCTCCACCAACACATTTAACTAATATCATCCCATCACATTGACCGTCAATTTTCCAATGGCCTTCCCTTAAACACATAAATATTTTATAAGACCCCTTAAGACAATGTCCACCATGGTTCTTCCCACACATAAATACTAATGTAAATCTTATCTTCTTCCCTTCATGGTTTTTTTATTTTCCTTTAAAATCCACCATCCTTTTATTTTCAAAACCAAGAGATTGATTTGTGACTCCAATCATTGGTTCAACCATGACTAAATGACACACAATATAATCATAGATACTAAGGTCTCTTATGGCCAATGCCCTTTTGAGACTTGATTTTTTTCAACTAAAGAACCTATCCACATTAATTTCAGGTTGAATGATAATTCCTAAAGAGTACCTTGAATGACTACTTAAATTACCCTTTTTGGTAAAAATAGACTCATCATCCCTTTGATTCAACTCGACAAATTCTTTCTCCATCTTGGTATGAATATTCCGAGGAATGTACTTATTGAAAAATAAGTTCTTTAACTCATCCCAATTCATGGATTTAATTTAATATTGAATCCCTATATTCTTAATTAGAGCCCACCACTATTTTTCTTCACCTTCTAAACAATAAACTACCAAAATTACTTTCTCATGTTCTGAATAGTAAAGTATAGAAAATTAATTTTTAGTGGTACCAATCCATTTTTCAGTATGATGTCGATCAGAAGACCCTCTGAATTAAGGTGGACACTGCCTCATGAAGTAATTAACAGAATGTTGTTCCTGCAATTTCTCATTTGGAATTTCACCATGATTCATTTCTTGAGAATGTTGTGTGATAATTGAAACATGATATTTTATTCCATATCTTAGATAAACTTGTTTCTCTAGGGAAAAGTAATTAATTTTTCCTTTGCAATCACAATTAACATGGATCCTTCAGGTTTCAACCATTGACTAAAACTAAAAAGAATAGAGTAAGAAATAGTTATAATAGTGAGAAATGACATTGTCATGAAAAAACTCTTATATGATGTATATATTATGCCACCTTTATTAATCAATGACACCATAGGTTAATCCTAGGTTATTCATATCCAAATTATATTTAAATCATTGATAATGGTTCATGAAGAGTTTGTAAATTCCCAAAGCATATCCCCTAGGATTGTCAAACCTGCTATATGGTAAGGCCCATAGTCAAGTACCATATTAACCAATGTAAGGATCAAAATATATTATCGGATTTTTTAACCCTAGGTACACCTGTTCAAGATCCACATCTACCTGAATTTACCAAATATAGATTTATTGATAAGAAACCACTCACTCTTTCCTTTACCATAATTCTAGGACATTTTCCTATACTTTTACATACCCATTGACTTATCCCTAGACATGTCCTTAGTGATATACCTGAGGTTTCTCATCCAATATTATAGATTTTTACTAATAATTTTCTCTAATACCAACTATAGAGACCCATATTTTTCAAAGATTAACATTACCAAAAAATTTCGGAACAAAAAATTCATTAATAAAATAGACACCTAAAAACCATACTAGTTTAGTGGCTTGGGAAAATTTGAAACATAAATACCTGTACATTAAGTGAGAAACATTATCTCCCACAATGTTCTTTATTACTAGTACCCTTCCTAGAATCATGAAACATAATACAGATCTTGATAACATGGGGAAAAGAAACATAAAAATGGGTGAGATGATATGATTAGTTAGCTTAAACAAATGAGATACAAAAGTATAATAATGATTATAAGTGTATGAGAACATGACTAGGGAAATAGAGGATCGTACAGTTCGTATCAATGATAATAACAATAAATCATGGCATAAAGCATGGAAGTTTATAATACATGAATAATACAAAAATAATGAACATAATCCATGAAAAAATTTCATAGGAATAAAACATTGAATTACAAAAAACACATAAACATATAAAATTATTTCCCTAGTATCCATGTCATCACTTGCAAGACCATATTAGTAGTATGGGTTCGCTCCCCATGTAATCGTAGTAGTCATGGTTCACTCCCATGACCATATTAGTTGCATGAGTTCACTCCTCACACCATAATTGTTATCATGGTTCAATCTCAATTCCATCTTAGTAGTCGAGGTTAACTCCCAATACCATCTTAGTCTATCTCATTTGATAAAAATATTTACCCACTACGTTGGATGGAGATATAGGTCCCACCCATATCATAGTGAAAACATACATACTTGTGAAAAAGGATTATAAAAAATTCATATCATAACCAATGAATTGAAATGGATATTATAAACTTGTCATCAATAAAAAATTGTGGATAAATACATGTTTCATTATAATTTCACCATAAATATAACCCATGAAAAGAAGTATGTTTCAAAATCATTTAACTAGGGAAAGAGATACAAGATTCATAAACATCATACCATAAAAAAATCCATTAATAAAAATAATATTAATGGAATCATTTAATAAATTTCCCCATAAAGGCATGAGTAACTCCAATGGATGTTATCATAGATGAGAAATAATTTTTAAAGATCTTTTAAAAAAATTTCTTAAGGAAAATATCCTTTCTACATTGAAAGTTTATTTTTTAAAAGTAATCTTCTTGAAATTTTTTTTATTTGAAACTATATTTAAAAACATATAAAGGAATCATTGAAAACCATAATACATTATTAAAATAATTTCCTTGAAAATGGGAATCAAATATAATTTTAAATTATTTTTGAAAATAAATTTGATATCATGGATTTTGAATATAATAGATTTCTAATATAAGAGAGTGATAGTTATAATTTACTTACAAATAGTATCCTAAGTACCAAAGAGTGTAAAAATGTTACTAATACATGATAATTTCTTGAATAAACATAGTATAAAATAATTCATGATTTTTATTAGATATGTATCATGATCTCTCATTTATTGAAGCATAATCATAAAAAATCTCGAAAAGCGATGAGATTGCTTCAATAAACTATTATCAATTAGTAACTAGCGATCACACTCTTCATGTAAGAAAAGAAAATTATATGAAGCTTAAAAACAATAAAATAAGTTGATACATGATATAACATTATAAATGGATTTATATTCTCCTTGAAAAATAATTTAGGTGCACAAAAAAAACATGAGTTTCGAAGAAGTCAAATTGAGAAAAAACTATTTTACTGTTTTGCTAAATTTTAATACTTAATCCCCATGAATGAAAAATCGTAAAATGTGTATTTTACAAAAAAAATTAATTACAATGGACATATAATACATTCATGTTATGTACACTCACCAAAAAAGAAGAAGTGAGTGGTGATTAAGGCATGTCTTTTAGGGAAATAAAATGTGAGGTGAAATCCTCGTACCTTGTGTCTTGACTCATACCATGCCTATTAAAACCACGTAAATAATAAATATTAATATATAATAAATATATTATATAAAAATATTATTATAAATGGTTATATTATGATATTATATTATCCATTTTTAAAAATAATTTATTTTGGTTTAACTTTTTTAATATATGTTTAGATTTTTTATGTGTCTTAAGTTGTTTTATCTTTGGTACTTATATTTATATAATGATTTATAGAATGTAAATCATGATTTAAATATAATATATATTCATTATATATGTATTATAATAATCCATATAATATATATGTAAGAAATGGAATACACCATTCATGGAGACAATAGGTTGTATGTACACATAAACACTATTTTCATTTAGTTGTCATATTGAAAGAAATAATGTAAAAGTAATATATGTGTGTATATACATATATTAAAATTTATTTATTATTTCATATATATAATTTATATTCAATAAACTCATCCTTAACACATTCCATGTAGTGTTTGAATGAATCAAATCACATTGAGTGGGCGGTAGTCCACACTTCCTCATACAAAATTATCATATTGACACAAAATGAAACTTATAAAGATATATGGTGTAAAATAATAAAATATTATTAAATAAAAAATAAAAATAATATATAACATATTTATAAATAGGGTCCATAAAAATTCCCACCATGAGTGGCGCGAATGGAAAAAATGAACAATCATCGTTTAGTGAGGTGGAAGTTCAACGTATACGTAAACAGTATGTTCATTACCCATTAAATAGTGGTGATTATAAGTGTAGGTAAAAAATATCATAAATAAATCCTATTATATTTAATATACTGGTTTTTTGTAAAAAAATATAATAAATAGAGTGTTGGTGGAAGATAAATAAAATAAAAAATAAACGAATTTGAGAGAAGACTTTGCCTATTAATTGGGTAAATCTTTTTGGTTTTCAGCAATGGGGTTCATTGGAACACATCCTTCCCAAAGGGTGTCTTAAATGATGAATGTAGGGATGTTTTATTGTTTATTATAATGATATTTTATAATCTGATGTGGTTCTATAGGTTTTAATAAGAGGAAGAGATGGTGGCATTTTATAGGGAAGGGAAAGGACACACATGGAATTTTTTAAAACAAGTTAGGTGTACCATGGTTTTTACCTAAAAAAGTTAGAAAAAGTAACCAAAATAAATAATAGAAGATTTATGGAAGAATAATATCTATATAATGGGTTTTGGAAAAGTATCTATGTCATTTTAGGTATTAAATTTAATTTTTATTCTTTAGTTAAGATTAATTTTACCTTAATCGATGTAATTAATTTTAATTACATTCACTAATATTGTTTTTTGTCAAAAACTAATTTTACCTTAATATAAATTATGAATTATGATGATTAAAAATATGGGATATATTTTTACAAATTCTAATCGTATAATTTACAGCATTGAATGTAAATTAATCATGTATTTGTGTCGACAATGCTGGGTTTTAAAGTAAAAACATTTAAAAGTTTGATAAGTTATTATATCCAATTTCACTATGAAATTGGTTATAATGAAAAAAATTGGGTTTATTGATCAAAATTATATCTAATTAAAATTTTAAACCAAATTAAAAATTATTTTATCATTATAAATAAATTATATGAAAAATTTCTTTTGAATTAAAACCCTGTATTTTCAATATTCATTGAGAAATGATGTTTCTCAGATAAATAACATAAATTCACCCAAAGATAATTTGGAAATTATATATTCCAAAATGTAGTTTGTGTTATCAAATTAAATTTATATGTTTTTCTAAAATTAATTTTTTTTTAGTTTTAATAGAAGGATGTTAAAGGTATTTCATTTGAGAAAATGGTGTTTTTAAAAATATAAGGACATTATAAAAAAAATATCACTTAATGTGAATATGTTTTATTTATATAAAACCTTTATAAAAAATATTTTAAAAGTAGTCATTACTATTCATATTACTATGATTAATGGTTGGGTTATAATTATCTCATAGAAATAATTATAACACTAAACAAATGTTTCGTAGAAAAAATGTTGTTTGGTTTAATGTATGATTAATAAATTTTCTATATAACACACACCAAGTAGGTGTTCAATATGTTGATTTGGTGATGTTTGAATGGAATGTTTGACCTAGTTCATTAAATGACGTAATTGATTATTTATTTTATTTAAGAAAAAAATTTCCATAAAAACATGGGGTGTTACCCATAATATCATACAATTTACTCCCTATTTCTGAATCCATTATGGAAGAAGTAATTTCAAAAATATATATCAAATATGTTGTAAAAAATTCATGGGGTTCCAATCTAAATTTTATTAGTGAGAGATCCAAGAATTATGTGTTATTTTTTAATATCCTTACACCAAGCCTTTGGGACTCAGTTGTCTATGAGCATGGGGTATCATCCGTAAATATATAGATAATAAAAAGGATAATAAAACATTGGAATACATGTTTAATAATTATATAATGTATTTGGATAGATCATGGGATGAGCACATAACATTAGTGCGTTATCACAGAATAATAGGTACCAAGCCTAGATATATATGGATTGTTTAAAGAATTATATGGGAATAATTGGAATTATCATCTTTTTAGGGTGGAAATAGTTGACCAATTGACATAGTGGACTGAGCCTTGTGAATGAGATAATAGAAAAGATTCAATTCATTATCAAAATGATAGATAGGGAAAAATGTTTTCAAAAATCATATATATAAATATATCTTCTTTAAGGATTGTTTCATTTTCAATAAGTGATTATGTGTTCTGGAGAATCTATCCATGGATTGGGAAACATCATTTTTGGAAGCTAGGATTGTTATATACTAGAATCATAGGAATGTTTCAAGATACTCAAATGTGTTTGTGAGGTGTAATATTGGTTTAAATTTCCACAAATGATTTGTTTTGTTTGATAATGACATTCATGGATCTCAATTGAATAATTATCAACCCGATCCTATCCATGTAATTTTATTGGATCAAATTGACCTTGAGATAAATGCTATATTGATTCATATGATAGAATGGATTGTGGTTAGGTGTGATAAATTCATGTGAGGTAAAGGAATCAGTCTAGTGTGGGTTTTATGGTAACACGGTCTGATTCAAGAAGAAATGTGGGATCTTGAGATCGAAATGGTTGATAAATGGTCCAATATCATTAAGGATACGGATAGTTTTATTATTATTTAGGCTGGAAAGACTAATGGTGGGTAGAATATAGAGCCACTTGTTTAATGTTTATGACACTTTCGTTATCTATTTTTTATATATATTCTTTATTTATATTTAATATTGTTTAGAGATGTTTTGACAAACATTAGAGGATTTTATAGAGGTACTTAGTTCGAGAATGGTTATTATATACTGTGAAACACCTCTATGAAACATTTATTTTGGCATAGACTAAAATATTTATGTTCATGTTAAGCTAAATAGTTTATCTAAACAATGCGTCTACCCAATATAAATAATGTAAGGATTGATAGAGAGACAAAAATGGTTAGTTCATAGTTTTTCTACCCATGTGAGGTATGTTTTGGGGTAGTGGAATGTGCACTATTATCACATTGTCTTCCTTACTACAAGCCCTATCCATGCACCATTTAATATCAAATATTTAATATAATGTTATACTTCTATTTACACCTAAATATCTATTATGTCCCCTAAACATGTCATTTAATGAATATCTCTCCCTCATTAAGGTTGTGGGGCAAATTAATTTCGATTTGGGAGTGATTCCATTGAAGATCTAAGAGTTGTAGAATCTTTATTGGTTGTTAAGTTATTTGTATCCATCATTTTACTTATATTTATTCTTTTTCCATGTCATGGAAGATAGTGTCTAATTTATTGGGAATAAATTAATTTTTCATTATTCAAATAGGGATGTGATATATTGATTTTATTGAAGGGACAAGGATATGAGGATATTTTTCATAGATTCAATTTGGGTTATTGAATTTGACGTGTCATTACTTATTTTTAGCTATGTTTGAAGGGTTGGTAGATTCACGCTCAACACCTCATGATTAGACATTGATGTCTTGATTTCAAAATGATTGAATTTCTTGATTTTAATTGTGAAAATGATGTGTGATTGTCATATAAAACATCTTTAGTGTTGGTTTTGTGGAATTTTGGAAATTGTATAGTTTTTTGGAATGTTCTTTTAGATCATGACTTTGAAATTACATTTTGTTTTGATGAGAGAAAATATTTTTATATAAATTCTTCAATAAAATAATTTCTTTATTCATATTACATGTCATGGTTGGGTTTTCATGGTATTTGGAATACATGGTGGGTATGGGTTTATTTGAATTTACATGATCCTATATAATTAGTGTTTTCCATGAGGACACATGGTAATGTTTACCTTGTGATGAATTTATAGATTATTGAGATTTTGATGGTGAGTAAGGAACTTATACCTGATCATGTATGTGTGGATGTGTGGAGTTATGTGATTTTCATTCCAAATGAAACTGTAAAATGGTTTATGTAAATTTTTTATTTCGTTCTATGGAAAAAAATTATTGTTTGTAAATATCCTTTGGATTTGTTATAATCGATTTTTATTTATATTAATTGTTTTATATAAATGTGATAACATGAACTATCCAAATGGCCTTTTTGGAGGTTATTTGGGAAGAACATTGGAGTTTAATACTCACCAACTGCTTGGTAACTTAAGTGCATTTGTGAATGATGTTATAGAGACATAATGAAATGAATGATACATCATTTCTTTAGTTATACATCATGATATCATGGGCATAGAATGAGGAGTTAGGTGATTAGAGAAGGTTCGATGTTTTTGATTTGATTTATTTTTTTCCATAGAGTTTTGTTAGTATTAATTTTCGCATTATACTCGGATATTGATTGGTTTTGTATGGTATTATTTGAGTTATATTTTTTACTCTTGGATCATATAGAGGTTGTTTGGTTATGGTTAATTTTATTGTTTTTTTTTTATTTTCAATGGGAAAATTTACACCATAATCCTTATGAATCCTTTTGTATTTATTTCTAGACTTTGATGTTTCTGAGATGTCACCTAAATAATTAAACACACACTAAATCCTCCCAATCAAATGGGCGAGGGGAGGGATGATACAATATTTGTTCTTACAACAACATTATAAAATTTCGATATACTATTTATAGTAATTTAATTGTTCTAGTATGGTTATAATTGGATTTGAGGTGGGTTGGATGAGAAGATGATGAACAAAATTCTAGGGAGAGGGTAGTACCAACATTGTGGACTTTAATATTCTCTGGAAATACCTCCTATAAATGGAGGAATTGGGTCACATTATTATAACTACTGGCTAAAAAATATTGAAGATGGAAATATAAGAAGGCAAAAGGAGTAGTGGTTTAAGATTTTTTCAAAGGATAAGTTTTTATTTATATGGGTGGTATTGATATCCTTTTATAAGAGAAAAAAGATATATTTACATAAAAACTAAAGTATAGTTAATAGTAAAAATAAAATGAGATGTGATTAAGGTGAATTAAGGGAATAAGTGTCATTGAGACTTGATATATTGACATTCATCACTAAAAATGTCCTTCTAGAATATATATATATATTAATTTTATTTAGTCAAATTCAATCCATTGTAGATTTATCCCATTCTACCAATCAACATTGATTAAATATTTACTAAGTCAATTATATGTTTTCTAAAATTATAAGATTATCCTCTCTATAAAATTTTAGCATATTGATTATTAATAATGACTCTATTTAATCTCATTCAAATTAACATTATTGGAATATGAACATAGAAATTAAAACAAAAGATATATAGATGAAATTTTTTTTCTAGAAACTAAACTTTTATAATAATAATGGTTATTATTAATATTTTCTGTCAATTACTTGTTAAATAATTGTTGTTTTATTATTCATATAAATAATATTTTAAAAAAATAATTCAAACAAAATTAGTCTCTTAAAATATAATAAATAGTATACAATATTGAAATTTCTTATTATAATACTTTTAAGCATATATTTATTTTATTATAACTTTGGATATGTTAGGATAAATAATTTTTTTGAATTTATAAAATATTATCACGTAATGAATAAGTTATAATAAGAAAACACTACCTACGTAGAGCCGTAAGTGGGCTTCCAAGGAACACAGTCCATGACGAAACCCACAAAAACAACCAGAATACAACACCTCGACACACTCCCTAACAAACCGGCACATAAGCCCACAATAACCATCCTTTACTAAATGCCCGAGATCAGACCAACCTATGCCATCCATCCTATTTACACCCTGTCTGACACTTTCAGGAGTCGACAAACTGTAGCCAATGAATATGGAACACTATGAGATGATTACCATGAACCACTATCATCACCACCAGTGCATTCTGAGGATGCTGGAGGGGAATCTAGAAGCCATCACTAAACCAAAATATTAATGCAGACCCAAAATCATCAATGAGACCAAAATTTAAATTGATGAGATCAGCTACAAAATACATAAGTATAAGATAAAATGTTGTTAAATTCTGGATTCTTTATTACACTAGCATGGATATCAATGTTATTTAGATGATCTTGAAATTATATTATAAACTATATACCTTATGACCCTTTGGTTTTAGTTTATCAAAATGTTGGTCTTTTGAAAACAATTACAAATCATCCTCTATTACAATATCAAAAAAAGATCCCCATACATATACTATGAGATTGCATTTTTTCTAAGTATGTTTAATAAATTATTTATTCAATTCATTAAATATAATTTAATTGATATCTTATAAATATAATTTTTCAATTATAACATAGTTTATTTTTATTTACATTATCATTTAATATAATCTATCAAATAAATATAGCATTATAATTTATACAATGAAACATATTAACAAACATAATGAAACATTTTCTCCAAAATTTTATTATCCATATGGAAGAAATGGGGATATGTCTGTCTCATTACAGATTTAGGATCCCACATTAATTATTAACACTTAATGTTTCACAACATGACATTTGCTAGGTGGGTGATCTTGTTTCAAAATACCATATTTCATTAATTTAAAATCTCTATAGGTTTTTCTCTATAATATATATCATGTTATCCTTTTTATTTATTTTGATAACCCCCCTTTCAAGGGATGAGTGGGAACCCTTACAAGGCTCGTAGGCTCAAAGATTACAAGGCCCATAGGCTTAGGAGAATACATGACCTGAAGGTCTTAGGGAAATAAACTAGACTATCTACAAGAAACTGCCCCTCCCCAGCATCTATGTCATGATTGTAGCCCTCCACCTTTGCATGGCCGTCTGGATAGGCTTCCTGTGAAAGCACAGGCTGGTACAAATGGCATATCTATACCCTCTCATTCTAAAAATCAATTTGGTTATGCTCTGGTGAGTGCACATACTCTGAATCCTCATCTGGGGATGCTCCTTTTTTTGTAGTGTGTCTGGGGAAACTGCATGTGGACTGAAGGCCTTGATGTGGCCCGATGTCCTTAAAGGTGGCTCGAAATCCCTACAGACCCGAAGGCCTGGGCGGCCCGAAATCCTTAAGGACTCCAAGCCCAAACTGGTGCCCCAAACTCCTGATCTCATCAACAGATAACAATATAGCTATTTTATCAACCTTTTTCCACATTTATCTGTCACTAAATGGTTTGAAACTTTTCAATTATATCATAGACAATATTTTGTCCCAAGAACTTCATTTCTCTATCATTAAACCTATATATTATACTTTTGTATCACTTCCCATATTTATACTCATATGCTTCCATTTAGATGTTAGAGTAGAAAGTATAATTTCGATAGAACTATATAAGAGGATTATGTTTATCCAAAAGTCCTTTAAAATTCAACAATAATCAACTTATTATATATTCCAATGTAATAATGGAATTCCAATTTTACTATTATTATGAGGTTGGAAATTCATTCTAAATCGCACCTCTGTACCCAATTAAAATTAAACAATCCTAAAAAATTTATGTTAACCTCATATCATGATTAAATATAATTGAAATTTCTATTTCCTTCAGTAATACCATTTCATTTTTGTATGTATTATCATATTTATCAAGTTAGTTATATTATCAAAAGGAAATTAATTGTGTAGACATTTTAAGGACATCCATTATTACCCTAGTGGAACTATAACCATTATGGGTTTTAGGAAGACTGATGACGTTATAAATTGGGGAATTATACCATTTTATTAATGTTATAGGTAATGGTTACATCCTTAAAATTGATTTATGATATAAGATATATGTATAGAGATTTAGTTTATCCATTGTATCACATATAATTACACCATGTAAAGAAAAACTAGATATATAATATCTTCCCAAAACCCTGAATCAAATAATATTTATATACCATAGATTCAATCAATAAACCAAAAAATCACCAATAATTCAATATCCATAGTTTATGACGGTGAATCAATATGCATAGAAACATTGTATGATATAAAATAATATGGAGAACAAGAATAAAAAAGATAGTAATAAATATAGAGTGGATAATAGGTTAACCATTAACAACTTAATTATCCTATTCCACTTTATAATTAATGATCTCATAGTTCCATCCTTTTTCCCTTGGTCTAGGAGGTTCCTAATTCCATTTATCCTCATTAGACATTATTTTGTTTCAAGGATTTGAATAATTCCCAACCACATTGCATTTGAATTATTGATGTGTTGGTGGATAATTAGCTAGGAACTTATTTCCTCTATTTTATGTTTTTTATAACTCTAGTATATGTCTTCTTGATGACTAATTATTCCACAAGTAAAACATTTCCCTCATATTTGAAAAAACTTCCTGAGTGATGTGTCCAACATTTTTACCATGTATGTTGTTCAAATTTCATTCCACGATGTGTTGATTTTTTTAATTTGATAATCTAAAAATATATATACTCCATTTATTATCTCAAGAATAGTGAGACTCCCCACGAATATTTCCTCTATATATAGACATCAATAAATGTCTCCATATCTACCATAGAATCTTATAAAAAGTGATTTTTGAGTACTTGTTTTTATGACAATAAATAATCATCTGACATAAATTGAAATTTTAGTAATAAAATTAGTGGTGTTCCTTGAAATTATCGTGATTTTTTCTTCATAAGTACTCACTAAAAAACATTCAATCTTTCTTTTAGGTTTAGTTTTAAAATTACAGGTGTACCTTGTGATTCTCATTATGGTTTCTTTGTAGTACCCACTGATTCAACCTCCTTTTATTTCAACTCTAAAAATTCCCTATCTATTTTAATGTTAAGTGTTATAAGAAAGTATTTATGGGAAAATAATTTTTTTAACTCCTATAATTCTATAAATTCAATTTTTTCCTTCTTATTATTATTCATAATGATATTCCAACATTTGTAAACTACACCTTCAAAATGGTAAATTCATTAAATTCAATTCTTATGGTATGAGTATTGTTTCATGAAATATATTTTCTCTAAAATATTGACCCATTTATAAAAAAGTTAGTTTTAAGAGACTATATTATAGTTTGGGTGATTATATGTAATGGAAATGGTTGAAAGTCTCTCTTATATAGGGATTTAGATATCATAACATGGTTTTCAATATTGTTCAGATGCAAGGGTTTTGAAAGATCATCTTTATGGAATTTTATACATCAACCCCAATCATTATAAGTTTCTCTTTAGGAAAACATATATATTTTCCATCACACTCATTATCAACTCAATTCCTCTAAACACCATAAATTATATTAAATAAAGGTTGAGGTATGGAAAAAATATTAATACATGAAAGGAATTATATTAAAAAAAGAATATATACGTCATAAATTATGTGAACACCCAAACATTTGAATATATATGTTTTAGTCTAGTTTTATAATGGTAATATTTATAACTCGTTCTAGTTATAAGTTACATATTCAATTTCCATTTAAATACTTTATAATGGTTCATAAATTCCATTTGATTTAAAAAATAATATCCCCGAGGAGTGTCAAACTAGGTTTTTTTACCATTCATTAATGACCATATAAAATATTATTTAATACAAAAAATTATTATTTATTACCCATAACTACATAAGAGCTAGATCATTTATCTAGATGTTTGTATCAAAATTGTGATGTAATTTATATGAAACCAAACTATATAAATTCCCAAAAATATTTAGATATTTTTTTTATATTTAGACTTATCAATAGGGGTTTCAAAAATGTTTTCCCATATTATCCACCAAAAAATAACTATATCCATCTCAAATTACAACTGTGGTTCTATATACCCACACCCCCCAGTATAGCTTCTAAAACACATATTATACATACTTGATTTTATACTAGTAGATTTGAGAAAATCTAGACATAAAAAATCCCATAATTTTTGACATTATATTTAAAAATTAATGTCAAACCCAACAAACTATGGTATGGTGTCTTAGTTAATTAAATACATTAAAATTATTATATCATATAATTTATTCTTAAAAAATATAATGATGTAATTATTTCTTCTAGAAAATAAACCTATGTTTAAATTCCTTGTGAAATAGGAAAAAAATAAGGGTTGAAAAAAAAATTTATGTAATGAAAAAACATATTAAAAAGTCTTAATGCGATTGATATCAATCATATTATAAAACAAGGGAATATGAGAAATATTGGATTAAAATATTATGAAAAAATTTGTGTTGTCAATATTTCATGATAGAAGAACATGTAATCCAAAATGATCAAACATATGACATAAAATATGTGTGATGAATAATGATACAATAATTATAATGTATATATAATAATATAGGAATAAAAATGTTTCATCCGATATAAATTTGAAAGAAAATGAAGTGGGGAACAAAAGTAATCCCAATAAATCATTATCTTTTGGGAAAACCCTATCTTAAGAACCCATTATGTTTTGATAAAATCCAATAAATCCCACCAATTATGTAACACCCCAAGTTTCCACGATACGCTTCTCATTCAATAATGCAATAGCTTGCATTGTACGCAACTTCGAGTTCTAAAACACCGCGACTAATCAAATTAGCTGTTATGAATAGTAATAACCACTTTTAAAAATTATAGAAATTTTATATTTCAAAATGGACATCATTTTTGTATTCGGAATATCGAAATTAGCCTATGTTGAATTTTTGGTATTTTTCTGAGAACATCGAAATTTTTATGAATAGTGAAAAAATACATAAAACAACTTTTTAATCAAAATAATTTATAGTGATAAATTATACTATTTAGTTGTTTTAAAGTATAATTAGAATATATTTTTACCATTTTATCCAGTGGTGGTCATTAGAATTAATTTAACATTGAAATTGGACATAAACAATTGCCAATCTTTTGATATAAATTGTTTCTTAAAAACACGCTATTATTGTGACAACAGGAATTAATTATAAAATTAATTAATGAAACTTATATTTTTGGAATTTTGTAAAATAGACATAATTTTTGAATTCGGAATATCAATTATATCTTAGGGTGAAATTTTGGCATTATTCTGAAAAACTTCAATTTTTGATGAATAGTGAAACCACTAAGTGGTAGTTAAATAACCGATTTTTCGTTTAAATGAAATATTACCACTTCTGTGATTTGATTTTCAAAAATCCGACATACATGGTTTTCATTAAGAAGTAAAATGTGGTTCAATGAGATTAAAATAATTTTTTGGTGAATAGTAACTTTTAAGTTCTTAATCACGATTAGAGGTAATTAGTGTAGTTTAAGGTAAAAATAATGTTTTAATAATATGAGATGAGCTTGAAACTTGTCCTAATCCTATTGGATGAGTCATGTACTTCCATGAAAACCCATGGGTCAACTTGGGGACCCCATGGAGCCACTTTGGATGGAAAATGACATTAATATATATTTATTTAATGTTAAAATTAAATTGACACAAACATGAGTTGTTCTACTAAAATAGTTTTTAAGTGGGGTTAAACAAGTCCAAATTTTTACTATAAATATTCATTAGAAATATAAAAAGATTTCCTACATCATAGTAGTTTTTTTATAATTTTTAGACATTAAATAAATTAAATTATTTATTACATCATTATGATGCAGCGATGACCTCATTATTTAACAATTTTAATAAAATGAAAAGATAATGTACAATCCAAGGCTTACACTTGTCCAAAGACTATTTGATGGGTAGATTTCGAACCGTTATCACCATAGACTCGAATTATATAACTGTGGGACCTTTAGAATCCGAAAAGCATTGTATAATAATGTAAAAGTTCCTGACTTTCCAAGAGTGCCCCTCCTCTCCTCTTATAAAAGGCCCCCACCTCTACCACCTTACTCACACTTTCAAAGCCTTTCGGATCAAAAAAAGACTGCCCAAAAACTCTCCCAACTTCCCCCATATACTCCTAGAAGCCTCACTTTGGGCATAACTCTTCCCAAGGAAGCCTTTGGCTCAAATAAAAAAGAGTTACCCAATTTTGAGTTAATGTCTTTTCTAATGTTGTTTTGATTTATTTTTCTTCTCCAACCCCCTAAACTCTTTTTATTCATTTCTTTTGTAACAACACCAGAATCCTTAATATACTAGGATGTTTTTATAAGAAGGATTCTAGATACACTTACGCACACCTACACCTAATGGTTAAAGAACATACGGTTTCTGTGGATGGCGAATTTCTGCCTCACGAAACGACGATTGTTCAACACTCATATAACACCTTCAAAGGTGGCCATTAAGATGTAACTATATTTATATATGATATATAATATGTTTATGTTTTACTTATTCTTCTGTATTTATCATTTATGGCATACTTTATGATTTCCATTATGGGTAAAACGCGATAATTTCATTTTAGGAAGTGCAGACTACCGCCCCACAAAGTGATTTGAATCGTTAATGCCATATGTGGTATGTATAAAGGATGGAGTAAATGGTATTATACACTATATTATACTAGAATTATATTATACATTTATATCATTATTATTTCATTCCATTAAATAAGAAATATAAATGAAAGTAGTGTTCATGCGTACGTACGGCTTACCGTCTCCATGAACGGTGCATTTCATTTCTTACCTCTAAATGTTACGTAATATTATAAATGAATGTATATACTGGATATATATGATATATATGACATCTAAATCATGAATATAATTCTGGAGATAATGGATATTCTACCACATAAAACAACTTGTAATTATAATAATTTCAGTGTTGACTCAAGTACCAAAGATCGACAAAACTACCGTTATTAACTTAAATAATTACATAATGTTCATAACATTTTAATAAGTGATATAAAAAGGGTAATGAAATTAAAAATGGTTCTTAATAAGTTATATATTAACTCTAGTTTATTATTCAAGAGGTTAAAGAATGGTTGAGTCATGTCAGACATGAGGTAAGGGAACTTCTTAACCCAATTTCTATTCTTTGGGTTAATCTACTACTTTAAAATTATGTCATGATATTATTATGTACTATCATGTATTTTTACATTATTTATGTGTACTTATAGTGAATACAAATTATATATGTACTTTATTTAAAAAAATGATCTTTTTAAGGACTTCGTCTCAATCCCCTTTCATTGAGGCATATTTGGTTTTATACACAACTTTCTTTTATACTGTGAATAAACCCATTTGACTTTTACGTTTATTCAAAAGGAATCTTTTATATACGAAGATTTTTGATAAATGACAAAAGGGAATGTTTTTCTTTCTGTACTTATGCGGCGAAAATGACTTCTCCGCCGCCGTGACCATTATTTGAGTTTCGGCTTCCTCTACAAGCCATCATTTTTTTAATGAAAAATAAATACAAAGTTTTAACTTTATTTTATTTTGGTATTGAAAATGGTTTTGAAAGCGTTTTTATTATATCAATGTGTTGTATTGATATCTTGGGATTGAAATGTGGAAATGTTATGTTTCCTTTATGCATGTTTTATGAGATACGATTATGTTATGGTTTATGATATGTTTAATCCTATTCATATGAGGAATGTATTGGACTTAATAAGTGACGGGTGGAGCCCGCTATAGCTCCTCAATGCATCGGTATGTCTCATGAGACAACTAGATGTGGAATTGGCCGAGGCCCTTTCCCAATTTGATTTATGGTTTTGGCCGAGGCCTTAATCATTTTAGACTTCTTGGCCGAGGCCTTGACAAAATTTTTCAGAATGTCTGGCATTATACATTCTCTCATTATGAAAGTAGTTATTGATATTGCATGTGATTATTCGACCAGTAGAATATCCATGTGAAGAAGTGAATAGCATTATCTCATTTTAATTTTTCCATATTATGTTGATGTTCAAGTTTAAAAGGCTTTTGTTTTAGTTATACATTGCCTTAAATTTTTTTGTTTATTTATGAAAGCTTTCGCAATATTGTTATCCTTACTGAGCATCTGAGCTCACCACTTTCAATGTTTTAATATTTTCCAGGATGTGAAGAAGTATTTTATGAATGACCTGCAGGGGTAGTCACAAAGGGATATGAGTGTGGACTATGAAGGCCATGTTATTGTAGTTTGTTTACTTTTTGATGTAATGAATGAATTATGAATGTATCTAGTGTTTCCAAGGCTACTAAACTAATAGGTCTTTCGAGACTTGATCTTTTGTGATCATGCCAATGTTATGAAGTATTGCACTGACTCTGGGTAGCAGGGGTCGGGGCGTTACAGTTGGTATCAGAGGTATTTTAGTACTATCCTTGGAATCTAGATTTAGATAAACTCTGATTAGAGCACATAGCCCAAAGATAGACATTGAGGATTAGTATAGAAGAACTTCCTAGAATTTTGGTATTGTAGAGATGTTATGAGTTTTCCGAGCAATACATCCCTGCCTGGATATGAGCAGGTAGAGGCGGCTCTGGCACAGATGTACCTAGGGTTAAAACCCGAAAACACCGCTTTGAGCTAGACTCGAACGGGAACTGGTGCACGACAACGGGCCTTGCTGCACTCTTGGTTACGACACTCCCGGGGGATATGCTTAGGATAATTCTTATTTTCATTACAAACCACTATGAAGGGTTATGAGTATATACTTTATCAAAGAAAACATTTCTTTTTATGATTATGGATTATATCCATAAATAGTTCAATTTACGTAAAGTGTTTTACAAATATGGAATTATGTATTTTAATTCATAAACTAATCTAGTTTATGCCATCATTTAGAAATGGCGCCTAGTGGATGGAATGGAAACCGTATCAATGCACGCACTCCGTGCAGAGATTTCCCTCCTGCTCAAAATAATTATTGTGGAGCTGGAGATACAACTAGTGCTGATCAACTTATTACCATACTGGGACAACTCACTCAGGTTATGAATAATAACCTTACTCGTATGGAGCACCCTGATCCGCAATGTGGAGGATCAATGTTAGACCGCTTCATGAGGCAACAACCACCAACATTTAATGGGGGTACAAATACGTTAGTAGCTGAGCAATGGATAAACTCCTTAGAGAAAATATTCCATGCCTTTGGGAGTAGCGAAAGGGAGAAGGTTGTCATGGCAGTTTACCGCCACACTAGAGATGCCGATCAATGGTGGTCATTGATTCAAAATACAAAGGAAGATGATGATGTATCTAATATGGAATAGAAGGAGTTCAAAGAGATTTTCTTAGAAAAATACTTTCCTCGTGACCATCGAGCAGATATGGAAAGGCAATTTCTGAGTCTGAGGCAGAAGGAGGATTAGAATGTCGCAATGTATGAGGCTAACTTTACAAGGCTAGCGAGGCATGTTGCCGATTATATACGTAACCCAAGGAGTAAGATTGATCGTTTCTTTGATGGGTTAAAACCATTTCTCCATCGAGCTTTAGTATCACAATCCTTCACATCATACGAAGATATTGTCTCGTGTGCTATCAAGATAGAAAATGAATTCTCTAAGTCTTATGACAACAAAGTAAAGCAAGAGAAGGAGATAATGGTGGAACAAGAGTTAGATAAAGGGAAAAAAGGAAATAAGGATTTTCCATTATGTGATAATTGTGGGAAGAATCACCCTGGTACTTTCCTACAAGGAATGGGAGTTTTTTATAAATGTGGAGAAAAGGGTCCCCAGGCTTGTGATTGCAAGGGAAAGAAAGAGGCTATCAATGTTGAATGCTACAATTGTAAATAAATGGGTCATTATGCAAATGAATTCCCTAAGCTTCAGGGAAACATACCTCAGAAAAGGCCAAGGTATCAAGGACAATCTTATGCCGTTACTACAGTTGAAGCAGAATAACTAATGTATTGGTGCTTTTGGACTCATGGATTATATTCTGGTTATTAGAATAATGTGATATATATATAAGGATTTTACTACATTACTTGTGGATTTCAGTAAGGTTTTAATATGATAAAGGTAATTATATTTTTAGTATGTGACAATAATAGAAACTTTACTTTGTTTGGGGAAACTAATAAATTGATTTTGGAATTAAGAGACCTTTTAGAGAAAGTCTGGACAAAGGTATTTTGGATAACTATAAAGGTTGTAATGGATTAATTTGAACTTTGGATAGTATTGTTTAAGGTTAAAAAATTTATGAATTTTATTTTCGGAATATTATAGTTTTAGGAAAAGGACAACCTGTAGGGTGGGGCATAACCCGTCGCGTCGGGAAAAGCTGCAGGAATCGAACCCACAACCATAGTGCGACAGGCCTTTATTTCCTACCACTAGCCTACAGGAAGTCCTTGGTTATTACAAAATAATTTTACTAATCTAAATGGTATATGTTAACATTTGGAACCTTATAAAATTAGGATAAGTATAATATTTTTTGAGTTCTATTATCTTTTTGAGTGAAAGATGAGCTGAAGGTTGAAACAATAATTTGCAAGCATAAATATATATATACCTATCTCTTATTGAATGAATAAATTAATTCTTAAACTTTAGTAAAGGGATATTAAAACAAAAAAAAATGTGTTATCCTAATACCTTATGTCTTGTTGAACTGATGATATTTTAAATCAACATAGAATGAAGGCTTTGAGGCCCTCAATTTGACAGTTGATTGTGATTGATGACCTCAATCAATCCCTACAAATATTTACGTTTTCCCTCCTATTATATGTCTCTAATTGCCACCAATGTTCTCCTAATCGAGATCATAATTGGGTGGTGACTTTTTCATTTCCCCTTCCCTCTTATTAAGGCTAAATTTTATTAATCTTATTTCCGATGTGGGTTTTCCTCAAAGGTATTTTCTCTTTTCAACATTTTATTTTCAATGAAAAATTTCAAATTGAGAGGACGCAATTTATTTAAGGAGGGGAGAATGTAACACCCCGAGCTTCCATGATACACTTCTCATTCAATAATGTAATAGCTTGAATTGTACGCAACTTCGAGTTCTAAAACACCGCGACTAATCAAAGTAGCCGTTATGAATAGTAATAACCAATTTTTAAAATTATAGAAATTTTATATTTCAAAATGGACATCATTTTTGTATTCGGAATATCGAAATTAGCCTATGTTGAATTTTTGGTATTTTTCTGAGAACTTCGAAATTTTTATGAATAGTGAAAAATTACATAAAACAACTTTTTTAATAAAAATAATTTATAGTGATAAATTATACTATTTAGTGGTTTTAAAGTATAATTAGAATATATTTTTAACATTTTATCCAATGGTGGTCATTAGAATTAATTTAACATTGAAATTGGACATAAACAATTGCCAATCTTTTGATATAAATTGTTTCTTAAAAACACGCTATTGTTGTGACAACGGGAATTAATTATAAAATTAATTAATGAAACTTATATGTTTGTAATTTTGTAAAATAGACATAATTTTTGAATTTGGAATATCAATTAGAGCTTAGGGTGAAATTTTGGCATTGTTCTGAAAAACTTCAATTTTTGATGAATAGTGAAACCACTAAGTGGTAGTTAAATAACTGATTTTTCGTTTAAATGAAATATTACCACTTCTGTGATTTGATTTTCAAAAATCCGACATACATGGTTTTAATTAAGTAGTAAAATGTGGTTCAATGAGATTAAAATATTTTTTTGGTGAATAGTAACTTTTAAGTTCTTAATCGCGATTAGAGGTAATTAGTGTAGGTTAAGGTAAAAATAATGTTTTAATAATATGAGATGAGCTTGACACTTGTCCTACTCCTATTGGATGAGTCATTTCCGACCAAGAAAATCCATGGGTCAACTTGGGGACCCCATGGAGCAACATTGGTTGGAAAATGACATTAATATATATTTATTTAATGTTAAAATTAAATTGACACAAACATGAGTTGTTCTACTAAAATAGTTTTTAAGTGGGGTTACACAAGTCCAAATTTTTACTATAAATATTCATTAGAAAGATAAAAATATTTCCTACATCATAGTAGTTTTTTTATAATTTTTAGACATTAAATAAATTAAATTATTTATGACAACATTATGATGCAGCGATAACCTCATTATTTAACGATTTTAATAAAATGAAAAGATAATGTACAATCCAAGGCCTACACTTGTCCAAAGACTATTTTATGGGTAGCTTTCGAACCCTTATAACCTTAGACTCGAATTATATAAGTGTGGGACCTTTAGAATCCGAAAATCATTGTATAATAATGTAAAAGTTCCTTACTTTCCAAGAGTGCCCCTCCTCTCCTCTTGTTAAAGGCCCCCACCTCTACCTCCTTACTCACACTTTCAAAGCCTTTTGGCTCGGCCAACCTCTACCCAAATACTCTCCCAACTTCCCCCTCATACTCCGAGAAGCCTCACTTTGGGCAGAACTCTTCCCAAGGATGCCTTTGTCTCAAATCAAAAAGAGTTACCCGATTTTGAGGTAATGTCTTTTCTAATGTTGTTTTGTTTTATTTTTCTTCTCCAACCCCATAAACTCTTTTTATTAATTTCTTTTGTAACAACACCAGAATCCTAAATATACTAGGATTTTTTAATAATATGTATCAGAGCTACACTTACACACACCTACATCTAATGGTTAAAGAACATACGGTTTCTGTGGATGGCGAATTTCTGCCTCACGAAACAACGATTGTTCAACAATCATATAACACCTTCAAAGGTGGCCATTAAGATGTCACTATATTTATATATGATATATAATATGTTTATGTTTTACTTATGCTTCTGTATTTCTCATTTATGGCATACTTTATGATTTCCATTATGGGTAAAACGCGATAATTTCATTTTAGGAAGTGCGGACTACCGCCCCCTCAAAGTGATTTTAATCGTTAATGCCATATGTGGGATGTATAAAGGATGGAGTAAATGGTATTATACACTATATTATACTGGAATTATATTATACATTTATATCATTATGATTTCATTCCATTAAATACGAAATAGAAATGAAAGTAGTGTTCATGCGTACGTACGGCTTACCGTCTCCATGAACGGTGCATTTAATTTCTTACCTCTAAATGTTACGTAATATTATAAATGAATGTATATACTAGATATATATGATATATATGACATATAAATCATGAATATAATTCTGGATATAATGGATATTCTACCACATAAAACAACTTGTAATTATAAGAATTTCATTGTTGACTCAAGTACCAAAGATCGACAAAACGACCGTTATTAACTAAAATAATTACATAATGTTCATAAAATTTTAATAAGTGATATAAAAAGGGTAATGGAATTAAAAATGGTTCCTAATAAGTTATATATTAACTCTAGTTTATTATTCAGGAGGTTGAAGAACGGTTGAGTCAAGTCAGACACGAGGTAAGGGAACTTCTTAACCCAATTTCTATTCTTTGGGTTAATCTACTACTTTCAAATTATGTCATGATATTATTATGTACTATCTTGTATTTTTACATTATTTATGTGTACTTATAGTGAATACACATTATAGATGTACATTATTTAAAAAAATGATCTTTTTAAGGACTTCGTCTCAATCCCCTTTCATTGATGCATATTTGGTTTTATACACAACTTTCTTTTATACGGTGTATAAACCCCTTTTACTTTTACGTTTATTCAAAAGGAATCTTTTTTATACGAAGCGTTTTGCTAAACGACAAAAGGTAATGTTTTTCTTTCCGTACTTATGCGGCGACAACGACTTCTCCACCGCCATGACCACTATTTGAGTTTTGGCTTCCTCTACAAGCCATCATTTTTTTAATGAAAAATAAATACAAAGTTTTAACTTTCTTTTATTTTGATATTGAAAATGGTTTTGAAAGAGTTTTTTTTATATCAATGTGCTGTATTGATATCTTGTGATTGAAATGTTGAAATGTTATGTTTCCTTTATGCATGTTTTATGAGATACGATTATGTTATGGTTTATTATATGTTTAAACCTATTCATATGAGGAATGTATTGGACTTAATAAGTGACGGGTGGAGCCCGCTATAGCTCCAAGATACATCGGTAGGTCACATGAGCCAACTAGACGTGGAATTGGCCGAGGCCCTTTCCCAATTTGATTTATGGTTTTGGCCGAGGCCATAATCATTTTAGACGTCTTGGACGAGGCCTTGACAAAATGTTTCAGAATGTCTGGAATTATACATTCCCTCATTATGAAAGTGTTTATTGATATTGCATGTGATTATTCGACCAGTAGAATATCCATGTGAAGAAGTGAATGGAATTATCTCATTTTACTTTTGCCATATTATGTTGATGTTCAAGTTTAAAAGGCATTTGTTTATTTATACATTGCCTTAAATTTTTATGATTATTTATGAAAGCTTCCGCAATATTGTAATCCTTACTGAGAATCTGAGCTCACCCCTTTCAATGTTTTAATATTTTCCAGGATGTGAAGAAGTATTTTATGAATGACCTGTAGGGGTATTCAGAAAGGGATATGAGTGTGGACTATGAAGACCATGTTATTGTAGTTTGTTTACTTTTTGATGTAATGAATGACTTATGAATGTATATAGTGTTTCCAAGGCTACTAAACTAATCGGTCTTTCGAGACTTGAAATTTTGTGATCATGTCAATGTTACGAAGTAATGCACTGACTCCGGGTAGCTGGGGTCGGGGCGTTACAAATTATGATTTGAAAAAATCCAATCATATCCACTCTATGTTATCTTATTAGATATAAGGCTTTAAAAAAATTAATGGATGCCCTTATAGGACCCCACCTATAACATCCACACGTATGTGTTCCATGTGAATTAAATTCCATATCATGTCCTAAAAATCCCATTGAAATAAAATGAGTTCTATAACATTTGAAAATTGTATTGCATAAAATATCCTAAAATATTAGATCAATTACTATGAAAACTAAATCACCAAAACATTTATATTCACAAGATTATTAAATATAAAATTCATGAAACATCAATCCATATAAAATAGATATTTTGGAGGTGAATAGTAAATGGAAGAGAAAAAAGATAGATTTTGGGAAACATATCTAAAAAAATGTCATAAATATATCATTTAACCATTAATATTCAAGTGATAATTTTTAGTAGTAAACATGGGTAAATTTTAAATTATAATTAGGAAATAATTTTAAATAACTAGATCCCTGAAAATTATATAATTTTTATACAATGGAAATATGGAATAAATATAAGACTTATGGTCATGAATGGGAATCCCCTTTTTATATATTAAAACACATTATTAAAACTCAAATAATAAAAATGATAATAAAACATATTTTTTAATATGGAAAATTGGAAAATGATTATCATGTGATATAGTAGATATTTTGGTTTCAAAATAATAAAGAATTTTTTTTGGAAAGAAAGAATATGGTAATGGAAGTTAAATATCTTGTTGGAGAGGATGAAAATTATTCAACAAAATTATTTTAGTAATATTGAAATAAAAAAAAGTTTTTTATTTTCATGAGTGAATATACATTCCATATATATTAATATAGACATCCACGTGGAATATTTAAATTAAATAATAAGAGAAACATAGAAGAAAATAGTCGAGGGAGAAAAACTATTACTCGATAAAAAGAAGGTTGACTTGATAAAACTATTAGCATGGATTCCTGATTTATTGATCTCGCTATAAAATATTATATGATAAATATAATGATATTAATTAATTATTTAGTAAAATTATTTTGATATATTATCTTTTATAATCTGTAATTATCATCATTCATTATAAATTTTTAGTTAGTTATTTTTTATTTTCATTACGATAGTTAGTAATTTTTATTGCCTTGCCCATGTATTATAATGTGGATGTCAATCCATGTACATTGATACCAATTAATAAATCTGAAGTTATTTAAGTTATAAGAATATTTATCTCATTATAACATTAAATGTTATAATTTCATTCCATGAGAGTTTTTTATTTATGATGATAAAATTTGTGACGATCTTTTTGATTATTTTAAACAATGAAATGGTGGAATATTAATAATGGGTCATATTTTAATAGAATACATAATTTATATCTATAAAATAAAAATAATGTTATAATATACATTTTTATTCATTAAATACATTCATAGAAATATTTATTTTTGGTATTTAATGAAAGTGAAATACCATTTTCATGGAGGTTGCTGTAAGTGACATTTCTATTTTCAATTAGGTAGAAGGGAAATAGATAATGGTTATTACATAAAGTTAATAATATTCTAGGATAATAATTATAATTATTTCAATATATCAGTATGTTTTGAATATTTTTGGATGTGGTTTGGATTATAATGATAGATAAGAAATTGTTTGGGTGTTATTATTACTCACATTAAAGACAAAAATGATCTCTTGAAAGACCTCTTCGGAAATAGATGACCCATGGAACCATCATGTAATTGGTGTTTTGAAATGTTAAATTGGGATATATATATATAGTAAATTGGAATATTTTATTGTGAATTTAATGGGTTAAATTTTTATTAAATTATATGTATTTGATATACTTCTATAGGTAAAAAATATTGACATTTACTTTGAAACAAAAGATAGTAGAATTGTAAAGATGTAATCACAACGTATTTTAGTGATTTATGTCTATAATGTTGTTCTTACATGTTATATTTAATTTACTACCAAATAAATTTCTTATATAATGTTAATGTGTCATGTTAATTTAATAATATATGAAAATTATATATTAATTCCTTTTTAACCATTTCACTGTGATTAAATATTTACTATAGTAATTATATTTTCACTAAAAATTTAATATAAACCTCTATAAAAATTTATTATGTGATGATTAAAATTTTTACTCCATTTGATTTTATTTAGTTTCTAAATATGAGAACATTATACTTAAAAATAATACTTAATATATAATTAAATAATAGTTTTTGTAGAAAAGCATATTTTAACATATTAATTGTTCTTATTCTTATTTCAAATTAATTAATAGTTATATGAGTGGTTATATATTGTTCTGATCAAAAGTATATTAAAAATATATTCTAATCACAATATATTTATATTCTTAAAATAAAATTCATTGCATTTAATGATATAATTTTTTTAGTAAAAAACTAATTAATGAAGCAATAATTTTATTCATTTTTTAGATACATTATTTGAATTCATTGATTTTTTTTAAAAAGTATATTTTTATTTGAATGTATATATGAATATTTTATTAAAATAAATTTTATATTTTTGTAATTTATTATATTTATAAATACATTTTTATATCATTCAAACTTCTACTTACATAATCCCTCAAAATCAGCATCTAAAAAAAAGGATATGATATGTAGTCTCTGTAGTTTCATGTTCATATTCTACTAGAAATGATCATATACTGATTTCCACGAGCTCTAATTCCTCCCACTAATGATTTATGTTAAACTATAATATTCATAGTTTAATGTATACAGGGCCTATGGTAAATCCTAGTAAACCAACAACCCTTTCAATCATTGAAATATATCCCTCATAAGAAATAATTGCAATACTTAATTATATTTCTTAAATTTTCTATATTGATTTTACAACATGGTTACTTCTATTTATACTCACTAGTTAAACGGATTCGTTATAATGATCATTTTATAATTATTTAAAATTTAATTTTAATCTAGTATTATGTGTAAAAAAATACATCCTAAATTTAATGTATTATAATTTTAATTGTGTTATAATAACGTTTTGACTTTGAAAATAATTTGAGATTGAAATAGGTTTTTAAAGAATTCCATTATTATTAACTTACAAAATCATTCCATTTCTATCACTAAAATGTTTCTATTACATCGTCAATTATGTACCCTCTTATCCAAAGGTTATTTTTTCTGACATAAAAATCATTCATGTTATATATTAAAATGAATGATTTATCTACATTATCTTTTTAAAATATTATTTCATATTAATTTTATTCATAATAAACCACATATAAATGAAATATTAAGTTAATAATAATAAAAATTCCATTTGAGTAATGAAATAAATAACTATTGGTTCTCATGATCAAAAAATAAGCAACACCATGAATTAACATTCCCTTTTAAATCTAATTGATGATATAAGAATTTAACATGAGATTTATGGTATTAAAAATATAAAAAAATTATTTATCTACGAATTAAATATTTATTTGAAAACATTATATGTTAATGGGATGTAGTAAATAAATAAAATATAATAATAAAATAGTAGAAAAGAAAACTAAAATAAATTTAATTTATCTAGGAAAATAATATTACAAAAAAACTATAAATTTATTATTTAAAATTCCCGATTAGGTTTTATTAAATTTTGGAAATAAAATGTTCGGTATATTAGAGGAAAATAATATTAAATGAGGATATGAAGGAGGCTACTAACTTTATACTCCTTCACCATTCTCTATATACTCTAAAATTCTCAAATAAACATCCTATAAGAGTTTAATGAAACTACATGAGCAATATATTGAAAATAGTAAACTAAAGCAGTCATTAGTTTTAACCCAAAAATAGTATATCACAAATATATACCATTATATAACTATGATTAAATAATTAAATGAAACAAATACACATCAACCCTCAAATTAATTACTTTGAACACATATTTTTTATAAATATCGTTTGAAATAGATTCGACTATTATTTGGTGAAAAAAAAACCAAATCCACATCTAAACCATTAGAAAATAAAAAACTATAATGAAAGTGCTATATAAGGTGTCAGGGAAGAAAATAGCATTGTTTGGAAAAATAAATCTATCCTTAACAAGTTAATTGATTGAACAAATGTTAGAGGTAAATAGAGAGGGATATTGAGAGAAGTATTCATTTATACATGTGTATAAGGTGAAATAAAACCATGGGAAACTAAAATATATTGATTTGAAAAAAATGGAAAAGATATTAATACCACACTATTTATAAACATTTCAATTTCCCTAAAAATCAATTCTTTTATTCCTTTATTCCCATAATGATGTAATTTTAAGTTCCTTATCCATTATTATTATGAAGAAAAATTTGAGATTATCATTTTCCACTTTCAAATCCATAATTTTTTACTTTATTACCCTCTTTAATCATACCAATGAATTTACTACACCTTCTAATAGATGAAAAAAAATTATTTCCCACCATGGTCATCCAAGAAATGGACATATCATCAATAAAATTTATTTTCACCACATTAGGATATGAATTCTAGCAAAAATTAAGGATTATGAATTTTATAATTGGGTCCAAGGTTATTTCAAAACTATTATCCTTTTGGGTGTCATTTCTGAACATATTTGTTGAAAAATGAATATATTCTAAATAGGGTCAGATTATTCATCACCAAGTAGATCCTATACTGACTATATTAGAACTATCTAGTATTATATATCATCTATGTTTCAAGATTTAATTTTTTTTCAAAAAATTCCTCCAAATACTTCATAGATAGATGCCTATACATTTTGATTAGAACTATTGACTGCCACCTTCTCACTCTTGGTATTTCCATCATATTTTGTGGAAAACGCGACTATATAAATATTTTGCAATAGGTGAAAATTAGGTAATTCTATAATTTTCTTCAACCATTCCACATCTACATAAGTCCCTCGATTGATACGATGTCTAGTGAGTTCTTCCTCATAATCTCTAGAAAAAATGAATAAATCATGTAGGGATATTTTAGATTTAACATAATTTAATCTTCATAGTACTAAAAGTGGAGTCTATAAAATTTTAATTTATAAGATTATTTCTCAGTGGTAAATAATATATTGATTTATATTAATGATTCATTATGGGATGAATGATTATATACAATATAATCAAGAAAATGATCATTATATAACTTAAATAAAAATATATATCTATATATGACCAATTATAATAAAACAAATAAATAATAATTTATTATCAATTTCCAATTAAAATCTCACAAACAAATGAAAATAATAAATAGGATTAATATACAATCAATGAAGAAGAACCCATACTAAAAATAAGTGGCTTTTAAACTAAGTGGCTGAGGGTGTAATATACCCACACCATGAGTCTATACATGGAAAGTCCATGTGATAACCCATGGTGAGTTTCAAAATACCCATGGATGATTAATAGACCTTTAATTATGAATATGAAAAATTTATTTTTTCAACTTTTAACTAAAAAAACCTCTAAAATTCATATAAATTATTTATAAATCAATATTAAAATTATAAAATTAAATGGACTCATATATAATAAATTAAAAAATTAATTTTAGAATATGATTTTTGAACATTTATTGGAATATATAGGAACAATACTAAGGGAGATGGTATGAAACACCATTGAAATATACCCAGGAGTTCTCACAAACAAATATATTATCTACAATATCTAGCTATAGAATATACACAGACATTTTACTGAAACTAATTTTTAATGAAAAAACATAGTTTTTTTATCCTAAACATCAATTTTTCTCCCCATTGGACATATAACACGTTCCTAATCACTATTGGTAAGTACATGTCCCAAGGTTATTAATCAAAGGAAATTGGAAATAATCTCAGCATCATGCAAAAAACCAACATTTCATTACATATTTCAGAAAAGAATTTATAATTTATAGTTCATATGATTGAATTTAAATGTAAAAAATGAGAATATTCATTAAAATAATAATGAATAAAAAATTAATAATATATAATATCAATTAATATTTAAATTCATGTAACTGCTAATAAAACATACACATGAAAAAATAAAATATATAATACTAAACCAAATCGATTAAGATAGAGGATATGCCCTCATATTCCATAATACTGAAATAAATGAAAATCAAAACCACACCAAAATAAGAAATTACTTCTATGTGACCCAAGAGTAACCTACAACATCATCACAACCACTAATCCATCATTGTATCTAGGAATCATCAAAAAACTAAGGATCAACCTTCTTCTTATATGAATCATTAAAATAAAATCTATATACATGAAAAAGTGTGTATGATGAGTGCAGGATCAATTCCCAATAATATATTGATAATGATTTCATCCCAATCATTTTATAATGTAAACCATAATTTATATATTAAATATAAACTATTTATGAAGCCAAAAATTTAATAAATAAAATTTGGAGAATATTCAAAAAAGAATTAAACAACATCTAATGTTAAATAAATATGTGTTGAACCATTTACAAATCAGTGAGGGGGTTTTAATATCCAAAATCACATCCAATATCATTTCAAAAAAAATAAACCTAGGATTATTCTAATATTGTCTAATTATTATTCATGAAATGGTAAAAAAAGTAATCCTAATACACTACACTAAAACAATATATTAGCATTGTTTTTTTAAACCACCAATAAGAAAATCATCGTGAGAAAGTAGCAAAAATTTCTTTATATCTTCTGAAAAATATTTTACATTATCTCAAGAAAATAATTATTATCTAATATCCCATAAAACCCCATAACCTTACCAATAACCCCCACGAGACTGATCCTTGCCTGCTAAAATTATCCCCCGAGAAATCACCTCAGGCCCTTCTCCCCCTTGTCCCTTAAATCCAAGCCCCTTTCACCACCCACATTTCTCCAATGAGCCTCCCTAGGTGCACCTGAGCTTGAGCCACCAACCCCTCTCTCCACAATACCCTCACTAATAATACATCCCCTCTTCACCTCCACACCACTACTCCCACTTGTCACATCCCTTTCCCCCTCACCTCCACCCCTCCCCCGCATATCATGGATCCTCAACCACATGGACAGATCAGAACACTTCGCCCCTCAAACAAGATTTAATCTTTTGATAAAAATATGTGTCTACATTAACTCATATCACCAATAAACCCAAAGTAGGCCAAAATCAACGATCCATCATCTCATTTCTAGCATGAAGCCAAAAAATTATGTCTCCCTATGAAGTGGTATCTCCCCCTCCTCTTACTATGAAGTCGTGTCTCCTATATACTATAACCTCTATTGATCACTTCTTAAGTTGGTCATTTGATTTAA
Organism: Viscum album; assembly: GCA_963277665.1. Taxonomy (NCBI): domain Eukaryota; kingdom Viridiplantae; phylum Streptophyta; class Magnoliopsida; order Santalales; family Viscaceae; genus Viscum; species Viscum album. Next base: position 529,912,677 of record OY728120.1, on the reverse strand, counting down.
TCTTATAATGTTTAATTTTTCATTTATCATTGAAGTTAATCGAATTTTATCCATTTCATTAATTATGTAAACACCACCATAATGTAGAGATAATATCAGGGTTTTTTGTGATTTTTTATATTGTGATTCCATTAATAATTGGTAAAATTCCGATCACATAATGTTCAATTTTATAGAAAATAAAAATTGTTGGTTAATGTGAAATCCTAGAATTTCCAAATCATGGAATCAATTTGATTCAATATATTCCTACTTCTCATCTAATCAAATTAATATTATATTAGGATTATTTTCTGATGGATTCCACCAATTTGGGACCTTGAGCACCAGTTATATCACTTGGTCGGTTGTTTTGATCCCTTAAGATGTACCCATTGTGGATGTGTATTAAAAAAACTCTTTTATAATTTAAATAATTATTCATAGAAAATAATTTCTGGAAAGGACATTGATGTATAATTATAGGATCTAATTTAATAAGTATAGGATTTAAGGAGACAAAATGTTTAGATATATGATGAGTCTTCTAGAAAAATGTTAAAAAATCACACTACTCCAATGTTGGCCACTATTGACTTCCCTGGACATGGGAACATATCTGGCTGAAACACATACATGGGTTTTTATTAACTTGTTTGTAACATTTTTTTTATCTTGAATGACTACCTTATAGTAAAAAATATTTCTTCTTGTGTCATAAAAGATTTATCAAAGTATATAATATATTTTTATTTAAGAAGATTATATTTAATGGTCATATTGATCATAGAACACCTGAGGGTTTTTTTGACCAGTTTTGAAATATTTTTAAGACATGAAAATTTCAGAATAAAATTTGAGATTGTGAATCATTTAAATGATAGTTGGAGGTGATTGTGAAGTGCATAATCACGTGAAACGGATACATGACAATTAATGAAAAAAATATTATTCAAAATTCCATGTTGTGAATTTAATTTTTGTGGCATAATGTTAATGTTATATATATTGAAAATAATGTTTTTACTTTTTCCCTCATATTACATAATGAAAATGGAAAATTGGAGTACCATATAAATTCTTATAAATACTTTCAAACATTGAACATAATTCTTGTTCTTTTCCTTGATAATAATAGTGACTATTAATAGGCAATTTTTGAAATGAAAAATTGAGATAAAGATACATTATTTATAATTTTAAAACAATTTATGGTATTTGATGGGTATTCAAAGAAAATATAAAGGTTTTTATACTTAAATAACTATAGTTTATATATAACAAAATTTCATGATTCACATATTTTTTTCCAATACTTACTACCATTAACATTTGGTAAATTATTACCTGAAAAGGTTACTCTAGGTGCACACAATTTTTTCACATTATTCATAAAACTATGTGAGAATACTATAAAATAATATGAGCATTAAATCCTTAAAGATATATTTTTGTTGATAATATGTGCAATGTAGATTATATTTCCACATTTTTTCATTCATGGTGTATTTAACTATGTGTTTGGTGAAGGAAACTAAATTAGGAGGGAATGTAGATTATCGATGAGTGTATCAATTCAAAAGGTATTTTCTTTTTATGTTTTTCATATGTATTAAAAAATTCTTGGAACTTCATTAAATAAAAAATTTTATTTTATTTATTTTATTTCACAGATACCTTTTCCATTAGAAATCATATGTGAAAAATAAATCTCAACCTGATAGAACTATTTATCAAGGATATTTAGAAGGGTTTAGTATTTCCTATTTTTCAAAATACTTGGATGATATTGAGAATAGATTCAATTGAGTAAGTCATTCTAATGACACATAAAATCAATCTCAACTACATGGGAAATAAAAAATCATTCCAGTTATTGGACGATCAGTGGGTTGGAGTTCAAATACTATACTAACCAAAATATATTTATTACAAGAACATGGAATTTTGTTTTGGAAAAGTGATATTTTTGATCCATTTATAGAAGAGGCGATGGTACACTAAAATTTTTATATGAGAGGTTGAACATTAAATGTGAATGATATAACAAAATATGTTAATAAATATATTATATAATGGTTTTCATGTCGTGTAAATTATTAAATATTTTAATAAAATATATATTAGGATAAGAAATATTTTATAAATATAATAATGTATAATAATTTTTTTATATCATGAACAATAATACTTGGAATTAGATTTCATATGATTCGAGGTTTCTGGATTGAGTTCCAATAATACAGAAAATAAAATTAAGTACTTACAATGTTAATGGATTTAAATTTCATATAGTGGATCGAGAAGAGGCTTTAAAATATAGAATAGTTATATATTTAGAGATCCGGAAATTGGGATACTATTGAAAGTTGTATGATATTATCGAATAAAAATACCATAGATAATTTTTTGTATTTTTATTCAAATGCATGTGGATATATATTAAATTGTGTATTAAAGGATATTACAATCAATTTACTTCTATCAAATTCTACCTCTTGACGGATATTGGTGATCGGGAATTAAATGATCCATTTATCTTCATGTCACAATAAAATATTCTTTCTTATGTGTAATATATCATGGATGAAGGGTGGTGGTTAGATTATCAATAAAACAGAGATACATGTATGATATAAGTGATGATGTAGAATATTTTTTATCTTACATTAAATCTAAACAACCACAATAATCTAACTTATTTGTTCATCATGAATTAAAAATATTTATCTTTCAATTGTGGATGAATTATATCAAATAATAATGTAGCATAAAAATGACATTATTGAAGGAAAAAAATGATTTTATGTGTATTCATCCATTAATTTACCCACCATATGAAATATATGTGGAGTCATTTACTATCATATAATTGTTTATTTTTATTTGTAATTATTATGCATCCCTTATTGTTTATATTTTTTCTACAATATTTTTTTTGAAATATACATTCTAATGTAAATTGTATTTGATTCAATGATAAGTACTCCAAGGAAGAACTATTTCCCTAATCCAATTAGACTGCTAGTTGATGTTCCCAAGACCAAACTATCAGATGATGATCTATTAGTCTCCATCCATACAGCATTTCAGACACCCTCTATCTGCCTCTTCAACATCATTCACACCCTCCATTCGGTCAATGTCTACCACAACCTCCTTCTCTGTCCCATCTACATATGACAATGTTAATATATAATGATCCAAAGCACAATACAAATTAATATTATATATTCATAATAATACAACAATACATTCATGACGACCGTAATTGTTTTCTATTTTTTGAAATTTGAAACAAATGCTTCTACTTTGTGAAAGATATTTAACATATCCCATAATGATTATCCCCTTTATTAATTCAAATTAAAACCATTAATTATAACCTAGGTAAAATAATCATAAGAAGTGGGTGATATCAAATGCTCAAAAAGGGTATATAAAGGAAATACCTAAACATAACATGATCATAAGGGTATGTAAACATGATAATGAAATTTGAAGACCATTAGCTATATAAAAAAATAATTATCCTAAGACATGGAATAAATATTAGTAGTTCATAAGAAAAGAATCATAAAATAATTAATAACATGAACTATGTGAGCATATATAAGGAATAAGACATATTTTATGGTGCTACAAAGACCATGAAACATCAATCCCTATAAGTCATTTATGATTTCAAAAAACATGGCAAGGCACTACATTAGGACTACACCTGCTGGGTAGGACTCAAACTGTTGCCAATCACATTCATTTCCATTTAAGGGACCGATTTTTTCCATCTTCCCAGAGTGGATTCAGTTTCTCGATCATCCCATATTATATTTAATTTCCCTATATTCCAAGAGTGGATCACATTTCCCCATAAAAGCGTAGTGCATTTGGACACACCCTTTTCCCATTTTAGATCAAGATCATTGACTTGTTTACCATCATTATATCATGAGATATAGATCTTTTCCAAATGCATTAGTGGTTTATATAGGTCACACCCATATCATAATGAAATTATATATATATGTCCCAGTAGATCATAAACATTCTTCATATCATAACCCATGAAGTGAAATGGGTATCATAATCATGTAATCATTTCATAAGTAGTGGAAGTGTGAGAGGTTATATAATCCTGTCATCAAAATATAACCCCTGAAAAGATCTATAATTCATAAAAATATAACCCATGAAAGAGAAATATGTTTTATAATAAAATAACAAGTTAAATAGAAACGAGTTTCATATATATCATGCTATAAAAAAACATAAGACATTCAGAGAAATAATATGAGTAGAACATTTGGATCGTTTCCCAATAATCTCATTAGTAACACTAATGTATGAAATCATTAAAGGAAAATAAATTTAAAATAACTGTTAAAAATATTTCTTGAGGAAAAAATCATTTATTATTTGAAAAATTATTTTAAATCCCAAAAAAATTTCATAAACCATTTTATTTTTATATAAACTTGAAAACATATATAGAAAAATAGAAAACCATTATCCTTGAAATCATATTAAAGAAACATTGGGAAATTTTGATATCCAATTTCCATAAAGACGTATGGTTGAAAAAATTTATAAAACCATTTCATTGAGAAAATATTAAGGAATATTGATTTTTTTTAAATCTATACCATTGAAATTTTATAAATGAAGCATGATTTTTTTTTAAAAACCATTTTTTTGAAAACTTATAAAGGGTTCCCAAAATAAGTTTTGAAGACTATTTTTTTGAAAACTAATAAATAAATCTTGAAAAAGTTTTTGAAAACCATTTTTATAAATGGAATATTTAAATTTTTCTATTAAATTTTTATTTTAAAATATTTTCAAAATATATATATTAAACATTTAAATAATTAAATTCATATTAAATGAAAATAAAATTTTTATAAAAAATAATGGGATGTTTGAAAATAAATTAAAAAAATTTCTAATGGTACTTTTTTTTCAAACCAGTTTCTTCGAAAATAACAATATCAAATTGAATTTCAAATATATTAGGAATTTGTTTTAAAATTTATATTTTAAATTCTCAAAGGAATATTAAATGGAAGAATTGTCATGATGATGGAAAAATCCATTCTTTTCGAGCATTCTTTTTTCACTGATGTTTTTTTAGAAAAGCGCCTTGATTAGAAAATGTTGAGATGATTAAATTTCAAAATTTTCTTTCATAAAATGTAAAAAAAGGGAAAATTATATTTTAAGTATCATAGTAAAATATTATAAAATTGTTGAAATTATTTTAGAAAACCTAGTTTTGAATTAATTACGATTTCCGACTAAAGAGAGAAAGTCATATTTTATTTAAAATACTTTTTTATTATCTTATGTACCAATGAGTTGAAAATGGTTCTAAAATAGGAATATATAAATAATAAAAAAATGATCGGAGAATTATAAACTTTAATTTAATGTTGGATCATATTTTCTCATTATTGAAATAATAATCATAAACAATCGCGATAAAAAATGAGATTATTCAAATAAACACTTACCACATGGTAACATTGAATCATACAACCCATTTAAGAAAATGACATTAAAAAAATATTTAAATATCATTTAAATTAGTAGATTCATGACTTAAAATTTCAATGGTAATTTTATCCACCTCATAGAATAATATAGGTGCATAACATTAAATGTGTCTTAAAGAAGGAAAATTATAAAAAAAATAGTTTACAGATTTGGTATATTTTGAAACATAAATCCCATGAAGTAAATATCATCAACTGTATTTTTAGATTCCCATTAATGTAATTATAATAATCATATAATACATTCCTATCCATATACAACCCATATATAAAATAAATTTTAATATGGATTGTGTCCCATGGGAAGTAAAAGTCGGATGAGGAAAACCTTACATTTCGTCATGACTTTCATAATAAAAGTTCAAACATACATTATATTAAAAATAATTTTATTATAAAAATTTCAAAAAAAACATATTTATATATCTAATACCATATATGATTCACTAATGGATTTATGTTACCTATTAATTAACAATTCAATATTGTAAAAGGAACATTCAGGGTAATAAGAGCTTTGTTTATCATACGTGTTTGGACCTCTTATTCTTGATCCTCTTTCATAGATCATTGTTAAATTATTTAAGTAATTTAAAACATGATTTATATATATATAATATGTTAATTAAAAATATTTACAATAAGATATAAAATATAGAAATATGAAATGAAATATACTGTTTATGGAGAAGATAGGCCATACATATGCATGAATTCTGTTTTAATTTAATTATCTTTTTAAAAGATAATGTAAATGAAATATATGTATATGTATATATATAGTAATTTAAATTATATCATATAAATTTACTTAATCCATACTTAATACATTCCATGTAGAGTTTGAACGAATCACATTGCTTTTAGGAAGGGGGTATTCCACGCCTCTTCAAACTAAGTTATCATATTTTAAATTTTTTGAAAGAATGAATTTATGTGTTATATAAAAATTCCTTAATAATATAAACATCATTAAATTAATATATATAATATATAAAAATATTTTCTATAATAATTACCTACCCTGAAAGGTGGTAAAGGAAAAACTAACAACATCGTTTTGTGAGGATGTAGTTCATCGCAAACAAGAATACTCGGTTTGTTAGCCATTACATAGAAGTGTATGAAATTATAGTTCAAAACATTATAATTAACATTTATCAGTATATTTAAGATAATAATTATATTATATAATCATAGAGTATCAATTTTGGGGTGATTTAAAATGAATGTAAAACAATAGGGCATAAAGAATGATGTTACCTCTTCTTTGGGAAACTCGTTTTGGGTTGAAAGAAAGGTTATCCTTGGATTTATTTATAACCAAAGAGAGGGATCTAGGATAAAGGGTGATATATTTGGAGATTATTTGATTATATTTTGGGGGTCCATAGGGATTTATTTTTGTTAATAAGTGAAAGATTTGAGTGGGGTTTTATAGTGAAGGGGATGGTGATTCTTGTATATTTTTTAATTGGTAATATAAACCATATTTTTCCTTGGTAATGTTTATCCAATAATGGTAATATTTATATAAATCAGATGTTATGGTAGAAATATGTCCATCCAAAGGATTTTGGTCAATTTTCTAGGTCATTTTTCCCTTATGTTTAATATTTTTTTTCATTTGTAAAGCTTATCTTTCTCTTAATTTCTTTCATTAATTTTAATCACATTGACTACTAATTTTCATAAAAAACTATGTTGACAATAATATAAATTATAACATATTATGATTCAAAATAATAACTCCTTTTTATATAATTATATACATTGAAGTGGAAATAATTAATTTAAATTTAATCTCACAGATGGGATGACAAATCATGGTTTTAAAGTAAAAATGATCTAATATTTGAAATGTTTTTATATACAATATCAATGTGAAATTGATTCCAATGAAATGAATTAGATTAATTTATATTTTAGTGATATAATTAAAATTTAATACCAAATTAATATATTATGTAACAATATAAATAAATTAGACAAAAAATCATTTTTGGATTTAAAATTACTATTTTTCAGTGTTCATCAAAAATTAAACTTTCTCAAAAAAATAAAAAATATGATTCCATAGTAAATTTTTATATATAGCTTCCAAAAATGAATTTTGTTTTTTGATATAAAAATTATAACAGTTTAAAAAATAATATTTTAAATGGGTTCACCAATATAAGGCAGTAAAATTACTTTTTAGAAAAATAAATATTTCTATTCATAAAATTTGATTAATTCCTTTCTTATACATATATAATCTATTTTATTAGTGTAAAAAATATTTATTGAATTTATAGTATAAAATTTTTTATTGAAAACATTAATCAAATGTGTTTTATTTAATTTATTGAGATAAAATAGTGTTTGTACATAGAAAAAAATATCTTAGAAAATAGATTTTTTTTATTTTAAAATTGTTATTACATTATCTTATACTAATTGGTAACCTAATGATTCATTTTATATAAAACTGTGAATATTTATTTCATGATTTTTTAATCTTTTTTGTTACAAAAATTCCATTTTCTATGTTTTGGATATAATAATATTTTAATAACAATATTTTTAGTATATTGAAGTCTGGTATAACTCGACCATGTGAGTAATAATGATACTGAAGACACTATACATTGTGAGTAATACAAACAGACCATAATTTTTTATGTTCTAAAATATAATTTATATTTATTGTCAAGCAGAATATTTAATTCATGTTGTGTATAACAGAAGACACACATAGTTATTTCTTATAAGAAATTAAATATTAGGATTTGTGTGAAATGAAAAATATCAAAAGATTCAATTAATCAGAAAAATATTCATAAAATATTAGGGTGTTACATTATACCCCACTTAAAATTAATTTCACTCTTGAAATCTGTCTAGGTTATTTAAATTGGATACATAAATGTTCCTTTTATAAAAACCCACTCCATAAACATGAATATTAAAACATACTTTAAAAAGGGAATGTTGGAAACAAGATTAACCATTCTAGGTTAACCATTCTAAGTCATAATTAGGTTTTCACAAACAAAAAAATCAGTAAGAAGGGATGAGTGGACAATGAATAAAAGTATAAATAATTATTTTGGTTGATAAATATCATTGATCTACAGTAATTGAATACTCATTGGAATGTTAGGGACCTCATAACCACAAAACTATGATAATTTATTAGAACATTGGTTGAATATAAATGAATGTTTTAGGAGAAATATTTTTCAATATCATTTTCCTAGAGATTGAGAATTATATTAATATCCATGAATATAATTAAAAATAAAAACATGATTTTATTACTTTTCATATGCACAATCTTAACCTTTGGTTATGACTTTCTCTATTTCCACATCACGTCTTACACTTATACATGGAGGAGAGTGTTTCATTATTTTTATACTAACAGAAATTATGTATAATGATAATCCATTCCATGTGTCTTTAATAAGAATCACATCATGAAATGGTTAAAACATAAGATTCAATATTCATAAATCATCAAATGGGGAGATAATAATTTAATATCAAAAACATCATCAGATGTTCAACATAAGTTTTCCATAAAATATTTGCCTTTTAACCCTTCCAGAATCAGAAAATCCAAATCATTTGAAAAAAGTTTACTATATAAGAATAACATTGATACACCATATATCATAATGTTTCTCTTGGTTTCCACATTTCCAACATGTGAATACCCTAATTTTATATTCTCTTAATTGATGGTAATAACCTGAATTAGCATAAATCCTTTTGGAAAACATGTAAAATTCCATATTATGAATATTACATGATATATTCAATAAATCCAAGATGTTATGAAACTCATCGATTATAATATATATGACTTGTCAAAAAATATTCTATCTATTCTGAGGTCATAAATACTATTCAATTTACTTTATCCAAATCAATCATCTTTTTATACAAACTATACAATATTGTTTCAAAATATTTAAAACATAAAGGGTAACCATCCATTAATTAAAAGTATCACATTTCCATTAAATAACTACTTAATTAATCATCACCATTCAATATACCCTTTAGAATTGTTAATGAAAACATTATTCTGAAAATAAATATATATTTCATGATTCATAAAACAATATATTTGATTTCCAAAACATATATACTACAATAATCCAACATTCTTCATAAACCATTACTTGTGAATCATCATCTTATTCCATATTCCAATTATACAATAATGTGAAATATGATAATTTTCTTATGGATACACAACCTCAAACTAGTATGGATTCTTACGTTGAATTTAAACAATACTATTAGAACATAACACACTATTAATATGTCATTTTTAGTCTATTTATCTTCATGTTTATAACCAATAATCATTCTACCTTCGATATTATTTGTATGGGATCTCCACTTAGGAAATATATTTTTAAAATTCTTGTACTTTCCACAACTGACACATTTAATCTTTTCCCAATTACTTCATTTTCCTTCAATTGACTAATAATATATAGCATAGTGTGTCGAACACTTATCAAAGAATAAAAGTGCATAATAAAGAAAAAAACATTTCATGTCTAAATTATGACACATACTTCTTTAATTTATAACCCCAAAGGGTTTCCCTATGTTATTCATAATTATCGTCTATTTAAATATATCATGATGGTTTCATAAATACTTGGTGAGTTCCAAAATAATATCCCTAGGAGTGTCATACTAGGTGTGGAGTAAAGATCAATATTGTGTACCAATTCTAAATCATGTCTATCTCAATATAATTCTTTCGAGGCTGTTTCACCTAAGTACATATTTTCTGGAGGCAAATCCATTTGTAGTATCCAGAAAGGGATATATTGGTAAGAAACCAATCACTCTATTTTTTTCTAAGACTTTATGACACTTTCATGTGCATTAACATATCCTTAGACTTATTCTTTAAGACATCACTAGATATATCCTTAGAAATAGTTATTGGGATCTCACTAATGATTTCTTATCATTGTTTAAAAATATTTACTAAACCTCTTTTTGATACAAGCATTAGATACATAGTGAAAAAAACATGGATATTATATCATTTTAGATGTATATTCATTGGAATAAAAAATACATGTCCAAGGATCATATTATTTTAGTTTTTTGGAAACATAGATCAAATTATTCTATTTTGGTGAATGATCATCAACTTATCCCATAACGATATTACCCTTTAGTAATCATACTTAAAATGATTATTCATAACTTGGGGAAACTAATCATAAGAAACGGGTGATTCTGAATGCTCAATTATGGTAAATGAAGTAAATACATTTGAATAACATGAACATAAGGGTATGAGGGCATGAGAATGAAATTTTAAAATCATACCACCATAAAAATATCATAATCACAAGACATAACATAAAGAATAATAGTTCATAAGATATGTATCATATGATAATTAACAACATGAACCGTGTGAGTATATCAGATTCGTAATACATATAATTTTTGGTAGACTCATAAAAATGTAACATAATTCCCTATAAGTAAAGGATTTTTGCAGAAAATGTATCATGTAACTTCTTGGGGACTAAACCTACTTGGAAAGATACACTACAATCCACAGTTGTAGTCTATTCCTTGAAAGGGATCACAATTCCCCATCTTCCCATAGAGGATCAATTTTCCCCATCTTCCCAAAGTGGGTCGGGATTCCCCATCTTCCCATTTTGTATATATTTTCCCCATATCCCTATAGTAGACTAGGACACACGTTTTCCCTATTTTGGATCCAGACGCACCTACTTCCCTATTTGGATCAATCTCATCAACATATTTTCCTTAATTATCTCATCATATATAAATCAATATCCAATTCGTTGGAGATAGATATAGGTCCCACCAATCTCATATTGAATCCGTATATATCTCTGTCACCCAACCATAATCATGATCATATCATAATAGATGAAATGAAATGGGTATCTGAAACATGTAATCATAAAATTACATGTGGAAATGAATAGTGTTTGATAATAATTTCATCAAGTAATAACCCATGAAAAGAAGTGTGTTTCAAAAGAATATAATCTATAAAAGATAAAAAAAATTAATAAACATATAACACATGATGGAGAAAAGTTTTTAATAAACATCATTCAATAAAAACCAAAACCATTTAGAGAAAAAATAAGAATGGAACCTTAGAAACATTTACCTATAAAAGCCATAGTAACCCCAACAAATGTCATCATAGATGGAAAATATATTTGAAATATATTTTAAAAACATTTCTTAATGAAATTATCATTTATTCATTGAAAAAATATTTTTAAAACATAAAACCTTTTAAATACTATTTTCATTTTAAATAAACATATAAACATATTAATGAATCTCAAAAACGATTTTCCTTTAAAACATAAAAAATAATCGTGAAATAATTTTGAAACTTTTTTTTCCCAAAAACATTATCTTAAAAACGTTTTGAAAACCATTTCATTAAAAACATATAAAAGAAAACATGAATAAAATGACACCCATTTCTCTAGAAACATATAATGGAATCATGAAAACATATTTGAAAACCATTTCTCTGAAAACATATAATTGAATATTGAAATTATTTTTGAAAACCATTTCAATAAAATTGAATCTTGAAATCATTTTTGAAATCCATTTTCATTTAAAACATATTGAAAACATATATATTTATCATGGAAATAATTTAAATCCTTTTAATTGAAAAAACCCTTTTAAAAAGATAATGTTTCATGCCCCCATCCCTCTAAGGATACCCCTCTTGGGATGTAAAAAAAAGTAATGGGGGATATAAACCCTTGAGTCCTACACCCAGTAGTCCATGGGTTGTTCAATAGAACCAAGGGTGTATGAATCTCACAATATGGGAGTCATTACCCTTTATAAGGAAACCAGACTGAGGGATACAATGAATAAAATGCAAAAAACTCCCTAGAAAATTATAAAATAAAACCAAAACATCCCCCAATGCATTTATAAATCAAAACTAATACATATAAAAGTCTCCAAATTAAAGACCAAAAGAATAAAAGAAAAGGAAACGACACAAAAAAATCTACAAATGTCTGAACTAGATATGTCTAGTATGGTTGAAAAAGTAATCCTACAAACCAAAAAACAATTTTTCATACATGTAGGGTGATAATATAGGTATGCATAGTAGAAAAAAAAAGTCCCTTATGCAAAAGTTAATAGAGAAAACTAACATACCTACGAGAAAACAATAGAACCAGATAACAAGTATAATTGTATACTAACCATATCAACCTCTCCAAGGAATTCCCACTAAATAAAAAAAACGAAGTAATATACTATAATGAAAAGCACATTGATGATAGGGTACCCCACACTACTTTCCCACTGATTAGCCTATCTCACACCCAATTGGAAAAAATCATAGAACTGATACAATTTCTGAATATACCATGCCATAACCCACCCACCCACACCTAATCCTCATAAAACATCACATTCCAACCACAGAAACCTAATACAAAAACTACAACTCATCCCATCACCTAGGATAAGAGCCACATGGCATCTCATCCTAAAGACAACTGTGAAAGAACAACACATCTTATATTGAAGTCACCTGGGTAATCACAACACATCTAATCCTGAAGACACCTAGGGAAGCACAACAGGTATCATCCTGAAGACACATAGGAAAGCACAACTCGCCCATACACACCTGGGCCTCACATACCTCAAAATTCTTGAATGATCATGGTATATCACCACCTATAAGGGGGAGTAGGGAATAGAGGGTGGGGTTGTTTTGTAAAGACACCCTCCCTCATAATGATGGGGTTATAGAGCACATAGTTCTAAACTAGGGTAGGGAGTGTATAAAAATAAAGAGAATTCACAACGTATATACAAATAATTTTTTCACTCATAACCCCTTCCTATGGGTTTATAATATAAACCAACCATCTTTAAAAATCCACACAATCACTACAACCTCTAAATGCATAAAAAAAACAAAGCATAATTTATTTTCAATATTTAATCCATATTCTAGAGTTTTGTATTATCAATAAATGCCACATTAGTAGAATCTTATATTTGTGACATAAACATTTAAAAAAAACTCATTTCACATTGATAGATACCTTATTTCATGTGTCCAATCCATTTGTTCATATGTAAACATTATCTTTTTAAACAAGATAACCCATATTCAATTTCATCATTAAAAATGGCCATTTAAAATTATTAACATACAATACTAATTCCATTAATACTTGAGTAGACATTTTAGGAACACGATTCTTCCTAATGGTGTGGATTTTTTCTTTTAGTTTAATCTAAAGAAAATGGGGGGAAAGAGGGTGAGGGGCTGGCTACAGGCCAATTACCCGATGTGACTATGAACTACATGTCATGTACTTATAGGTACATGTCATGTGTTGAAGTCTACACACCATGTTTTCCTGGTACACAGTCATATAATAGTTTGGATAGAATTTTTATAAACACAACATCTAGTATCAATTACACGCCATGTAATTTTTTTATTTATTAAATCTAGAAGTAGCTTCATTTTTCTAGACAGATAGAATCAAACCCCATTCGATGAGCATCACGCCTAGGAAAATCCAAATGGGATTTTACCTCCCATTTTTTTCATCTGAATTACGATTTAAACACCATCTGATGAATTGGATTCCCCTCAATCATCTCCCGATTCCTCTTGAGCCTTTCTTCATGATGTATTCTTTCAAACTCGTTATTTAAGTTCAAGTATTTATACCCATTTTGTAGATCTACTCCATTCATGGTCGAATTAGAGCCCAACACAAGACGAGGAGATTCGTACGATTACGTGATCGGTTTTCTTGTTCCTTTTATTAATTGGTATGATGTTTATATATTTCAGTGTGTCGCACAACAAATTTTATGGTATTGCGTGATTGAATAATGAACCATGTTATTTCCAATTGATTATTGGGTAATTAATTGGACAAATTTGAAAGCATATTTATGGTTGTGAACCCATATTTAGGGCCACCCCATGGGTGTTTTTTCCTTGGATGGTCATTTGGATGAGAATGCCTATAAGTCATGACATGAATTCCCATCCGTGGGATGTTAAAAATGTATTTATCATTATATTAATTGAACATGTGAGATACTTGTTATGTTAAGGCATGTAATTGTTTAAATTGCATAATAGGGTTGTTATATATTTTTTGGGTGAGTTACCCTTGTTTAACCATGTAATAGTTCAATTTAAATGTTTTTGTTATTATGTAAACTAAGACCACATGAGTTGATTATGTTAAATCCATGTGATAGTTTAATTCATAGGTGTTACATTTGAGATTGAATATGTAATTAAATTAAATGATAAAAAGAGATAATTAGGAATGAGCGAGCTACAATCTCGCTTAAAAGACATGGTTTGGCTCATGAGACTAATTGCACCTTATATTCCTTGGGTGAACCATTATGTCTGTTAAAAGATAATGGATGGGCTGAACATGTTAATTATGTAATGGTCATGAGCACTCCATGAATAGGGTGGTTGGGATTATTGAGTCTTATTTAAAACGTTGAACAATCCTAATATCCCCTGAGGGATACCCAAACCATGATCTATTGGAAAATGATTAAGTAATAATTATGTCACGAGATGAAAGTTACTTTTATATAGGGGGTCTTTAGGCCTAGTTCGGACCTTGAGACATTATATAACTCACAATACTAGATTACTGAAATGGAAGACTTATGACGCATCTTCCAAAACTAAGTAGAGGCTCGGATTTTTTCTTCACATATACTTGGTTACATTGTCTTTTAAGACATATATTGTGATTACTTTGGGGTACATATTGTTTATTCCTTTCACAATTTTTTAATGCATGTTATATATATTCACTGAAAATTTAGAACACACTGTTGGTGGTTTCCTACTAGGATTTAGTATCAAACCATGTCTAGGTCATACTTTTGGGCCTAAACATATTATATGATTGCAAGTGTTGATTAGGGAAACAACCCTGTGAAAGGTACTTGATGCTCTCTTTAGGATCAGGAGAACATGGGACCGAGCTGAGGATCATGATTCTTCTTAGTTTTCATTATTTATTTTGAGATTTTGGAACATATATTGTGGATCATTGTAGTGTACCTATTTTGGATATTTTTTTAGAACATGTAACATCATGTATCATTTTTTTATATGACATATGGTAATTGATATTTTCAGTCTTCTACTATTTATTTTAGCTTAATTGTCTTTACTTCTTCTGCTATTGTATTCTTATTTATTCATTTGTGTTACACTCTTCCAATGAGGGAATTTTTTCCCCACTATCACACCCTAATCCCTCATTTCTAGTTGGATGCCTTTGGAATTTTGGTAAATGTGCTTGAGTCTATGGGGATAACCAGGTACGGGGCACCAGTTGAGTGTTATCTGGATCTAGGACAATACAAAGTGGTATCAAAGGATTTATTTCCTTTTTTTATTTACTGATTAGCAAAGATATAAAGGAAATAGAATTTAGTAATTTTCTATGCCTGGGAGTAGCTACCCCTTGAACAGGGAAAATATAAATTACCTGTAATGAAATTGTAGTTTTTGGATTTTGGGCTATTATAGTTGATTCAATTTCAAAATAGGGTGACACACGTGTTTTGTGCTGTTATTATCGATATAATTGATATTAAATTTTTTTTCACCCCATTGAGAAGAGGGTATTCCATATCATTCATCATATATGCACTTGTTATAAATCACTTTTCATGTATTCTTTCCATGCAATTTAGAGAGCATTTATGATTTCATGCTACCGTGAGAGATTTAGTGCTAGATATGCAAGCTAATGGGATAGGTTCCATGATAGATATTCCTATTATTGTGATAGGTGTATTGGTATGTCTTATGGTTGAATTGGATAAATTCAAAAAAAATTCCCCTAGGGAGTGTTGTCCCTCTTGGATCGGAATTTTGTGGATCACATTTCAACCGTGGGATGTAGATCTTGTTGTTATGTGATATATGTGGATAACAAGCATTGATTTGTCGGGAGTATGGGCCCCCATGTATTTTAATTTGGAACACTGTTGCCTTATTATTTCAAAAATATGGGTTTTGTGGAAATTTATGAGGCATACTATCCAGAAACCCAAACAACACAGTGTGTGATGGTATGAACACACTCCATGTGTTCTTCTATTTGGGATGAAAATAACTTTTTTTGTACATGTTGTGTACTCTGAGTACAAGTCGTTTGGTTTTTAACCATGTATTTAGATATGTGGGAGATATAATGGGTTATTGAGTTTTGATCAGAACATTCCATGTTACCTATGTTCACCCTATATGGTTTTACATATGTAGCCTCGTGTTTCTGTGCCCATGTAAAAGTACATGGCCAATAGGGAATACATGAGTACACATCGTGTCTTATCATGACACAATGTGTATCTAAGATGTTTACATGACCAAGGTAGGTGTAGTAACACACCAATTTAAGATATTAAGTGTGTGAACCATGTATAGTCCCAACATGCGATGTGCGTAGGTGTGTTTACATGCCCAGGATGGTAGGAGTACACGACTATGTATTGGATTAAGTGTACACACTGTGTATAGTTTCTACACACTGTGTACTCTTCATTTGTAAAATGTTTAGTATTTTCTTCTCCTATTTAGTTATTTCACTCTTGAACTGCATACCATGACGAATAAATTATAATGACGTGTATGTGCGGGAAATTATAGAGAAATTCCACCCTGATGACCTTCGATCATATGCCAAGAGAGTATAGTTGTTCATACCCCGAAGGGGGTAGGCCATGGGCTACTGGTGGACCCTCAAGTCATGCTAGTTACAACACCAGCTATTATACTGCACATAGGTGCTATGTTAGTTTTCCGTGAAGGATTTATAATGTCTATTAAAACCATTTAGGTATCACCAAAACCTTCCACATCTATGGAAGAATTGACATGAGTGTTCCAGCAGCAGCATCCACCCATATTTTCTAGGGATGGTGGACAAAAAGTGGCAGATCCATGGCTAGAGGCCATGTTATTGATATTCGAACATCAAGATAAACCTACTAAGAGGAAGTTAAAGCTCACAACTTATATGTTGTGTTATTACACCATGATGTGGTGTGATGTTACCACACAGACATTGAGTTAGTGGGACATGGCATGGGACTATTATCAGTTAGTCTTATATGAATAATTCTTTCCCGATACATTGAGGGATAACAAAGACCATGAGTTTATGAATTTGAAGCATGAATCATTATTAGTTATGAATTACTATGCCTGGTTTACTATGCTCTGGTGCTTCTCACCTATTCTGATGGGTGATGATCTATCAAAGGCTAGGGGATTCGAAGATGTTCTTAGGTGCGACATCCACTCGCAGGTAAATATATTCCAGCTAACTACTTTATCAGATATGGTGAAACATATGATGACTAAAAATAGGAATCATAGGGAATCTTGAGGTTCAATCTAGGGTAGTTTGAGATTAAGATCTAGTGAAATTTTGAAAGGTATCCAGAAGCATATTTTGGAGCACACATGCGGTGAATCTAGAACTCAGAATGTATCTTCTGGTAGCCATGTGAGGTGCTTCGAGTGAGGAGGAATTGGGAATAGTAGACCCCAGTGCCTGATAGACCCTTTCAAGTGCCTAGATTGAGGAAAGATGGGCCACAATCAACGTTTCTTCAGGACATTTCCACAAGAATCTTGTAAGGGAGGGTCTTCACCAACCCCACGTTCACGAGAAGGGTCATCAGCATCTCACGAGTATGGGAACTAGAATGTGTCAGGCCATTCTGGAAAAGGTAGTAGTCATGGTTGAGTTATACAGACCCTAGGGTCTCAATGATTGAAGGTGAGTCATCTTAGGGTAGCTAGGCAGTGTCTTAGGGTCATAGTACTAGCCAGAATTATATAGTGCAACAGACCAGGCAGGAGCAGGATCCTTGAACTTATACTATCATTCGTACAATTCTAGTCTCCTCTATTTTAGCTTATGCACTCCTTGATATAATGGATTCACAAAGTTTCATATTTTTACCTGTTGTATATATCCTAGGGATCTGTTTTTTCACTTGTGATGATATTTTGAAACTAGACACTTCGTTAGGGATTAGAACGACCGGTGTGTGAAAGTTCAAGGAGTGCACCCTTGAAATTGGTGGGTGTCACATAATTTGGATCTTTTTGTATTAGAGATGACAGGATTTGATGTTATACTCAGAATGGATTGGTGAGGGTCTTTCCATTCCTTTGTTTATTTTTATCTCCATAGGGTGAGTCTCATGTCACCAAAGGGATTATATTTTTATACAAGGTTTAATGGGATATCCAGGCTAGCCAAGCTAGACCCGAGCATTGTGCGTTGAGTGGGATGAAGACATTGAATGCCATTTTATATCTGGATGACCATAGGACATTCCCTATAGACTTTCTTCTAGTGGTTGATCATTTTAGGTATGTCTTCCTTGATGAATTTTCATGTTTACCTCTAGTAAGAGTGGAATAGTTCTCTATCAAGAATGTACAAGTAGCTACACTAATTTCCATTCCTCTTTATCAAGTGGGTATGACAGAGTTTCAAGAGCTCAAGAGGAGGCTTTAGGATTTGGAGGTAAATGGGTGTATATGAACTAGAACTTCTCTAGGGTGTTACCGTATCCTTTTTTTCAAATGAAATATAGTACCCCTATAATATGCATGGATTGTCAAAAATTGAACCAGTTAATGGTAAATAACTAGTATCCTCTTCCATGAATAGATGATCTCTTCAATCATATTTGAGGATCTCGGGTATTCTATAAGATTGATCTGAGTTTTGGTTGTCATCATTTTCATGTTAGATCATCGAACATACCTTGCACATCTTTTTGAAGTAGATATGGTCTGTACGATTATGTGGTTATGACATTCAGTCTCATGAATGCTCCAGCAGTCTTCATGGAACTGATGAATTGAGTGATCCATCCCTATCTTGATTCTTCTGTGGTAGTTTTAGTGGTCCCCATCATGGTATATTCTAAAAAACGACATGACCATGCCACAAATCTTGAGATCGGTTTGAATACATTGATAGTGCATCAGTTATTTGATTAGATCTTAAATTTTCACTTCTGGATAGATCAAATATGATTCTTGGGTCATGTAATATCAGAAACAGGAATATCAGTGGACCCAGAGAAAGTGAGATTAGTAGTTACCAAGGAGAATCTCAATAATTTCTTTGAGGTGTAGATTTTTATAGTGAAGGTTGGTTACAACATTCATTTAACAAATGACTTCTCATGCATAGCAGTGTCGATGACAGTCTTTAAAAAGAAGGGTGTAAAGTACATATGGTCATATTCATGTGATACTGACATTAAAGAATTAAAATGGATGGTGAAGTCAGTAATGATACTGATTTTTTCAGATCCATGTAAGAGTTACACTGTGTACTATAACACATCATGTATCAGAATGGGAGCAGTGCTCATGTAGGGGGATCGAGTCATTGCGTACAGGTCTCAATAGTTGAAGCCCCATGAGAGGAACTATCTAATGTAAAATATCGAGTTATTTGTGTTTGTTCATGCCTTACTCAATTGGATACATTACTTATTGTGGGAGTGTTTTTTGGTGTACACAGACCATAAATGACTCATGTACATCCATACATCGCATGATCTAAATCTGAGGTAGAAAAGGTGGGTGGAATACATTCAGTATTTCAACTTTGAGCTTGCCTAAATACCTATAAAAGGCAATGTAGTGGTAGATGCACTATGTAGGAGGTCTCATATTTATGAAGTGCAGTAGGCTAGTAGTGACTGGCAGTAGATGGTGTTGTTATCGATGGTGCATTTGGAGGGGCACGACAGATTGGGTCAACCTTTTCTTACATCCTTAGTTATTATCTATACCTTACTGGATAGAGTGAAGATGAAGAAACTATCTGATTATGAAATCCTAGTTCTACAGGAGAGTATGTTATGGGAGTACCCTCCTCCGGGTAGGGTCGTATATGGGTTTCAGTAGACATTCTCAAGGAGCTGATGTAGCATATTCATGATTAAATTTGGGTAGTGCATCCTGGTGTCATCAAGTTCTATCGATATTTACATCTTCAGTACTGTTGGATAGAAATGAAGGGAGATGTCGCTGGTTTTTTCATGAGATGTTCCATCGGTCATCAAGTGACAACAGAACACCAAAAACCAGTGGGACTTTCCCAGTGTCTTCCTATTCCTATGTGGTAATGTAAGGATTTCACTATGGATTTTTTGATGGGTTTACCAAGGTCTCACCAAGGTAACTATGTACTATGGTTTATGGTTGATAGGCTTACGAAGGTTGAACATTTCCTACCAATCATGGATTCCATCAGTGTTGATGAGATCATGTGGTTGAACATTTATGAGATTGTATGTCTAGAAGGCTCCCACATTCTATCAGTACAGATAGGTATTATAGGTTTACTTCTCATTTCTATAAAGGGATATAGAGGGATTTGAATATATAGGTTCTTATGAGCACACCTTAAGACCACCAGACAGATGGCTAGTCAGATCAGACGATTTAAGTGCTATAGGACATGCTTTGGGCATGCATCTGGGTTTTTGGGGGTTCTTGGGAGATACATATACCCCTTTTTAGTTTTCCTTCAACAATAGATTCATGGTTACCATTCATATGGTTCAATATGTGGTTTTGTATGGTAGGACAAGATGATCACCACTGTTTTGGTTAGAGGTTGGAGAGGCAGTGATGTTGGCACCCCATCTTGTCCATGAGACCACTGAGCTAGTTTTGTTGATTCGAAATAAAATGGATACTACAAAGTCACGTAAAAAATCATATATTGATCACCATATACAACCATTGGAGTCTGTGGTTAGGGATCAAGATTTCTTACATGTCACATTGATGTTGGGAAACTATAGGGTCAGGAGACACGGTAATCATTCAACGAGATACGTCGGTCAATTTGAGATTCTACGGAGGTTCGGGCCGGTTGCCTATCGATTGTAGTTACCTCAGAGGTGTAGGGATATGCACAAAGTCTTTCATGTTACTAAGTTGTGGTGTTATTTTTTGGACCCGTCTCACACCTTTCTTCATGAGGAAGTGGAGTTTCAAGAAGATGCAGCCTATGGGAAGCATCCCATTCATATTGTGGATCATATCACAAGGGTTCTCTATGGTCTGTATGTTCCTTTGGTACAGGTTCTCTGGACGCACAACTGAGTTCAGGATGAGAATGGGGAGAGGGAGACTAACATAATATCGCAATGGTTGGAGATTTTATACAATGTCCCTTCACCATGATTTGAATAGAAATTCCGATATGAATTTCTTTAAGGGGGGGAATTTGTGAAAACCTAGTTCTTCATGGAGGTATGGATCTTTCCTTTTTAGTTTATACATAAGAAAATGTGGGAAAAGAGGTTTATGGGCCAGCTATAGGCCTGTTACACAACTTTATTGGGAACTACACATTGTGTACTTATAGGTACACACTGTGTATGGAAGGCTACACACCATGTAATACCGATACACGACCATGTGATGGTATATCCAGAATTTATAAAGTCATGATGTGTAGTATCATGTACAAGCTGTGTACATTTTTTATTGATTAAATTGTGAAGTAGTGTCATTTTTTCAGATGGATAGAAATGAACCCTGTTCGATGAGAAGCACACCCATGAAAATATGAATTGGATTTTCCCTCCTGTTTTGGCGTCTGATCTCCAATTAGAACACTATCAGATGTGTTGGATTCACCTTGGCGTGCTCTCGATTCCTCTTGAGCCTTTATTCCTGATTTATTATCTTGATCTAATAATTTATAGTAGATAATTTATATCAGTTTTGTAGATCTACTCCATTCTAGGTTGAATTAGAGCTTAATGCTGGATGAGGAGAGTTGTATGAGTATGTGGATGGTGGTCTTATGCCTTTAGTAAATTGTCATGATGTTTAAATATGCCAGAGTGTTATTCACCTACTTTTATGGTGTCTCATGAATGAATAATGAACTATGTTATTGTCTATTTATGTTTAGGTAATTAATTTTATAATTTTAGAGCATGTTTAGGTTTGTGAACCCTGATTTAGGACCACCCCATGGGTGTATTTTCCTTGGATGGTCATTTCGCTAAGAATGCTTATGAGGCTTGACTTAAATGTCCATTATAGGGTGGTTAAAAATTTATTTCCCATTATATGAATTTCCTACATGAGATAATTGTTATGTTAAGATATTTAATTGTTTAAATTGCATAGTAGGCTTGTTATATGTTTTTTCATGTGAGTTATCATTTTTTAACCATATAATAATTTAATTTACATGTGTTGGTTATTATATAAAATAATCCCACATGAGTTGATTATGTTAAGTTCATGTGATAGTTTAATTCAAAAGTGTTAGTTTTGATATGGAATGTGTAATTGAATTAAATGTTAAAAAGAGGAAATTAGAAATGGGCAATCCACCGTCTCGGTTAAAAGGAAAGGTCAGGATCATGTGAATAATTGCACCTTATATACCTTGGGTGAACCATTGTATTAGTTAAAAGATAATGGAATGGATCAAGAGGTTAATTAGGTAAAGGTTGTGAGTGAGCCATGAATAGTGTGGTCATGCTCATTAAGTCTTATTTTAAATGCGGAGCCAACCTAGAATCCATTGAGGGATACCCAAGCCAGGCTTTATTTGGAAATTTTTAAATTAATATTACATTACGAGTTGATGGTTACATTTATATGGGGGTCATCAGGCCTAGGGTGGACATTGAGAATTTATATAATTCATTGGACTTGAATAATTATATGGATGACTTACGAATCATCTTACAAGCCAAACCACAAGATTGGATTTGATCTCCACATTTAATTGGTTAAATTATCTTCTGAGACACATGTTGTGCTTAATTAGGAGTACCTACAATTTACTACTTCGATTATTATACACTACTTATTATATATATTCACTGAAAAATTGGAATAGATATTTGGTGGTTGCATACTGGGATTTAGTCTCACACCATGTTTGGGACATTCTTTTAGGCCCAAACAGATTATATAATTGTAGGTGTTGATCATGGAATGTTCTCTAATATAGGTACATAACGTGGTTCATAGGTGTAAGTGAGCCTGGGACTGAGCCAAAGCTCATGATTATTCTTAGGTTTCTTTTTTCTTTTGAGATTTCCGAACATTTATTGTTTTTCATTGCAGTGTACGTTTTTGGATGTTTTATTAGAAAATTTATCATGCTACAACATATTGAATGAAATGACATCTGGTTATTCATATTATTAGTCCTCCATTGTTTATTTAATTTGTATGTTTTTATCTACTTCTTCTATTGTATTATTATTTATTCAATTATGTTACTCTCTTTCAATGAGGGCATAGTTTCCCCACTATCACACCCTCAGTTGTCACTGCTAGTCGGTAGCCTCCGGCATTTGGGAAAATGTGCATGAGGCTATGTGGCCAACCAGGTATGGGGAACCAGTTGAGTGGAATCTGAATCCAGGACGGTACATACATAACAGAACCAACCACATGGAATAATCACAACACTATACAAGGATAACACAATACATAAGTCACATTATACTTTTATTCCAAATTTAGGTGCATAATAATTTTACCAAATATCTAAAATTATCATTATAACAACTCATTGGTTAATTAAATTCCATTCTACTATTATTCATTTATTAATATGTCAAACTACACATTCAATATCAAATGAACAATTTTTTTAGATCCTTCCCAAGATCATATATTCCAATTTAATTCCATACTTCCAAAAAAAACTAGAATGATTTCATAGAATACAATAACCAACACATAGAAAGTAGCACCACGTGACAACCCATTACTCTCTTACCAATAATTCCACATGATCACCAATTCATAGCCACATCCCTTTTCCAAAGACACACTGCATTATGATAACACAACCTCCATCGCATACCAATTTCACCACTGTACCCTTACACCAATCACATCCCTACTACATAAAAAACCTCATCCACTACCCCCAAATATCACAAAAGAATCACATTAAATTATTTATATCCATAAATACAACCCACAACACACAATCATGTCCAAAAAAATGTTACCGCACATAATAGTGGAAAATATACGTTCAGATTTGGATGGTTATCCCTTAATAAATTTTAATTAATTTAGAGTGTTATCATAGAAAAATTAAATTTCATGGGCATCTATTTTTTAACTAATTGTATATGGTTAACCAAATATATGATATGTGACATAAAAAACCACATAAAATTCATTTATTATACATCCCATGAACTAATACACAACCATGGTCTCCAAATGGTTATGATTTTCAAAGGTTATTTAACCCATACAGTTCATAACATTGATCAAAATATCAATAAAATAGTTTGATCATATATCACATTCCCCAACCCCTTTATATTTTATTAAAACTATTAGATTATATTATATTAAATCTAATGAAACCATATTCAAATGTGCTGACAATAAGAAACCCATCAAGTATGAAACACATAATTATAAATGAAGGAAAACCCTACTTGGGGGAAGATATGATTAACACATTCTTATTGAGCCAGAACAGGGGGTTCCCATGTACCATGAAAATCCACCATGGAAAACATGATATAAGGGATACAACATAATGGAATGAATATTTGAAGAAGAGTGTATTGGGGTGTATCATACTAGGGGAAAACAATAAGGGAGATCAAGGAAGGAAGATATATCAGCCTTTGTTAATTATAAATGAAACATTACTTTAGATATGTTTTAGGCATTCCATTAAAGTATGATCCATTTAGGAAAAAAAAATTTGACCAAATAAAATCCCTCACACACTTAGTAAAATAATATATGATTTATGGGTTTTAATTGGTCTCAAATCCCAACAAACAAGGAATTAAAAGTTTTTTACCTTAAGGAAAACATCAAAGGGTAGAAATTGAAACCAAAAACACTATTCAAGAGTCACTACTGGATGGGGAACCATTGGGAAAGACACTGATAGAAGAGGAACCTCTCAATGGTCTCCGTTCGTGAGGTACCGTGATGTGACAAACAATTCGGTGAGTCTGGTTCAGCGAGTCACTTTTATGTGAGGCACTGCACGATGAGGAAGCACTCAACGAGGAACCAATCACAAGTCATTGTTCTCGAGATACTATTAGGCATGAAAAATTATGTGATTTAACATTCATATAGTCACCATTAGGGGAGGTGCGCTCGATGAGGCACCACTCACGAGTCACCATTTGTAAGATGACATAATGTTAGAAAATATTCAATGAGTCTCTATTTTGCAAGGCACCACTAGGTGAGTGACCACCAGTGAACAGCTGCTACGGTGAAAACTCTAGGGGGACACAACTAGTGTGATATGAATAGGATGACACCACCAGGGTGAAACACTATTGGTGTTAGACAACATTAGACAAGTCACTACTAGAAGATGCACTACTAGATGAGGAACCGTTGTGCGAGTGACCATTGGGTGAGTGATTGACAGTGAGAAACTGTCAGCGAGTGACCACCATAGTTAAACTACCAAGGTGACACACCATTTCTGTGAGACACCATTGGATGAGGAACTACTGGATAAGCACTTTTGGATGATGAACCACTGGTTTAGTGACTGAAAAGGTTAGATACCGCCACTGTGACATCGCTAGGAGTGACGCTGATGGAAAACATGGAAAACCGATAATTTTGAAAACTGTTGGAAAGAGTCGCCTTGATCTCCCATAACACCGCAAACACTAGATTCTCACAAACTAGTGGACTAGAGAGGTGTGGTCTATGGCATTATATACCTCTCAATGAGATTTCAAAACAAACTATGAAGGAACGAGTGGTAAGGACTGGAATACCATCCCTTGAGATGCCTCTCATCGATATCATAATGCCTGGGACACACCAACCAAAATGAAACCATATATTTGGGAATATTCCTCCCAATCATTTAAATAGTCACATCTATAGGTATAACACATCTAGTGTGCAATTCAGAACAATCAAACAACCATATTTAAACCATGTAAGAGAGAGAATTCAAAAAACAATCATCATATTATTTCATATGGATGGAATTGTTTTAGATTTGGGAAAACATTATTTTACCTTTTATTTCCAAAATTTTACTTAGACATTCAATTGAATGAATATCTATACATGCATTTTCACCATTCGTTATTTAAAAAAATTTAAATTCAAAACATTTAAAAAATATCATGAAGAAACAGATTTCCATTCTTGAGAAACAATTTATTAACAACATAGAAAACCTATTTATGACACTTTATTGATCCATATTGGTGAATGAATTTAAAATATAAGGATGATTCTTCAAATGGTATATTAATTTTCATACATGTATCTTAAAATTCTGTATTGTAACTTGATATGTTTGGAAAATATTATTATTAAAACTTTACAATGAAAGATATTATTTTAAAACAATTTCAGTCAGCTTAGAAAACTTTTTTGAGTTAAAACATATTTTTGAATTCATCTGATACCATGGTATTTATCAAAATAATCTTTATTCAAGCACTTTGAACAATTTTTTTTAAAGAACTTTTCTACAACATGTTTCCATATACCACTAACATATATTGGAAGGGTTCAATCATTCAAAATATTTATTACATTATACTAAAATAAATCTATCATTCCTTTTAATATGTTAATATTGACACAATTTAATGTAAAATTTAGAAAACATGAATTAAAAAAATGCAAGATTCTGAATCTTGGTATGATTTTTAAACAGACCATATAATCCAATATTAAAAAATTTCCATGTTTGTCATCAAAATATTTTTTAAAAGGAAAATACTTATGAAGAAATTGAAAGGGGTTCAACATTTCATATTTTTATTTTTCACTAGTGCATGTCAGTACATCTAGGAGTTTGAAATATCATTTTTCTACAAATTATATAGTCAACCTAGCTTAAAAAACATATACATTACAAAATTTTTTCATAATACTTAAAAATAATACAAAAATACGCCTAATGACCATAGTTGGTATAGTGACTTGAGAATGTGGGAACATAAAAACTAGTACATAAGTAATCTACATCATCTCCCCTTAGGTTCTTCATGACTAAAACCCTTCAAATAAATATCAAACATATTACATATCATCATAACCTTGTGGAAAGGAAACATAAAAGGTTTAAGCTCAAATGCTTTCTAAGGGTAAATAAGGGATACATGTAAGCATAAACATGAGCATAAGGGTTTGAGAATGTGATCATGAAAATATAATATTCTACCCTACATATAAAAGATCATATATGTTGGAACCATGGTCTTCTATGCATGATTTGGAGTATGGTTTGTGTTTGTTTTCAATCCTCAGTGGAAGTTCAGAATGTGTACCGGCAAAAAGATCATACAGTTCTAGCAGACAATAGTATTGAAGGTGGCGTCGTTTTCTAGTGTTTGCCAAATTTTTGGGCCTGAAAATCGAAAAATGGAGAAAAGTGTTTTTGGCAAAGAGACTTGAGCGCCGTGTACTTGAAAGAGAGTAAACTTGTGTGCCATATGTTTTCAAGATCAGAACATGGGAAAATGGAAAAGTGATAAGGGCTGTGCAGGTTTTGGGCTGGTCGCACAAGTGACCTACGCACCGTGAAGAGACTTGTGCACCGATGCCTAAGAGGACTGGAAACTTGCGTGTCTATTGTTTTTCAATATTATAACTTCAAAATATGGAAAAAGAAACAAGGTCGCAAAAAGTATTTGTGTGGTCGCGCATGGGAGTAGTGCGAAAGAGGCTAGGGAGGATGAACTACGTGCCGGAACCTGCGCGCTGAGGGAAGACTTGTGTGCCACCGTGTAGGGGATCTAGTTTGCCTAAAAATAGAGGACCCTCCTCCTCATTTGTAATGAAGTTCGAGAATTAGTGATTTTTTGAGATCTCATCGCGCAAGTGGTTGAGTCGCACAAGTGGTTGTTGGGTGGCTCATGTAGAGGCTACGCGCCGGTTTTTGGTTGCACATCCAAAGTGGTTTTGGATTTAGAGGCGCTGAGTTGCGCAAGTTTGGAGTTCAAAGAGGTAGTGGCACGCAAGTGGTTTGGAGCCACCTGTGCACCGAGTTTGTACCGTGCAAGTGACTTGCGCGCCATTCTTGAGACTTGTGTGCCGATCTTGGAGAATCGCTCCAGGGTTGTTAAAGTACATTCATCCTTTTGAAGCTGCACGAAAGATGGAGGATCATCTGGTACCCTCAGCGCAAAGTGAGATTCGTTTTCCAGTGAGAGTTGTACTTCAACAGAGCATCTACATACAATAGTGGATGAATTCTTATGCAATGATGAAGAGACCTTCATATATATAAACTGAGAGTGACTTCACCAAGGGAAGTGAGCTAGGGGGAGTCAACGGGACTTACCCCAGGGAAGTAGTGAGCTATCCCTGAGCCGTTGTAAAGGAAGTGAGCTGGGGATAGAGTGATTTTTCCCGAACCATTGTAATCCAGATCTAGTTATGATTAGTGGAATTTGGTATGACCGACAACTTGTCGGCGTATGCTCCTTGGACGTAGCCCTTAGTGGTGAACCAAGTAAAAAGTGTTGTGTCTTCTCTGTGCATGTGAATGTTTACTTTCTGATCATATTCATCATATAGGTTCAAAAAGTTCCTACCAACATGGGAACAAGATCCATCACATTAAAAGAAAAAGTTGTCACCCTGAATCACCCCTCCCCTCTCAGGGTATCTCAGGGTCCTTCAAGTTGTATCAGAGCGAGGTTGTTGATGTTGAATCTATCATTTATCTTCATGGAGAATGCAATCAAGGTCAGGGGAGTCCGTCACTTCTATGGAAGTAATTTCTATATCTGGAAGAACATAATGAGATCTCATCTAAGATATCTTCACAAAGAATTTCTCTTTTCTTCTGTTCAAGGAATACAAGTCAATGATCCAACAGGCCTGGCTATGAATGAAACAGAAAGGAAAATTCTTGATGCAGATGATGAATCACAAAATGCACTCACTACAGCCCATTCTGATCAGATCTACCTCAAGGTGATGAATTTCACCCCAGGAAAATTCATGTGGGACAAACTCAAGAATATTTATGATGGAGATAGCAAAGTGAAGGAGGAAAAACTGCAAGTGCTGCACAATCGGTTTGATGATCTGAAGATGCATCCAGACGAGAATGAAGACTCATTCTTCAATCGAATTACTTAAGTGGTTGGAGCAATTCGAGGTCTAGGAGAAGAAATCAAAGGCATTGATATTGTAAAAAAAATATTAAGAAGACTTCCACCTCTGTACAATGAAAATGTGTTAGCCCTTGAGGAAAGAGATCTTTCCAAACTTTCTCTGGATGATCTATTGGCCGGCTTGGTAGCATATGAAATGAATGTCAAACAAGAAGATGTTATGACTCATGTGAGAAAGGAAATGGCATTAAAGAACCTAGATAAAATGAAAATATCAAAATATATTAGTGGTGAACATGACGAAGAAAAAGAAATTCCTTCTCTCATTGCAAAGAAGTTCCATAAGGGAAAAGGGAAATTCAAAGGGAAGTTACCTATCGCATGTTTTCGTTGTGGAAAAGTAGGGCATATTGCCTCTCAGTGCTTAAGAAAGATAAATGATGAAGATATTGAAGATGAAAGTTTCGAGAAGCCTCGGAGAAGGTTCTTCAAAAAGGGAGACTTCAAATTGAGAAAGAAATTGCAAAGGAAGAGTTTTTTCTGTGAAGAGGAAGAAGATGATAATGAATTCTGTGATTAAGAAGAACCAGAATTCAAAACTGGGAACCTTGCTCCCATGATGGCCACTATTGAAAATTCAGAAGATAGTGGTGGAGAAAAACAACTAAGAACTTCTGTAGATCCTGAGATCCAACTTAAGGATGTAGTTAGTAAGCTTAAGATTAAATGTAAGAGTTGCAATAAGTGGAAATCAATTGTAGAAGATTCAACTGAATATGTTGGTCAACTTGAAGCTGAATTTGCACAACTGGAAGAATTTGTGAAGGTACAATCTAAAATAATTGAAAGCAATGACGATGTAGTGGATCTAATGATGAGAATTGAAGAGCAGGAAACGGTCATCAATGGCCTCACCTCTAGACTAGATGAAAAATACAAGACTTCTGAGGGTCATAAGGAGGACGTTGTTACTCTAAGGAGTCACCTTGAGACTGAATCAATTCCAAAATAATCGAGGAAGAAAATACAGTTTGGAAGATTATCAGATACAGAATTACTAGTAAGAGCCAAGTGCTGTTCATATGGGGTTGGAAAAATCTTGAGTGATCAAAGACCCGCTTGCATGGGAAAGAGTGGAATTGGCTATCAGGCTGAGACATCAACTGCAGGAAGTGAAAATATCCAAAAGAATGATAAGATGAACTTTGAACATGTTGAAACATTGACTAATGTGCTGAAAAAGGAACCCTCAATCCAAACTAAAAGGAGAACTGAAAATTATCCTCAAACATTCAGAAATGATAAACAGTCTAACTATTCTCCCAAGGAAGAAGGTATGAGGATAAATTCAAGTGAGAAGACATTTCCACTCATGAAGTTTCACTTCTGTGGCTATCTGGGCCATACCATGTCTTATTACGAAGAGGCAATAAGCTATCAGAATGGAGAAGATATAGAAGTTCAACAAAGGAGAACAAATTCATATCCTAATTCTTATAGAATATACAATTTCTATATATATTGTTATCTTTGTTCTAACATTGGTCATAAGGCTGCTAATTGTAGGCAGAAAAGGGACATGGAAACCTCATACCGATGTTCAATACAAGTCAAGTCTCGTCAGCAAGACAGTGTTGCTCTTTCAAATAGGTTTTCTCCTCTCAAAAACATTTCGACTATGAAGAACCTGGGTATGCGGAAGATATAATTGAAAGGCCATCAGTACTTTATACTCAATCCAGTGTCTCATGGAAGGAAATGAAGAATATTGAGAAATCCAACCTTGCAGAGGTGGCCCTCAAAGCTACAAAGAACAACAGTCCCTGGATTCTGGATAATAGTTGTTCATCTCATATGACAGGTAATGTCACCCTACTAACAGATATCAAAACGAAGGTTGATGGTACAGTACAATATGGTAATTATGGAGCTCTGAAAATCAAAGGGAGTGGAAGTACCTAATTAGCTAATAGAGAACTAAAGAATACTGAAGTCCTTTACGTAGATATCCTACGCAATAATCTCCTCAGCGTGAGTCAACACTGTGACTTGGGACTTATAGTTAGTTTTAATCCGAAAGGCTGCACTATCAAGGGAAAGATAGGCAGTTCACTTATTAATGGATTCAGAATAGAAGGCAACTTGTATCAGGTTGATAGTGAAGAAAATGTATGCTACATGACTGTTGAAGAAGAAAAACATTTGTGGCATCGGAGACTGGGAAACATAAATCAGAAAAAAATGGAGAAAATATAAAAATTTAGAATTTTCATTGACATTGCCAACCTGAAGAGTGAACGTGAAATGTTTTGTGATTCTTGCATTCATGGGAAGCTGGTCTGCAGTTCATATCGGCTAAAGAAGAAAAGGGAATCTCACCTTCTTGATCTGATTCATACAGATGTATGTGGGCCGATAAATGTTGATGGAACTCATGGATAAAGGTACTTTGTCCTTTTTATAGATGATTACAGTAGAATGACATGTGTGATGGTCATTCAGAGGAAAGGACAAGTCCTTGACTGAATGAAAACATATCGGCGAATCGCCAAAAATGAAACTGGACGAACAATCAAAGTGTTGATATCTGACAATGGGGTTGAATACACATCCATTGAATTTGAAAATTATCTGGAGAAGAATGGGATACAGCATGAGGTAGCTACTATGAGAACTCCACAACAAAATGGAGTTGTTGAACATAGGAATCGACAGGTGAACAGCATGGAACAAACTATGCTGATTGAGAGTCGTATTCCACGACATTACTAGAAAGAGGTTGTTCAAGCTTCAATGTACATTCAGAATCAAACAGGAATTTATATGGTTGAGACGAAGACACCATATGAATTGTGTCATGGAAGGATGCCCTCTTTAAAATAATTTCATGTCTTTTGAAGTAAATGCTTCATCAGTAATAAAGAAGGAAATCAAGGGAAGTATGGCGACAATGCAGATGAAGGAGTTTTCCTCGGTTACTCAATGAATAGCAAAGCCTACAAGTGTTTCAACAAGCGTTTAGGAAGGATTGTGGAAAGCAGTGATGTAATGATAATTGAAGATAAAACCACAAATGCTTCACGGACGTCATATGCTGATGTGATAGAAAGTCAGGAAGAAAGTGAACATGAAGAAAATAAAAATGAATAAATAGAGGAAGCTGTACAATACACTCAGTAGTCACATCATGATTTTAACTCAGAAGAAGAATTTAAAGAAGAAATTGTGGCTAAAGAGAATGTAACTGAACCTCGTAGGAGAAATAGAAGAGCTGAGATTGATCCATCCAACATAATTGGGGACACGAGTGCACCCACTCAAACAAGAAGGGTGAGGAATAACACTCAATCTGCATTTCTATCTGTTGTAGAGCCATCCTGATTCGAAGAAGCTGCAAATGATGAATCTTGAGTGAAAGACATGAATTATGAATTAGATCAAATTGACAAGAATTAGACATGGGATCTTTTCTAGAGACCCAAAGGTAAGAATGTGATCGGTACAAAATGGATCTTGAAAAATGAGGTTGATTATAATGGAAGTTTCATCAGAAACAAGGCACGACTGGTATGTAAAGGATACTCCTAGATTGAAGGCATTGATGTTGAATAAACCTTTTCTCCAGTGGATAGACTAGAGTCAATCAGTATTTTTCTTTCCATGGCACTCTAAAGATGATATAAAGTATATCAAATGGATGTCAAGACAACATTCTTGAATGTTGTACTCAAAGAAGAAGTCTACATTGAACAACCAGTGGGATTTGTTTTGGGTACTGATGAAACAAAGGACTGCAAACTGAAGAAAGCTCTATATGGTTTTAAGTAGGCACCACGGGCGTGGTACTCGCGGCTGCATTCATATCTCAAGAACATGGAATTCAAAAGAGGAGGAGTATATCACAATATCTATATGATGAATTATCCAAAAGATCAATTCATGGTTCTAGTCTACGTTGATGAAATCGTATTTGGTGGCAGCAGGCAGAAATCAGTGGACGAATTTGCCAACCACATGAAATCATAATTTCAAATGTCTATGATTGTGGAGCACACATATTTTTTGGGGCTGCAGGTGATTCAAAAGAAGGAAAACAATTTCATTTCTCAGGAAAGGTATGCAAGAGAGGTGCTGAGTAAGTTTAATATAAAAGACTCCAAACCAATGTCAACTCTGGTTGCAGATGGAAATAAACTTGGAAAGCATGAGGATGGGGCCTCTGTTGTTCCCACCATGTACAGGAGGATCTTTGGGATCCTACTATACCTGACAGCGACACGACCAGATATTGTCTTTTCCATATGCCATGCGGCCCACTTTCAGAGTAATCCCAAGGAGGAACATATGGTGGCAATAAAAAGAATCATGAGGTACATTCATGGTACGCATAACTTCAGGTTATTTTTTTCTGCAGGCATGGAAATTGAATTATCAGCATTTTCTGATGCTGACTGGGCTGGTGATGTAGTAGAAAGAAGTCCACTAGTGGTGGAGCCTTCTATATTGGGTAGAAATGTTTTGGCTGGTTGAGCAAGAAATAAGAAATTACTTCTCATAGAACTACTAAAGCTGAGTATATCTCTTCCACAAAGGCATGCACTAAACTACTATGGATAAAGAAATAATTAACAGATATTGGTGAAGAGGTGAAGAAACCAATGGTGATTTACTATGATAACAAGAGCGCAATTGATCTGACGAAGAATCCTGTTCAGCATTCCTGTACGAAACATATTGAAATCAGGTATCACTTTATCAAAGGAAAAGATGAACAATGGGTGATTAGAATGGATCATGTGGGAACTGATGAGAAATTGGGTGATATCCTCACCAAGCCACTGTCAGCGTCGGTGTTGGAGAAGCATCAGTTGAACCTCGGTGATCAGCAACCTCCTAGTGCATAAGGAGGTTATGCAATACCCCTCTCCATGATTATGATAACTGTTTTTATTTATTTATGGATGTGATGTAGGTTTTTGGGTGAGATACTATCCAGGGGGGGTATGGTTTAAGCTGCACATTAAAAAAATTACCAGGATTTGGGTTTATTGTCAATGGGGGAGAAACGAATAAATTCAGGCTTGTTCAGACTTGTAATTCTCCTGTGACACAATGCGAATTCAGTGTTAGGATGAGAAGGATAAGAAGGAATTCATCAGTTGTGTAATTATTCTTGGTAATCATTGAGAATTACAAAACAGTGGAACCCAATTCAAGATTCCTCTCTTTTTTTCTACACCGAGCACTTATCACGTAGACTTAGAGTGTTGGATGAGGTGATTCTTGTGTTTTTGGTATGCACATGGATGGAGATCTATTGAATTTATTTTCTGATTCCCAACAAACCCAAAGGGGAGATTGTTGGAGCCTTGTTCATCTATGCATGATTTGGAGTATGGTTTGTGTTTTTTGTCAATCCTCAGTGTAATTTCATAATGTGTACCAGCAAAGCGATCATATAGTTCAAGCAGAAAATAGTATTGAAGGTGGCGTCGTTTTCTAGTATTTTCCAAATTTTTGGGCCTGAAAATCGAAAAAAGGAGAAATGTGTTTTTGGAAAAGAGACTTGAGCGCCGTGTACTTGAAGGAGAGTAAACTTGCGCGCCATATGTTTTTCAAGATCAGAACATGGTAAAATGGAAAAGTGATAAGGGCTGTGCAGGTTTTGGGCTGGTCGCGCAAGTGACCTGCGCACCGTGAAGAGACTTTATGCCGATGGCTAAGAGGATTGGAAACATGCGCCTGTATTGTTTTTCAAGATTATAACTTCAAAATATGGAAAAGGAAAGAAGATCACATAAAGTATTTGTGTGGTCGCGCAAGTGAGTAGCGCGACAGAGGCTAGGGAGGATGATCTGTGCACCGGAACCTGCACGCCGAGGGAAGACTTGTGTGCCACCGCGCAGGGGGTCCAGTTTGCCTTTAAATAGAGGACCCCCCCTCCTCATTTGTAACGAAGTTCTAGACTTAGTTATTTTTCGAGCTCTCATCGCGCAAGTGGTTGAGTAGCGAAAGTGGTACTTGGGTCGCGCAAGTAGAGGCTGCGAGCCGGCTGTTGGTTGCGCGTCCAATGTTGTTTTGGATTTAGAGGCACTGAGTCGCGCAAGTTTGGAGTTCAAAGAGGCAGTGACACGCAAGTGGTTTGAAGTCACATGTGCGCCGAGTTTGTACCACGCAAGTGAATTGCGCACCATTCTTGAGACTTGCACACCGATCTTGCAGAAGCGTGCCAGGGTTTTTAAAGTACATCCGTCCTTTTGAAGCTGCACGAAAGCTAGAGGATCTTCTGGTACCCTCAGCGTACAGTGAGATTCATTTCTTGGTGAGAGTTGGACTTCAACAGAGCATCTACATACAAAAGAGGATGCATTATTATGCAATTATGAAGAGACCTTCATGTCTATAAATTGAGATTGACTTCACCAAGGGCAGTGAGCCAGGGGGAGTCAACGGGAGTGACCCGAGGGAAGCAGTGAGCAATCCCTGAACCTTTGTAAAGGTAGTGAGCCTGGGATAGATTGATTGTGCATGAACCATTGTAATCCATAGCTAGTGAAGATTAGTGGAATTTGGTACGACCGACAACTTGTCGGCATATGCTCCTTGGACGTAGCCAATAGTGGTGAACCAACTAAAAAGTGACGTGTCTTCTCTGTGCATGTGAATGTTTTATTTCTGATCATATTCATCATACAGGTTCAACAAGTTCATACCAACGTGGGAACACGATCCATCACATTAAAAGAAAAAGTTTTCACCCTGATTCACCCCTCCCCTCTTAGGGTGTCCCAGGGTCCTTCAATATACATGAATCATGGAATAATGCATGAATGTTCATAGGACATGGATAAAAAAGTAAGTAAAGGAAATATTTCATGAATGCATAACATATATGCAAGAAATGGAATTATGGAAACACATAAGAATATAAATATTTCCATAGCATCAAAGGCATAAATGCCAAGACCATATTTGTGGAAAAATTCCATTACTGAAATTGTTGAACCCGCATTCCAACACTATGTTACTGAACCATGTAAACCCTTTTTCCAACCCAATATTACTAAAACTAAGTAAACTCTAGTTCCCGCCCCATATTACTGAAATGAGTTAAACCTCATTCCATAACAATAAAGTTGAACAGAGTAAACCCTTGTTCCAACTCTGTCTTATAGAACCGAGTAAACCCTCAATCCAGCTATGTCTTTTAAATGAGATATAAATATTTACCCAAGGCATTGGAGGGAGATATAGGCCTCACCCATCACATAATGAAAACATACATACATCTTTCAATAGACAATAAATGAACATATGATAACCCATGAAATGAAATGGGTATCATAAACATTTAGACAAATAAGAACCTATGGAAAGAGATAGGTTTCATAATCATTTCATCATAATAATATCCTATGAAAAGAAGTGAGTTTCAAAAGAATATAACGCTTGAATGCAACAGGGGTTTCATAAACATATAACCCATAAAGGAGAAATGGTTTCCATAAAGACCATGACATTGAGAATAACTCATTAATAGAAAGGATATTAATGGAACATTTAGATAAATTCCTAGAAAGGAATGAGTAACATTAATAGATATCATCTTAGATGGAAAATAATTTTGAAATATACTCTAAAAATATTTCTTGAGTAAAATATATGTAATTGTTTGAAAAAATCTTTTCAATACATAAAACAATTTGAAAATAATTTTCTTATAAAATACATTTAAAACATATAAATATAACATGAAATCAATTTGGAAAACTTTTTACTTGAAAAAATTTAAAATAAGACTCAAAACATTTTAAAAACATTTTTCATTGAAAAAACGTGGAAATTTTTATAGAAATATTGAAAATAGTTTGAAAACCCTTTCATTGATAATACTTTCAAAACATATAAGGAGATATTGAAATTTTTTAGAAAATAATTTTTCTTCAAAACAAATAAAGAATCTTGAAAACATTTTGAACCCAACTTCGAATTTTTTTTTCATGAAAATAACTTTTTAAAATTATTTTCTTATATATTATCATTTTTTACAATGCAAAGGGAGCTTTGAAGAAATGACAATGTGTAAATCCATACATGTCGTATGAGTTTAAAAGAACAATTTGTTTACACTATAAAAAGAATAAAAAAGTGCCTTATTCAGAAAGAGAAAATAATATTCCATTTAATATATTAGTAAAAGTAAAAAAAGGGTAAAAATTATTTTTATATATTATAAGGGAACAATATAATTTTCATGGAAACACTTTTAGAAAACATAGATTTCTGAATGAAGAGAGGGTAAAGATGGGGTTTCCTAAAAACACTTTCATAACTATCTTATGTACCAAAGTGTAGGAATATGCTACCAATACATGAGTATAACATGAATAACATAGGAGGAGGAAGCTCAGGAATACTCATTAGAGATGGATAATAATATTATATCAATGTAATGCATAAAGATACACAATTTAGGAAACGGATGAGATTGTCCCAATAGACTCTTTTAACTCCCTAACTTGGGATCACACTCCACATGTATGAAAAGGAAATTACATGTTTCTTAACATATCATTAAAATAATTAAATTAATGATATAACATGTAAAATGTAAGTATATACACCTTGATGAAGAGTTTTTGTGCATGTAAAACATGAATCTTAAAGAAAGAAAATTGAGAAAACTGTTTTAGTAATTTGGTAACTATTGAAAGATAAACCCCATCAAGGAAGGATCATAAAATGGAATATGAATACCCAAAACCTTATGTTAAATATAAACATTATACAATCATGTGAAGTTTATAAACCACAAAAAATGACTGTGTGGTGAACATAGCTTGTATCTCACAAAAATTAGAAGTGTGATGAAAATCCCCTTACCTTGTGTCTTAACTCTGTCCATACTCAAAAAATAATCGTGTATAACAATAATAAATTTATTATAATTATTTTACAGAAAAATATTTTTATATATAATAAAATATATGGTTTTATTATAACCTTATATTTCCCACTTGTTAATGATCCTATGTTAAGGTTTCACTTCAGGTAATATTCACTTGGTTCTTCACATGTTTCTTAATTTCTTATATCATTGATCCTTATAGATATATCATGATAATTAAGTGTAGAAAATGACATAAATATCCTTTATATATATTATAAGTTTATTATAATAATCTATATCATAATGATGTATATAATGGAATACATCATTCATAGAGATGGTAAGTTGTACATATACATGAACGTTGTTTTCTGTTTTTATTATCGTATTAAAAGATAGTAAGTAAATGAAAGATGTATACATAAATACATAATTATTATATTAGCATTAATATATCATATATATCATATAATTTCATCAAACCCATCATTGATACATTTTATGTGGTGTGTGAATGAATCACATTGCTTCGAGGGGGTGATAGTTCACACTTCCTCAAACACGATTATCATATTAACACCAGATGGAAGGTAAATATATATGTATTGTCAAGGAAAAAAGAAACATAATGAGATAATAAATATAATATAATACAAATATTAATATATTTTCCATCATAATATACACCATTATTGGTGGTAAAGGAGAAATGAATGACCATTGTTTCGTGAGGCAATAGTTCGTCGTACACAAAATCAATATATTAAACATCCATTCGATGGAGGTGTGTGTATCTGTAGGTCATAAACATTTCATAATAAAATTTTAGTATATGTAGGATATAGTTTTTTTCACACAATATGGTAATAAATATAGTGAATGGG
This sequence comes from Viscum album, assembly GCA_963277665.1. Classification (NCBI taxonomy): domain Eukaryota; kingdom Viridiplantae; phylum Streptophyta; class Magnoliopsida; order Santalales; family Viscaceae; genus Viscum; species Viscum album. Next base: position 529,873,135 of record OY728120.1, on the reverse strand, counting down.
GTGGATAAGGAAAATAACGTAAAGGAGCTTGAAAGAAGACATTACATCTAAATAGGGTAACTCCTTTTGGTTTGTGCCAAAAGGATTCCTTGAGAGGGGTTCTAACCAAAGTGAGTATTCAAAGTAGAATGGAGGATTTTTTTAGGGTACATGGAAAGATATTGGACTAAAATAAGATTATTGATAGGTTTGAGGAATGGTTAGATGTGGTGGCCTTTTATAGTGAAGGAAAAGGACTCACATTGATTTTTTAGAAACAAATTAGTTGTACACATGTACATTCCTAAAAATGTCACAAAAAACCAAAAAACAACACTCATAAATAGAAGTTGTACAGAGAAATATTTACATAAAATGGTTGTTGGGAAAGATTATATGTCATTCAGACACTTAATTTTAAGGATTAATCTTTAAATAAGCTTAATTTGGCCTTAAATGCTGTGATTAATATTAATCACTTTTAGTAATCATTTTTGTCAAAAAATTAAAATCATATTATGAGAATATAAACAGTATACGAAATAAAATGGTTTCTTTCATATTTTAAAATTTAAATCACATATGTTGTAAAATTAAGATTAGTGCTAATGCTACAGATGGGACAAAATAACGGGGATTTAAAGTAAGAAAATGTTCAAATGTTTGTTAAGATTTTATATTCAGTATCAAAGTGGAATTGATTATAATGAATTTAATTGTATTATTAGATGTAATAGATTTCCTATTTGAACCTAAAACATATTTATAATATCATTTATCATTATTAATTAATTATAAAAATGTCGGTTTTTACAAAAAAAATAGTATTTTTCAATATTCATCAAAAAATGATGTTTCGTAGAAAAATCCCAAAAAAACAAAACTAGGATAATTTAGGTATTTTAAATTAAAAAAATGAATTTTATTTTTATCCAATTCAAATTATATATGTTTCTAAAATTACTTTCATTATTAGAAGTAGTTCATTTGAGAAAATGGTTTTTTAAACATAAAAAGGACTTTAACAAAAATATTATCTTTCATTGTCAATATGTTTTATTTTTATAAATTAATTATAAAAAATATTTTAAAATTATTTATTACTATTAATTAAAATTTTTATTGGATAAGTTATAATTATCTTATTTAAATAATTAAAATAATAAAAGCAATGTTTCGTAGAAACATAGTGTTTTGTGCATTTTACGCTAAGTTGGTGTTACTTATATCGCAATCCAAGTAGGTATTGAGTGTCAATGAAATGTTTGAATTTGTGTTTTAATATATATATATATATATATATATAACTATTGATAGTGTCATTTTAAATGAAAAAATATTGAAAAGTAAATCAATTTGAATAAAAAATAGTTCTCAAAATCTCGATGTATTACATTCTACCCCCCCCCCCTTAAAATGAATTTCTCCCTTGAAACTCATATAGTTTATCATAGGACTAATACTTTAATGTTTTATTCATGTAAACCCACATTGTGATAATTAATACTAAAACTTACCTTAAATAGGGAACTTTGGAGCCAAAACGGTTACCCAAAGTAACATATGTTTGGGCTTCCACATAGGAGAACATAGGTTGGGAGTGAAGATTAGACAGGGAGGAAAAATGTAAACATTTATAGGTAGTGATTGAGGTCATAAATTACAAAGAAATGAATTGTCATAGGAAATTTGAGGGTCTCAAAGTCATAAATCTGTGATGTTAACTAAATCCATTAGTTCAACATAATATATGGTATTAGGAAACCATTTTTTGTATCACTTTCAAGATTTTGATTATTTATTGATAATTTCTATAAAAAAATTTAATTAATGGGTTTTTCTTTGAAATATTTTTAATAAATTCATTACCACATAGAATCAATGTCTAGAAATTATCTTTGATGAATAAGGCACTAAAATATGCTTTTAATGGATCTTAAGGACAATAAAAAATAAAAAGTATAACAATTTTTCTCTTTTAAAAAACATTCATTAATTTATAAAAAGCAACACTAATATTTCATCATAAATATTTATTCATTATCAATAAATATACATTAACAAGGACATCGCGTAGGCCAGTGGTAGGTGTGAAACCCTTATCATCCTTCGGTCATCAGTTCAAGACCTACAGCCTTGTCGGACCTTATTAGTGGTCACCCAAAATACATGATGTAATTTTTTAAAACCACACTAATATAATATATAATATGGATGTCCTTTTAATAAGGTTAATCACTGATTAGCCTTTTAACTAAGGTTTTCAACACAAACCTAGTGCACAAATACATCCTACTAAGTTTAAAATAAGAATTTCCGGAATGAATATCCTTATAAAAATTCAAAAAGACAAAAAAACAAAAACTTATAAATAGATTCAAGAAATCAAATTAACATTGATTCCCCAGTATCATAAAGTATCTCTTGGTTGTAACATTCCAAATATGTAAATACCCTTATTTTATATTCCCATGAAATATGGTAACACCTTGAATTACAATAAAAACTTTCAAAAAACATGCATGATTCCTCATTCCAAAGTATATTGGATTTATTCTTCAATAAACAAATGTTGTGAATTTCATTATTTATAGCAGAAAGTACCTGTAAACAAGTCCTTACTTAGTTCCAAGGTAATCAATACCATCTAATTTACATTATTATACACCACATATCTTTATCCATAAAACATTATCTTATCATAAATAACATATTAAGGGTTACATTCCCTTATTCAAGATGATATCATTCATGAGATAACCTTTCTAGTCCATAGTGACCATTAAAAATATTCTTCAAAATCCATACCAAAACATAAACTGAAAAATTCATCCATAATTCACCATTCTTAATTCTGTAATCCATATACTTAAATATTTTGATTACTTATTCCTTAATCTATTAACAATGATACCTCATCCTTTTACACAATAATTTTTGCCATTATATTTCATCTGTAGTCTCTTCACCGTTCAAAATGTAACCATTACCCACACCACCTTGTTGATTCTCTTTAGGAACACCCCTCTTTTGACATTGGGTTACATAATGACCATTTCCTCCACATTTAAAACACCTAACCTCTAATAATAACTTAAGGAAGCCAAAATTCCCAACCATTTTGTTAACCGAACTCTTTGTTTTTCCACTACAGTCACGTGATTTTTGTTCTTATTTTCCATAGTCAAAACACCTTTATGTTCCTCTAAGACATTCACATAATTGATTCCTTCCACATTCTTGAATCAATCGAAACTGCATTTTATTTCCACCATGATCTTCATTACCAGAACACTAAATTAACTCCTTCTTTGTCATCATTGGTTAGTCTGAGAGTCGGTTAAGGTAAACATTATTATTCATATTCTGTTAAAAATGATTAGGCATTATCCTGAAATCATTCACTCCAGTGATAATCCCACTTGACTCCTCATCATAAAATCCCCCATCACATTCAACATTAATCTAGTTCCTTCTAGTTCCCGCTCTTGACTAAAACAAAAATCATAGTGTGAGAATTACTTATCATATTAGAAAATCACATAGTCATGAAAATAATTACTTATAGGATGTCTAAATCATGAAACCATCCATAATATATGACACCTTGGGTTTATCCTTGGTTATTAATAGATAAATTACATATAAATCATTTCTGATGGTTCATGAATTTCTTGTTAATTCCCAAAGAATATCCCCTAGGAGTGTCAAACCAAGTGTGTAATAGGGCCCATTGTTGTTTACCAGATTTGCCAGAGTCAAGACTGGAACATCTTGTTAGATTTGTTACCCCTATGTACATTTAGGCTAGAGGAAAATCTACTTTTATTATCCAGACAAGGATGTATTTCTATGAAACCAATAACTCTATCTTTTACAAAAACTATAAGAAATTTTCCTAAACTTTAAATTATCCTTATACATATCATTAGAGACATCCCTAGACATATCCTTAGAAATAAACCGAGGTACATCCTTATGGATTTCTCAACCTAGTTTCCAACGCTTATCTATACCATTACTCTGATACCAACTTTAACATCCCTTACTTTACAAACTTATACATGACATAACATTTGTGGAATTCTTAAACATTATATAAAATGACACCCATAGACCATAGTTGGGTTAGTTCTATTGGAAACATGGAAACCTAAGCACTGGTACATAAGTGAGCTATATCATCTCCCAATAGGTTCTCAATGACTAGTACCCTTCTTAGACAAATAAAAAATAGTACATATCATTATTACCATGAGGAATGAAACATAGAAGCGGTGAGATCAAATTATCGTTATGGGTAAATAATAGAGAAATGTAAGCATAAACATGAGAATAATTTTATGAGAATGTGATCATGAAAATATAACATCATACCCTACATATAAAAGATAATATAAATGAATCGTGGAATAAAGGTTCCCAGTTCATAAGACATGAATAAAAAGGAAGTAAATGAAATATGCTATGAAAGCATAAAACTCGAGTAAGAAATGGAATTGTGGAAACACATAATCATATAATGATTACCATAGTATCTGTTGATGCCAAAATTTGGAGAAGGTGAACATTAGGTGGATAATGAGAAAACGAAAAAATCTGGGAGGGGAAGAGAATATTCCAGGACCTAGGAGGCAGCTCCACGCAAGATTCAGAGGGTGTGCGGAAGTGGCCCCCAATGCGCAAAATCTTTTACACCCAATAAAAAGTCATGGGAGAGCTTCTACACAGCTCCCGTTGGTGTTCCACATGTGGTGTCAAGCACGCAGTTGCACACAACGCCCCTTTGTGTAGAGAATGCACCATCAAGGGTGAGCTTCTGCGCAGTGCCTCGTTCGCACATCCAATGCACTATCAAGTGAACATTTGTGAGAATCACCCCTTTTCATTCCCAATCTGATGTCCACCATGAATTTTTGCACCGTGTCACTTTTCACGCCACCCTGAGGACTTCTGCTATAAAATGAAATGTAAACCCCTTCCCTTCAAGGATGCGGGGAGAGAAGATGAAACGACACTATGTTGCGCAAAAACTACATCTTCTCTGACCGCACGAAAAACGCAATGTCCTTCATGTATTGGATTTTCCGCGATGGTTCCCCATGTGTCCTCCTTTGGGTGGGCCCTCTTGGCAATAATCCTCATTAATTTTATTTCTCCCAAAGCCATTTTTGTGCAAGAGACCATGTTTCCATGCACGTTTCTTCTGTATAAGACCTCTCTTTCTTTCATACACTTCCTTATTGCGTGAAACCCTTTCATCTTGCACGCAACCCTTCCAACTTGCGTGAAACCCTACGATATTGTGTGTATCCCTACGCTCTTGCGTGGAACCCTTAAATTTTTCACGCAACCCTACTATCTTACGCACATACCTACTCTCTTGTGTGAAAACCTTCCATCTTTCACACAGACCTTCCATATTGTGCCCAACGAATTCACTTGCGCTCATTCCATGTCTCGTCCTACCCTCAAGGCACCATGTCCGAGCACCTATTATGTGCACTACACCTGGGTCACACGCTCTCTTTTTGTGAAAAAACATCACGTTTTCACAAAGCGATTTTGATGTCCCTTGGGCGATACCTCACATTATTTTTCTTAACCTCATGCTTCTTCTCATAATCATGCTTACGGCTATATATTTTTCGCATAGCCAGACTAACATGGACCCCTGAAAGGATCACTTCGTAACATCCCATCTCTATGGAATTGTGGAATCCTTACAATCCACAAGGTTCATGAGGTATTAGTTATGTAAGTCCTAGGGGTGTTGAGTGAACCCACTTCATCCTAGATTTAGGACGTTAAACTGCCAAGCATCATCATCCTCAGCACATGACATTAAACTGTGGCCACACCCCATGCATTACACGTGAGGTGCTCCATCTCAGACATTCTATACACCCACTAGTCTCCACAGAAGTGAGATCATTCCTCACATGGAATGATATCCTATTTATCAGTGCGACGTCTGTCCGTAGGGAAAGGGAAACCAACTTGGTGTAAGCCCCCTAGATTTTCTTACAAGAGGTATCACCCCGACTTCTCCTTTCTACCACGGTGCCAAATCCCCATCCCTTTGGGATTTCTCACCACCCGGGCCTACACCATATATTATGTCCCAATTTCCATCCCCCCCCGGGCCGCGGACCACACTTAAGCCCCTGTTTCCTCTTTGGGCCTCTAAATATGTGTAAGCCCCACTCTACATCCCATAGATGCACATTTTGTGACGTGATCGTTAGGTCTCTGGTGCCTCTTGTTTCTCACACCGATCACAACTCACATGGGCTTTGAGTGAGCATCGAGATTGAAATCCTCTCTGGGAAGCCTAGAGTGTAAGCCCCAAAAACCATCCCGAACTACATGAACATTGATCCTTGAAAAGTTAAGGTACATAAGAATCCTACCTAAGGTTCATTCCCAACACCCATTGGTCCCGACCATCTTCAAATTGGTCCACCGCTATCCCAAACTATGTGGAATTTGATCCTTTCCATGGCAAGGTACGTAGGAAGCCTCCCTAAGGTTCATGACCACCATCCTTTGGTCCCGACCATCTTCACGTTGGTTTACCACACCCACATGAACTATGTGGACATTGATCCTTACTAAGAAAAGGTACGTAGGAAGACTCTCTGAGGTTCAATCCCAGCATCCATTGGTTCCGACCCCCTTCGCGTCGGTTACCACTCTACCTGAACTACGTGGACTTTGATCCTTCCCAATGCTAGGTACATAGGAAGCCTCCCTGAGGTTCAAGCCCACCATCAATTGGTTCTGACCCCCTTCATGTTAGTTTCCACTCCACCTGAACTGTGTGGACTTTGATCCTTTCCACACCAAGGTACGTAGGAAGCCTCCTTGATGTTCAAGCCCAACACCCATTAGTCCCAACCACTTCCCGCCGGTACACCTTGGTCTTACATGACGTTAAACTGTACATCCCCTTTTCGTCCTGTGAGACATTAAACTATTCTCATTCGAACTATATGGGATTTTATCCTTATGCCATGGACAAGGCACGTAGGAAGCCTCCCTATGGTCCAACCCCATCTAGTGGTTAAATGATTTCAACCCCATCCAACAGTAAGCTGTTGCGAACCCCATCTATCAGTAAGCCATTGCAACCCCCATCTAGTGGTAAGCTATTGCGACCTCCATCTAGTGGTAAGACATTGTGTCCTTCACCAAGTGAAAAGTCGTTGTCAGCCCCATTCGGCAGTAAGCCATTTAAGTCCCCAATCGACGATAAGCCATATTCAGATCAACTACATGGACATTGATTCCCTATCATGGGGATACATAATAATCCTCAATGTGGTTCAAGACCATCACTCATGTCACATCTTGATCTCTCCCTTGAGACCATGTTTTTCGGGAAGGTTATGACTCAACTTGGAGTTTCTATCTCCTCGAGATCCCATCCATGTGTCCATTCTCATGGGTCTCTTCCTTAGGTGTCCCATCATCCTAAACTACATGTAATTTGATTCCCTACCATGGGGATATGTAGGAAGTCTCTTTGAGGCTCAATCCTAACATCACCATCTCCCTCAAGTAGACTCTATTTCATTCTCTATCCACTACACTTAACCATCCATTATCCATCCTGATTCTTACCCGGGCCGCCACATCCTGGTGGGATCATGCCACCTCATTCCCCATTCCCCTTATCAACAAACGGGAAGCTAACCACACATTGGCCCCAATATTAGTGTTCCCTCCAGGGGTTTCACCCATCTGATCCACTCTAATCAGTGTTCTAATCAGTCTGATCTGTCTACACTAGATGTAAATCATGTGGCATACCCTGTGTTAAACATAGGAAGTTGAGGAAAACCTCAGATACATGCCTATAACATATAACTCCCCACATTCGACATGGGATGCCTTGGGCTTCAATGCCCTAGAGAATCCCTATAATAAGGGGAAGAAACCTAGATACACTAGTGTTCCAGCATCCAGACATTCCAGTGATGTAAAATGTGACTACTCCCCCGACCAAAGGATGCTTCCTTGACTGAACCCCTTGGAATGTCTCAACAGAAGTTGTGTAATTAAAAGGCGTCCATTAAGAAATGGAATCGGGAAGAGTTTCACGAACAATATTTTAGTCTATATTTGAGACCCAGAATAGGTGATGAGTCCTAAGGAGGAATCCATGGAAGGAAGAACCAAAATTCCATCATCTAGTTTCGATTAAGGATAAAACATCCCTGAACCAGGAATGGATGCCGCCTGCCTTTGGAAAGAGAGAATGCGGGGCAACAGCTGCGCGTCCTCCACAGACAGATGCATGTGCCCCAACAAAAGCATCAGAAATGGAAATGGTGAACCCGAAATGAGTTTATTCACCTCAATGTGGAGATTAGTAGCATTTGAGACATTAGTGGATTAGTGTGTCACCAGATACAGTTATCTGACACTGGGTCCTGCTAAGAAAGAAATGGTTCTGGCATGAAACTCACCAGAAGTTAGGGCAGTCAAAACGCTGGACATCCCGGTCTGTGACATTGTCATCATTTATCCTTCTTACTAGCCATGGGATATGGAATGGCATTGGGGATCTGGATGTCGATTTATTTGTTTCAGTACTAATGGATTAATCTCTATAGTTTTTAGGAACCAAAATACTTCACTGGGAACTCGATTTTCACCCGTCCACCGATGTAGGGGTAGGGACAACTCCAACGGAGCAATCCAGCATGGCTCAACCACTTCTATAATGACCCACACACTGACAGCTACTAGGATTCCATGCCCTATCTCCCCTTTCTAATTCGTACAATGAAGGGTGATAAGCTACCTCCTACACCAATACGATGAGGAGGGGGTTATCCAGACTTAGGATATGGCCCACTAGGATTTATTGGTGATTGCGCCTCATTGCCACTATCGCCCCCAAGGGTTTCGTAGGGAGCCACTGCTCCCCACCCTGACATCTAATCATTTCGAGAGCCTCTCCCCGAAATGTCTCGATGACTCCCTCCCCTATTCCGACGAGGTAGGGGATGTCTGGGCCAGCACGACTGGGATCCTGTTCCTGGGGCCCCCAAGGAAGGCCACCACTAGGCCACTCCATGCCACCACCCAGTACCATGGGCTGATGTGAAGTTAATATATGAACCTACTCTTCCGGCCCTGGTCCGGCTGACCTGACGCTAGGGTCGGGCACAAGTCAAGGAGGACGATCACCAAGGGGCGTCGACGTCAGCAACTACTATTGCTCGGGCCACCGCTGACCTGTATCATCATCCCCCTATGAACACTGAGTAGGGGCACCTATATACCTGACTCGGATCGAGGCCCCATCTACCCCACAGGCAAGCTGGGTCGACTCTCTCGATCGCCGGCACAAGGAACACCCGTCGCTGACCAACCCATGACAGTGACTCCCAGTACGGGGGTCCTCCCTGTACCGCCACCATGGAGAACGTGGGTCCCCCATGATTCCAATATCAGCATGGAGGTCCACCCTGAGATAACTTCAATATGAATTAGGGTCCTCCCCACTGTAGTGACACTCAGTACGGAAGCCTCTCTCGTGCTCATTACATGGGTTATGGGGTCATTCCTCCCACCGTGGACCTCTAATATGGAGATCCTACGCATCTAGTCAATCACCAGTATGGGGGGCTTCCCCATGTACTTGAATAAGCTGGAGATGATCCTCCTCACCTCAACAATCAGAGGAGTGAAGGTCACCATCGCTTCACCAGTGCCCGACACGAAGGTCCTACTTGTGTTTGGCTCAACCAGTACGAGGACCCTCATCACAGTAATGTCGCTAGGGGAAACAAGCATGGAGGTCTGACCCTTTCTCTTATCGTCTCCACTGGAAGTCCTTCCCATGTACCCTTTGATATCTTTCATGTTGCTCCTCGCACTCCGGATTACTCAGGTGGGAATCCTCTCCGCCCCAACACCAGTACAGCCGAAGGTCACCCACATGTCAGGAATCTACCCTGTCCAAAAGAACCATCCCAGGGTAGGAGGGCGGGTCATCACTACCATTAAAAAAATTCTAAGAAGATTCAGACTGTGATCAAACCAGTTTACTTCTCAGACTCTAACGCAGAATACCACTCTGTGATGGAACCCTCTCCTAGATCCTCCGTGTCAAGGGTTGGGGAAGGAACAAGGTTCATCAGCCTAATACTTCCATTGTTCGAGGTCTATCAGATTACTACCTCCCTCTATAGGTATATCCAGGAGGCAAAAAATTTGGAAACTCCACAGGTTACGGCTGTTCAATAACAACCATCACCAGAAGCACTCTCTACATCAACTAGAGATCATGAAGAGCTATTCTAGGGACCAATGGCGGAAGAGAAGCAGCATAACCCATAAACAACAGTAGTAGTCCATGCACTGAAATTTTTTTTCATCAGCCCATCTTACCACGATGTCATGGCTAAGTCTCTACACTCATTGGAGGATAGTTCGAGCTACGGCGGTTTCTCGGCTTTCTCACCATATTCTCCACTGGCCATACTATTGTCCCAACGGTTTTCATTGGTAACGCTATCAGTTACACAGCTGCCTCCATTTGACGAGTGGGGAAATGAAGGGCCAGACCCTGAATCTGATCCCATGAGATTATGGGATATCCTCTAGCAGACCACTTCCCTGATATGTATTGGTCGGTTACAGCACCGAATATTTGTGCACCAGAATCCCTCACCCAAGAGGTTGTGGAGTTTTTCTGCCAGACCCTATGGGTGACTCATTGAGGTCTTTGTCATTAGTGAGTGTCTTACCCTAATATCCAAGCACATTTCAATGACATTGGAAAACAATTTCTTCTATTTGATTTAGCCACACTCCCTGTGGCCCAGCACCCTGAGTCACCAGGTCGCCATAGGGCCCTCCAGAAAAAGTGCGCTTAGAGTTTCATGGTACTCCATAGGATCATCAAAGAGGTCTCTCCCACATACAGATCCATAGTTGGGAGGAGTATGCTTCCCTCCTCTTCAGTCCTATCTGGTGTCAGCCATATGTTTTGAGCGACATAGAAGATATGCCTCTAGGAAGGGTCATAGTTAACATGGCCGACCTTCCAGAGGGTGAGAACGAGCTAGATATTCTTGGAGAACACCTACCCCCTAAGGTAGTTTCACACTTCTTGGATCCATTAAGAATGATTAATCATAAAATAAGTAATCTACTTGGTTTTCCCATGCCCACTAAATCACTATCCCTTAGCTGGAATCCCAACAAATGCAAGGCACACCTTGGAATTTTCAAACCCTTTGACCTATCTGGATCAGTGTAGAAGGCGGAAGATGATCGTGAAAAAGCCATGTTGCATCAGCAAATCACGGAACAAAAGAAGGTGGTTGATGAAATCCTTGATGAATGCGCTATAGAGCAATTACTAGACTACGGTGGTCCTCAGCCAGGGAAACAGGGGAAGGCACAACATCTCATTGGTGAACTTCCCCCAGGTGAGCCTGACCATCCTGCCCACGCAGATATAGTTGAGGTCGGAACTTACGGCAAGAGGGAATGATATGTCTCGGCAAATTCCCCTGAATGGCGTGACAATCCTCAGCACCCAGCTCAGGTTCCCCCAGCTTCCCCATAGTTCGTTCTACCAACTGCTCCATGTGTTGGTGGGCATGTTTATCGTGTTGAAGTACCCGCCAATGTACTGGTGGTCAGGGATCCTTGTCATGATAGGAATACCCACACAGATGATCCAATGGAGACAATCATCTCTCGCCTCAAAGCCATAAGACATGATAAGTATCAATCCCACCTAATGGAAAGACATACATGGCATGGGTGGATGATATGTCAGTACCCCCATGTATCAGGAATCCCACCTTTCCCCCCTTTAACAGGACATGGGACCCCCCACATTACATGGCCTGCTTCATCTCAATGTGTGGACCCATGTTGGGAACTCTGGCGTAGCAAGAAGCCGCTATGATCCAGTGTTTTTTACAGACATTGGAAGGACTGACGTTCTTCTAGTACAACCAGCATTCCATCAGATCAGTAACCAGCTGGGAAGACATCAGTATGAAATTACTCTACCAGTTCAGTTTCACCACTTGGAAGAAGAGTTTCAAGGACCTCTTCAAGTGAAAGTAGATGCCTGATGAGCACGTTGTATACTTTTTCAACCAGTGTAAAGGGCTCACATACTCTATTTACATGCCACTAACTTAGGTGAAATTGCCGACGATGTGAATAGGGAATGAAAAGATGGAACTGGTCCCCTCTTTGATCACCAAGAACTACCCCAGGGTATTCCAAGACTTCTCTAATAATGCCCAACGCCTAGAGGAATCCTTACAGTAGGCTACGAAAGCATGTCCATTGCCTCTTTCAAACCCCACAAGAGGGGCCTCCAGGGCTCAACCCACCGTAGTGGCTCTAATAGAGACCTCAGGAAAATAGAGTTGTTACTAGTGGAACCACATCCATAGCATCGTAGAGGTCCTCCACATCAGGCGCAACCTCCTTCCCAACAGTGCCCACCTCAGAATCTGCTGCCCCCCCCCCCACGCAATGCGCCGCCACCGCCTAGGCGATATATCCAAGCTCTACCTCCTTGGCAGGATCCTCCAGGACCTCTCTAGGGTCAGGCTCCAAGGGTGCCCTTACCAGATAGGGGGAACTAGTCCTACTTGTTCAGTGAGGAACAATTCTATAGTTATTTCCGATGTGCCCTTGAGTAGGGGATTGTACATTTTCCCGGGCACCATAGGCCAGAAGAGGAGAACCTCAATGATCGCCCTAATTACTGGCCCTACCATCGGATCCTAGGGAACACCTTAAAATAGTGATATGTGTAAAAAAACTATGTGGATAACAACATAGTCTGGTTGGGCCGATCTCTAGCACACGCGACGTGAGTCTTCATGAGGAAAAATAGTAGTAACAATATCGAAGGTGAGTGGATTCAGGTTTTTAACTATTGGTCCCAGAAGTTTGATGATTGGATGGCTCATAAAATAGTCGCTCATGCCCATGGTGTTATTTGTGCATGCATGAATTGACCAGAGCCTTCAGAAGCCGCAACAACTACTTTTGCATCGTCGTCTCATCCATCCTCTTCCCAGATGAGTGAACACCAATGACGTAAGGGAAAGAAAAGTCCCCGGCCAATGCCATCGTCATCCCATACTCTCAGCGACTTCATGCCCCCGGAGATGGAAATCCCTCTTAGAATCCATCCAGTAGTGGATGAATCTTCAAGTAAAAGTCAAGGGTATGCCTCGGTTAATACCATAGAACTGGTAAATCCCTACATGATTCCTGACAATGGGGAGCACCAGGAAGATCCTTCGAATGTCCCCAGCTATTGTCCGCATCGAAAGAGCTGTGACAACATGGACCATCGGAGTGCCTCGGTCAGTACTTCTAGCCAGGCTGTGCATGCAACTAAAACCAGACAGCTGGCCCAGCGTAGAGCATAATATAAATATCCTTCTCATCTAGTTACATCAATCCCACCTACGCCGCAATTTTGTGTTGTTGGATCAGGTAGATCCACCTAGACCACGTCGTGACCAGCAGCGCTTTGGCACAGGTCGAAATTAATCATCTGGGCCTCATCCGGTAGTCACTCTATAGGCTTTGACTAGTGAGTAGTGGGATATTCCTAGCACCAATCAGCCACCGGCCCAGCCAGCAGGGCCCACCATACCTTCTTTCATTGGGAGACCTCCTGTAAGCAGAAGTTCAGGCCTGACATAGAAGTATGATGTTCTAAAACATCGTTCTAGAATTACATCAAAGCTCTCCATCCTGGAGGCCCTTCGACTATCATTAGATATGCGTGAGACCCTTTCCAAGGATTTAAGAATCCCCCTCTAGTTTGAGACAGAGGTAGCAGCTGAAGAAGCCTTCCATGCGGAGGTGGTCAAGAATAATTAATGACATTATATCATCTCATTATCTGGAGAAGATGAAGGCTCTCCTATAAATGGGGCACATTCACCTGTTGTACATCACCTGCCAGTTCAATGGCATGGATTTTTGTCACTATCTTGTCGACACAGGCTCTAGGATAACACTAATCCCAACTCGGACACTGTGAACTCTAGGAATGTTTTAGGATGATCTAAGTCCTTATGACCTAGGAATACTAGTTTATAACAGGATGGAACAGACACCATTCTACAAGATCCATTTGAAGACCCAGTTCGGTGGTCTAATTTCTAGCACTGAGTTTATGGTTGTCTCTCAGGACACTGCCGACAATGCATTGATTGGTACGTCATGGCTCAACCTGCAAGCAACGATTCCTCTATCATACCACCAATTCCTTAAGTACTCCCTAAATGGTCGAGTAGGTGTGCTTCAAGGTGATGCATCCCCATTTGACTCTTTTGAAGCCCGCTATATGGATGCCTACTACTGCAAGTGAAAGGATAAGAAGGTTCAGACTAACGAGGTCGAGCATGCTGCAGCTGCGACCGACCAGTGGGAAAATCAGGACCATGCATACGTCTTTCCAGTCCATCGATTTGAGGCTACAATGATGAACATGGGGCAATGATTTTTTGTTTCTATAATGATGGGGTAGGACATTCCCAAGTCTAAGAGACACTGGAAGATCACATCATACTCCTACACAATCATGGATCAGGTGATCCCGGAGCCTCCTACTCCCATAAGGTATCGAGATGTCCTCCCCATGCCAACGACAATAAGTCATACATCCTTGTTTCACTAGTCCAGAATTAACCGGCTCTAGACTACACACCACTACTATTTTGATATCATCAGGCGTGGCCCGATAGGCTGAAGACTAGTTAGAATTGAAACAATAACCTTTATCGCTACGGTTATGGTAGCACAGGGGTGCCCCGTAGCAGTGTCCACTACTACTCAGGCTGGTACTAGCCTCCAATCGGGAGATGCCAACTCAGAAGAAGCTCCTCCATCTAAGGATCCTCCCTCCTTAATTAAAGATGAGTATTTATAGTATTCTCCCCTCACCATTGAAGAGGGTGTCTCCACCACAATTGACAACTTGGGACAAGTGAATCTCGGTAGTGAGGCCGACCCAAAACACACATTGATCAGTGTTGCCATGCCCCTCAAGGAACAAATGTAGTACATAGACTTCTAGAAACAACACTATGAGGTATGTGCCTAGAGTTATGACAATATCCTAGGACTATATCCTCAGGAATCCATCCACCACCTCAGTCTCCTGGAAAATCATCACGGGTTCAAGAAACCTCCCAGAAAGATGCCCCCTTCTCATGGTTCCATGGTAGAGGTAGAAGTTGATAAGCTCATCAGACCCAATTTCATTAAAGAGGACCATTACCCAATGTGGATGGACAACATTGTTCTAGCAAGGAAGAAGAACAGACATATCAGAGTATGCATCGACATTTGATATCTCAACTGTCACTGTCTGAAGGATGATTTCCCCCTTCCTGTGACAGAATTATTAATCGACACTACAACTGGGTTCCAAGCCGTCTCCTTCATGGATGGGTACTTTGGGTATAACCAGATCTTGATGGCCCCTAAGGATGACGATTCTACATCCTTCAGGGCACCACAATGTACTTTCTATTACAAAGTCACTCCCTCCAGTTTAAAGAATGCATGTGCCAACTATCAGATGGTTATGCATCACTTATTTAAGCTGATCCTCAGAACGTTTGTGGAATGTAATGTCGAAGTCCTGGTGGTCAAATCCTGCCAGTGTAAGGACCATATAAAAGACCTTCAGAATGTGTTTGGATTCCTCTGTTCTCTCCACCTGATGATGAACCCATTAAAGTATACATTCGAGGTCACCTTTTGCAAATTTCTCAGCTTCGTTGTTTGATATAGGGGAATTGAGATCAAACCAGAGAAGATCAAGGACATCAAAAAGATGTCTCCCCCAAGAAATATCCCGGAGCTTATAGGTTTCCAAGTCCACTTATCCTATAATTGCTGATTCATCACAAATTTGGTCATCAAGTGTAAGCCCTTTTCTTGGCTCATGAAGAAAGGCACCGTCAAAGAGTGGGACAAAGAATTTCAGACTCCTTTTGATGAAATCAAGAAATATATGCTCTAGCCTCTATTCTTAATGCCACCCATCTTTGAAAATCTATTGGTCCTTTTTGTGACTGCCCTGGACCGATCTCTCAGCGCCCTTTTCACACAAAAGAATAAAAAGGGAACGAATAATAGCCTCTACTACCTCAACCCTGTGCTCCTCGATACGGAAACCAGATAATCAACTATCAAGAAGAGATAACATGCACGGGTATTAGCAGTATATAAATTATGGAATTACCTCCAGCATCATGAGGTACAACTGGTGTCCCAGGTAGATCCCCTAAGTACATCCTAAACTACCCCTTGTTGACAGGTTGTCTAGCTTGGTGGGTAGTGATCCTTCATCAGTTCGACATCAGGTTTGTCCATCAGAATTCTATGAAAGGGAAAGTGTTTGAAGACTTCCTTACCACCCATCCAACACCTGTGGACCAGTCCCTGGACCTCGATTTCCCCAATAAAGAAATTCTCTCAGTGTAGCAATCCATATAGTGATGGAAAATGCACTTAGATAGTGCTTCACAAAGCCCCCAATTATAGAAGGTTCAATGACCCCCATATCAATATAGTAGGCATGGGTATCATCATCATTACCATGACACAAGCCATTCTACCATTCTCATTCCTATCATCAGAAGGTTGCACCAACAATGAGGCAGAGTATAAGGCTCTCATCACTGGCCTCGAGCTAGCCCTCGAGATTGATGTGACACATTTGCATGTGAAATGGGACTTCGAACTAGTTATCAAGTGGATCAATGATGAATATGTTGTTATAAAGACAGATCTCGAGCCATTTTTGGATCGCACATTCCAGCTAATGGCCCAATTCCATTCCCATCCAAAAAATATCTCATGTCCCTCGATCTTAGAATGGGAAGTTGATTCCATGGACAACCGAGATACATCACTTGAAGAGCCCGAATAGGATGATATAATTATCCACATGGCACATCAATGAGTCATTTATCCTATCACTCTAGGTGATGATGACATCCTACAGGTAAGACACCTTACTATCAGCGCCTCCACGTTAGGACCCCCAGGTCCCCCGGATGCAGTGAGTGAAGTGACTCATGACTGGAGAACCTCCTTTGTCAAGTACCTCCAAAATGGTAATCTCCCAGCAGATCATGCTGAGCATGAGGGAATCTGACGCTGCACACTACAATTTACCCTCCAGGAAGGTCCTAGTCATGAGATGATCCTCTACAAGAGCTTTTTTGATGGGGTTCTCCTTCGTTGCATTCAAGGAGTCAAGATTTCCCAAGTCATGTAGAAGTTTCATGCCGGTTCCTGAGGGGCTCATCAGACTAGGCCAAAACAATCTCACCAGATCTGGAGACTCGGGTACTTTTGGCCCTCTATGATCCATGACTACATCAAGTTTTCCATGTGGTGCAACACGTTTCAAATTCATTATAACTTCATGCATCGAACAACAGAGCCCCTCCACTCCACCAAGTACTGTTGGCCATTTTTTGTATGGGGAATCGATGTCATGGGACCATATCCACTGGTGATAGCTCGCTAGTGAAGATTCACCATAACTGCTATCGATTTTTCTCCAATTGGTTAGAGGCAGTTCCACTCAAAGAGGTCAAGGCCCATACCCTCATTGACTTTGTGAGCTCCATTATCATCTACCTATTTGGAGTCCCTCATGCCGTCCTCATTGATAATTTCACAAACTTCTGAGCAGCTGAGCAGAAGAAATTGTATGCTAAGTACAATATCAATTCTATCCATACCTCCCGCTATCATGCGCAATAAAAACGACAGATCAAGGCATTCAACAAAACACTCTCTAACATTCTACAGAAAATGGTTGGCCAGAATAAGAAGAGTTGGATGGACAAGCTCCTCAACGCCCTCTAGGAATACCGGATGATGACTCGTAATTCCACCCAAGTGACCACATATTCCCGAGTGTACAGAATGGAGTTCATCCAACCCCTAGATATTCAATTTCCCTCATTGCACACAGATTTCTATGATCAGAAAGCACTAGATAAAGTGGCTGAAATCCATCTGGCTGAGTTAAAAGTGCTCGATGAGAACAGGATTCCTACCCTGTACAACCTGGAATGGCATCAGAAAATGATAGCCAGAGCTTTCAACAAATTTTTTTCCTCCATTCCTTCTTACAAGGAGACTTGGTATTGGCCCTAAAGACACCAATGATACCCATTAATAAACCACCCAAGTTGGAGCCTAAATGGGAAGGACCTTACATCGCTCACAAGGTTTACTCCAATAGAGCATACTCCAAAGTTACCATGGATGGTGAGAATATAACACCTCCCATCAATTCCATGTTCCTCTAAAAATACTTTGACTGAGACGTATGGTCCAGCATGACCTTAAACTGTACGGTTCTGCATGACCTTAAAGTGCTAGTCCCACATGACCCTAAACTGCATTAGGGTCCTCTATGACCTTAAACTGCCTAGTCCTAAATGAAATTAAACTGTGTGTCACCTGAAAAGATGATAAACCTCATTTTTATGAACTATGTATGGCTTGATTCCCATACTCATGGGATACGTAGGAATTCTCAGACACTTATTCCTGAGTCCAGTCCCAGCTTCCTGTTTGACTATCCCCTCCTAGGCATAGTTCTTTTGGAGGATCCCACATGGCATTATATAGACTTATTTGGACCCACTCATGTTAGGGTTAGGATGATTTCACCATGTTCCCTCCATCATTCTTCTAATCATCCCATGTCCATACTTCATGACGTTAAAATACATGGCCATTTCAGAACTATGAATGGCTTGATTCCCACCCTTATGGGATACTTAGGACCACCTATACATTTTTTCCATAATCCTAGTGCCAAACTTCAGGACCTACCATTGGGATGAAACACATGGTGTGGTGCCGGATTTTTCCCTCATTCACATCGAGTTCATCATGATCATACCATGTATCCCACTCCCCTAAATATCTCTAGCTCTTCTGCTACCTAGATTTATTTGAAATTGCACAGGCAAATTTATGATCCACACACCCCATCATTTGGGTTCCCATTTTCTTTCACATCTGAAAGGGCGCCCAAATGATATGGAAACTTAGCCTAAGGGATCTCTTATCATTTCAATCCAACTCCCTCATTGATTTTGGACAAAAAATCGATACGAGTCCCGCATTGCGAATATGGTTAGTGATCGATGCTTATATGTTATTCCCATTTCAGGTTACATGATATAGATTCTGTGTTTCGAATCTGGTAATCAGCCATCCTTTTTCATTTTCACCACCCCCATATGACCGAAATATGGAGTGTAGTGGTTTAATCTACTATACTATCCCTCCAAACCTCGGTCTGCCTTGAGAAAGAGTGTGATTCAAGCTAGTGGTCTCTTATGTGATGGGGAGAGCCTAATACTACTCCTTTTTTCCCACACCAAGAATTTCTCCTGTGTTCTTAGGAGATATAATAAGGAAACACCCGCATGAGTGGCCATATGGCTACAATTGGCTGAGATGCCTAGCCTCAGTTCCCTCAGCCATTTCGGCCCCCTAGTCCAAGTTCTCATTTAGGATTGTGTGGTGTGTTATGGACTCATGTCCCAATTCACGTCATGTTATTCGTCCATGAAACACATATCCCATTGATAAATCTATATGTTTATCACCCTTTTTGCGAGTGTAGGCCCAACCATGCTTCACGAGCCCCATAATTTGGGTTTCCGTCATCTTCTATATCCAAAAGGACCCCTAAATGGCATGGATGCTCAGCCTAAGTGATATCCTACCATTACGGGATAACATCCTTGAGGATTGAGAGTGTAAAATTGATATAAGTCCCTTCTTGTGAATATGGTCAACATTTGACACTCAATTGTTCACCCCGAACTCCAGTCACACAAGGGTGGATACGGTGTTGCAAACCTGGTCTACAGTTGTCCTCTGTCATAGTTGACACATTTTGGTCTTCCATAGGCACGATGATTATCCTTATATGTACCATGTATATAAAATTAAACTAGGCATCTGTGTTCTGAGATCTTTGACCATAAATGGATGTCACCATTGTCCTTACTGCTAGATGTTAAACTGAATGTTGACCATGAAATTTTGTTTGCCGCCTAGCCTCATGTCCCTCGGCCATTTTGGGCCTCTGGACCAAGTTCCCACTAAGGATTGTATAGGGTGGTATGTGATTATGTCCTCATTCACGTCGGGTTACTCGTTGTGATGTACAGATCCCTTTTTGAGGTACCTTTCCCTTATTTGTGTCCCTACTGAAAGACGAAAAACTGCACGTAACCATTCTGCCAGTACTATGTACGAATTGATTCCTATTCTCATGGGATACATAATACCGCCCAAATGTCAAGTATTTAGATCTAGATCCTCCTCTTAGCGACCTACCAATCATCTTGGCCCCTTGGCTTGCTTGCTTTTAGGATAGGAGTATATGGTGTGCTATGGGATTATGTCCCCATTCATGTTTGGTTTGTAACAACCACGCCGCATACCTCTCTATCTAGAGCTCCCCTCGCTCCCTTTCCCTACACATATCTCTTCTAGTTGGATTCCCTTATGTCGGGTCCCTCGTCCCTCTTTGTTGATTTACAAAGGGGCCCATGAGCACTCTGGTCTAGAGCCAGGAGTGTCTGATTCTGCCTTGACATGCTTTCACCCATTTTTTAGGCTTTATGTTCCCCTTCATTTGGGCTCCCATTATCTTTCACATCTGAAGGGACCCCCAAATGGAATGGATTCTTGGACTAAGGGCTATCCTACCATTACTAGCCAATTTCCTCATGGGTTTCAGACAACAAATTGATACATGTCCTGCGTAACAAATATGGTCAGCGGTCGACGCTTGTTGTTCCCATTTTAGGTCACATGATATGGATACTGTGTTTCGAACACGGTCAATAGTTATCCTTCCTCGTCACACTAACCCTTTTCAAGACATAAACATTGGTTACAATATTCACATAATTTTTCACCCCATTGTGTCCAAGTGGAATTTCAACCCTCCCGGTACTATTCTTCTATGCCCATTTGCATGTTAGGAGGACAAAGCTACGATAAGGCGTCATTCGGGGCTCTGCACCGACTTCCAGTGGGTGTGTATTCTAGGCCCCATCTCTTATAGTGTTGGTACCAAGTTGTATGGATGAGGAATTATGAAATTTTTTTTGTTACAGAGTGTTGTCTTTTGTTGTAATAAATCTAAATCAATTCACTTTGTAAAGGACTTGTAAATCAGACGATGCTTTGCTGATTTGTATTTTACAATCATCACAAGTTTGGAGAACTTGTGGTGCATGTTGTATGAAGGATAAAGAGAGTAAAGAAGTTTTTTTTTTTGGAAAAACTCATTTCAACATCATAAGATCCAAAAAATGACAAAGGAAAGAAGAAGGCACACAAGTGGTGGCACGCAAGTGTCAACGCGCATGTGGCGGAGTGCAACTGCTGTAGAGGCGCACAAGTCATATTTTAAAATAGTATTATTTCAGAAATATGGAAAAGTAAATAAAGTGGCACGAAAGTATTGGAACAAAAGTATTAGCATGCAAGTGGTGTTGTGCAAGTGGTGGCGCGCAAGTATTAGTGCGCAAGTAAAAAATGGCGTGCAATCCCTATTTCAAAAGGTCATCCAATTAAAATATGGAAAATTAAATGAAGGGATCACAAGTGATGAACTGGCACACGAGTGATAGAGTGGCGCACAAGTATTGGTGCGCAAGTCTAGGTCACACAAGTCATCGAAATGCCTATAAATAGAAGACTAGCCTCCTCATTTCTTAAGACTCAATACTTGAGAATTATCTTTGACCTATGGGAGCACAAGTAGAGAGTTGGGCGAACAAGTTGAGGGTTGTTAGAAGGCGCGTAAGTTGGGGATGCAGAAGTTGGAGGCGCACAAGTGTTAGTTTGTGTGTAGGCTGCAAGCAGGCAGCGCGTCTGAAGGGAAGCATGCATGTAGGCAGCATGCAAGAAGAGGCGCGCAGGTATAAGGCGCGCAGGTATAGGTCGCGCAAGTCAAAGTTTGTGTGCAAGCAGTTTTGCTCTAGGGGTTCCTGCAAGCTTCTGGGTAGGAAAGTGGTGAATTCATTTGAAAAATTTGATTTTTTTAAGCTCATTAAGAAGAACTGATCTATTGTATTACCCTATTTGTGCTAAGAGGGAGCAGACACACTATTGGATTATTTTCAAAGTGCTACACGAGTGTAAGGGTATATCCTACTCATTGTATTCCACATAAAATGATTGTATTCTAGTGTATTGTGTGGTACTGGATTGTTTCCGTTCCATACAAAGGACGTAGCTACTCTTATTGAGTAGTGAACCTTGAAAATATTGTGTTCCATTAGTTTTGTACGTGTTCAACAGGGAAGAAACTCTTTAATAAGAGGTGAAGGTTGTTTCAAAAAGGGGAAACTTAAAAAGAAAAATATATCACTAATTCACCCCTCCCCCTCTCAGTGATACTTGGATCCTCACTGCGAACTTCAGTTGGTTTCAGAGCAACAAGTTCCCTTCGTCAATTCTTTGCGGAAGTGGTTGAAGAGAAGTTGTGATGGAGAATCTAAATTGTGTGAACAGTAAGGGGATCCCGATTTTTCATGGAAAAAACTATCACATATAGAAGGAAAGAATGATGCCTTATCTTGTGTCTCTTGGATATGATGTTCTTGAAAAAACAACGAATGCATTTCCTACTATTTATGACAAGGTTCCTATTACTCCTGTCGAAAAGGAGAACCTTGAGAATGATGGAAGAGCTAAAAATGTGTTCCTATCATCTCTTTGTTAGAGTGAATTTTTAAGAGTGAATGGTGTTGATACTCCTAAAAAATGTAGCATAAGTTGAAGAACATCTATGAAATAAATACAAAAGTGAAGAAGGAAAAACTACAAATCCAGAGGCTGAAATATGAAGAATTGAAAATGGGATAATCTGAATCTGTTGGGGACTTCTTTACATGTATTAATGACATTGTCAGTACAATCAGATGTCTTGGTGAAACATTGGAGGATTCTATGGTTGTTGAAAAGATCTTGAGAATTCGGCCTGACAAGTTTGATGCTAAAGTGTCTTCATTAAAAGATTGAGACCCTGAAACATTTTCTCTGGATGATTTTCATAGCACTCTCATTATTTATAAAATGAGAAGGGAAGAGACTATGAAGAGAAAAACAAAATCTGATAGATAAATTCAATTCAAGGCTACAAAGAGAGAGAAGTAAAAGAAGCCCATTATTGAAGATGATGCTGGTGAATCCGATTCTAAAGATGAGGTATGAAAAAAAATTGATGAAATTTTATCCTTGTTTTCTATAAATGTGAATAGAGGTATATGGAAATACAAGGGGAAACATCCATTGAAATTTTTTGAGTGTGGAGCAGTTGGACACTTTGCGGCTAATTGTCCTCAAAAGAATAAAGAAGAAAATGATGATGATGAAAGAAGACCAAGAAGGTCATGGAAGAATCAAACTGACAAAGACAAATATTTTTCAAAGGGTAAGGATAAATAGTTCTTCTAATCAAAACGAAGAAGCTTTTTATCTAAAGATAAAGAAGAAGAGGATAGCGAAGCTGAATCTGAGAAATCATTTGCGGAGAAATCTAGAGAGAATACCTTTATTGCAGCTGTGAATAATGATGAGTATGATATCAAGAGTTCATAAGAAGAAGAGACTCAACATGAATATCATCTTAAAGAAGAAGTGAAAGAATTATTGAGGAACATCAGAATGCTTGATAAGGAAAACAACATGCTGATAAATAAAAATTCCACATTAAGAAATGAAGAAGGTTTTACTAATGAGAAAATCAAGACGGAAAAGAAGATTTATGATCTGAAATATTCTCTTGAGAATTCAAAGAATCGTAATGATCATCTTGAAGTAAAGATGGAGGCAAAATAAGAAGAGTTGGAACTTGTCCAACAGAAACTTTATAAAGCTCACGAAATGAATATCAGTTTCAAAAATTCTATCTTAGAAGATGGTGAATGTTCTAGTAATAATGAACCAAACAAGGAGTCACAAAAGATACCTTAAAAGGTTGAAATGAAAGATAGAACTCGTTCTAATAAAAACAAGGATGGAAAAACCATGTATGTGGTCAAAGTCAGCAATGATGAAAAATCAGAAGTGCATAAAAATCACGAGTCAAGAAAGACTTCTATTACTTCTGGTGATGCTAAATCTGAACTAGGAAAGAGCGTTAAAAATTAAAACATGAAGGTTGATGGTCATCATAGTTCTATTAAGTAGGTTGTTGAGAACCGTGTTCACAAATCTAGTTAGAATAGAAGTTCCAGAGGTAAATATTCTTTCTATGGTTACTGCTGGTATTGTGGTGGATTCAGACACATGGAAAATATGTGTTGGTTCAACCAAGAACATTACAACTATTACACAAGTTTTGAAATACATGGATTTTGGGGGAGTCAACCCTTTCAAAATAGAAATTATCTAATTAAATATTAGAAGATATTTGAGAAGACTGATGTGAAAGTTGAGAATAGGTTCCAAACACTGGAAACTATTTGTGAATGGTGATCAACCTGGACATCTTATCAAGGGATTCCTTAGTGTGTTACCAGAGCAACAAAAGATTCTTAATAATTCTCAAAATCAGGAGTCTTTAAAATATGAAAGGGATATGTCTGATAAGTCTAAAAAGAAAGAGTGCATGGTTATCTGGCCAGAACACATTGACCTGGCTAGGAAATTGGAGGAAGCACAACAGAAAGTGAAGGAAAACGGAGAACAAAAATCTCTGGTTGTCGAAACTACTCTGAAAGATACAAAAGGATAACGTCCACGGATTCTTGATAGAGGGTGTTCTTCTCATATCATAGGTGATTTAATGTTTTTGACGAATGTGGAAGAATTAATAGAAAGAAACAGTGACATTTGGAAATGATGAATCTCTAAGGATCAAAGGTGTTGGATTGACCATCATTGGAAAAGAAAAGATGAAATCTAGGAAAACAATATATGTTGATGGGCTGAAATATAAACTTCTTAGTGTGTCACAACTATGGGATGAGGGAAACAAAGTTATCTTTAGAAAATTTGGATTTTTTGTGAAAATTTAAAATGATGGGAATATAGTTACAAAGGGCCAACGTACAAGAGGAAATTTGTTCCAAGTTAGTGAAGTGCATAACTCTTGTTACATGGATGTAGTGGATGAAAAATAGTTATGGAATAAAATTCTACGGCATATGTGTCAAAGAAATATGTTCAAGTTATCAATGCAAGATATTGTCTGAGATATGCCTGATTTATCAAGAAGAAGAGATTGGTGCTGCACTATTTGTGAAAAAGGGAATATTACAAACTCTTTTCATAAGAGAGTTGAAATTCGCTCAAAACAACCCTTGGAACTTATACATTATGACATATGTGGACCAATGAGAAATCAATCAACAAATAAAGATAATGACTTCATTACTTTCAATGATTACTTTACTCGCATTACCTGTGTTATGTACATGATACATAAGTCAGATGCTCTGAAAATGTTTAAGAGTTTCAGGAGGAAAGCGGAAAAAGAATGTGATTATTCAGTGAAAAAATTGAGAACTGATAATGGTGGTGAGTATAAGAATAAATAGTTTTAATGTAATCCTGAGAAGCATGGAATTCAGCATGAGTTCAGTTCAACACACCCACCTCAACAAAATCGGGTTGCTGAAATAATGAATCGAAGTCTGGTGGAAATGGGGAGATCTATGTTACTTGAACACAGCCTTTCTCATTATTATTGGAGGCAATCCATGAGCACTGTTGTTTATATTCAGAACCAATGCTTCTATAGTCCAAACTCAGATATGAATCTATATGAAATTTTCTCTAAAAAAACTCCAAGTCTGAAACATTTAAGAGTATTTGGGAGTCCATTCATTATAGAGAAGAAAGGTGGAAACCTTGGAAGGTTTTAGAAAAGAGGAGATGATGGAATTTTTCAAGGATATTCTCCATAAGGAAGACGATATAGATGTCTCAACAAAGAAAAAGGAAGAATTTTTGATTCTTCAGATGTAAAAGTTGTTGAAACTGTTGATAAAGAAAATAAGTCATATGTTTATGTGGAAGTTGAGCATGATACAAAAGATTTTGTCAATGACTCTGATAATGCTATAGACTATGTTAATCCTACCGTTGATGAGGAATCTGACTCAGAATTCTTGAGTGATGAGGATAAAGTTCGAACAACTCGTCCTAGGTTGAGGAAACAAGTGGACGCTCAGAATATTATTGGAGATAAACATCAGAGGGTTCAAACAAGAAGAACAATGAATATTATATCACATACTTCTCTTTATTTGAAATTTGAACTGAATGATATAAATGAAGCATTTTAGAATCTATAATGGGTTCATATAATGAATTAAGAGCTTGATAAGATAGAGAATAATGATACTTGGGAACTTATACCCAAGCCGGACAACAAGAACATTATTGGTACAAAGTGGGTATTCTGGAACAAGCTGAATGAAGATGGTAAATTAATAAGAAACAAGGCATGATTAGTTTGAAAAGGGTATTCACAAATTGAAGGAATTTATTTTTATTAATCCTTTTCTCCGGTGGAAATATTAGAAACAATCAGAATCTTTCTTGCTATTGTTGTACAACGAGGTTACAAAATATTTCAAATGGATGTAAAATCTGCATTCTTGAATGGTGAACTTGACAAGGAAGTTTACATTGACCAACCTTCTGGATTTGTTATTGGAAAGGTTGAATGTTATGTGTGCAGGTTGAGGAAGGATTTTTATGGACTAAATTAGGCTCAAAGAGCATGGTATTCTAAATTAGATACATGCTTAAAGAAGATGAACTTTAAGAAAGGGAGAGTTGAAAACAATATCTACATCAAGAAATGTCAGGAGGTTTCACTAATAATTATTGTTTATGTTGATGATATTATATTTGCTGGAAATGATGAAAGATCATGTGAAAAATTTGCGGAGGAGATGAAGAAGTTATTTGAGATGTCCATGCTAGGAGAAATGAAGTACTTTATTGGTCTACAAATTTCACCGACGAAAAATCATGTTTTTCTGTCTCAAGAAATGTATTCCAAGGAACTTCTGAATAAGTTTGTAATGGAAAATTAGAAACCAGTTTCCACACCGATTTCAGTGGGAATCAAGTTGCCTAAAGATGGAGAAGGCATGGAAGTTGATCAGAAAGATTTTCAAAAGGTGATTGGAAGTCTGTTGTATTTTAGTGCCTCAAGACCCGACATCGTCTATGCTGTCACTTTAAGTGAACGATTTCAGAGTGATCCAAAAGAATCACATTTGATTACTAGAAAAATAATTCTCAGATATATCAAAGGCACAACAAATTATGGAAACATGTACGATGGATCAGGAAATATTGATCTATTCAGGTATTCTGATGCTGACTGGTTAGGAAATGTTGATGATCAAAGATCCACATCTGGTGGAGTTTTTTTCTGGTGAAAATTTTTGTTAGTTGGCATACCAAGAATCAAAATTCAGTAACTCTTAGCACAGTTCAAGCTGAGTATGTTGCTATAACTCAAGCTGTAACACACCTAATGTGGATGAAGACACAGCTAGAAGATCTACTCGTTGAAGTAAAGCTACCATTGCACTTGGGTTTTGATAATCAAAGTGCAATAAATCTTTCAAGAAATCCGGTACAAATTTATCATTAAAAACAAATTGATATAATGTACCACTTCATCAAAGAGTAGGTTGAGAATAATTAATTGAGGTTGGTGTATGTTCTTACATTTGAACAAGTTGCTGATATATTCACAAAACTGTTACGAAAGGAACCATTTAGAAAATTGAGGTTGAACATGGGAGTCCGACCTCCTTCTCATCAAGGTTAAGGTAAGTATTTCTTTCCCCTGTATCGTCTTACCTTTGGATAGTGTTTTCAAGGGGGAGGATTGTTTCATAAATCTATCCTTATGAAAGAATACATAAAGGGGGAGTTGTGGGTAAGCTGTGAATCCCACATGTATGTGTGTGAACTATTATAACTGTTTGTTGGAGTGGTTGTAGGAAACAATGTTGTTTTCTAGGAAAAGTCAATGAAGTGAAGAATGCTGAGGTAGAAGCTTGAAAGATGATCTGAATAAGGATGAGGATGTATGCTCATGAGATTTCATAGTCACTTCTTTTGGACAGCATGGTTTTGGCTATCAATAATTCTTGATTCCTACAATGTGTTAGCGCACATAGGATTAGAATTGTTGATAATTAATCCATTACTTAAGGTTAAAAATTTAAGTGATTTATGAATCAAGGTTGACAACAAAATCCAAAGGGGGAGACTGTTGGGACCAAGTTGGATGGATAAGGAAGTAAAAAAAGTTCGCTGTTACAAAGTGTTGTCTTTTGTTGTCAAAAATATAAATCAATTCACTTTTTAAAGGACATGTAAATCATATGATGCTTTTCTGATTTTTATTTTACAATCATCACAAGTTTAAAGAACTTATGGTGCAAGTCGTAGGAAGGACAAAGAGTGTAAAGAAGTTTTTTTTTGGAAAAACACATTTCAGCATCATACTATCCAAAAAATGACAAAGGAACGAAGAAGGTGCGCAAGTGATGGCATGCAAGTGGAGGTGCGAAAGTGCTGTAGAGGCTCGCAAGTCATATTTCAAAATAGAATTATTTCAGAAATATGGAAAATGAATGAAAGTGGAGCACAAGTATTGGCGTGCATGTATTGGCGCGCAAGTGGTGGTGCGCAAGTGGCGGTGTGTATGTATTAGCGCGCAAGTAAAAAATGGTGTGCAAGCACTATTTCAAAAGGACATACAATCAAAATATGGAAAAGGAAATGAAGGGAACGCAAGTGATGAAGCGGCGCGCAAGTGATGGAGTGGTGCGCAAGTATTTACGCGCAAGTCTAGGTCGCGCCGATCATCGAAATTCCTATAAATAAATGACTAGCCTTATCATTTCCTGAGGATCAATACATGAGAATTATCATTGTGCTTTGGGCGTGAAAGTAGAGAGTTGGTTGTGCAAGTTGAGGGTTGTTAGAAGGCGTGGAAGTTGGGGCCGCACAAGTTGGAGGCATGCAAGTGTTAGTTAGTGCACAGGCTGCAAGCGGGCAACACATCTGAAGGGCAACACGCACGTTGGCAGTGCGCAAGAAGAGGCACACAGGTATATGGTGCGTAGGTATAGGTCACGCAAGTCAAAGTGGGCACGCAAGATATTTTTCTCCAGTGGTTCATGCCAGCTTCTGGGTAGGAAAGTGAAGAATTGATTTGAAATATTTGATTTGTGTAAGCTCATTAAGAAGCATTGATCCATTGTATTACCCTATTTGTGGTAAGAGGGAGCACACACACTATTGTATTGTTTTCAAAGTTCTGCACAAGTGTAAGAGTATATCCTACTCATTGTATTCCACATCAAATGATTTTTTTCTAGTGGATTGTGTGGTAATGTATTGTTTCCCTACCATAACAAGGACGTAGCTACACTTATTGAGTAGTGAAACTCTAAATCATGTGTTCCTATGGCTGTGTACATGTTCAGAAGGGAAGAAACTATTTAATAGGATGAGAAGTTTGTTTCAAAAAGGGGAAAATTAAAAAGAAAAAGATATCACTAATTCACCCCCTCCCCCTCTCAGGGAAACATGGATCCTAACTGGGAACTTCATATAGGACCATGTGATGTGGCATGTGTGGGCTTATTCCTTCATTCAATTCAGGCTTATAGTTTTCGCATCATGTACTCCCCTTCAAGGAGATAGTCCCTCTTACCTCCTTCCCCACATTATCTAGCCTTTTCTGGCCCCCTCAGCCCCATGTTTCTTCTTTGGAGTTGTGCGCGGTGTTCTAGGGGATGATTACCTCATTCATGTTGGGTATGCTTTATCATGCTGTGCACATTCCCTTTATGTCCGAGCCATATGACTTTAAACTATGATGCCTAGTCCCACATGACTTTAAACTGTTGTGTCTATATTGAACGACATTAAAATGCATGGTTGGTCCCATCACATGACCCAAAACTGTGACATTATCGTCTTGGCCGCATGAAGAAAAATGGAATTTCATTATGGTTTCCTCATTCGAGGGGACATCATGATTGGTATCGGCCAAACACCATACCATTTTTCAATGCCTTCACATGGCTAGATTCTTGTGGCGATGCCTGGACTTTCAATCCTAGGTCTATCACTTCACAAAAAAACAACACTCATTCATCCTAATGGACAAACAAGATCAATCAAATGATACTTTTTTAGGGCAATATATGCACACCCTTATTATCTCTGGAACTGGTATCTTACCATTCCATTCCTTGAAATATGTATGGATTGATTCCCATCCTCATGGGATACATAGGAATACCCAGACATATTGTCCTCAGGTCCAGCCCCAAGAATCTGAAATCATATCCTCTATGTTTTGGCCCCTAGACCCGACCCCTTTTAGGGAACATCTGGTGTGGTGAGTAACTCATGGGTTCTCATTCACATCATGTTCTACAATAGTCATACTGTGTGCCCCCATGTCTTTTCCAAACCTGGTCCGAGTTCTATGACCCTAAACTAAGCTCTCCCTTTGGGAACTGTGCTTTATGTTTTGCCACTTCACCTCCCTGCACACAACCAATTAAATCAAGACCCCATTAATGGCCCATCCTATGACCATTATGTTTAAATCATGTAACCTTAGGACCCTTATTCTTGGAGGGGGACTCAACTCCCTCTCTCTGATACATCTAGTCATCGTACTCAGATGTGTTGTGGTAGTCCCTGAAGTGTGTAATTTTCATAGGGACATTCTTTTGTTCCATGTCCAAGCTTCGTGATCCCATTAGTTGGATCCTCATACTCTTCCACATCCAATGGGACCCCCCTTTATGGTCTGGTTTTAGGCCACATTGGCTTACCTACCAACTTGGGCCAACATCCTTGACGACCTCATATGACATTTGAGACAGGTCCTGTATTTCGAACATGGTTAGTGACTTACCCTCATTTGTCTGTCCCCATTCTAGGATAACGTGAAAATGATACTGTGTTTCAAATATGGTCAATAGTTACCCCTATCGTCACACCACCATCATTGTGGTCCAGATCTCAATCATCATGATTCACATATTTCCACTTCGTTTTTTTCAAGTGGAATTCCAACATACTCGGCTTTAATCCTTAACTCATCTAGGTGTATTACATAAGAGGGTCAGCATTATTGGGACATCATTAACATAGCATCCCATCACCCCTAACGTGTGCCTTCCTATTCTAGGAAAGTCCCATCACTACTCCTTCTTTAGCAGATCGAGCACGACTCGCATGGGCTTAGTAGTTCTGGTAGGATGTGTACTGGAACAACCATGCCACCCATGCCTTTCATCGTTCTACATGATGTTAAAATATGCTATCAGAACTACGTGTGCCTTGATTACCATCCTCATTGGTTATGTAAGGATGCATGAGCACGTTTCCTCAGGCCCAGCCCAACATTCACTTTTGGTCCCTTGACCAAAAGAATTTAATTCGAGGATACGTCATGTGGTGCAGACTCTTTAGGTTTTCATTCATGTTGGTTTTATTGCTACCATACCACTTAATCCCTTCCTGAGATCTCCCCTTTCACCCTTCATCCCATCGTATGATTTTAAGCTGCCTGAGTCCACATGTCCTCAACACATGAAAATACACTACAGTTCTACCCTGAACAAATTTACGATGCACCATAATAACTATGGGATGTATCACATCCCTCACTAGAAATAATTTCCCATGTCTGCATCAGTCTCTAACCACGATGTGCTTCAAGAACAATGTTTGTCTTGATACTCATCCTTATTGGATGCATAGCAACACCAAGGAATTCCGCCTCAGGCCCAACCCCAGGATCATTAACCCTCCTGGACCATCATCCCTGATCAGAGTCCAGTATCTATGACCTTAAACTCAGATCCTACAGTCTATGTGCCATGTCTTTAAACAGTTAACCTTGGTCTAGGTAGTATGACCTTAAATCTATGTGCACCATCCTCACCGTACAACGTTAAACTACGTGTCTATCATCCTCATTGGTTTGACGTAAAACTACATGTCATTCTAGGTCCTTACTAGAGAGGTCCTTCTTGGAAGTAGGTATGATCTCTGATCAGCCCGATGTGCCCACCAAATGTGACTTCAGCATAGTGGCATAATTTCAATTGTGTAGGAATCCATTTGAACAACCCATCATGCCACACTCCACACTTTTGATGCCCTTCATTCAGAACCTCATCCTCTTTAACATCTAATAGAACCCCATAACAGTATGGATGCTCAGCCTATGGCTCACCTAGTATCCTGGGCCATCATTTTGGAAGAATAATAGATTCCATTTTGAGTCAAGCCATGTGTTTTGAACATAGTCAATGGTCAACCCTTGTTTGTTATAACCATTTTAGGCTAACACAATAAGGATACTATGTTTTGAAAATTTTCAATAGTTATGCTTCATTGTCAGGACATCCCTACAGTGTTCTGAATTTTGGGTATCTTGATTCTCACCTTCCACTACCCTATGTTTAGATTAATTTCAAATGCCTTTGGTGTTATCTCGCTTCTGCACTAGAGCACATTAGGAAGATGACACAGCGAATGTTCTGAGGTCCTCATCCTCCTATCGAGCCTCTCCCTTCTCTTACTACAAATCCATATTGGTTGTTCAAACATTGGATTCTTGAAACTTGGTTGGCACTTCTACATTCACATGAATTAATACTAAGATCAACCCTTATTTCTCATATAGGGCACAATCCCCATGAGCTTAAGAATGGATCACTATTTTTTTCGGGATTATAGTCAATGTGCATTAAAAAAACAAGAAAATATTCCATTCATGCATACAATTTTGTGATTGAATTAATAAAGAAGGATAAGTTTAGGGGGGTCTGAAAAAACATGGCCCTTAAGGATCGAAATTTTGGATGGACTACTCCAATGTTGCCACCTTATGGCTTTTGGCCTCCATCATCACTTCTCATCCCCTGATATCCTTATCTTCGATAGTAGCAGTGGAGAATAACTCATTAGCCTTGTCATGTGCTCATGATTGTTCAGTCTGGAGCTCAATCATTTGGTGATTCACCTGCGCTATCTGCTCATGAGCATCCGTGAGATGGGCCTTCAGTCGCTCAATGAGCTCAGATTGGTTTACAATGAATGTATCACTTTCCTTCGCTTATTCCTCAAGGAGTTATACCCCCCCGCTCTACCTCCGGGAAGGCCTGAGTATTCATGAAATCTTCCTGGCACTGGGAAACGTCTGAACATCAGTAATCCTCCTGTATCCTCTCCTCCATGTAATCACAAATCATTACGTGAGAATGGCGAGCATCTACCCCTCCAGCGGAGAGAAAGCATAGCCAGGTGCGGAGTGACCCCATCTGGCATAGATATTATGCATGTGGCTGGCTAAGAAAGCATTTGATACACTTTCATGCCTTGTGTCGTGTCATATGGCTCTCCTTAGCAGCATCTGAGTCAGAATAGTTGATTTATTTGGGGTATGTGGGCTTGTATTCGGGGAAAGTGATAAGAAGATTAGTGGAAGGGTCTTCATCGGAAACTCCCTCCTCGTCAGTGAATTAACTCTCGTCAGGCTGGAGCTCCACCCTGGCAATATTACCACCCATCATTGCAATCTCCAGCTCATCGAGTACTGGGGTAGGGCCACCTAGAACAATTGATTCTGTAAAGGCTAATGTAGCTACTGAAAGGACTCCTGCAGATGTCCTGAAATCGATGGTTTGTCCTGCCTCTGTCAATTCAATTACTATATCAGGAATTAGTATCATGATTAACTAAATTCCCCAGCAAAGAGGAGAACCAATGAAAAAGGAATTATGAGAGCCAACTGTGACAGTGTCCAATGCATGTGTCATGGAAGGGGCCACCACCATAGAGGAGCCTTCCATGCATGTCAACTAAATCACCAATGTCAGATCCTCTTGAACAATGGGGATGGAGGGGGACTATCATTATAGATCATTTTTATCTACTACAACCCTAAATTTCACCCCACTATGCTCAGTCCTGAGGACAGGTTCCAATGAATGCTCCCTGGCCTCCATAGACACACCCTCATCCCCTGTGGGGAAGGCTTCCTGGGAACCCTCACCCATGGGTTCCTAAATAGTACATAAGTTGGTTGATGTATTGAGATTGCGAAAAGATAAAGGCCAGTGGAGATAAGGTTTTAAAATATCTCGAGATACTATGTCTGTTCTTCATTGGAACGTACGATTTTTCTGCTCTCCGGGGAGCTCCACTAGTGAGAAGGATTCGGAAGGCCTCTCACCACCAAGACCTTCAATTTGGTCCTCCTACTCTTATTCACCTCCATCTTCATCACCTTCTTCATCTTCTTCATCACCATCATCAGCATTATCTTCTTCTTGTCCCTCTTCATCTGTACTTTCATCCTCAGATGGAAGGTTTTCTGGGTCATGTTCCTGCACAAGCATCACTTTCACCAGGAGATGCAGTTCTTCATACCGCCCCCGCTAGCATGTGTACACCTACATGGATGTTAGGTATGCATTACGATGATTAAATCTTACCCTATACCTCATCTGCATGCATCCTATGTCTGGAAGATCAAGCCCTGTGCATACCAACCGTCACCACAATTCTTCATTAGACCTAGACTGCCACAATGTCTTCCAGGTAGACTATAGGGAGAGGAAGATGGAATCAACAGACAACTTTAGGACGTACCGGAGTTTCTTTCCCAGAATTTCCCTAGCTAGCCCATGTGGCCGCATGCGGGACCACCTTTCCACGGAAGGGGCAGGCAAGTTACCGGCTTGCGTTGCTCCTGCCAATGAAGTGTCGGCATGTACCATGATATCCTTCAGACCCATTATTTTCCTCACCTCTCCTGTGACACATCGTCTACATCCCTGATCATCGGGCTCAGCACTAGCCACCTTGATTTTCCGGATGTGCTTCCAAAGAATCGCCTCGATGTATGTTTTCACGCAGTGCTCGACATCCTCAATTGAAAGTAATGTACTGACGTCGGTGGGGGGACGAATGATAACATTTCCCAAGCCAGCTATATTGAAAAAAATCCATAGTTGGTGAAGAATACATGGATTCCATTCTCCATGAACCTTTTTATATAATTTATTCGAAATCCATTGCATGCACCTAAACTGCCTGGAAAACATGGTCAGCATATATGGTTCGCAAAAGATTTTATCATCAATCCGAGCAACCAGTACGCCACCTCGGATGCTCTGTAGGTACTCCCTCTACTCTAATGGCCCCGCATTTCATATACCATCGGACTGACTGTGTTTTGGAATGGTTGAAGTCAATTGGGTGTGGTCACCGATCTTGAGCATGATCCCCTCGTCTTTGAGCATTAGGGGGATAATTATGGAAATGTTCAAGAGAGATGGCCACATACCATTACCTGGGAGGTGAAGGGAATTTGGGAAGTCATAACCACCACAGTGAGCCATGACCCATCCATAAAGATTTTGGAATATTCCACATATCCGTTTGGGCATTCATCCCCTTGAGATACACCCCAAAATGTTATATAGCATGGCCAAGACCAGCACTCCTAGGATGACCTTGTTCTTCGCCACCATGATCCTGGCTATCACTAGAATCCTTGGGCAAACCCCCATCCTCGTGTCCCTCACTAGCAACAACCATTTGTTAAAGAACGCGGCATGAAACCTAGAATATCTCACATTTGGGTCTCAAACTTCATTAATGTGAAAGACCCATGACTGGTACTCTCTTGTCTCCAGAACCCTCCAGCATGATCCTGATTTCCCTCCCTAAGATGTGATGGAGCATTGTTTCCCTTGGATTGGCATCATCAGAGCCATTTCCTCCGTCAGGAAAAGGCTAAACCACCCTGAATAGGTTATTTCCTTTAGGATATATTTTATTTTTATCTCCTCCTTAGCTGGCTCTAGCTGGTTCCATGATAGGATTGGGGTGAGTCTCTTATCCCGCAATACATTCCTCGTTAGGAGGAACTCATCATACTAGTACCCCTCCAAGGGGATTCCCCCGAAATAGTGGACATCCCAGAGACTGATGCCCACCTCCCCATGGGGGAGGTGGAAGGTGATGGTATCAGGGGACCAACTACTGAATAGATCTGCTACCAAGTCCTGCTATCAGTATAAATGAAATTGGGATGTCTAGACGGCCTCAAAAAGCCTGATGGACATTAGATCTGGACCAAATTACTTGCATGTCTGACTTACCCAGTAAACCCATTCCCATTCTTTGGTGATGTTTCCCCCAGATCTAAAATCCCATTCCTGCCAACCCATCGCGTGATTAGTAATTCTACTTCTAAAAGAACTGGCATAAATAGTGGGAGATTCCTCAGGAACTGGATCACTTCACATG
This sequence comes from Viscum album, assembly GCA_963277665.1. Taxonomy (NCBI): domain Eukaryota; kingdom Viridiplantae; phylum Streptophyta; class Magnoliopsida; order Santalales; family Viscaceae; genus Viscum; species Viscum album. The sequence continues at coordinate 529,836,715 of OY728120.1, read as the reverse complement.
ACTGTCCTGGTCTTCGGATTTAGGATATAGATGGCTATGTTCTGCATTTCCCTAACAGTATGGTCATTGAATATAATATGGACTTGTGGAAGACTATCCTTGCATGTCACCCACGATTAAGGTGTGTCTCAAAACCGGGCATTAGCACCTCTTCCAAAAGGTCGAAGTTCCATAGTGGTAGGCTATCACATAGAACATAATATTTTTGAGGTTGCGTGAGGATTCCAAAAAGCATCTGGTTATCAGAAACAACCCTCCTCGCATGAAGAATCTGAGGGTTTGTGATCATCTGAGCGCTTCTCGCAATAGAAACGACCTCCCTCTCAACATCAATCTGTTGAGAGGACATTTTGAAAATCCTAAGTGGTTGGTGAGAAATAATGAAGTTCGGTGTGAAAAAAATCAGGTGGCATGCAAGAATGTTGATCTACGCAAAAAAATGTGGGAGAGCGCGCAAAACCCAAGGTTGGCCTCAGAAACTTATGCGTTGGTTGGGACCGTTTTCGCGCATGAGAGCTAAGCAACTGTCAGGATGAAAAAGTCAAAAGTAGGGGCCTAAGGGGGGCCCTCAGCACATTGATAGGTGCAGACTCACCTTCCACATGTGCGAAATAGGTTTTCACACGCAAAATATGTTTTTTCATGCACCGAACGACCACTTCCCTATTTTTCGGTGTGCCCTCTGAATCCAACATTCAGGTTCCCCTTCAGCTTCGTTTATTAGTGGGGGAATTTGTTGATGTCGAAATTCAGAGAAGGATAGAATCGGGACGATAATGAGAAAAAAAAGGAACCGAGGAGGGGAAGATATGATTTTGGGACCCAGGAGGCAGCTGCACCCAGGATTCAAAGGGTGCGAGAAAGCGGCCCTCGGCGCGCAAAATCTTGTGCGCCCAATACGATGTAAAAGGCGAGCTTTCGCACAGCTCCTGTTTGTGCACCCCAAGCAGCATCATGCATATGTTTGTTCATAGAACCCCTTTGCACATAGTTCCCTTTTGCATTCTGAATGCTCCATCAAGGGAGAACTTCTGCACAGCACACCGTTTGCGCGCCCAATGCGTCGTCGAGTGCATGATTGCAGACAACACACCTTTGCGCACCCAATACAACGTCCACCGTGCGTTTGGGCACCACATCCCTTTTCAAGACACCCTGAGGACTTTGACTATAAATGTAAGTGTACCACCACCCTTTGGGGATGGGGGGAGAGAAGATGAAACGATGCTCCGCTGCGTGAAAACTACCTCTTCTGCGACTACACGAAAAACACCATGGCCTTCAGGTATTGGATTTTGCGCGATGGGTCCCCCAAGGGTCCTCCTTTGGGTGGTCCTTTTTTGGTATGATCCTCATTAAATGTTTCCCCCAAATCCATTTTCATGAAAGGGACCCCATTTCCATGCAATTTTCCCTTGCATCGAACTTCTCTTTCATGCATCCCATTCCTTATTGTGTGCAACCCTTCCATCTTGCACGCAACCCTTCCAACTTGTGCGCAACCCTACCATATTGTGCGCATACCTTCACTCTTGCGCGCGGCCCTTCCATCTTGAGCAAAAATCTTCCATCTTTCACACAACCCTACCATCTTGTGTTCATCACTACTCTATTGTGTGCAACCCTTAAATCTTGCGTGCAGACCTTCCATATTGAGCCCAACCTATTCACTTACACGCACTCCATGTGTTTTCATCATTTCAAGGAACCATGTCTGAGCCCCTCTTATGTGAACTACACCTATGTCATGATCTCTATTTCTGTGTGGCTCTTCAAGTTTTCATGAAGTGACTTCAAAGTCCCTTGGGTTGTGCCGCACATTGCATTGCTTCGCCTCATGCTTCTTTGCATATGCATGCTAACAAAAATTGATTCTTCACATAGCCATGCTAACGTGGACCCCTAAAAGGATCACTCCATAACACCCCCTCACCCAGGAATTGTTGATGCCTTCCCTTCCCCAAAGGGTGGGAGGTATCGGTTATGTAAGTCCAAGGCGTGCAGAGTAAACTCAGATCATCTGAAATGCCGGATGTTATACTGCCAATGGTCATCGTCCTCAGCACATGACGTTATACTATGGCCTCTCCCCATGTATTACATGTGGGGTTCTCCATCCCGGACATTCTCTATGACCACTGGTCTCCATGAGAGTGAGATCATTCCTCACATGGAATGATATCCTCTTTATTAGAGTGATGTTTGTCCACAGGGAAAGGTCAAACACCTTGGTGTAAGCCCCTAGATTTTCTCAAAGGAGGTAGCACCCCAGCTGCACCTCTCTTCCTCAATTCCAAATCCCTCTCCCTTTGGTTTTTTTCACCACCCGGGCCACCACCCTAGAGTATTTCTCAATTTCCTTCCCCCCAGGTCTTAGACCACTCATTAGCTTGGGCTGCTAAATACGTGTAAGCCACACTCCAATTCCCATAGATGCATCTTTGGTGATGTGATCATTAAGTCTCTACTACCCCATGATTCTCACACCGAGCATGACTCACGTGGGCTTAGAGTGATTATCGACCATCAAATCCTTTTTGAGCATCCTAGATTGTAAGCCCCAAACACTATCCCGAACTATGTGGACTTTGATCCTTGCCAAGTTAAGGTACGTCGGAAGCCTCCCTATGGTTCAAGACCGACACCCATTGGTCCCAACCATCTTCACGTCAGTCCACCACCATCCTAAACTACGTGGAATTTGATCTTTTCCAAGTCATCGTACATAGGAAGCCTCCCTAAGGTTCATGCCCACCATCCATTGCACCCGACCATTTTTACGTCGGACTAACACACCCACCTGAACTATGTGGACTTTGATCTTTGACAAGGAAAGGTACATAGGAAGCCTCCCTGAGGTTCAATCCCACCATCCATTAGTTCTGATCCCCTTCACATCGGTTCCCACTCCACCTGAAATACATGGAATTTGATCCTTGTCATGTAAAGGTACATAGGAAGCCTCCTTGAGGTTCATGCCCACCATCCATTGGTTCTGACCCAATTCACATTAATTCCCACTCCACCAAAACTCTATGGACTTTGATCCTTGACAAGGCGAGGTACATAAGAAGCCTCCCTAAGGTACAATCCCAACAACCATTGGTCCCAACCACTTCACGCTAGTCCTCCTCGGTCCTGCATGACGTTAAACTGTACGCCCCCTTTTCATCCCATGATATGTTAAACTATACCGATTCAAACTACGTGGGATTTGATCCTAGTCCCCTGGACAAGGTACGTAGGACTCCTCCCTGAGGTTCAACCCCATATAACAGTAAGTCGTTGTCAACTCCATCATGTGGTAAGCTGTTGCGACCCCCATCCAGCTGTAACCTATTTCAACCCCCATCTAGCAGTAAGCCATTGCGACCTCCATCCAGCGGTACGTTTGGGTGACCTTCACTCAGTGATATACCTTTGTCATCCCCATTCGACGGTAATCCGTTTAAGTCCCCAATAGACAGTAAACCATCTTCAGATGAACTACATGGACTTTGATTCCCTGTCACGAGGATAATTAGAAAGCCTCCCTGAGGTTCAATCCCATCACTCATGTCTCATCCTAATCTCTCCCTCAAGCCCATATGTTTTAGGAAGGTCATGACCCATCCGGGAGGTTCAATCTTCGGCAGATCCCATCCATGCATCTATTATCACAAGTCACCTACTTAGGTGTCCCATCATCCTTAACTATGTGGACTTGGATTCCATGCCACAGGGATATGTAGGAGGTCTCTTCAAGGCTCAAGCTCAATATCACTGTCACCCTCGATTCAACTCCATCTCACTCTCCATCCACTCCACATAACCATCCATTATCCATCCCGATTATTACCCATGCCACGACACCCTAGTGGGATCATTCCACCTCATTCTCCATTCCCTTTAACAATAATTAGGTAGAAAACCACCCATTATCCCCAACATAAGTGTTCCCTCCAGAGGTTAAACCTATCAAATCCACTCTAGTCAATGTTCGGATCAGTCTGATCTGTCTCCGCTAGACATTAAACCCGTAGCATACCCTGTGTTAAATATAGGAAGGTGAAGAAAACCTCAGATATAGGCCTATGGAATATAATTCCTTTTATTTTATGTGGGATTCCTTGGGATTCCATTCCCTAGAGAATCCCTATAATAAGGGGAAGAAACCTGGATGTGCTAGTGTTCCAATGTCCAGATATGCAAGTGATATCCAACGTGACTACTACCCCGACCAAAGGTTGATGCCCTAACCAGACCCCTTAGAATGTCCCGACAGAAGTAGTGTAATTAACAGGCATCCACGATGAATTGGAACTTGGAAGAGTTTCTTGAACAACATCTTAGCCTAAAAGGGAGACCCAGACTAGGTGACGAGTTCTGAGGAGGAATCCACAGAAGGAGGAACCGAAATCCAATCATCCCATTTCAATCAGGGAGAAAACGTCCCTAAACCAGGAACAGATGTCACCCACATTTGGAAAGAAGGAATACTGGGAAATAGCTTCGCATCCTCCACATACGGATGTCTGCACCCCATCGAAAACATTAGAAACAGTATCCATTGAATTAATTCCAAGACTATCATAGTGGAAAAAGTCCTTTTCTGAACAGGGTGAACCCCATTTCCACCCCTATATTACTAAATTTAGTAATCCCTCATTCTAGCCCTTTATTATTGAACCGATTATACCCATGTTCCATCCCAGTATTACTAAACCATGTAAACCCTAATTCCTACCCTACATTACTGAGTTGAGTAAACCCTCATTACAGACCTGTCTTACTGAACTGAGTAAACCCTCATTCTAGCACATTCTATCTCATGAGATATAAATCATTACCCAATGAATTGGAGGGAGATATTGGTCCCACCAGTGACATTATGAAATCATACATACATGTTCCATAAGATCATAAATGAACATATCATAACCCCTAAAAATAAATGGGTGACACAGACATGTAAACATATCATAACTTATGGAAAGATATAGGTTTCATAATCATTTAATCATAATAATAGACAATGAAAAGAGGTGGGATTCGAAATCAAATAACACATAAAAGAGAGACATATTTCATAAACAGATAACCCATGAAGGAGAAATGGGTTCCATAATGACCATGTCTTTAAGAAGAACCCATTAATGTGAAGGATATGAATGGAACCTATAGGACATTTACTACAAAGGCATGAGTATCATCATGATATTTCATATTATATAGAAAATAATTTTTACATATAGTCTAAAAATATTTCTTGAAGAAAATTTCTTCTCATGATTGAAAATAGATTTTTAATACATAAAACCATTTGGAAATCAACTTCTTCAAAAATACCCTGAAAAATTATAAAGAAGACATGAAATAATTTTGGAAGACTTTTTCCTATAAAATATTTAAAATAAGCTTCAATACATTTTAAAAAAGTTCTTCATTGAAAACTCATAAGAAAATATAAATAAATCTTGAACATGTTTTGAAACCCTTTTCTTTGAAAATACCTTGAAAACATATATAGAAATTATGAAAACGTTTTGAAATTCATTTTTCTTGAAAACATATAAAGTAGTGTGAAAATGTCTTGAAAACCATTTTGAAAAAAAACCTTTGATATTTACTTTTTTAAAACATTTTTTTAAAGATTAAACTTTTTAACAATGAAATGGGAGCATCTATGAAATGACATCATGAAAATCTGTACATGTTGTAGCAGGTCAGAAAAAATTCTTTTTACACTTTAAAAAGGATAGAAAAGTGCCTTGTTTGGAATGTTACAAGAAAAATACCTTGAAGAGATTGGTAAAATATTGAAGGGTAAAAATTAATTTTAGATATTATTGTAGAATGGTATAATTTTCTTTGAAACCCATTTAGAACACACTTATTTTCGACTGAAGATAGGGTGAAGTCAGGTTTTCTAAAAAATACTTTCTTAAATATCTTATGTATGAACGAGTATAAATATTCTTCCAATAAGTGATTATATCATTAATAACAGTGGAATATGAAGATCATGAATATTCTTCATAGATTGGTAATTAGCTTTCATCAAAGTAATCATAAAAATTATCAATCTCAGAAAGCAATTAGATTGTCTCCAGAAACTCTTATAACTATGTAACTTTGTATCATACTCTCCATGTATGAAAAGGAAATTATGTGAATCCTAATATATCATTAAAAGAATTATATTCATGATATAACATGTAAAACAGAATTATATTATAAAAACCCTACCCTATATTACATATTTAAACATGATTTATTACATAAAATTGCACTTAAGATAACACTGAGGATTGAAAGGACTAATGTCTTGGGAAATTTGTAACATTAAATGAAAAATTAAGACATAAAATACAACATTGTTATTGAAAACATATATTACATGACCAAAATATACCTTTTAACTTAGAATATCATGGGATAACCTGAGGTCATACATAAGAAAAGGGTGAGCTATAAAGCCCAATATTAGAGTAAACAATGCATAACAAGAATATTACATTACAAGTTATGAAAGAGTAATATAGATGGAGCATAAGAGAAACATGAACATAATGGAATGTCATATCATGATTATCATAATAGTGAAATGTGGCAACGCCATACAAAATGATATTAGCATGAGGCAAGGCTCATTGCACATGGATTAGCATGAGTAAACTCTCATCAAACATAAATGAGAAATATTAAACCCTCATTTCACTTAAATTATCATGATTAGAACCTCAAAGAACATAGAGTATCATGATAATAACCATTACCCAATGAATTGGATCACTATCAGGGAACACCCTTTATAAACATTTCATTTCATGCATAAGTGTGCCACATAGATCATATAACATGGATTCATTCAACATAATAAGTCATTCCATGATTAAGGAATGTGGAATACATATATGTATGTACCATTAAATATTTATATGTGTATAATGGTGAATACCCTTGATAGAGAAGTGGGTATGGTATTCACAACACCATGATTTTGTCTTGGAAATCAGAGTGCAATTTCAGCAGCATAACATCATGACATAAAAATTCATAAAAATGGTTGATGAGAGAGAAAGGGGCACCTCATCATATTTACATAAAATAGAGAGTAAGGAGATCATGTATATACTTTTCCTAGAATAAGGTATTTTAAGAAATAAGGTGTAACATAAGAAATAAACTTAAAGAAAGAAGAGAAATGAAATAACTCTTACGAAATTTTGGTATGGTAACAGTTGTACATGGGAGGTATTAATGAGAGAAAAAGAGGAATCTAATAATTAAATCATAAGGATGGATTTATGGGGGAGGTTAGAAATCATAACTTATCATTTTTAATTGAAAATAAAAGGGTATAATAACATTAAGTAACTAGGAAAAAATGAGAAAGGAAGGAATCCCTTACTAAAGTATGTAACATCAAGAGTTTAAGGAGGGGATTCTTGAGAGATAGAGGAATCTTGGGATATTTATAGTGAGAGGAGGGAAGAGTAGGGACATGATACAAGAATTTTTAGTGAAGAGAAGTGGGAGAATGGGTGGGTTTATATAGGAAATGAGAGGGGAATTATATAATATTGCAAAAACATAAGTTTGGGAACCTATATAATTAAATATTCAGAACCAAAAACATTCCCAAGGATTTTTTCGAATGGATTTTATCCAAAGGGGAGTGGAAAAAATTATATAATATGTCCAATGGCCAAAAATATTAAAATATTATGCTTTCTTATGTAGAGGTGAGCCACTCTCTCAAGGAAATCATTTTTAAATGTTAAAATATTTTATAACAATTAGATGGTCCACCAAGGCATTATAAAATTAATCAAACAAATATAAAATAACATTATATTAATTGAAGAAAATATATTGGCAGAATATCCATTTTATAGTATTTTATTACATCATTATTGGGTCAATATGATCTAATAAAAAACATTATATATTTATGAGGTATTTAATTTTCACCAAAAAATTCACTTGTCTCAGAAAATTATGAAAAATTCACCATTTAAAAATTTCAATGTCCATATTCCAAAAATAATATTTATATTATCTAAAAAATTTTCCAAATATGTGAATTTTCACTTTTAAAATAATATCCGACATTTATTGAAAATTCATTGGTTTTAATAAAAACAGTTTTCAGACCTTAATAAAAATTACAATTGTATTCATAAAAATTATAGGATCATTTATATTTAATAATGTCTAATTTGGTAATAATATTTTATTCAAAAATAAATTTATTCATCAAAATGGATTTCTTATTTGAATTTAAATATTAACTAACATTACTATTTGTGCATTAAAAACAATTTACAAAGTATCAATAATAAAATGAATATATATTATTTATTATATACAAAAAACAATGCACATAATAATAATGATAGGTTATTGTTACATATCCCTTTATTACAATAGAATATTACTTAAGAGTATGGTGTGCAATGGTGGGGCTTTCTTGGGGTTGTTCGGTGAACATGATTTGGGCCATGATCTCGATGAGCTTAAACATATCCCGTAAACAGTTTTCCTCAAGTTTTAGTTGTTGGATCTCATATTGGGATTGGTCTAGGGAAAAGCCCAGAAATTCTATGTCCCTTGAAAGATCAAATTGAGGGGATTAAAAGGGAATAATCCTACTAGTCGAGGCCATCACTTTCTTTGTCTGTGTTAAAAGTATTTGTTGAAACCTGATTTATATACTAGTGATGTGATCACTGTTCAATGACTATATTATCAATGGTAATCATACTTAACAATTATTTAAACCCAATAAAAAAGTAAATTTTTTCTATATCAATTAGACATTAAAATGGGAATTTTATTCATGAATGTTCGGGTCATTACAACATTCCCCGCTTTAGAAATTTTTCCCTCAAAATTTACTTTTCCTACACTAAAATAGATGTCGCTAACTCTGCCTCATCACTTCCTATAGTTCCCACATTACATCTTCAAACATTTGGTTTCTCCACAACACTTTGAAAATGGGAATTGTATTATTTCGTAAAACTTTTTCCATATGATCTAAGATCTTCTCCATATTCTCTTAATATGAGAGGTCATTCTCTAATGGTACCACCTCTGGATTGAGTACTAGTGATGGGTCAGGTATGTAATTATTCATGATTTATACGTGGAATATATGATTTACTTGAGACAGGTTTGGTGGGAGTTCTACTCGATAGTCCACTACTCCAATGCAATATGAGATCTCAAAAGGGTCGATGTACCATGGAATAAGCATTCACTTCTTCCCAAATATCATAACTATATTCCATGGTCATATGTGGAGGAATACATGTTTTCCCACATAAAACTCTAGGTCTCATCAATGATTATCAGTATAGCTCTTTTGTTGACTCAGATCAGCTTTAATGTGCTGCGGGATGGTCTTAACCTTCTCCACCATTTCATCGACCATTTTTGGACCTAGAAGTTATCAATCCCAAACATCATCCCAGTATTTTAGTGTTCGACACCTCTTCCCCTAATGGTCATCATAAGGATCCATTTGTATTCTTGAGTGGAAACTATTGTTGTAAGAGAACACAACCAGAGGGTGATGTTGATCCCATCATCCTTTGAAGTCCATTGAGAATGCTCTCAACATGTCCTCAAGTGTATGAATAGTCCACTCAGATTGGCCATCAATTTGAGGATGATAGGATGTACTGAAGTTCATCATTGTTTTCAGAACATGTTGGACACTCTTCCAGAACATAGAGGTGAATATAAGTTACTGAACAAATATAATAGATAGTGGTACTTCATGCAACCTTACCACTTCTATTATTTATATTCATTCCAGTTGGTCTAAAGAGAAATCCCCCTAAATTTCTATTATGTGTACAATCTCCATAAGACGATCCAAAACAACCCATATAGCAGTGTTTCCTTTGGATGTCGTGTGATGTCCAGTGATAATGTATATAGTGATTTTTCCCATTTACATGTCGGTATGTGTAACAGCTGCATCACCCCTTAGACTTATTCCTCTTAGACTTCACTTGCTAACAGAACATTCACTTTGATGTATACTCAGTGATATCCTTATTCATGTTATCCTACCAATAATTCTCTTAGAGATCTCAGTGTATCTTTTTGTTTACTAATTGAATGGAGAAATTCAATCTATTTGCATCATCCAAAAGTTCTTTCATTAACTCCGGATTTGATGGAACACATAGTCTTAACCCAAATCTCACAATTCCCTCTTTATAAATATAGATCTCTGATAATTTCCCTTTTCTGATAGTTTCCACTTTATTCATAATTCTTACATCATCCTTTTGAGAATCATTCACCCTTTCGATACTTGACAGTTGACTCATAATTTGTGAAAGGATTAATTATGTTCCCATTTTTATTATTCCCATGTTAATCTTCATCAAATATAAGAATATAAGATCCTTTTCAATTCTAATTTATGATATAATTGATGGGTCCTTTCTACTTAGAGCATCCTCCTTCTTATTCTCTTTCCCAGGGTGGTAATGGATTGAGCAGTCATAGTATTTGATCTTCCCGGACCATCATTATTGGAACATGTTCAACTCTTTATGTGTGAATATATACTTTAGAATTTTTTAATCTATATATATTTCACACTTATCATCAATGAGATAATGTCGCAAAATTTTTAAAGTGAAGATTACTGAAACCAACTCTAGATCATGTGTTGTATATTTTTTGTCATGAAATTTCAATTACCTTGAAGCATAGGCAATGAATTTGTCTTTTTTCCTCAAATTCCCTCAAAGGGAGACTTATAAAATTTTCAGGAAGAACATTCCCACAAACTTCAACATGTGATACAAAACTTATAGAAGTTTTTCCCTAATTATTTAATATCATTTCTGATAGGGACTCAATGTTCTAAGAAAACATAAAAGATATACTAAAAGGAAATGAAATGAAATACATTACAACATAGAATAATTTAAAGTAGTGGTTACATGTGATTAATTCATCATTAACCATCACAGCATATGACTTATCATGCTCCCTTGATCATGGAGATAGTTGATTCTCATCATGCTTCTCAGCCCATGCAATATAGAATTGTCTTGGGTAATTCCTGACTTCTCCATATTTATAGTATAGAATTTTTTAATATGCCTTAGATGGATATTTTTTTCCATCCATCACATTATCAATTATTTCATTGAAATTGTATACTTTGTTCCCCTTTGTTCTACACTTAAAACATCTCCTCATCCATTTTTAGAAATTTCCCTTGGTTCCTATTTCCACAGTTTTTGCACAATGGAAATTGGTTCTTCTTGCCCTTATTAACTTTAGTAGATGGAAATTCATGAGATGTCATCTTCCTCTTCCTTGATTTCCTTATACATTCAACAAAGTGTCAATTGTTAAGCATGATTTTTGATATCTGGTTTGGAATAATCATGATATTTCCTACTTGAGCACCCATTTGATTGGGAATCTCACTGGGACATTCATCATGTTTCCCTTCACATCGATTTTTATCCATAATCCTCATATTACCATCCATTATCTAGAATAATAGAAAAATTAGGGATGATCATATTAAATATTTTAAAACATAAAGGGAAATACAATGACATTAAAGGGACCACATATAAATTACATTTTATCTCCTTAATGTATAAATTTCCAGGGTTCAATATATGTTATCCATAATCTATCGCCTAACATATATTCTTTTGGGATTGTTTTCTACATTAATAATGGTTCATACTAATTATTTGAATTAACCAAATCATATCCCTTGGGAGTATTGAACCAAGAGTGAAACACGGCCCATTCTCATTTACCAGTTCCCTTTTGAGTCTAGCACAAATCGGTGTTTTCGAGTATTACACATAGATACATCTGTACCATATCCCCCTCAACATGTTCATATCCAGATAGGGATTTATTTTCATGATAAACCTTTTACTCTATATCCACCAAAATTTTGGTATGTTTTAATTATACATAGTATTATCCCTAAGTCTTTCAATAGGGTTTTCTATTCCTAATACCAAAAATAACTAAACCCATCCTCTGATACCAACTATAAAAACCCTTCTCATTATTACATTTTTAAACATGATTTATTACATAAATATAAATTTAAGCCAACTCCAAGGATCAATAGGTATAGTTTATTTGGAAATTAGAAACATTAAATTACAACTTAAGACATAAAATAAAACATCTTTATTGAAAACCCTTTTTACATGACCACAACATTCCTTCGTACATAGCATTACGTGGGATAAGCCGAGGACATACATAAGAAAAGGCTGAGCTATAAAGCAAAGTAATGGAGTAAACAAGGCATAAAAGGAAGAGTACACTAAATTTTGGGAAATATTCATATTGATGGTGGATAATAGAAACATGAAAATAATGGCATGATATAGCATCATTATCATTACATGAAAATGTGGCAATGACATACAACATGATATTAAAATGAGACAAGGGTCACTGCACATGGATTAGAATGATTACACCCTCATTGAACTTGGATTAGAATGTGTGAACAATAATTTCACTTGAATAATAATTAGTAAACCCTCATCGTGCATGGAATATCATGATACTATACAATACCCAATGCATTGGAGTGCTATCACGATGCACCATTTATAAACATTTCGTTTCAGGCATAAGTATGTCATAAGGAACATATTACATGGAGTAATTCTATGTCATATGTTATTAAAAGATTAAGGAATTTAAAATACATAAATTTAAGAACCATTAAATATTTATATGTGAATAAATTTATATACCCTTGATAGAGAAATGGGTATGGTATTCACTACACCATGATTTTGGCTTGGATATCGCGATGCAATTTCAACCGCATAACAACATGACATAAAAATTCATAAAAATGGTTGATAAGTAATAAAGGATTATATCATCACATTTATAATAAAGTTTTAGTAAGGGGTCATATAGATACATTCACCAACACAAGTAATTTGGAAAAGAAGTCATAAAACAATAAATAAACATGATGAAAGAGAAGAAATGGAATAACTCTTATTAAATTTCATCATGGTAACTGGTGTACATGTGAGGGATTAATGAGTGATAAAGAAGACTATCATCCTTTAATAATTGTAGGAAAGTATGGGTGAGGTGAAAAATCATACCCCAACATTTGTAATTGAAAATAAACGGGTATAACAACATAATGAAACGTGGGAATATTGAGAAAGGATGGAACCCCTTACTTGAGTATGTGACTTCATGAGTTTAAAGAGGGGATTCATGATATATTGGGGATCCTTGGGAGGATTATAGAGAGAGGAGAGAAGATTATGGATGTGATCCAAGTATTTTCAGTGAAGATAAGTGGGAGATTGGGTGGTTTTATATAGGAAATGATAGGTAAATTCATAAATATTTCACAAACAGAGGTTTTGGAACCTATATAATTAAATATTTAAAACCAAAAACCTTACCATTTATTTTTCCCATGATTTTATCCAAAGGGGACTGGAAAAAAATATTTTATATGTTTAATGGAAGAAAATATTAAAATATTAGGCTTTATTCTATGGAGTTGAGTCACACTCTCAAGGAAATCATTTTAAAATGTTAAAATATTCTATAAGTCTTGGAGGGTCCACTAAGGTATTGTAAAATTAATCGAGAAAAACTAAAATCACATTATTTTAAATTTAAAATATATATTGGCCGAATTTCACTTTTATAGTATTTTATTACTTCACTATTGGATCATTATGATGTCATAAAACCCATTATATATTTATGAGGTGTTTAATTTTTACCCAAATTTTGAATGTCTCGGAAAATTATGAAAAATTCCCCATTAGATAATTTCAATATCTTGAATAAAAAATAATATTCATTTTATCTAAATAATTTTCTAAATAATTTTAATTTTCACTTTTAAAATTAAAATTGTCATTTATTGAAAATCCATGGGTTTTGACACAAACCATTTTCAAACAAAAATAAAAATTACAATTGTTTTCATAAAATATATAAGATAATTTATATTTAACAAAAAGTAATTTAGTAAAAATATTTTCTTAGAAAATACATTAATTAATCAAAATATATTTATTATTTTAATGTAAATAGTAACTAAAATTACTATTTTTTATTTAAAACCCATTTACAAAGTAATAATAATAAAATTAATGTATATTCATTATTATATAAAAAATAATGCACGTAATAAAAATGATATGGTTTTATTAAATATCCCATTATTACACCATAATATTTCCTAAGAGTATGGTGTGTGATAGTGGGGATTTCAAGGGGCCATTCAGGGAACATGGTGTGGGGCGTGATCTCAATGAGCTTGATCTTCTCCCATAAACGTTTTTGCTCCAGCTGAAGTTGTTGGATCTCAGATTGGTCTTGGTCTTTAGAAAATCCAAAAAATGCTATCTCCATTGAATGATCTGATAAATGGGATTCATAGGAGATGATCCTGCTGGTTAAGGCCATCATATCCTTTATCTGTGTCAAAAGTATTTTATAAAACCCTACATATATACGAATCATATGATCACTATTTATTGGCTATGTTATAAACTATAATCATACTTAATGGTTATTTAAAACCAATAAAAAAAGTGAATGTGTTTTCTATATCCATAAGTAATTAAAATAAATGGAATTTTATTCATGAATATTTTGGTTGTTACATATATACACCTTGAGGAATAGTTTAGGTTCCTGGCAAAACATGAATCTCTAAAAAGGAAAATTAGGAAAAAACTATTTTACAGATTTGGAAACATTTGAAAGATAATACCCATGAAAGAAGGTTCATAAAGTGGGCATGTGAATACCCAAAAAATTAATTAAAATATAAATATAATACAATAACTATAAGTACACACACCACAAACAAGTAAAGAGTGGTTAACTTAGCATGTATCTCATAGAAATTATAAGTGAGACGAAAATCCCCAAACATTGGGTGTTGACTCTCTCCGTACTCGTAAAATATTCCTATTTAATAAAAGATAAGTTTATTATAGATATTTGACAGAATAATATTCTTATATATAGAACCATATATTGTTTTATTATATCCTTTTATTAACCACATGTAAACGATCCTAGGAAATGGTTTCAATTCGTGTAATATTCACTTTATTCTTTGCATGTGTTTTAATTTGTTATATTGTTGATCCTTATACTTATATCAGGATTCCAGAATGTGGAACATGATATAAATATCATATAAACCCTAATAATTATTTTATAATAATAAATATCATAATGAAGTTTGTAATTCAATACACCATTCATGGAGACGGTAAGCCTTATGTACACATGAATCCTATTTTTTATTTTTATTACCACATTTAAATAAAGTATGTATGTGAAACATATATATATATATATAATTGTTAATTTTTAATTAATATATCATATATATCATATAATTTCATTATACCCATCCTTAATACATCTTATGTGGTGTGTGAATGAATCATGTCTCTTTGAGGGGGCAGTAGTCAACACTTCCCCAAATGAGATTATCGTATTAACACCAAGTGTATGCTAAAACAATTTGTGTTGTAAAAATAATAAAGAAAAATAATAAATTAAAAAATATATTATATTAAATATATAAATATATTTTCATCATAATGGTAAAAATTATTTGTGGTAAAGTAGAAATGAACAATCATTTTTTATGAGGTTGTAGCATGCCATAAATAGAAACAGTTTGTTCAACATATATTATATAGAGGTGTTTGTATGTGTAGGTCAGGAACACTGAAAAAACATATTTTAATATATTTATGATTTTTTTCACAAAATAATCAAATCAATAGAGTGGATATGGTGGATAAGGAAAACAAAAGAAAGGAGCATGAAAGAAGACTTTACCTCTAAAATAGGTAACCCCTTTTGATTTCTCCTAACATGTTTGCATGAGATGGTTTCTAACCAAAGGGAGGATTAAATTTAGAAGGGAGTCTTTTAGGGAGTCTAATATGGTAGATATTTCATCAAATTTAGAGTGTTTTTTGGTGTGGGTAATGGTTAGATGTGGTGTCCTTTTATAGGGAAGGGAAATGACTCACATGGAATTTGTAGAAATAAATTAGATGTACAGATGTTCTTACCTACAATAACTATTACCAAACTGAAAAAAATCAATAAAGAATGTTTTATGGAATAAATATGGACATAAATGGTTTATGGAGAGGTATTTAGGTCATTTAGACCCTTAATTTGAAGGCTTAGTCCCTAATTAATCTTAATTAGGCCTTAGTTTCTATGATTAATTTTAATAACTTTTTCTAATAATTTTGGGGAAAAATTAACATTGTCCTATTAGAATATAAATATAATATTGAATAAAATGGTTTATTTCTTATTTTTTATATTCCAATCACATAATATTAACAATTATGGTTTGTCCCAATCTAGTATATGAGGTGAAATAACAAGGTTTTAATGTAAGAAAAAGTTCAAACATTTATTAAGATTTTATATTCAGTATTAAAGTGGAATTTATTCTAATGAATTTCATTGAATTAATAGATGTAATAATTATCTAATGTGACCTTGAATAATATTTATAATATCATTTATCATTCATTATTAATTATAAAAAAGGTAATTTTTAACAAAAATGCAGTATTTTTCACTATTCATCAAAAAATGAAGTTTCTCATAGAAATTCCAATAATTCACCAAAGGATAATTTTAAAATTATGAATTAAAAAATGAATTTTATGTTATCCAATACAATATCTATATTATTCTAAAATTAATTTCATTATCAGAATCAGTTCATTCGAGAAAATGATGTTTTAAACATAAAATAGAATTTACCAAAAATATTATCTTTCATTATCAATATGTTTTATTTATAAAAAAAATTATAAAAAATATTTGAAAATTAGTTATTAATATTTATATTACTATTTTTAATGGATATGTTATAATTATATTATTTAATAAATTAACATAATAAAAGGATATGTATCGTAGAAACTCAGTGTTGTGTGCATCGTATGGCTTGTCGGTGTTTCTTGTAGCGCAAGCAAAGTTATTATTTCATTGGAAAGGAATTTTTGACTTAGTTTTTTGATATATATATATATATATATTTATATATATTTAACTATTTCCAGTGTCATGTGAAATGAAAAAATATTGAAAAGATAAATTAATTTGAAAAAAATAAATCTCAAAATCATAGGGTGTTACAAACACGAAAACCTATATTAATATAGAAAGATCTTCCAAAACAATTCAAATTGAAGGAACCCATCCACCACACCATGATATTTTTCACATTGGGTGAAACTAACTCTCCAAAACACTTTTTAAAATGCATCGAAATATAATTCACCGTGATGGGGTAATGAGTTTCCCTCTATTTATATGTTTGATATCATAGCACTTACTATCAATACAAGATCAAACACAATAAACCCAAGAAACATTGTGGTATTAAAAAATTATTAAATGTTCCTTTAAAAAAAATATTGAGGAATGGCAGGAAAGCCCATCTTTATTGATTTAATGATCTCTAGAATAACTGATTTACTTTATTACCGACTTTAAGGGACTAATCCTTTTTATGATAGGTGAGTGATTCCATAAAAATAATCAAAACACATCACAATAAAGAAAATTTTATATAAAAAAATAAAATGAACAACTATGCCACCAAACATGACCATCACTGCACATCACAACCATAGGATAAACATCCTAGGAAAAAATAAAATTCAACCACACCAATTTATCATCCATAGGAAAATACCATTTTCGCATAACAAAATTTTAGAATCTCATCCCCCACACGGTCCAAAAAATTATCACCATTATCACATAAAAATCCCCAATCACAAAAAATCATGGAATTCCTTCTCCCATGTGGAGATATTATCTACTTTGGCTGGTATTGACTCACCCTCACTATTTTAATTGCATCAAAGTATAATGTGTCTCGATTAGGGATTAGGCTTCCCACTCATTATATACTCGAAGGTTTTTAAACCACATGTAACATAAGAAATCACCACAAGAAAAATAACAGACAATAGTGACACATAGAATCTTCAAGAGATATTTAGGGGCCCACATTATTTCATCTCATATGTTTTTGATCGCATCACAATTCACTACAATATTTTACTCCTACATTTTAAACTAGTTTTTTATTTAAAATAAAAATATTATATGAAATTTAATATCCAATTACATTATATTATTAAATTTTTATCACTTTATAAATGGAAAATTATTCTTGTTTTTGTGATTTCTTTGATGGAGGAGGTGATTTGGAGGGTCAGAGGTGATCCCGAAGAGAAATGGGCCAAACTGTGGGGAATCCCAAGGACATCTATCCACTGTTGAGAACATTTATCAAAATAAATATCTCCAAATGGGATGATATTTTATGGGACACTCCAAAAAGTCATGGGATATAACTCCTTTCAAGGAACTGAATCCCAATTCAGTCATTAAGAGGTCAATCAGAACCAATATATCTAGGGGACATAATCAAGATGAAGTCAATGATTTGGTTTGGTATTTCGGTCAGATCTCACGATTGCATCCTCCATTTTCTGTCTAATTTGACATGGAGATATTCAAGATTATTACCTAAAAGTTTTATATTTTGTGAAACTCATGATAATGAAATTTACCAACTCAAAACTGATAAACAAGTGGTATCTTGAAAACTGGGTTCCAAAACCACTCCCCATTTTGGCAATAAATTGACACCTTGGGAACCCCATTTGGAAGTTCAGCCAATGAGTGAATTGATGACATTTTCAAGTTATAGAGGAGTCCTCTCACCACATTAGAGGTTCTGGAACTCCTTATAAAAATAGGGTGATCTCTTGAAGCAATGATCACATTATCGAAGCCTTCCTCTCTTTCTTTCTTAGTAATATTTTTGTTTGCATAATAAACTTATTTATTCCTCTTATATTTCTTATATTTTCCTCTGTATTCTGCTCTTTTAATCTATTTTATTCTTCCTTAATCTTCTTAATTGTGCTGGAATCCGGAGTAGAAACGATATTGGGTTTTACCCTTTCTACACCACTGCACAAAAAAAAATGTTTCTACTATGACTATGCTATCCATGGGAGAGTAGTTCATTTTTGTAATCGATTGAACTCTATCCTTATTCATTTATATATTTTGAATCAATTAGATACTGTAATTCACATATTATGATCTATTAATTGAGTTTTTAATTTAAATGAACATAATCAAGAAATATAACAGTTAACACAAAACACGTGAGGTCAGGAATTGTTTGAACTGTGAGAGTGCAACCTCCAAAATCCATTTTTATTTTTATTTTTAATAAGTCACTTTTTGGCGAAGTGAGAACCATACATAATTTTCACATATCACCCAAACTTCCCCACATAGAAAAAACATAAAACATACCAAATAAAAATTCAAAATCATTCCCACCCTGATCCATGTAAAGCCAATGATGCCTTCCAAAAACCACAACATTCAAAATTCATAAATCAGCACCAAACTTTCGACACGGCTGCCTTGGGACTCTCATTACCATCGTTTTCCATCACTGTATCATCAAGGAAACCTATCCACATCGTCTCTGCCATACATTTCCATCGTTACCACTAGCAACAGAACCGTCATCCTCATGTCATCATCGACCATCACAAAAAAAGAACTCGGCCACATCATCAGAGAAGATGCCACCGGCCACCGACCACATGAGATTAATTTGTAGAGTTAAAACATAATACAAAAACTATATTAGTCCACATTTCCAGAATGGATATGTTCCTTAATTTACCACTGACTATAAGATATCCTTATAACATCAATCAAAGTAGGGTGTTGCGATAACATGTTTCGAAGATAGCCTAGGGTTTAATTCACTTCATCTTTGTTGTAAGGATAATTATCATATGGTTCAGGGGTTAATGAGTTAAGGGATCGTAATTAAGTTGATGTTAATTTAAATGATAATGATAAATAATTGATTGAATTGGTGGAGTTAGACTGATTACTCCTTTTAAAATATTTTCTAAAAAAATATTCTTATTGTGTCTTTTTAATTGAACATCATTTCAAAAATAAAAAAAATTACACAATCTTCTTATAGAAAACTTCTTATAGTTTTATGAACAGTAAGAAACCCCTAAATCCTTTCAAGTAGTGTTATTATTCAATTTTATGTTATTTTAAAAATACCTTTAATAAGTTGTCTAATTTTATTCCTACTTTGAGAGATGACCTCGGTCAGCCACTATACTACACCTTAGTACCCAAAAATCACACATCATTTCAGAGTGTCCATGAATGTGCCATTCAAATTGGCATTGTTGCCGAAGAGGCAAGTAATTATTTCAACCAATTAGAGGTATTTATTTTATTTTTTATTTTATTCTCTTCTTTCTCTTTTATTTACCAAATCTATTTTTTTCTTTCATTCATCTTATTCTTCTATTATTTTATTCTTGTTTTTGGACCATCAACTCAAACATCTCATTTTGTTTACTATGGTCTAATTTATTTCTTTTCATTTTTACTTGATTTATGACACGAACTAATCCCAAATATCTCATAGATCTTGATCCTAAGATTGAACCTAGAATTCAAGCTCAAATTAGACATTCTCAGTCTATGGGAAGATTCAACATTCAATAAGTTTGAGAATTTCTGCACTTTCAGAACATTGAAATTGGATGAAATTAAAATTAAAACATTAAACATGAACCAGTGGTGGAAAATCATGGAAATTAACTTAATATAACCATTCTAGAAATGGATACACCTGATAGTTATTATTAACCAAAATTTATTGCTTACCTACATCTCAAAGCAGACTTTGAACTGAAATCTGGGTTAATTCACCTTCTTCAAAAATTTCACCAATTATCTGGTAAGGATCTAAATAGCGACCTTAAATAATTTAATGTGTTTTTCTAAACCCTTAAACCAAGAAATTTTTCTGAAGATAAAATAAATCTAAGGGAATTCCCATTCTCACTTAATGGAGCTACGAAGGATTGGATGTATTTTTTACAACTCGAAGATGTAAATTGTTGGAATGATTTGAAAAGTCTTTTCATGCAGAGATTTTTACAACATCAAGGAAAAATTCCATTCATTAGGAGATATCTAGGATAGAGAAATTCCAAGGGGAGTCAACATATGAGTGTAGGGAATGATTCAAGAAGTTGTGTGCAATCTGCCCACATCCCAAAATCAGTGAGCAACTCCTCATCCAATACTTCTATGAAGAAATCATGCCTATGGAGAGGATAATGGTGGATGCCGCATCTGGTGGAGAATTTGTGGAAATGACACTAGTAGATGCATGTTCATTGATTGAAAAAATGGCCCAAAACTCCCAACAATTTGGTGATCGAGGTACACTGCATGTCAGAGGAGTACATCAGGTAATTCATTCTTCTCTTGAAAGTCATTTGATTGATACTAAGTTAGAGGAATTGAAAAGTATGGTGAGGAAGATTCCATTGGCTCAAAAGACATCCCAACCCCCTCCTTCAAGGTCATGTGGCATTTTCACTAAAACAAACCGCCCAACTGACTGTTTCCCCCAACTCCAAGAAATAGAAGATTGTGCAGTAGTGTTTCCTGGGAGACCATATCAGCAGCAGCAACAACCATATCCCAAAAAGAGGGTTTATTCCTATGGTCCAACATACAAAAAACAGTGGAAGGATTAATCAGACATGAGGTATGGCTCTGAACAATAATAAAGACCCTCCTTTCAACAAAACTTCCAACGACCTATGTCTTACCAACATGGTTTCCAACAATGCCAAAGGATATTTTAAGCCCAAACATCAATAATTCAACAACAAGGTAATCCCCAATCCCTGGTAGATTATAACACTGATGACCATTTGAAGAAATATTTTCTTAATCAACAGAATGAGTTGAAGAGTCAAGGTTCGGAGTTGATGTATTTAAAGACATAGATGAGCCAGATTGCCATCGCCCTCAATGAACTGGTAAGTGGGAACTCCAGAAATATTCCTTCCCAACCTACTCCATATCCCAAAGGGGAATGTCAGTGCCATCACATTGATAAGTGGGAAGCAAATGAATAATACCTTTGTACCTACCATTCCATCAGGAGTCACCTCAACTCTAGAGAAGATACATTCTATACCAACTGTAGAGAAACCAATGGAGAAAGGAAAAGGTAAGAGAAATATTGATGATATTCCTCCTAAACCCCTTACCTTCTCAAACAGGGTTGTACAAACCAAAAATTTTGCTGAAGAGGCAATTTAAAAAGAGGTTTTGGACAAATTCAATCATGTGGAGATCAACATCCCATTACATGAATCCATTAAGAAAATCACAAGGTATGAAAAATTACTAAAAGAACTTTTTATCAATCTAAGAGGGATCAAGGGAAATGAGAGGATCAATATTGAGAAGAATGTGTCAGCACTCATTACACCAACTCTAGAAATGCTAGCAAAGAGAAAAGATCTTGGGGCATTCACCTTCCCATTCACTATAGGGGAGTTACACTTTTCTGATGCACTTTGTGATTTAGGATCTTCCATTAATATGATGCCTCACTTTGTATTCTATTCTTTGTAGGTTGGTGAGTTGAAACCGATAATAGTTGTGGTGCAGTTGGAAAATAGAGCTACGGTATTTCCAGTCGGAGTCCTTCAGGATGTACTTGTTTGCTTAAGAGACATGATCTTACAACATATTTCTATGTGCATAACATGGAGGATGATCATGTAAGTTCACATGATCCCATTATCTTAGGTATTCCTATCCTCCAAACTCCAAAAACTATCATAAATGTCAATGAGGGTACACTTTCCATGGAGTTTGGAGATGAAGTTTTGATATTTAATGTTCTGGACTCTGTGAAGTACCCATCAGAGGACCATTATGCTTTTGTTATCTCCATTTTTGAACCACCAAGTAAAAGCCACATGGTTTTTGACTGTCCTATACTTAGGAAGATTGTGAGCATTGGTTTGAGTATGATGTCTAAGCGTACTTCCACACCTCTTTCGAATGCAAAATACTCTCTTAGATTTGATTTTTAAATGGAATAATTTTCTAATTTTGATCATGTGAACTCTGATTATGATTTGTCTATTGAGTATGTTGATGTAATTGAAGCTTTATTCTCAGATTTTGATGATTTCTATTATCATAATGATGTTCTTTGTGCACATATTTTAGTTCCTTCAATTTCTCCATCCATACATCACCTCCTACATTGGAACTCAAGTCATTGCCACCAAATCTCAAATACTCATACTTTTTGAGTGGTGATAAATTACCTGTTGTCATGGATAACAATCTCCCTTTTGAACATAAAGAAAAACTTTTGAATATTTTGAGAGAGAACATTAAGGTAATCAGGTGGACCTTTGCTGACATATCAGGTATGAGCCCCTCCATTTGAATGAATATGATTCTCTTGGAGGATGGGGATAAACCAGTGAGGTAGCCACAATGAATACTTAATCCAACCCTTCTAAAAGATGTTAAAAAAGATGTTGAGAAATTTCTTGAGGCAGGTATAATCATTCCCATTTTAGATTCTTAGTGGTTAAGTCCTATTCAGGTTGTTCCTAAGAAAAGTTGTGTAACAATTGTTAAAAATGAGGAAGATGAGTTAGTTCCAATGAGAGAGGAAAACTGTTGGCGGGTGTGTATTGATTACAAGAAACTAAATCAGTCCACTCACAAAGAGACTAGCTGGGAAAACACACTACTATTTCATTGATGGATTTTCTTGATATTTTCAGGTTCCTATATCTCTAGAGGATCAGGAGAAGAAAACATTCACCTGTCCCTTCATCCAATTTTCCTATCGGAGGATGCCATTTTGACATTTCATTACCCCAGGTACCTTCTAGAGATGCTTGGTGATTATTTTTTCAAATTTTATTGATACTTGCATAGAGGTATTCATTGAATATTTTACAGTGTATGGGTCTTCATTTGATGATTTCATCTCCAGTTTGGGAAAGGCTTTGAATCGTTGTATTGTTAAGAATATGTTTTTGAACGTTGAAAAGTGTCATTTCATGGAAGAGCTTAGCATTGTCTTAGAGGAAGTAGTTTCAAAACATGGGATAGATGTTGATAGATCTAAGATAGGCATTATTTCATCCTCACCATATCCTTCATGTGTGCTTGATATTAGATATTTCCTAGGGCATGTAAGATTATATGGGAACTTTATCAAGGATTTTAGTAATATTGCTCTTCCTATGTAATAATTACATCAAAAGGATTATGATTTTGTGTTTTATGATTATTGCAGGACTTCATTTGATGAGATAAAGAAGTGTCTGACCACTCCACTGATAATAAATTCCCCACAATGGAAGCTTCCTTTTGAGCTTATGTGTGACGCATCCAACTTCATAGTTGGACCTGTCATATCTAAGAGGGTGGAGGGACATTCACATGTGATTACCTATGCATTGAGGACACTGGATTCAGCCCAATCATATTAAAAAACCATGGAAAAAGAGTTTTTTTCTATCATATTCAAATTAGATAAATTACATTCCTATTTATTGGGCTTTAAAGTAGTTGTTTTTTCTGACCAAGCAGATCGAAGGTACCTCTTGAAGAAGCTAGATGCAAATCCTGGGAAAATCCGATGGATTCTACTTCTTCTAGAATTTGATATTGAGATAAAGGACAACATGGGGTCAGAAAACTTGGTGGCAGACCACATGAGTAGGATTACTCACACACTAGAGGATGACACCTTAGACTAGGTACCACTTGGGGAAGCTTTCCCCAATGAGCATCTATATTCCATCTCATGTATGCATCCTTGGTATGAAGATTTAGTTAACTACATTGTTTCTTCTGAAATCCCAACAAATTTAAAGAAACATCAATTAAAAATATTAAAGAGTGAGTCATGATTTTATGTTTGGGATGATCCATACCTATGGAACATGTGTAGTGACTATGTTTTTTGGAGGTGTGTTCCTGATCATGAGTTCAAATATGTTCTACAATTCTATCATACACATTCTTGTGGTGGGCACCTTGGACCCTAACAGATAGCTAGGGAAGTTTTAGACTCTGGATTATATTGGTCTAACTTCCATGATGCTCATGTGTATTGTAAGTCATAGTGACTTTGCCAACACAGGAGAATCATTTCTAGGAGACATGAGATGCCTCAAAGCCCCATATTATTCTGTGAGATTTTTGATTTGTGGGGAATCGATTTTATGGGTTATTTTTCTAGTTCCTTTAGTTTTTTTTTATATTTTGGTTGTTGTTGATTATGTGAGAAAATGGGTGGAGGCTAAGGCCATCAGGACTGATGATTATCATGTTGAAGTGGAGTTTTTAAAGATGACAATTTGTTTGTAGGTTTGGAGTACCGAAGGACATCATTAGTGACCCATGTACATACTTCTGCAATCAAAAATTTTCTTCCCTCCTTCAGAAGTATGGGGGGACACAAAAAACATCAACACTAAACCACCCCCAATCAAATGTTCAGGTTGAGGTTTCAAATCGTGAGTTGATACATATTTTGGAGAAAAACATGTAGCCAAATAGGAAGGATTGGATAAAGAAATTGGATGATTAATTATAGGATTATATGACATCAAACAAGTTACTCATTGGTATGTCCCCATTTCGGATTGTTTTTGGGAAAGCATGTCATCTCTCTGTTTATGTTGAGGATCAGGCTTATTGGGATATACATAAATACAACATAGATTTGTCACAAGATGGGATCTAAAGACAGATGAAAATTCAAGATCTTGAGGAGATTAGATTATCTTCATATGGGAACTCAAGTCTCTATAAATAAAGATCGAAATTAGCTCACGAAAAAATGATCCAGAAAAGAGAATTTAAAGTTGGAGAGAAATTCTTGCTCTATAGTTCTTAACTAAAGCTGATTCCTGGTAAGTTGTGTTCCAGGTAGTTAGGTCCTTATATTTTATCTAATGTTTTTCCTTATGGTGCAGTGGAGATAACATAGTAGGACACTACAAGGATCATTACAGTCAATGGGAAACGTTTGAAGAAATACATTGAGGGACTTCCTTCTGATGTAGTGGATTCGATCACACTACATGACATCATCATCACATGAGCATAGCATGCTGTCTCTAACCCTTTCACTTTTATATTATTTTTCCTATTTAAAATTATGAATTTCATGTGAATATATCATCTCATGGGTTTACATTGAGGACAATGAAATATTTTAAGTGTGGGGGAGGGAACCTTTTAGTTTAGTAATTTTAATTTTTTTTCTTGTTTTTCAATGATTCAAAAAATTGTGTGTATTTATAATTTTGTGTGTTTATTTTTCATTTTTTTCTGTGTTTTTGAAACTTTGGAGATAAAATGATTCTCATCACCATTTTTAAATCCATATAAATAATTGAAACAATTTATCCCTTGAAATAGAGTTTAAATGAATATTGAAAATGACTTTGTTTCAAGTTCAAATATGTAGTAATTTCATGAAAAGTACTCTAAATTTTGAATCCCATTCCACATCTCATTGTCTTTATATTTGAAATTACTTTCTTATAAGTCTTATGATCCATTCTTTTTATATTCTTTACATTTACCTCATTTCTTCAAAGAACCAAACAATGCTTTATTTAACTATAATTTTATTTATTCCTATCAAAACATGAGTGTTTGAGGTACTTGTATTTTAAATGACTGAGAAATTTGTTTAGTATTAAAGCCCCTATTTTAAAGAATCTTTTTTTTATAATGTCCTACCTTGAACAGTTAATCCTTGTAACCCTTAGAAGCCATGAACATCCTTTTAGGTTAGCCACAATACATGCCAATTTTCCCTATCCAACCAACTCTTGTAGTGAAATTGCATAATCTAGTTAAACTTAAGTTTAGGGGAAGCTGTCTTGTTGTGTGCTACCACATTCTATGATACTTTGGGAGGAAAATTAAATTCTTAAGAGATGTTTTTTCTGCTAAATAATTAATTCTATTTAAAGTTGTTCCTTTTCTGGAGCTTTCATGACATGTGGAGATGTGCCTTTCTGGAGCTTCTATAAAAAGAAAGTTGTGCCTATCTGTAGTTTTCATGAAAAAATATATTGAAGAAGATTAACATTTTTGTTTCTGATATAATGAATGGAGTAAAATTTCCATGAATTTTCATGATGATGGAGCTGAATTGATGATAAGGGGATTGAGGAGGAGACCATATTTAAGTGAAAATTAGATTAATGAAATTTTGATTCAAAAAGAGTTAAGCCCTCCTCATTCAGCCTCATAATTTTTTACATATAAATACTATAAACTGAATGCCAAATAATATCCTTGAAGAGTCCTCATGATAAACATATATCCTTGACTCACATCGGGTTGTGATGCATGAATTTATCAATCCTATGACGAACCTTGTATGAGTTTGGATGAGAAAGACATTGCTGAAAAATTTTCATTTTTGTGATGAGAGAAAATAAACGTGAGGTAAGTGTTTTGTCTGCATGGGAGGAAAAATTAAGTGAAAATATATTGAATATTTTAAATGGAGAACTAGAAATAAATGATTTTATAAGGAATGATATCATTTGTTTCTTAGTGTGGAATTATTGAATCTCAAGGATATGTGTTCTAAAAAAATTTGATACTTATTTTTACTTTTCAATTTTTTTTGGAAAACATGATATGATTTTTTCCCAAGGAGAGAAAAAGGGAATGTGTGGGGTTGTGATCGCATCACAATTCACTACATTATTTCACCCCTACATCATTGGTTTAAACTAGATTTTTATTTATGATTAAAAATATTATCTCAAATTGCCCATCCAATTTGATTCAATTATTAAATGTTTATCACTGTTAAAAAGGGAAATTATCCTTGTTTTGGTGATTTCTTTGTAGGAGAGGTGATTTGGAGTGTCGGAGATGATCCATAAGGGAAATGGGCCAAACTGCATGGAAGCCCAAGGATATATTTCCACTATTTTGCACATTTCACAAAATTCATGCCTCCAAACAGGATGCATGTTTTTGGGTCACTCCAAAACATTATGGGATACAACTAATCTCAAGGAACCAAATCAAAATTTGTAAAATAAAGAGTCCATCTGAACCAATATGTCCCGGGGACAAAATATGCACGAAGTCAATGATTTGGTTCCCTATTTTGGCCATATCTCGCGCTGTCAACCTCCATTGGCCGGCATATTGTACATGGATATAATCAATATTCTGGCCTAAAACACTTATTTTTTGTCTAACTCTAGATAATTCCATTTACCAACTCAAAATCAATACACAAGTGGTATCATGAAAAATGGGTGCCCAAAACCACTCCCCATTTTGGCTATAAATTGAAACCTTGGGAACTCCATTTGGAAGTTTGTCCATTGAGTGATGTTTTGAAATTTTGGAGTTATATAGGAGTCCTCTCACCACTATAGAGTATCTAGAAGTCCTTATACTCATAGGTGGAGCTCTTGAAGCAAAGATCCCTTCATTGAAGCCTTCATATCTTTCTTGCTTTGTAATATTTATGTTTTCCTAATAAACTTCTTTATTTCTATTCTATTTCTTATATATTATTCTATATTACCCTATTTTCCTCTATTTTATTCTTCCTTAATCTTCCTACTTGGGATGGAATCATGAGTATAAATTAGATTGAGTTTTACCCAATCTAATACTTTTCACAGGCAAAATATTTATACAATGACTATGCCCCACATGGAAAATTAGTTCTTTTTAGTAATCAATCAAACTCTATCCTTATTCATTCATTTATTTTTAACCAAAGACCTACTATAATTCACATATAATGATATAATATTTTTGTTTTTAATTTAAATGAAACTAACCAATAAATTGAACAGTTAACAAAAACCCACGTGAGGTCAGGAATTTTGTGAACTGTGAGGGCGCAACGTTAACCAGAAATTCAAAACCACTTGGGATTAATTTGTAGAGTTCAAACATAATCCTTAAACTCAATTAGTCATCATTTCCATAATAGTTATGTTCCTTAATTTACCACTGACCATAAGCTATCCTTATAACTGCAATCAATGCAGAGTGTTGCAATTACATTTTCTGAAGATAGCCTAGGGTTTAATTCACTTCATCATTGTGGTAAGGCTAATTATAGTAGGGTTCGGGGGATAACAAGTAAGGGTATCATAATTAAGTGGATGTTAATTTAAATGAAAATGATAAAAAATTTATTTAAGAGGTGGAGTTAGATTTATTATGCCTTTTAAAATATTTAAAAAAACATCTTCTTGTTGTGTATTTTTATTCAAACATAATTTCAAAAATAAAAACAAAAAAAATACAATCTTCTTCCAGAAAACTTCTTCTGGATTTATGAACAGTAAAAAACCCCTACATCCTTTCAAGTAGTGTTATTATTACTTTTTAGGTTATTTTCAAAATAACTTTAATAAGTAGTCAAATTTATTTCCTCCATTGAGAGATGACCTTGGTTAGCCACTCTACTGCACCTATGTACCCAAAAATATAATATAATTTGAGAGTTCCATTGATAGAACCTTTCATTTTTCATATCTACATTTACACAATTTTAAATTTTCAATAGGTAACTAGCTGATTAGATATATATAAGTGATTATCCTTTTTATGACATGGTGAGAAGAAACAAGAATTCATAACAATGGTCTCATAATCTACAATAGTCACAACACAAACAAGGATTCCCACAAGTCCTATTTTAAGCAAGGCATATCAACACATCAATGAAATGATAATAGTGAAACCACAAAAAACTGAAATTTCTAGTCTATTTCTAGTAAAACAACATGTATTGAATTTAAATATCTCTAACTTTGTTCCATGTTAAATAGAAAACTTCACAAATTCTATATTATAGAACATGGTTATTATGGTTAAATATGACATTTTAGGTTCTTATTATTATCAAACAAAATAATCTGAAAATTTCGTTTGAAAAGTTCTACATGTTATGTTCTTGTGGTTAATTCAAATAATACATTTCATAGATAACATTTTGTCATAATCATTAAAGTAAAACATTATTTATAAAAATAAAATTAAAACCACACAAGTGGTATTAAAAAATTTCATGATATATCATTCTTATGATAAACATCATATAATCATTCCATAGTTCAAGAATAAATGGTTTTGTACTATAATAAGGAAAAATGATTCTACTTATATATTTAATTGTAACTAATTGAAAATGATATATGTGAAGGTCTCTCATACTAGAATTTCCATAGTTTCCACACCAATGATTTCAAATTTAGGCGTTGTTACCATAAAAAAATACTTATTAATTAATATGCGAGGAATGGATATTTCAGTACAAAATAATTCTTATCAGTTATAAAATAATGTTTTAAATAACATATACAGTTCTATGTCTCAAAAAGACACCATAAATTATGCTTATCATTTTCAAAAATTAAGAAATAAATGTCACTTGGATTTCTACTGTAACACATGCTTACAAGATATGGTTATTTAAATACTATATAACTACAATGGAGGGAAAAAATTTGAAGCATGTTATTCTTGTCGAGGTTTCAAAATTCCAAAAAATAATAAATATTTAAGATGAATATTTTTAGAAATTATATAATTTAAATTTCTAGAGACACATTTTACAATAAGTTAAAAAACACATGCTTATGAAAAATTATAGATGAAAGGAAAAAAAGATATTTTAACTCACATGGGTACTAGAATACATCTAATCATACTTTACTAAAAATTTCACAAAATAGGAAAACTGGATTGAATGTTATACATTTATAACAAAGCATGAAAGATTCAACATAATATTACTCTTTACTATTGGTTATAATAATAACTTATCAAACAATTAATGTATAGTATTAGCAATAAAAGCATGGGAATATTCAGATAAACACACATAAAATTTCATGATTCATTTAATATGTTTTATCATCATAAAATAATTTATTTCAAATTAGAATACATCTCATTATGATGCATTTTAATCTCCTCAGTCTCTATCCTACAAACGATGTCATATCTCATAGACATTTTGTAGTCTTAGAGTCCATTCATAGGATCATATAGCCCCCAAAAATCATGTGTCCTATTCTGTCTTCCCTGGCCTATGTCACAAATCACGATCATCTGACACACTTTACCTACCAAACCATGCAATCATTACTTTTCATGAATCCAAAACATAAAACTATCTCTCAACCATCATCTATGATACCATTCTTTCATGAACCCTCCCTCTTAGGATACCCCTCTAGGGCTGACAATTAATAAAGAGAGATAATGACCCCCAAGTCCTACCTCCAGTGGGACCTAGGATGGTGATTAGCAATAATGGTGTACAAATATCACAATATGGGATGGAATACAAATTATAAGGAAATAATATCGTGTGATTGGTTGAATCAACCATAATTTTTTTTGAAATATTATAAAATAAATCCAAACCATCCCACAATGTATTTATAAATCAAAACTAAACCATAGAAAAGTTCCCAAATGAAAGAAAAAATTAACTAAAGCTAAGGCATTGAAAAAACATAATCTCTAATGGTTCAAACGAGAAATATCCTTCATGGTCTAAAATTTCCTCTTGATACATGAAAACAGTTTTTTATATACGTATAGTCAGCATACAACTGTACTCAGTAGAAAAAAACCAATGTCTCTCACGCACATGTGAAAAGAGAATACTAATTCAGCCGTAAGAAAATAGTATAACCAAACAAAACCAAGAAAGGTATAATAACTATCCCAAACTCACCAAGGCATGCTCACCAAATATA
This sequence comes from Viscum album, assembly GCA_963277665.1. Classification (NCBI taxonomy): domain Eukaryota; kingdom Viridiplantae; phylum Streptophyta; class Magnoliopsida; order Santalales; family Viscaceae; genus Viscum; species Viscum album. The sequence goes on along the minus strand of OY728120.1, from coordinate 529,804,931 downwards.
GAAACCCAAGTAATAGTATGTAATGTAATAAATATTAATGATAGTGTACCCACCACCACTTTCCCATTTATTTTCCACTCCCACACCCTAATGAAAAATGTCCAGGTGCTGCAAACTCTTCCGAATATACCACATCACAACCCACCTGCACAGACCTAGTCCTCACAAAACATCACACCCACACACACCTAGGTCTCACAGCATATCCTATCCATCCTGCAAAATAAGGGTACACAAACCACACCTTGTATCATCACCTGCGCCATGAGACACATCACATATCATACCAAAGACACCAAGTAAATCACAACACAACTCATCCCGAAGACACCTAGGAAAATAAAACTCATCTAATCCCAAAGACACCTAGGAAAGCATAAAAAATATAATCTTGAGGACAAAAAAGAAGGAAAAACTCACCCACACACACCTAGGCCTCACAAACCACAACCTACAGAAAATATCTTGGGTTATCACCTCATGGAAGAGGGAGATAGAAAGACAAGGTGGCTAACCATCCATCATCCCAATAAGTTGTTTGGTAAACACACCCTCCCCCATGAAGAGGGGGTGTTTAGAACATAGTAATCAGCTTGGGTGGGGTGTGAAAATAAATCAAGAGAACCAACAATGTATATCCCTATATAATTAGGACACACAACCCCATCCTAAAAATTTATAATTATAGAAAACCATCTTACAAAATCCACACAATCCTTGTCACATGTAAATGAATGAAAATAGAAAAATAAAAGAAAATGACAATTAGTTTTGAATAATTATGCCACATTACATGGTTTTTATTTTATCAATAAATCCCACATTATTAGTCTCTTTGATATGTGCCTTAAAAATTATTTATAAAACTCAATTCACATATAAAACATAACTTATTTCACATTTCTAACTGATTATATCATATATATACACTGAACTAATAAAAAACATTTCTCATTACCAATTTTCTAATTAAACATGTCCAGTTGAAATTATTAACATAGAGTATTAATTGAATTAATACGTGAGTATATATAATAGAACAAACCACATGTAATTAACAAAACACCATACAAGTAAAACACAATCCATAAGTCCCATTTTAATTTTAATCCACATTTATCTTTTTAACAAATTTCCCAAATGTTTATTAACACAAAAATATAAGATATTAGATCATTAAATTCCATCTAGTCATCATTAATTCAGTATCTATTCACATTCCACGTTCCATTTAAAATAAACTGTTTTTCTATATCCTTGCCAAGAATGAATATTTTACTGTAATTACATACTTCCCCAGAAACTATAACTACTACACACAATACAACAACCAACACCCAGAAGGTAACACCATGTGATAACACATTACTCTCTTACCAATAATCAAACATCATCACCAATTCATATCCACATCCACTTTTTCATAGCCCCACTACATAGCCATACCACAACCACCATTACAACACCATTTCACTATTTTACCATTACAATAATCAAATCCCCACTACATAAAATATTTCATACACTACCTCAACATATCGCTACATAGTAATATTCAATCAATAATTTCCCTAGAGCTAACCCACAACACACAATCCTCTCCACAATCATTTTATAGAACATAACAGAGAAAAATATACATTCATATTTTGTAGGGAATCCCTTATTAAATTTAACTTAATTAATGTTTTTATCATAGATACTATATAATTCTAAAGAATATATTTATTTTATTTTATTAAATATGGTTAACTAAATTTATAATAAGTGAAATCAAAATAAACATAAAATTCATATATTCCACAACCCATAAACTAATTCAAAAACATGGAACCCCAACAACAATGATTTTCAATGGGTATTTAACCCACACAGTTGACAACATTGATCAGAAAATCAATTAAATAGTTAATGCATACATCACATTCCCCATCCCCTTTAGATATTTATTAAACCAATTTTATTATCTTATATTATATTGGTTTTAACATATTCACAAGAGGTGATAATAATAATCCCATCCTTCATGATACACATAAATATAAATGAAGGAAAAACATATTTTGGAGAAGAGATGATCAACAATTTCTTATAGCTCCAAAATAGGGGCCACACATGTAAGAGGAAAAGAGACAAGGAAAAAGATAATCCAAATGAAAATACTCAATGGAATTAAAACTTGTAAAATAATGGATTGGGTCATCTCATACTAGGATAAACATGAAGGGAGAATATGGGTGGGCGATATCTCGTCCTTTGGAAAATATAAATGGAGTAGCTATTTAGATACATTTTGGACTTGCAATTAAAGTAGGATACTGTAAGGAAAACATGTTTTGAACAAATAAAATCCCCTGGTTTATTTGGAAAATAATTTGGATTTATTTTTTTTAAATAGTTCTAAAATCCCATCAAACAAGGCATAAAATAATTTTAAATCAATGAAAAAGTCAAAGGGGAGAAATTGGAACTGGGATAACTATTCACGAGTCACTGCTGGATGACACCCCATTGGGTGAGACACTGCTAGATGAGGCACTAATCAAGAGCCACCATTCACGAGCTACCATTCAGAAATACATCATTTAGCGAGTAACCATTTGGTGAGTCCTCGTTAGGTGAGGTTTCGCTTGATGAGGAACCCCTAGTAAGTCACCACTCATGATCTACCATTAGGAGAGACACAATTCAACGAGTCACCATTCAGTGAGTCACCATTAGGTTAGGAACATCTTAACAATGCACTTATCATGAGTCACCATTCACGAAAGACCTTTAGTCAATGCCCCATTTGGAGAGTTAATGTACGGTGTGGCACCACTGGGTGAGCGACCGCTAACGAGAGACCACTAGGGTGACACCGACACGTTGAGAACACTAGGGTGAAACACCATTGGATGAGGAATCATAGGATGATTAACTACTATATGAGGCCCCATTGGGCGAGCGACCACCAACGAATGACAACCAGCAAGAGACAACCTGGTTGAAAACCCCATGGTGACCACGCCAGGGTGGTATTTCCAGTGTTAGAAAACATGGGTGACACACAAATTTCTGAGAAACTATTGGACAAGGAACTACTAGATAAGGAACCAATTTGAAAGGAACTAATGGGAGAGTGACCACTAGGGTGGGATACAACCATAGTGACATCTCTAGTGGTGACACTATTGGAAAACATGGAAACCCGTGAATTTTGAAAAGTGTTGGATAAAGTCATCTTGATCTCCAAATACACCTCAAACACCATATTATCACAAATTAATTGACTAGAGAGGTCGAATATATTTCATCATGGAACCATTCAAAATTAATTAAAATAATTTTTAAACATAAAATATTTTTTTAATAAAAATTATACGAAAATCCATTTAAAAATAATAAATATCAAGTATATTATAAAAAACACTTTTCAAAAAATAAGACTTTAAATATTAAAATTAATCATCAAAGGGACTTCCAACATGACTTAGGATAAATACATACATGGTAGGCATTATTTTTGATCCATAGAGTGTTTATAAAATTCCCTCGAATGTAAAATGATGTAATATCCATGACTGAGAATCCACTAAATAGTGCCCTGATCCCATTTTTCTACATGGAATCATGTGCATATCCCCAAGGGAAATGTGATTACTACTACCATTGAGGGTCAAGGTGTGTTAGTGGAGAGAATATTCCCTCATTACTAGAGTATACATAATGGATTATCAATAACATACAAATAGAGGAAGCACATACAACAAGTAGAAAACTGATAAAGGATCAAGAAAGTATTATATAACATGGCCAGTAGTTTCTCACATATAATAATTATGATGATACATGTGTCTATGAAATATGTAAGAGAAGGTTAATAGAAATAATTTAAAATACATGTATCCAAACATAAAAAACACAAAAATGTATCCTAGTAGCTTTGCAAGCCCCATCTTGGTCCCATACTCTCCATATCCTATGCCGAAATCATCAACATGTGTAAGAACAATTTTATTTATCATTACCTAAAACCATATAATTTGTTTTCATTCCCTAATGGATTCCAAACTAGGGTGTGAGATAACATCATAGTAAGAAACCACCTAGGATCTACACAATTCAATGGTATGTGATATAAGAATCTAAGAAGGTAAATACTATAGTAGGTGATTAGTAATGAAGAATAATGTTTCCTATGCACTTACACTAGTAAACATGTGATACTAAATATCCTCTCAGGGATCCCTTCAAACCAATAATGAATCTATTAACAAGTTATCTAAAAGTAATATAAATAAACAACAAATCTTCACCGTATATCAATAAACATCCTATCCTGAAAGAAATTTTGTATATTTAAACCATATTAGTTTCCAAAAACATTGCCATGAATCCAAAAATTCATATTATCCATGGTCATGTCGTTCAACCAAGCATGTCATAATTCCCAAGGGTGTGTTGAATGATGAAGTGTATTAAATTCCCAAGTTCCCACAATAAAAAATAAACTGTTATACCAAGACGGTTCATATCCAAGGTCTCGAAGACCAAGGAATACTCATCAAGTCCCAGGATGATCTCAATGGAATTTCATTATAGGCACTAGTTGGAGTCTTATGAAATTTTCATATCAGACTGATCCTATGAAAATCCATGGAAGTAAGATCGAAGGGGTAGCAAGGCCTGAGGAATCAAATAGAATCAAGAACCAAGGAGTGCACTAAATCCAAGGAGTCCACTACTATGTAAAATATCCACAGATATCCTCCATGACATATATACAAACATTCATTCATTTCATACCATATTTCATACATTATTCTTGAGTATACCCACTCATGTAATCCATTAACATTCAATAATTCCACATGGGTATACACAACCACTTATACTGATTCAAAATTAATCATATCACATGGGTTTAACCACCATTTTATCACAATTCAATTTTCAATAAAATCAATGAGTATACCACTCATATAGTCAATTACCATATAATACATTATAATTAAATAGAGCATGGAATATCATGACAACACAATATAAGGATGAAATACATCGCTTATGATGGGAATTGAATTCCTTTTAATTTTGGTTATGCTTCCTACATCTACGAAAGCAAGAGAATTCATCCCTTTGGACGATTAAACCAATGTATAATAATTCAATTTTGTATGTCACACCACATGGGTTGACATGATTTGGGTAACAATCACCAATGCATCATAATGAATCCAAGGGTAATTTTTAACAGGTCTGGATTAACATATTTCTACTAACTAGTTCATATTAGGGGTTGTGACAAAATTTTTGATGGGTGCAATAATGACTGATAGATCAATAAAGCACCAAAACTCAACATAAAATTATAGAATACATAAATTAGGTTGGAAGTGGAGTGCTAATCTAGTATCAAATCTTGATTTGACTTAGATATAGATAAATCTAAATAGGGGACCAAGAACTGGAAATCAGAGCATAAGAGCCCAAATCCAAATAGCCCAAATGATAGACATAAGTTCATAAAATGACTAAAATGGAATCGATTGATCACTGTTAGAGATCCAACAAGATGTTCTGCACTCTAATCAGATATCAGACTGAGATAATATCACAATTACATAGTTTATCAACAGAGGGAGATCTCAACAGACCCAATTGATGTTGAAAATAAGAATCATTAATTTAGTTTAACAAAATGATTTTAAATTAATAAAAAATTAACTTTTAGAAATTTAATTAGACTGTATGGTTTTGGAACCTAGGTTTATAAAACCTACCCCAAAATTCATATTTTGTGAAAAAGGAGAGGCACTTTCATGGTTACATCGCACAGTTTGACTAACCATTTAGATGCCATGTTAAAACCCTATGTTACGATATGATAAAAATGTAGACCAATCCGCATGGTCACATAATGCAGTTCGCATTGTTTGGCCTCACTGTGTATCAATTCCCTTCTTTCTTTCAATCATCCCATAATTTTCTCATACCGTGAAGCCTTCCCTACAGAGTTTTTCAAAACCATGTTCCATGCTTAAATGAAACACAAAACATGGGTTTTAGGCTATGAAAAATCCTTGATCAACCATTAAATCTCTATGAACTAATGGTGAATTCACATTAGGACATTATTAAAACAATAAAAATTTGAATGAAGGGATCCATACCTCATACCAAAACCTGTGATAATACAATCATCCCCCCAAAATGAAAACGATCCTTCATTTTCCCTCTCAAGGGTGGACAAGAATCATCTGAGTACAAATCTATCCACTGAGAACGTACATCGGCCTTCCACTCTCATGTATCATCCATTAAACTGTTATTCTTCGATAGCACACAAACAAGAGAAATTTTCTATGCTTAGAGAACCTTCATTATTATGTAAAAAATAAAAATCAAATTCTCCACAAAGAAATAGTCAGCACGTTTATTGTCCCCCTCAGGTTGAAAAACAAGAGATGAGTTTGAATGATGGAATCATAGCTGAAGTATATGGAAAACAGTGTGCACATATACATATATATGTGGTAAACAAAAGATAAGATACCAACTAGACCCTCTCAAGTATCTCAAATGGATAGTCATATTATAGGGATGGATTACCATGTCTCTTGATTCTTCTATGTCCATACCTCATTGATATATGCAAGAAAAAATGATCCCCAACATCAAACTCAAATGTTATTATATGGAGATTAGTGTATGACTTATTTCAAGACTGTGTGGTAGAAATATTCTTCTGAATCAATAGAACCATGTAATAACTCTCTTACATGATACATTTTCCAAGTAAATCTACCTCACATACCTCTCACTAACACAAGGGGAGATCGACATGGCCATAATTCAAAAACCACATATGGATCCATCAGTATAGTCAACTAATAACTATTATTGTTGAATAATTTCACCATGGAAATATGATTCTCCCAAGAACCCCTATAATATAGGATGTATGATCTCATCATATCCTCTAGAACATGTATCGTATTCTCTGACTAGACATCATTATGAGGGTGGTATGCTATGATCAGAAGCACCTGTGTACCTAGTGGAATCTGTACACTTTTCATGGAAAAGAAAAAATGTAGGAGCCATATATGAAATGATAGTGCGCATCAGCCCAAAGAGTTATACTATTGTAAAGTCCAATAAATTTTATATTTTTTTAATTATATGGAATTTTTTAGAGACCATAAAATCTGACAGCACGTGATTCCGAGTCCTGGAGTTCCCATATCAATCTGTCGAAAAAGTGTTAAGCTTAAATTATCACGCATTAGTAGTTTTCTTGAAAAAATAGAATAACTATTAAATGGGTGCCCTGATCTAAAATCTAAGGGCGCCTTTGCATTTAGGATGATGGTTTTACCATAGGATCTACTTAAGCTTAGTTGGTTCATGCCTTTAGTAAGAAATCCCGAAAACGACATAACCGTAAATAAAATAATTAAATAAAATTATTTTATTTATCAAATGCTTATAACTCACAGACGGTGACTTAGATTAAAAACCGAGACCACTCATGAACTCTTGATGGTATTCCTTCCTTAAGTATACTAAACATTGGCTGGCGTAGGCCAATAGTGGAAGCAAGTTTTAGGACACAATTAAAATAATTAAGGAACAATTATTTTACTGTTGAATTCTATAACTCATAAACGGTAATTTATATTGGAAATCTGAGTGTACCGTTGAGCTTATGAGAGTTTTTTCCCTTAGGTAGAGCCTAAACTCGATCGGTGATGGTTGAGGGTGACTGTTAGTATTTTTTTCGTATTTTTAGGTATGTTCAGTAAGTGTGTGGGCGACGATTTCTATCTTTTTAACTGGTGATCGAATTTAAAATCCCAAGAAACAATTGAATTCACAGTGCTGGGATTCTCATAAGGGAGGCTTAACATCGACCAGAAAGGGTTGGATGAAAAGGTTAATTTTAGGACATTAATAAAGAAAATAATAAAATAACTAAAGGTTATTTTATTTTTTAGTTTTTCAACATTTGGACAAATTGCAGTAGGACCGTAGGGCAATGTCAGACCATTAACGGCTTGACCCTTAACTTTTTTAACCATACAGTTGGGAGTTATTATTAGGTTTTGTAATCACCCCTTTGATAAAAATTAATAGTTTCATTAATTAAACACATTAATGAACCTCATTAATTTTTCAGTGCATTGATCCCCTCCTCCCCTCTATTTAATCTGAGCATGGGATTGGTTTTTTGGAGAGAAAAGAGAGGATTCTCTAGGAAAGTGACGATGACATTCCACTCTGATCAAGAACGTGATCAATCGAAAAACATTGGGGTAATTTACGGGTGACATCAAGCTCCGGTGAACACCTTCAGACTTGTGCACTCCCTCCTCCTCTGTGGTATCTTCTACAAATCCAAGGTAGGGGGTTTAATAATAATGTATATCTTTGTTGAATTAGATTTTCGTCACCTCCTATGATGTTAACATGGAGGGAAATCTTCAAATGAACAAGGTATGGACCCTAGGCCACATCGTTAATGTTGCATTATTAGGAGGAAAAATTTCAACCTTGATGAAAAGTGGAAACCGGGCAGCACACAATTACAGCAGTATCCTTGGAGGCTTGTAGGTGCTTCTAGAATGAAGAAGGAACAACCAGAGTCCACTCGGTGGCCCGAATAAGTCTTGCTGGTGTGACACCGACGTGAAAACACCATTGATAGGTGCCAACAGGTGAAAGCGGTGGCCGACACTCACCGGCCATGGAAGGAGGTGGCACTGCTTGGAACCGCAGAGGACAGATAGGTGGACAGCCGCTGAGGCGGGAGGTGGCGCGTCGTCACGCACCGTGGCTACAAAGCCGCGGAGAAGGAGGGGGCCCGATCCATGAAGGTCCCATAGGTGACAAGGCGGTTCCACCTATCACCGCTTTTTAAATATCTGAATTACTCTTTGGGATGTTTGGGTGGTAGACCATGCAACCCCCATGCGGGTCACGCCATCCGGCGGGCCGAGCTGATACGGCCCGACCCAGCTGTGGTGGGCTGGGCTGGTCCCCAACCTAGTGGGCCAAGCCTGCCATGGCCTATAACAACCGGGCCGGCCCAGGCTGGTTCGGGAAGGGCAGGGTCAGACCCAGACTGGGTCAGACCGGACCCAGGCCCCTCTCAGGCCCTGATACTCTAAAAAGGTTGGATCTTGTGAATGAAACCTCCATTTGAAGAACCATCTACGAAACTAGGATCCTTTGAGAGAGATGATACTTTTGAGATACTTCAATAGAGTTTTGGAGAAAATTGGAGTACGACTGGGTTGGATCGACCCCGAATCCAATGGGACACTCGGCACTAAAAACCCAATAACATACAGACCGAGCATCTGGTTGACCCACCTTCTATTGCATTGGAACTATTATAACATGACAGATCTTTTGGTTACTTCTAAATGGGACTTTGTGACATTTGAAATATGAGTGATGGATTGAGGAGTGGTTTTTCCCAGAAACAGGCGTACTATGAGCGGTAACCCTATAGATAGCTGAGATATGTTGAATGAAGAGAGATTCTGTGTGAGTCAGCACTGAGAGATTCTTTGTGAATCAACACCCAAAGATTCTATGAGATTCAGCACCCAACAATTTTGTGTGACTAAGCACCGAGCGATTCTATGTGAATCAACACCAAGAAATTTTGTGTGAATCCGCACCCAACTATTCTATGTGAATCCACATCCGACAATTCTGTTTGAATCAATACCCATCGATTCTATGTGAATCAGTACAGATCGATTCTATGTGAATAAGCACCTAGTGATTCAATTTGAATCAGCGACAAATGATTCTCTATGAATTAGTACCCAAAAATTCTATGTGAATTAGAACCCAACGATTATGTTTGAATCAGTACCTAGTGATTCTGTGTGAATCATCATTGAGCGATTCTATGTGAATTAGCACTCAGTGATTCAGTTTGAATCAGTACCCATCAATTATTTGTGAATTAGTCACTATCGATCCTGTGTGGGTCTTTTGGTGGAATTAATCTATCGATCCTATGTCGGTTTTTATGGGGTTAGTACCTATCTATCATGTATGGGTCAATAGCAGTGCCTCTTGATAGGATAAGATGATCATGATTTATGAATAATCATTTGAAATTCTGTACTTTAGTTAAACCTCGTTTGAAATGAGTCTTTTGATTTGTGATTTGTGATTGAGTTTCTGATTTGTGGTTTTTTATTTGTGGGATTCTGAGAGTCCTTCGGGGGTCTCGGGGTCCCTACTGGGTATTGTTATAATCACCCATTCACAGGCTCTGTCGGCACCATGTAGTGTCTTGTGCAGATGACGAGCAGCTCGGCTGAGACTATAGGAGCCAGGTCCATGTGGTACATGGAGGTGACAGTTGATATGGAGAGCCATGGAAACGATCTATATCTACCCTTCTGGTAGGATCCTTGTTAGATGATCTCAGAGCTATTTTTTTATTGTAGTTGTATCTTTTCAGTTGGGGTTGTATTCCGACCCATTTAATTTTAGTACTTACTATTACACTTAGTTGTTCTTGCACCTTAGTCTTCAATTGTGTTTTATTTTTTCATAGTGTACCCTACTTGTTTGCATAAAAGTTTTGATGAAATGCCTCCCCAATTTAGAGAAATTCCTTTCTAGTGCTAGTCGCCAACCCCTGGCCTATGGAAGGTGGGTTTGGGGTAGTCACGGAACAAGCCCCAAGAGATGGGTGATGACAAATTGGTATTAGAGGATTCAGTTTTACCGAAGAACTAGTACTCTAATATTTCCAGTGTAGAAATAGTGTTAAGTGTTTTGAGTGTGGTTTTTAGTTTTTGGAGTCCAGTGTTGTTGCGGCGACTGATATATCCATACACTAGGACCCTGGATTCTGATTTATAACTCGGTGCATGAAAACACTGATTGCGTGTGTTTTGGAAATGTTTTTCGATTGATCTCTTTTGAGTCAGCTCACCAGGTATAAGTTATTGAATGTGGTTCATACTGATTCTCTTTTTAGATACCTCCACGCAGATAGCCTAACAAGATTCCAATGTGTGACCATGAGTACATTCCACGGTGTGATGAGGCATCAGTAAAAGGACTATTTCCCAAGATGGTACCTTCGGGAAGTGTAACTGTGATACCACTACCCATTGGTTAGGTATTACTACTATCGCTACTGGTAGAGGACACATATTAGCTCAATTTCGTACATGTGTTTAGAAATCCATTCCACTCAAGTTCTGATGTGAGCCCAAATCACAGGCGGCTAAGGACTGGCTTCAGGTGGTGAACGAGTTTCCATCTAGTTAGGGAACTATTCGATCTAATGGTGGTCCTGGTAGTGATCCTGCTATGTGGCTAAGCAGGGTGATGAATTTTTTTTTAGCCTGATCTTATGATGAGGTGAATTTTTTGTGAACAGACCTTGAGAAACTTCCAAGGAGAAGGGGTCTCTTTCCATAAAAAGCTAATGTGTATGTGTTACCAATAGCTTCTACTTATTTTACAAGATGACATGTTGGTAGATAACTATTTGTCAAGTCATAACGACTATTATCGATACTCGATGAATACAATAAAAACATTGCTTCAGGGCTCAGACCTCTAACCGAGATGTGTTTAGGGACATCCGAGCTGACACTATTTCTTCTATGCATTACTACTTATGTTAGGATGATAGAGAGACCCTTTTTGGTCAAATGTTCATTGACTGAAAATTAATTTTTTTATCAAACACTTTGAGGGGAAGTGAGAACCACAACATCCAACATAACAACCAAAAACAACCAAAATAAAGAAAACCTGAAAATCCGGAGTTGTCCCTCCCCATTAATTTCATCATGATGATAAGCCTTCACCAAAGTATGTCCAATGGAAAGCGTCCTGTGTAAAAGCGCAGGCCCAATACCGATGGAAAAGCCATACCCTCTCAGTCCTCCCAATCCAAATGACATGCGCCAGTGAAGCCTTCATGCTCTGGTCCCCATCTGGAATAGCTTAAAACTCCACCACAAAACCAAATATAGGAAATAATTGATAGCAGACAGCTCTAACAAGCGAACCCTCCAAACAACCCACCAAATAGCAGATTAAACATATACATTAAAAATGAAATTGAGATTACCAGGATCTTCTTCCCTAAACAACTTCAAGGATAAGTAGGACACCTGGGTGTCGGGGGCTTCAATCGTTCGCTTTTCAAATTCCAAATCCAACTGATCCCATACCTGAATGTACTCCTCGATGAAAATCTTCCCTTTATTGAATCCTCCCACCAAGATTAGATCTTTCTTGTCAATCCATGAGTATTTCTCTTCGTTAAGATACATTATTAGTGGCATCCCCATCATTTTAGACACCTCCTCCTCATTAGCGTTAAGCAGTAAAACCTGCTCAATCACCTCTTCGTCGGAGCTATGAAGCAATTCTGAGGGTTGAACTCCCTGTTCCTCTATTATCTGACTTCTCAGAACCTCAACAACCATTTTCAATCCATTGGCCTTTTTCACATATCGGGTCTCTATAGGAGGAGGTAAAGAGGAGTAGTCCTTCCTCCCTTTCCTCCTCTTAATACTCGTAATACATCCCAGGCTTAAATCTCCATCAACCATAATTTCATGTTCACTTCCATTAGGATCCTTCTCAGATACCCCATCATTAAGAACCCGAGTATTTGGTTACAAACTCAAACCAACCTCGGAAAGGCTTCCAAATGAGTTTCTCAAGTGAATAGATGTTCGGCTCACTGGCCCCCCTACTTCCCCAGTTCTTCTTGAATTCGCAGCATCTGCAGAAGCTCCATACCCCCTCTTACCCTCATCGCCACTGTCCGACAACACCACCTCAGTGTCAGGAGATGCCGGAAAAACTTCCTCCCTGTATTCCATAACTTCGGTACTCCCATTCCACTGGTTTTCCACCGCATGGAGAAAATGGGATCCCCGACCTCCCCCGCCTGTACCCTTGTTGAAAATCCCAGGCCATCCTTCTCCTGATATGGAGATTTTCCCATGCCGACTTCCTCTGACCTTCCCCTGGATGATGCACCCCGATGGAAAGCCTCCATCGAATGACCTAGCCTCTTGCACCCTCTCAGCTTCGCAGCCCCCAGATGGGAAACATCATAGGAGTGACCCAAACGCTTGCAAGAAGAACAAAAATCGACCCAGTTTTCATAAATCACCCTTTGTTTACATAGATATTCCTCACTGATTTTAATCCAGACATACTCAAATGGAGTTCTTGAGGGATCCAGTTCCACACACACTCGCGGATTGACTGGGTGGTAGACCGCCTCAGTTTGACTATCAGAACATAAAAACCTACCGACCAGATTGCCAATCGCCCTGATGATGGCTGGATTTTGAAACGGTAAAGGTAGGTTAGGAAAACTAACCCAAGCCACAGCATAAGATGGATACCGCTTCATGTGAAAATCAAAAGACCATCAAAAAAGAAAGAAACAAAAACCATCAACGATACGGGGGCCACTCGACCATGCTTTGATGAGGTCCATCTCGGAATAAAATAGAATCATGAAATGCTGATTGTCAAGCAGACCCACTGTCGCCCTCTCATGATGTTACCAGGCGCTGAAGAAAAACTTGTCAAATGAATCCGCCAAGGGTCTCCTCTACCTTAACCGATCTACCAGTGTAATATTCAGAAGAGCTATGGATTCCGCGAACACTGAAGACACAATCTGGAGATTGGGGAGACCGTCGAGGAGATCCGCAACCATGGGGCTTAGTGAGGCTTTCAAAAAGGGAGTAAGACTGTCCGGGTTAGTGAAGTGGAAGAAATGGGGCCCTACTCTTCTAGAGGATGTGGGAGGTCCCTCCTCCGTCGGGGGAGGAGGGACCGGCGTTGTGGCCGCCATCTTCACCGAGGTGAAATGTTCATTGGAAGAGTAGATAATGCCAGTGAAAGTTAGTAGTGGGAAATCAAGAAAATCATGCCAGTCTAAGAGACTAGGGTGTATAAAATCTTCAGGGAAGAGGAAGTGATAGGGACAGATGAATCTATAGGGAAACAGACATGGAAGAGGAGAAACAAGAGAAGCATGATGTGGTATACATTTCAACATGTTACAACCATCAACCCAATGTGTCCCCCAGAAGGCTTAGGGAGATGGAGGGCATGGTATGAGAGTACCTGTTTTCGGTCAAGGAGTGTGACCCAAGGGATTAAGGAATGATTTGATGTATGGTCTGTGTCTACTATTAGTTACCGTATTAATATATATAGGTAATAATCATTCATTCTTCACACAAATATTTTTCAAGACCTAGAGTTTCTGGATAAACCATTGACTTGACCCATGTGTCTGAAGATACCAATGGGAGGAGACTTGATACTCACACTTATGCCAATGATGTGATCTGACCCTTGAGGTGAGAGTTTTGGTTGGAACCTATTGGGGGCAGTGTCGAGGCCTTATGATGTTAGTTTGGGTATGGACTGGTCATCCACAGTTCAAGCTTAGATTCACTATTTTTAGGGAAAAGGTGGTGGTATACTTATAGTGTTAGAATGGGGTTTCCCTTGTTCGGTGAAAAAGGAATCCTAGTCAGCATGGGTTAAACTCATGTTTAGGAGGGTTCATCTGATCATAATTGAGTCGACCAGCCTTACCCTCATGATTGTTGGTGTTTTGAGTTTTTAGTTCCCAATAGTAGTGGAAGAGTGTAGGAAAATCCTTTCAAAAGATGTTTCTAGGATTACCTCCCCACAGGGAGAGGGACTTCTTCCTTGAATTGTACCTATAAATGACACCAATATCTATAACTTCATATCAAATGGATTACGCAGAGCTTCAGGAGTTGAGAGTATAGTTAGGAGAATAGTTTACTATCTACATCGATCATAAGAGTCTCAACTACATATTCTCATAAAAGGACCTGAATTTGAGACAATGATGATGGCTAGAGTTCCTCGAGGACTATGACTTTTAGATAGTCTACAATCATGGGAAGGGGAATGTAGTAGCATATGCAATAAGTATAAGGTATGATCTACAGATTCTGTATGAGATGACAGAGCAGCTATCCGCGTTTCAGATATCCTTAGTAGAGAGTGATGGATCATATTTCCTTGATTATATGACTACCACTCCCCCAATCCATCTGCGAGTTTGGGAGACACAGCTTAGGGACATTGACTGCGAGCCCCGAAATGATCAGATATCCTTAGGTCAGTCTCCTAAAGGATTTTATGAAGGTGGGGAGCACTTATTCATCTTTAGAGGATTCACTATGGTACCAGTGATGCTATAAGAGGAGGTGTTGAGGGAGTTACAGACATCCCCATTTGGTGGTACATTCAGGTGTGGCGAAGATGTACGAGGATCTCCAACGTCAGTACTGGTGGCTAGGGATGAAGAAATCGGTGTCAGTGTTCGTGTCACAATGCCTCACTTGTTAGAAAGTGAAATTTGATCACCATGTTTCATCACGCTTGAGAATAGATTTTTAGCCCCAGACTGATGGTCAGACAGAGCAGACCATACAGATCTTGGAGGACATGATTCGTGCTTGTGTACTAGATTTTTGTCATAGTTGGAAGGACCACATAAAATTGCTGGATTTCACATAAAACAATATTTATCACTCCACCATTATCATGTCTCCATTTGGGGCCTCGTACAGGCAACCTTGATGATCACCTCTACGCTGGACTGACCCAGGGGAGTTGGCACTTATTGGACAAGAGTTGGTACAGGATACCAAAGAGAAGGAGCAAATCATCCAGGAGCGGATGAAGACTACAGAGATCCAGTATAAGTCTTATTCCTACTAGAGACATGGACCCTTTTAGTTTGAATAGGGAGACCATATCAACCTTTGAGTCTCACCTCGACGAGGATTACAATTTTTTGGCCACAATGACAAGCTATCTCCGAGGTTCATCGAACCTTTCCAGATCCTTGGTAGAGTGCGTTAGGTGGCATACCATCTATCCCTTCTCCCATAAATTCACTGGGTGCATAATTTTTTCCCTGTGTTGCAGTTGAGGAGGTATGTTAATGATCCATCACACGTTATCGACTTCGTAGAGCTTGACATCGATGATGGGGTGACATTTGCAGTGTTCTCGATAGAGATAGAGGATCGACAGGAGAATGTCCTTCATGGGAAGTCGATTCCTCTGGTGCGAGTTCATTGGAATCATGATAATCTCCAGGAGAGAACATGGGAGCGGGAGGCTCAGATACATGCTCAATACCCCCCACTTATTTAAATTTCCATTGTTTGGCTTTCAGGGATGTAATCCCTATGATGGGGAGAATGTAAAGACCTTAAAATTACATATAATTTTTTTAATTATATAAAATTTTTATGAGACCATGAAATATGGCGTCAAGTGATTCCTAGGCCTAGAGTTCCCAGAATGATCTGTCAAAAAAGTGTTAAGCTTAAATTAACATACGTGATTAGTTTACTTGAAATAGATGAATAAATATCAACTGGATTCCGAAATCAAAAATCAAAGGGAACCATTGCGTTTAGGATGTAAGTTTAACCCTAGGAGCGACTTAAGTTTAGTCAGTGCAAGCCTCCAGGGAGAAAACCTGAAAATGGTATAATTGAAAATAAAATAAATAAGTAAAATTATTTTATTTTTAAAATACTTATAACGCACAAACGGTGACTCAGATTAAAAATCTTAAGCCACCGATGAACTCGTGAGGGTATTGTTTCTTTAGGAAGATCGTAACATTAGTCGGAGTGGACCAACAATGGAAGTTAGTTTTTGGATAAAAATAAAATAATTTAGAAACAATTATTTTATTGTTAAATTCTATAACTCATAAATGGTAAATTTTATTCTAAATCTGAGAGTACCACTGAGATTGCGAGGTCTTGATTCCCTTAGGTAGAGCCTAACCTCGACCAGCGTGGGTTGATGGTGACTTTTAATATTTTTTGTTTTTTTAAGGTACGTTAAGTAAGAATGCAGGCAACAATTTCTATCTTTTGAACCAATGCTTAGATTAAAAATATGAGGGCGTTGTTGAATTCACAGCACCGAAATTCACCTAAGGGGGGGTTAACTTGGACTGACAAGGGTTGGATGAAAATTTTAATTTTTGGACTTCACAAAAGAAAATAATAAAATAACTAAAGGTTATTATATTTTTCTTTTTGAAACTATTGAAATAACAGAGGTGGGACCATAGTGAAATGTCATAACGTTAATGGATTGACCCTTAAGTTCTATAACCACATAGTTGGGAGTTTTTATTAGGTCATGTAACCACACCGTTGAGAAATATTAATAGGTTCCTTATTTAAAATCATTAATTAAGCTCATTAATTTTTTTTTGTGTTGATCCCATCCTCTTTTCTATTTAATCTGAGCACATGCTTGGTTTTCGGGAGATCTATGAGGGGAAGTTTTGGCGAAGCATCTATGAATTTTGTCTCCAACAAAGAACATGATCAAGCGATAGATGTTGGGGGAATTGGTGGGCGGTGACAAGCACCGGTGAACACCATTAGACGTGTGGACTCCCCCCACCTCTACAGTTTCTGCTACGAATCTGAGGTAGGGGGTTTAATAATAAAGATCATTGTTGTTGAATTAAATTACTGTCGCATGTTATGATGTTAACATAGAGGGTGTGGGACAAAAAAACAAGGCCAAGATCCTCTCCCTCTTCATTCATGTTGTGTTCTTTGGGAGAAAATTTTCCAACTCGACTGAAAGCGAAAATAGAGAGGCACACAATGACGACGACATACCGGGTGGCCCGTAGGAACGTCCAGAAGGAAGAATGGACCACAGGATACAACCCGGTGGACTTCCGATGTGGCACCAATGACCGGAGGCCGATGCACGCCGGCTTCAGAAGGAGGCCGATGCACGCCGGCAGCATAGGTCGGAGGCGGCGCACCGTCTTGCACCATGGTGAGCAGGCCAGGACTATGAAGCCAAGACGAAGGAGTGGACCCACTCACATTTGGTACCATATGTGATGTGTTGGTGCCACCTGGCACTGGCATTTATAGAGCCGAATGGTTATTGGAGCCATTTGGGAGACAGACCGTGCGGCTCCCATGCGGGTCATGCCAGCCGGTGCTTCGAGCCGCCACGACCCAGCCGGGGCATGCCGGGATGGTCAATGGGCCAGGGGGCATAGCCTTCCATGGCCCAGTCCAACTAGGCCAGCCCAGGCCGGTTTGGGCTGGCCCAAGCCAGTTCAGGCTGTGATGGGTCAGATTGGACCTAGACCCCTCTCAGGTCTGGATACGCTCAAAAGGTCGTATCTTGGGAATCAAACGTCTGTTTGACAAACCGTCTATAGAGATGGGCTCCTTAGAGTGAGAAGATCCATTTTAGATACTTCACAAGAGATTTGGAGAAAATTGGACTGCGACTTGATTGGATCAACCCCAAATCCAACAGGTCCCTCAGTACTAAAATGCCAATAACTTATTGACCGGGCATCCAGTTGACGCACCGTCTGTTGCGTTGGAACACATGTAACAAGAAGGACCTTTGGGTATCATATAAATGGGAATTAGTTCTGGTTGAAATATGACTGATGGATTGAGGAGTAGTTTCTCCTAGAAATAAGAATACTATGAGTGGGAACCTTGTGGCTGGCTGAGACATGATGAATGAAGAGCAGTTCTGTGTGAATCAACACCGACCAATTATATGTGAATCAATACCCAATGATTATGTGTGAATCAAAACCCAATTATTATGTGTGAATCAGCCCCTATAAATTATGTTGGAATTAGTACTGAGCAATTCTATTTGCATCAACACCCAACAATTCTATGTGAATTAGCACCCAGTGATTCTTTGTGAATCAGCACCCAAAAATTTTGTGTGAATCAACACTAAGTGATTCGTTGTGAATCAGCACCCAGTGATTCAGTGTGAATCATAAACCAACGATTCTGTGTGAATCAGCACCCAGATATTCTATGTGAATCATCACCCAACGATTTTGTGTGAATCAGCACCCAGTGATCTTGTGTGAATCAGTACGTAGCGATTCTGTGTGAATCAACACCAGATGACTTTGTGTGAATCAACACCCAACGATTCTGTGTGAATTAGAACCCAAATATTATATGTGAATAAGTACCTATTGGACCAATGTGGGTCTTCCGAGGGTTAGTACCTATCGATCCCATGTGGGTATTTCGGGGGTTTGTACCTATTGATCCAGTGTGGGTCAGTAGTAGTGCCTCTTGACAGAATAAGATGATCACACTTTACGACTATTCATCTGTACTTCTGTACTTTAGTTATACCTAGTTTGAGTTGAGTCTTTTTCTTTATGATTGGTGATTGAGATCATTCTTTTTCGTTTTTCCCTTGTGTAATTTAGAGAGACCTTTGGGGGTATCGGTGTTCATACTGGGTATTGTTATACTCACCCCGGCATGTGCTTTGCCTGCACCTTGTTTTTTCTTGTGTAGAAGACCATCTGCTCGACTGAGACTATAGGAGCTAGGACCAGGTGGTATACAGAGGTTACAGTTGATGTGGAGAGCTGTATAGACTATCTATAACTAACCTTCAGGTAGTATCCTTGGTGGACGATCTGAGATTTGTTTTCTGTTTTCTATTGAAGTTATATATTTTCAGGTGGGCTTGTAATCCAGCCCCATTATTTTTAGTACTTACAATTACACTTAGTTTTTTTTACTTATTGTTGTTACACCATAATATTGAACTATGTTTTAATTTTTTGTATTGTACCATGCTTGTGTGTATACAGGTTTTGAGGTAATGCCTTCCAAATTTTAGGAAATTCCATTCTAGTGCTAGTCGCCAACCCCTGGCCTATGGAACGAGGGCTTGGGGTAGTCAAAGAATTTTCCTCGGAGGATGTGTCATGATAATGATATCTAGGATGTAAAACATCCCAAGGTAATCCAAAATGAATTTATCCTTGATTTAAAATAAATGATAAACATTCATGATTCGATCAACAAAAAACCACATAGAATTGTTACCTCTAGCCGACCTTGGTAGATTGGTCAAAAAATCCATTGCGAAATCATCTCATTTCCACATTAGAATCAGCAATAGTTGTAAAACCCTAGTATTTCCCCAATATTCTGTCCTCACCGAATAAAATGTGGTGGACCATGTAAAAAAACAAGATACCTCATGTTTCATACCCATCCACCAGTACTGATGGTGCGATTCACAGTACATATTGTTATGTTTGGGGTGTACTACCCAAACTAAAGCATGAAATTCCCTCATCAACTCATTGTATATCCATGGGAACCCAAACAAGACCATGGTTTTGTAGGACCTTGTCTAAACATATGGACCAACTAGGAGGTGATTCCTCACCTTCCATACTCTATCATAGGACTAGGCCCTTTGAATCTAATAGATGTATCATAGTCACTCTATCCAGAAGGGTAGAGGTCATAGATAAGCCAGTCTCTGCCTAAAATGCACACCAAGTTCATATTAGAGAACATATACATTCTTTTTCACTCACTACCAGCCTAATGAAGGACATGTATCTGAGTCCTTCTCAGTGCATCAAACACTGCATTTCTGTTACCAAACATATAGGAAATCATGATGTCAATACACTATAGTGACCCCATCCACATTCATTTCCAAAAATTCAAATCATTCTGTGTAAATATGTGTTTGACGATTTTCTGTTCCCTTTACACTAAAAAGGATTTCACCGAAAGAAATGTTTCCAACAATGCAAAGTGTGAACTACTATAGCTATCTCAAGATCATACATCAGGTAGTTCCTTTTTGGTGGACTCAGCTACCAAGTCCCATATGCCCCAACTATATCCCCCTTCGTCTGAATTTCTCACATCATTATTCAAAATATGTCACAATATAAAATTTATCCATTTCCTTGTTCTAGAATTATCAATACTG
Organism: Viscum album; assembly: GCA_963277665.1. Taxonomy (NCBI): domain Eukaryota; kingdom Viridiplantae; phylum Streptophyta; class Magnoliopsida; order Santalales; family Viscaceae; genus Viscum; species Viscum album. The sequence continues at coordinate 529,784,057 of OY728120.1, read as the reverse complement.
GTGATGATGTCAATATACCATTCAACTCCTAAGATGCTGTCTCACAGGAGTCTAACTATACAGACATCACTCCCTTTTTAGTCAAGAATGTAAATAGTTATTTATTGTGTGAGATGTTTGATATAATATTTCTATAATGTAACATCAAAAAATTATATTGTACAAAATTTTATTCAATAGAGTGAATGACATGAATCACCAAGCATGCGAGGGAATATAATATCACTATACTCTACAATATATTTACTTTTTTATGTTTATTAAATAAAAGATATAGCTCATAATGGTTGAAACATTAGGATTTTTTTTTCTTACGCATGAGAGAAATTCCTTGGTAGCTTGTGTCATATGCAAGAGCTACCTTCCTCGATAGCTTGTGTTATACAGAAGACCGAGTTTCATAAAATTACAATGTATTAATATAATATTAATATTTAGTATAATATGATATAACATAGCCACTATGATAGTGGTTATGAATATAATTGATTAATTATGAAAATTTATTGTTTATATTATTATAAAATTAATTCATTTGGTTACCAAATAATTACAAAATAAATAAGAACCTACTGGATATAAAAAATAAATATTATTATTTATATGATTATAAAAGAGTTTTCACTTAATAAACATAATTAATTACAATTAGTGAATGATTTGGGTGATATAATTATTTTATATATTTAAAAAAATATTTTTTATATTCTTCCTTTACGTTTTACATGTATTAGATTGGAAGAAAACCTATTTTTAACATAAAAACCAATATTTTCCTAAAGTCAAATTTAACACATTTTAGTGGTGAATCCTTTTTAAATATGATTTTTGAAAATTTAATTGATTTATTATGTCAAAATAGAAATTATAATTTAAATATATAAGTAAGAATTAGGTTAGGTTGAATTTTTTATATTTTTCTCAAACATTTCGTTTTTTAATTAATAGTGAAAATACTGACTTTTACTTCAAAACTACTTTTTCATCAAATTTATTTATAAGATAAATTAAAATTTTAATTGGATTTAAAGATTACCTACATAATATTTATATAAAATAATAAAATTTATGTAATTTAAATCAATTTCATCTTGAAAATAATTTTAAAAAGAGAGTAATCCTTAAGGTGTTTTTACTCTAAAAACCCACATTTTTATCCCACCTACAGGATGAATTTAAAATTAATTTCTGAAGCTTAGATTATTATAATTTGGAAAAATGGATTCCATATTTTGAATAAGGATAAATTATAATGTATAATGAGAGATGTTGTTAAGAAAAAATTATTTTCTAATGTAATTAAAATTAATTAAAATTATTTTGGTAAAATTAAACTTAATAAATGACATAATCTTTAACGTAATGGAACAAAATGACCTAAAAACATGTCCAAAACCCATTTTATTTCCATGATTATAACTTTAACCTTACATTGTTGTGTTTGGTTGGGATTTAAAATGTTGTTTTTAAATAAAAACATGGGTACACCTATCTTATTTTCAAAAATTTCAAGTGAGTCCTTTTCCTCCCTTATAAAAGGCTGCCAACTCTCCCCATTCCTCACTGCTCTGAAACCACTTAGGTTCGACCAATATCTTCCCATATAATCTCCCAAAATCCCTCCCCTAAACCTATAATCCTCCATTTATGAAGTTATCCTCCAATGGAAGCCTTTTGGCACAAATGAAAAGAAGTTACTTGATTAAGATGCAACATCCATCGTTAATCTCTTTAGATTTATTTTAATTCTCCATCCCCTAAAATATTCTTATTCCATGGTCATATAATAACACTATAATAATAAATTTATTTAGTGGGTTTTTATTAACATATTGACCTACACTAACAAAAACATCCATCTAATGGGTATGAACATACTATTTTTAGGTAGGACAAGCTAACCCCAAAAAATGATGATTATTCATTTTTCTATTGCCAACAATCATGGTTGGAGATTATGATGAAAAATATATTTACATATGTTATTTATTTATTATTTATTTATAATTTATTAATCATTTAATAACACATAAAATTAATGCATTTCATTTTATATTAATATGATAAAATTGACTGAGGAAGTATAGACTATCGCCCACTCAAAACTATGTGATTCATTCACACTTTACATGAAATGTATAAAAGAATGTTTTGATTAAAAATATGTGACATAAAAGAAATATCTAAATGATATTCATGAAATAACTAACTTTATCTAAATATAATATATATTATTTTCTTTATTACTCATTCACACACATGAAAATAGATAATGTCACTCGTGGATCTGTGGACTACCACCTCCACAACATGATGTTGATCCTTTATCTTCACAAGAATTATGTATGTATGTATATGTGATTAAATATTTTTTGTATTTATGATATAATTATCATTCTTGAGAGAACTAATTCTACCTAACTTCATTATACATCAATCAATGAAAAATTAGAGTGTTACACATGCGTACGTACGACCAACCATCTCCATGGTCGTAACATTGATTTATTTTTCATAAGGATATTTAATGAATTTATTTAAAAGTATAGTTTATATTATAATTACTTGATGATTATTATTATGTAAATGATATATAATTAACCTTTTGACTATAGATTGCCTACAAAAGTTTTGTTTAACACAAAAACAGAATGAGGTCAAAACAACTGATGTAAACATAATTGTTTAATTAGTTGTACACAATATAGTAATAAGTGAAATACAATAAATGATAAATATGAAAATTGTTCTAAAGAAATTATAGAATTAACAGAATTTTATTATAATGTATGTTAATGGATGTTTACCTGAAATTAAACTCATGGTAAGGGATTCTCATCTCACTTTTTAATTCGTGAGATAATTGTTATGTACTCGACATACATCTATTGGGTGGTTAATCTATTTACCCTATTTTTACATTATATCACATATAATGTTTCCTTCTTGATATTTCAAAAATTCATTTAATTTTATTCATTAATTAGAATTTTGATTTAAAATGTTTCAATATTATATGGGACAATTTTGGTGGTTTAAATATTATTTTCCTGAACAATAACATTAATTATATTTCAAAGGTATTTCCAATCAAAGAAATTATATGGCCATTATTCAATAAAATCATTAATTTTCTGTTCTCTGGTCATTCATGATAATTCTAAATTATTCATACCATTTTCCTACTCTTTGGTACATAAATTTTATTTTGAAATGTTTTTTTATAATACACAATATTGTTTGTCTCTTTAGTTAGAGAACCATTGTCTTCTAAAAACCATATTTTTTTAATTTCATAAAAATATTAAATTTTTTTAATGACATTTTTACAATTTATAAATTTTACCAACGTTTTCAGTGGAATGTTATTGTTTCTTTCAGAATAATTCATTTTCTTAACCATTAACCATGCAAATAAAAGGTTTTTTTACCACATACAACTTGTACAGATTTATGAACTGTCATTTTTTTATGATTCATTATGATATTTAAAAGTTTAATTTTATATAAAAATATTTTCAAAAGTGATTTTAAAAGAAAAGTTTTTTCAAAAAAAGTATATTTTACTCAAGAATGTTTTGAACGATGATTTTATATTATGTCTATTCATTACTGACAACAACCCATTATTTTATTCCTCATGGGATATGATGTATTGATACAATCCTTATTCTTCATATTAGTGTATTATGACTGATTTTTAAAGGGTATTATTCACATTCACTACCTTGATTCATTTTATTCCCATGTAAATATTCAATTTCCATTGATCATTTGAAATTTAATTTCCCTTAAATATATACCTCATTTTTCATGGATATGATTATTGCCTAAACTATTTACCATTTTTCATACTATATTTAATTTGAACATTATTTTATTATTTTGGGAAATATTGATAAATCTATATACATTTTTCTATATAGGTATTTGATAATGTGTATTTTTTATTCTATATGTGGAATGCTTTCGACATAAAATACATGGGATGGGTAATATTTAAGGAAAGACCTATGGGTTGGAGACTAGTTAATGATGGACCCTGAATTCATCAATAGTCTTATGGGACAAATTATTTGAGAAAATTGTAATAGGTAAATTTTATCTGGACATTAATTGTTCCATGTAACTAAGAAACATGGCATACAATAATTAGGAATTTCCATCATTTAGTTTAATTTGTTATTCATAAATGAGATTTTGCATCTAAATATCTATGGATGAAATTAATTTTTACTTCATTTATTAAGTGGAATGTGTTTCATTTTATTACCTTACCATATTCATTTTTTCATATCTAGTTATTAAAATGGCATGTTTTTCTAGTTATTACCTTTCCATATCATTTATGCACTTCCTTCTTAGTTTCATTGTTTTATGCAATGTGAGTTTAGTTATTTACCATGTCATAATTATAGTTATTATTGGTTCATTATTAGTTGTGCTATATTTTTAACTTACTAGTAATTTGAGCTCATTTTTATTATGTTTCTTTCCGCAGGAATTCAAGAATAGTACTATGAATAATATACAATTATGTACTTTATGGAATAAATTTATCCTAAATTTTATTTATAAAGAATGAATAAAAATATATGTTTTAATTAGTTTATTAATTTATAATACAAGACTCGTTTATCTATTTGGTTTACTAAGGCTACAAAAATGACCGGTCCTTTGGGATTTGATTCCTTGTAATATTGTGAGTGTATTATGTAGAAAACAATGTCTCTAGGAATTTTGGGGTCGGGTCGCTATAGTTGATATCAAAGTGAGATTTAATAGAATAATTGGGTACTATATTTTATAAGACATGGATTTGAAATCATAACCCTAATGTTGAATTTGAGGATAAGTATATAAGAACACCATGGTATTTTGGTTAAGTTTTGATTATATGTATCTTCCAAGCAATAAATCCCTATCATGATACTACAATTGGACATAGTTCTGGAATATATGTACTTTTGAGTAATAAATCTGAAAATGTGTTCCGTGAATGACTCAGGGTAATGTGGTACATGACAATAGGGCTTACAGTGCACCTGGTTTGACACTCTTGAGGGATATTCTTAGAATAATCCACTTATTCATTATAAACAATTATGAATAATTTGAATGAACAATGGAAATGAATAATAATGTTTAAAACTATGTGGTTTTAGATATAAAAATAGCTTGTCGTTATTTAGATATCATAAAGAAAATAATATGATTTTCCCGCTATGAGTATTATTTCTCACACTATTCTTTATGGTTTTATTCAATAGATAGAACGTGAAGGATTTAAGCAATCATCGAACATGAAGAAAATGGTGGAGAAAATTATCAACAAATCTATGTGTTTATATAAGTGAAGGATATCATGTTAATACGAATTATTTTTCACTAAATATTACTAATAATATAAACCTTAACCAACTCTCCAACACACCAAACAAGAGAAGCATGGAGGTTGTGAAGAGATGAAGTGGTTGAGACTATAAAGAATACAAGGCTTGATTTAAGACATGTGAGAAGTGTGGAAGGATGAACCTATGAATGTGTCTCAATGAAATATGGAATTTTTTTGGGTGGGAAAGAAGGACATACATAAAAGGACTTTTGATGAAAAATGAAGAGTACGATCGAATAAAATGAAGCTAATAATATGAAATACATTATAGTTTATTGTCATGAGTGTGGGGAGCTATGACATTACTTAAATAAATTAAATCTTCTAATTTAATAACATGTATTTTCACAATTTTTTTTATAAATTAAATGGTATTATTTCGAGACTAGGCACTATGAAAACATGCGATTTCATCACCTGGTGTGCCTGAAATGGTCCGTAAAAAAATATTATTTTTTTAAATAGAGCGCGTAAGTGGTTTTTTTCTAAATGTGGAATAACTCTCAAATGGGTTCCCAGATCATAAATATTTGGGCATCATTGCTTTCAGGATGGCGGGTTCACCCTAGGTGTGAGTTAAGATTAGTCCATGCATGCCTACAGTGAGAAATCCCGAAAATGGAATAACCTAATTAAAAGAATAAAATAAAATTATTCTATTTTTCAAATCCTTATAACTCACAAATGTTTACTCAGATATAAAATCTAAGACTATAGTTGACCTCATGAGGTTATGATTTTATTAGGAAAATGTTAACATTGGCCGATGCATGTCAATAGTGGAAATTTTTTTTTGACCGTATATAAAAAAATTGAATAATGTTATTTTATTTTCAATTCTGTATAACTAAATAATGGTGACTCGGATTGATAATCTAAGATCACCTTTGAGCTCGTGAGGGTATTTTTTTTCTTATTCAGAGCCTAACATTGGATGGCATGGGTCAATAGTGGAAAGTAGTTTTTTACCATAAATAAAATAATTGAATAATATTATTTTATTTTCAAATTATTATAACTCATAAATGGGCACTCAGATTGGAAATATGAGAGTACAATTGAGTTCGTGAGGGTTTTATTCCCTTAGGAGTATCCCACCATTAGCCTTCATGGGGAAACTATAAAAGTTGCTTTTTGTTATGTATCCATAAATAAAATAATTAAAATAAACTTATTTTATTTTTAAATACTCATAAATCACAAACTTTAAATCAGATTAAAAATATGAGTCCACCGTTGAGTTCATAATGAGATGTTCTCCTTAAATTTTACATAACTTTGACCAGTGTGGGTCGAGGAAAAATGGTAATTTTTGTACTATTTTAAAGTTCATTTAAATAAATGTGCTAGAGGGTTTTTCTATAATTTATATCAGTGCTCGAATTTAAAATATGAGAGAACTGTTGAACTCATAATGTTGGGATTCTCCTAGAAATGAGAAACCATATACCCGAGAAAGTCGCTCGAAAAATATAGTCTTCTGAAATTTTGGATGAAAAATAAAATAACAAAAAATGTTATTTTATTAATTTTCTTCACTGTTAAGCAGTGGAATATCAGCACTATGGTTTAGTGACGTGGTGACACTAAATCTCTTTAATGAACCACATTAATTAATCAGTGTAACGATGATGCAATGAAACAGTAACATAAAGTTGTTTCCTATTTTAATGTTTTACTTATGTGGTGCATCCTTGACGTGGGAGAAATGATTTGAATCTCTATAGGATCACTGTTGACAGACAACGAATGATAAGTGATGATCTCCAATGATGTTGAGAACTTCTCCCTCCTATTCAAGAGATCTTTCCATCAACATTGGATCGAGCGCTTCCACGGACGAATCACCATCAGCAAAAAATCCACCCTTCAATCAAACATTCTCTCCATGTATGGGTTGTTATTTAAATTATGTATTTCCCCATTCTTATATTTAAATGAAAAATGCAGATCAACCCATGAAAAGGTATACCCATGGTTCGATCATTCTTGAAGGAGGTTGTAAAACATGGGATGATTAGGGGAAATGATTTTCAATTTAGATTTTGTTATTGATGCTTCTAATGGGAGAAGAGTAACACCATGAAAAACATTGGTGGAGGTTCATTCCTCAAATTTTTTCCTGGATTTTCCACTACTCTTTAACCCCACATGTTCTTCCTTATTTTTAGGGATATGATTGAATGATTATTGCGCGTTCACCTTGTAGGGAAACGATCCAATATCACAGTTCGTAGACGTACATGGAATGATGTTTGTGTAATGATGCTGATTCTGGGAGGAATGAAGTGGCACGTGAGATATTGCTAATAAAGCACTCTCCAATGGAATTAACCACAACCAAGTTATGAGTCCAAAACATTGAAGAGGGAAACCTGAAGGATCCAGAAAAACTTTTGGATTCAAAAACAGACCAATAGAGTGAGAGTGGGTGCCCATGGTGGTGACCACATGCCCGGCGGCGGAGGCAGTGCACCATGGCAGCAGCAATAGCTGCGTCCATGTGGCTGTCCCAACGGAGGAAGTCGTAGCCTTAGCCTCATCATTGAATTAGTCCCATGGCTCAAAGAAACAGTCATGCTAATCTGGATGGTGGAAATGACCGACCACATTTAAAGAAGGGGGATACAGTGGTGGCTTACTCGTCCCAAGCGAGTGGCACCATCACTCTCCAATGCGGGCCGGGAAGAAGCCGGCGGGCTGGGCCAGCAGCGAACCATACCCATGGACCAGTGGGTCGAACCAAGACCATCCAGTCAAAGATAGGACAAACGAGCTGGGTCAGACCTAGTTCAGTTCGGCAGACCTGGGTCGGGTCAGTCTGACAAGGTCAGTCCGGACTCGGACACAACCGACCCTCTTTTCACTCAAACATCCATAACCCTCAAATGGAGCATCAGATTGATGAGCCATATGTGTCATTGGGACCCTTGTGATGAGAAAGTTATTTTGAGATACTATAAGTGAGTACGTGTGAAATTTGACTAATGGCCTAATGGTTTGAGCTATGCGTACTTTAGGTACAAGCATGCTTCAATGGGAATTATTGTGTTTCATAATGATAGTGCTCCTCAGGTTATGGGAGTGGGTTCATTTACTTAGGGTAGCTTCCTCTGGTAGTGTCACTCCCTTGAAGGCCTATGGTTCAGTTTCCAGGAGATGTTTGTGAATATAGAGTAGGTACTACCCTGTGGGACTAGGGAGCAGTTCCTCTAACCTTGGAGTTGGTACTCCCCTATGTGACTAGGTCTCGGGTCCTCCACCTCCAACATACAGAGAGTCGGTACTCCCCTACTAGGTAGGGTGTGTGTCCTTTATTAGTACCATTTTCCACTATTTGGTACTCAAAAAATGTTTTAGGAAATGTTTTTCAAAAACCCCAACATTATCTTTATCATTAGTCAAAGAAATTTTTTTCTAATGAAACCCATAAATTATTAAAATTTCATAAAAATGTTTTTTATAATAATTTGGAAATGAACTTATTATAATTTTTCCTTTTACCAATGTTTTCAAATGAATCATTTTATCGCTTTCAGAATAAGCAATTTTCATAAAATTTAACCATGTAAAAGGAATACTCTTTTTGAGTCATACATCTTGTACGGGTTTACCCATCATTATTTCATTGATATTTCCTTTTCATGTTTAAATGGATAATTTTTAATGAAAATATATTCACAAGTTATTTTCAAAGAAATGTTTTTTCAAAAAAAAGTGAAGTTTTCTCCATAATGTTTTTAGAACATCATTTTATATTATTTATATTTATCAATGACAACATCTATTTATTTTACACCACATTGGATATGTTGTATTGATACCATACATATTATTAATATGGATTGTTCATGATTCATCTATTCAAGGATATTATTCCAAATTGCATTCCCGATTCCTTTTAGTCCAATTAAAATATTCAATTTCATATTATAATTTCACAATGAATTTCCTATAAATATCTATATCATTTTTCATGGATATAATTATTTATTAAACCATATAACATTTTTCATACAGTGTTTTCTCTGAATGTTACTTGATTAATTGGGAAAATGTTTATATATATGTATAATTTATTTAATATTGATATTTGATAAGGAATATTATTTATTTGATATGAGTAATAATTTAGATATTTAACAAACATATTGAGGACCATTTAAGGAAATCTATGTGTGTTGGGGTGTAGTTAATGAAATCCCCTTGATGCATCGGGAGACTCATATGATGAATTATTTTTGAAAATTTGAATAGTTAAACCATCTCTTGATGGTAATGGTTCCATGTAACTTGGAAAGATGACATCTAATAATTAATAACATCCATCATTTAGTTTTAGTTAATATTTATCCATGAGATTTTCCATCGACATATCTATGGATAAAAATCATTTATAGTTCACTAAATAAAGGGAATGTGTTTCAGTTTATTATTGTTACGTGTTTATTTTTCATTATCTATTTATTTGAATGAAATGTGTTTTTAGTTATTAAATTTCCAAATAATCTATTAACTTCATTGTAATTTTTTATGGAATGTGAGTTCAGTTATTTACCATGTCATTAATAATTATTCTCATTGATTCATTATTGATTTAACTAAATTTTACCCTTAATTAATATTTGAGATCACCCTTATTTTGTTTCTCTGCCTAGGTATTCAAGTAGAATTCTTTGAATGATAAACATGGAATTACAAGATGGAATAAAGTTATCCTCAGACATAATAATTTATAATGAACAAAAAATGTGTGTTGTAATTAGTGTGTTCTATTTTAATACAATATCCTTTATGAATATGGATTACCAAAACTACTAAATATATCAATCCTTTGGGATTTGATTTCTTATATTAATTCATGTAATTAGAAGAAGACACTGGCTCTGGGTATTTATTTTTCGGGTCATTATATATAATATCCGACTATCCCCAAGAAAATTCATATGTAAAAACCTTTATTGGGATACTCCCAGGAAGACACAACTCTCACCTTCTTTGGGTTTTCTAATACTCCTTTTTTTGCAATAATGTGACCCATGAAGTGAATCTAATCCATCTAAAATAGGAACTTTGTCTACATAGCATATAACTGATGATATTTTATGGTATCCAATAAGATCTCAAGTGGTTTGTCAGGATTGTGTCTATTATGAGAATAAAATAAGATTTTATCTATGAAAACCAATAAAAATGAATCTAGATCAGAATGGACAACTTTATTCAGAACCAGAAAATCCACTAGTGCTTTCATGATAACAAATAGTACAACCAGATACTCATATAGACCACACCTTCTATGAAAATTTGTATCAGGTGTGTATGAATTTCAAACATGTACCTCATGATATCCGAACCTAAAATCTATTTTTGAGAAAACCTAAGCACCTAAAAGATGACCAAAAAGGTCATCTATTTGTGTCAAGATATATAAATTCTTAATAATCAATAGGTTGAACATCTTATTATTCATTCATATAATTAGTGTTCCATAATTACATTTCCCAAGGACCAGTGAACGCCATAGAGAAGTAATGGAACCAGATAATCACCTTGGCCTCAAAACCATCTAGCTACCTCTTGAGCTCCTACAACTCTATTGTAGCCATATTATAAGGAGTAATTTATAACAGTGCATCACCCATCATAATGCTCGATGGATAACTCAATCTATATCTAAGGACGTAAACCAAATATGTCTTCCAAGAACACATCCCTATAACACCCAACCACCATAGGAATGTACTCCGGACAAACTTCATAATCATCTAGGTAGAAACTAGTAATCTGGGATATTATCCCACCCATAAAACGATGCTAAGGACCACGTCTTTATTCATTGACATCCCATTCACCATTTTGAGTATGAACTTCTATATCTATTGATGTGAATGTAATCCTATGGTGATATTAGTCATTGTGAACTCAATAAGACACTGTCCAGTCAATTCTTTGTATGACATCATACCATGTCATATTAAAGAGATAATGATCCAAGATGAAGTGAGACCCAAAAAACTCCAAGGGGAACTCTCTTTATGGGATACTATTCTCTATTTTGATTCCCAATGGTTTGTCTAGTTTCAAAATTCCCTCATAAGACAGTAAAACTAGCCTAAGTATTTTCACCACTTATGTATATATAAAACAATGTGATGCAACTATATAAAAAATAATAGATTCAATAGCAGAGGGTATTATAATTGTAGCTCTCAATGTAGATACTCAAGAAACATATTCCTCAAGGTTAGGATATAAAAATATATCTAACCTATACAACATCCCTATGAAAAAACATCACTATTTAGAGTAGAAATTCATTGATGTCTTAGTGTAACTGCTTTCTGGATGCCACGACCATGGACACCACTTCCTCATCCTGATCAAATGACACTCCTCCAGCTCCCTAACTGATGCAGAGCTGAGGAACCTTCTCCTAAACTTGGTGTCAGAGCTGACCACTACCACTCATAACTAGAGTGAAGGTCCTACATAAATATGTCATATTGCCAATCCTATAGCAAGATGGACACTCAAATGGGTTGGAGTAACATTTATTCATTATGTGGCATCACCTAACACATTGATAAAATAACATTAGGCTACCAGTCCTTATAGATTGACTAGTTCTCATGCCATGGAAAGCCTTAATATAGTTATTTTTGGATAAAGACATCGACCCATTGGTCAAGAAACAACACTAACCTTCTCTACACACCCACTTCCCCCATGTTATACAATATAATTAGTGTATGATTCATAATTTTGATGATAAATGTTATATTTTACACATTAACCTAAGATATGATAACATGTCAGATACCATCCTCGAAGCATCTCTCCCATGATAGCTTATCCATAAGGTATATCGAGATAAAAATTTTCAACACTATAAAGCATGTCGAGTATTCCATAACAGTAATATTTCCATGCTCTTTGAGAATAAACTGTTTAACCATCCCTAACCATTTATTCTTGATGTAGGAAAAGTAATCGAATCGAGATTGGAAATCATCCAAAGAAAAATCTAGTAGAATGTCATCCTAGTTAAGCAAATCCCACCAACACTTTGTTGCACCACATAGAATATATTTCGTGAGCTTCATCCTCCTCTAAATATGTGTATACTGAATTTAGAAGATCGATAGTGTAGTTTCAAGACATAGTTTATCAGCCATTGGACTTCCATCCGTTGAAAACATAGGAGATTCTGTTACTGGACACCCATGTTAACTAATCTATATACATTGTTATCTATGGTGCTCCCTGGTAAGTCTGCATGAAGCAAATGAATCCCTCACAGAATATTTCCATAGAACTTATTTATGGAATATAATCTGGTTCCATAGCTTCATCTAAAGAAGGGTCCGCCTGTATCCCATGGCCCACTGCCTCTAGAGTTGGTTGTCTCCCCCAGGAGAAAGATGACAGTTCTTTGTGGTGGCATTCCTCTACAATGCCAACCAAATTATTTAAAAATGAACAACATCATGGTTCACAAATCAACATAATTGGACAAGAAAAAACCCTCAAAAAACCAATTCATATCACATAGAATGCTCGAAAATATTGTATTGTGACAAAAATAGTCCCCAAACCCCTAGAGACACTACATATTTCTCACACAAATGCCTGACCTTCATCGAGTGTCCATTTCTAGTGAGTTCTTTCCTTAAATTTCATTTATTCACAATTTTCATAATTCAATTACTCAATAAGATTAACCTATATTTCAAAAATCAGTATCCATGAGGATCCACAACACCACATGAACCCAAATTTGGTTTCCATATAATCTACAGAAGATCATTCCACATACATATCAGATTATTTTATCATTTGTAAACTCATTAAACTTGTTGAATTGAATGGTTCACCACATTCTGATCCACTAGGGACTAAAATCACCATGAACTGGCGCATGTGATCCACCTAATCATGGAATAACACATCACATAGTACCTATCAAAATTTTATATAATTATACCGTAGTGACATCAACAACACCATGTATTAAGTAATGCATCCTAAATTTCATGGTTTAATTAATGGCCTCATATTTATAACAAGTTCACATATGAGGTATGAGTTGTCATGCCATAATATCATTAGGTTGATATAAAAATTTAAACAATAATTTTGTCAACAATATTATCATAATAAAAATGAATAACCCAATGGTGGAATCAATTAAACTATAATAGTCGTAATCTTGAAAACTACAATTCAATTCTGGTCAATTTGGATTCTTATTGTATGTGGTTAATCTAGACCAAATCATAGATCATTACCAAACTCTTATTCATTTTTTATACATGTCTATTGTCACCAAACAGTAATGAATACTAGAAAAGAAAGCTCGGATACCACTTTGTAACATCGCAGACCCAAATGCCACTCAACTGTACCCAAAGCCCAGTTTACTACGTGTCCTAAAGTGATTCTCCCAGAATTCCAGAGGCTTCCAACTAGATGTGATGGATTAGGTGTGTCACTGGGGATAATATTCACTCATTACTAGAGTTTACACAGTGGATTATTTATAACATACCCACAATGGAAGATGAAACTGTAGGAAGACAATAAATAAATGATCAAAACCAGAATATATAAAAAGGCCAGTAGTGTCTCATATACAGTAATTATGATGATACATGTACCTAAGAAATAATAAAAAAATAGGTGCATTATACAACATTAAAATAAAATTATCCAAAATCCAAAAAAGTCCAAAATTTATCCCAGTAGCATAGGATGCCTTTGCATGGTCCCATTCTCTCATTCTCTTATGCAATGATCAACACCATATTTTTGAGTGTTATCCTTGTCCATTACCTACAACCATATAATATATTTTGGATCCCCAAGGGATGTCCAAATAGGGTGTACGATAACATCCCAGTATACAACAACCCATGATCTGTACATTTCAATGATGTGTAATATAATAAGCTAAGTGGTTATATAGTAAATTAGTGAGTAGTAAATAAGAGTATTGTTCCCAAATCACAAACAATACAAATCATGTGATACTAAAGAGCCTTTCAATGCTCCCTATAAAACAATAATAATGATCCTAATAGTAAAACTATAGATAATATAGATATATAACTTTAATTCACCATATATCCATGAATATCTTATCCACTCATCCTATTCATATAATGAAACCATACCAATAAACCACAAACATTCCTAAAACAATCCATTCATATTTACCATGACTGAGTCGTTCAAACAAAAATTTCATAAATCCCATGAATATGAAGTATAATGAAGTGTATCTAATTCTAATATCCCTACGGTAATAAATAAATGGTCAAACCATGAAGGGTTGGATGTAATGTTTTTAAGAAAAAGACATCATCATCAATTAATAGGAGCATCTTTATGGAAACTCGATATAGGCACTAATTTGAGTCGTATGATCATGTCAGATCGAAAAATCCCTACACAAGTCTATACATTTCAGATCCAAGGGGTATTGATGCACGAGTCATCCCATGGGATCAAGAACTAAGGATCATACTCAATCCAAGGCTTCCACTACCGTGTTGATGATTCATGGATATCCTTTCATGGAATCTATAAAACCATTCAATTATTTCATACCTTTTTTCTTACATTAATAATGGTTCTACCCACTCATGTAGCCAATTCACATTCAATATTTTTCACATGGGCATACCCTCCTATTTATCACCATTCACAATTAAACCTATAAAATGGGTATACCCACCAGTTAATCATAATTCAATTTTCAATAAATGTAATGAGAATAAAAACTCATATAATATTTTTTCATATAAGACATTATAAACAAATAAATCATGAAATATTTAAACAACACTATTAAAGGAATAAATACCTCCCCTATGTTACCAATTCAATTCAATTTAATTGTTATTTGTCATTCTATATATAGTAAATAATGAGAACTCATACCTTTGGGTGGTTCAACAAAGGTATAACAAGTCAATTCTATAAGGCACACCCCATTGATGGGAATGGTTCAATAAATAGTCACCAATGCATCACAATAGAACCAAAAAGAATTACCAACATGTACAGCTTAACTTAAATCATCTAGATAGTTCAAATTGGGGGTTGTATCATATTGTCTGACAGGAGACATAAAGGTTGATATCTCAATAAAGAACCAAAACTCAAATTAAATGTATATACCACCAACCTTATCTCATTAGTGGAGTGATCATCCAGTATTGAATCATGATTCTACTCATATCGAAAATAATAAGGAACAGATGAAGAAAAATAAAATTGGGACTATGTTCTTAAATCCAAATAGAACATCTGATATCTTGAAGAATAGATAAATACTATAATAGAATCAAGTACTCACCACTACAGATCATAAAATGCATTCCACACTCGAATACGACATTGTACTGAGGTGATACCTCAATTACTAGGCCATTTGATGATGGGTTCTCCCAAAAGACCCATTTATTGAGTGTAGGAAGAAAACTGAATTTAGGCTATAAAAATAATATAAATTTATTTAAAAACATTATGTTTTCTAAATTTATTATGGATTCATTTTATAGGCGCAATATTTTCTGGAAGAGGAGGGGTACCTGCCTAGTTTCAACATATTTTTTGACGAACCATGAGAAAACCATGTGAAACCCCTCTGTTAAGATCTACTAAAATTACAGACCTAGATACATGTTTGCACAACCCATTCTATATGATTTGGTCTTACCATGCAGCTATTCCTGGCTCTATGTCCATCCGCACACGGTTTGGTCAATCCTTACTACCTACCCCTCATGATTTGAATTAACCATGAACTAGGCTAAAATCACACCAAAACGTAGGTTTTAGAATTTAAAAAATCCCCCAACAACTCAACCTCAAACCATTATTAAATCAAGGGTAATTCATAGTTGTCCATAATTGAAACATTAAAACAAAAAAGGATGGGATCTGTACTTTTTACGAAAACTAATGTTCATACAAAAAAATATTAATTTATTAAAAACCCTTAATTTTAAAAGGTAAATCATGGTAAAAAATTTTCTTTAAATATGATTGGATAATATTAAAACAATTTTTAAACAATTTTTAGAAAGCCAGGTTTTTAGAGAACATAGATTTCCAACTGAAGAGAGATATAATATATGATTTTTTAAAAAACTCATTCTTAATTATCATAAGTGAAAAAGAGTGAAAATGGTACTAAAAAATGAATATATCATAAAAAATTATTTGATATTTAATCTCAATAGCTTTCTTGAAATATAGATCAAAGTGTTTATTTAATTAAAGAATAATCAAAATCAATCCCAATAAATGATGATATTGTTGAAATAAACTCCTACCACTTGGTAATATTGAATCATACTCCCCATGTAAGAAAATGACATCAAAGGAATCATAAGATATAATTTAAATAATGATATTCCTGACATAACATATGAATGTTACATGTATAAACCTCATCAAATAATATTGGTTCATAACAATGCAAGTGTCTCAAAGAAGGAAAATCTACTCACAATTACTTTACCGATTTGGTATCTCATAAAACATAAAAATCATGAAATTAATATCATAAAATGGATATGTAAATACACATTAATTTAAATATAATAATCAAATAATACAACCATGGTTAGTCTACACGCCAAAAATAATTAATTTGAGGTGAACTTGGCTTGTGTCTCATTTAAAATACAGGGGAGGCTGGGAAACCCTTTCCTTAAGTCATGAAATTCTTTATAAACATTCTATAATACATTATAATAATCATAAAATTATTATAAATATGAAAAATAATCATATTATTATATCTAATACCATATATTATTCACTTATGACATTATATTACCCATTTATTAATAATTCTATGTAAAAGTAATGTTTTGGGTAATAACAGCTCTGTTTATGATACATGTTTTAATTTGTTATTCATGATACTCTTACATAGATCATGATTTAATAATTTTGGGGAATGTAAAAAATGATTTATATATAATATATATTATGTATAGAAATTTATAATAATGTATAATATATATAAATATGATATGAAATACCCTGCTCATAGAGATGGTAGATCGTATGTAAGCATGAAGATTGTTTCTATTTAATTATTATTTTAAATAAATTAATATATATATATATATATATATATATATATTATAATTCAATTAGAATTAATATTTCATATATATCATATAAATTTACAGAACCAATCCTTAATACATTTCATGAAGAGTGTGAATGAATCATACTTCCTTGAGGACACGGTGGTCCACATGTCCACAAATGAAGTCAACATATTTAAAAAAAATAGAAGGCATGAAGATATGTGTTATATAAGAATTAAATTGGAATAAATAAATAAAAAAATCATATATATAATATAAAAATATGTTTTCCATCATAATTTCCGACCATGAAAGCTAGTAAAGGAAAAACGAACTACATCATTTCTAGTGTCGGTAGTTCATCGTACACAAGAATGGTAGGTTCGTTACCCATTAGATGGAAGTGTGGGTAAGTAACGGTTGAAACCATATAATAACAACATATATGTATACATAGGATATATACATTTAATATGATAATTTGTGTAGGTGGATAATTAAAATATATAAAAAGATATTGAGGAAGGATGTTACCTCTAATTTTGGTAACATCTTTTGGTTTGCACCAATGAGATTCCTTGGATGTATTTAATTACAAATATAGGATTATTGGATGAATGGACATAATTTTAGAGATTATTTGAGAATATTTGTTTGTGAGGAAAAGGGATTAAGAGGTATTAACAAGTAGGAGGGGTGAGTTCATTTTATAGTGGAGTTGGAGTGGCATTCTTGTAAAATTTAAGGGAATTCCACCCATGTTTTTACCGACGAATTTTGAAAAAATAATGGTAATATTTATCTAAAATGTATTATAGTGTCTAAATATTTTCTTAATGTAGCTTTTAAACTATTATCTAGGTCATTTCAGCCTATAAGACTAAGGTTTAGTCCTTTTTTAAGATAACATTTCTCTTAATCACTTTAATTAATTTTAATCTCATTCACCAATATTATTTATAATTTATTTAACCTTTTTAGAAATTTTAAATTGTTATTATTACAAATATGTTATCCATTTTTAGAAATTATAATAACATTAGAGGAAAAAATTTATTTAAATTGTATCCCTTATATGGGAAAACAATGTGTGTTTTTTAAGGTAAACTTTTCAAATGTTTGAGATGTTTTTTAAATCCATTTTAATGTGAAATTGATTCCAATGACCTAAATTTGATTAATTGATTAAAATTTGAACTTATTTAAATTCTAAACCAATCAAATATATAATTTAACTATATAAATAAATTATATGAAAAAGATGTTTTGATTTTAACTTTTGTGCTTTTCACTATTCATCAAAAAATTAAACATCCAAGAAAAATAGAAAAAATCATACAATGTAATTTATAATGTTCTACTCCCAAAAATTGTTATTATTCTTTAAAATAAAAATTATAAAAGTGTCCAAATAATATTTAAAATTGGCTCACCATTAAAATGCGGTAAAATTTCCTCTTTGAAAAATAAATGTTTTATTCATAAAATTTGATTTATACTTTTCTTACACCCATAAAATCTATTGTCTGAGAATGAAAAATATTTATATAATATATAATAAAACAAATTTATTTAAAACGAAAATCAAATGTGGTTTTTTTAATTTATTAGAATAAATTATTGTTTGTACATAGAAAAATAGTTTTCCAAGAAATGAAATTTCTTTATTTTCAAATAGTTCTTACATTTACTTATTCTAATAGATAACCAATGGAATAATTTTATATTCATGTTTCTATATTGTTTTCACAGTTTAATTATCATTATTAGTAACTTCCATTAAAATGGATAGGTGTTATGTAGAATAATATTTTGATAACTATGTTAATATTAACTTGTAGTTTTGTAAAACTCGACCTTGTGTGTAATGTAGGCTATAAAGTGGTCTAAGAACTATTTTTAATTCAATTAATTAATAAATTTTCTTGAAAAAAATGATAATCTAGGTGTTGTGTGTTGTGAAATACTGACATGGATGTTTCTATAACATAATCCACACTTAATGATTTCTCATAAAAAAAGCTATATTCAGTGTCATGTGAAATGAAAAATATCACAATATTAAATTCAATAGAAAAAAAATAAAAAAACATATTGGGGTGTTTTAGAATACACATTCATCATTTTTAGTAGTGATGGAATATTTCATCACACTTATTCATTCACGAGGATATTAGAGGTTGACGGATATAGGTAAAAAAAATTAAATTGAATATTTTTATTTTACTTTTATATAATAATTAATATTTAAGAAAGGATGAAATAAATTTTTCTAAAAAGAGAAATATGAATATTTTATATTCTTTGAATCTAAACATAATGATTATAGTTGTCACATTTCATTATTATGGTTTCACGATTGATGATGTTGTAAAATTAGTTTTCTAGATTATTGGACAACTGGTGGAGGAGTTGGAAATCATTCCCATTATCTATATTGATTGGTGGAACATTGTTAAATCTTGTAAAAAAATATTTCTTCGATTCGTAGATAAATGAAATTTTAATGATTTTTTTTGTAATGGAATGTCATTATGTTATTAAATTTTAATTTATTAAAAATTAATCTCTTTGTATATATGTTAATCCAATTGATCATTTTAGATCTTATCTCATGAATGTGGAAATTAAAATATTTACTAAAAAGGGGGAAGGATTTAAAAGGTAGTTTATGGAATGAATTCAATTATTCATCATTGAACACTCAACAATTATATGATAAGGTACCATAAATGGTACCTAAAGATAAATAAAAGGTTACTATTGATATCTATCATCATAAGAAGCACATGGTATTGAAATATATATTGTTTTGTTAATATAATTATACATATATACATGAATATGTCAAGAAGATGACATTTTATACGTTATTATTAAATAAAATTCTATATCATTCATGATGTTTCAAGAAAAAACACATCAATTCGAGCCAATGAAATCATCCACCACACTATAGGTTCAATGAGTGTTTCCCGAAACAAATCGAATATAATAATATTTTCATTAGTTTAAATATTTATACGACAACATTATCTATTTAATATATTTAATATTTTATTTACATTTGTTTAATTCCATCACTGAATTTAGGGTAGCAAGTCTTCTGAATAACACTTTGTTTGGATGTTCCAAAAAATATGATTATAGTTTTGTTAATAATATTGCCAAAGAATTTGGGTGTATGAATTCCTTTTTCATTTTAATAATATAAAGTCAGTTATCACTATGTTAATATGTTTTTCTTCAAATGTGGATGATATTATATTTATAGTTAAAAAAATAACATTAGGATTTTAATACTACACAATCCTTCTCTATCTCCCATGATTATTGATTTGGTCATGTCCTTGGGAAGAACCATCTTGTTTCACTATACAGAATGGGTTTGGGATGATTATGATATATAGAATTTGGAAGGACAGCATGTATTTCAATAGCATCTACTACTTATTGTTGTTAAACCGTACCTCAAGATTATTAGTGGGAGATTTTTAGGATACAATCATAATTTTTGAATAGGGGTATCATATAAAAATGGAAGATGCAATGTATGTTTTACTGTAAAATGTGTTGATTGAATTATTTCTTAAGATTATAGATCTATCCCCAGTGATATTGGGTCAATGGATGGTAGTGAGTAGGTAAATCACACAACAGAAAATGTATTTAGTACATAAACTTCTATTTGTTTTCTGATTAAATTTAAATATTAAATAACTATTCAATTTTCAAGATAATAGTTATGTAGGTGATGGTAGCAGAGATTATTGATAGAAACCGAGAGTGTGTCAATCAATGTTCATCAGGTAGTTATTAGGGTTCAGTTTTTCTTTACAGATGATGCGTAACCAAACTTATAATAGACTAACACTGACATGGTTATTTAGAAACCATGTTGTGGTTTCTAGTTGGGATATCTATATATCGTATTCATTTCATGAAAATATATAGGCTCCATACATTTCCTATTTTTGATTCTAATGTTCACCTTATACTAATCGTTCATATGCTATTTAGGTTTTGTTTAATCCTTACAAATTCCCCTCTTGATTTTTTGTTCCCCTAAAAACCATAATAGTGGTTATGGTCTAATTTGGGGTATGGGAGAAACTTATTTTAGGGGATTGGTTAAATAAGGCTTTTATAGGTCATTTTTATAAGAGGCTATGGTTGCACCATTGAGTTTGGTGTAGTTTCTATAAGATTGAGTTGGTGTTTTTATGAAAATAATTTCGTATATTTTTCATGAAAATAATAATATTTTAATTTTTTTTATAATTATCATATACCAGTATATGTAACCCATGATAGGGTTGTAAATTGTTATCAATTAATTTCATACTCTTCCCGTGGTTATTTTAAATTAATTTCATGAGTCCATTAAAAGGTTAGACTTTGTTTATTCCAAATATTTGTGAGGAATAAAAAGGGTTTGATTTCTAGGAATTTTATTTTAAAATGATGGGGTTCCACATTTTTTATTTAAATATTATTTATCCAAATTTGAAGGGGCATTATAAATTTAAAGAGGTTTTTTTCTTTTAAATAGACTAATAATGGTGGAATAATTTCTTCCCAAGTATTGATTCATGATTGGATTTTATATATGATTGTGAAATAGAGAATTACAAGTTTATTTTTGTGGTCTATGTTGAATCATATAAATTGGGATTTCTTAATGATTTTATCACACTTTTTGAGATTACCTTGAATGATTCTTTATATAGACATTTTCCAATTTATGTGATTTGAGTAGAATTATTATTTGTTGCTTTTAGGAAGTGAAATAATAAAATTATTTAAAAGATGTTGTATGTGAGATGATGTTATATTTATATTTGTTATTAATATATATGATCATCACATGATTTTTTATTTCTCAGATAAACATTTTCTATGTCATTGGAATTTAAAATAACTAAGTAAATGATCTAGTTTACGATATACTTTCCTAGATTAAGAACTAGATATTCCTCCAATGGTGTTAGTTTCTATTTTCTAATGGAATTCCCCTAAGGAGATAGATTTAGGTGTTGATATAATTAACTAATTAAACATGGGATGGTAGTTTATTCTATAATTTTATGTATAAGATATTATAATATTTCAATTTAATGAAATTATAATTGTGCCTATGAATTATTTATCATATTATCTGTGGGATTCCCATTACGCACCATTTTTGCATCACCTTTTACACATCGTTGATTTATGGAACTGCATATTTATTATTGATTATTTGTATTATGATATATTGAAATGATTTTAGATTTATTTATTTACATAATTTCGTTTATGTATTGGTTTATATTTTAATTTTTTTAATAGATAAAGGTGTGAATTATTTTGAAAGATACAAATTGGATTGAATTTTTTTTCATAAACATACATGTCCACCATTAAGTTTTTTCACTATGTAATATGATAATGTGTTGGATCCACCCTGTGGTTGATTGACATGTGATTTTTATTTAATGGATTAAATTGAATGATTTATTTATTCACATGGGATTGAAATATTGTTTTTCAATATGAATAATGATTTCATTATTAAAAAAATATTTTATCTTAAATATATGAAATATAAAAATGTATGAATTTTGTTTTCATTATAAATTTCATTTTGATTACATTATTTTTTAAATGATTTCCAAATTATATTTTATGAGATTTTCAATAATAACTATTTAATAGACTATTTAGTAAAGTCTTATACAGCCTATTTAGGATGCACCAGAAATACAAACATGTATGTTTATATGTATCTCTTATGTTTCATATTGGTTCCATGGTTGTGAACATATATTGGTTATAAATTTTATGTTCTATGTAAGGAATCATGCTACAATATATTGGAAGTGTTTATTTGAAGTAGAAACATTGGTCTCAATAATGGTTCATTTCATGAATAGAGAATCTTATCGAGAATCTAAGCATTAGAATATCCCAATGAGATGTTTTCGGTTGACTAATGAGGATCCAAGGATGTTTTGGGTTCTAGGGGGATTATTGGAGATGGGTTGGGGGACACTTTGTTGAAATTCCTATTGCAAGGAAGGATTTTTCCACAACCCTAGGGATTATAGGGTGGCATGGTTTTTGGTATCTGAGAATTTTCTCATTATGTTATTATTACTATTATGATTGTTTTGTTTTGAATATTTTCATATCTATCTCTTTTTTTTGGTTGTTTTGGGGATAAAGATTCAATATCTATATTTTTTTTCAAAAATATAGATCTAGTTTAAACTCTCTCTATATATCCGAAATTATTGTTATGTGGTTGTTTAAATAGTGAACATCCCCTCGACATTTTTTACAAGTTGATTACTCCACAAAACAATTATTCTATGATAGTTACTAGAAATTTCCACTAAATTTATAGAACATTGAAAATTAAGATTTCGATGAACACATTTTATGAGTTTTTTGGAAACCATTGCAGAACCATATGGCATCAGCTTAAACCACTACCAAAATAAAAATAAATGCCTCTATTAGTCAATTTTTTTGTAGTTCTAGAAGTGATTGAAATAAAAAAAATGTTGAAAAAATCCATATGGGGGGACTCCACATATAATAGTTAATTCATATCAGAGTTAAAATATTATTTTGAGAAGAATACAAACTAAGGGTGAAATTCCAAGATATTTTCATAACTAAAATACCATATCACGATAATTGTATTTCTTAGATTCATTATAAATCCATCAAACACCATTAATGGTCAATATAGTGTAGTAAAAAAATACAATAACATATGTAATTGTTAAATATCCTCTCATATAAATATATAATGAATCATCATAAATTGTATTGTATCCTTTTTAAAATTCCATAAACAAAATTATATACAGTATGTTTAAAAAAACATAGAAAAATAAAGTTACATCTAAAATTAATTAATCATTTCATGACCATTTAAATTCAATAGTAGTAAATGTTACACATGATACACGTTGGGGCTTATTATAAGAACATATATTTTTATAATCAAGAGTGAATAGTTAGATAATGCATCATTAAATAAATCAAATACGGGTTTGAATGTAGAAAAAAATTAAAAAACCTAAATAATGAGAAGCTTTGTTGAAAAAACTAGAATGAATATAATCACCTACATCATATTATAGTGAATGACATGATACCTTAAAAAGGTATAAATTTTATTGTGAGGCTCCACACACACACTAAACATTGAAATTGAAATATTTACAAAATGGTTAACATCAATGTGGACCCCCCTAGTAATATAGGGTAATGATATGGACGAATAAGGTGGATAAAGTTACATGGAATTAAGATGTGGTCTTAAGAATGCGATTTGGGGGAGAAATCACAAAGAATCCAAACGATAAAACCCTTATGACAATAGAGATGATTTATTCATTGACTACACTCTATTTTAGAATAATCATGATGTCCCAATTAATAAAATAAATCAAGATACTTAAAAAATGTATTTAAAATAAAAAAAAATTATCTTTATATTAACACGGATGGAAATGAGTCATGGTCACTCAAATTATATAGGGGACTATGAATTTATTACTATTCTGAATTATAGTCACTATTTGATCTCTATCCAAAATGCCTTTACTCCTACACATCAATTGTTTATTCGGGAAAATTTTCATGAATTTTTTACATTTAAACCTAAACACCTTAACATATAAAGCAATATATAATAACTAAAATAAATTGGGATAATCAGATTATTAGGTGTCAAATTTTATGTAATAAATAACATAAATGTTTGCAAATATTAAATTGCATTATCCTTTGGGAGGAATGATATTTTAAAATTTTTGAAAAATTATACCAATTGAGTTATAATACATTAATATAATTTTCTTCTATAGATTATTTAATATATTAAATTTATAATACATTAGTCCTTTATATTTTGATACATTATTTATAAAAAGTTCACATATTTTAATTATTAAACAAAATTTAATGTAATTAATTTCAAATATCCTTAATTTGATTTAAAAGATATGGTTATTCTTATCGAGATGTTTATTAACCCAAAAAACGCCTCTAAGATTAAAATTTAGAAAATTAAAATTTGTATTGTATAGATTATATAATTTTTTTTTGTTTACTATTTTTATATAAGTATATTTTTAAATTAGGATTTACAGTTTTAGAGAAATTTTAGGGATATTTTTTTATGTCATCGTTTATCAAATTTAGAATAAAATTTTAAACTTAACGAATTATTTTAAAATTTAAATTCAATAATTTATATAATGTTGATTCAAATACAATAATACCATGAATATTTTGATCAAATAAATGTATTTAATGTTTTGAAAGAGATAATTTTTTTATAATTACACATTCAATCTATGTTTTAGTGTCTTATTTTATTTATTCAATCCAAAATACACATATTTATTCGATACTTATGATGAGAAAATGTAGATATAATTTTTTTAATATTTTAAAATATCATTGAATAAATTCTACCATGTTCACTGATAGAAAATGATAAATGATAATGATGAGGTGGTGGGAGTGAATTCACAATGGGTGTGTGAGCATTATAAAATGTGGAATGGAATATATGATAGTATTCCACTTGGACATCGCTTTTTGTGAGGGATAAGAAGCTATATGGACATTTTGTATCTAGAGAATACTTCTATTGCATGGTAATCCTCATGGATGTGCATGTAATTTTGTTGTGATTCAGGATATGACACATATAAATACATACATTAAAAATTAGTTACACAAGGGATAATACTCTAGGTGGAATTGGTTTTATGAATTGGTGATTTCTACTCATAGAAAATGTGATCTATAAATACCTGATGGCTATGTTAAAGTGTTTTCATGCCTACTAGAACATGGGGGTTCCTTACGGAACTACCTCATTTTTCTTGGGTATGAGGACATTTTAGGGTGAATGGTTGGCTCAATACGGGGACTAATAAATCTATTGGACTAATCATAATCTATTTGAAAAAATGGGAAAAAATTGATTTTTTTCAATGTTAAGGTGTGTGATTATTCAACTATTCCTTATGAATGACTCACGAGTTTAGGGTAACATTCTCGATTATTTACCCATAATTAAATTTATTCATAAGGGACATGGACATGTTGTGGTTAATATTTGGACTCGTTTATTCTACAAATCGAAAAAAATAAAATATATTATTATTAATACACATACACAAATACATTATTATTAAATTCCAAATAATTATACATATTAGAGGTTTTTTATATATGAATTTAGATAATTTCTTCAGAATTTTTTTTACTAATGAAATGCTTGGGATTTACATTTTAAAAGGATTGTTGTAGATGTATGTGAATAAATGATGGTGATGATTAGAAACATTTGACGGGATGTGTTAAATAATAATTGAATTTATAAATAATTATCATTATTTTTTATAAACAGTTAATGTAATTATTTTTTTATATAAGATAACAATAACCAATTTGAATTATTTTTATATCTCATGGGTTTATGTAGTCATTTGTATTAAATATTTTATAAAAAACATTAAATAATAAAATATGATTCAAATTTTGTTATTATAGTGCAATATAATGGTGATACATTTTTGTTGCTAATATATATAATTTAATAAAGTTGATGTAAAATTAAATAGATATAGTATTTTTTATGGTTGTAAACATTTATGATAGGAGTCATTAAATATATAAAAATAATGAAATCTATGATGATACCAAAATATTCTAGTGATGAAAAATAATCCATTTTTTTACAATTATAATTATTTAGTATATAACTTGTGAATTATTTGAAAAATATACGGAAAACATATAGAAAACTTTTAAATGGAATTGTGGGTTTCTTGAGATATTTTTGTACACTAAATACGATAACACTGGGATAATGTTTTGATGAATCATTGGAAAACATATAATAATATGGTTGTGATCATTACAAATGGATAGTGATATTATTCCCATAGAGGTCTTGTGAATTTATTAATCTAATAAATGCAAGATCATTTTGTTTTGATTGTAATATGATAATAATTGTGAAATATAGAAGATTTTTATAATGGATTGTGAGTTTTTACAAGAATATTTCATGTTACCAAGTCATTAATCATTCAATATGTTTTTCAATTTATTTGATTAGTCACTCAGATAACTTTTATGTGACATGGTTCAGTAGCAGATCGATTTTAATGAAGAAATTTCAATGGAGTGATTACTTGTATACATCCCCACTTACTAAAATTAAAATAAATAGATCCATTGAAATATAATTTTTCACTTATCACCCACTAATGTGGGTTATAGACCACTAATGCTTTATATGAGTGTTCAAACTCAATCTCAACATTATTTTTGGGTTTGGGATCATTGATCATACACCCAAAATTGTTATTATACTTAAAAACAAACCTTAGTTAGTGATAAATGATTACTCAAAAATGTGTTTATACTCTATCACACTCCTAATTAAAAAATTTGGGCGGGTGATGATACACTATGTTCATAATGTCTTCTCACCTATATCTATAGGTTTGAATTACACTATATTTCATTCTATTAGGTAAAGGACCAATAAGTTTTCCACATCAAGATAAAACTAAAATTTACAAAAAAAAAATTACTCTGTCTATATTTCTTACTTCAGATACATGACCATAGAAAATTAAACTAGATCATATATAATCAAAATATTTGAATGAATTTCACCCCCACTCACATCACTAAGTCACACATTCCAAAGATGATCACGAATAAGCATTCATTAAAAAATGAAACATGAAAAAATAGTCATATCTAATTTTTTATTTTATAATTTGATCATATAAATATACGAGAATACTTAAAACTCATATATTATTAGAAGTTAAAAGGATTAAAAACACATTATATATGGATAAAATGATTAATTTAGATTCATCATAGAAGATATTTTAAAACTCAACATCAAAACTCTTATATTATTTATAAAATTAAATGATATTGATGTTATGTTTCACCACTGAATGATTTTTTTGGTTAACCAACTATTGGGTATAGCCAACCATTTATTTTCTATTACTTACACCTCCTCAATACTTACATAAATTAAAACTCCAATTGGTTTCAACATTAACTGATTGAATTTTTATCAACAACCAATATATATAACAACATGATAGAGACATCATCTTCCATTACTTAAACAAACACAAAGTTAATTTATCGAGCTCCTCCATCCAAAAAATTGATTCAATTAACTAAAAAATATTACAACCGAAAAATATCCCATATTAATATTATATGATGGTTTAATTAATAATTCTATAACTTTTTTCTAAAAAGTATTCTTTATTCGTCATGCGTACATTGTTCTCTACCAACCTATGTTCAGTTGAGTCCCACCAAGGTGTAGTGATACCATAATATTTCAAGGAATAAAACTATTGTGATTATATGAGATATATTTTTCTTCTCTTATATATTTTATTTGTCTATGAAATTGGATTCATGTAGATTATAGATTAAATGGAACTTCAATTAAATATGTTTTACTTAATCATGAAACAAGATATTCTGAGAAAGGATAATTACTCTTGGACAATCCAAAAATAACACATCTCTATTTGATGGCCTTCCAAGACCCAATAGTATGGCCATTAACCAAGATAAATCTTTTCTAGATTCTACTGATACTATATATTGTAATTCCATTGCAAAAAATTAACCATATGATAAAGTCGAGACATCCAACTAAAAATAATTCCAGAAATCAAAAGCACAAAACCTATCATGCTCTTCTTGGTATCTATATCCCTTGTAAAATCTATATCCACGAATCCCTACAAAGGATAATCTTTATTAAAATAGAGGGTTGTATATTCCAATGCATTTATTAATTAGATAATTCAATTCACTGTATTCAAATTCTATCTTTTAGGGTTTTAAATAAATCTGATTACTACTTCCTCTACGAAGGAAATCTCTGGCTGAAAACAAATCATGAAATACTAAAAGAAAAACAAATCATCAAATACCATAATAAATTTTTTATTGATTCACATAAATCATTCTCTATATACCATCCCTCCTCTTCTAATGTTTGTTCCTTATCCTTGGATGTATTGCATTTTCTTACAAGGGTGGTCAAAATAGATTTACATTTTGTCCATTTGAAAGAATTTAATGATCATCTAGATGTACTCTTTATAATATAACACTAGAGTATTGTATTTTTATCCCTATTCACATTCATCCCAATGATATTCTTAACCTGGCCCCAGTATTACATTTCAAATATTCTAATCAACTTAGTCCTCTGCTAATAAATATATGAACTATCTATAACTAGTAGTAACATGTCATCCACATTGAGTATAATTATTATTCAAATCCTAATAAAGAATCGGTTTTTTCCTTATAATTCTTTGATATATTTCAAAATATTTTTTTAGAGATAGGAGCTGAGATGACATGCGATTCTCAGGCCAAGTGTGCACAAAATTAATTTTATAAAAATACTAAATATATTTTTTATTTCTCATACACGAGTAATTAAAGAAAATGGGATTACTCTTAAATATATGATAGGATCAGAAATCAGAGACTACATATGGGCTTGGAAGGTGGTGTTTTCCCTATTTATGACATAAAATGAGTCTGCACAGGATGTTTAGACCACTCGCTCATTGGGGATGCTTTTAATTGATTAAATGATTTAATTTATTTAATTACATAGTTTACATTAAACATAATAAATGGATTTAAATACATGGTTAAGGGGTTTTTAACCTCATAACCATGTTTTCTCCAATGAAGACATACTCTCCTCTCCATTACCATTGTCAAATGTCGAACACGGAATGAATGGTCAAACCCTATATATAGAAAAATCAATGTTTGATAGATCAACCTCCTTCATTGGTGAATTGGTTCTTCACCAATGATAGAACCAAAATATATGTAGAATCATATTTGGATGTTTATGCCCTTGATTAAATGATTAATGTGGTTTGAACATGATTCATTAATATTCACACTTATTAATGATCAAAATACCTTTGAAAATGATGTTTATTATTTGGTCATCTAATCTGGATGCCCATTTTTTTATCTTTATCCAAAAAAACTTGGACAATGTTCCAAACCATTGTTTATGGTTCCTTTTCCCTCACTTTTATTCACATTCATCACTGTGTAATTCTTGTAGATCTAGATTTGACTATTTCTGGGTGACCTGAGCTTGATCGGGCATCCAGAAGTAAGGAAAAATCCTGAAAAAACACTGAAAATGTGAGCAAGGCACAGATCCAAAAATATCATGATGCAAGGTTGAGGAATCTAAAGAATTCACATCAATATTACAAGAAACAAAGTTGTATAAGTGTGTGGAACATCCATCCAAACCCACATTTTTAATGAGAATTATTTATGAATAATGACAAAGAGATGCCATATTCTTCAGCAAGATCCGAGGATTTTGCAGCAAAATCATGTAACTCGGACAACAATTAATGATGATTCAGAAGCATCAACTATGATCGAATAAACCCTTTTGTTTCTAGAATAATTGTGAATACACACCAGGTTATGTGAAGAACATTGGGTGTGTAGCCACCCTCATCAGTGAAGATAGGGTTTGGTAAAATATAAGGATGTCACTGCATATAATCCCATTAAGATGTTGTGTACAACATTTCTGTGTGAGTAAATAAATATGGAGGAACACATTGTTAGGCACAAGAAATGTGGAAAGCATAAGGACATGGGTTGGCCACAAGGGCATCATCCATGTAGACCAATATGCTATGTACCAGAGTATATGGAAACGCGGTCCAAG
Organism: Viscum album; assembly: GCA_963277665.1. Taxonomy (NCBI): domain Eukaryota; kingdom Viridiplantae; phylum Streptophyta; class Magnoliopsida; order Santalales; family Viscaceae; genus Viscum; species Viscum album. Next base: position 529,752,733 of record OY728120.1, on the reverse strand, counting down.
TACATGGACATGGACATGGTCAGTAGATAAAATGAAAAGGCCATGAAGTCAACCTTTATTGGGTGCACTACTCTATAGGATGGGACATGTGTTTGGAAAGAGACACAAACATGTAGTGAATAGTATCTATACACTATGTGGGCCACCTCAGATGGTGTGTACTGTTTGTGTTCCCATGAATAATCTTCAATTCTCTATATTTGCTTTATTTGAACATGGATTTCAGACTTCAAGATGCGTATCATGAGTGTTTTTTGACATAGAACATTATTGTTCCCACATAGGAATATTTTGATATACGATATGGATGTTCTAGGTTTTTTACATGTACAGATGATACGTGAAGATGATAGAAATCATATAGGCTTACCAGAATGAGTTTGGGATGACCCTCTAGCATGGATGGGTAGTGTAGTACACGAAGAACTCCTAGGATAATATTCTAGTAGGATCTGGGTAATGTATTCCCAAACGATTCCAAGATGACCCTCTAGTAGGATCTTGGTAGTGTAGTAACCAATGAATCTGGGTTGACCCTCTTTCTGGTATGGTTAGTGTAGTCCACGACGATTCCGGGATAACCCTCCAAATTTGCTGGGTGGTGTAGTCCATGACAACCTTTCAGGTTAACCCTCATGTTGGGCTAGGTAGTGATGTCGTTGAAGACCTTTCGGGATGACCCACCATCCAGGCTTGGTAGTGTAGTCCCCGATGACCTTCCAGAGAAGTCCCTCGATTGTGCGACATAGTGTCGAGATGTGATTTGACTTACATAAGGAATCAAATGAATGAGGGTTGATTTCCCCCCATGATTCATTATTTTGATGTGACCTAAAACCATGAGGGTGAGTATGTGGCTCCCATAGTTGATAGTATCGATGTGAGGTTATTTGAGCCCCTTTGTCTTGTAACTCCTGGGTAGATGCTTGAGGTACTGGGCATCGCAGATGACTATACCTTGGAACTATTTTCTATTCATCTTCTTAAGCTAAGATGTGAGATGTAGAAAACATTACTCTATCATATGGGTTTCATTAATAATCACACACACACGCACACTCATATATTTATATATATATATATATATATATATCTCATTAAAGCACCTACTCTTTGGGTCTTGGTTACTCTTCTTCCAACAGAGGCGAAGACGTGCAGGGTATGCCACCTGTGTTACTTTTCTAGATTCTTATGGTTGGATCGGTCTACTCTATGGATATAGTTAGTGATGCCTCGACAGGGGGTTAACCTAATCACCATTTCAGGATCCTTGTGTTTTTAAGAGCATGCATTCTCAATCTTTATGGTTTGAGCTGTACTAATTCCATTATCTTTTACTTTACTTCATTCTATGTATTGCTTCACATTGGTTGTATATCTTACTGCACCCCCTTCATATTTTCTCAGTGTTCTAATTGTTATGTATATACTCAACACTACATGGGATTTTACAAATACATGTCATGTCTTTGGAAGACGATGGACAGATCAATAGTGATCTTAGGGGATCTTAGTGATATGGGATTTGTGGACCACGTACGGTGGTCGAAGTTGGGATACAGGAACATGGCTCTCTCAGCTATTACTATTTTACAGTGGTCTTCATGTTTATACCAGTTTCTTATTTTGGAATGTGTTTCCCCCCCCCCCCTTCACATTTCAGTATTCAAAACCATACTATTGTACTATCTAGAAGATCATGCATGTTTATGTTATTTTATAGTAGTTTCACCTTTTCAACATTTCCTCTAAAATTTCTCTTTGAGTTGTTTTCATTCACGTTTATAGGATTTTAGAAAATGTCCTACCCAATTTTTTTGTTCCTACAGTTCTTTTCACCAAACACTAGACTATGAAGGTGGCCTTGGTGTAGTTGCAGCTTGAGCCTCTCCTTGGTTTGGGTTGTGACAATGTGGTATCAGACAGGGTTCAATCTATGGAACGTTGGTAGGGAATTCCCTAAAATGTAATTGGTTAGGGTTTAGGGAAACATTTTCATAGTGTCTCATGAGTGGCTCTCGGGATAGGGAGTCCTATGATGGTATGGGTGACCGATGTATCCATTCATTATGACCTTTATTACCCACTTGCCGTCTCAACAACCCGAGACATTTGTTGCAAGGAACAATGGTACTTACATCATATAAGATTATGTCATTGTATACCTTCTTATGTTAGCACCCTGTTCCTTTGTTGATATATATATATATATATATATGATCATATGACAACAGTACTCTTTGAGAATTTTTATTATTCCTATGTGATGACAACCTACCAGAATACTTGCTTTGGTTCATGATGATGACCAAATGACTGATAAGGCCTCAGTTCATGGTCCATCATGTTATCCCCTTCCTTTAGGCGGACTAGTAGTAGAACCTCCTCTCATTGAGAATTAGATAGTCCAATTAGGGTTGGGTGAAGATGCCTACAGGCTGAACAAAATCCACATGTACCCACATTAGTGATGGATGAGGTTCCATAACAAGCCATATCCTTAGGCATCATAGGATTGGCTAGAGTTAGTGGTCTGCATATTTGGACTAGTTCATACTCTGAATGATCATATTTAGGCTTTAGCATATAGTATTTTACATTGAGAAATTGGGAATTGGTGGAGCTTAGTTACCCAGATTCATGATGAGTCGATGCACTCTTGGGGAAACATTCAGCAGTTATTTCCTGAAAAGTACTACCCCTCCGTCCAATGCTCCATTTGGATTTTGGAGATTATGGATCATCAGTATGGGGGACAAATTGAGAAGTGTACATGAAGAGGTTTACCAAACATATGAACTAATCCCTTGACATGATCATAAATGGTTATTTCTGAGAATAGATTTTTGGGAAGGGACTCCACAGAGAGATCTGGGCCAACTTAGAGCCCTTGTGCTTCCCCACCATTGTCGAGGTGTTGGATCAGGAACTTGTGATGGATATCTTCCCAATAGAGGGATGACAGATAGCTAGATCTGGCGGTAGACACAATAGTGCTGAGTCATCTTTAGCATCATGTAGGTGTCAGAGGTCTCCAAAAGGGTGACCCCTCCATGATAAGACATAGGGGAATGGTCACCCAGTTTAGGGGAAATGCTGAGCACTAGGGAAACCTAGAGAGGTTCGATGATACCCCTATAATGGGAGAGGTCACCATGCCCGAGACTGCCCGACTAGGTGTACTGATCATCCCAGCTAGGCAGCAGATTGATCTACAAAGTAGAGGCATCCCCCTGATCTCATATCTCCCAGGATGAGATAGGGTGGTCCCTAGGGTGGTAGGGTTAGCAGAGGAGAATGAGAAGTTATAGGTGGGGGACGTCAGTATGAGTTTCTACCACCTCCATCAACACATATCGTCTAACTTTAGGCTCAAGGAGTTGGTGGCTAGGGCCATATACAACTGCATGCTATGGAGTTCTATGACCTGACAACACATGAGATGATTTGATGTAAAATTTTTGTTTACTCTACTCTTTCCTAAGTATTAGTAGACATTGGTTGTAGCCATTCATTTATCTCCGAACTCTTTGTGTGGATGTTGGATCTCCTAGTCGAGATTCTATAACAATACCTATGCCTTGAGGTTCTTATAGGGAACTCAACCTCCATATCCTTCATCTGTCGGAAATATGAGATATCTCTTGGAGGAGAGAGGATTATGCAGGACATACTGGTCATCACAATGTAACCCTATGACATCATCTCAGATATGGATTATATTTTAATGGTTCGATCCCATATTGATCATCTCTACAATGTATTCATATTCCCAAATGCTAATGGGATGAGGTTCTTCTTTTTCAGTGAGATATAACATATAGCAGGACAAGTACATTCTATAAACAAGAGGTTAAAACCCATTACCCATCACTTAGTGAGTATGACCCTTGATGTAGATAACACTTTGGGCATCTAGATCCCATCAGATGTAGAGTATTATATGGACTGTCTTCCCAATGATTATCCAGGACTACCTCTACGGTGGGAGTTAGAGTTTTTCATTCACATGTAGCCGGGGACTACTCGGATTTCTTCTAAAACATATCACATGGTACCAATTAATATCGGATAGATGAGGCTACAGATAGAATACCTTTTTGAGGAAGGTTTGATCAGACCATGTGTGTCCACCTGGGTGGCTCTAGTTTTTTGTGAAGAAGGAAGATGAGGTATTAAAAAATTTCATGGATTATAATGACTTGAATCTGGCTATGATAAAAAACAAGTACTCCTTGTCAATGATTTATTACCCCTTCAATCAGGTTTGTGGCATGAGATAGTTCTCCAAGATCAATCTAAGGCCCGAATACCACCAGCTATAGGTTTGTGAGGATGATATTCTGAAACTGGATTTTTGATGTCGCTATGGACACTACACATTCATAGTGATTCCCTTTGGTGTGATAAATTCCCTCACCATTTTCATGGATTTAATGAACCATATCTTCCTTCCATGCATGGAACATTTTGTCTTTGTCTTCACCGATGACATACTCCTCTACTCTATGAAGGAGGAGGAGCATGCAAAGAAATTGAGGTGGGTCCTTGATCTACTTTGAGAGCACCAGCATTATAGAAAACCCTTAAAATTCTAGTTCAGGATATAAAAGGATCAATCTTTATGGAATGTTATTTCCAAGCAGGGTTTATCCATAGATCCAGCAAATATTGAATAAGTACGTTATTGGGATCCACTAAAGAATGTGTTAGAGTTTTGGAGCTTTCTTCTCTTAGTGGGGTACTAAAGGATATTTGTGGTAGACTTCTCCCAGATCATAGCCCCATTGATCGCTCTGATGTGGAAGATGTAATTTTTTATCTACTATGAGAAGTTCCGGAAGGACTTGGAGGATTTTAGGTAGAGGCTGACGATGACTCCAATTTCGAGGCTTATAGAGGAAGGAGTTGAGTTCACCTTGTATTTCAACGCCTCTAGAGGTGGGATTGGATGTATTCTTATGTAAAGGTATTCAATAATTTTATATATATTGAGGTATTTGAGACCCCATGAGAAGAACTATGTGAATCATGATCTGGAGCTAGCAGTTTTAGTCTTCAATTTGAGGGTGTGGAATAAGTACCTTCTAGGGGAGGACTTTGTGGTTTATTGAGACTACCATGGTCTTAGGAACATATTTACACAGAGAGGCCTAAACTTGTTGTATCTATACTGGTTAGTCTTCCTATAGGACTATGAAATAGAGATAGTATATAATCCCGGGAAGGAAAAATTTGTAGCAGATAACCATAGCAGGAAGTCCTAGGATCACCAAGTAAGAGAATATTTGGAGTAGTCTGCTTCCCTACAACTGACCCAGATGGAGTTGGAAGGTACGGTTTTCCTAAAATCAATGGTATTGACTCCTACACTCCTTGAGAAATTGAAAGTGTATAAATTAGGATACATTAACTATGAGGATTATGTGTGTTCAGATATCCAAAGCGGACATGCAAGATAAATATCTTGAATGAGGGAATCATGAGATCTTGTTCTAGGGGCGAACAAATGATCTAGTTGCAATGTAAGAGGAAGGGATGCATGATTTCTCTAATTCTACCCTAGTTGTACATAATAGTGTGTGGAATATGTAAATGAATCTTCAGCAGAAGTATAGGTGGTGCGGCATGAGACAACATGTAGCTGAGTTCATCTCATGATGCCTTACCTGTAAGTAGATGAAGACTGAGCATTATGTTCCAATAGTTTTTTTTGCAGCTGCTTGATATCCCATAATTGATATGGGATGACATATCCATGAACTTCTTCATAGGTATTCCATGCACAATGAAGGGACATGACACCATCTGGGTGATAATATACTGACACACGAAGTTGGTGCACTTCATTGCTATTAGAGAGTAGAATTCAATGGATATTTTGGGACAACTATACGTACAAGAGATCTTCCACCTTCATGGGATAAACTTGACTATTGTCTTCGATCGCGACACTTAGTTTATTTCATGATTATGGAGAGACCTACTAGATGGGTTAGGGACCCATCTATGGATGAGTACAACCTTTCAACCATAGACTGATGGGTAGACTGAGAACACTAATAAGGTGCTAGAGGATATTCTGAGAGCATTCGTATTGGATATCGACTGAAGAAAGGATGATCACATGACCATGATAATGTTATTGTAAATCAATAGTTACCACTCCACCATTCACATATCACATTTAGAGGCCCTATGCAGAAGACCCTGTAGGTCACCTTTTCATTGGAAGAATATTGGAGAGTAATCTCTTATGGGCCTATAGTCGGTGCAGGCAATGGCAGAGAAGGTGAAATTCATCTTTGAATGGATAAAGATGACCCATAAAAGACCAAATTCCTATGAAGATCTCCATCTTAGTCCCTTGGAGTTTGAGTAGGGATATCGTGTCATCTTGATAATCTGTCCACTATATGGAATATAGAGGTTCATTCAGAAATTCAATTTATCCCAACGTTTCATCAGGTCATTCGAGATCGCATGGAGGATTGGAAAGTTTCCTACCACCTCGCCTTACAACCACTGATTAGCCTCTAAATGAGGATAATATTAATAATTAATATATATAATATTCATGTTATTTACTATTCATAAACACCATTTTAGTGCGTTTTACACTTTGAACATCATTTCACATTATGATTGTAATACCTTCTTAAAATTCACTATTATGTGGTACATTTTTAACATCATTTAAAGTACCCAATGATTCATCTGATTTTAAGGAATTTAATTATCTATATTTTTTTTTATTTTGGGAACTATATCTAAAATTAAATATTAACATTTTTCATTCAGGGATCAATGGAGGATTCATAAAGGATGATGGAGATATTTTGTGATGAAAGGAATCAATTCTAGAGAAGGCATATTGGACACCAGCCCACTGGTGAGAATATGGGACCCACATTACAAACCCAATGAATCCAAAATTTGGTTGGAGGCTAGAAGAAATATATAGGAACAAATAATTATTTAGGATCCAGTTCTAATTTGGCCTCAATTTTGGTCATTGAGGCGGCCTAATTAAGAGATAAAATTCTGGGCCAGATTCTATGACCCAGAAAAACAGAACACTAATCTAACCATTTATCCGAATCCACAACTCCAAATGGGCCCAACATTTACAGGTAGGTAGGGGACATCTAGGTATCCATTTTGTTTTGCTATGTCTCACTCTAATGCTTCCATCTAGAAGGTATTCCAAGTGCGTCTCTTCGGTGGATGAAAGCTGGATGCCACCTCGGGTCCAGGGTTAAAAAATCAACTCTGCCTCAACTTTCCACCCACCTATGGACTACCAAAATTATTTGACGAGAATTGGAATATTGAAGGCTCTACCCGAGGCTTCAAAAATTCTTATTTAATGTAGTGTTGGTTGAGGATTTGAGGATCTTTGGTGCTTTGTTCAATTGTAATGTTATACTGCGATTTTGTTGTCTCAAGTTTGTCTTTCACATGTAAGTTGTTCAATTCACTTTAGTTTCTTAATAGAATATCTTATTTTCCTCTTATTATGTTGTTATTCATATTACGTTAATACCTTTGGTTCACGGTGTGAATTTATTCACACTAAAACTTGTAAAATTATTCACACCACGGTGGAGTGATCATTTTCTTTTTATTGTTTCTTTATTTCTTCAATTCCTCCCTCGTGAGTCTACTTCCCGCTTCAATTGAAACCATAGAATTAATGGAGGGATAACCTACATATGGGTTGATCAATGGGAGTATCAAGGGGATGGATTGGATGTTATTTATCAACCCATTAATGTATAATCACTTCTTCAATTGATATTTTTATTTGATGATTTTTAAAGTCCATCGTCCTTGTTGAATTTAAGGCCACACACTTCATGTGCTAATACGATCTTTTACCTTGAGGTGCTCAAAACATTGATCCTTAAAGTGTATAGGTGATTAATATTAAAGGGTGCAGGCCTTAAACCAGTAAGTGATGATATTGTTTTATCTTCTAAAATAATCCAATCTCAAATATAAGAAATTGAAATTATTGAAAAGGAAATACGTCCAATCCACCCCAAGTGATAACCTAGGATCAACTCTTTATTTTAAATTGAATTCACTTAAATCTATTATATATACATTAAAACCATCTTAAATCAACACATTTTGGCCACTTAATAGACAAAAACAATCTATAGAATGTACAAGTCCTTAGGTTACTTCTTAGGTCTTTGAGGATTCGATATCCCAAGCTAAACTATAAGGACCGTTATACCTTCATCTCTTGGGAAAATTTGAGCGTGAATCATATTTTGGCACTATTTATGGGGACCCAATTAAGTCATATAAACACCCTTTCTTTTCTCCCCCATTTCTTCTTTCCTCATCCAAATTACCTTATCTTGTCTCTTTCTCGTTATTTTTCTTTTGGCGCATGTCCGCCTACACCCACGATCAATCAAACCATATAGTTAGGGTGGATAGTCCTGGGGTTGGGGAGTCAAGTACACCAAAGGAACTCTTTACATTAGATCCTAATATTCTTAATACTCCAGTTTCCAAAATCGATCCAATCTCAATGGATGGTCTTCAAAGAAACCAACTCATAAACCCGGGTGGAATCCAAAATGGAAACCCAAATGAGGTAGCCCCATACATGGGGAATGCAATTGATCAAACCATGAATGACTACCTCACACCTTCCAGGACCAATTCCCCCACATTCATTAAACAAAAATCCCTAGGAGATGCCAACTACATCTTTAAACCCCATGTCATAAACCATCTTCCCACATTCCATGGAATGGAGTCCGAGATGCCCTACCTTCCCATTAAGGAGTTTGATGACATTGTAGAAACCATGTGTCCCCCACATCAACTAAAATCAGCTAAGATGAGGCTATTTACTTTTTATTTAAAGTATTGAGCTAAAAATGGACTAAAAAATTTGAGACCATCATCCATAAACTCTTGGGACCAACTACAATGATAATTCTATAATAAATACTTTCCCCACCACAAAACAATTGCACTTAAAAAGAGTATCCAAAACTTTTTTGAAAAAGGGGGAGAGAATTCAATGAAACATGGGAGAGGTTCAAAGACACTATAAACATGGTTCCACACCATGGTATTTCTATTCCTGAACAAGTGAGAATTTTCTATGAAGGGTTGGGTCTGGGGAACAAAAAATTCATTGACATGATGTGTAATGGAACCTTTAAAAACAAAGCCCCAAATGATGCTTAAGAGTATCTAGAAATCCTTTCTGAACAAAACCAAATATGGGGAACTTCACCTTATTCTGGAAGGACACAATGAAATACAAGAATTCATACACTTCATGAATAGGAAATCCATAGGGCTAAAATCGCAGCACTATCGAGGACAGTTGAAGAGATAGGCCTTAGGAAAGTCCATGAAATCCAAACTGTAGACCTTGTTTTCACAATTTGTGACCAAAATGACCATAATACAGACAACTGCCCAAGAATTCCATCCATCAAGGATGTTCTTTTAGGAGGAACCCCAATGGATGTAAATTCTTTGAACATTAAGAAGCCTCAATACCAAAACAACTTCAACCCAAGGTATAATGACCACCCAGGATTCCGCTGGAATGATAACCAACAACCTAGCCAACCACGGGGACAAAAGCCTTACCCCATCAGTACTACCAAACCGATAACCAGATCCAAACCCAACATATCCAATAACAACAGCCACCGGTATATTTTCAACAAACCTTCACACCTCCAAAATATCCCCCCCCGGGATAAACCAATCTTCTCAAGCACCAAACCAAACCATTCCACAAAACCTACTAGAACAACTGTGCAAACAAATGGAAAGGATGATTTCGGAAGTCCCTTCCCTTAAACAAGAACTTCAAACCATCAAAACCAGAAAGGCACCCATGCCTACTCAGGCAGTGCCATCCTAAACTTCAAGGTGAGAGTCAAGTTTTACTCAAAAAACACATGAACAACTAAAGGTTGTGACTATTTTAAGAAGTAGGAAATAAATTAAGAAACCTAAAGAACTAATTAAAAACCCATCTGAAGATTCAAACATGGATGAAAATTCAAATGAACCACAAGATCAAAATGAGGAAACTGATAACAATGTCAAAGAAACAACTCTTCAACAAACAACCCCACAACCAGCACCATTTCCTCAACGCATGATGGGGAAAACCAATCTTGAATTGAGTGAAACATTGAGGGAAATCATCTCACAAGTCAAGTTGAGCATTCCCCTTCTCAATTTCAACCAAACCATACCTGCCTACTCAAAGTACCATAAGGACCTGTGCACTTTTAAAAGAAAAGTTTCACATAAAAACCAATTCCTTTTGGCTACTAATGTGAGTACCACCATTCAAGGACCATTCCTCCTATGTTGAAAGACCAAGGTTTCCCTTACATCAATGTTGAACTAGGAGAGAGAAATATTGACAAGGCCTTGTGTGACCTAGGTGCTAGTGTCAATCTCATCCCTTATGTTGTGTATTTCCAGTTAGGCCTAGAAGAACTCCAACCCAAATCTGTCACACTTCAACTTTCTAATATTAACATTAGGGTTCCAAAGGGGATTTTAATGGTCGTTTTAGTAAAGGTTGAAAACATCATCTACCCTGCCGACTTCATTGTCCTTGAAAACCATCCAAACATAGGAAATAAGGTACAAACCCCATTCATCCTTGGTCGTCCTTTCATTGCAACAATCAACTCTGTTATCTAAGTGCGAAATAGAAACATGACCATCACCTTTGGAAACATGAGTCTAGACTTGAACATCTATAATACAAGCTCACAAATAGGGGATGGTGAGGACATTCATGATGTAAACATGATAGGAATCATTGATAATGAATCCATAGAACATCAAGGAATATTTGATGGAAGTTTATGTCAGAATGAGACTGATTTCCTTTTTCATATGTAGGATGTTTATCTCCTTGGACTGAATCATTTTCAAATTGCTCTTATGATGAATTATTAGGTCCAAAAATCAGTGAATTCTTTCAAGAAACCACTTTCTTGTAGACCAATCCAACTTCCTTCCCTAATTCTGATCAATCCAATCTAGTAGCTGAAACTTCTACATGTGGGGAATCAATCCTATATAAAACATTAGAAAATAAAATTGATCTTGATCCAATGTCCCAATCTTCTTCTGAAATTCTGAACTGACCGGAGCTTGAATTGAAGGAACATCCCACTGCACTAAAGTATTCTTTCATAGGGGAAAATCAAACACATCCTATTGTCATTTCTTCTTCTCTTGAAGACAATCATGAGAGGATGCTTCTAGATGTCCTTAGGAAACATAAGAAAGCCATTGGTTGGACCCTGTCTGATATTTCCGGGATTAGCCCACTTATTGGGACTCATAGCATTGTTCTGGAATCTGATTCAAATCCATGTCGTCAACCTCAACAACGACTCAATCCTAATCTCATTGAGGATGTAAGGAAATAACATCTAAAATTGTAAAAATCTGGAATCTTATATCCCATAGATGAGAGTGAATGGGTGAGCCCAATCCAAGTGGATCCAAAAAAGTCTAGAATCATAGTGATAACCAATGAGGATCGAGAGATTCTTCCAACAAGGGTGAGTAGTGGTTGGAGAGTCTGCATTGACTATAAGAAGCTAAACTCATTCACCAAGAAGGACCATTTCCCCTTACCATTAATTGACCAAATCCTTGAGAGAGTGGTAGGTCATGCCTTCTACTGTTTCTTAGATGTGTACTTAGGGTATAATCAAATCGAGGTCTCCCTAGAAGATCGAGGGAAGACTAAATTCACATGTCCATTCATCACCTTTTCTTTCAAACGCATGCCCTTCGGGTTATGCAATGCCCCTAGAACCTTCCAACGGTGTATGATGGGAATCTTCTCAGACATGGTAGGAGATTTTCTAGAGGTCTTCATGGATGACTTATCTGTTTTTGGGGATACATTTGAGGGATGTCTGGAGAATGTAGAGAGAGTCTTTTCAAGATGTGAAGAAAATAATCTGGTCCTATAATAGAAAAAATGCCATTTCATGGTTAAAGAGGGACTAGTTCTAGGCCATCTAGTCTCAGGTAGGAGGATTGAAGTTGATAAAGCCAAGGTTGACATCATTCGTCACCTTCCATCACCCGAATCTGTCATGGAAGTGAGGTCTTTCTTAGTACATGCTGGTTTCTATAGAAGATTCATCAAGGACTATAGTTCAATATCTCGTCCCCTTGGTGCTCTCTTAGTAAAGTATGATCCATTTGTTTGGATAGAAAGCTGTGAGGGTTCATTCTCAACCCTAAAATCCTCTCTCAACTCTCCTCCCATTATGAAATCTCCAAATTGGATCCTTCCTTTCGAACATATCTGTGATTCCAATGACTTTGATGTAAGATCGGTGTTAGGACTACATTCTGAAAAAAATCCTTATGTCATTGCTTATGCAATAAAATCCTTAAATGATGCCCAAATCAACTACACCACTACTGAAAAGAAGTTACTTAAAATTGTGTTTTCCTTAGAGAATTTTAGGTCCTACCTCTTAGGATCCCTCATCACTATGTTCACTAACCATTCTGCACTAAAATACCTCGTCCAAAAACAAGATGCTAAGGCTAGACTGATTAGGTGGGTCCTTCTCTTACAACAATTTGACCTCAAAATCAAGGATAAAAAGGTAGTTGAAAATGTTGTAGCTGATCACCTCTCTGGGATGGAATTAAAATACAACTCAAATCACCTTTCGGTATCTGATTCATTCCCTGATGAACACATATACTCTGTGAGTTACTTCCCTTGGTATGACTACATAGAGAATTTCTTAGTTATAAGAGTCATTCTAAAATTCTTAGGGACTCATGCTCGATGGAAATTCCTTTTTGATGTTAGACACTATGTGTTTGATGATCCATACCTCTATAAGTTCTTCCATGACCATGTCATTAGGAGTTGTGTCCCAGAATCTGAACAAGAGTACATCCTTAAATTCTATCATAGTGAGGCATGTGGATGTCACTTTTTATCTAAGAAAACATCTGTTAAGAGTCTTCAATGTGGTCTCTTATGGCCCACCCTCTCAAGGGACTACTACACATTTTGTTAAATATTTACTAGGTGTCAACAAGTTGGGTCCATCACAAAAATGAATCAAATGCCACTCACTCCCATATTAGTTGTTGAAATCATTGACTGTTGGGGAGTTGATTTCATGGGTCCCTTCCAAAAATCTAGGGGATATCTTTACATTATCTTTTCTATCTATTATGTCTACAAATGGGATGAGTCATTCCTAAAAAATCCAATGATCATCAAACTTTTATTACATTTCTCGAGGAAAAAATCTTCTCTATATTTGTAATTCCTAGGGATATCATTAGTGATTGTGGAACTCATTTTTTCAATCGTCCATTCTCATCACTCATGGAAAAATATGGAATTTATCACAAATTGTCCACTGCTTACCACCCACAGAACAATATTCAAGCTGAGTTATCCAATCGTGAAATAAAACAAATTCTTGAGAAAACTGTCAATCCTTCTAGGAAATATTGGTCCGAGAAACTATTGGATGCTCTTTGGGTATATCGTAAAGCAATAAAAACCATCCTAGGAATGTCACCATATAGGCTGGTTTATGGAAAATAATGCCATTTACCTACTGAAATTGAGCATAAGGCCTTTTGGGAAATTAAGAAAATGGATTATGACCTCTCATTGGCAGAAAAAAAAACGAAATTAGATCTCAATGAACTGGAGGAACTAAGGTTGGAGGCTTATGATAATTCAAGGATCAATAAATCTAGAGTTCAAGCCTACCAATATAAGAATATCATGGTCAAACATTTTGAACCGGGAAAACTTGTGCTCCTGTATAGATCAAAACTTCATTTACACCCGGGAAAGTTAAGTTCTAGATGGTCAAGTCCTTTCATATTGCATCATGTATACCCCCATGGGGCAGTAGAGATTCAAGATCCCACAAGTGGTTACATTTTCAAGGTCAATGGTCAAATGTTAAAACCATTCATTAAATAATTCAATAAACAAGAAATAGAGGTTGAGTTAACTGAGCCAACCTATGAACCTGGAAAAAATTGATAGATTTCGGATCCATGTCGGGCTAGAGACATTAAACAAAGCCTTGCATGGGAGGCAACCCATGGTTTTCATGTTTCCTATCATTTTTTTGTTTTAATAAAATTAAGTTTTAGAAAGGATTAATTAATAATTTTTATATTTTTAAAAAATATAATATTAACCTGTTCTTCTATTATGAGTATGGATGGGTATGAAAGGGGAGCACCATATTAATCTGTGTCATGTGGTGTGACCCTTGAGTAATACCTTACCTAGAAATGTAAAAGGAATACAATGTATCATCAGTTTATTTTATTTTATTTTATTGTGTTTGTAGGTTAAAAAAATTATATATATATATATATTAATAATAGTAAAAAGGGTCACATCATGGGTTGTGGGTTAAACCCCGTCGTAATCCGTGAAGCCACGTGGATTCGAACCCGGGACCGAAGGGAGACAGGGGCGCGCGCTTACCACTGACCTACGATTTTTTTGTGCTTCCTTATTCTATAATTTTAATATATATACTTATATTTTACTTTATTTATTATATAAATATATATATATATATTTGTTTTGTTTTGTTTTGTTTGTTTTGTTTTTCCTTTTTCTTCTAGGGAACTCTGTAAGTGACATGGATATCAAAGGATTAAAAGGGAGCAGCAAGAATTTCAACTTCAACCACCAGGTGACTTCATTCCAAGATCATCTTTTTCAATTTTCTTTTTGAACTTCCATTTTATACCTCTACCCCCTTCTAAATTTTCTTTTATTTATACATTGGGGACAGTGTTATTTTAAGTTGGGGTCGAGGAAGATAAAATAAAAAATGCTTTTGTGTCAAAAAATGAATGATTTGAAAAAAAAATGTGTAAATGGAATGAAAAATGCCTTTAACATTGAACATGGTAATACACATTATACACTTTGAAACTGAATATCAAATAATTTAGCTTGCCTTGATTATGATTTTAATCCTTGTATAATTTCATGAGCATAGATTTTGGAATGTCTGGCTATCCAATGTGATATTTCATCGTTTATATTTTCAACCAAATAAAAAAAATATCACAATGCACATACATTGCATAGTGGGGTATTAGTTTGAGTTCATGGGTCCCCCAAATAAATAGCATAGGTTTGGTGATCATTTTAGTTTTAATATGAGTATTCAATAAAAAAATAAAAAATAATAATAATAAATTTGCGCATAGAGAAATTAAATGACCTAATGTGTGGCTTTCGGCACCTGGGGATCGTGACTCCATAGTTGTCTAGCCCAAAGTTTGTAATTTTATCCCTATTTTTGGTAATTTGAATTGGTTTTTGACTGATTTAACTCTAGATGATGCCCACGTAAGTGGGCTTCACTTGGTTCCTTAAGGCCTTTGAGACTGGGAGTCATCGGCAAAGTCTCGCTACATGGGTTGACTCTTTTGAGTGCAATTTCAATTACTATGGAAAAATTGCAAAACAAAAATAAAATAAAATAAAAAATAAAAAAATAAAAAAAATTGAATACTCATCTTAATGTTGAAAAGTGATTCCACCTAGCGCTTCCTTCATTTCCCCCTTGAATAAAAATGAACCCCCATGTCTATTGTGATGCACAACACATTCTCATACTTAATTGATAATGGATGAAATATGACAATGAATTTGAACAAAGGAATGGGATTGGGATTGGGATCTACTTATGAAACTATATTGCATTAAAATATTTTGATGGGTTTCATGATTTTTTGTTATAAGGGTTTTTGGTGATCATTGTGTATTAAAAAGTTTTTGGAAAAGGGAATTACAATTTCATATTGTTGAGATATATTTTTCTCGGGACTAGAAAAACTCAAGTTGGGGGTGTCATTATCCACTAAATGAGACTAATATTCTTTGTTAATATATATAATATTCATGTTATTTACTATTAATAAACACCATTTTAGTTCATTTTACACTTTGAACATCATTTCAAATTATGTTTGTAAAACCTTCTTAAAATGCAATATTATGTGGTACATTTTTTAACATCATTTATAGTACCCAATGATTCATATGATTTTAAGGAATTTAATTATCCATATTTTAATTTTATATTTTGGGAACATTATATAAACTTAAATATGAAGATTTTTCATTCAAGGATCAATGGAGGACTCATAAAGTAAAATGGGGATATTTTGTGATGAAAGGAAGCAATTCTAGAGAAGGTGGATTGGACACCAGCCCACTGATGAGAAAATGGTACCCAAATTACAAACCCAATGAAGCCCAAATTTTTTGGAATGCTAGAAGATATATATAGGAACAAATAATTATTTAATATCCAGTGCTAATTCAGCCTCCATTGTGGTCATTTAGGCATCCCAATTTAGAGTTAAAATTCCGGGCCAGATTCTACGGCCCAGAAAAACAGTACCCTAATATAATCATATCTCCGAATCCAGAACTCCTAATGGGCCTAACTGTTACAGGTAGGTAGAAGACATCCGGGGCTACATTTACTTTTTTAATGGCCCACTCTAATTTCACAATCTAGAAGGTCTTCCATCCGTGTCTGTTCAGTGAAAGAAATATGGATGCCACCTCGGGTCAAGGGTGGAAAAATCAACTCTCCCTCAACCTTCCACCAACCTATGGCCTACCAAAATTAATTGAGGTGACTTGGACTATTTAAGTCTCTACCCAAGGATTCCAAAATTCCTATTTAAGTCAGTGGTGGTGGAGGATTAGTGGATCTTTGGTGCTTTGTTCAATTGTAATGTTATGCTTCGATTTTGTTGTCTCAAGTTTGTCTTTCACAAGTATGTTGTTCCATTAAATTTAGTTTCTTAATAGAATCTCTTCTTTTCCTCTTATTATTTTGTTCTTCATATCACTTTGATACTGTTGGTTCAAGGTGTGAATTTATTCACACTAAACCTTGTGAAATTATTCACCCAACGGTGGAGTGATCATTTTCTTTTTATTGTTTTCTTTACTTCTTCAATTCCTCCCTCATGAGTCTACTTCCCGCTTCCATTGAAACCATAGAATCAACTGAGGGCTAACCCACTTCTGGGTTGATCCAAGGGAGTAGGAAGGGGCTTAATTGGATGTTATTTATCACCCCATTAATGTATAATCACTTCTTTAATTGAGATTTTTATTTGATGATTCTTAAACTCCATCGTTCTTGTTGAATTAAAGGCCACACACTTCATGTGCTAATATGAACCATTACCCTGAGGTGCTCAAAATATCGATCCTTCAAGTGTATAGGTGATTAGTATAAAATATTGTAGGAATTAAACCAGTAAGTGATTATGTTGTTTTATCTTCTTAAATGAACCCATCTCAAATATAAGAAATTGAAATCATTGAAAAGAAATACATCCAATCCACCCCAAGTGATAACCTAGGATCAACTCATTATTTTAAATTAAGTCCACTCTAATCTATTAGATATTATTTAAAACCATCTTAAATCAACCCAAGTTGGCCACTTAATAGCCAAAAACAATTTATAGAATGTAGGTGTCTTTAGGTTACTTCTTAGGTCTCAGAGGATTCGATAACCCAAGCTAAACTATAGGGACAGTTCTACCTTCATCTCTTGGGTAAATTTGAGTGTGAATAACCAACCGATAGAGTGGGTGAATGGAATATTTATGTGTCACAGTTGAGGTGATATGGGTATTACCCCACACATGTTACTGACTGGGGTGAGCTAGACATTGAGGATGAATCTGCCTTTGTGGAGAACCTACTAGAGATCGAGGACCGACATGATCATACCCTGTGAGGATGAGAAATCCCTCGGGTTCGAGTTTTATGGAAGCATAGAAATTCACATGATGGTTCCTAGGAGTGGTAGATCCAGATGCAGGATTACTATCTCGAGTTTTTTGTTTATTTTTTCTTTATAAGGAAAAAAATCATGAATGATGAAATAATACGGAGACCCTGTTTTTTATTTATAAGACATTTATATATTTCAAAATCTTTTTCTAGAGCAATTCATTGAGACATCATGCGATTCTAAGGCCCGGTGTGCCTGAAATTAATTTTATAAAAATATTTATTATATTTTCTATTGTTCACATATGGTTATTTAATAAAAATTGGATAAATATTAAATGGTTTACCGAATCATCAATATGATACCATGCCTGGTTTTGGAATGCAGTTTTTTCACTAGGCGTGGATTAATATAAGTCGGTGTGGGGCGTTCTAACCTCCCACTCATTAGAAGTGCATTTAAGTGAGTGAATGAATTAATTTAATTAATCACTTAATTTCCTTTAATCCAATTAAATGGATATAAATACATAGTTAATGGTTTTCAAACAAAATAACCATGTTTATTCAAATAAAAACTTCTTCTTCTCTCCTTTCTCATCAGCAACCAACGAATGAAGTGCAGACGAAAAATCCATCGATCTAGTAGGATCAAGTCAAGACATATCATCTTCCATCATTGGTGAACATGTTCTTCAACAATGATCTAACCCAAAAATATTTAGGACTCATATTTGGTGTTTCTATACCTTGGATTAAATTACTAAGAATTTGGGAACTTGATTCATAAATTTGTTCCCTTCTTCCCGATCCCAATAGCTATAAACATTCTATTTATTAATTCATCATCTAATATGGATTACCATTTTTTATCGTTGAACAAGAACACTTGGCCAAATATATGAACCTATTTTTATGGTTCCTTTTCTCTCTCGTGTTTTCACATTCCACATCGTGGAATCCCTATGGATCCCAGTTCGACTATTATCGGGTGACATGAGCTCGATTAGCCAGATCCGATGATTTTTGAGTGAAATCAGGTATCTCAGACCACGATTGAAGAATATTTAGAAGAAGTGTCTGGGATCAAAGAAACCCTAAGGTTTTAGAAAAAAATGTGACTACACATTGTTTTCTTTGAAGATCACATGGCGTGTAGCCTCCCTCAGTGGAAACACTAGGGTGTGATAAATGATAATGATGAGACGGTGTGTACTCTCCTTGACACTCCATGTACTACCTTTCCATTTTATGTGAGCCATGTGAAGGAATACATGGCTGGGAACATGAAATATTTTGACCACACGGATATGGGGACCGAGTATATAGACATGTCCAATATACAATGCGCTGGTCCCTTGGTAAATGGAAGACATCATGTAGTCCATCTAGACAACATGCATCACTACATGGGACGAGACCCATGTGCATCCAAAGAAAAAAAATTGTAGTGAATAGGGGCCAAAAGCCATGTGGCCCACCTCACACACTGTATACTATTTGAGATCCAATGATAAATCTTAAATCCTTCATATCTCCTTCATTTGAACTCAGATTTATTCCTGTGAGATGTCTATACTATTTTTTTCTACGTAGAACATGATGGTGCCCTCAAAATAATCTTTCCAGATACTATATTGGTGTCTCAAGTTTAGTATTCACAGATACAACACCCAATGATGAAAACTATCTGATAAGATTATTAGAATTATTATGAGATGACCTTCCAGTAGGTCTAAGCAATGTAATCCCTGAAAACCTTTTGAGATAACCTTCCATGAGGATCAGGGTAGTGTAGTCCTAGATGATTCTGAGATGACCCTACAATATGATTTTTGTAGTGCATTCCATGATTTTTTTGGGTTGACTCTCAACCTGGGCTGGGTTGTGTAGTCCCCAACATCCTTTCAGGTTAACGCTCTAGCTGGGTTGGGTAGTGTAATCCCTAACGATTCTGGGATGACCCTCCCATGATGCTGGGTAGTGTAGTCCCTACTGACCTTCTGGGTTGACCCTCCATCTTGGATGGGCAGTGTAGTCCTCGACAACCTTCCAGGATTACCCTCTAGCTTGGATGGGTAGTGTATTCCATGAAGACCTTCTAGAGAAGACCCTCGATTGTGCAACACATTTGTGAGGTGTGATTCGAATTACCTAACAAATCATAAGAAACAGGGGAACATTCCCTATAGAGACACATTATTATGATATGACCTGAAACATTGAGGGTGAGCCAGTTCTTCCCAAAGAGGATAGTATCGAGGTGTTGTGATTGGATCTCCTTTGACGTACGACTCATGGGATGATGCTTGAGGTGTTGGGCATTAGAGAAGACTCTACCATGGAACTATTAGCTAATCATATTATTGGTCTGAGTTGCGATATGGAGACACCCTTACTCTCTTGGTTCAGATTATTTAACTGGACACACACCCACAAACACAAAAACATATTTATATATATCCACCCCTTTATAGTTCCCACTCCATGGGTCTTGGTTACTCTCCTTCCAAGATAGGAAAAG
Organism: Viscum album; assembly: GCA_963277665.1. Taxonomy (NCBI): domain Eukaryota; kingdom Viridiplantae; phylum Streptophyta; class Magnoliopsida; order Santalales; family Viscaceae; genus Viscum; species Viscum album. Next base: position 529,732,370 of record OY728120.1, on the reverse strand, counting down.
ACATGCAGGGTATGCCACGTGCTTTCAATTTATAGCTTCTCATGGTTGGATTGTTCTACTCTTTGAATATAGGTTGAAAAGACTTGACGGGGGGTTCAACTCCTCGCCATTTCGAGCTTCTAGGGTTTGTATGATCATACATTGACACTCCTTTTGGGTTGATTTTTACTCTTTCTAATCATAATTGTTTTACTTTTTCCACATACTTCTTCACATTGATTGTATCTATTAATTCCCCCCTTCATCTCTTTGGGGTGTTCTAATAGTTATGGTTATACTCACCCCTACATGATATTTTCCAACACATGTCTTGTCTTTTTCATATTGTGGATAGGTAAATCGTGATCTTATGGGATCATAGGGATACATGCTGCATGGATTGTCTATGGTGGTCTGAGTTGGGATATAGGAGTGCAGATCTTGTGGTTGTTACTCTTTTCTAGTGGTTTTTTTGGTTGTAACTAGTTTATTTTTTGTCATAGTGTTTCCCACATTACATTTCAGTATTTACTATCGTACCTTTGCACTTTCTAGAGGTTCATGCATGTTTATGTTACTTTACAACAGTTTCACTTTTCTTTAATTTTCCTCTACATGTTTTTAGTGAGTCGGCTACCTGTGTGTGTGTATGGTTTCATTGGGAAAGGCCTCCAAAATTATTGTTTGACTTTGAAAGTTCTCACCAACCCCTATCCTATGGAGGAAAGCTTGGGGTAGTTGAGACTCGGCCCCCGGCTTGGGCCAGGTCATGACAATCCAATAATCCTAAAACATCCTATAATCCAAATGATTGGAGTCACATCACCTGAAACCTTCCACTTTCATGGAAGTCTGGAACATACAATTCCACTATCATTGTGTATGTTTCAAGACATATATTCCTCATTTAAACTTATAAAAAATGACTTAGTTCTAATGGTCCTAAAATAACATAAGATTCTTCATGTAGATTTGATCCTCTATGTATCCCTGAAGAAATTCAGTCTTGAGAAACTTATTCTATAAGTGGAAATATTCAAATGAAATAGATTCAACCCTATTTAGATGGTATTATGATTTAATACTAATGATAGTATTTCCATGAAATTTATTATTTTTTACTTCTATTGGGATGCATTTATTATCAATCATTCTTTATATCGTCTACTTTTTTCATATTGATTCTTCAAAAATAAAACTCATTTGTTTGTTAGAGAGTTGATTCCTTTTATAATTTCAACTAACTACCATTTTCTTTTCAAAATTATAGAATGCATTTTTTTAACCCATGCTTAACTCCTACTTCATCAAGGAACTAATTATTGTTCCTCTTTAAGACAGTATAGTTTCCCAAATATCATTAGAAGAAATAAATTCAAATAAATTACATACATATAGACTAGTATTATTACTATCAGAAGGCTAACACAATGATGAGTTTCATTAAGGATTGTAGGTAGTAATGACTTAGAATTTCAAGAAGGTTACGTATTAGTTTTTAGTATGATTATTTATTTAATCTTGGTAAATGTCTACTATAGTCGAAGGAAGGTATCACAAGTGTTTGATGCTTGTTCTGATCCTTGAGTTCCAAAAAATGAAATAATGGAGTAGGAATCATGGTTACCACATTGTTAGTACTAACTAAGTTGGGTAACAATGTATGGAATCTTTGATCAGCAAGGGGATTCATGATTATTCAATTACAATTCAACATGAGGTGCATAACATTGAATTTTTTTTTATATTTGAAAAGATTCATTTTACATAGTTTGTGCACGGTTAGGGAAAATTTTTGGTCTCCATCCATTGATTTTTAGGGGAGAATGGTCTGCAAATGGTTTGAAAAAACAATGTGGCCAAATCATGTGCCCCTATTTTTGAGGGTGAGATGAAAACTTTAACCTGAATGGATTTAAAATGAAAACCCTTTCCACTCTTATTCATTTCCAGCAAGTGGATCTCACTTCATCACTTATGGCTTCTCCCAAGGCCTAATAAAGGTGTCTTGATAATTCACAAATCCTGAAAAAAAAATTCATATGTGGTATGAATCATTAGAAAAATTTTAGTATTATATCAAGTCACCTTCCTTTGGTTCTATGTTTCTCTTCCCATGTATTGCACTATTTTGGTCTGAGATTTTTCTCCCAATTTTCATGTAATTGAACTGTTTATCATTTCTATTAAAAAAATCAAATTATAAGTTGTTATCTGACATGGAGATATCAAAGTCCCTAATTTTGGTGTTCATGTTCTTTTCGTAAATGTTATGATGCATTAATTTCCACACCACTATTCCTCATTAAATCCATTTACATCCATTTCCATAAAATTAGTACATTGATTATAAATAAATATTTCTAAAGTTATTATAGTCTCTTTGATCATTTTCAAGTAATTATAGGATTCTAAACACGATCATGGACACCCATATGGGTCTTCCAAATTTAATTCCTCTATTTTTTTATTAAATGACCAGAACACATCTTAGTTGTTCATGTTGTGATGTGAATGAAATTTTCAACTTTTATATAAATTTTTATTAAACAGGAGCACCTCTTATGTGATTGGATTGACTTGTGTAGAGGGATTCCCTTAAAAGTAATTATCTACATGATAATAGAACCTTCTATTAGACTCTATAAACCATAAAATTGAATTTCAAAGACTTTATATATAGAATTTATTCTTATATTTAACATCTTAGCTTTAATTTGGTATTATTTAAAAAATTAATTAAATGGATAAATTGAAATTCAAAATAATGTGTGGAAAGTACATTCCTTTTTATTCATGTATTTATATATTTATAATATTAATTATGACCCCCATGTGTAGTTTAAGATAGTGATTATTATTATAAAGTGGTGACCCACAAGACATTATTGTCATAAGGATTATCCCATTAGTATTGGAGAGTGAATATGATTAAGGGACATGTTTGGAATGAGAATCCACATTCCCTTGCATGTGATGTTTTATAGTGACCCTAGCATTTTACACATAACATTACATGATTTTAATCATAATAATACAACATATTCCAATCCAAGGATCATAAATTCTAGTGTCTTTAATGACTAGGTACATAAAACATAAACCTTGAGACTAAAAAAACACTTCTTTATTTAATATTCATAAAGAGTTCCTAACTTCCTTTGAGAACATACATATGCATAGGGTACCCTGAGGATTAGATGAAAGAAGGCATGGGCTAAAATCCCAGAAAGGTAATAAACATAAGAATAAGGCTTTAGCATATGGGTTATATATCATGACATAATGATATAAAATGACATATATAATCATAGCATATAAACATGGGATCATATGTATATTGCATCATAGAAATGTGGTGGTTATATAAATCATGAATTTAGCACGATTAAAGGCTTTTTTCACATAAGGGATCACAAGTCACAGTTAACCACCATGACCATTTTACAAGGATGCACAAGACAAGGCTAACTGCCATGACCGTTGAGCATTGTAGCACAAGGTAAGGAAAACTACCAAGACCATTTCTCATAATGTCCCATTAGACTCAAATGTACCAAATGAATTGGAGCACTATCTGGGCAAACCCATTTTAACATTTTCATGAATATTATTTCCACATAAAGAATCATACAGAATAAATCTTAAATAAATATAAGGGTTACTCGATGAATGAATTGGTCATCCAAATCATGACATTAATCGTAATGAATGAATGTATCATAAAAGTGTCCATGTAGGAAACAAATTATAGAATTCATGGAATATAATAGTGTAAAATAGGAATAAATAAGGAAAATTGATGTTAACTTGATTTAATAACATGCAAAGAGAGTTTTTGGGATACTTTGGAATTTGAACATTTTTGTGCAGTTAATGGAAACTATCCAAGGAAATTTAAAACATAAAAGGGAATGATAAATTACATAAAACCAAAAGTGAACCATGAAGGTTTCCATAATAAAGATTTCAGTTTTATAAACATAATGATGGCTTAAAAACAAATTATATAGTGTACATGATTATGGTTAAGGATTTGGAAAGTTCCCTTAAAATGAGTTTTCTTATAGAAATGATTGGAGGAAGGAATCAATTAAAAACATACATATCCCCAAAATTGAATGAGGGAATGATCTTGAAAAATGATTTTGGATAATATAAGAAGTATGTATAAGTTTTTCATAAAATTAATGTACAACATCATTTGGATAAAAATAATGATAGAGTAACTTGAAGGAATGTAGGTGGTTTGAGTAGAATCCCTTATGGAATATTTGCAAGGTACCAAGTGTACTTAGGATGGATTAATGATAGAAAAAACGGTTTATCTTCTTTCATAAATCATGATGGTAGTATATGGAGTTGAAAAATAATAACCCATCATTATTAACTACACATAAAAGGAAAAAACATAGGATACATTCACGAATATGAGTGAGATATTGAGGATACCTTACCTTTTGTCCAATTGTGTTCTTCTCTTGATCTTAATGAAAATAATTATAGAATTATGTTCATTAATTAGTAATTATAGAACCTATAATTTATTTTAATGATTTATAAAAACATTATTAATTATATTCTTGTCCTTTTGATGAGATAAAACGTTATGTTAAATTTTTTGGAGTGTTTTCTTCCTTGGTTTTAATGATCGGTTCAGTTATATTAATGTTTAGATAAACATTTATGTTGAGAATAGTTGTCAAGAATTGAAGTTACATAATATTAGTGATCATATAGATGATTAAATAGTTATAAAAATCAATTTATTGTTTGGATTTTAGGTCAATCATTATTTAAGACATTAATGATAAATGCTTGGATTTATTTTGCGATTTTTCTCATAATTAACATGTTTTGTATTATTATTTTACATCATGTGTGAAAATGAATTCTAGATGAACATATAAGATAAAATTCATATTTAATTTTATGGTTCGACCATAAAAAGGGTTTCATGAATAGAATTGAAGATTGTAATAGAAATTTATAACCCATTGTCCTTGAATGTGATAAATTAACACATCTCAGACAGTGTATTCATTTCATTCGTATAAAAGGATGGGAAAGGAGAGATGATAATGAATTATCTCATAAGAAAAAAAAATTCTAGTCCATCTATGGTATTGGAGGTTTCATACCATTTTAATGAGGACAGTTTAGGAATGGAAATAGAACAAAGGAACATGAAAATAAAATGAAAGAAAAGAAAAGAGCAATTTTCCTCTTTATTTAATCTTCTTTGAGTACCTCTTAAGGGGAGCGTAATTTGTCTTTTGAGGAGCAAAAGGGATGATAGACATTGGGGGATCTTGGGGAGAGTTTTTTTCATAATTAAGGGAAGTAAAAAAGGCATGATTGCAGTGAAGTGAATAGGGGTGTGTTGTTTGTTTTTATAGTGGAGGGGAGGAAGAATTTCATAATATTTTAATAATTGTTTTTCATTTTTTCCACAAGTCAAGAAATTTTTATGATTACATGATAAAAAATAGTAATATGAGCATGTGAGTTATAAACCAAGGTTATTACATTATCCATGACTCAATAAATAGTGTATTTAGCATATAATGAAAATATACGTTAAATTACAATATTTTACTATCCATTAAATATTATAGTATTTCCAAAAAATACAAAAAATTCACAATAACCATTTTCTGATGTGTATAATATGAAAATGAACTCGATTTTCAAAAATTATTTTCTGAATATTATTAATTTAATTTTTAATTAAAATCTTAGTTTACTTGAAAAATATAAATCTTAAAATTATAACTGATTTTATAATGTATTCGAAAATTATATAAGGTCTTATAAAATTGTCATTAAACCAAAAGAAATAGAAACTATAATTTATGAATACATATTATGAAAATAAATACCATTTTTTAATTATTAAATCATTCATTTATTTTTAATTAAATATTTATGATTTATAAAAATACCAATACTATCATATTGTCACCTATAAGATGGATAAATTTTATTTATAATTTAATTGGAAATGATACAATTTATTTGGAAGATTTAATATTAATAAGGGTTATATTAATACTCATAAGGGTAAAGTTACTCTTTATACTGGTCAATAAATATTCACTAATTTTTTTTCTTTCCGGACTCCAAAATATCTTACTTACCGCAACCGTGTAAGTCAGATTTTCTGAATTCAAAACACAAAAGTGGAAAGAAAATGTTTATAGATCACATAGTACATAATAGTTCATTGTGTTGTGAATTCATGTGATTATTTGAAATAATAAAATGAATATATTTTCCATTGATAACACATTGGTTCATTACATTATTCCCCCCTTATGAAATTTAACCCCAGAAATTTCATTTTACATTCTATTGTTGTAAACGGGTGTGGGTACTTTTCCATCACTGTCTCTTCCAATTCCCATATTTTCATTTAATACTTATGGTTCCACCATAGTACTTTGACCTATTCAGTAGTGTTATTCGATATTCCACAACCCCTATATGATCACGAATCTCTATAGGGAAAATGTAATTAGGACTTAACTTTCCTTTCTTCCCAAACCTCATGTCCTTCATCCCTGGATATATGCGTAGAAATACAATGTATCCAACTTTGATCTCATGGTCTCATCAACAATTGTTTTTATAACTATTTTGTTGACTTGTTACTGACTTGATGTGAATCTGAATAGTTTTCACATTCTCCACCATTTCGTTGACCATTTTAGAACCTAATAGCTTAGGCTCACTGACTTCATTCCAATAAGCTGGTGTTCTGCACCTTTTCACATAAAGGTCTTCATATGGTTCCATTATGCTGATCAAGTGGAACTATTGTAGTAGAATTCAACCAGAGGATGATGTTGTTCCTGCCCTCCTTTTAATTCCATAGAACATGATCTCAACATATCTTATAGTGTCTAAATAGTTCACTCATATTGGCCATCAGTTTGAGGATAATAGTCTGTACTGATGTTCAGTTCATTTCATAGAGCACATTGGAGGCTCTTCCATAACTTTGAGGCATATCTTGGATCTCTATTTGATACAATATATACTGGTACTCCATGAAGCCATACCACTTCTTTTATATATATCAATGCAAGTTTATCAAATAAGAAATCCTCTCAAATTCTGAAAAAGTGATCTATCTTTGTAAGACAATCCACAACGACCCATATAAGATTATTTTATCTGTATGTCCTTCGAAGTCTAGTGGAAAAGTCCATGGTGATGTTCTCCCACTTCCATGTTGGTATGGTTAGTTTTTGAATCATCCCCATAGACTTCTGACTTTCAGCCTTCGCTTGTTGACATACCAGGCACATCAATTTATACTTTAAAACCTCCTCCATCATATTTTCCCACCAATAGTTCACTCAGAGATCTCGATACATCTTTGTGCCCCCTAGGAAAATATAGAATTTTGCAATGTGAGCCATTAAAAATATTCATCTTTATCTCTATATCATATGGCACACAAAATCATGTCCCTAATCTTACAAATCCTTCCTCATCAATCATGTTCTTAGAGGATTTCCAATTTCTAATTGATTCTACCCATTTTAGAATTTCAAAATAGTTTCATTGAGAATATTTATTTTCTCCATGGGGGATGGTTGAAAAATCATATGAGAATGGATTGATGATGTTCCTACCTTAATGATTCCCACATCCATACCCTAAAAATCTATGAATAATGCATCCTTTTCAATTCTCATCATTGATAAATATGTACGATCCTTTCTACATAGAGAATCTGCCACCTTATTTTCCATACCAGGATGGTAGTGGATTGAGCATTTATAATCCTTGATGAGATACATACATCATCATTGGAACATACTATTCTCTTTTTGTGTGACTATATTTTTTAGACTCTTATGAATAGTATATATCTCACACTTCTCACCATAGAGATAATGCCTCCAGATTTGTAACACCAAGATCATTGCTGCAAACCCTAGATCATGTATAGGATAGTTTTGCCCATGGATTTTTAGATTCCTTGAGGCTTAGGTGATCACATTATCATTTTTCATTATCAAAAAACCTAATAACTTCTTTTAATCATCACTATAAACCACAAATATTTCCCCACTTGTTGGGAGTGTGAGTATTGGTGCAGTGATAAGAATCTTTTTCTACTCTATAAACAGTCTTCACATTCTTGAGTATAGAGAAACATCACTCCCTTCAGTGTCAGATTTTTTTCAGGTTTGACAATCATTAGTTTTTCATCACAGATTTTTTATAATACATGGATAAATAGAGAAAGTTGTGGATCTTCATTATAGATATTGTCATGTGCCACTCTTCAATTGACTTTATATTGTAAGGGTCGATAAATATCCCTTTTACTGGTGATAAAATTCCCCAATAATGGTACATCCTCCATCCAGAACTCATATTTACTATACATTGCATACACCTTATCCCTTAAAAATATATTTAATATAGTATTAAAATTCCCTTGATGTTCCTCCTTGTTCATAAATTATATCAGAATATCGTCGATAATGACTACCACAAATTTTTCGATGTAACCTCTAAAGGATATATTCATTAAATCCATGAAAATTGATAGATAATTAGTGAGTCTTAAGGTAACCACTTTAAAATCATAGTGTCCATACCTCGCTCAAAATGAAGTATTGATAATATCTACCTTCCACACCATTAATTAGTGATATCCCGACTAAAGGTTTGGATTAGAGAAATAACTGGACCCACAAAGCCGATCGAACAAGTCACCTATATGAGAAAATTGTTACTTGTTATTTATAATGATTTTATTTAGATCACGACAATCAATTCATAGTAACATTTATCTATCCTTCTTCTTGAAAAAAAGGATAGGTGCACCCCATAGTGAAGCGCTCGAGCATATAAAACCATTCTCCAAATTCTCCTATAACTGCTTCTTCAGCACTTCCATCTCTACGGTGGCCATTCTATAAGGTGTATTTTATATAGTTATGGATCCAAGAATATGTTCAATTGAGAACTAAACCTCTCAATCAGTTGGAAGACCATGCAAATTTTTATGGAATACATCAATGTAATCAGTCACGATGGGCATGTATTCTTGCACTATTCTCTACATTGTTAGAAACACTTGATCTAGAAATGCTTTCTCATAAGGAATTAATATCCAAATATGATAAAATGATTCTAAAGGAGAATTATCTTTCTCTATACACATTTATAGAATTGGGGGATTCTTTAATATGTGAATAGTGATCTCCTTTCCCAAAATTTCATGTTGGATTTGTATAATTATATCCATTACAGGCCCAAGATAACATCAAACTCTACTAAAAAAGTATGAAACTATTTTTTCGAGGTTAAGACCACAAAATCTTATGGTGGAGGAGTTATAAACCTTGGATGCAATAATTTTCCCATCTTCTATTCTCATAGATAAAATATCCTCCAAATTTTGAGGCGGTGTTTGAATAGTTCTACTAAACATTCAAGATATCAAAGAATGCATATAACCAGAATAAAATAGTATGTTTTCTATTCAGGAATAAATAACTAGAGTACCTATCATGACATAATTTTTCAGATCCACCTCAGAATTAGTAATAGTATAAACCATTCTTTTTTACCTTGGAATTTGTTGTTCATTTCCTCTGATAACCCTTGTCTTAGTGAAATTGATCACATAATGTCGATGCTCCTTGTAGCTATAACATTGAACCACTGGTTGAGAGTTTATCTGAAACATCATTTTTTATTCAACATTACCAAAATTATTCTTATACTATAGAAAGTTTTTAGCCATATGTCTCATATTTCCACATTTGGATCAATTATTGGCTCCCTTTAGAAAGTTCCTAAGATGCTTCTTCCTAAACATTTTACACATGGGATGACCATGCTTCTTTGCATCCTGGGATTTATTTGCGGAACCACCCACATAAGATTTCTTTTTCCACTTTTTATTGTTGGGACTATGATACCACTAAGAGTCTTTGATCTTTAGTTCAACTGTAAGGGAATTCCAGACAGTCTCCTCATTATTATTTAAGTCTTGAAAATCCAATCATTTTTATAGACTCAACATCATTCCACTAAAGAAGAGATCCTCAATTCTTTCAATTTTCATTACAATGCTAAAGGCATACCGTGAAAGCCTACTAATGTTTTCTTCATATGTCCCGAGAGACACATCATCCTTCTTCTTGAGTCTGAGTAACTCTAATTGAATCTTGAGATAGAAGATTCAGAGAAAATATTTATTAAAAAACATTATCCTGAATTCCTCCCAATTAATGGAATCAATATCCTTCCGGGGCTTCGTATTCTTGATCAGTGTCTACCACTGATCAGTGTCCCCAAAAAAATGATCAACCTTTAGTATGACTTTCTCTTCTTCTAATCACTGGAGGACATATCATATCTTTTCATTAGATTTAATCCACTATTCCATGAGGAGGGGATCGGAGGATCCACTAAATATGGGAGGCCTTTTCCTCATGAAGGATTCTATGGAAACTTTCTATTTCCATGGAGGAGGAGGGTGTTCCATGTAATTCACGTTATAATTCATAAATTTAGCTATCTGGGCATGTACTATCAGGAAGTTTTATGTACCCACCCCCATCATATTTGTAATATCATTATGGAAATTATTAAATTATCTATCACATTGATTATTGGAACATGTTCATATATTTACCACCATTAACTATGAAAAAAATGTACAATTATAGGGCTTGAATACATAGATATTGAGCATAAAAATGAAAATATGAACATAAAAGGATTAACATTTAATGGAGAATTATATCGTAACTTGTGATTCCATAGGTTTAAATTTAGGTTATCCTTGATCTATTACATAACATATATTATTATGGGATTTTTTATTCCCTTAATAATGGTTTGTACAATGCTCATGAATTTATAAAAGAATATCTCTCCGGAGTGTCAAACCAAGAGTTCAACAAGGCCTATTTTTTTGTACCTAGTTATTGTTTGAGTCTAGCTCAAAGCATTGTTTTCGGGGATTACCCCTAGATATATCAATTCTAGAGCCACCTATACATATTTGTATCTAGATAGGGATATATTTTCTTGATAAAAAACTTAAACTATACTTACAAAATTTTTGGGATGTTTTCTTATAATTAGTCTCATCTCTAAGGTTATTACCAAAGTGCTCTATTATTAATCTACAAAAATAACTAGGACATTATCTGTTAACAACTGCAAAAACCCTATAATTTTACACCTAAAATTACATTATATTAAGAATAATAAAATATGATATTACAAGCTATGAATTATAAAGTATAGTGTCTTAGAATACTAGATACATAAAACTTCAAACATGGGACTAAGAAAAACATTTTTATTTAATATTTATAAAGAGTTCCTAACTTCCTTTGACCCCTTACATCTTCATAGGGTAGCCTGGGGATCACATGAATTAAGGGATGATCTAAAATCCCAGTAAGTGAATAAAAATAATATTAAGGCTTTATCACATGGGGTAGAGATCCTGAAATAATGATATAAAATGCCATATAGAATCATAACACATAAACATGGGATCGTATAAACATTAAATCACAAAAATCTGGAAGGAACATATATAACGACTTTAGAGAGAGTCAAGGATCATCGAACATAGTGGATCACAAGTCAAGGTTAACCACCAAGACTATTAGACATGGTAGCATAAGGAATGGATAACTTCCAGGATCGTTGCACATGGTAGCACAAGCCAAGGCTAATTGCCCTAACCATTGTACACAACATAACATGAGACTGAACTTTACACAATTAATTAGAGAAATATCTTTGTGAAGCCATTTTTATATGTCCATGAATATGATTTCCACATAAATAATGACACGTATTCAATCATATATAAACCTAAGGGTTACCCAGAGAATGAATTGTGTATCCTAATCCTGACATAAATCATAACAAATGAAAATATCATAAAAATGTCCATGAAAAAAAGGAATTTGGGAATCCATGGACTATCATAAGGTAATATAGTCATAAATCATGATATGTGATCTAAAAATGAATTAATAACATGCAAATAGATATTTTGGGAACCTTTATATTCTAACCATTTTTATGCTATTAAAGGAAAATAACAAAGGTAATTTAAAACAAAAAAGGGCATGATAATTTAAATAAAACCATATATGAACCAAGAAGGTTTCCATAATAAAATTAATGGTTTCATAAAAACAATGGTGGCTTAAAAATATATTATATAGTGTATATGATGATGGTTATGAATTTGGAAAGTTCCCTTAAAACATATTTTCTTTTCAAAAAGTGTTGAGATGGGAATAATTTAAAAACATATATATCCCCGAAAGAGAATGAGGTATGGATATTGAAAATATGAGTTTGGAGAATATACATATTATGTGGAAGTTTTACATAAAAATAAAAGACAACATCATTTGGATAAAAATAAATATAGAGAAACCTGAAAGAATTTAGGATGTTCGGTTAGAATCCCTTACGAAATATCGGCATGTTACCAAGTGTACATAAGAGGGCTTAATGGGGGATAAATGGGGATTTCCTTATATATAAATCTTTAGGGATTTATGGGGATGTGAAAATTCATATCCATTCCTTACGAACTACACATAATTGGACATAACATATAGGATATTCTCTAATCAGAGAGAGATAGAGAGGATCCCCTACCTTATGTCTGATGGCGTTCATTGCTGGATCATAATGTCATGAATAGTCAAATTAGGTAATTAATTAATACTTTCGTAACCTATAATACATGATATTGATTTATTATAACCTTATTAAGTTCATTAATTTCCTTTTTATGAGTTAAGAGGTTAAATTTCATTGATTGGGAGCATTTTATTCCTTCGTTTTAATGATCGATTCACTTATATTCATGTTATGATAAAAATATATGATGATATTGGTTTTATAGAATTGAAGATATATGAAATTATTGAACATATATAATATTAAATGGTTATAAAATTCAATTGATTATTTATAGTGAAGTTGAATCATTGTATAAAACATTAATAATAAATGCCTGGAATAATTTTGTGATTTTGCTCATAATTAACTTGTTTGTATTATTATTTTACATCATGTGTGCAAAAGGATCCCTAAAGAACACATAAGATAAAAAAAATATTTAATACTTTTGTTCAAACACAATAATGTTTTTAGGACAAGAATTGAATATGCTACTAGAAATTGATAACCTATCATCCTTGAATGTGATAAATTAACATATCTCGAACGATGTTTTCATTTCATTCGTATAAAAGAAGCGGTAATGATTGATGATAATGAATTATACCAAAAGAATAAAAAAATTATAGTACATGTATGGTACTATATTATTCATACCATTTGGATGAATAGAGGTTTGGAATGAAAAGATAACAAATGAACATGAAAATAAATTGAATGAAAACAAAAGGGGAATTTACCTCTTGATTTAATCTTCCTTGAGAGAATATTAAGGGGAAAGGATTTGGTCTTTTTAGGAGACCAAGGGAATATGTAAATGTGGGAGGATCTTGGGGAGATATTTTGGAAGAATTTAGGGATGCAACAAGTCATTATTGGAGTGATGAGAAGAGGGGAGGGTGGGTGGTTTTTTTAGTGGAGGGGAGGAGGGTTTTCTTAATTTTTAATCATTAGTTGATTATTTTTTCCATAAGACAAGAAATAGTAATGATTTCATGATGAAAAATAGTAATATGTTCATGTGAGTTCCATCCCAAGGTGACTAAATCATCCATGAATCAATAAATAGTTTATATAACATATAATGTATATATACGGAAAATTACAGTATTTTACTATTCATAAAAATTTAGGTATTTTATAAAAATACCGAAAATTCACCATAAGCATTTATTAGTGTGTAGAATAAAAAAATGAAATCCATTTTTCATAATTAATTTTCTAAATATGATGAATTTTTTTTATAATTTAAATCATAATTAACTTTAAAAATACAAATTTTAAAACTATAACTGATTTTATAACGTTTTCAAAAATCACAGAAGGTATTATAGAATTATCTTAAAACTTAAATACACAAAAATAATAATTTATTAATACATTTTATGAAAAAAAAAATTAATTGCTAATTAATAATAAATTATTAACTACATATTTATGACTTACAAAAATACCAACACTGTTATATTATCACTTAAAATACAGATAAATTTTATTTACGCCTTCTTTATAAAGGTTATTATTTACATAGCCAATTTAAAATTCATGAAGTTATTGTTTCTATTTATAAGGGTAACATTACTATTCATAAGGTTATTTTAATATTCACCCAAAATGAAGTTTGTCTTATCAGACTCCAAACATCATACTGATTTAAGTGATGTATGTATGTTTTTTATAAATTCAAAACAAAAAAGGGAAAAGATTATGTTTAAAGGTCACATAGTACATAGTTTCTAATTATGTTGTGATTTCATGTGATTATATGACGTAATTATAATATTTGAATATCCATTGATAAAACATTCGGTCGTTATATGCTGAGCATGAAATCTCTCATAGTTATACTTCTGTTTAAATTATGGGCATAGATTTCCCTGATCCTTTAATTAGTGTATTGGGGATGAAATCTCACTCAACCAATATTGAGTATTAAGAATTAATTCTCATGCTCAATTTGAGATTCATGGCATGTACCCTCTACCAGAACATATAGGCTTGTTTAGACTATTTATAGATTCTTGTGTTCAGCCCCAGTCCTGCCAAAGCCTAGTATACAGGTATACGGATATGTAAGTTGGCCCATACATGGCACATATTGGTGGATGAGGTATATAACTATACTATATATATATATATATATTGTTAATATATATATGGTTGATGATAATACTATTATCTAGGCCTATGCTAAAGCAGGTAGAGCCACTATGAGTCATAGATGAACCTTATATGGCTATTATTTATTTATTTACATAATTACCCACTATTCATTTATTCATGAACACTATGGTTATTATATACACTTATTGGATTTCCTCTAGACAAGGGTGGTGGTTCCGTACTAGGATTTTTTCACATACCCTACTCAAGCCTCCTTTGGTACTTGAGTAGATTACATTTTTGTAAGTATGGATATGGTAAATCACCCTACAATAGATTCTAGATATTCTCTACTTCTTGACTGAGTATAAGAGTAGATGATCTATCATATTCTTGATAAAATAGTAGAAAAGTCCATTGTAATTTTTTATACAGTTTTCTATATTCCTATTCCCTATATCATTTTCTTAATATCAGCATTCCATGACATCTTGTATCTGACTCAACCTTTGGGACTTTGATAATACTATTTAGTATCATAGTTATTTACTCCTCCATAATTAGATATTATTATTAATATTTCATTTTTATTTCTTTTATGATGGGTTACTTTTCAAGTCATTATAGTGTGTATATATACATCCCCTAACTATATTTTGTTATGTATTACATCCACTATGTCACTTTGATATTGGGGTATAATATCCCCATGGAACCACCTATACACCCACATAGTTATTCATCATTCTCAAGCATATGGGGAGGCACACATGAGTCCATGAAACCCACCAAATCAGGGAACAAGTTAAGTGATCCCTAGTAGGGATGTTATAGTTATAAATATATTCAATAAAAGAAATATTCCAAGGTCCATGGAGGTAGTTCAATAAGAATCTGATATGAAACCATATTTGGCCCTACAAATGTACACATATTGAATGATTCAACTCATGATAATACTTTTATAGGGAGTTCTACCCTATGGTCATATGTTGATTTATTTTACACTCAATAAATCAATCATTAAATAAACTCATGATAGGGTCATTTATGAATTTATATCTTAAGAATTATTTATTTAAGGATTTCAATATTGTGATGAAATAAATAATTAAACTATCATGAATAGATGGAATTTAAATAAATGGATTATGTGTTAATTTTTAGCTTAACATGGTTAATCAAATAAGAATAACACATTTCCTATTATCAAGTCACGTATTATATATGACAAAAATTTATTATTCATAATAAATTAAATCATTAAACATAATATTAAGTTATACTATGCCTTCCATTACAGGATTTGGAAAGAAAAAAATAACATTGTGTTTGGACAACCCAAGTTGGGACACATACTTATATAATGGAGTTATTATAAATATTTTGGGTTGAGAAAAACAATTTAGATTAATAGAATTATTTCTTGATTGAACTAATGTAACTGGGAGTCATGTGTTGAAGAATACCGAGTAAATGTTTCTTGATTGTGGATTCCACTCAATAGATAAAGAAACTACAATCCCATAGTTAGAAAAGACCTTCATTCTTAAATATCACTGAGTAATTCATTTATCCCTCACATGGTTTATGAGAAGTGAAATATGTTTCCATGTCACTAAAGTTTGTTATGTAAAGGGTCATTTTGAGTTCAATAGTGATGTTCATTGAGGTTTAATAAAATATTGGGATACTTAATAAGATTTAAATTATTATTTTGTCTCATATAAATTGTAATCTTGAAATATAATAATAATATTGTCATTTAATTTTGTATAACAATGGAATGTTAATCAACCAAATTATACTTATAATGAATTCTAGTGGAAGGCCATATATTAACTAAAATATCATCATTCAAGGGATCAAAACACTACGGGTTGTGTTGTGCCATGAACAAAAATCTCACATATTAGAATCCGCACAACCTGATCAGCCTACTAAGGAGGAGAGTGATGAGGTGTTCATTATCTATGATAAACATCTGATTGATGTTGTTGACATTCATTATTTAATGCTTCCACTCATGTATAATATAATCAGAATGTCACATTATGAAATAGATGTTTATAAAATGATCCTACATCCTTGTGTTCTTTATAATGGGAGAACTAGATAATAATAGTTTCAGATATTAATGGTACACCATTAGACTAATCTTGGAGAAGGTACACCAGTTTAACCTCGTTTAGTCAAACTCTTTTAGTAATAGTAGGATCACTAGAACCAACATGATTAATACATTTAATTACCATTACATATAAAAGTTTTCATATATACATGTGTTTATTCATAACATTATATTTTTCATATTTATCTATCCACTATTTATATGTTAATGTCCATAGACTACATGTCATCTCAAAATGTAGTAATAGTTCAAATATGTAATGAGAACCTCAAGATACTATTACAGAAAGCATTAATACATATATCCTATAGTATAGACACATCATACTGATAAGAAACATATAATGTTTTACTATTAGATGTTGGGGGATCATTTTCATTCATACTTCTTCTCATGGAGCTCACACATAGTGATCTTGAGTAGATTAGGTATTGTGTATAGCTCTGCCAATAGAAACAACACATGTTTGAGGGGTAATTTGATGTTCCTATCAAGGGGCATGTGTATTGGTCTCCTAAATTGATATAATAATTAATGTTTCTTGTTTTATCACGTACTTTGATTCAAGGGAAAAAACATTGAAAATTAAATTATGGTGAGGTTTCTTGTGTTGGGTGCGTTATTGGAAGTTTGTCATTGGTTTATTGATCAATATTGAATTTGTCACTAATTTGTTAAGGAAGATATATCTCATGTGCCTAGTTTGACCAAGATGGAAATACCATCATAAATCCATTCAAATTGTACCCATAGTTAATTCATTCTTGTATGGTCATGAAATATATAGAAAACAAAAGGATGATGACCAATTTGTGGACCTACTTTAGGATATTTCCTGGGTAAGAAATATTATATTACACATAGCCTTTTTATAGTAAGATGTAATAGCTATAACATTCTTTGTATCCCTAGGGGCTATGATGGTGTCTAGAATCTAATATTGGTTTTTTCAGTTGGACTAACTTCTACTGAGATATGGACCTAGAGGGTCACATGATAAGTTTTTCAACATGTTCCACATATTAAAATGATTTTGTGTATAGATGAAGTGGTCCATATTTGTGGGGTAGATAAATGTATCATTATGAATGATTTCAAGTAAAAATAATTAATTAACATTATTCATGTTTAGGATAATGATAACTAAATCTACCTCTCAATGTATTCAAATTTGTTATCCTAAAAGTGAATATCAGAAAATATAATTTTTTGAATGAATATATGATGTTCAATATAAGGACCTATCCTTTATTAATTACATAATAGTGGGATATGTTGATAATTTTACCTTATTTCATATAAAGGATATTTTCAGGTTTGAATATTCACATAATTAGTACATAACTCATAAATATCAAAACGATAATTACAATGTAGACACTTAAACTCACTATCAACTTTTTTTATAAAACAAAAACAACTTAAAAATAAACATGGTTTATTCCATGATTAAATATAATGACTTTTCCTTGATCCCATACTTGGCTGTATTATTTTGAAGTCCTGTAAAAAACATTTTAAAACTAGGGATGAGTAGAAAAATTTCAGTAAGGTATATACAAAGAATGAAAACGCTTAGTCTTGGGAAAATAATAAAACCATGAATACATTATCATAAAGTAGTACATTTCACCATGATGAAGTAGTAAATACTCTTCACTGAACATAATCTCATTGCATACCCTTTTTGTAACCAAAATATAACCATAAAACCATAGAAATAAACATATAAAATATAATGGAAAATTGGGACATAAAAATACTTAAATGGAAAAACCATACAGCCGACATCCACAAATATCACTAAATTGAATAGCCATATCGATAACTTCCCTACACAATGCACTGTAGGTTATAATGTAACCACCCATCCTTGGTTTATCATGGAAACACCCATCTCTGGATTATCACATAACCACCAGTCTTCAGATTATCACGAAACCACTCGTCTAATGTCTAAGTACCATTATACAATCCAAACACATAAAACAAAATATAACAGAAAAATAACATTTCCACATTGCAATCACAAGATACCATTTCAGGATATTGACATTATCATTCCTTTATCAAAATAATTTTCTATACCAATGTACCTAAAAAATAATATGGAATTTACTTTTCTTTTTTAAAAACAATACGACTTATAGAGGAATCCCAATATAAAATAACTATTACCATGGAATAGGATTTGTTGTTTCCACATAAGATAAAAACATTCCATTATGTCATTTATTAAAATGAATCTTATAAAAATCATTTCCTTTTAATGAAATTAAAAGTCAAAGGTGTTTATTAAACACTATATAAAGATGGTCGTGTGTAAATAACAATATGCCTCAATGAAAAGAGATTGAGACGTAGTAACATTCCTTAAGTTTGACTCATCATGTACAATTGTTATGTTACTAAATAATAAAAAAGGTTAATATATAATTTATTGATAACCTTTTTCAAGTTTATTACCCCTTTTAGAAAAATTACATAATTATTTAAGTTCATATCATACATTTTGTCAATATTCGGTACTTGAGTCGAAAATGAACATGTTTTGATGTAAATTGTCCACGTGGTCAAAATACCATTATCAATAGAATATTATTCATGATTTAAATATCATTTAAATCCATTATATATGTATTTATAATATATTTAATATTTAAAGACATTAAATCAATTGCACCATTCATGGAGATGGTAGGACGTATGAATGCATGAATGCTTCTTTTATTTCATTATCATATTAAAAAAAGATTAATCAAATTATATAAATGCATATTATAATTTCAATATTATATTAATTACATGTATGTATCATTTTTTTAATAAAACCATCCTTTATAAATTCCATGTATAGTTGGAACGAGTCACATCGCTTTGAGGGGCGGTAGTCCACATTTACTCAAATGAGAATATCGTATTTACACAACATGGAAGGCACAAAGGTATGTTATAAATAAAAGTTACAGAATAAAAAAGACAATAAAAATATAATATATATCATATAAAAATATGGATCCATAATAATGGCCACCAAGAGAAGTGGTAGGAGGAAATTAAAACATCGCCAATTCCCGAGGTAGTAGTTCACCATACATAGAAACGATATTAATATATCGGCTAAATGGAGGTGTGTGTAAATGTAGGTCCATAAATTATCCTAAAAATACTTGTATATTTAGGATATATTTTTTGTCATGAAATAATGGAAAAAATATAGTTTATGTGGTTATGATAGGAAAAAATGAAAGGATCCTGATAGAAAATGGTACCTCTAAATCGGGTAACTCCTTTTGATTTGATCCAAATGGCTTCCTTAAGTTTCCTTATACCCAAGGCAAGTCTTATAGGAGTAAAGGAGGGATGTTGGGAGATTATTTGAGAAAAATGTGGATGATACCAGGGGTTTGAGATGTGTGAGTATGTGTTTACAGTTGGTGGACTTTTATAAGAGTGAGGGGGAAATTTAGAAATGTCTTGAAATATTATTTTATTAAAAATTTATTTTCAAATTATAATTTTTTAAATGTGATAAATTTATAGAATAAGAGTTTTATGGGTATAAATCCTCTCAAAAAATAGTTTTTTGACATGTTTAGGTCACAAATTTAACCTCATCATTGGGCTTTAACCCTTAGTTAAATAAATTAACTCTTACCATGTATTCTTGTATTTTTACACTATATGGTAAATATAGTTATTATAAAATCACATTAGAACCTCAAGTGGATCATTAATTACATTTTTAACATTATATGATTTTGTTGGAAGAATTTAAATTTTTTATGACTTTAGTCATATAATAAAATAGTAGTTTTTTTAAAAAATAATTTTTATATAAATTTTGACAATATTTAATAATTGATTTTTTAATGTAATATCAACTTAATTAATTCAACAAAACTATATTAACTAAAATAAACCTTGTCATAATAATATATAGAATTCATGTATGGAATCTAAATGTTTAATTTCATTTATTTTAATATTTAGAATCTCATTTAATTGAACCTTTCATTAATAAGTTTATCATTATATCAACATT
This sequence comes from Viscum album, assembly GCA_963277665.1. Taxonomy (NCBI): domain Eukaryota; kingdom Viridiplantae; phylum Streptophyta; class Magnoliopsida; order Santalales; family Viscaceae; genus Viscum; species Viscum album. The sequence goes on along the minus strand of OY728120.1, from coordinate 529,711,407 downwards.
GTGTCATAGATAGTTTTTTTACTTAATTTCTAAAAGTTATAAATAAGAAAGAATTATGTAGTAAATATTTTTATCTTTCAAATGAATATTTATAGTCAAATATATCAGTTATATAACCCCACTCGAATATCATTTTAGTAAAAAGATTCATGTTTATGTTTTATTTCCCTTTACATTAAATTAATTTTTATAACTTGTCATTATCACACAAAAGTGGCTCCATGATGTCCCAAATTCGACCCATGGATTCCCATGGATGATAATATCTCTTCCAATGGGATTGGGACATGTTTTAGGGTAGTTTTATGTTTTTCATATATTATTTTTTACCGTTATTTACCTGATTCACCCTTTATCCATGGTAACTAAAAATAATTACAAAAGATACTAATCATAATGTTCAAAATATAAAGTTAACTATTTAAAAAAAATTTGAAATTAGGATTTCAAATATGGAAACTATTTTTCAAAATTAAAAACATAGAAAATGTATTAATTAATTTGAAATTAATTTCGATTTTTAAAACTAGAAAGCAGGTTTTTAAGAAGTAAAAACTATCAAAAGATTGACATGTGTTTAAGTCCAAATTAAATGTGAAATTGCTTATAATGAACAAAATTGGATTGAATGGTAAAAAAATAATACAATTACAATTTAAAACCAATTAAACACACAATATAACTATATAAATAACTTAGATGAAAATGAAATTTTTAATTAAAATGAAATATTTTTTAGTACTCAATAAAATATGAATTTTCTCAGAAAAAACCTAAATTTCAACCAAAGTAAATTTTGATGTCCCGCTTCTAAAGAAGAAGTTTATTTTGTCAGCTAGAAAATATAAAATTGAAAAAAGGTATATTTAAATATGATACACCATCATTAGGCTATAAAATATCCTTTTAAAAATATATTAGAGTATTTTATGCCTAAAAATGTATTCATTCTCATTTTATTACTAAAAAAATATTGGTTAAATATAAAACAAATTTGAAAAAAATGTGTAATAATATTGTATTAAGTTGTTTTCATTCCTTCCAATACAATTAATATGTGTTAACTACCATTTAAAATAATAATAATATTATTATTATATTAATTTTCAGTATAACTCATTGTTTTGTGAAACGTATGATTTTGAAGAAACCCGTTGTTTTGTGTAGAGTATGCAATCAGAAAATGAATATAATTTAATCTAAAATCAATATATTATTCATAAATATTATTATATTTGAAAATATATTAGTCTATAAATAACGAGGATGTTATATCCTTCCACTATTTTTGAAATTGCATCTCTATAATTTTATTTACTTATAAAATAAGTTGGGGTATTTATCTCTTATGAAATTTATAGACTACAAAGTTTCCTCTTCAACCATTTTTTCTTATTTCAAAAAAAATTTACTTCATGAATAACCTTATTTCGCAACACTTTCTCTCTTCAGTAAAGAATATTTTCTAGCTATTCCTCTGGGAAAGATTCTCTTCCAAAAAAACTATCGCTAACTACTACTGGTCTCAAAACATGATATAGATCAAGAATATATTTCCTTAACATTGAAACATAGAAAAAATTATATACCTAGAATAAACATGGAGTTAATTCCACCCTGTAGGCAACTAAAAAAAGTTTCTCTAGGGTTCCATAGGGACCAATAAACTTCATACTCAGATTTCTCTTCTTACCAAAACACATCAACCTTTTCCATGGAGAAACATTGAGAAAGACATGATCACCTAGAAAAAAAGGGGATACATCATCCACCTATGCATAGAACTTTTTTTCCTATTTTATGTTATCCTTATTTGCTTCTGAATTATCTAAACTTTTTCTGCCATCTCTTCTACCCATTTTTTCCCATCAACTTCCATTCACCTACTTCATCCCAAAAAATATTGATTTTGATACCAATTTCCATATAACGCTTCAAATGGTTCTATTTGTATACTGGAATGAAAAATATTATTATATTGAAAACTCCACCAAAGAAAGTTGTTGATCCCAACTTCCTTGATAATCCATTGAACAACAATATATCATATCCTCTACGGTCTGAATTGTTCATTTATAATAACCTTCTAGTTGAGGATGAGAACCTGTATCAATGTTTAATTCAGTATCCAAGGACTTATAAAGGCCTTTCCAAAATTATGAAGCAAACCTGTGTTCACAATTAGATACAATGGAGAGGAAAACATCATGTATCCTAATTATCTATTTAATATAAAATTGAGAAAGTTTGTTTAAATACATAGTATCTTGAATACGAAGAAAATGTGTAGATTTAGTCAATCTATCAACAATAACCCAATTGGTATTCTTACCTCGAGATGTCCTTGGTAATCCCACTATGAAATTCATAGACACACTTTCCTGTTTCCACTATGGCATTGAAAAAGGATGAAGTATCCCTTTTAGTAAATGCCACTCTAATTTAACCTATTGTCAAATAGAATATCTCTACATAAATTCAGAAATATCTATTTTTCATTCCATCACACCAGTAATACTCTCAAAGATCTTTGTACATATTAGTGCTTCTAGGTTTTGATAAAAACAAAGAACTATGGGCTTCATATAACAACTATTTATTCAACTATGAATCACAAGGAACACGTAATCTATTTCTAAACCTAAAAATATAGTCATTATCAAAATTAAATTTAGGTAACTTACCCTTCTGAACAAATTCTACCATTTATTGTAACCCACTATCTTTTTTATGTGCTTTCTTAATTCTATTTGATAGAGAAGATTTCACTTCCACCTAAAACAAAAAATAGGAATTCCGTGTACCAACAACTTACCATCCAAAATTCACCAAATCAAAAACAAAGGATCTCAATCCAAATGTATGATGGTCAATGTAGCATTACTTGTTCGACTCAAATCTTTATCCACTTTATTTTCCTTTACTAGATGGTAATGAATGGTTCAATAATAATCCTTTATTAATTCTATACACCACCTCATTCTTTGGCATAATTATTTCTGAGTTAATATATACTTCAAAATTTTATGATCAGTATATATTTGACACTTTATTCCATAGAAATTATTCCTCCAAATTTTTAATGCAAAGAAAATGTCAACTAATTCCAAATATTGTTTATTGTAATTTATTTCAGGTGGTTTCAACTGATGTGAAGAATAATCAATTACCTGATCATTTTTCATTAGGACACAACCATGTCCTTTCAGTGATTCATCACTATAGATAACAAATCCACAATTCCTAAAAGGTTGGGCCAAACCTAGATCATTTAATAATATTGTTTTCAATTCCTGAAAATAATCATCAAATTCTTTTTTCCAAATGAACATAACTCACTTATGTTTCAGCTTAGTTTGTGGGATAGACATCTGAAAAAAGATTTCCAAAAACCTTTGGTAAAAACCCACTAATCGAAGAATACTACAAATCTCTATGATATTGGTAGCTCTTGGATACTCTTCAACAACAATTATTTTTTAAGGGTCAATAGTCATGCCATATTTAAATATAATTTTACAAATGGATTAAGTTTTTTTCAAACAAAATTCAATCTTACTAAACATTCAATATAGATTCATTTCTTTTTTGGTTTGCAAAACAATACTAAAGTGACATTCATGTTCTGCATGGATGTTAGAATATACTGAAATTCCATCTATAAAAACAACCAAAAACTGATAAAAATATGATTAATGAACTTATTCATTATATTCATTAATATATAAGGTGAATTAGATAACCCTAAGGGCATAACTACAAACTCATAATGGCCATATCTCTTTTGGAATGTTGTTTTGGGAATGTCTACCTCCTCCACCTTAAGTTGATGGTACCCAGAACACAAATAAATCATTAAAAAATACTAAGATCCCTATATATGATCAAATAAGTCATCAATATGAAGAAACATATACATGTTCTTAATAGTGATGTTTTTTAAAGCTCTATAATCAATACATAGTCTCATAAAACCATATTTATTTTTCACAAATAAAACCATATCACCCCATGGTGTAGTACTAGGTCAAATGAAACCCTTATCATATAATTCATGAAACTATTTTTTAATTAAACTAATTATACTTGATCAATTCAATAAAGGGGTTTAGACATAGGCTTTTCATCAGGCACTAAATCAAAAATAAATTCAACCTCTCGATTGGGAACAATACCAAGCAATTTATCATGGAAAACATTTATGAATTCATTCACAACTGTAATGTCACTAATCAAAACTATCTCTTTCTTTTTAAAAACATGAGCTAGATAACATTCACTACCATGTATAATCAATCATTCTTCTTCTTTGTATGTTATAAAAGGTTTGAAATTATTGAATAAAAAATTCATGGATTTAAAATATATTTTATCATGATAAATTAAAATCCAATCAATACCTAAAATGATATAAAATTTAATTATGGGATGTTCACAAAGAATTATAGGAAATACTATACCACTAATAATAATAGGTAGAAACATATAAATCTCAGATTTTGGAATTCATCTTCCCATATTTTTACCAAAAGATCTATATCACAATCATGAGGTTTTATTTCCAATTTACATGCAATGCTCTCAGAAATGAAGGAATGTGATGATCCAGAGTCAAATAGAGTTCTGGAATATATTGAAAAAATTAGTAACATACATTTCACCACAACATTTGATGGCCCCAAATAAATCGTATTACTAGAAAAAGATTTTTCCATACCCTTCTGTTTATAATCTTACTGGTTTCCACCCCAGGTAATCAACTTTGGACACACATTGTCATAATTTCCTATCTCATTGCAACTATAACATCTTACTAATGGTTTTTCATTTCATTCCTGATCATATTAATTACAGTTACGAGAAATATGACTAGTCTTAACCCATGGTATATACTTCTTAGACATTGAGATGCATTCTCTATGATATTTTTACCACACTTCTCCAAATTTGGAAATTTGGTTTTTTACTTCTTTCTTCTTTGATTAATTCATTCCAATTTAATACCAACTAGATAAATTCTTTTTTTTCTCTCATGGAACTCATTCTCATAAAAAAACTCCATTTCTACCTTCTCTACACATCAGAAAATTTTCTCATAGATTTTAAATGCACGAGAATCTCACACCATTCGATATTTCCGCTTTAATCCTAGGTAAAATTGATTTATCTTACTATCAATATCACTGATAAAATTTTGGACATATGTTGATGAACATGTGAAATTTTATTCATCTACAACCAAAAAATATTCCTCATTTTGTCTCAATTCCCAGAATTTCATTTCCATACTATATAAAATAGCTATAGAAAAATATTTTTGAAGGAATATATTTGTAAATTCATCCCATTAAATGGAATCAATCCCTTCACTTTCTCTGATATTTTTAATCATTTACCACCACAAATCAGTTTCACCTTAAAAATTATAAACAGAAAGATTATCCTTTTGATTGTCAAAACATCCCATTACATAAAAATCCATTTTCAGTTATTTAATCCACCATTAATATTTCACAGGTTTAGATGATCCTATGAATAATGAAGGAAATTTACACATGAAATACTCATTGGTCAACATATTCATATTCAATTGTTCTGGTTGATCTCATGCATGTACACTCCCACCATTTATCACCCAAGTCAAATGATCTATCACAAAAAAAATAACTATTCTGTTCTGATTATATAACAACCCTGATTTTATTACACACTAACACATGATTTATTACAAAAACTCTTAACTTGATACAACATGGAATATTGATAGGTCTAGTGTATTTGGGGATTTAGAAAATTACATAACAACTTAAAACATGAAACTCAACATATTTATTGAAAAAATTCTTTACATGACCACTACATTCCCTCATACATTGCATAGTATGGTATAACCTGAGGACATGAATAAGAAAAGGGTGAGCTATAAATATTAGTAAGGGAATAAAAATGTAATAACAGGAGAAATATAATACATATTAGAAAATAGGAATATCAATGGAGCACAAGAGAAACAAGAACATAAAGGCATGATAAAGCATGAGAATCATAACATTGAGACGAGGCAACAACACTTAACATGGAATTATCATGATCCAAAGATCATTGCACATGAAGCATGAGTAAACCCTCATTGCACATGAATAAGCATGAGTAAACAATCATTGCACATGATGTATCATGATACTACACTTTACCCAATGAATCAGAGCGCTATTAGGGAGCACCCTTCTTACACATTTCATTTCATGCATAAGTGTGCCACATAGATCATATAACATGGAATCAATCAACAGAATAAGTTATTACACGATTGAGGAATGTGGAATAAATACATTAATTTACCATTCAATATGTATATGTTCATAAAGGTGAAAACCATTTATAGAGACATGGGTATGGTATTCACTACACAATGATCTTGGCTTGGAAAAACACGATGTAATTTTGGCACCATAACGATGTGACATAGGAATTCATAAAAATGGTTGATGAGAGAGAAATGAGTGTCTCATGATATGTAATTGAAATGGACAGTAAGGGTCTCATATATATTCATTTTCTAACAAAATTAATGGAATTTAGATATGTAATACAAAATAATTGCTTGAATGTAAATGAAGAGAGAGAATTTTCTTTCGGAATTTCAGTATGGTAATGGGTGTACATGAGAGGCATTAATGAGAGGGAAAAGGGATATATAATTATTCAAACATGAGTATGGAAATATGGGGGAGGTGAAAAATTATACCCCAACATTTTTAATTAAAAAAAAGGATATAACAATATAAAGTCACTTGGAAAAAAATTTGAATGGATGAAATCCCTTACTTGGAAGTGTGATCCCAATGGATTGGGAGAGGCATGAGAGTTGCCTCTTGGGAGGTTTGGGTGCCTTGGGAGGATTATAGAGAGAGGTGTTAAGGGGTTGAACGAACTCCAAAGGCTTTGATTGAAGAGGAAGCAAGATCATGGGTGGGATTATATAGGAAATGAGAGGGAATTCTTTATTATTTACGTTTGGGACACCACACATTAAACTAATAAAAAACACAAAAGAGACCTTGGTTTTTTCCCATGGTTTTTGCAAAAGGGGAGTGGAATGAAATATTTTATAAGTACAATGGACGAAATTCTTAAAATAATGTGGTTACTTATGTGGAGGTGAGTCACACTCTCAAGGAAAACAATTTAAAAGGATAAAATGTTTTATAAGTCTTCAAGGGTCCACTAAAGCTATGTAAAATAAATAAATCAAACATAAAATCACATTATTTTAATTTTAAAACAAATATTGGATGAAGATAATGTTTATAGTATTTTATTACTTCACCATTGGGTCATTATCATGTCATAAAACACATTATATATTTAAACGGTGTTTAATTTTTACCCTAGAATTTGACTGTCAAAAAATTATGAAACATTCCCCATTGGATAATTTCAACATCATGATTCCAAGATTAATATTCATTTTATATAAATAATTTTATAAATATGTGAATTTTTAACTTTTAAAATAAATACCATCATTTATCGAAAATTAATGTGTTTTGACAAAAACAACTTTCAAACCATAATAAAAATTAAAATTGCATTCATAAAATTAAATGTTCATTTATATTTAATAAAAAATTAATTTAATAATAATAAAAAAATTATAAAAATATTATTTAATTCAAAAATCCATTAATTCATCAAAATAGTTTTTTTAGTGGAATATTAACAAAATACTCTTTGTGCTATAAAAACTATTTACAATGTAACAATAATGAAAAGAATTTATAATCTCTATACTAGAATAATGTACATATTCATAAAACTAGGGTCTTATTACAAAACCCCATAAAACACTTTCATAAGACTTTATGGTATGGTGCACGGTGGCTGCAGACTCTTTGGGTGGCTCAGATAACATTGCTCGAGTGGTAATCTCTATCAACTTCCAATTCTCTCTTATGAGGTTCTTCTTGATCTTAATGTATTCAAGCTCAAATTGGTCTTTGTCAATAGTGAATGCCAATGATCCCACCTCCATTCCATGCTCTAAAAAATGGGATTTTTATGGGGAAAGTCTACTAGATAAGGCCATCACTTCCATTATCTGGGTAAATTGGATTTGGTAAAGCCCTCTATTTATACTAATCATGTGATCACAGTTCAATGATTATATTAGCAACGGTCACAATGCATTACGATATCTTAAAATCCAATACATAAATCCAAATAATTTCATATGTTTTACATAACCATAAGAAGTCATTAAAATAGTTTAAGATGAATTTTCATTAATAAATCATTGGAGCATTACAATCTTCCCCCCATAAAAAAAATTATGTCCTCACAATTTGAATAAATACAAAAAGAACTCTAAAATTTAAACACAGATTAGGGTTGGTTACCCCCAACCATTAAGCATTCCCCAAACCTCATTTTTACCTCGATCACAGAGAGTGAGGGTCCACATAGTGCAACAATGCCTCAACCCACATTCAAAGTCTTCCACTAACTTAATCTAGACACAGTTTGTGCAAAAAGGACTATACCAATGGAATATATGATGCAATTTTTTTTAAAAAAATTTCTAACATATAGTTTCAAAACATCACCATGTATCGGGTTTTTTTACAATAGTCTGACAGAGTCTGATTTAAATTTTTTGAAATGTTTATTTTCCAATATGTTATCTAAGTTTCCAAAAGGATTTAAAGACAAGACTATATATATAGGATTCTTGGAGGTCTCCCTCTTTCGTAGCTATTCTAAAATCAAATAGTGCATCACACTCTCTATGTAGTGTGAAATATTGGAAAATACCCTAATTTTACCTCCCTAGTCTTTATAGGTGGTAGAGTTGGGAGCTTAATATTTTATCATAGGTGAGCCATGATCTCTGATGATTCCGTCTTATAGAGGAGGCGTTTGATATATTGTAGAGCGTTTTGAAAGAAAGTTGGACATTGGAAAAGGTTTTGATGCTATGAGAGCTTAACTTCGCAATAATTATAGCAGGTAAGTCATTAGGAGGGGACAAGTGTGTCATATGAGTGTCTTCCCCTTCCATCTCGAAACTATCCATTATCCTGCTGACAAAGAATATCAGATTTTGAGTTACCCTCTAGTCATGATAAAATTGTGATATTAAACTACTTGAAGTATAATGATTTATTATTCCTTAATGAAAGGAATGTTTGGGGTAACACATAAACTGTAATCCAAGGACAAAATAGATGACTTATAAATTAATTTTATTTCCTAAACTTATGAATCTATAAGCTTCAATCTATGTTATCCATGATCTATTTTCTAACATATATTATTAGAGGATTTTTTTTAATTCTCTTAATAATGGTTCATAGTAAGCTTGTTAATTTACTAAAGCATATTCTCTGGGAGTGTCATAACCAAATGTGAAGCAAGGCCCATTGTTGGGTCAAGCCTGAAACTCTTTTTTGGGGTTTTCACCCCTAGGTACATATGTTCCAGAGTAGCCTCTACCTTCTCGTATCTAGACAGGGATGTATTTTCATGATAAAACACTTACTCAATACCCACCAATACATTGGGATGTTTTTATTATACTTATTCTTGTCTCTAAGGATTCACTAGTATTTCTAATCCTAATCCAAAAAATAACTAAACCTGTCCTCTGATACCAACTATAACAACCTTATTATTTATTACACATTTAAAAACGATTTAATACATAAAATAATCACTTGATACAACTTGGAAGATCTATAGGTATAGTGTATTTTTGGATTAAGAACATTACATAACAACTAAAACATGAAACACAATATATTTACTGAAAACTCCCATTACATGACCACTATATTCCCTCATACTTAGCATTGTATGGGATAACCTGAGGACATGCATAAGAATTGGATGATCTATAAATCCCATTAAGGGAATGAAAATGGAATAACATGAGGAATATAATACATGTTAGAAAATAATTATATTAATTGAGCATAAGAGAAACATGAACATAATGGGATGATAAACCATGATAATCATAACATGGAGATGTGGCAACAACACTTAACATGGAATTAGCATGAGCTAAGGCTCCTTGCATATGGGGCATGAGTAAAACCTCATAGAACATTAAACATGAGTAAACCCTCATATAAATTGAATTATCATGAGTCAACACTAATTGCACATGTAATATCATGATACTATACTTTACCCAACTCATTGGAGAGCTATTAGGGCACACCCTTCTTAATCATTTTATTTCAAGCATAAGTGTGCAACATGGATCATATACCATGGAATCAATCAACACAATATGTTACTCAATGATTAAGTAATGTTAAATAAATACATTACATTACCATTCAACATGTATAAGTTAATAAAGGTTAATACCATTGATAGAGACATGTGTATGCTATTCACTACACAATGATATTGGCTATGAAAAACGCGGTCAAATTTTGGTAGCATAACAACCTGAAATAGGAATTCATAAAAATGGTTGATGAGAGAGAAATTGGTGTATCATCATATGTAAATGAAATGGACAGTAAGGGGTCATATAGATACATTTCACATCAAATGTGATGGAATTTAGATACATAATACAAAAATAATTGTTTGAATGTCTATGAGAGAAGAGAAATTCCTTAGTGAATTTTGGCATGGTAATAGGTGTACATGGGAGTCATTAATGAGAGATAAAGGGGATCTATCATTATTAATACTTGAAGAGATATTTATAGTGGAGGTTTGAAATCATACCCCAACATTTGTAATTTAACGAAAATGGATATAACTATATAAATAAACTTGGACAAAAATTTGAAAGGAAGAAATCCCTTACTTGGAAGTGTGATACCAATGGCTTGGGAGGGGCTTGAGAGAGGCTACATGGGTTCTTGGGGACCCATTGTAGGTTTATAGAGAGAGGAGGGAAGGGGTTGGACGAACTCAGAAGGCTTTGAGTGAAGAGGAAGTGGGAGCTTGGGTGGGTTTATATAGGAAATGAGAGGTAATTCTTTATTATTTAGTTTTGGGACACCCTACATTAAACTAATCAAAAACAAAAACAATCCCATGTTTTTTGTAACATCACAAATAAATGAAGAATATCAAATTTTCATATTTATTAAAATTTGTGATTTAAATATTAATTTTACTTTAAATTGGTTACTATGTTCGATAGCGTACCTGATACGCAACAATGTGTTTCTTTGAAATCTTACGTTGCACACTAATAATATAATATTATTATTTTAAATGGTAGTTAAATCCTAGTTGTTGTATTTTAAGGAGTGAAAAAAACTAACTAAAATATGATTATACATGTTTGTTAAATTTATTTACATTTATCCAATCAATGTTAGAGGCTTAAATTGTGAATGAATTTAATTTTAAGCATAATTTACATTAAAAAGCCGATTTACCACCTTTTAATGGAGAACCCTAATTAAATCTAATTTTGGTCACTTTAATACATTCTATTCGACAAAATAAAATCGTTCCTTAGAATAGGGACATCAAAATTTATTTTGTGTAAATTTTTGGAATTTTTCTGATAAAGTTCATTTTCTAATAAATAGTGAAAATATTGTATTTTAATTAAAAAGTTCCTTTTAATCTAATTCATTTATATGGTAATATTATATTTTTAATTGGTTTTAATGTTTAATTATATTAAATTTTTACCATTTAATCCAATTTTGGTCCTTGGATTTAATTTCACTTTGAAATTGGACTTAAACAAGTATGAATCTTTTGATTGTTATTGTTTCTTAAAAACACGCTATTTGTTTTGATAACATGAATTAATTTTAAAATTAATTAATTCCACTTATATTTTTTGAATTTTCAAATATAGATATCATTTTTTAATTTCTAATATCAAATATATCTTAGGATGAATTTTTGGTATTTTTCTGAAAAACTTCAATTTTTTAGGAATAGTGAAACAACTTATTAGTAATTAGAAAAACTGACATTTTCATTTAAATGAAAATTTACCACTTCTGGGATTGAATTTTTAAAATCCAACATATATGGTTGTTATCAAGAACTAAAATTTGTTTCAAGAAGTTGAAAATAATTTTTTGTGAATAGTAACTTTTGACTTTTATTTATCGCGGTTAATGTTTAATAGGTAATTCAATATAAAAAGAATATTATAATAATTCAAAATTAACTTAACACTTGTCCAAACCTTATTGGTTGAGTCATTTAAGACCATGGTCATATTTGGTTCTAATTTGGGATCTCATTGAGCCACTTGGGAGTGATAATGACAATTTAGATTATTTTACTTAAAGTAATGGCAAAAATGACAAAAGCAAATATCGTTTAGTGAATTATTTTTTATAAGGGGTTATATAAATTATAATTTTGACTATAAATATTAATTGGACAGATAAAATGATTTCACATATCATGGTATTTTTGTTTTAATTTTTAGACATCAAATAATTTAAATTATTTATAACACAATAATGATGCAGTGTGTACCTCATTAATAAATCATTTAAATAAATAAGATTATAATGATTAAACTATTATCCAAAACCGGTCCAATTCCTATTGGATGACTTTATATCGACCATGAGTCATTTTATTCTAGACTATAATGATGTTTGGACCATTATTAACTGAATATAATTATATAATAAAATAATATTTTCACACTTTCCTAAGGAGCCCCTCCCCCCTTATAAAAGGAGACCACTTCTAAACAATTCCTCACACCTATCAAGCTTTTTGGCTCATACAAACTCTACCCAATTAAGCTCCCTAAATCCCTATTCTCCTCCTAAAAGCCATACCTTAGGTAGAAGGCTCTTCAAAAAACCCTTTTGGTTCAAACAAAAGGGATTTACCCAAATTAAAGGTAATCGTTTCTCTTAAAAAAATTTCATTTATTTTACTTATCCAACCCCTAAACTATTTTAATTACATTATTTTGTAACAAAAAAAGTATCATAAATATAGTAGGATGTTTTTATAGGAAGGATTCAAAATACACTTACACACACCTCCATCTAATGGGTGAAGAACATGATGTTTCTGTGGATGGAAAACTAACACCTCACGAAACGATGATTATTCGATTATCTCCTACCGCCTCTCATGGTGGCCATTATGAAAGAACTGTATTTATATATGATATAAATTATTATTTTTTATTTATGATTATGAAATTTCCATTTATAGCATACATTTATGATTTCCATTATGGGTAAACGCGATAATTTCATTTGAGGAAGTGCGGACTACCGCCCCCTCAAGGTGATCTGACTCGTTCATACCATATGTGGTATGTATAAAGGATAGATTTAATGATATTATATATGATAAAATACTGGAATTATAATAGTACTATATATCATTATGTTTTAATTCCATTAAATATGAAATAGAAATGGAAGTAGCATTCATGCGTACGTACAACTTACGATCTCCATGAACGGTGCATTTCATTTCTTACCTCTAAATGTTATGTACTATTATTTATACTAGTATATAATAGATATATAAAATATATATGATATCTAAATCATGATTATAATTATGGATATAATTTACTATTGACAACATGGACAACTTATAAATATAAGGTGTTCATTTTTTACTCAAGTACCAAATATCGACAAAACGGCCATTATTAACTTAAATGATTATGTAATGTTTATAACAAGGTAATAATTTATATAAAAGGAATTATAAACTTGAAAAATGTTCTTAATAAAGTATAAATTAACTTTAGTCTATTATTCAAAAGATTAAAGAACTATCGAATCAAGTCAGACACGAGGTAAGGGATTTTGTTATCTCACTTTTAATTTCGTGAGATTTCCATTATTCGCCACTTATTAATTGCTTGTGTTGTATTGTGTACAGCCATTTGATATATTTTTTCTTGATTCTGATAATATTCATGGTTTTTTATTCATTTTGTGGTTATTAACTTTTGGTTATACGACTCAATTGATTACAAAGAAGTAAGGGTTTTTCATCTCACTTTTATTCCTGTGAGATTCATACTATATTGGCCACTATTTCCTTTTGTGTGGTGTATGTACTACCCATTATTGTACTCTTTGTGTAATATAATTTCATTTATTAGTATTTAAATTTTCATTTTATGATCCTTCTTTCATTTGGCGTATGTTTTTTATGTTACCAAATCGGTAAAGGAATTTTTCTTCCTCCTCTTTTTTAAAGACTTCTTTTTTTATGTCTTTTAATTTACATATTATTATGTTGGGATATGTTCTTCTATATCCTTATTGTTTAAAATATATGTAAAAATTATGAGATACCCTTTTATATCATCAACTCATTTTATGAATTTTAAACTGACGTCGTTAGGCTGTCAAATTTTTACAAGGGAGTTTCTTAACCCAATTTCAATTCTTTGGGTTCAACTTGTACTTCTTGAATATGTCATCCTATGAATATGTGTGAATGACCTATGATTTATTTACACATAATATCCACTTATATTGGGTGTATTTATATTTTTCACACATAATTATGTGATTTATTTATCCTTAATTCAAGGATACCATCTTTATAAGGGATTTCATCTCAATTTACATTTCCATTGAGAATTCATTTTTGTTATGCACCAATTCACTCTTACAAGGTGTATATACTGTCCATTGACATATTATATCATGAATCCCTTTATTATCATGATATTATAATGTTCTGATTAAATATTATTCCTTAAATATTTGTATTCAATTGTCACTCTTTTTGTTAGAAAAACTCTTTAACTAAAATATAATTTTAAGTGTTTTAAAGATTTATTCTTCTAAATATTTCTCCTTAATGTCCATGTTTTCAAAATGGGTTTAAGGATTTTTTTTATAGGGACACTAATGTTTTCAAATGATAATTCATTTAAAATATTCAAAGTGGTATGAAACACTTTGATTCAAAAATCTCTTTTAAAATGGTTTATGAAAATGGATTGATTATTTAAATATATTGAAATATCTTCTTGTGACTTCAAATGAAATGTTATTAGTGAAATGTTTATATTTGAAATATTTTATGTGTTGTGATGGTACGTGTACATTTGACAGGTGGTTACATGATAAACCATATGACTGGTGGTTTCGTGAATACCCGGACGAGTGGTTACGTTATGACATCAAATGCATTGTGTATGGAAGTTGGTCGTATCACAATTCCATTTTGTGATATGTGTGGAAGTCGACCGTAAGGTTATTCCATTTAAGTATGTTTATTTCCCATGTTACTTTTATATGTTTTGTGTTCATTATATAGGTTTTATGGTAATCTTTTAGTTTCAAAAGGGTAAGTAGCGATCTTTTATTCAGTGAAGAGTTTATACTACTTCATAAAGGTGAAAAGTATTACTTATGTTAAAGTATCCATGATTTACTTGTTGTTTTGAAGAAATAACATTTTTCCTTCTTTGTGTATCCCTTACTGAGATTTTTATGCTCATCCCAAGATTTTTTTAAATTTTTTTAACAGAAAATAATGTGGAATAGGGTCAAGTATGGGATCAAAGAAAATTCATGCTCACTTAAACATGGAATTAGACATGCCTCTTTTTTTCAAGCGTTTTTATTTTGTGAATAAATGGAAACTGAGTAGGAGTGTCTACTTTTCATTTTAGAGTTTTAATATTTTGAGATGTAAGAGTTATGTCCTAATTCTCCAAAACTCTAAACTGAAAAAGATCCTCAATGTTAATTATTCATTTAATTCAATATTGTGTAAGGTTTTAAGGCTGTGTGCTTATAGTTGGTATCCGAGGTCGGTTTAGATAACTTTAGAGGTTAGGGTGTTAGCTAAGCATAAGTGACATAACCATAATGGTTTGAATATTAGAAAGAGTCATAGTTACTTTGAATGAGTTTAAGGTAACATGAATATGTATTTACCCACCTCATAAGATATTATATGGTGATTTTACTGATATACTAACACTGACCTTTTTGGTTTTAGTAAATGGATGGATCTAGTAGGAACCAAAGTAACAGTGGATGTGAAGAAATCTGTGACAATTTTATAAATGATAAACTGAATGAAATGAGAGATGAAATGATAACTCTTGTGGTTATTCTCAACCAACTATCTAGAGTCATGATTGAAAACATGAACCTTGGTGATTTTTATAAGGCATCGTATATGCGAGAAAAAAATCCATACGAAATTTCAGGTAATAATCATGAAGGTAAGTATGTTCAAAAACCTATGTGTCAAGGATGTGGAAAGAAACACCTTGGAAAATTATTCAAAGGGATGGGAAGATGTTATAGATGTGGTAATGAAGTTCATAAATAAAGAACCTTCCATCAATAAAGGAAACATCCAGTTGACTCTAGGAACGGGAAAGAAGTAATTTTTGAGGGATCAAATGAATATTTTAAATGTGGTGTGCATGGTCATTATACAAACAGATATCCTGTGAAGATGTTTTGGGAATGGGATCACCAGGATCGTAAAAATATTTTTTACCAATACCTAATGCCATTCCGATTGAGGATGAAGAAACTGAAAATGACTAATGAAAGGTATGGATTATTTCTTAACATATGTTTTGATATTATTGAATCTTAGGATATGATTCATGATTCTATTTGTAGGAAATAAGTATTGCAGAATAAGTTGAAAAGGAATGGTTAATGGATCATGAATAATGTTGAACGAGTAAGAAGTCAACATATAAGGGATTCAAGAGTTATGGTAGATTTTAGGATGGTGAAATGCTTAAAATTATTAAGGCTCTTTTGATGATGGGAATTACATTAGAATAATTTTTTTTGTATGTGTAACCCTGAAGTTTGATATATGAAAATTTTGTTCAAGGAATAATTTTTTGTGTGGATATAGTTATAAAGAACCATTTGGGTATATATGATCCTTTAATTTGAGGAAATTATAGGTTAATACATTATTGGGATACAAAATGAAAGTTATTAGAAAACCTTCATGGTTAAAATATGTTGTGGTTATTTTTGATAAATTTTTATCTTTTTGGGAATGTTATAAAATTATATATATTTTGAAAAGGGATAACATACAGACCGTGTGACAACCCATCGCATCGGACGAAGCTGCAAGAATCGAACCCACAACCCAAGTGTTACTGGTATTTATCGCCTACCACTGGACTACGTGAAGTCCCTAGTTGGTTTGAATAATTATTATTAGTTAGATTATTTTATGAATTAATTTTAAGTTGATCTTGGGTTATCTATGGAAATGATTAACCTATCAGGGAGGATATTTGATTAGGTTAATTACTTTTCAATATAAGACTTTAAGAGTAACTGATGTTATTTGGAGATAAATGTTAAGATTTATCTTGGAAGACAATGTGATTAAATCCTTTAGAGATTTGGGTTTAAATATTAGTTTGGATTACTTTGAAGAATTTTATGGATATCTGTTTATTAAATGGTCTTTTATGAACTTTGGGTTTTGTTGAAAAAAATTAGAGATTAAGAGTAGTTTTTCTTTTGGTAAAAGATTATCCTTTTTTGGGGATTATCTTATCTTGTACAAACCATTTTAATTTTGGTTAAGGTCTAAAGACATTGGAAATATATAGTTCATCTTTTTTTGATTATGTGATTCTCTTGAAGTTGATTATATCACTCTTAATGTGTAAATAAAAGTCATCCTAAATACTCATTGTTTGGCGAAAATATGAGTTTCTGTTAGAAATATAGTAAAAGATGAATGTATACATGAAACTTAAGTATATATCATTATGTTTTTAGTTAATCTTATAAATAAATTCCTCAATGAAAAGTAACTTAAAACAAAAACCATGTCTATTAACTTTTCCTACTGGGGAATCAAAGATGGTTTAACCCATCACAAGTTTGTGAATTTCTGGTGGTTAACTTTCTCCAAAACATGTTTTCTATCTCTCTCCATCAGAAATTGAAGGTTCGTTTTCTCCTCCATATCCATTCTTTCATGGAATACTTTTATCTATTGTATAGGTTAACCTATTTACTTCTCTTCCTTTATTTTAAAGTGATAGTTTTATTTACACTTTTTTTGATGTGGGGCTTTCAATGAAGTTCCCGAGCCCAATTTTTAAAATGCGAGGACGCAATTCAGAAAAGGGGAGAAGGATGTAACATCCTGGATAAATAAAGAATATGAAATTTTCATATTTATTAATATTTTTTAATTAAATATTAATTTTACTTTAAATGGGTTGTTATGTTCGATAGCGTACCTGATACGCAACAACGGGTTTCTTTGAAATCTTACGTCGCACACTAATAATATAATAATAATATTTTAAATATTAGTTAACTCCTAGTCATTGTATTGGTATAAGTGAACACAACTAACTAAAATATTATTATAGATGTTTGTTAAATGTATTTACATTTATCCAATAAATTTTAGAGGCTTAAAATGTGAATGAATCTAATTTTAAGCATAATTTACATTAAAAGACTGATTTACCACCTTTTAATGGAGAACCATCATTAAATATAATTTGGTCAATTTAATATATTCTATTTGACCAAATTAAATATTTATTTAGAACGGGGACATCAAAATTTACTTTGTATAAATTTTTGGAATTTTTCTAATGAAGTTCATTTTCTAATGAATAATGAAAATATTGTATTTTAATTCAAAATTTCCTTTTAATCTAATTAATTTATATGGATAGATTATCTTTTTAAATGGTTTTAATGTTTAATTAGAATATATTTTTTCCATCTAATTCAATTTTGGTTATTGGAGTTAATTTCACTTTGAAATTGGACTTAAACAAGTCTCAATCTTTTGATAGTTATTGTTTCTTAAAAACACGCTATTTGTTTTGATAACGGGAATTAATTTTAAAATTAATTAATTACACTTCTATGTTTTTAATTTTCTAAAATAGAAATCATATTTTAATTCGGCGTATCAAATATATCTTAGGCTTAATTTTTGGTATTTTTCTAAAAAACATAAATTTTTGATGAATAGTGAAACCACTAAGTAGTAGTTAAAAAAACTGACGTTTTCATTTAAAGGAATTTTTTCCACGTCTGTGAATTGAATTTATAAAATAAAACAACCATGGTTGTTATCAAGAACTAAAATTTGGTTCAATTAGATGAAAATAATTTTTAGTGAATAGTAGCTTTTGACTTTTATTTACCGCGGTTAAAGGTAAATAGGTAATTCAAGGTAAAACAATATTATAATAATTCAAAATTACTTTTAAACTTGTCCGAAGCATATTGGATGAGTCATTTACAACCATGGGCATATTTGGGTCGATTTTGGGACCCCATTGAGCCACATGGGAGTGATAATGACAATATATATTAATTAACTTAAAGTAAAGGAAAAAATGACAAAAGAAAATATCGTTTAGTAAATTAATTTTTAGAAGGGGTTATGTAAATTATCTCCTCGACTATAAATATTCATTTGAAATCTGAAAAGATTTCCTATATCATGGTATTTGTTTTATAATTTTTATACATCATATAATTTAAATTATTTATGACACAATAATGATACAGTGTTTACCTCATTAATAAATCATTTAAATAAATAAGATTATAATGATTAAAATATTATCAAATACCTGTGAAATTCCTATTGGATGATTTTATTTTGACCATGAGTCATCCTATCTTCAAATATAATGGTTTTTGGACCATTAGAAACTGCATATCATTATATACCAAAATAATGTTTTCACACTTTCCTAAAGTGCCCCTCCTCCTCCTTATAAAAGGATACCACTTCTAAACAATTCCTCACACCTATCAACCATTCCGTCTCTTCCAAAATCTGCCAAATTAATCTCTCTACATCACTCTACTCCTCCTAAAAGTTGTACCTTAGGCTTAAGGCACTTCAACAATCCCTTTTGGTTCAAACCAAAGGGAGTTACCCAAATTAAAGGTAACATTTTATCTTAAATTGTTTTATTTTATTTTACTTCTCCAACCCCTAAACTATTTGTATTACTTTATTTTGTAAAAAAACTAGTATCCTAAATATACTAGGATGTTTTATTGGAAGTATTATAACTAAACTTTCGCACACCTCCATCTAATGGGTGAAGAACATAATGTTTCTGTGGATGGAAAACTAACGCCTCACGAAACGATAATTGTTCGATTATCTCCTACCGCCTCTCATGGTGGCCATTATGATGGCACTGTATTCCTGTATGATATATATTATTTTTATATTTTCTGTATTCTTCTGTAATTTCCATTTATAGCATAACTTTATGGTTTCCATTATGGGTAAACACGATAATTTCATTTGAGAAAGTGCGGACAACCGCCCCCTCAAGGTGATATGACCCGTTCATACCATATGTGGTA
Organism: Viscum album; assembly: GCA_963277665.1. Taxonomy (NCBI): domain Eukaryota; kingdom Viridiplantae; phylum Streptophyta; class Magnoliopsida; order Santalales; family Viscaceae; genus Viscum; species Viscum album. Next base: position 529,691,074 of record OY728120.1, on the reverse strand, counting down.
AATATAAAGGATATATTTAATGATATTATATTTGATAAAATTCTGGAATTATAATAATAATATGTAACATTATGTTTTAATTCAATTAAATCATGAAATAGAAATGGAAGTAGCGTTCATGCGTACGTACGACTTACCGTCTCCATGATCTGTTCTTTTCATTTCTTACCTCTAAATGTTATGTACTATTATAAATACATGTATATTCTGGATATATAAGATATATATGATATCTAAATTATGATTATCTTTCTGGATATAATGTAAAATTTACAACATGGACAACTTTTAAATATAAGGTTCTCATTTTTTAGTCAAGTACCAAATAATGACAAAAGGACCATTATTAACTTAAATGATTACATAATGTTTATAACACTGTAATAATTGATATAAAAGGAATTATAAACTTGAAAAAGGTTCTTCAGAAAGTATAAATTATCTTTATTTTATTTTTTAGGAGATTAAAGAATGATTGAGTCAAGTCGGACACAAGGTAAGGGATTTTCTTATCTCACTTTTAATTCCGTGATATTTCCATTGTTCGCCACTTATTCATTGCATGTGGTGTATTTTGTACAGCCATTTGATATATGTTTTCATGATTCTAATAATATTTATGGTATTATTTTATTAATTTTGTGGTTATTAACTTTTGGTTATACGACTCGATTGATTACAACGAAGTAAGGGTTTTTCATCTCACTTTTATTTCTGTGAGATTCATGGTATATTGGCCACCATTTCCTTTTGGGTGGTGTATTTACATCCCATGATTTTACTATTTGTGTAATATACTTTCATTTATGAGTATTTACATCTTCAGTATATGATCCTTCTTTCATGTGGCTTATGTTTTGTAAGTTACAAAATCTGTAAGAGAATCTTTCACCCTCCTCTTTTTTAAAGACTTCTTTTTGTTAAGTCTTTTAATTTACAACTTATTATGTTCATATATGTTCTTATATATCTTTATTTATGTAAACATTATGTAAAGTTATGAGATACCCTTTTTATTTCATCAACTCATTTTATGTATTTTAAAGTGACGTCATTAGGCTGTCGAATTTTTACAAGGGAATTTCTTAACCCAATTTCAATTCTTTGGGTTCAACTTGTTCTTCTTGAATATGTCATCATATGAATATTTGTGAATGACCTATGATTGTTTTGAACATAATATCCACTTATATTGTGTGTAATTATATTTGTCACACATAATTATGTTATTTATTTATCCTTAATTTAAGGATACCATCTTTGTAAGGGATTTCATCTCAATTTACATTTCCATTGAGACTTCATTGTTGTTATGCACCAATTCACTCTTATATGGTGTATATACTTTCCTTTTAAATATTATATCATTAATCCATTTATTCTCATGATATTATAAAGTTCTGATTAAATATTATTCGTTAAGTATTTTTATTCAAGCGTCTCCCTTTTTGATAGAAAAACTCTTTAACTAAAATATCGTTTTAAATGTTTTAAAGATTTATTTTCTAAATATTTATCCTTAATTTCCATGTTATCAAAATGGGTTTAAGTATTTATTTATATTAAAATTAATTTTTTCAAATGATAATTCAGTTAAAAGTATCAAAGTGGTAAGGGACACTTTGATTCAAAAATCTCTTTTTAGATGGTTTATGAAAATGGATTGATTATTTCAATATCTTGAAATTACTTCTTGTGACAACTAATGAAATTTTATTAGTGAAATATTTATATTTTCAATTTTTTATGTGTTTTGATGGTACTTGGGCATTTTACGGGTGGTTACGTGATGATCCATATGATGGGTGGTGCCATGAATAACAGGACGGGTGGTTACGTTATAACCTCCAATGCATTGGGTATAGAAGTCAGCCATGTGGCTATTCCATTTAGTGATATATGTTGAAGTCGACCATATGGTTATTACATTTAAGTATGTTTACGTCCCAAGTTACCATTATATGTTATTTGTTCTTTATATGGGTTTTATGGTAATCTTTTGGTTACAAAAGAGTAAGTAGTGATCTTTTATTTAGTGAAGAGTATTTACTACTTCATAAAGGTGAAGAGTATTACTTATGTTAAAGTATTAATGGTTTACTTGTTGTTTTGAAAAACTAATAGTTTTCCTTCTTTGTGTATCCCTTAATGAGATTTTTATGCTCATCCCATGTTTTTTTGAAATGTTTTTCACATGACATAATGTGAAATAGGGTCAAGTATGGGATCAAGGAAATGTCATGCTCTCTTAAACATGGAATTAGACATGAATCTTTTTTTTCAAGCATTTTTATTTTGTGAAAAAATGGAAACTGATTAGGAGTGTCTACTTTGTATTTTTGAGTTGTAATATTTTGAGATGTAATAGTTATGTCCCAATTCTCTAAAATTCTAAACCTGAAAAGATCCTCAATGTGAATTATTCATTTAATTCAAGATTAAGAAAGGTTTTAAGGTTGGGTCCTTATATTTTTTGCCCACGGTTTTTGACAAAGGGGTGTCGAAAATAGTATTTTATAATGATAATGGCCAAAATTCTAAAAATAAAATGGTTTCTTATGTAGAGGTGAGTCACACTATCCAGGAAACCAATTTAAACACTAAAAAGTTTTATAAGTCTTAAACGGTCCACTAAAGCTTTGTAAAATAAATCAAACAAGCATAAAATCACATTATTTAAATTTTAAAACATATATTGGTTGAAAATAATGTTTATAGTATTCTATAACATCACTGTTGGGTCATTATGATGTCATAAAACACATTATATATTTGAACAGTATTTAATTTTTACCCAAAAATTTGACTGTCTCAAAAAATTATGAAAAATTCACCGTTGGATAATTTTGATGTACTGATACCCAAAATAATATTCATTTTATATAAATAATAATCTAAATATGGTAATCTTTACTTTTAAAATAAAAACCGATATTTATCGAAAATTCACAGGTTTTGATCAAAACATATTTCAAAACATAATAAAAATTACAATTGCATTTACAAAATTATACAATAATTTATATTTAATCAAAAGTAATTTAATAATAATAATTATATTTTACTCAAATATTATTTAATAAAAAAATCCATTAATTCATCAAAATATATTTCTTAGTTGAATATGAACTAAAAATAATATGTATTCTTTATAATCTATTTACAAAGTGACAATAATAAAAAGAATGTATAATATCTATACAAGAATAGTGTTTATAATCATAATAATATGGTCTTATTACATAACACCTTAAAACACCTTCATAATATCGTAGGGTATGGTGTGCGATGGTGAGAGACTCTTGGGGTGGCTCAGATGACATTGCGCGAGCAATAATATTTATCAACTTCCACTTATCTCAATGGTGGCTCCGCTCAAGAATAACATATTAAATCTTGGATTGATCTAGGTTATGAGCGATGACCAATGACGCCACATCCTTTCTAAGCTCCGAATAATGGGCTTCGTATGGGGAAATACTACTGGATAAGGCCATCACTTCCATTTTCTATGTAAATTGGATTTGATAAAGCCCTATATTTATACTAATCATGTGATATCTGTTCAATGACTATATTAGAAAAGTTTACAATTCGTAGAGGTGTTTTAAAATCCAAAACATATAACCAAATAAGTGTATCCCTTTTACATAACCATAATAAGACATTAATATAGCCTAATATGAATTTTCCTTAATGAAATTTTGGGTCATTACAGTCTATAACCATCTCAAGATGAGGATTTGGAAGGTTATTTCCCTCTGTATACCTTCCTATCACAACTTCCATATTCCTTCTATGAAAAAACATTCTGAGCAAACTTATATTAGACCAAAAAACTTGGTAATCATCAAATGATTTATCAATTGTACCATAAAGTAATAATCTTCTACGTATATTCTATTAATAATATTCTAACTCCTAAAGTTTTCAAAACCGACCTCTGATACCAACTAAAAGTCCTCAAACATAAACTGTTACATAATCTTGTGCTAAGTTGATAATTTGACTATAATTCACATTGAGGATCTTTTTAGGAATAGGGATTTAGTGAATTAGGAATGAACACATACATTTCAGCTTTATTATTACAAATTAGACACCTCTACTCACTGTACAATTTTTTCATGAAACAAAATCATTTAAAAAGAAACATGGTTCATTCCACATTGAAACAACATGCATTTTCCTTGATCCCATCCTTGACTCAATTCATCTTTATGTTTGATGAAAAACACTTTAAAACAAGGTATGGGCATAAAAATATCATTAAGGGATACACAATAAAAGAAAACTATAAGTCTTGGGAAAACAATAAAACTATGAATTATTTATCATAAAATAAAACTTTTCACCTTTGTGAAGTAGTAAATACACTTCACTAACTATAAGGCCATTTCTTATCATTTTTGTAACCAAAATAACACAATGAACCCATAAAAAATGTATAAAATATAAATATAACTTGGAGAAAAAACATAAATAGAATAACGATACAGTTGACCTCCACACATATCACTAAATGGAATTTCCATATGATCGACATCCACAGCTAATGAATTGGAGGTTATAACATTACCACCCATCCATGGTTTATCACAGAACCACCTGTATTTGGTTTATCATATAACCTTACATATTTGATTAATCATGTAACCACCCATAAAATGTACAAATACCATTATATAATTATAAAAAATAAAACAAACATAACGGAAAAATAATATTTCCACATTGAAATCACAAGAGTCAATTTCATGATATTGATATAATCAATAATTTATCAAAATCATTTTCAATACCCAAATACCAAAAAGGGACATAGTATTTAATTTTCTTTCCAAAAACATAATGGATTTTAGCGGAATCCAAATATAAAATAATCGTTATGATGAAAGATGAGTCATTGACGCCACATACATTAAAAAATTCCATTTTTGTCATTTAGTCAAATTCTTCATATAAAAAACATTTCCTTTTAATGAAATTAAAAGTCAAAGGGATTTATTATGCAGCGTATAAAGAATTTGATGTATACATTAAAATATGCCTCAATGAAAGTATTTTTAGACGATGGAAATTACCTTGTGTTCGAATCATCATGTAAAATCGTTATATTCCTCAATAATAAACATAGGTTAATTTTTACTTCTGGAGAACATTTTTCCAGATTTTTATTCCGTTTATAAAAATTACATAATTATTTAAGCTTATTTTAAATGTTTTGTTGAAATCCAATACTTGTTTAAAAATGAAATTATTTTGAAATAAATTTTCTATGTAGTAAAAAGTATATCTTCTCTATAATGTTATTATACATGTATTTATAATATCAAAAATATTTGGATATATGAAATTAAATGCAATGTTTCTAAAGATGGGAGACAGTATGTATGTGAGAATTCTACTTTCATTTCATTATCAAATAATTGGTAAAATAATCAAATGATATAAATGTATATTATAAAACTAGTATTAAATTAATTCCATGTATATAAAATATTTTTAATATAACCATCCTTTATATGTTCCATGTAGAGAGTGAGAGAGTCAAATTGCTTTGAGGGTGAGGTAGTCCCCACATCCTCAAATGAAATTATATTATTTACACAACATGGAAAAAATAATGTTAAGTTATAAATAAAAATTATAAAATCACTTAGACAATATAAATATAATATACATGATATATAAATACAGTTCCACCTTAATTGCCACCATGAGAGGTGGTTAGTGAAAATTGAACAGTCATCGTTTTGTGAGGCAGTAGTTCGCCGTACACAGAAACAATGTGTTCTATATCCATTAAATGGAGGTTTGTCTGAGTTTAGTGTGAAACATTAGAAAAAAATTCCAAGTATATTTAGGATACTGGTTTTGTAATAAGATAATGTAATAATTAAAGGATATAGGGTTATTAAATGAAAATAAATAATAGGATCATGAGAGAAGACGCTACCTCAAAATCGTGTAAGTCATTTTGATTTGAGCCAAAAGGATTCATTGAGTTTCCTTATGACCAAGTTGAGGATTATAAGATGAATTGAGGCATTTTAGGAGATTATTTGAGTAGATTTTGGATGAGCCCAAGGTCATGAGATGTGTGAGTAAGTGGATAGAGGTGGTGGCCTTTTATAATATAGAGGAGGGCAACTTTAAGAATGTCTTGAAATATTATTTTATTAAAATTTAATTCTCAAATTATAATAGTTCCAAAGTGATGAATTTTAGGTATAAGATAATTATTGGTTGAAATCCACTCAAAAAATATGTTTTAAACATGTTCAGATAAAAAATATAACCTCATATTTTGTCTTTAACACTTCATTAAATAAATTAACTATTTCCATGTATTCTTGTATTTTTACATTATATGGTTAATATAGTTACTATAAAATTCCATGTGAACCAAAAGTTGATAATTAAGTAAATTTATGACATTATATAAGTTATTTTTCCAAATATAATATTTTTATGACTATTATATCATTTAATAATACATTATTTGTTTGAAAAACTCATTTTGGTCAATTTTGACACTATTTAGTAATTGAGTTTTTTTAAAGTAATAAAAAAATTATTTAATAGAAAAAAATATATTAAATTAAATATACCTTGTCATAATCATCCAATATAATCATGGATAGCATAAAAAGTTTCAAATAACATTTAGTTTAATATTTATAATATCATTTATTCTAGTCATTCATTAATTAGGTAATCACTGCATCATCATTGTGCAATAAATTAATTTATATATTTAATGTTAAAAAATTATAAATAAAATACCATTATGTAGTAAATATTATTATCATTCTGAAGACTATTTATAGTCAATGATTTCTATTATAAAATCCACCTTAAAATCGTTTAAATAAACAAATACATGATTATGTTATATTTCTCTTTACATTAAATTAATTATCATAACATGTCATTATCACTCCCTAGTGGCTCCAAGGGGTTAAAATATTAACCTTTGTATTCCTATGGTAATCCATATCCCATACAATAGAATTAGGATATGTGTTAGGGTAGTTTTATATTATTATAATATTATTTTTTACCCTTATTTACATGATATTCCCTCTATCCATGATAAATACAAATAATTAATGAAGATATTATTCATAATGTCCAAAAAATAAAGTTACAGATTTACACTTTTGGGACATTATGATTCAAATAAGGAATAAATTTTTCAAAATTCAAAACACATAAATTGTTGTAATTAATTTAAAATTAATTCCTACTCTCAAAACATAGAAGTAGGTTTTTATGAAATAACAAGTATCAAAAGATTGACATGTGTTTGTGTTTAAATGAAATGTTAAATTACCTATAAGGAAAAAAATTGGATTAAATTATAAAAACATAATCTAATTACACTTTAAAACCAATTAAAAATAAAATCTAACTATATAAATAAATTATATGGAATGGTAATTTTGAATTAAAATGCTGTAATATTCACTATTCATTAATATATGAATTTTATTAGAAAATACCAAAATTAAATCCAAATTAAATTGTGATGTCTCCCTTCTAAAGAATATGTTTAGTTTTTGAAAAAGTACATATAAAAGTGACAAAAAATATATTTAAAAAGGGTTTTCCAACAAAAGGCATTAAAACGACCTTTTAAATAAATATTAGTGTATTTTATGAATAAAATTGGATTCATTATAATTTTTAGATTATACAATTTGTTGGATAATTGTAAACAAATTAATAAAAATGTATAATAATATTGTAGTTAGTTCTATTCACTCCTGCCAATACAATGGCTATGTGTTAACTACTATTTAAAATAATAATAATAGTAATAATAGTTTTCGGTATAACTCAATGTTGTGTGAAACATATGATTTCAGAGAAACTAATTGTTGCAAGTCGAGTACGCTATCAGAAAAAGAATCCCCTTCAATTTAAAATTAATATCTTAATTATAAATATTTATATATATGAAAAGGCATCATTCTATAAATAATTGGGGTTTAACATTCCTGGTTCATTAAATTATTGGGTGTGCTTAGTGGATGAGCTGATAGTTCTTGTGTTATAACTTAAAATTTTTTAGTGTTACAAGCGTGTGATAAATATTTGTGAAATTTAGGAGTTCTTTATTATGTCCAACATTTCACAGTGTTATAAATTTAATGATATTACTATTTGGGGACAAAGTGAAATTTTATAATGTAAAAAAATTGTACAGGCGATTGTTTTTTCCTTAATTAATAATAATATTCACTATTTTCATGAATTTAGGGAGGAAGTTTCTCTTATACTATCTGCTCAAGTTCATAGACATATATCTCAAATGAAGAATAAGGGTGGATCGATACATATTTATTGATCGAGTCTGTGTTCCTCAGGTGATCGAAGGGACATCATAAAGCTCTTTGGTGTCCCGTGAAATATCTTGAGAAACATAGATCAATGATACATGAATCACAGTTCATGTTTAGATAATCATGAATATTCATAGTTTGGTTCCTTTCATCCATGACATGTCAACGATGACTTTATCATACCGATGACTTAAATAGAAAAAGGTATTGATTAATAATTAGTTCAATATTATTTACCATGATTAAAATTATTTAAACACGATCCTTTTATAAAAAAATTAAAGGAGTTTCATGGATTTAGTTTTTTTAACATGAATTCTACCCAAAAAGATTAAATTTTGTGTTATTCATGCTTCAACTATGACATGGGTTCCATCACCTCATTTTCTAAATATAGATCCTAGCGATTCAAGGTTTTAATATCCCTATTGAACTACATACCATACTCGTTATTTCCTCACTCGATACGAAATTCTCCAGTTTTGTAATCAATTTTATTATGAACATCAAGGAGATGTCACTTCCAAATAATCACACACTACTTAAACATGTTCATAAGTACAGAAACCATAAAAATTATTATTACATTATGGTGAAAAAAGTAATGGTTCTTCGAAGAGATTTCAATCTAATGATATTTTCAACACCCTATTGAGTAGAGAATGATAAAGGGGAATGAAAGAGAGAATAATATTATATGTCTCCCATGTTGAAAGAAGGGCCACTAGAAAAAATACTACACTCTGTAAAAGAAGTGAGGGAAATATTAATGTTTTTTTATTATCAATATAAATTTATTTGTATCTAAAAATTAGATATTTGTGGTATATGTAATCCTCAAATATGTTTTCAAATAAAATTACAAAGTATATTATGAATGATTTCTTATGGTGAGGTAGATCAATGAGTATCCGAAGGATCTAGACTTATTGTGCCTATTGGGAACTACCACCTCATGTTTCCATTAGAAATAATATTGGTTTTAAGATGTTTTTAAATTGTTTCATTTTTTACAAAATCATTATTTTTTATCCATACATGATACATAAAGACGTATTCTAAAAATATGGAATAAATTATTCATCTTTTATAAGGACATTATTCTTTATGGTAAGAAAAATTTAAATAAATTCCATTATTTTATAGATTACATTAACTATGTTCTGGAAATTGATGATGAAAATAGTTCACATAAGTCATAACACGCCGAAATATAACAAAATTAGATAGAAAATGTAAATCAATAGTGTTTTAATAAATTACACTATGATGAATATAAGATTTATTTTGAACTAAAACTACTTAATGTATTTTCAAGCCTCTTGATAAGTTAAAATGAACAAATAATCTTTTAGTGTAAACGGTTAAAGGGCCAAGGATCTTCTTAAATCAAGGAGTGGGTACTCATACATCATAAATATTTCTAATGAATTAAGTAGATATGGATATGTATACATATAAGGTATAAGTTTAATTACTTTGACAGATTTAAGGAATATAATAATATAGTTGAGAACCATCATGATAAGAATATTAATAAACATCTCTAAGACGATAATGGATAAAATCTTTATGAATACTAAATTGATTATTGATGGGAGTTTGGTATTCTTTCCCTACTTACTCCTTCATATGAAACATAGTGGAATAGATTAAAAGAATGTAATAAAAAAACATAGTTAGAAATGGCGAGATCTATGATATGTCATGTTCATCTTCCATTATAATTTTGGGGGTAAAAATTAATGATACCATCATAAATACAGAACTATGTTCCAATTAAATTGAGAAAAGGTACTCTATACCAAAAATGGACTAGGAAAGAACTTGTGATTACAATCCTAAATGTGTGTGGATCTGAAGTGTTTGTTAAATACTCTTTATAAAATAAACAGTTACCTCAAGGAACAAAGAATACCTATATATGTTACCCAAATTATAAAAGGGTATATTACATATATTAACTATATAATAAAAAGAAAAAAGTAGAAATACATTCCATATTAAGTGGAAAGATGAAAATTCTAAATGAGATTGTGGGATTTAAATATATTTTGATGATGTCTATGCTAAATGTACAAAAGACCTGTCACAGGAATAGATTCTTAAACGCCTAAAAAAGATGAATTATTAAATATAGAAGTAATAAATATGTGTAAAAGATAGAATAAATACACTAAAATATATGGTTTTCTAGTCATATAGGACAACGACTCAATAATAGTTAATAATAATGATAACATAACCTACAAGGAATTAGTAACTAGAATGTATGATTCCATATGGTAAGAATATATGAATTTTAAAATGAATTATTTATACAAAAACCATTTATTGATTTTTTTAGATCATCCAGTGGATGTAAATCCATTGGTTGTAAATGGGTATTCAAGAAGAAACAAGAAAAGGATAGATATGTTTGTACTAATGAGGAACAATTGGTGGAAATAGTGTTCATATGACATCAAATCATAGGGTATGATGAATTATTTTCACCAGTTTCTATGCTAAAATCCATAAAAATAACTATGTTTATAGATTACATTTACAATGAGATTTTCAATATATATGTCAAGAGATACTTCCATAAAAAAATCCATCAAAAACGTTGTCTAGATGAAACAACCCAAAGGGTTTTTGACTCAAAATGATGCCAAAAAGATATAAAAATTGAAAATATCAAATTATATATTAGTGAAAACATATCGGTAATTGAAAATTTTGTTTGATGAATCCATATTGGACATTAGTTTCTTAAGGAACATAGAAATCCTTTTTTCTATAAATGGTTCAGTTGGAGTGAGGTCATTTCCTTAATTTGTTATCTCAAAGATAAAATAATTGTTAAAAACATAATACAATCCTTGTAGTCTGTTAAATATTGATTAAACAAATGATTCTCATGGATAATTTTGGTAAAGCATCATATTTTATGGGGATCAATATCCGTTGTGATATATCTAAGAGACGAATTTGACTATGTTAGAGTACATAAATTGACAAGAGACTAAATAGATTTAGTGTGGAATAATTCCAAATGATATTTTTTTCATGTCACAACCCATTCAACTTTCCATGAAAATGTTTCTTCAAAGAAAATAGGATTTATAGATGACATCCGGGATATAATGCTTGTCTAAAATTGGGTCAATCATGTATGTGATCCTATATAAAAGGATAGACATTTCCTCTTCCATATGTGCAGTATTAAGGTATAATGATATCCCATGTGACCATCCATAGATAACAGTCATGAATTTCCATAATTATCAGAGGGATACTAAGGATATTTCCCTAGTTTGTGGATTAGAAGGGGAACTAGTCATCAAAGGATATGCATATTCTAGTTTCTAATCATATAAATTTAATCTGAAATTTTCATTGAGATGCATCATGGATCTTGATGGTGGAATTGATCTCATATTCTATGATAGATTCCAAGTATATTACGGCATATGAATGCCCTTATCACCCTGTATTGTGATAATACTATTGATGCAGCTCTTTCCAAGTAGTTAATTTCTCATTAGTGGATTGAAGAACATTCATTGGAAGTATCATATGTTTATGGAATCCTCTAAACAAGGTGACATCATAATAATGAAAATATACTCAAAAGACAACATTGTGAACCCCTTGAATAAATTTTTTTTTTGGTTGACGAACAATCATAATGTGATGCCTAATGAACAAAAATTCACAGGCCTCTAATCCAAGTGGGATTCTATTGGAGTTTTTATTCTATAACAGTGTTTTTGTAAAATGAATTATATATAAATTTGAGGATTTGAATATAAATAAATAATTTTTTTACATATTTCTCATCATTCAGCATGACGTTACTGTAATAATTCTTATAAGTAACTTTTTCATTGGTATTATCATTCTAGTTCCCTGTTATAATAATAACCATGAAACAACAAGGTGATATTCTTAAATATAGTTCAACAATTTGATAACATACTATGATCAGAAATATAAAATGTTATATTTCAAGTATGATTACCTGTAAGAATATGATACATCATATCCTGAAGTATTCACTTTATAATATTCATGAGGGGAAATAATGAGAATAGACCCACCTTTAGGAATAATACATGTTTATGAGTCATCATATATTTTTATCTTTGTGTATTTATAATGGTTTTCATAATATAATATTATCATAAATGATTTTCATGACTCATGTACTTTTATTTACCATCCCAAATGGTGACGCCATATGTTTTCAAGAAGTATGGAACATTTGATACATCAAAAGATACAAGTTATTAATAAAAAAGTTATGAAATGATGTTTCCCTTATATATTAATGGATTTTGATATCTAGGATGTTAGATTTAATTGTAAATGTCATATTATATTTCATTTTTATGGTGTAATGAAAAGTCTATGTCAGATAGTCAAGGAAATATTTATCAATCACGTAGTTTTACGACACATTTCTGTTATCGATGTGTAGGGATATTGGGAAAATGATTATATTATATATTAAACATTCATGTTTTATTGTCCAAATTGTTACACAAACATCATTATATTGGGTTCCTTGATCTATTTTTAGATAGTAATCTTGTACTTTGGGAATCCCACCAAATGAAAACACAAAATAAGTTGGAATATGATTCCACTAGGATGAAAAAGATTCAAAATCTATTATTGATTTAAACAACCATAGGTTTTATAAAAAATATTTTTTGACTCCATTATATATATATATATATATATATATATATTGATAAATATTTTTGTGGAATTTAATCATTAATTTTTTAATGAAAACATAGAAAATATAAAATCCCAGTGAAATACATAATAATGGAATGTTTATTTATCAAATATCTATTGAATTCCATAAAATATAGACCATAAGAATCAGTTACTAGATAAAAATAAAAGTAATGAAGAATCTATGATAATATATGTCCATGTAGAATACACATTTAGGTAGTAAAATTATATAACATTAAATTAAGAATGATTACAATGAATATTATCTGGTAAGATAAGAATCCAATTATATTACCATGATATACCTATTATCCTAAAACATATAGAATGAATGTTGAGTATCCAATAAATATTCAATATAAACAAAAAAAAAATTACAAAATTAATATCACACTGAATTACCTAATATTTTTTTATTGGTGGTAGATGGAAGATCTATGGCGGTGGTCATGGAAATGACTGCTCAGAGGTAGAGTAGTAGGGAAAAAGATAACTATTTTAATGTGGAAAATAGAATATTTAATGGATCAAAGAATGTGGTGGAAATGGGATGTCTTGGATGGGATTAAAAGGGGTTTAATGGGGATTGAGGTAAGTGGAAACAAAGAATAGGACGGGTATAAGTTGGTCAATGAAGGACCACAGAACACCCTAAGAGGGGAGGGGTGAATTTGGGTGTCATAATTTTCTTCAAATGTGATAAATCTTTCAATAGGTAGGTAATAACCAATTAGGCATTTCTAAATGGAATGTGAATAAAATAAAGATCCATATATATAGATATCGCACAATAATTTTACATGGTTCACCACTAAGTTATAGTCCAAGGAGTACACACCAAAAAATTTATAGTCCTCAAATCCGATGCATGCAAGATCCATACACAACTTTATATGTGTTTTTAAGATTCTATTTGAGTGTATAAAACCTTTTTAACATTTCCTAGGGAGAAAATAACTTTTTTACATGATCTCTCTTTTCATGCACATATAAATCATTTTAGGGCCTTTTTAATTTTCGATATTTTGATGATATGATCCAAAAAACATACCTTTCACATAACATTCCAAGACACTTTAAATCATTCACAAAAACATCCATTTCCAAAAACACCATTCTCTGTTCCACGAATTTTGGACATAAAAATTTGGAAAACACTAGTAAATAATGCCACCTTAGATACTATTTTCAACATGAACCATAAGAATAAATTGCCTACAAACTCCATGATCAACCATGTGTATTCAATAAAACACAAACCAATCTCCATTTCAATGAAACAACATCCTTAGTTAAAATAGTAATGCGAAGTGGGTGATATGTAGGGGTAATCAAGGAGATCCATTTGATACGAATGGTAGAGTAGTAATGGTAAATCAGTTGTAGTTTTTGTATATTAGAAGCAGGTAAAGTGATGAGGGGATGATGGGAGAGAAAGATAGGGGGATCAGGGATTTTGAGATTTTGAGAAGGCTAATCATGAACATTAGGGAGTCAGTGGTTGTAAAAAGGGAGAGAACATGAAGGAGAGCAATAGTGTTTTATCAGGGAGATCAATAACGGGTGGCACAAATTCAAGGTATAGATGGTGTTTGATGGGGGTGTTTAAGAGATAATGTTTTTTAATAATTATTGTTTTATTATTTTTTAATTATATCAATCCAAATTAATTTGATTATATTATTTATTTTCATTTTATAAATATTTTAAAATTTCCCCAAAAGAATTTTTATATGGGAAATTATTTGTTAATATCAAATAATTTTTTATAAATAATTTTTCATATTTATTTTGAATGACTATAAATTTAATTTGAAATATTTATTTATGGATAAAATTAGAAAGACAATATTCATAAAAAAATTTATAATAAATTCTTCTATAATTATGGGAATCACATCTATTATTTTACATATTTGTTAGTCAAGTGTTGTTCTATATGAGTTTCCAACAATCTTGATATCTTATCAATAATAGCAAAAATATACACACATAGAAATATATATATAAATATATTCATCCAATGAAATATCATTAATTCATCAATATTTTTATTCATTGTACACATTTTTTATGGTGAAATTAAAATTTAATATTATGTAATAAATAGATATATATTCAAGAAATGGTAAGAAAAAAATTATAGATAAAGAGTTTAATGAACCATATATTTTTAATGGAATTTTTTTTTCATAATTAATCTTCATAATTTATTAATTATTTTTTAGTAAATAATTTTTTTGTTATTATAAAAAAATAACATATATAATTATTTTTAAAATATTTATAGGTGTCAAAAATTGATATTAAAGGATATATCTGTTGGTAAAATTTATTATTTATATCTATAATTTAAAACAATAAAGTAAAATATTTGTTTGAATTTTTTATTTTTACCTTCATATATAATTACATCAGTGTGAATAAATTCGATAAATTACAAAAAAATCATTCAATACACATCAAAGTGAACCATAATTTCTTACACTCTTATGTATAATTCATTATTTATGCATATTCCCTTATTTATCCAATCCTTTGGGATATAATTCATTTCAATATCATATTACTGATGATTATGACATGATATGGAATAATCCTTTGTTCCACTCTTTAAAAACACATTCTCATTTTAAATCGTTATTAATGATCCTTACTTGAAATTTTATTAGCCTTCTAATTTTAATTTTTTATTATAATACTTGGATTTAAAATTTATTCTATTATTTTGTATGCAGATGTATTATTTTTTCACATATTATAAAATACATGGGATGGAAACTTATACATTATTCCCTCAATTTCATCCAATTTATAATTTTACACCACTTTACTCCAATGATGGTATGTCTCTACTATATTATGCTAATGAGACATATATATATATTTCAAAAACTTCTTTCCAGACCATGATTTTTACTCTTAATATCATTTAACTATTTTTCCAATGATTACTCCAAATTTTAGGATCTGTATGGTGTAAGAGTTTATTGTGAAACATGTTTCGAATTTCAGTATTAGTCATTCATATTTCTCATATGGATTCATTTTTCGTTGATTAATCCTTTTTTATATGTGTAATAAATTATTTTATAAATATCATTATGTAAGGGTATTATTGGAATTAAATATCCTTAAAATTCATTAGGTAGATCTTACATCTCAAGATATGCAATATATGGTTCCTAGGTAGAAAGCATAGAACAATATGTTATGCCGATTTTATATTTATCATGGCATGAGTGGGTTATATAGACCCATATACTTTTTTAATTCAATTATCATTACATGTATACAATTTCATATATATATATATATACTTGTCTATTTTTCATACCATTATAGTGTATATAGTTTCGCATTAATAATATTAATATAATTTTTTCAAATAACATAATGAGAACCTGGAGATATCATAAAAGTGAAATTAAACTTATATCTTGTGTTCAAAATGCATAATATCGAAAGGACATAGATGATATGAAAATATATAGTGTTAGAGTATCATAATCATCAATAATTATTCTAATGATGATTATAATTAATTATCTTTATTAGATGAGATCATAAAGCCTAACCATCCAATAAGAACACAAAATTTACATAGCTTCATTAACAGTACCTATCTACGAACACTTTTATTGGACATTATATATGATTTTATTATGGTTCTAAACCATTTTATAACGTAACATGATGGAATATGAAAACAATGAAAGCTATGTTGTGTCTATTAAGCATTCATTGGATGTGTCTTTGGTGGAATGACACAAAATTAATGATCGAGATAGAATATATTCTTTTGAATAATGGTGATATACTGGGAATATTTCGTCAGGATGACAATACCATTGATAGAGCTAAGACCATATTAGAATATGGTTATTCTATTCTGTAAGTTCAATGAATAATAAAATAAGAAATGATGATGACACAAAGAGTGAAACCTTCTTTATGAGATAACGTGTGACTATTTTATTATATTACACAATTATTGGTCACAGGATATGTTTCCATTATTATGAATATAGTGTGTATATTTATTTTTCTTGAAGAGTTTCCATAATCAACTCCTAGTTTTTGAGTAATACCTACTACTGTCAAGATATGAGCCAAGAAGGTCACATAGTTATTGTATTCAAAAGTATGGTCTATTCTAATAAATTTTATTATACAACATTGTGATCCCCACCATGGGTTCTGGGAGATGTTAGAGTATAATAGATTAACAAAAATTAAATAAATTATATATTATATGTGTACATAATAATTGGAGTTGGATTTAATAATATAATGTATTTATTACTATTAAAGATAATTCATGAATAATACTTCATGAATGAATATTATTTTATTATTTATAGTTTTTTTAATATTTCAAGAATAATGTGTCAAGTTAATGAATCTCTTTGATCATGTAAAATATTTATTAAATTACATATATGTGATAAAAGTATAAATTTATTTTATGAAATAGTTAATATGTCATAATAAGTCATTTATGGATTATTTAATGGGTAACATACCTTCAGGGGCCATTGTGACATTTTTGGGTGTTTTTACATCACTATTTAAATTAGATGAAGTGCTAATTCAATTTACTATTCACCTAAATGAATTTGAGATTACATCTCTCATCTAACCCACATCTTAGAGTGAGAAGCAACTGACTCCATGAATTGATTCATGTTCTTCCTTGTATATTGATTGAATGATAAAATGATGATCATTAGTACATTGAAGGAATCATAAATTCTCCATGGTAGTACTTAAATACCAATAATTAGCATTCCCACATGCTTTTGATTTGCATGATGATGATCTAGAGCGACCTACCTTCAGTTCCCTCAAGCACCGATGACCATCGAAAATCAATATTCACTAATCCCTTAATATTTAAAAATTTATCTATTTGATTTAATTTAATGCTTTAATTCATTCATGTTTGATCATTAAGTTTCATATCAGGATGTGCCTCATTGGATACAATTTTGTTACGTAGATATGGAAATAAAATTTTAAAAGCATATTCCTTTCATTTCCACTATGAATTCCATTACCAGTAACTCATATCTGATAAAGCACATAATTTTTTCATTTAGGTTTAAGATAAATATTCATTAAATTTTTTATGAGATAATAGTGATTGTCCATTTGAAACTAGCATTGTTTTGGTCCAATCAAGAATGGTTATGTTAATGTCACTTGAAAATTTAAATTGGATCAAAATATATTCTACGGGAAATTAAAATTATAGAACATATATTTATATATGTTGTAAAGTTTCATAATGTAGTAGGAGATAACTAATTCTGGAGGTTCCTAGTAATCTGTCCATTTTATGATGAGTGGAAATGTTTTTAATGATGGGAAGGATGATTAAATAAATTTGTGGAATATTATAATGATTGTTTTATACTCTTATTTAGTACGATTTAGTAAAATAATAAGATAGAAATATATCTGTATATATAAGGGGGAAGCTTAGTCTCCCCCATATTAATCATCAAAATGCACCAAAAGGGTGAAAATCCTTTTCAAAAACGTTCTCCACACATGGATAAATGTAATAGAAATATTTGGTCATCTTATGTTTACATAGTTACAATAAGAGACCCCCATCCCCACCCAACTACCTAATCTGCTCCCTGTATGGGGGACCACTAGGGACCAAACTAGGGTAAGCCCTGATTGACCCCATAGACCCTTTCTAAGAGGGGTTTTAAGAAAATTGGGGCTTGAAAAATCATAAAAAGATTGAAAAATATAAAGGTAGATATGTTAAACAATTTTTTACATATCTATGATTTATAATTTTTTAAATAAAATTATATTAATTTATTTTAATTGAATTTATTACCCTATAGATAAATTTTTCATAAATTTAATATTTTTCCAAATTTATCTTCCTTACTAACTAGTTTTGAGCATCTAATGAGTAATTTATATCAAGAATTCAATTTAATTTAGTAATTATTTAAATTGAATTCATTGATTGTAACAATGATTTTATTTTTGAAAATATATATTTCATCTTTCGATGATCTATATATATAATTGACTTCAAATCCATCATTATTATTCTCCATGTACTTTGTGCTTTTCTGAGTGTTTATGTAAAATATTGGGGGAAATATACGATGAATACCATGTCATTATTTTGTTACGTTACAGATAATACATGGATACTTTAGAAAAGGGTGTGAGTTGAAACATGATTTAGTCAGAACCTATGTATTAGCCTCTAGGTTAATGGATGGTCCATTTATGCTCAACAGATCAAATAATAGTGAATCCTCTATACCAATATCATATTTTGTTTAATTTATTCACGATTTATTATTATATTTTGAATAATTATCTTTACACAATCAAATGATATTAAAAATAAATATAATAAAACAAATTAAGTCTAGATGTGATTTTTCTATTCAATACCTTTTCATGTTGATAGTGAAATCACATGATTTAGGAATATCAAATTGAAAATGATTTCATTATTTTAGAAATAATAAAATCTCTCAATGTTATATTAATAGAATATTCCTTATCACACTTGAATTTATAAAAAAACTAGATATAGAAAGTGATTTTCATCCATTATTGAGGGTACCTCCTACTATAGGGATGCTCTTATGATAATACTGAGTCAACATAACTAATGTTAAAAACAATGAAGCAACCATAGATATTTTTTTATCATTTTAGGCAACATGTTGATTAAATTAAGGTTTAAATTCCATAAGTTAGGAATTCACATGACATTTCTATGAGTCAGGAAATAATGTGGTTAGTAATTCAAACTCTAGTATAGGAACCCCTCATGTAGTGTTGTATCCAAAACAAATACTATGAGGGTTTTACGGATCATTGACACCAGAATCCACAAGTGACGTGGTATTCCAAATCATGTAGTGAGTGTAACTAGGTATTAATAATATATTGGAATTTGTTTATTAATTTAATTATTCAAAAATGTATATTTAATAATCAAGATGAATTACTAAATACTATGTGTATTTTTGTAAAATAAAATGGGTAACACCACTATACATTCAATATCAATGAGGTCAATACATTATAAATAGAATATAATTACTGATAATAAGTTTTAGGAATTTTATAAGATATTTCACATAGTCGTACATCAAAAGAGGATTCATTATGTGAAGGAATCCTCATACCCTATCACTCCTCCTCATGAAGAAAGAAAAGTTGGTTAAGAAAAATATTAGAATAATTTGGATGATACAATAGATATATTGTGTATTAGGTTTTCATTGATTTTATATGAGATATATAAAATAAACGAGGATGAAGATTTATATAATATGATATCTCATCTCTAAGAGATATATTAGGAGATAGCTTTGTAAATATGATATGAGATATCGATTCAACTATATAGTTGAAATATAGTAGAAGGGAATCAAGACAGACCTTGTGTACCCCTGATGATAGGGTACATTGAGAATTTGGAATCACATGGGTAAAAAATCAACAAATAACTACTGATTGATCTCATTATTGTGACTTTACGACAACAATTACCTACTTTTATTGTAAATTTGAGCAAAAATATCATTAAAAAGTCTCTACCTGATCGGTTGGCTTTAGCTCCCCAAGATGATAAGGATATGAAGAATACCAACATTCCAATACTTATAGAGAATAGAGGGGGATTGGTAAAGACACAGTTTTGATAGGATAACTTGAATCATAATACACCTATGCACCACACTTCATTGATGACAAATATACATTGGGAGTGAAATTAAAAAGATGTTGTCTTGTAACAACCCAATGTTTTATCAATGGAATTTCCTTATTATAATTTTTTTCTTATAGAATAATAACATAATATTTTTTATAGAACACAATAAAAACCTTATAGATGAATAATGACTAAAATAATAAGTTTATCTAGAATTTAAGGAAGGTATACTGATGAAATAGTTACATGACATTTGGAATAGTAATGTGACTCTTATGAGTTGTGAAACATAAAATTGAATAGTAACCTCACTAATTAAATTATAAATAATATTTACCCATATTATATTTGACAATATGATATAAATATATCATAGTGTAAATATGTAAATATTTTAAAAATTACTAATTAAGTGTTGGTATTTTTGTAAGTATTGTATATTTAATTAAACTTTTATGATTTATTTAATAATTTAAAAGAAAATTTATTTTCATCAAATTTATACATAAGTATGTATTTCTATTACTTATTTTCAAAGGATATTTTTATGTTACCATAATTATTTTTTCAATGTTTCAAAAAAGCAATTTTAATTATAAAATTTGTATTTTTAAAGTAAACTATGATTTAATAAAAAATTAAATTTCCCATATATTGAAAATTATTTTCATAAAATGGAGTTCATTTTTCAATTATACATGACAATAAATGGTTGGGGTCAATATTTTGAATTTTTCTAATATAAATGATTTTTTTTGAATAGTAAAATACGTTAATTTAGGATAAATGCTAAATAAATGAATTTCTGCATAATTCTTGAGTTATGAATAATGTAAATGGACATTGGATCGAGCACACATAGTCTATTTTCTGTTATTGGTGAAACTAATCATGATTATTGAAAATCTTGAGAAAAATTATCATACTAATGATTAAAATAATGGGAAACCCATCATCTCCTCGACTATAAATACTACCAACTTTAAATTTTATTTTCACTTATCTCAAGCCCTATTCCATTAATATATTGTACTAAAGAATCCTCCCAATATCATAAACACCTCCAAAAGCCCATGCTCTCTTTAAGATACCAATTCCTCTCCACTAAAGAGGTTCCCAAGGAAGATATATTCAAGAGGTAAATTACTCTTTCCATTTCTTTTATTTTCATTAATATTCCTTTATTTCTTTTTAATTACTCTCCTAAATTCATAAAATTGTTATCATAACTCCAGTAACATAAATGTAATGTAATGTTGTTATGATAATTGAATAATTCATCATTATATCTCTTTACCCATCCTTTTATTCTAGAAATGAAAACACCATTTGATATGTGTTAATTAATTACATTATAGGATGACGAGTTTTCAATTTATTTTACGATCTTCATTTCTGGTCATCAAACCATATTTTTCATTGAAACAGACAATAATATATGTATTATACCTAATTTAAGGTTCTTGAATCTTTTCTATAGATGATATTACTTTATAATGAAAAATTTATTCGATGTGATAAAAAACCACAAATTAACAAAAACAATAATCGTTAATGTTTTATATAATGATTCATCATCAATACAAATAACAAAATGTATTTTATAACCATGTAGTGTTATGTATGTTCAATAATAACATACAACTTCAATTACAGACAACCATTTTCAAATTTAATTTTTATCCTTACATTTATATAAGTAAACCAATCATGAAAACCAAGGAATCAAATGCTCCCAAATGAAGAAATTGAACCTATTTACCCATAAAAGGGGTCATGAATAAACATAAAAATGGTATAATTATTAAATTAAATGTATAAGAGGTCCTAGAAATTTTAACTAATTAATTTAAACTGTTTATCTAGGACATTAATATCAACTGAAGGACACCTTCAGACTTTAGTTAAGGGATACTACTCAAACCTCCATTATTCATTGGGTATCTCTATCTTTATTTTTACCCAAATGAATATATCTATTATTTTTATGTACACGTTTTAAATGAATTTTATATGCCCCAAACTCATGTATCATGGTCCATTCATCATTCTCTTTCTGGGATATACTTGTTTTAAGTGGTTCCCCAAAATACTTTCCGATAAGCAAATCTATTTAAGGGAACTATTCGAATTATTAAGAAATTGAAAGAGCACCTTATAATCTATTTTAGGATACCATTATTTTTACAAAAAAACTATTTTTATTATTAAAATATTCTTGTTTCACTTAATTTTTTATACAAATGATTATTCCCTTTTATATTTTAAATGATCTTTTGTAATTTCCTTAAAATCATGCTAAAATGTTTTAAAACTATAAACTAATAAATACTATTCTTACATTTTACACTTATATTTGAAATAAAATTACATGATAAAATATTATTTCCCTTATAAATGTCCATGTATTTTTTAATTCATTTCATTCAAGTACACTTATATGATACACCCACTCATTATGCTTTATGACATGATTATGAAACCCATTTATTTCCATGGGTAACCTTATGTTTACGTATGATTGATTATGTATAATTCCTTATGTGGTAGGAATATTCATGGAAATGTTAATATGGATTCACTCAGATAGTGCTCCAATGCATTGGGAGAGGTTTACTCTCATGAGATGTTCTGCGCACTGGTCTTGGAAGATAGTCATAACTTGTGCTACCTTGTGAAATGGTATTTTTGGTTAACTTGGACTTGTTAGCCTCTACGTGAAATGAATGTCATGTTTTATGTTTCCTCTACATTAATATGAATCCATGTTTATATTATTTCATGTTTATATGTTATGATCCCATATGATACGTGCCTTTTTATATCATTATGATATTCCTTCTAACCCATGTGCAAATGATTTATTATTATGTTTACTCCCTTAATAGGATTTAAGTCTGTACTTTTGTTAATTTTTCCCTAGTTATCCTATTATGATGTTTGAGTAAAATTGAATTTAGTATCTCTTTATGAATATTAAATAAATAATTGTTTTATTTAGTCCCTATTTTTCATCATTATGTATATAGTCTTCCAAGACACTAGACTTTATCATGTTTGTCTAATAATATGATTTTTAAATATGCTTAAAATCATGTAATGATATGTGTAAAAGGCTAGGGTCACAATAGTTGGTATCAGAGGATAATACAGTTATTTTTGGATATTAGTAATAGATCACTTTAGTAAGAACCTTATAAATAAGACTATGTATAAGAAAAAATACCTAAATTTTGGAAAGTATAGAGAAAGTGTTTTATCAAGAAAATACATCCATTTCTGTATACAAACAAGTCAATGTGGCTCTAGAAAAATGCTTCTAGGGGAAAACCTCTAAAACACATCTTTGATCTTGAAATGAATGGGAATTGGTAAACTATAATGGGCTTTGGTTAACTCCTATTTTGACACTATTAGGGGATATGCTTTGGTCAATTTATAATATTATTACGATATATTAGTAAGTGTACAAATAAAGAATCCCATTAGAATATATGTTTGGAAATAGATCATGGATAACCATGATTTAAACCTAATGAATCAAAAGTTAGTATAAATGTTTCCTTTAAGATTTTTTCCTTTTATGTTTAATGTTTCCTTTTAATAGAGAAATATTCAATCCCTCTAATTGTATGTTCTTTTTATTCAATAATGGTGGGAAATAGAAGAACACATTCCGACAATCAATTTACTTGGCAATGTTATGATTTCCCTAATGATATTCCTGATATAATTGGAATGGGTGCTCAAAACATTATTATAGTACTTGCTCAATAGGCTCATGTTTTGAATAATAACATGGATTATATAGAACTCTCTCATCCTCCATGTAATGATAATGATTACATAAAATACTTCATGTGGAAAATGCCTCCCATTTTTAGTGGATCTTCTAATCCCATCCTCACCGAATAGTGGATTGAGTCCAATAAAAGACATTATCTTTCCTCTAGTGCTCAAAATAAGAGAAAGTCATATGGGTGGTCTATAATTTTGATGGGGAAGCTAATCAGTGGTGGAAATTGATCAACAATACGAGTTATGATGATGAAATTGATTCATGGTTTTGGGGATAATTCATGATTTTTTAGTAAATATTATCCATGAACCCTCCATATCAGGATGAAAAGATAGTTCCTTGGACTTAAGAAGAAATAAGAATAATCCACCAGGGTGTATGAATAAAACATCACAATGCTTGAAAGGTACACATCTAGATTTTTCATGAACACCAAAAGAAAGGTGGATCACTCTATAGTGGACTAAAGTCAAGTCTACACAATGTGTTGGTTTATGATGAAATTGTATGTTGTGTCCCCATGGTCAAAATATATATCAAAGAATCTCAATTGTCTCATGGGATCGGTGAAAAGAAGTGGAAAATGGTGCCTAATATGGTTTGTTTGGAAATTAAATCCCATGAAGGAAAGAATACATCCCACCTATCAAAATTGTGGGAAGAATCATTCTAGGAACTATCTAAATGGAAGTTGGATGTTATTCAAATGAAGAATAATATGAAATCTAGATAAAAACCCCCAATGGATATGAATAGGCCAATAATTTTTTCTGATTTTCAAAAGCTAGTTTATGGGTTACCGGTACCCCGCTACATGAGTCCAAAAAAACCACATTAACCAAAACATACAAACACCAAAAACCACTAACCATACGCAAGAAACCACGAACCAGGGCACAATAACATCATAGAAGATATTCAAATCCACCCAGGATTACCTTGAGCGTCCTCCGGCACGACCATCGACACCGACCCAAATCCTCCCGTTGGCAAATTCCAGGGGAATTCACCCAGCCTTCAAGCGATAGAATGGACCCCCAGGTGTAACACCCCAGGTAAATAAAGAATATGACATCTTTATATTTATCCATATTTGTGAATCAAATATTAATATTACTTTAAAGGGGATTCTATGCTCGATGGCGTACCCAATACACAACAATGAGTTTCTTGGGAATCTTACGTTTCACTCTAATAATAAAATAATATTATTTTAAATGGTAGTTAACATGTAGCCGTTATATTGGAAGGAATGGATAGAAATAACTAAAATATGATTATATATGTTTTTAAATGTTTTTACATTTATCCAATAAAGGATATAGGCTTAAAATACGGAAAGAATTCAATTTTAGGCGTTTATGCCCTAGTTTTCACTAAAGGTTCACTTATCACCTTTTGATGTTGAACCATCATTAAATATAGTTTTCTTCACTCTTAAACATTCTTTTAGACCATATAAAACTCTTATTAAGAATCGGGACATCAAAATTTAATTTTTGTAAATATTTGGTATCTTTCCGATAAAGTTCATTTTTTTTAATGAATAGAGTAAAATGTTGTATTTTAATTCAAAACCTCTTTTTAATATAATTTATTTATATGATTAGATTGTCTTTTTAATTCGTTTTAAAGTGAAATTAGAAAATATTTTTACCATTAAATCCAATAGTGGTTGTTGGAATTAATTTCACTTTGAAATCAGACTTAAACCAGTGTCAATCTTTGGATACTTATTGTTTCATAAAAACACGCTATTTGCTCTGACAGTGGGAATTAATTATTAATTTAATTAATGCAACTTATATGTTGTTAATTTTGTAAAAAGGAATTCAATTTTGAATTCGGAATATCAAATATATCTTATGGTGAATTATTGGGATTTTTCTTAAAAACATCAATTTTTTATGAATAGTGACACCACTAAGTGGTACTTATAAAAACTGATTTTTCCGTTTAAATGAAAATTTTCCATCTTTGTGTTTTGAATTTCAAAAATCCGAAATACATGGTTTTCATTAAGAAGTAAAATGTGGTTCAATGGGATAAAAGTAATATTTTGGTGAATAGTAACTTATTAAGTTTTTAATCGTGATTAGAGGTAATTAGTGTAGTTTAAGGTAAAAATAACGTTTTAATAATATGAAATAAACTTGACACATGTCCTAACCTCATTGGATGTGTAATGAACGACCATGAAAAGCCATGGTTCAACTTGGGAACCCCATGGAGACACTTTGGTTGGGAAATGACATAAATAACTTTTTATTTAATGTAAAAGTAAAAGTGACACAAACATGATATGTTTTACTAAAAAAAATTATGTGGGGTTATACAAGTCATATTTTTTATTATAAATAGTCATTTGAAAGCTAAAAATATTTTCTACATCATAGTAATGTTTTTATAATTTTTAGACATTAAATAAATTAAATTATTTATGACATTATAATGATGCAGCGATGACATCATTATCTGAGGATTTAAATAAAATGAGAAGATAATGTAAACTCTATGACTTACACATGTCCAAAACTTATTGAATGGGTGTATTTCGAACCCTTATCACCTTATCCATGAATTATATAAACGTGGGACCTTTTAAAACCGAAACACAGTTTCAAATAAAGTAATATTTCTTACATTCCAAAAGTGCCCCTCCTCTCCTCTTATAAAAGGCCCCCACCTCTACCTCATTTCACACACTCCTCAAGCCTTTGGCTCGGACAACCCCTGCCCATTTACTCTCTCCACATCCCTCTCCTCATCCTATAGGATTACCTTTGGGCATAACCCTTTCAAAGGAATCCTTTAGGCTCAAATCAAAAGGAGTTACACTTTTAAAGGTAATTCATTCTCTCATGTTCATTTGTTTTATTTTGCTTCTCCAACCACCAAAACTCTTTTTATTTATTTCTTTTGTAACAAAACCAGTATCTTCAATATACTAGGATGTTGTTATAATATTTATTCGATCTAAACTCTCACACAACTACATCAAATGGTTAAAGAACATACGGTTTCCGTGGATGGTGAAATTCTGCCTCCCAAAACGATGATTGTTCAATACTCATTTAACACCTTCAAAGGTGGCCATTATGATGTCACTATTTTTATATATGATATATAATATGTTTATGTTTTCCTTAATCTTCTGTTTTTTTTCATTTTGGGCATACCTTTATAGTTTCCATTATGGGTAAACGCGATATCTTCATTTAAGGAAGTGCGGACTACCGCCCCCTCAAAGTGATTTGATTCGTTAAATACCATATGTGGGACGTACAAAGAATGGAACTATGATATTATATATGATATTATACTGGAATTATAATATACCTTTATATCATTATTATTCCATTCTATAAAATACGAAATAGAAATGAAAGTAACGTTCATGCGTACGTATGGCTTACCGTCTCCATGAACGGTGAATTTCATTTCTTACCTCTAAATGATTATGTAATGTTATAAATGCATGAATGTACTGGACATATATGACATATATGATATCTACATCATTAATACAATTCTGGATATAACAAACATTTGGCCACACGAACAAAATGTGATTGTAAGAAATCCACTTTCGACTTAAGAACCAAATATCGGCAAAACAAATATTATTAACTTAAATGATTACATAATGTTTATAACATGGTAATATGTGATATAAAAGGAATAATGAACTTGAAAAAGGTTCTTAAGGAAGTAGAAATTAACTCAAGTTTATTATTCAGGAGATTAAAGAACGATCGAGTCACGTCAGACCCGAGGTAAGGGATCCCACTCCTCTCTTTCTTTTTAAGTACACACTTTTATGTCATTCGTTTTAAAGCTCATATTTCTTGTTATTGGGATGATATTTCATATTACACTTACTGTAATTTTTATGTTCATGTGATGAGAGACCCTATTCTCTCTCATCAATCCATTTTGGATTTTTTGAGTGGTGCTGTTAGGCTGCCGAACTTTCGTAATAGATCTAACCTCTCTCTTTCTTTTTAAGTACTCTCCTTTATGTCACTTTTTTTAAGCTCCTCTTTGTATTGTTGGGGGTGTTATTTTATATTAATATTTCTGTAAATTTTATTCTAATGTGATGAGATACCCTATTTGACCTCATCAATCCATATTCAGAAGTTTTATGTGGCGCCGTTAGGCTGCCGAGTTTTC
Source organism: Viscum album (assembly GCA_963277665.1). Lineage (NCBI taxonomy): Eukaryota > Viridiplantae > Streptophyta > Magnoliopsida > Santalales > Viscaceae > Viscum > Viscum album. The sequence continues at coordinate 529,662,300 of OY728120.1, read as the reverse complement.
GTAACGGATTTTTCATCTCACTTTTATTCTCGTGAGATTTATGCTACATTTGCCACAAATTCCATTGAGTGGTGTATTTACTTCCCATTATTCTACTCTTTGTGTAATATAATTTCATTTATGAGTATTTACAACAATGATCTATTGTCCTTCTTTCATGGGGTGTATGTCTTGAAAGATACCCAATTCGGTAAGGGAACCTTTCACCCTCCTCTTTTTTAAAAGACTTCTTTTTTTGGGTCTTTTAATTTACATATTTTTATGTTGGGATATGTTCTCATATATAATTATTGATGTAAATTTTATTTCCAAGTGATGAGATACACTTTTTATCTCTCATCAACTCATTTTGATGCGATGTTGTTAGGCTATCAAGGGAACTTTTTAACCCAATTTCGATTTCTTTGGGTTCAACATGTAGTCATTGAATATGTCATCCATTGAATATGTGTGAATGAACTTTTATTATTTTACACTTAATATCCACTTATATTGGGTGTATTTATATTTTTCACACATATTTTTGAGATTGATTTGTCCTTAATTGAAGGATACCTTCTTTATAAGGGATTTCATCACATTTGACATTTCTATTGAGGGTTCATTGTTGTTATTCACCAATTCACTCTTATATGGTGTATATACTGTCCTTTGGATTATTATATCATGAATCCATTTATTCTCATGATATTATAAATTTCTGACTAAATGTTATTCCTCAATTATTGTATTCAAGTGTCTCTAATTTTGGTAAAACCCCTTTAACCAAAACATCGTTTTAAATGTTTTAATTATTTGTTCTTATTAATATCCATGTTCTCAAAATGGTTTTAAAGATTTATTTATAGGGATATTAATTGTTTAAAATTTTAAGCTTCAAGGTGGTATGGGACACTTTTATTCAAAAATCTCTTTATTAAATGTTTTAAATGGTTTTGGAAATGGTTTATTTTTGAATGGATTCATTATTTGAATATACTAAAATGTTATATTGTGATTGAAATGTGGAAATGTTATGTTTCCTTTATGAATGTTTTATGTGATACATTTATGTTATGGTTCTTGGGCATTGTTATGAAAACTGGTGGTTCCGTGATAAACTAAGGGCGGGTGAGCCCGATATAGCTCTCCAATGCATTGGGTAACGCGAAGGAGTGAAACGTTAAGGTTTCTCTGAAGAGATTTAGGGAATATACTATGATGGGTATTCCAAACGTAACCAAGAGGGTTACTCCCTACGTAAGAATGTTATGAATGCCTCAAGTACCTTTATGTATTATGTTTTCTATGATTTATTCATGATTTTATATGCCTATGTTTTATGGGTAAAGTGTGATTTCATTCTAATGTATATATGAACTCATGTTTCCTTTCCATATTTTTATAACTCTTACTAAGCTTTTTATGCTCATCCAAAGTTTTTGAAATATTTTTCACAGGTCAAGGGAAGGGTACATGATGTGATTATAGTGTCAAGTATGTGTCAAGAAAGAATACATGATTTATTTTAAATATGTTTCCGTTGATGGGAAGAATGAATATTGTGTTTTATGTAACCAATTTGTTTAAATGTGGAATGTAATGCAGGTTTCATGATCTAATTCTCTAAAACTGTAAACCTGAAAAGACCCTCAATGTGTAATCTTGTAATAACTCAAGATTAAGTAAGGTTTAAGGCTGGGGCCTTATAGTTGGTATCAAAGGTCGGTTTAGATAACTTTAGAGGTTAGGGTATTATTTAATCATAAGTGACATTACCATAATGGTTAGGATTTCAGAAAGAGTCCTAGTTTTAGATAAAGTGAATGAGTAAGTGTATCTTAGTGTTTACCTTCCTCATTGGTACATGATGGTTTTGTTGATATACTCACACTGACATTTCTGTTTTTAGTGAATGGATGGAGCTAGCAGGCACCAAAGAGACAACAGGTCTGAAGGAAATTGTGGTGGTTCTATGATTAAGATACTAGATAAAATGGGGGATTCAATCAGGAAACTCGTGGTTGTTCTAAAACAACTATCAAGGAGTCATGATCAACCACTTCAACCTTGGTGAGTTCTCTAATGCATCATGTACGAGATGGACAACATGATGTGGAAATTCAGGTAATAATTATTAAGGTAACCATTAGGGTTTATATGATCCTTAGTTATTAGGTAATTATGGGTTACTCAATGATATGATGGAAAATGAAAGGAATGAGATAAACTTTAGGTTAAAATATGTTATGATTATTCTTGAAGATTTTATCTCATTTTGGGGATTGTTTTAAGAATTATATAGTTTTGGAAAAAGGGCAACACGCAGACCGTGTGACAACCCGTCGCGTCGGACAAAGCCGCGGGAATCGAACCCACAACCAAAGTGCGACTGGTATTTATCGCCTACCACTGGACTACGTGAAGTCCCTGGTTAGTTTGACTGATTCTTTCTAGTTATATGATTTTATTAATTAAGAGTAAGTTGATTTTGGGTTATTTATGAAAATGATTAACCTATCATGGAGGATATGTGATTAGGTTAATTACTTTTCAATATGAGACTTTAGGAGCAACTGATGTTGTTTGGAGATAAATGTTACGATTTAACTTGGAAGACTATGTGAATAAATCCTTCAAATATTTGGGTTTTAACCTTATTTTGGTTTACATTGAAGAATTTTATGGAAAAATTGTTTATCTAATGGTGCTCGTTGAACATTGGGTTTTGTTGGACAAATTTTGGAGGTTAAGAATAGATTTTCTTTTTATAAAGGGTTATCCTTTTCTGGATTATCTGACCTTGTACTAACCTTTTTGGTTTTGGTTTTGGTTAAATCTTAAAGACATGGGATGTATATAGTTCTCTTTTGTGGATTAGTTGATTCTCTAGAAGTTGATTATAGTACTCTTAATGCTAACAAGTCTCCCTAAATACTCGTCTTTTGGAAAAAATATGAGTTTGATTAAGGAATCTTGTAAAAGTTGGAAGTCAACATGATAAGTGATTATGTTTCCTTATGAATAAATTCCTCAATAAAAAGTAACTTAAAACAAAAATGTTGTCTATTAACTTTTCCTACTGGGGAATCGAATACCGTTTAACCCATCAAAAGTTTGTGATTTTCTTGTGGTTAACTTTCTCCTAAACATGTTTTCTATCACTCTCTATCAGAACATGACCCTTTGTTTTTTCCTCCATGTACATATTTTCATACTTGGAATCCTAGTATGGGTTAACTCAGGTGACCTCTGTGCTTATCTTTCTTTATTTTAAAGTGATTGTTTTACCGACTCTTGTTCCGATGTGGGACTTTCAAGGATGTTTCCAAGCCCAATTTTAAAATTGCGAGGACGGAATTCCCAAAAGGGGGAAGGATGTAACACCCCGGGTAAATAAAGAATATGACATCTTTATATTTATCCATATTTGTGAATTAAATATTAATATTACTTTAAAGGGGATGCTATGCTCGATGGCGTACCCAATACGCAACAATGAGTTTCTTGGGAATCTTACGTTGCACTCTAATAATAAAATAATATTATTTTAAATGGTAGTTAACATGTAGCCATTGTATTGGTGGGAATGGATAGAAATAAATAAAATATGATTATATATGTTTTTAAATGTTTTTACATTTATCCAATAAAGGATAGAGGCTTAAAATACGGAAAGAATTCAATTTTAGGCGTTTATGCCATAGTTTTCACTAAAGGTTCACTTATCACCTTTTGATGTTGAACCATCATAAAATATAGTTTTGTTCACTCTTAAACATTCTTTTGGACCAAATAAAACTCTTATTAAGAATCGGGACATCAAAATTTACTTTGTGTAAATTTTTTGTATCTTTCCGATAAAGTTCATTTTTGTAATGAATAGTGTAAAATGTTGTATTTTAATTCAAAACCTCTTTTTAATCTAATTTATTTATATGATTAAATTATATTTTGAATTGGCTTTAAAGTGAAATTAGAAAATATTTTTACCATTAAATCCAATAGTGGTCGTTGGAATTAATTTCACTTTGAAATCAGACATAAACCAGTGTCAATCTTTTGATACTTATTGTTTCATAAAAACACGCTATTTGCTCTGACAGCGGGAATTAATTATTAATTTAATTAATGCAACTTATATGTTGTGAATTTTGTAAAATGGACTTCATTTTTGAATTCTTAATATCAAATATAGCTTAGGGTGAATTTTTGGGATTTTTCTGAAAAACATCAATTTTTGATGAACAGTGACACCACTAAGTGGTACTTATAAAAACTGATTTTTCCGTTTAAATGAAATTTTTCCATCTTTGTGTCTTTAATTTCAAAAATCCGACATACATGGTTTTCATTAAGAAGTAAAATGTGGTTCAATGGGATAAAAATAATTTTTTTGTGAATAGTAACTTATTAAGTTTTTAATCGCGATTAGAGGTAATTAGTGTAGTTTAAGGTAAAAATAATGTTTTAATAATATGAAATGAACTTGACACATGTCCTAACCTCATTGGATGTGTAATGGCGGACCATGAAAAGCCATTGTTCAACTTGGGAACCCCATGGAGCCACTTTGGTTGGGAAATGACATAAATAACTTTTTATTTAATGTAAAAGTAAAAATGACACAAACATGATATGTTTTACTAAAACAATTTTTATGTGGGGTTATACAAGTCATATTTTTTATTATAAATAGTCATTGTAAAGATAAAAAGATTTTCTACATCATATTAATTTTATTATAATTTTTAGACATTAAATAAATTAAATTATTTATGACATAATAATGATGCAGCGATGACATCATTATCTGACGATTTAAATAAAATGAGAAGATAATGTAAACTCTATGACTTTCACATGTCCAAAACTTATTTGATGGGTGTATTTCGAACTCTTATCACCTTATCCACGAATTATATCAATTTGTGACCTTTTAAAACCGAAACACATTTTCAAATAAAGTAATATTTCTTACATTCCAAAAGTGCCCCTCCTCTCCTCTTATAAAAGGCCCCCACCTCTACCTCATTTCACACACTCCTCAAGCATTTGGATCGGACAAACCCTGCCCATTTACTCTCTCCACATCCCTCTCCTCATACTAGAGGATTCCCTTTGGGCCTAATCCTTTCAAAGGAAGCCTTTAGGCTCAAATCAAAAGGAGTTACACTTTTAAAGGTAATTCATTCTCTCATGTTCATTTGTTTTATTTTGATTCTCCAACCCCCTAAACTGTTTTTATTTACTTATTTTGTAACAACACCAGTATCTTAAATATACTAGGATGTTGTTATAAGATTTATTCGAGCTACACTCTCACACAACTACATCAAATGGTTAAAGAACATACGGTTTCCGTGGATGGTGAAATTCTGCCTCCCGAAACGATGATTGTTCAATACTCATTTAACACCTTCAAAGGTGGCCATTATGATGTCACTATTTTTATATATGATATATAATATGTTTATTTTTTCCTTAAGCTTCTGTGTTTTTCATTTTGTGCATACCTTTATGGTTTCCATTATGGGTAAACACGATATCTTCATTTAAGGAAGTGCGGACTACCGCCCCCTCAAAGTGATTTGATTCGTTAAATACCATATGTGGGACGTATAAAGGATGGAAATATGATATTATATATGATATTATACTGGAATTATAATATACCTTTATATCATTATTATTCCATTCTATAAAATACGAAATAGAAATGAAAGTAGCGTTCATGCGTACGTACGGCTTACCGTCTCCATGAACGGTGCATTTCATTTATTACCTCTAAATGATTATGTAATGTTATAAATTAATTCATGTACTGGATATATATGAAATATATGACATCTACATCATGAATAAAATTCTGGATATAATAATAATTTGGTCACACGAACAACATGTAATTGTAAGAAGTCCACTTTCGACTTAAGAACCAAATATCGGCAAAAAAAATATTATTAACTTAAATGATTACATAAGGTTTATAACATGGTAATAAGTGATATAAAAGGAATACTGAACTTGAAAAAAGGTTCTTAAGGAAGTAGAAATTAACTCAAGTTTATTATTCAGGATATTAAAGAACGACCAAGTCAAGTCGGGCCCGAGGTAAGGGATCCTACTCCTCTCTTTCTTTTTAAGTACACACTTTTATGTCATTCCTTCTAAAGCTCATATTTCTTGTTATTGGGATGATCTTTTATATTACACGTACAGTAATTTTTATGTTCATGTGATGAGAGACCCTATTCTCTCTCATAAATCCATTTTGGATGTCTTGAGTGGCGCTGTTAGGCTGCCGAACTTTCGTAAGAGATCTAACCTCTCTCTTTCTTTTTAAGTACTCTCCTTTATGTCACTTCTTTTAATCCCCTCTTTGTAATGTTGGGGGATGTTCTTTTATATTACTGTTGCTATACATTTAATTGTAATGTGATGAGATACACTATTTTATCTCATCAATCCATATTCAGAAGTTTTATGTGGCGCCGTTAGGCAGCCGAGTTTTCGTAAGGGATTTTCATGTCACTTTTATTCCCGTGAGATTTATGCTACATTTGCCACAAATTCCACTGAGTGGTGTATGTACTTCCCATTATTCTACACTTTGTGTAATATAATTTCGTTTATGAGTATTTACAACAATGATCTATTGTTCTTCTTTCATGGGGTGTATTTCTTGAAAGATACCCAAGTCGGTAAGGGAACCTTTCACCCTCCTCTTTTTTAAAAGACTTCTTTTGTTGGGTCTTTTAATTTACATATTGTTATGTTGGGATATTTTCTCATATATCCTTATTGATGTAAATTTTATTTCCAAGTGATGAGATACTCTTTTTATCTCTCATCAACTCATTTTGATGTGATGTCGTTAGGCTGTCAAGGGAACTTTTTAACCCAATTTCGATTTCTTTGGGTTCAACATGTAGTCATTGAATATGTAATCCATTGAATATGTGTGAATGACCTTTTATTGTTTTACAGTTAATATCCACTTATATTGGGTGTATTTATATTTTTCACACATATTTTTGAGATTGATTTGTCCTTAATTTAAGGATACCTTCTTTATAAGGGATTTCATCACATTTGACATTTCTATTGAGGGTTCATTGTTGTTATGCACCAATTCACTCATATATGGTGTATATATTGTCCTTTGGAGGATTATATCATTAATCCATTTATTCTCATGATATTATAAAGTTCTGACTAAATGTAATTCCTCAATTATTGTATTCAAGTGTCTCCAATTTTGGTAAAACCCCTTTAACCAATATATCGTTTTAAATGTATTAATTATTTGTTCTTATTAATATCCATGTTTTCAAAATGGTTTTAAGGATTTATTTTTATGGATAGTAATGGTTTAAAATTTTATTCTTCAAGGTGGTATGGGACACTTTGATTCAAAAATCTCTTTATTAAATGTTTTAAATGGTTTTGGAAATGGTTTCTTTTTGAATGGATTCATTATTTCAATATACTAAAATGTTATATTGTGATTGAAATGTGGAAATGTTATGTTTCCTTTATTAATGTTTTATGTGATACATTTATGTTATTGTTCTTGGGCATTGTTATGAAAACGGGTGGTTCTGTGATAAACTAAGGGCGGGTGAGCCCGATATAGCTCTCCAATGCATTGGGTAATGCGAAGAAGTGAAACGTTAAGGTTTCTACGAAGAGATTTTGGGAATATACAGTGATGGGTATTCCAAACGTAACCTTGAGGGTTACTCCCTACGTAAGAATGCTATGAATACCTCAAGTACCTTTATGTCTTATGTTTTCTATGATTTATTCATGATTTGATATGCCTATGTTTTATGGGTAAAGTGTGATTTCATTCTAATGTATATATGAACTCATGTTTCCTTTCCATATTTTTATAACTCTTACTGAGCTTTTTATTCTCATCGCACGTTTTTGAAATGTTTTTCACAGGTAAAGGGAAGGGTACATGATGTGATGATAGTGTCAAGGATTGTCAAGAAATAATCCATGTTTTATTCTAAATATGTTTCCGTTGATGGGAAGAATGAATACTGTGTTTTATGTAACCACTTTGTTTAAATGTGGAATGTAATGCAAGTTTCATGATCTAATTCTCTAAAACTCTAAACCTGAAAAGATCCTCAATGTGTAATCTTGTAATAACTCAAGATTAAGTAAGGTTTAAGACTGGGGCATTATACGAGGATCCACCCCCAAGGACGTCAATGAAATCCAGAATGAGGATGACCATCTCTTGATACCATTAGCACCCTAACCGCAAGCAACCCAAAAAATCCCACCAAACCACTTAAATGGCCAAGTGAGAGACAGAACAAATCAGTCAGGAGGCGAAGCCTCATAAGAAAAGGAAAAGTTACCAAAACACAGCCTTAGCCTATTAGTTCTTTCCTCCCTGTAAAGATTCAAATTCATTAGCCATACCTTAGCATCAGGATCTTCCCCAATAACGTCTTCAAAACGGTATGCCATTTTGTCCCATGTTCGAATATATTCTTCTTTGTTGATTTTCCAATCATTTAAACCTCTCATTAGGATCAAATCTTGTATGTCAGTCCACTTATCCTACTCGTTGTTAACCTCCACTCTTTCATCTCTTCCCATCATATCTCCCTCTTCCTGTGGGATGTCAACACACAGAAATTCTTCTACCATGTCATCCTTGGAGCAAATGATGGGTTACTTTTGTTCTTTACCTTTTCAGTAGATCTTACCCTTTGATTGTTTCTCTCCTTGATTAAAACCTGAGAATCCTCCTCTACCGCGTTAAGCAATAACACCTGAAACTTCTTCGCAGAGAAGGTCACCAAAGGTGGGGGGAGCGAGGAGTAATCCATATTCCCCTTCTTCTTTTTAAAACTCATGTTGTTCTTTGGAATTGGGTTCTCTTCAGCTGAGTGGTCCAGTTCATCCAGATTGGATTCTTCCATGCCAACCTCAACATCCTCACCTGTTGTAATGTGTTCCAAATTCACATTATCCTATGATAAACCTTCAAATATGTTACATAGGGGGACTGATGTCTAAATCAAGCCCGAACCCCTGCTCTCGTCCACCATTTGTAGTGTAGGGTTACAACAACAAGGAACATGGTAATTATTCAAAAAAAATTCCCTTATCCATGGGTTGTTGGAGGAAATCAGTAATAACCTCTAAGGAAATAAGAAAGGGATTATGCTATCACTATTGTTGAGGTCAAACCGAACAATGATGTGGTGATAATTACTATTGTTATATATTCTAGAATAGTTAATATATTATTCAATTATGCTTCTATGAATTCATTCATATCTTACTAGTTTAGTAGAACTATTCAAACACCACCTCAAAATTTGGAGGTTATGTTATTTTTGAGTATATAGAATAAGGAAATTATTGCATCCAAGGTTTATAACTCCCCTGACAATGTAATGTCTTATGGACCTAACATCCCATCGAATATTTTCCCATATTATATGGTGTTGTTTGATGCTACTTTAAGCATGGATTGACTATCTTTATACATATCCAAAATTAACTGTCGCAAAAGGGAGATCACTCTTCTTTTTCCCGAATATCCTCTAATACTATAAATGTTCAAGGAGGAAGATGAATCTTCTCCATAATAATCATCTCATGTGTGGATAATTTTTCCTTTTGATAAAGTGTTTCTTTATGAAATTATTGAGATAAAAGAGATGATACATCTTAAAGATATGCTCATAATGAGGGATTACACAGATTTATTCCATAAATAATTGATAGGAATTCCTCTTAATGAAGATATTGAGTTCTCAATTGAAATTATTCATGTATTCCTACATATATCAAAGAGACCTTATAGAATGTCCAATTGATGGAAGGGTTTAATAATAAGTTATAGGAGAATCACAAGAAGGGTTGTATATGCCTTTGTGCTTCACCATGAGGTGTGCTAGTCCTCTTTATTAAGAAGAAATATGGATCAATGTGCTTCTAAATTGATTATCATGAGCGAAATAAAATTAAAATAAAGAACATGTATCCTCTTCCTTGGATAGATGACTTGTTCGATCAGCTACATGGGGCCAGTATTTATCTAAGGTGGACCTTCAGCCGAGATATCACCAATTAAAGGCGAGGATGGAAGATATTTCCTAAAATATAATTCGAACAATTTATGGACGTTATGAGTTCATAGTGACTCAATTAGGACTCATTAATTATATAATAATATTCATGGATTTAATAAATAGAGTTTTCATAGGTTATCTTGTGAAATTTGTAGTAGTCTTTATCTATGAGATTCTGATATACTCCAATATAAAGGAGGAACATGAGAAGCATTTGAATATTGTGTTAATGAATTTTAAAAGGGAGAAACATTATGAAATGTATAATAAATGTGAGTTATTGATGGAGGATGTATCATTATTGGGTAATGTTCTCACCAAAAGAGGGATATCTTTAGACCCTTCACTAACAAAGAGAAAAATGAAGAGTGGCCTAGGAAAACATATGTAATGGAGATCAAGAGCATTCTGGGTCAAGAAATGTATTATTGATTATATGTGAATAACTTCTCATAATTGAAAAACCCTATGTCTAATATAATGGGGAAGGGGGTAAAGTTTATCAGGATTCAATAATGGAACAACATCTTTAAAGATCTCATGAAGAGGCTTATCACTATGCCAGTACTCACACTCTCGATAAGTGGATAATTTTTTTTGGTTTATAATGATGCTTAAATGAAAGTATTAGGCTTTCTTATAATTAAAAATGATAATGTGATATCATACGCCTCAAGGAAGATGAAATTCCATAATTAAAACTATCCCATGCATGATCTGGAGTTGGCGACTCTGATCATTGTGTTAAAAATATCACGACAATATCTCTATGGGGAGAAGTGTGAGATATATATTGATCACAAGAGTATCACAAATATATTCACATATAATTATCTTAGTATACTCTATAGATGATGGTTAGAGATTATCAAGGATTATGACTTCTCAATCCACAACCATCCTAGTAAGGAAAATAAGGTGGAAGATACTCTATATAGAAAGGATCCTAAATCATTATTAATGATGAGATTTGAAAAGGTTCCAATATTCCTTGATTTGTAGTGGATGGACATGGGAATAATTAAGGGATTAACATCATCAATAATATCTCAAATGCTTTCTCAACCATCCTTCCTGGAGAAAATAAGGGATACACAAATAAATGATGGGGAAATTCATAAAAGGGTGGAATCTATTAAAAATGGGAAATCATTTGAGTTCAATATTGATGAGGAATGATTTGTAATATTTGGGTCATGATTATGTGCACCATATGGTCTAGATATAAATAAGGAGATTCAAAATGATGAACATAGTTCAACCTTCTCAATTCACCTAGGGGAGCAGAAAGATGTATCGAGATCTCCAGGAGAACTTTTTGTGGGGAAATATGATGTAGGGGATTGATGAATATACATCAATGTGCCTAATATGTCAATATGTGAAGGCCAAAATTCAAAAGTCTATGGGGAATGATGAAACCACTACCCATACCAACATGGAATTTGGAGAACATAACCATAGAAATTACCAATAGACTTCCCAGGACATCCATAGGAAACAATGATATATGGAAAATAATGGATCATCTTATAAAGACATCTCACTTTATCACAATTTGATAGGAATTCCTATTAGATCAGCATGAATCTATATATATAAACTAGGTGGTAAGTTTTCATGGAGTACCATTAACAATTATATCTGATCGAGATCTGAGATTCATCTCAAAGTTATAGAAAAGACTCATGCATTGTCTGAGAATTGAACTGAACTTCATCACTTCCTATCATCCCCAGACTGACGGCCAATTTGAGCAAAAAATTTAAACATTTGAAGATATTTTGAGAGTGTGTTATATGGTCCTTAATGGAGGATAAGACCAATATCTTACACTTGTCTAATTCTCTTAAAATAGTAGTTTCCAATTCAGCATCAGAATGCCCCCATACAAATGCCATTATGGGAAAAGGTGCAGAACACCAGCCTGTTGGGGTGATGTTAGTGAGAGTAATTGGTAAGACCTAAAATGGTCAATGAAATAATGGAGAAGTTTAAAACCATTTAGTAGCACATCATGAAAACCAAAATTTGATAGAAGAGTAATTCATACACTAATCGATTGGACCGTGAGTTAACAGTTCGAGACATGATATTCCTCTTCATATCTCCATGGAAGAAAGTCATGAGGTTTGGGAATAAAGGAAAGATATGTCCTAGGTACTTAGTACCCTTATATATTCCTGATCATATTGGAGTTGTGGCCTATCTATTAGAACATACACCAACCATGTGAAAAGTACACGATGTATTCCGCATATCTCTATAAAAGAGGTACATACTAGAGCATTCACATGTACTATCCTTAAAGGATGTATAATTAGATAATGATCTTTCTTATGAGGATCAGCCAGTTATGATCTTAGATCGTAGAGATAAAATTCTATGCAACAATACTAGTATCCCGGTCAAATTAATATGGATAAACCAAAATTACGTAGAGGCAGTAAGGGAACATGAATATTAAATGAAGGAAAAGTACCCAAACTTGTTTATAAATTATAGATTATAACAGCATTTCAAGTGTGAAATTTCAAATGTGGGGAAAAATCTAATGAACCAATGATTATCAATGGAATTCATTTCTTTTAATTATGTATCGTAGTATAATATCATATGATTACTTAGAGAACCCAATAAAAACCTTATTAATGAATAATGTGTAAAAGAAAAGGTAACTCTAGATTTTGAGGAATATATACCTATGAGATATTAACATGTCATTTGGAATAGTAATGTGATCCTTATGAATAATAAACTATACAATTGAACAGTAACCTCACTAATGAAAGTATTAAAAAAAATTCTCATCTTATAAGAGACAATATTATATAAATATATAATATTATAAGTAAGTAATTATTTTAAAAATTATTAATTATGTGTGAGCATTTTTTTAATCAAGTATATTTAATTATATTTTTTTATTAATTTAATATTTTTAAAGAAAATTTATTTTCATTAAATGTAAGAATAAAAAACTATTTTTATGAATTATTAATATAAGGTAGTTTCCAGAGGACTTAATTAATTTTTCTAAGTGTTTGAAAAGATTTTTTAATTTTGAAATTTACATTTTTCATATAAATAATGATTTAGATTAAAAATTCAATTTCACATATTTGTAACATTAATCTCTTAAAATAGATTTAATTTTTGAATTCTACATGCTGAAAAAATGGTTTGGGTGATTTTTTGGATTTTTCTAAAATACATGATTGATTGTGAATAGTAAAATATGATAATTTATGATAAATACTAAATAAATGAATTTTTTCATCATGCATGAGTTATGGATGATGTAAGTGGACATTAGATCGAACTAAAATCCTCACTTTACTATTATTAGTAACAAAAATCATGACTATTCATATCCTAGAGGAAAACTATTAAACTACTTATTAAAATAATGGGAAACCCCTCTTATCCTCCACTATAAGTACCACCCCTCTTTACTTCTTCTATTCACTTATCTAAAGACCTTTTACTTCTCTAAATTCTTCTAAAATCTCAACCCAAGATCCTCCCCATTTCTAGTAGCCCTTGGTCTATTCAAAAGACCATATCCTCTCTACAATTGAGTTTCCAAAAGAAGATATATTCATGTGGTAAATTCCTCTTTTCATTTGTATTATTTTTTCTTTCAAGTTCCTTTATTTCTTTCCTCACCACCTTTCATCCAAATGTTATCATAAATTCAGTACCTTACATGTACTAGAATTAGGTTATAATAATTAAATAATTATTCATTATGTCTTGTTTCACCTAATGTTATACTAAAAATGAAAACAGCATCCGAGATGTGTTAATTAATCACATCCAATGACGAAATATTTTCAATTTATTTTAATATTCAAAATTATGGTCATGAAACCATATTTTGTGTTGAACCATACTATAATATATTTTTTTTTATTATTTGGTTCTAAAATATTTTGTACAAATGATATTAATTTATAATGAAAAACGTGTTCGATGTGATAAAAAACAAACAATTAACCAAAAAAGTTATAACTAAAGCATTATATGTTGATTCTTCTACAATCCAAATAACAGAATTAAAATTATAAACATGTAAAAATATTTATTTTCACTAATAAATTAAAATTTTAATTCTTAACAACCATTCTCATATTCTATGTCAATCCATACATTTATATAAAAAAACCAATCATGAAATGCAATGAAACAAAGACTCCCAAACGATGATATTAAACGCCTTAAACCATTAAAAGGGTTAATAATGAACATAAAATTGTATAATAAATAAATTAAATTTATAATAAGTTATGGAAATATTAATTAATTAATGTAATTTTTTTATCTAGGACATTACTACCATGAGATGAAAACCATCATATTTAAGGTAAGGGATTCTACCCAAACCCCCATTATTCTTTTGGGTTGCTTTATCTTTAATTTTACACAAATGAAGTTATCTGTTATATTCATGTACGTATTTTAAATGTTGTGTAAATAAATCAAGATCATGATTCATGGTCCTTTAATCATTCTATTTCAAGGATATACAATTATTTAAGTGGTTTCCTCTTCAATACGTCATGATAACGAAACCCGTTTAAGGGAATTTCTTAAATTCTGACTCAATTTTAAGATATATCTATAATTATTTTTAAGAAACCCTTATTTTTAAAAAATCACTTTTTTTATTATGAAAACTTTCTTGGTTAAATTCTGGTTTTATTTAAAATATTATTCCATTTTCAATATTAAATTCTATATTGTATTTTCCTTAAAAATGCCCTAAAATATTTTGAAGCAAAAATTTATTTAATAATATCTATAAATTTTTTTGACTTTATTTAGACGTCACTTACCATGATATGTGATTATTTTCAAATATGAATGTCATTTTATGTTTTTAATTTCTTTTTTATGGTCACTTTTATGATAAACCCATTCATTATGCTTTATAACAAGATTATGATACCCATTTACTTCCATGGGTACCCTTATGTTTATGTATGTTTGATTATATATGATTCTCTATGTGGATTCATAGTCATAAACATATTAATATGGGTGTTTCTAGATATTCTCTAATTCCTTGGGTAAATTTCAGTCTCATGAGATGTTATGTGTAACGGTCTTGGCGGGTTTCCTAGACTTATGCTAATATGAGAAAAAGTCATATTGGTAAACCTTGACTTGTGCTCCTCTTTGTGAAATGAGGCTTCACACTTTCTAAATTCATTTTTTATAATTCTTCCACATTACTATAACTCCATATTTATATGATCCCATTTTATATTTAATGATTCCTGATATTCCATTCATTTTTATATCATTATTCCCTTGCTTCTATTCCATGTGCTAAAGCTTTATTATTATGTTCATTCCCTTATTGGGATTTTATCTCGTCCCTTTGTTCATTTTTTCCCAATGTTATCATATAGAGGTATTGGAGAACAATGGATGTTAAGAGATCATTATGAATATTAAGTAATGAAATGTTTTATTTAGTCCCATGTTTTCAGATTTATGTAACTAGTATTCAAATACACTAGGATTTACGATCCTTGGCTTGTAATATAATGTTTAAAAATTCCTAAAATTGTGTAATGTTATGTGTAAAAGGTTGGGGTCTCTATATTTCTACTTTTCATGTAGGAAGAAAGTATTTTGAAATAATAATTGAATTCCTTGGAATAGGATTCAAGGATATTATTTTTCATCAAGTATATTTTTCATTGAATGAAATATTTTATATTATACATGTTGGGGTTATGATATAGAGTGTGGTTCAAATAATTATTTTCATATTAATAAAAAAAGAATAGTTCCTATGAATACAAAGGAATATATATATCTTTGGGTAGAAAATTATGCGAGGCTAGAACCCTTGTTAGTGGGATATTATCATCTTTCATTTCCCAGGGGTAGGTTTTTTATTAAAGTTTTTTATTATAAATATTCAGTGACCAAAAACATAATCTTTGATTCGATAATAGACATAATTTGTTTTTATTTCCAATTTGGAAGTAAATTTTGTATCTTTTATGAGGAAAACATATGTTATTGTATGGCACATTAAAAAAATGTCGTGTATATACTTGAATATGAAAACCATGTATTGTAAATCAATGTCAAAACTAGATAAAATGAATCATATAATACAGACCTATGGAAGTTGGCGACTGTTTATATAGATGAGGAGAATTTATTTATATAACATCATGTATGTTATTTTGACTCAATTGAGATAAAATACATGGATATATGTCTTCATATTTATAGGAAAAAATAACCAAATCACCCCTCACTACGAAGGGATTAAGGAAAAAAACAAATATAATTGATTCAAACTAATGTGTGGACTCCATTTATAGTAGAGTAAAATGTTGATTTTTATAATTAATTACTTTTATAGTTGAATAAAATTGGCTTGACTATATCAAATTAACATTTTATAAGTCATATTCCTTTCATATTTTTATGAAATATAATTATGAATTGAGAAATAAACTAGGTAAGACGATTTTGAATATTAACTCACACCGAGCCAAAGAGTAACTCAAGTAATATATAATTAATCACTGAATGGAGATTGGGATAATATCCCAACTAACTCTTTTGTATACAACTCTGTGAATGGATTCTATGAACAATGTTATCAATCCATGTTTTTCATGTATAGATTAATGATGAGTCAGGTAACTCTTCTATTATCCAGTTAGGGATACACATTTTAGATAGTCTAATATACACTGGGATATGTAAAAACTAATGTATCGTATATGATTTCATATTTTTTGTGTTGTATAAGTATACCCATTTTGTCTCATAATCCTAAGTGGGTATGCAAACCATTTTTCAAGACAATACCTAGTGACAAACAATCATCCTAAATCATGAAGTGTATTTTTATTTGTTGTCTAAAATAAACTAAGTGATATTAACTATGAGGCCCTTTAGATATAAATTTTATTTGTTTAATGAAATTACATTTATCTATAAGGGGAACATGTTTACAATGTAAATATTTAGAGAAATATTGACTATAATGATATTGAAGCTCTAGGTTAATAATAATTGGAATGAGAATAATCTTCACATGAGACAATGGGATATGAAGGTGTTGTAGAGACATGAGTACATTATAGGTCTACTCGATATGTTAGATAAATATATTAATATAGTTTCTTATCATTGATTCAGGTGACACATTACTCATACATAATAATGAACCTCTAACCCACATAGACGCAGTATATGAACAATATTCTTCTAAATGGAAATAGTATGATAGTTTTGAGATGAGGTCTAAATATAAAAATATTTTATAGATTTTACTAGACCCTCCATCTAATGTAAATACCAATGGGTGAAAATGGGAATTCTAGAAAAATATAGACATGGATTGATATGTAAATACCTAAAAGGCACAACAGGTTATGATGTGTTTTAGTCATTTACAAGCATTAGAATATAACAAACCCACTTTATGTATTGTGATAAATAAATACATCATAATATTAATTTCAATTAAAAAATTATATGACTATGAAATTTGGTAAATGGATGACCAAACATCTTTTCTAAATGGAATGTTAATAGAAGATGACAACATGACTCTACCCAGAGGGCTTATTTAGTCAGAAAGTTTCAATAATGAATGCATGATAAATAGACCAATTTATTAGTTAAACTAGGAATTGTGATCATGGAATGATCATTTAGATTAGGAAATAATAGAATTTTTTCTTTAAGTACTAAAATAATTCCATGTGTCAATAAGTAGTTCAGTAGAAATGAAATTGACTTCCTTGTATTATATATTGATAATATAATAATAATGGGAAACAATGTACATGTCATTTAATTTGTTAAGATTTTTTTAGATGAATTATTATTAATTAAGTAATTTTGTGAAGTGTCCAAATATATAGATATCAAGATCTATCAAGATATATCTCAAAAGTTATTGCGTTATTTCAATGTACCTATATTACCATGGTACTCAAAATGTATAATATAGAATAATCTAAGAGTGGATTGTTTCAATTATCACATGGTATCAATATATCTATGAAAATATTTCTATAAATATGGTAGTATATGGAAAATACAAGTCGTATCCATTATGTTTCAAAGGTTTTTTCTATATATGTTTCCATTATATTATGAATAGTAAAGAAATATCAAGATAATCAAGGATAACTACATTGGGAATCATTAAAATAAAACCCAAAGTACTTGATATGTACAAAGGATAAATTATCTTTATATAGATACTCAAATTTCATAAATTAACCTTACAAAAAAAATTAGAAAGGGTTAAACATTAGAAAAAATGGCCCCAAAAGACTGTACTAGTCAAGTGCCTTTGGAATCATGGAAAATGAACATTGATACATAATTTATAAACATTATCTTCCACTAGTTTCTTATTTAAAATACTCATTCTAATACACATAAAACATAAAACATATCTCATAATCTGGGGTAGGAAACCAAAAAATGGATGAGTTCAGATGTTCAGTAAGGTTATATAAGGGAGACATTTAAACATAAAAATAAAAATACGGGCATGAAAAAATGATCATGAAAATAAAACATCATAAACATGAATCATGTAATAAATATTTTTTGTTCATGTGAATTTAATCATATAGAAGTAATGAACATACATAATGAAATCATAACATAGGAATAAAACATGGAGTTAAGGAAAAACATAATCATGTAACTTGTTTTCCATAGTAGTCAAGTCATAAATATGAATACCATATTAGTAATATGGGTTAACTCCCTATACTTTATGTTTTGTCATGTTTTACTCCCATGTCCATTTCAGTAGCATGATTTCACTCCCCATACCATCTTCGTAGTCATAAATTACACTTGTCGCCATTTTAGTAGTAAAGGTTAACTCCTAGGACCATATTATTCAATCTCATATGGTTTAAATCTTTACCCAATTAATTTTGGGTAAGATATAGCAACCACCCATAATATAATGAAATCATACAAACATGTGCCACAAAATCCGAAAAATCATATCATAACCCCTAAAAATAGATGGGTTCTATAAACATAAAATCATAACCCATGAAATTAAATGGATACTAATAAAATTTCATCACATCATAACTTATGGAAAATACATCGGTTTCAAAATCATTTAACCAAATCATAAAGCACAAAAGAAGTAGGTTTCAGTGGTATATAACCTGTGGAAACGAAAAAGGTTTCGTAAACATTATTCGGTCAATACATGAACCATTTAAGAAAAATATGAAAGAAATATTTGGATACTTTACTACAATGGAATTAGTGACATCTATATATGTCATCCTATATTGGAAATAATTTTGAAATATGTTTTAAAAACATTTCCTGGGGAAATTTTCTTTCAACATTGAAAAAAGAATTTTAAAACGTAAAAAATATTTTTAAAACTATTTTATTTTAAAATAGTTTTTAAAATATATATATGAAGCTTTGAAAATTATATTATTTTTAAAATAATTTACATTGAAAATTTTCTTTAATTATCATTTTAAATATTTTTTTAAAACATATTTTTTTAAATAAAACTAATTTTTACCAAAGAGAGGGTAATTTCGAACATAGATAACAAATTATTAACAATTTTTTATACCACTTAGTGGAAATTTCTTACCAATATATAAAAACATGAATAATAAATATAGTAGACAATAATACTGATATTTCTTATGTAATGGATTATAATATTTCATCAATAGAAGCATAAACATAAACAATCTCAAAAAGAGAAGAGATTGTTTCAATAAACTACAATCACTTAGTAACATACGATAATAACCTCCTTTTAAGAAAATGTAGTTAAATGAATCTTATAAAATCATGAAATGAATGATTTTAATTATATAACATGAAAAATGGAAGTATATACTCCTCAAAAAAGTATTTAGGAGCATAAAAAAATATGTTTCTCAAAGAATACAAATTGAGACAAAACTAACTTATCAGATGTTATCTTTTGTAAAATTAACTTCCAAATGTGAATATAACATAATTGATATGTAAATAACAAAAAAAATATGTATAATAATCAAAGAATATATCCATTGGATGTATATAAACCACAAAAATGGAATGTGTGATGAAACAATCATTTACCTCATAGAAATAAAACGTGAAATAAAATTATCATACCTTATGTCTTGAATGTCATCGTAGTCATATAATATTCTTGAATGATAAATGTATGTTTATTCTAATTATTTTATAGAATCATATTATTATATCAAATACCATATATGTATTTTATGGATTTATTACCTGATTTATAAAATTTCTATGTTATATATATACTTCAAAAAAAATATCCTCTTTGTTCATCAAATGTATTTTAATTTGTTAAATCTACGGTCCTTAAACATATATCATGATTTACATAATATAAAACATTATATAACTTTAATTTATATTCATTATTTTTTTTATTATAAGAATCCATATAATATAGAATTATGAAATGTAATACATCTTTCATGGAGGTGGTAGGTCGTTCGTATACATGAAAGTTGTTTTTGTATTACTGTCGTATTTAAGGAAAGATAGTAAATGACATATATTTATATAAATGTATATTTCTAATTATTTAATAAGAATTATTATATCATATATATCATATAGTTTTACAAAACCCATCATTAATAAATTCTATGTAGTGTGTGAACGAATCATATCACATTGATGGTGCGGTTGTCCACACTTCCATAATCAATATTATTGCATTTACACCAAAAAGATAGTATAATGATATAGGTTTTAAAATTATTAAATAATATTAAATTAATAATAAATATAATATTTAAAATATATAAATATATTTCCCATCATAATTTACACTATGAGAGTTGGTAAAGGAAAAATGAACAATCACCATTTTGAGAGGAATAAGTTACCCGTGAAAGTAAATAGTGTATTCGTTACCCATTAGATGAAAGTGTGTATATGTGTATTTATATATTTTAGAATAAAAACCTCATTTTACATTTATGGTAATATTTTTCTTCTAAAATCATTGAATAAGATGAGTTGAGGTGGTGGAGAAAAGAAATAACATAATATAACTTGAGGAAGAATGTTTCATCTTATTCCGGTAACTCCTTTTTGTTTGAACCAAATGGATTCATTGTATTTCATTATTAACAAGGTAATACTTATAGGATTAGGGGAGGTATTGTTTTGTTCTATTTTTTAAGATATTTTCCAAGAAAAATTGGTTTGAGTGGTGTGATAATGTGGGAGGAAATGAGGCCTTTTTTGGAGGATGAATGGCACTCATTTAAAATTTAAGAAAAGTAATTGTACCCATGTTTTTCAAGTGGATAGTGGATCCAATAATGGTCTAAAAAATATCCATGTGATGATAGGGTTGTAATATTATTATAAAATGGATCTTAGAAATGTTTCTAGGTCATTTGGGACCTTATGATTAAAGATTAGTACGTTATTAAGGTTAATTTTACCTTAACCAATGTAATTAATTTTAATTCCTTTTAATAATCTATTTGGTAAAAAACTGTGTTAACAATATTATAAATTATAAATTATTCTAATTCCAAATATGGAATCCATTTTTAGAAATTATAATCACATAACTAGAAAAAATTAATTTTTACTTAATCCTGTAATCTTGTGGACAATGTGGTTTTTTAAATTAAAAACTAATCAAATGATTGATATGTTTTTATAGTTAATTTCAATGTAAAATTGATTCTAATGACCCAAATTGGATTAATTTTTCAAAATGTGATATAATTAAACTTTGAATCAAATTTAAAATATTATTTATCCTTAAAAATTAATTATATGAAATTGAAATTTGAATTATAATTCTGTATTTTTCATTATTCATCCAAATATGTAAATTCTCAAAAAAAATCGTACGAATTCATCATATGATATAATTCACATTATAAATTGAAAAAATAAATAATTTTATCAAAATAATTTTATAAATGTGACAAAAATAAATTTTCTTGTTTTCAAAACAAGACATAAAAATAACTTTATTTTAGAAAATAGATTTTTTAAACTTATAAGAACATTACGAAAAAAATTATATCATTCGTTATCAATATGTAAAATTTATATAAAAAATTATAAAAAATATTTTAAAATTTTTTATTAATAATTCAATTACTAATTTTAACATCTAGGTTATAGTTATATCATTTAAATAATTATAAAAAAATGTGTTTTAGAAACTCATTGTTGCGTGTAATGTACGCCAAGTGGGTGTCGTGTGAATGGAATGTTTGACTTAGTTCAATGAAATATATTAATGGAGATTTAATTTATTCAAAAAAATTGTCCATAAAAACTTGGGGTGTTGCATTCTACCCCCTATAAAATGAATTCAACCCTTAATGTTTGTCATTCAGGTAAAAACAGATGAGGGTAATTATGATTCATTATATCCTCATTACCACATAGCATCCTATAAATGATGATTTATCCAAAAAACTATGACCTGGTGATTGGTATTATTTGGTAGAACTTTCTATGATTGTCCATAATATAAAAATGTAATTCTTCGTAATAATGATCTCTCTCCAACGTTATTACCACTGAGTTTAGTACAAGTTAAGGTTTTCTTGTGTACTTCCTCGAGAGATATATATGGAATACATCATCGACTTTGGATTTATTTGGAGGAAGTTCCATGTGATAGGATACCATCCCAAAAGAATTATGAATTTAATAGGGAATGATATACCTATGGATTATTTTCACATTCTTTTCAAACCTCATAACCTTATTCTAGGGAGATATTCATAGAAACACCTTTTGACCCACTTAAAATTTTAGATCATATCATTGGTTGTTTTCATAAGTTCTATGACAACATTGAGATGCCTCGATTTGCTACTGAATAATTCTAACATTCTCCACTGTTTATATAAAAATCTCAGGTCCCAAAAACAATCTATCTCCAACCTCATCCTAGAACATTAGCGGTATACATTTCTTCACACAGAGGGATTCATAAGGTTCAATATTCATTCTTGGGTGAAATATGATGTTCTATAAAAACTAAACTAGACGAAAGTGTTGATCCCAACCAACATTGAAATACAGATAAAAATATCTTAGCATATTGTATAGGGTATAAATTATTCTTTTATACCACCATCATTCTGAGGATGATAAGAAGTGATGAAACTAAATTCATTATCAATTACCCGATGAAGACATCGCTAGAAAATAGAGGTCAATCTCATATGCTGATAGGAAACAAAAAATGTGGTACTCCCATTACCCTTAACACGTCCTTAATTTATATATTGGAAATATGATCAAGAAATAAGTCTTATCCGGAAGCAAGGAATTGTATTGACTTAAAAAGGTGATAGACTACACCTATAGAGCATTAAACCCTTTAGAGGTTTTGGATAGTCAAATGAAAAAATCTATAGTGATGTTCTCACATTACCAATCTGGAATGGATAAATGATGTAACATACCATTTGACCTTTTACTTTTATCATTAACTTGTATTTATACAAAGATCCGAGATATGAACATTGCGAAATCTCTTTTCATTACATCCCACTAGAAGCATTATTTCTATTCCCCTAAACATATTTATAAATCATTGATGAATACATACTGAACCACTATGAGATTCCTCTAACAAATAATACATCAAATTTGGTATGAAATGAAAACATACATGGTTCCTAATACTTATCATTCAATATTGATCATGGTTATACTCCAGAACATTTATAACTTTATTTTCCATCACTTTATCTTCCTTCTAAACCTCATAATTATAACTTGGATAGAGGGTTGAATATTAATTAGTAAAAGGTATAATTTTTCCTCATTCCTTAGTATTTCTAGTTCCTATAAATTTTAAATTATGAAATATTGGGCATTTTTTATCTTCATCATGGATAATCTGGGATTCTCTTTTTGACTAAAAGCATCGACCATCTTGTTCAATTTCCTTGGGTGGTAATATGTTGATGCGGAATAATCCATTATCATCTATTACCATTTTCATTAGCGACTTTTCAACTCCATTTCTCTGATTATATAGTTTTATAATTTTATGGACTATATATAAATATATCACACTTTTCTACATAAATATTAATCCTCTATATCATTTATGAAAAAATTGACCATGAAAACACCAAATCATCAGTTGGGTTATATCATTCATTAATCTTCAACTACCGTGAGGATGAAGAAATAACAATGTTATTCTATAGAAGAACATATACCAATCCCTTCATGGATGAATCACTATAAATTACAAACCCTTTTCTACTATGGGGTAATATAAGAATAGGTATGCTAACTAACATTCTCTTCTATTCCTAGATATTTTCCTCACATTCATCTATCTAAAGGATCTTGGCACCCATCATAGTTAACGTGGTTATAGGATTATACAGTCATGAGAAATTATCCACAAACCATATATAATATCAATATCAACTACTAAATCTACAGATCACAGTAACCGTAGTATTTCTAAGGAAATCAGTCAATAGCCTCCATATTTGATGGAACAAATGATATTCCTTCTGTTGATATTATGTGACAAAAAAAGAATTTTTTCTAGCCAAAATTCACATTTTTAAAAAATTTCATATAGTTTCTCCTCTTTATGGTCATTAGTTCACTTATCAAGTAATAATTATGCTCTTTTCTACTCTCTGAATAGAAAATAATATCATCAATAAAGACTACCACAAACTGGTTTAGGTAATCCCTAAAGACATTATTCATTAAATCCATGAAGATAAAATTGGAATTATTAAGGCAAAAATGACTTCATTTATATTTATAGTTTCATTATCTTTTATTGAATACCATCCTAGGTATATAATCTTTCATTAATCTCAATTATGGTATTTAAATGAAGGTTAATATTGTAGAAGTATTCAAATCCACGAATTTGATCAAACATGTCATAAATACGAGGAAGAGGATACTTGTTCTTCATTGTAATATTATTTAACTCTCAAGAATTATAATATCTTAACATTAATCCATATTTTTTTTTACAATGAGAACATGTGCACCTTAAGGTGACACAACAGGCCGATTAAATCCCTTATCAATGTTTTCATAGAGTTTCTTATTCAATTCATGAAAATCAATCAGGGCCATTCTATATGGAGTCATTAAAATTTGTGTGGAACTATGAATGAGTTATACTGATAACATATCATCACATTTGTATATAAGGTTACAAAACTCTTCTTAAAACAATTCTAAAAATTCTAGAATAATAGGAATATCATTGATATCAATTTTCCCCCAACCATTTTTGATAGAGAACCTTTTTTAGTGGAAATTAATACCCATACACTGGATGTAATATACATAGGATGTTAATGTATATCTCTATATTGATAGATGATCGTATGAGTGTTTGAAATATCAAATGTAAATTCCCATCTATTGTAATTGATGTGGTATTTATCTAGGGAATGACAATCCCATGCTAAAATTACATCAAATTCAACCATGGGATGAATGAAATATTTTTTAGGAATCACATTCCCATAGACTTAAACTAGAGAGGATTCATGGACTTGGGGTGAAATCATCATACCATTAGGGGTTTTCACTCTTAATTGAGCTTCTAATCATTTCGGTGGATTCTTAAAAAACTTAAAAAATTATTTTCAAATGATATAGTCAGTATTTCAAGAATAAAAAAAGATATTATAGGTTTTAGATTGGATTTTACGTATACATTTTACCACATAGTTATCACACCACTCATAAGAAATTTTGATTTCATGAGATTTCCCCTTTTATTTGGCATAAGATGATACTGATGATGATCATCATCACTAGCCCTTGGGTTTGGTATGTGTTTAGAATAATGCCCATTCTCTATATAAATTTATCACTAAGTAATAGGATGTGACTTCTATGTTTCTTTTTATCCATTCTAACATTTTTCTATCTTCTTCTAGTCGCATCAGCAATCAAATTCCATATTTCCTTCCCTTCTACACTAGAAACATTTATTATAACCCTAAAAGAAAATTTCATCCATTATTTTACCTAAAAATAGAGTATAAATTAATGATCATCCTCTTGTTTTGAAGGTTTCTTGATTTTACATTATACTCCATCTTCCTTTTTTGTCAAAAACATGAGATTGATATGTGACTCGAACCTCTATTTAAAACATGATTTCACAACGCATTATATATTCATCCCAACTAATGTCCATTATGTAAAACACTATTAAATTTTTTTTCTTTAAGACCCTGAAGAACCTATCAACATTATGGTCAATTTGGATGATAATTATTAAAGATAACCTCACATGTCTCATAAAATTAGTCCCATAGGTATCAATATATTCATCATCCCTTTGATTCAACTGAAGGAACTCTTTCTAAATCATTGTGTGGATAATATGAGGGAAGTCTATATTGAGAAATTAGTTCTTAAACTCATCCCAATCCATGGATTAAATATCACCTTTCTTCCTCATATTCTTGATTAGATTCCACCATTGGTCTACTTATTCTTCTAAATGATGAATAGCCAGAATGAAATTCTCTGGCCCTAAACAATAGAAAACAATGAAGATATTTTTAGTAGTACAAAATAATATTTCAAAAACAAGTGGATAATAAGATCCTATAAAAGAAGGTGGAAATTTACTCCAAAAAGGCTCAACAGAATGTTGTTCCCTCGTTTTTTCAACTGGACGTACACCATTAATTTAATCTTGAGAAATATGTGTGATCATAAAATAAGGTTTTTTTCATTCTAGATCTCATTAAATTCAGTTTTTAGAAGTAAAATTGTATCATTGTCCATCATATTCACCATTAACGCGGTTCCTTCATGTTTCATCCATTAAATAAAACAAAATCATAGAGTAAGAAATATTTATCATATAGAAGAACCACATAATCATGAAAAGTCAATTATGTGATGTATAAATTATTACACATTCCATAATCTATTAATCATTTTTATCGTATTTTTTATAGCATTGATATATTTAAATCCATCATTATAGTTAATGGAGAGTTTGTAAATTTCCAAATCTTATCCCTAGGGAGTATCAAACTAAGTGTATAGTAGGGCCCATTTTTGTGATTAAGATTACCTAGAGTTAGGCCTAAAACATCTTTTAAGAGTTAATACTCCTTGGTATATATATTTTAGATCTACACCCTCTTTTATTATCCAAATATGGATGTATTTATATGAATACACATTCTCTATCCTTTACCAAATTTCCATGACATTTTTTATACATTTCCTTATCCTTAGACTTATCCTTAAACATGTCTGTTGGGTTTTCACTAGGCATACCTCATACTTGCATTCAATGTTTAAATAAACATGCATCTAATACCTACAATAGGGATACAATATTTTCATATATAATCATTACATAATTTTTGCTGATAACGTAAAACATAATAAAAATAGATTCCCTTAAACCGTACTAGTATAGTACCTTTGGAAATAAGGAAACATGAAAATTTCTATATATGTGTGATACATTATCTCCCACTAGGTTATTCATGACAATAACCCTTATTAGACACATAAAAATAATACATATATTCATAACCTTGAGAATAACTCAAAAAAATGTGTGAGATCAAATGCTCAGTAAGGGTAAAGAAGGGAGTCATGTGAGAATAAACATGATCATAGGGGTATGAGAACATGATCATGAAAATATATGATCATACCATGCAAATCAAAGATTATAAATGGTAATCATGGAATAATTATTTTCAGTTTATAAGACAATAATCATATGAAAATAACGAATAGAAGACATGAACGCATAACAAAGGAATAAAAAATGGAATTGAGAAAGACACACAATAATATAATAATATTTTCATTGTATCCAAGGTATAAAATCCAAGACCATATTAGTAGTACAAGATGAATCCCCAAATTATCTCGGTAGTCAGGGTTAAATCCCATGGCCATCTTAGTAGCATGATTTCACTCATCATACAATATTGGTAGTCATGGTTTACTCCTATGTCCATATTAGTAGTCATGTTTTACTACCAAAAACATTTTAGTTTATATTTTGAGATAAAAATAATTAATAAATTCATTGGCGAGAGATATATGTCCCACCCATCTCATAATGAAATCATACATGCATGTGCCACAAAATCATGAACAATCATATTATAACTCAAGAAAAGATATGGTTTCTATAAATATAAAATCATAAACCATAAAATAAAATGTGTGTAATTTAAATTTCATCACATAATAACATATGGGAAAGAGGTAGGATTTCTTTAAATTTTCATCAAATCCTAAATTTTGAAAAGAAGTGGGTTTCAAAATTATATAACCTTTGGAAATGAAACAGGTGTTACAAACATCATTTAATAAAAACATGAACCATTAAAGAAAGAATATAAATGGAACATTAGGATAATTTCCTACATAGTAATGAGTGAGAACAACATATTACATCTTATATAATAAATAATTGTTTTATATCTTTTAAAACCGTTTCTTGAAAAAAATATCCTTTCGGCATTGAAAATTTCTTTTAAAAGCATAATACATTTTGGAAATAAATTTTTATTTGAAAATAAATTTTAAAACACATAAAGAATTATATTGAAAACATTAAAAAAATTTAAAATAATATTTCCTAGAAAATGATCTTCACTAACATTGGAATAAATAATTAAAAAACTTTTTGGAAACCTTTTTTTTGATATTAAACATATTTCCGACTAAAGAGAGAAGTAAATTATAAATTTCATAAAAACACGTCCATAAATAATATATATAGAAATGATTGGAAAAATGGTACCAATATATGAAGATAACATGACTATGTTGAGGAAAGAAATTCATGATAGTTTTTAACCAATTAATCATAAGATTCTATCAAATGAAGCATAAATATTAATAATGTCAAAAATGGAAGAGATTGTTTCAATAAATAATTATAAATTTGTAAAATTGGATCATAATCTCTATTTAACAAAAGGAATTTACATAAAACATAAAATATAATTAAGTGAATCAGATTTATTATATAACATTTCAAATGAAAGTATATACTCGTCGAAAATGAATATAAGATCATAACAAAACTTCTGTATCAATGTAGAAAAATTGAGGCAAAACTGTCTTGCTGATTTGGTAGATTTTTAAATAGTAACCAAATGAAGTAAATATAATATAATGTTTATTTTAATGACTGTAAAGGTAATTATAAGAATCATATAATATCACTTTGGGAATTATAGACACCAAAATAAAGGTAACGATGGAGAATAAAGCATGTATCTCACAGAAATAAAAAATGAGATGACATTCCATTACCATGTGTCTTGAATCTCTTTGTAATCAAACAAGATTCCTATATAATAAATGAAATATTCATACAAATATATAAATTAATAATATTATTAAATCTTATACCATTTATGTTTTCATTATGAATCTATATTACCCACTTGTCAAAAATGCAATGTTAAGGTTTTACTTCAAGTAATATCTGCATTGATCTTCGCATGTGTCTTAATTTGGTATATATTTAGTCTTTAATATGATATAATGATATAAATAACGTAAAAAATGATATAAATATAATTTATATTCAATATATGTGTTTTATAAAAACCAATTTACTAAGTATAAAATTTAATTCAACAGTCATGGAGATGTTATGTCATACGTATTCATGAATGTTGTTTCTATTTTATTGTCACATTAAAAGAAAGATTTTAAATGAAATATATGTATATATATAAATTTATATATATAATTATTCCATTGTAATTAAAATAATATAAATGTAATATAATTTTATTAAACCCATACTTAATTAATTCCATGTATTCTGTGAAATAATCACATCACTTTGAGGGGACAGTACTTCAAACATCCCCCAAAAAAATTATTGCAATAAAACCAAATAGAATCTATAAGGATATGTGTTGTAAAAGGATTAAATAAGATTAAAAACATAATATATATAATATATAAAATTTTTAAGATTATTGTTAATAATAATATCCACCATGATATGTTCTAATGGAAAAATGAAAAATCATTGTTTTGTGAGGTAGTACTTTATGTTACCCATAAACAATATGTTCATTCCCAATTATAAGGAAGTGTGTTCAAGGGTAGGTAATACAGTATTAATAAATACATAATAGTTTATAATTTATAATTTTTTTCATAAATAATGGTATGAAACGATTTTATGGGGTGTAAAATAGAAATAACATATAAAAACATGAGGAAAATGTTACCTCTTATTTGGGTAACTCCATTTTCTTTACACCAAAGGGATTACAGGGATTTATTTTAGAAGAATTTGAGGGCTATAATTTTAGGGGAGGGATTTCAAAGAGCTATTTGTTCATATTTTTTTCAACCAAATGTGTCTTGAGAGGTGTGAGGTAGTGGGAGGATAGGAAGCCCTTTCATTGTAGAGGAGGACTGGTACTCCTGTATAAATTGGGGAAAGAAATTCCACCCATGTTTTCCCCATGAATTGTGGATCCAATTGTAACACCATGATACTTTATAATATTATCATTCATAAATAAATTTATTTTTATTTAATTTATTCTTTTTACAAAAAACCATATCAATCTTATGCTACACAAAACAATGAGTTGGCTTGAATTACATGCATGACCTTGTTTTACCGAACAATTATATATAAATAAAATATTATCATTTAATATAATATATAACATAGAAATTAAATTATAGTTTATCAATAGTATTAACCAAATATTTAATTTTATATATTCCATATAATTTAAAAATTTATATTATGTATTTTCTATACATGATATACGAAAATATACAATTTTTCAAATAAAGGAAATATTTTTCAAAAAAATGTGTTTTACCACATTTTAATGGAAACCCATTTTTAAAATAAATATTTACAAATTTATATATTAAATATGACAAAATATACATCTTATTTATATGTGGGCCATAAAAAATATATTTTGTACTAATTTTATTGTGTTTCCTTAAAACTTCCAAATTTTAATGAATAGTTAAAATACTAAATTTTAATTAAAAAAGTATTTTTCATATAATTTATATATATATATATATATATATATATTTCTTTTATTTGGTATTATAGTTTAATAATACCAAGGATTAACCATTTATTTCAATCTAGTTCATTGGAACCAATTTAAAATTGAAATTTGATATACAATCTATGTCAACATGTAAACATTTCACTTTTAAACCCCTATTTTTAGATTTGACTGAGGAATTAATTTTAAATATAATTTTACCAGTATAGTGAATTGAATTATGAAATATAAATTCTCTATTTTAATTAATGATTTATTAAATAGGTTTTATGTTCAATTTAATTTTTAGTTATAAAAAAATTACCATGGTAAAAAAATTCGTTACTATAGACATTGTAAAATTTTGAGAAGGGTTAAAATTAAAGGTTGGAATATTACAATACCTAAAACTACAATATTTAATAGTTTTTTGAGGTGCGGATCACTAACAAACATCATATAAAACATTAATTATAATCCAAATTATTTTAATTTTATTCCACCTGTATAAGGTGGATTTTACTATAAAATAATCAATAAATATTCACTTGAACCCACCTCTCCTCAAGTATAAATACCACCCCTCACATCCCCATTTCGACCAAAAAATACTTGTAGATCCAAAAATATCTACCCAAACCCCAAATAATCACTCTACCAACTTCTAAGTTCAATGTGTCTCATGAAAAGGCAAAATCCAATTCCCTCAATTGTGTTTCAAGGAGATGACATTCAATAGGTAATTTTCTTAAAGTACCTCTCTTAATTTATTTTCTTTTTCTACCTTATCCTCATCTCCATCATCCAACAATTCCTTATTAATACATAATCATGTATATATTGGATTGTTTTTTCTCTATTGGAATATCCCATAACCATTTTGTTTCTCACCTCCTCTAATTCAAAAGTAAAGAAATTGTTGTGCATGTTATGTCAGCTAATCGACTCCGTGAATATTGTTTTCGTTATTTTTATATTATGACCATCATGGATGATCTTAAAACTACTTTTCTGGTAAAATAATATTTAAAAGTTTTAATTATAACCTATTAAATAATCTTTATGTTTTATATTAAACATAACTTCATACTTTCAATTTATAGATATTTGATAACATAGTTTGTAGAAGTGTGGACTACGACACCCTCAAGGAGATGTGATTAATTAAATCTATAAATGGAACATATTAAGGATAATTTTAATAAATATATGTAAAATATATGACGTAGATATCATACTATTATTATAATATATATATTTATCATTTACATTTCAATATATAAATACGACAATGAAATGAAAGTAGCATCAATGCGTACGTACGACATACCATATCCACAAACATTGAATTTAATTTCTATCTCCAAACAAAATAGATTATTATAAATACATATTTACTCAATATATAATATAATTTAGTATTTAATTACATTCTTAAGATAATTAAATAATTATTTATGTAAAATAAAAAGTAAAAATCCAATCAAAACATACTTGATAAAACTAGACAATTGACACCCAAAATAGGGAAATTATGAATGACTGTTAAGACATGGGTAATAAGATACTATAATAGAATGATATATAATATCATAAACATTAATATTTTTCTATAATAAGTTACTATCACTATTCACACTATTATATATAATGTTAATGGAAGATCACCCAAATAGGTATCTCAAGGAAAGGGTTAATTTTGCAATCAATTTCTTATCCATGATTGTTTTAAATGTATCTATATATTGTGAAAATTTATAATAAATGTATATGTTTCATAAATATTCAATTAAAAATATTATTAACATTTATTGAAAGAATTTTAATGTAATTTTTAATCATTTTTGACTTTTTATTAATTTTTTGAAAGGAATATTTCAATCATTTTCAAAATGGGGTACATTATAACATTTTCAAAAAAATAAAGGAATGAATGTTTCTTTTAACAAGCAAAGCGTGCGTGGCTATTTCTGATTCCATGATGCCTTAAAATTTTGAATCTTCCCTTACAAGATTACTATTTTATTTTCAATGAAATATTTTCTTTTATAATTGAACTTCATTAAAATGAATTTAGTGTAAAAATGGATAATTTTCTCAAATAGTATTAATAATTTTATTAGATTATATTCATCTAAGTTAACATCCTTTTTGGGTTTTCTACATAATTGATTTTGATTTTTTATGATAAAATATTCCATATTGTATTGTTGTTTTATGATACATGTGACTATGGATGTTTTATTTTGATACCATTCTTGGTTTATGGTTAATGTATTATGTTTTAGTATGCTAGTTTTAATATGAATGTTTATGTTATGTTTTACCACATTCAAAAGAAGAATGCATTGGACTTAGTAAGTGAAATGTGGGGACCTCTATACCCCATCAATGAATCAGTATGTTTAATCAAATAATATAGATATGGTCTTGGAAATGGCCTTACCCATGTATTATATTATTTTCATGAAGATTTGAATGTATAAGATTTGTGGCCTGATGTCTTGAAAATATTAGATTCTTGGAATGAAGTCTTGATGGTATGTTTCAAATGTCCAACATTATGCATTACATCATTATGAGATTAGTTATTAATGTTACATGTGACTATTAGATTATTAAAATAACCATGTGGATGATTAAATGTCCTTTTTAATTTATTATTTCTATATTTTTCCGAGATTATGTTGAAAAGGATTTTTTTTTATTTTAAACCATGCCTCAACAGATTATGCTTTTTCATGAAAGATTTTGTTATATTGTTTAACCTTAAAAATCATCTGAGATCACCCCTATCATAATTTTTATTTTCCCATGATATAATAAGTATATTATGATTGAACTTCAGGGATAGTCTAAGGGATATTAGAGTTTTCAAAGTGTATAATATGTTGATTTTCATTTAAAAATGTGATGTAAAACTTATGTTTAAATTTTTTTCCCAACAAAGTTATTCTGATTGGTCCTTTGCTATTTGATTCATTGTAATGATGAAAATTTATTAAAATAATGCACTGACACCGAGATTCGGTGGTCATAGTGTTACAGTTTGTTTCAATGAAAGTTTAGCAACATCATCAGAAACGAGATTTAGAAAACATAGATTAGGGAACATAACCCTAAAATAGACTTTTAGGATAAGTATAGAATAACATCCTATAATTTTAGTAATATTCATATTGTCTCACTATTACTAGAAAATATATCCATTTTGTATACTATATGTGGACGTGGATCTGGAATATATGTGTGTAGGAGTAATAACTCTGAAAAGGTGTTTCAATCCTGAATCAAGGTTCCCTGTTACATGATAACATGCCTTACTGTGAACCTATTTTGACACTCTCAGAGGATATGCTTAGGGTAATTCACATTTTCTTTATAGACCATTGTGAAGGATTTATGAGTAAATATTTCCCCAAGGAAACCATTTTTATTATTACGGAATAGATATGCATTAATTTTTAGATTTTTATATGAGTTTAGAATTATGCATTAGGATTCATATTTTATTATAGTTAAGGCCACTGTGTAGAAATGGTAACTAGTGGTAGGAATGGAAACCATATCAATTCACATAATCCATATAGGGATTGACCTCCTATAAAATATAATTATAGTGTATCTAGTTATACAACTAGTTCAGGATATCTTATAAACATCATGGGATAGCTGACTCAAGTTATGAATAATAACCTTATACATACTGAGCAACCAAACAAACAACATAGAGGATGAATGTTAGAACACTTCATGAGGAAATTACCACCATCATTCAATGGGACTACAAATCCATTGGTGGCTGAGCAGTGGATAATATCCTTATAGAAAATATTTCTTGCTTTGGGGAGTAATGAAAGGGAAAAGGTTGTTATGGAAGTCTATCTTCTATCAGGAGATGCAGATTAATGATGGTCATTATTTCAAAACATGACTAAGGATGAAGGGGTCCCAAAAAGCCAGTGGTGGGAATTTAATTAATTTTTCCTAGAAAAATACATTTATCATGATCTATGTGAAGATAGGGAGAGGAAATTTCTATGTTTGAGGCTAATGGAGGTTGATGATGTTCCAATTTATAAAGCTAACATCACTATCTTAGCAATGCATGCTAGAGACTACATGTGTAACCCATGAAGTATGATTGATCGATTATTTGATGGGTTAAAACCATTCCTTTAATTGGAATAGGTATTAAAATTTTTATCATTATAAAAAGATATAATTCCATATTCTACCAAGACAAAAAAATAATTTTATATTTCATAATACTTTATGGGAACGTAAGAGAATAAAAGAATGGTGGTGTAAGAGGTGGATAATGGGACCAAATGAAAGAAGAATTTTACCACATGTGATAATTGTGGAAGGAAACACCCTAGTGTGTAGTTAAAAGGAAAAGGAGTCTGTTTCATGTGTGGAGAAAAATTAAACAATGCTCTATATTGTATAGAAAAGACAGAATTTAACAATGTGCAATGTTTCCACTATAAAGATATAGGGAATTATGAAAATGAATTCCCCGAGAATTTAATAAGTATAGCTCATAAAAATAAATGGAATCATGGTTAAGATTATACTGTTACTATGGTCGAAGTGGAGTAATTAATGTATATTTGATTTTAGATTCATGAATTATGTTATTATATTATGGTTATAAGTATAATGTGATATATAGGGATTTTACTACAAAACTTCTTTTTTAAGGATTTGTAAGAATATGACTTTTCATTGAGGATATAATGGAAATCAAATATTTAGTATGTGATAATAAGAGATACATTATTTTTCTTGAGGAATTTGATGTTATGTTTGATTTTTAAAATTTATAGACCCTTTTATACTATTAGTTTGGACTGAAGTATTTTGGAAAAAGCATAAGGTAAGAATATATTAAGTTGAACTATGAATATAATTTTTTGGGGTTAAAGTATGATTTATTGGATACTTTGGGATAACCTTTTTGGATTCCATAATCATTTAAAGGATTGAGGAAATATGTGAGAACACTATGATTTATCAAAAGTGATTTAGGTGTAAAAAAATTCATTTGGACCATTCATTTCCTTGGGTATGAGATGATGTGATAATAGATCGAAGCACAACTAAAGGATGAGATTATGCATCTCAAATGGATTGAAATAAATTAAATTCATCCCTAATAATTATTCCTCGTGAAAGACCTTAAAAAAATATAATAGTACTTTTCCTAATTAATTAAATTATCCCTTAAATCATTGTGTATATAGAGATTTGTGATTTTAAACATTTTCCTCATCATGTTCTCTATCACTCTCTATCAGAACATGATGTTCGTATTTTTCTTTCATTTCCATGTATTCCTACATAGAACTATAGTATGTGTTATATCTGGAGGCCTTCAAAAATAACATTATTTATTTTAAATTGGTTCTTCATTAATCCATTTTATGATGGGTAATTTCAGTAAATATGTTTTAAATGTCATAACCCTTGTTTTTGATCCGGAGTTTAAATTATGAGGAAAACATTTATTAGAGGGGAGAATGTAACACCCCAAGACATTATAAAATTTTCACATATAAATAAATTTAATTTTGTTCATTATTTATTGTCACAAAACACCATGTTATACTTATGTTATAGAAAACAATGAGTTGTGTTGCATTACCCACAATGCCTAGTTTTACCAAGGGAAAATATATTATTAGAATATAATTATTAAATATAATATATAAACAAGATGTTAAATTAGTGGTTATGAATATAATTACCCAAATTTAAAATTTAATATATTAAATATAATTTTAAAATTCATCTAATATATTATCTAGACATGATATAAGAAAATATTTAGTTTTTCAAATAAAAGATGTCTTTTTCAAAAAATTCAACTTTAACGCCTTTTAGTGGATAAATTTTTTTAAAAAATATAATTGAAACTTTAATATATTAAATTATTCAAAATAAACTTCTAAATTAGAATCAGGAAAAAATATTTATTTTGGACAAATTTTTAATGTTCTCTGATTACTTTAACATATTAATGAATAATGAAAAATACTATATTTTAATTCTAAAATTCATTTTCATATAATATATATATAGATATATTTTATTTATTTATAATTTTATAGTATAATTAGACTATTTTTATTCAATTAATTAAATGTTGGTTGTTATAACCAATTCCAAATTGAAATTGGATATAAAATCAATGTCAAATTTTGAATATTTAACATTAAAACTATATTTTTAGTTTTGTAAACAAAATTAATTTTTAATCTAATTTAAAAAAACTGGATTTGAAATATGTAAAATGGATTCCAAATTTTCAATAAGAAGTTACATATTAGGTTGTATGTTAAATTTATATTTAGGTATAAAAAATTTACCATGGTAATAATTTTATTTACCATCGTAAAAATAAAATTTTGAAAATGATTAAAATAAAAAGTTAAAAGCATAAAATACAAAAAACTACAACATTTTATGGTTAGTTGATGTCTGTATCGACCCTAACCAGCCTATAAAAAATTATTTATAAGCCAATGTTGGGTAGTTTAATTACACATCTATTTGGTTTGATTTTAATATTTAATAATCAAAAAATTAATCACTCGAACCCTCCTATCCTTCAGTATAAATACAACACCTCACCTACCCTTTTTGACCAAATAATTCCTCTAGATACTAAAATAACTACCCAATAAAATCTTTATCACTTTAACCACATCCAGGTTTTTCTAATATCACCAAAATACCAAATCCAATTCCCTCAAGGGTATTTTATGGAGGTGGTATTAAGAGGTAATTTTCTCAAAGTACCTCTCTTATTTTCTTTTTTTATACCTTCTCCTCACCTCCTTAATACATAAATTCATGAAAACTATAGTGTAATGTATACAATGGAGTTTTAGGTTTCTAATGGAATAGCTCATATCCATGTCATTTCTCACCTCCTTTTATTAAAATTAAAGAAATTGGTGTCCATGTTATGTCGGTTAATCAACTCAATGAATATTGTTTTTGTTCTATTTCTATTACTACCTTCATGGATGGTATTAAAACTATTTTTTATAGTTAAAAATTAATTTATTATTTAAATTATATCCTATTTCATATTATGTAACATTTATACAAAATAGACCTTCATGCTTTACATATTGTGGATATTCGATAACATCGTTTATGGAAGTGTGGACTGCTTCCCCCTAAAAGTGATGTGATTTATTCATGATATACATGGAATGTATTAAGGATAATTTTAATATATATATATATATAAAATTACAATAGGAGTACTGTAGAAGAGGCATAACTGTAGCATCGGGGACACTCTAGCGGCGGAGGCACTCTAGTAGGAACTATAGAGGTGATTGTACTCTAGCTGGCACTATAGTAGTCCAGGAACTGTAGAATTACTATTCAGTAGAGGGATCTTTGGGAAAAAATGGGCTTTCAGGCCTTTTATTTACATCACTTGGTCTTGGGCCTTTAGGCTATGCAATGGGTCTCCGCCTTACCTTGTTAGAAAGAGGTCTTTGATTTAAATAATAAATGAGGCTTCATCCCCAACCTTTAAAAAAATGTAACATATATGAAATAGATATGATAATGGGATTATAATATACATATGTATCATTCAATTTTCAATATTTTAATAAAATAGTGAAATTAATGTAGCCTTCACATGTTCATACAGCGTACCGTATCCATGAACATTCCATTTCATTTATATCACCAAAAATTGTAGATTATTATAAATACATATGTACTAAATAAATAATATAATAAAATCATGGATTAAATTATGGGGATGAATAAATCATGAACTATGTAATATAAGAAATAACGAACATGTCAAAATATACTTGAGAAAACTAGGAAATTAACACCTAATTTAGTGAAATAATGATTGACCATTAACTAAAATGTAATAAGATATTATAAAGAGATGATATATAATATTATAAAAATGATTATGGGTTTTTAATATTTTAATAACACTATTTAAAACATTATACAAGATATTAAAGGGAGATCCCCCAAAAAGGTATCACAAGGAATGGGTTAATTTTAAAAACTCTTTCTTATCTAAGATATTTATACGTAAGTATTTATTAGTAAATCATTATCATCCATGTCCATGTTTCTTAATAATGTAATTTAAAATATTATCAGTTTTCCTAAAAAAATTAATTTCATTTATATCGATGTTTTACTTTTTATAAATCTTTTGAAAGGAATCTTTACGTCATTTTAAAAATGAGGTACTCAATGACATTTTCGACAAAATTAACGAAAGAATGTTCCATTTAACATATATAGCGTGAGCATGTATTTCTTCCATCAGGATGCATTAACATTTTCAAGATTCACTTAAAGGTTTACATGGTTAAATATAAATTATTTTTTTAATTTTCTTGACTTTTAAATGATTTCAAAGTAAAAAATAGATATTTCTGTCAAATAGTTTTAATAAATTTTTTAGATTATTTTCATCTTTGTTGACATATTTTTATGTAATTTATGATTAATTGTGGTTTATTTATTATGATAAAATCTTCCATATTGTATTGATGTTTATTGATATGTTTGACTATGGAAGTAAAATTTTTACACCATTCGTGGTTTATGGTAAACGTATTAACATTTTGTATGCTACATTAAATATGAATGTTTAGGTTTTGATTTGTCACATTCATAAGAGGAATGAATAATACTTCGTAAGTGATGGGTGGGGCATTCTATTTCCACTCGATGCATTGGTAGGTTTCATGAAATAAAATAGATATGGTTTTGGTAGAGGCCTTACCCATTTATTAAATTCTTGGCTTGAGTCCTTGAAACTATTAGATTATTTTCCTGAAGCCTAGATTGTATGATTCAAATTTCTATCATTATACATTCCTTCATTTTGAAATTATTTATTGATCATATATATTATTATTTGATTAGTATAATATCCATGTGGATGCTTAAATGGGATTATTTAATTTATTTTTTCAATATTATGCTGAGGATAATGCTGAAAAGGATTGTATTTAAGATATATACCTTTACTCAAAAGTTTATTCTTAATTATGAATGATTATGCTCTATTGTTTTACCTTAATCAGCATCTGAGCTCCCACATATTATTGGTTTTACTTTCCCAGGATTCTAAGAAGTCTTTTATGATTGATATGTAGGGTTAATATAGAATAATAATGGAATTATCAAAGAATGGACTATGTTACATATTACGTTTTGAATTATAATGAATGGTTTATATATGTAATATATTTTCCAAGACATCTATGCAGGTCAGTTCTTCAGAATTTTATTCCATGTAATCATGCCATTGTATTAAAATAATACAACGGCTCTGGGCATATGGGGATGGGTGTTACACAAAAAATGGTCCAAAGTCAAGGAAAATAATTAAAAAGATAAAATATTGTTAGAAAATGGATCTCGACCAATTTTCAAGGTTATTTGGGCCCTTAAGATAAATGTTTAGGCACTTATTAATCTAAATTTCACCATAATTGATGTAATTAATTTAAATTATTTTCACAAAAAATTTTGATTAAAAATCAAGATAACCATATTATACATTATAAATTATTCTGAATCCAAATATAGAATCCATTTATCCAAATTCCGATAACCAAATTAGAAAAAAGTAATTTAAATTCAATCATGTAGTTGGGTCGTCAATGCATAGTTTTACAGTAAAAATAGTAAAATATTTTATATGTTTTTATATTTAATTTAAAATTGAGATTGATTACAATGTCTGAAATTGGGTTTAATGATTAAAATATTATATAATTATACTTTTAAACAGATCTAATGTGCAATTTATAGTTATAAATAAAATATACAAAATTGTTGTTTGAAAAAAAACGGCAATTTTTACAATTCATCCAAAAAAGGTGTTCCTTAGAAAGATAACAAAAATTTCTCCTATGGTAAATTCTACATTTAAAATTAAAAAAGAATTTACTTTATCAAATTAAATTTTTATATTTTTATAACATAAATTTTGTTCTTTTTCATTGAAGAACATGGAAAGAAGTTTATTTGAGTAAATAATATTTTTAAACTTATAAAGACTACCAAAAAATCTCTCTTTTATTATAAATATTTTTTATTATTATAAAACCATTATAAAGAATACTTGAAATCTAGTTACTACTATTTAATTTAAAATATTTAATTTATTGGTTAAAATTAGTTCATTTAAATAATTATAACATTAATATTGATTTGAAGTAACTTAGTGTTGCATGAAATGGCTTCCTACTCAATAAAATGTGAAGGGAATATTTGACATAGATAAATTCAAGATATAAATGAAAATATACTATATTATAGAATAAAAATGTTACGTAAAAATAAAGGTGTTAAAAATGATGTATGGAGGAGATGAAGAACTAGGTTTAGTGGATACCCCAACGCTAGATTCTAGAAACATTTTGATGATTGAAATCCGAACCAGGATAAATATTTTTCCTAAACAGGGGTATGGTGATCTCTAAAAGTTAGAATAAACTCATGGATATAGTTTCTTCTGATGAAACTAAAGAGGAAGTGTGGATAGACATGGTTGTCGTTGACTTTGTTTATATACCAATAACTACATACCTAGTAACATATTATTTGGGAGGTATTGTTACAATTGTACTTTCCATGGACCCAAGGTACTGAAAAATGGCAGAGAATATATATCATAAGTTTTATCAGTTTATGGATTTTACAAAGATACATGAATTTATAGTTAGTATATTATCCATAGAGGATAACATGGAATACCCTCTATCCAATTCCATATCTCAGTAGAATCATGTTTCCCATGTGATATCTAGTAGGGCGAGGATTGTTATTAGTTGATTCTAGTATAGTTGGGAATATATTGAGTGGGTTTCATTGACCCAAATACTTTTTCATCATTGATTACCATTACATATATACAACATCATATTTAAGAATTCATTTTTAAAATTTTAGTGTATATACTTTTTCTTCCACTATAATTATGGTGATTCCCATATTTTTTATGTCCAATGAATTTTTTAAATTTGTTCCTAGATTATAATGATAAACTAGAGATACTAAGAATGTAATCCAAAACATTATGTGGTCCAGATACAACAAGATGATAGGACAAATATTATATGCCTCTATGAGGATTAGGGGATCATAATCCTTGATAATTCATCCCATGAATCTCATAAATAGTTATCTCAAGTAGATGAGTTCATGAGGATTGAACCACCAATTGGAACACTATAAGTTTTTGAGTGAAATTGGAATTTACTATCTATGAACATGTGTTTTTTTAAATTAAATTAATATCATTATCATTATTTACTATTTGATTTTATATATTTATGCATGATTAAAACCATTAAACTTCTTTCATTGTGGGGTATCATTCATTGGGCATTACATTTGGGATTTGAAATTGATTGAATGATCAATATTTATTTTTTACTTCTAAAAGGATTTGATATCTTGAGTGGAAAAGATCAAGATGGTAGTACATTCAGTAAATATATGTTTAATGTATAAGAAAGTTAGCTTGTCCAGTAAGGATAAGAATAATAAATCAGAAAATTGTAATGACAGAGTGTTTTTTTTTCTTTATGAGTTATCATGAAACTAATGGATTAAATTATATAATGCATTTTGAAGGGAAATATTTTCTTTTCTATAAATATATATTACCTATTTATGGGACTTCATGAGTTTATGGACTCTTATCCAAGTCAGTGAGTAGTACTCAATACTATTGAGAAATGGTCCTAGAGAATCACACATTTATTTTATTCAAATTTAGCATTTTATAATGAATACGAGTATCCAAAATTGCGGGAACCAACATGGGGTATAGGAGATATCAATGTATTAAATATACCCAATAAATAAATGACCAAATTATTATTCAATTATAGAAAAATTATAGTATAATTTATTTATTTAATTTATTTACTAGTATTAAAAAGATAATTGGAAAATATTTTGTGATTGAATATTTTTTTATATTCAAAATTAACTTAATATTTTTGGAAGTAAGTTTCATGTTAATGACTTATTTTTATCATGTAATATATTTATTAAATAACATAGTATGATAAATATATAGATGACTTTTATGAAATAGATAATACATCAATTGGAATCATCTATGGGTGATTTAGAGGCTAATATATATCTAGGGTAAGTGGAGCCATTTCAGGGTATGTTTAATTCAATATAATGAATAATGAATCTCTAATTTAAGGAACTAGATATTCACCTAAATTTTGTTGCTCATCTACCATCTCTATCATATCCTAGAGAGTGAAGAATTAAATTCTATGAATTATTCCATGTTCTCTCATTTAAATGAAAGAAAAGATAAAATGATGATTGTACGGATATTTATGGCATAATCATTTCTATGTAAAGCGTATAGATATCGATGATTGATGTACCAACAGAATTTTGAAATGTGTTTCCCTATTCTATAGGGATCCAATATTGCTTCCATTGAGTAGTGACCACCGAAGATGATAAGTATTAATCAACATATTCAAATCTAATTAGGAATCAATTTGATTTAATTTAATCCACAAATCCATTAAGGAGAAATCTATATTTTTTATAATGGGTTGTCAGTCAATAAAAATGATGTTTTTATATGAATCTAGTAATAAAATTATAAAACACCAGAACATTAAAATATGATGTGTAGTTTATACCAACAAAACCTTCCATGACTTACTATTTTCAAATGAAATATATCCTAGAATAATATATTATGTTGTTGTAGTAATTATAATTAACTTATGATTAAGATAAAATATAATTATTTTATTAAACATTATTATTATTTTAAATGTT
Source organism: Viscum album (assembly GCA_963277665.1). Taxonomy (NCBI): domain Eukaryota; kingdom Viridiplantae; phylum Streptophyta; class Magnoliopsida; order Santalales; family Viscaceae; genus Viscum; species Viscum album. Next base: position 529,618,271 of record OY728120.1, on the reverse strand, counting down.
TTTTTCATGTTCAGTTATTATGACTCAAATTTATTTTATCATCACATGTTTTACTAAAAGATCTTAATGTATATTACGTTCTTATAAAATTTTCATATATTATTCCATGTATTGATATTATATTATAACATCATGGAATTATTTATCATATATTTGCATCCATCAATATATATTTTTCCCATGGTTGGATATCATTCTCCTTTAATATTTTTTCTCTCACACTTTTGTTGATGTATATCCCTATGTGTTATCAGTATTGAGAATGTTAAGTTAAATTATAGGAGTTATGATTAAAATTATTTGAATAATTTTTTCATGGAAGTATATAGGTTAATTATTTAATATGTTCAGGGTTTATAATGGAAAGAAAATCTGGATTTTGGGAATATTTTATGTAATAATTCTTCCTTTTTGTATAAAAAGTATATATGTTTTTCACATTATATTAAATTGTGGTTCTTGTGCAGTCTTTTGCAATAGAAGAGTGGATTTCATTTATTTTTAAGAATTAATTTATACAAATATTATGATATAAAACCTTATCTATACAAAATATATATTGTTGGAACTACTTGTTGTATCACTAATATGAATATATAGGTTTGAAATTTAAAATCGATTAATAATGAAATATATCATGAAAATATGAGGAATTTATTGGTAAATATCATTGAACATGTGTAAAAACATTAATTTGTGTTTATAAATAAATTAGTATTATAATGATGAAATTTATCTATAGGGGATATACCATACCATATTTTTTATCTATAATATAATATTTTTTTCTTTCTAAAAATATGTGTAAAAAATAAATATTTTTATATTCAATTTTCTTAACGATATAATAGTTCTAGTGATATATTTATATATTATATCCATTTATTAATTTTATATATGTGTTGTTTTAAAAACATGAAAACTACTATAAATGTACAGAATAATATATAGGAATCACATAATAATTTGATAATTATATTATTTCTTCATTATATGACATTTAAAAAAATTACATCCATTCCATAGATTTTAATCATGAATAGAAAATAAATAAGTACTAGTAAATAATAATAATACTAGAATATTAAAACCTATTTTTTGGTCTTCAATAAATTCCATATTGGAGAACAACATTCTAATAATTAGAATTTTTATTAACAAGTTAAGAATATGGTAAATGAAATATAGAGAACCCAAAGATATATATATATATTAATGAAATATCATGGATTTGGGGTGTTTATATAGTTTAGTAAGATAAAATATAATCATGAAAAATTTTAAAGTATTCGATGGAAATATTTTCATTAAAATAAAAATATAACGATTGATATAGTGAATGAAACATTTTGGGTTACTATTCAAATAAATATATAATAGAGTAAATTATAATATGTAACACCCTAGGATTTTAAAATATAAATTTTCACTTCAAATATAATTTGATAAATATCATTATATATAAGGAATATTGAACCAAAATTAAAACAAGATATTTTAAAATAATATATTAGCTTTATTATATAGCAATTAAATTAGTAGGTATAACATGAAGTGACCATATAATGAAATTTATGAAGAAAAAAGAATTTAATGAAATTTAGTTGTGGAAGCCTCTCTTATGAATCACATTTTGCGAGATTATAAAAGATGTAGATTCCCATTTTGTTCCTTAGACCAAGCTTGAGTGAACTCAAACAGTTATGGTATGAGTAAAATTGTATGTGAGGCAAATTCAAGCTCATAAAAATTACATGAGATCTATACTAGAGGAATAAATTCCTCAAATACAACTAGATCTCACCTTAAGTATATATATTATATATAGATATTTATTGATATGTGATTATAAATTAGGAAGATATAATTTGATAAATATGAATGTAGTAAGTTATTTAGAACATATATATTTTCACATTTCTAAATTTTACATTTAAACAAAATGAATGTTTATTTTTTTATAAATAATAATTTTTCTTTATCAGATATAAATTCTTACATATCTAAATAATAATTAAATGAAATGAAATTAATTTATAAATTAGTATGGTCAATATTATCATAGAGTGAAAATTTCCAATTTTTATTATATTAATGATTCTTTATGTGAACATAGAAAATATAATTATTCTTAAAACTAATAATTCTAGGACATAATATTAACACAGGAATGAATTAAATTTTTATGAAACATTTTTTTTAAATATATATAAATATATATATAATTATTAATATGATTAATTTATTAAAATACTATTTTTAATTGAAAAAATTAATATTTTAGAAACAAGGGTAATATTTAACTGTAACATCTATCATTATTAACTTATATAAAAAAGTAGATTACATCACTTCTAAAAGATAAATGTAATGGAGTTAATTTCATAATTTTTATAATCATGTTCATATTCTTTGATAATTTCTCTTTAATTTTTAGGAATAAAATTATGTTATCAATATAAATAGTAGTTACGATATTAAAAAAAATTCAAAAAAGATTACTTTCACTTTTTTTATAATTAATTCAATCTATTTAAAAAAAAGTTTCTAATTTTAGGGTTAAACATATTTAAAAATAAATTAACACTAATATATTTTATAATTAACATTTAACATGATTAATAATACTTAATGATTAAAAACTATTTTTTCTACAAAAAGGTATTTAGAATAGTTTATTTCTTTTAATTAAAATTTAATTTCATGTATATTTAAAAATTGTGTAAAATTAAATTTAGTCAAAATTCAGATTAATAAATTATAAATTTGGTAACATGGGATGTATAATTTTTTAAGTATTAAAATAATTTCCAAGGTGAATTATTATTCTAGATTAGTAGTTGCTAAAATTTGTAATCTAATGTGGCTTATATTTTACAAAATCAATTTGACACTTCTACCTTATAGAATTACATTGTTATTTTGTAATGTAATAAAAACATATATCATTAAAATTTCTATATATAACCCACCAAACACTAATTAAATTATACTATTTCCCAATAACCGACATTCATTTCCAAAGATTTCCCCACTTATCATTTATAAAAGGATCCCACTTCCACCCATTTCAAGTCACACCACTTATTAGACATGATAATGATATAATACCCAATTTAGTTCTTTCAGATACCATGTATATGTTTTTTACCTTCTATCATCATCAACTCATAGATGTATATAATATCAATAGTAGAAATAATAAACATAAATTTTATTATATTTATTTTATAACCATTAATCTATCACCTCCCATTAAATCAAGAAATGAAAATGTGTCTCTCCGTGTTTGTGGAATATAACCTACATGAAAAAAAAATCATTTTTCATCCCCACACATTAGTTATTGTTTAAGAAATAGTGTTAGAGAATACATATGATATTTATTTCATGGTTTATATTCTTGGAATGTAAATTAGCCATTCTATAAGCAATATTTCAATCAGTGATAGTTTTAATACTAACTTGCTAAAAAACATATTCAGAGGTAAACCAAATTATTTATAAGTTATTCTTTTCATTTAAATTATTCTTATAAATTTTTCTAATCCCAATTTATCACCATAATAAAAAACGAATAATTTCATTATAATATTGTGAAAGTGATACTATAACAATTGAATATCATCCATAGGCATATTGAAACATAAATTTTATCATGATCTCACTGGGTTGTTTTATCCCCCTATATAAAAAATTATATAAATATCTATCATTTATGACATTTGAAAGATTAAATGGGATATTAATAAGTAAATAATGATTTTTTATGAAATTGTAATATTTTAGTGGCCCAAATATTGACTTACATATACATTGAATTACTTTTGCGGAATACTTAATACATGACAAAAACAGATGCCCAAAGACCGTATTAGTTTAGTGTCTTTGGAAACTCAGAACATAATCTTCTAATCATGTTGAATGATCTTCAACGTCTCCCATAACGATCTTCCCCTTTTGTTTTCCTACCTAAAAACTTTATTTAAATCCTTGGGAAAGAAAAAATAAAAAGGATGAGCTCAAATTCTCAGTAAGGGAAAACATGGAGAACATAAAACAACACATAGACATTTTAACATAAACCATGAACATAAAACATCAAAATCATGAGTAATGACATATATCTTGGCTGTACATAAGGCATAGATCATAAAAGAACATTAATTCTGATAAAATATCATGGGAATAAAACATGTAATTGTTTAAAATCATTAACAACATGATAAGATTTCCATAGTATCCAAGGTATTAATGCCAAGACCATCATAGTGGACAAAGTCCATTACTGAACCAGGTTTACTTTCTCTTCCAGACTTGTATTACGGAACCATATTCACTTGTCATTCCAGCCATGTCTATCTCATGAGATATAAATCTCTACCTAATGCATTGTAGGGAGATATAGGTCCCACCCATCTCATAATGAAATCATTCTTTCGTGTGCCACAAAATAAACATAAATCATTCATCATAACCCAACGAATAAAATGGGTTTCAAAAACATCATCCCATCATAACATAATCCATATAAAAGAATGGATATAACTTCATCACAAACAAAATCAAACCATGTAAATAATTGGGTCATTATGATTGAATCATAACCATATTTAAGAGTTTCATTATAGATGGAAAATAATTATGATAAAACACTTGAAATGAATTCTTGAAAAAATTGTACTTTCTTCATTCAAATCATTTTATTTTCTTAAAATGATGTGAAATTTTAAAAGAAAATAATTTTGATGAAAATAATCATGAAATATTGTATAGTAAGATTCATGGACATAAGGTGTCAGGAAACTATAAAAATCCATTCATGCCGTATAAGTTAAAACATTCACCTCGTACATTTAACAAAAAAGTCAAAAAGTACCTCGTATGGTAAAAAAAGAAAGATTCCATCCATAAAAAAAAGTAAAACTCGAAAAGGGGTAAAAATGAATTTACAAATACTTGGAAGAATATTAAAAACATTATGAAACACATTTTATGGACATGGATGGAATATATAACCCAAGTAAATACTTACGTATAAGCAATCTAGGATAATGTTGAGATTGAAAAATTATCCATTACCTTAGGCCCAATTTAATCTATACGTGTCCAAAACTCATGTATAATGGGTTTAAACATATTATTAACTGGTAACAGAACCATAATAATATTTATGATAACATATATGATTCACTTAGGACTTTATATTACCCGTTCTTTTGTCATTTTGGGTAAAATCGTTTCATTTATCGTACGTGTTTGGACCTATTGTTCTTGATATTATTATTACTTATATCATGATTTACTTACATCCATAATGTAAATAATGATTTATATATCATATATATTCAGTATATATATATATATATAATAGATAGATAAATGAAATTAAATACACCGTTCATGGAGACGGTAGGCCATACGTACGCATGAACGTTGTTTTCATTTTCTTATTGACTTGAATAGAAGTAAGTAGATGACATATATATTTATCTACATAAATAAAGTAGCTTTATTATGTAATATTTTTCATTATAATTCATTATATATACTTTATAATCATTTTTCAATGGTTAACATGGAGAATGAATCTGATCGTGTTGTGGAGACTGTAATCTGTACGTACACATGAGCGATGATATCATTCCCATAATTATTGAATGGAATTGGAGTGGATTATATAATATCTCAGAATTAGTATCATGTTATAATAATCATATATATTTATTATTTACACCATTATACCCATCCATGTAAGGTGGTGGTAGAAAAACATATTACACCATGGTGTGGAGACGGTATTTTGTACGTACGCACGCGCGGTGATTTCATTTTTCGTAGGATTGATAGAATGTGAAATAGGTTTCTTTAATATTTTTAATAACCTATTAGTATATAATTAATAATTATGTTATTACTTTTTAATGAAAAAACTACATAAGAGTAAGTAAAAGAAGAATGAAACTTGAAAGAATCGGTAGAAGAGATTACCTCTTCTTCAACGTGCCTCTTTTAAACCTCCTCTTAGGGAACTAGAGTTTGTATTTTGAGAAGACCAGAACCTCTATGATATAACTATAGAGGTTTAGAAGACAATTTTTAGGGGTTTTCTGATCTTGAAGTTTCAAAATTGTGTAAATAGGAGAGGGAGAATGATGCCTTTTATAATGGAGTAGAGGGGCACCTTTGGAAGCCTCAAAAATATTAATTTATAATAAATTCAAAACCCAATAAAAAACCACTAAAAATGACTCAATTATAATATGAGATGATATAGGGTTGAAATATCATCATCCAATAAAATTTAGACATGTTTTACTTTTTTTTAAACCATATCAACATGATTTATCCTTATTTAATCTATTTAATTTTATTTATGGTAATAATATCCTAACTTTTAAATTGTTATAAATAATTAATTATGTGTTGTGAATTGTCCATAATTGGATACTTTATGACATTTTATACAATATAAATTTCAATTTAGAATTTTTAAATATTTTTTTATTTTTAAACAATTTTATAATATGTTATTTTTATAAAATAACAATAGTGTCAATTTTGACACTATTCATATATTTGAATTTAAATAAAATCCACACCGAGGATGTATTCATACCAAAATATTTAATAGACTACTAAAATTTCATATTCATCTGGAAAATTTGTGGAAAACATTAATTATTTCCTATAATATTTATTTTAATATTTTTGAAATCATTTGTTTGATATTTCTCTTAATGAAATAATTAATACAACATTTTTGTTTAATTATTTAATATACTTATTTGTTACATAAAAAGTAAAAATAAAATACTTTGATGAAGATAAATATAATAGATTTTATAATAATACTTTTACTGGAATTTATCATCTTAAAATAACAACATATAAATTGTTATATTTATTAAATTATAAAGGTGACAACTTTGACCTCATTTAAAACAAAATAATATAAATGTCATAATCTCTTAAATACGGCTCCAAGTGGCCCCCAAGTTGACACTTGGATGATTATGGTATATATATACTAGAAAAATAAGTTTTGGTCTGGTGTTTTGGCCTTTTCATGGGTATTATTACTTTAATAAAAACTATATTATTGATTTTTCACTAAGTAAATAATTTCTGCATCATTAATGTATAAGATAATATAGTAATTAAATATTTCATAAAAATTAAAAATAAATTTCAATAACAAAGAAAAAAAATTAGATTTCAAATGAGTATTCATAATCGAATTTATATTCTGTATAACCTTATATTCAAAATAATATAATTATTAAAGTTAGAGTGAGACATATTTCACTTTCCTTTAAATAAAATAAAATAAAGGTCATAATCACATCCATGTGTGTTCAAATTGATTCCATTTAGACCCAAGTGTGTTTTAGGACAAAATATAATCTTCCAATTATACTACGACAACTATTAGGGTAATTTTAAAATATTTTATTTACCCTTAATTTCCCGATTTAAATTAACTATGGTAAATAAAAATTACCGTTGTTACTATTCTTAGTGCCCAAAAATAAAAAGTATCCTATTAACATAATTTGGACCTACTGATTCCAAATATGGAATCCAATTTTCCAAATTAAAATCAAAGATGTTTCAGAAATTAATTGGAAATTAATCTCGTTGTTAATTAAACTAGTTATAAAAGTTAAAACATTGAAAAAGATTGAAATGATTTTACCAATGAATTCAATGTAAAATCAATGCTAATGACATAAATTATATTAAATGGTAAATATATATTATATTTATACATTAATACCACTAAATATAATAATTTAACCATATAAATTATTATGATGAAAAAAGTTGTTTTTAATTAAAATATAGAATGTTTTTACTATTCATTATAATATGAAAGTTATCAGAATAATATGAAAAAATTATCCAAAGTAAATTTTTATATCCTGATTTGAAATAAGAATTTTATTTTGTCAAATTTAACTTATAAACATGTCAAAATCTAGATTTAAAGTGGGTGCTCCCTCAAAAGTTGGCAAAATTGCATTTTTTGAAAAATACTTATTTTACCCGAAAAATTTATTTTGTTCTCATACCAAGTTCTAGAAAATGTGTATGATGAATAAAAATTTCATAAAATTCAAAATGTGGTTAATACTATTCATAAATACTAGTTCACAATAATATTATAATAATATATTGTTGTTTATTGAAACCCAGTATTGCGTATTACACACGCTATCGAGGAAGGTCGCGATTGTGTGTAATGCAAGCCAAGTCAAGGATGCATGTAGTGAAAGATCCCATTGGTGTTGTGTATAACATAATAAAAACTTATTTCATTTATACATTAAAGAAAATCTATACATAATGCTGAATAGAATAATTTCCACAAAACGAACTTGAAATTGTGTGTAACAGGAGCCAAGAAAAGTGTTGTGTATACTGCAAGCTAATATGGTGTTATGTATAGTACATGCTAATATTGGTGTAGTGTACAATAGAAGACATAAAAGAAATTAAAAAGAATGTATCTCATGAAATCTCTGGGTGTTACATTCTACACCCCTTAAAATGAATTTCGCCCTCAAAATTCGTCAGGGTTATAAATAGGTTACTACTTGAATGTTTCATTCATAGAAACCCACATTGTAAAAAGGAATACTAAAACATAATTTTAAAAAGTGAAGTATGAAGTACAATGGTTACCAAAATTAACTCATTACTGGGATTCCAAACAGGATAACATTGGTGAAAATATGGATATGGAAGAGAAATATAACCATCAACTTCTGATGAAGAGTGGTAGAGGACATCGCTATGAAAAATCCAACAATCACAAAGCCATAAATTTGTGATGATCTAAGGTACCATATGATTTATCTGATATGAGGGCACTAGGGAAACATTTTAGGTTTCAAAGATCATTTCCAAATGTTTAAAAAAAATTTAATTAAAAGAAATACTTACATGATTTTGGTACAATCTCACTGTTGCTCGTGCCTTGAACAATTTTCACTTCATCTCCTAAAGAAATGAAGTTAAATTTTACTTTTGTGAAGTGTTAGAAGATCATGCGATAGAATGATAGGTCATTCCATCTATGTCAAACAAAAGTTTATCAAAATTTATATACATAAGTCCATATATGGTGTGATTAATCGTATATGATTCCAAAAATGGACTTATACTTCATCTATCATCTTTCTTAATAATATAAAACTAGTTTCTACTAACCATGGAATTCATGTAAGCTAGTGGTAGGTGATAAAGACATGTCGCACTTCGGTTGTGGGTTCGATTACCGCAATCTTGTCTGACAGGATGGGTTGTTGCCCATCCTGTAGGTTGTCCTTTTTCTAAAACTACACTATTATAACATTCCAGAAATAATATCGAAAAAAAGTTTTATCCTAAAACAATATTATCTTATGTCCAAAATAATCCATTTCAAATCTTTAGGTTTATCCAAAATACATCTATCCATGCTCATAGTATAATGAAAACGATTACTATAAATGTCATCAACCAAGCATGTGAATAACATCATATATCCCCCTTATATCATAAGATATATGTTGTTGATCACATTCCAAACATGTGAATACCTTAATCATGTATTCTCTTTCAACATGAATTACCATATAACCTTATTGAAAACATAAATGATGTCAAAAGTTAACTCTTTCAACATACCAAAATCCCAAAAAATCTTTATACTCAAACCATGATGTCACTTTGTCTTATATCAGTCATGAGATCATTAATAATATCAAACATATTATTTTCTCATAATCTATTCATTATGCTCATTTCATCTACCTTCCAAAAATATTTCAATAACTTTTCATGGTTACTGGTACCATAAAATTATTGAAAACCAATACATAGATATTCCAAAATTCCACGATACGATAAATGAGATTCCATGATACTGTATTGAAGTCCCAATACATAAACACTTAATCATTCCACAACATCATTGTCTTACTCAACATCAAAAATAGTGATCACATGTGACTTCCCTTTTTCATTTCCTTAAGATGATTCTCACATTGATCATCATTAACACTTGGATTAGGGCATTGATTTTCATAATGCCCCATTTCCTTACACTTGAAGCATTGAATTGTTGGGCGAGCATTCTATATAGTCTTTTCTCTATTCACGTCATTAGAAAATGTTTTCCCATTACTTAGGCACTCAGCTACTCGATGACCTTATTTTCCACACTTGACACATTTCCTAGTACCTATTATACTATCTCCACCATGCTTCTTTCCACACTTTGAGCATAAAGAAACATTCACCTTATTTTCACCATTGTGCTGAGATTTTTCCTTGAACTCCATATTTCGTTTTTTTTCAAAACCATGAGATAGATATGTAACACCAACTTCCAGTTATACCTTGATAGCACAACACACAATTTCTTCATATCTATTTAAGTATCTTATAGAAAATTCCCTTAAAAGAGTTTGTTTTAATCCACTAAAGAATCGATCAATTTTACTTTCAGGTTGGATGATAAAGCCAGATGCATACCTTGAAATCCTTGTAAAAGTTTCCTTGTATATACCAACAGATTCATCATTCTTTTTCTTAAGCTCAAGGAACTCCTTTTCCATATTTTTTTGAAGAATACGAGGGAAGTACATATTTAAAAACAATTTCTTGAACTCATCCCATTCCATGGATTCAATTTCATCTTGGGGCCTTGTGTTCTTAATTAGAGTCCACCACTGGTCTACTTCACATTCTAACCATTAAACAGCCAATATGAATTTTCATGCCCTGTAAAATGAAGTATGGAAAATATCTTTTCAATGGTACATATCCATTGTTCAGAAATAAGTGTATCAGAAGACCCACTAAAAGTAGGTGGTTGTTGCCTCATTAATGACTCAATAGAATATTGTTCCTTTCTCAGCTCATTTGGAAGTCCAGAATGATGCATAGCTTGTGTATGTATAGAAAGAGTATTTTTCACTGCATCTCCCATCAAATTTGGTTGTTCGGGAGTAAAATCATTGCATTTTCCATTACATTGATCAACACGGTTCTTTCGGGTTTCATCCATTGTTTAAAACCCAAAAAGAACAGTGTGAGAGGTAAAAATTATGCTAGGAAAACAACATAATAATGGGGCATTACTTTCAATATATAACATTTTAGTTTTAATTCTAAGATCGTTACCATAATTCTATGACTATAACCTATACTTATACTTATCCTTAGGGACATCCCTAGACATAACTTAGAAATATCTCTAGGGATTTCACTAAAGTTTTCGTATCCTAGTTTTCGAAGGTTAACTATACGTTCGCTCTGATACCAACTCTAGCGGTCTGGAATTATTTCTAGTGGACTAAAATGGATACCTATCAAAGTACTCCATGGGAGGCTATACCCCCTTGGTGGGACATACCACCATCCCCAGTGGCAGCCATTTCCTCATAAATCCCTTGGGCGAAGCGCCATGCTTCATCCAACGCTCACACGTGAGAGTTCCCAAGGATTGGATTCATTCCTACCTCCATTGCACTGATACCAACTGTAGAGGCCCAAAGATAAACATACATAGAAATTACATTACTTTTTTGGAATACTTAATACATGACAAAAACATATTCCAAAAGACCGTATTAGTTTAGTGTCTTTGGAAACTCAGAACAAAATATTCTAATCATGTTGAAAGATCTTCAACATCTCTCATAACGATCTTACACATTTGTTTTCCTACCTAAAACCTTTCTTTAAATCCTCGGGAAGGAAAACATATAAAGTGTAAGCTCAAATGCTCATTAAGGGAAAAAATGGAGAACCTAAAACAGCCCATAAACATTTGAACGTAAAACCATGAACATAAAACATCAAAATCAAGAGTAATGACATAAATCTCAGAAGTACATAAGGCATAGATCATAAAAGAACATTAATCATGATAAAATAGCATGAGAATAAAACATGTAACTGTGGAAAATCATTAAGCACATGATATGATTTCCATGGTAGCCAAGGCATTGCTACTAAGACCATCATAGTGGACAAATTCCATTACTGAACCAGGTTTACTTGTCGTTCCAGCCCAATATTACTAAACCATGTTCACTTTCCATTCCAGCCATGTCTATCTCATGAGATATAAATATTTACCCAATGAATTAGAGGGAGATGTCGGTCCCACCCATCTCATAATGAAATAATTCTTTCATGTTCCCCGAAATAAACATAAAACATTCATCATAACCCAACGAATAAAATGGGTTTCATAAACATCATCCCTTCATAAAATAATCCATATAAAAGAATGGATATAATTTATCATAAACAAAATAAAACCATGAAAATAATAGAGACGTTATGATTGAATCATAACCACATTAAATAATGTCATTATAGATGGAAAATAATTTTGATAAAACACTTGAAATGAATTCTTGAGGAAAGTATCGTTTCTTCTTTGAAATCATTTTCTTTTTATAAAATGAGGTTCAATTTTAAAAAGTAAATAATTTTGATATAAATACTTATGAAATATTTTATAGTAAGATTTATGTAAATAAGGCATTATGAAACTGTAAAAATCCATCCATGCCGTATAAGTTAAAACATTCTCTTCGTACTTATACTGAAAAAGTCAAAAAGTACCTCGTATTGTAAAAAAAATATTTCTTCCATAACACAAAGTAAAAGTCAAAACGGGGTAAAAATGACTTTAAAAATACATGGGATAATATTAAACACTTTATGAAAAACATTTTATGGCCATGGATGAAAAATATAACCCCAGTAAATACTTACGTATATGAATCTCATATAAAAATGAGATTGAAAATTATCCCTTACCTTAGGTCCAATTTCTTCCGTACGTGTCCGAAACTCCAGTATAATGTGCTTAAACATATTATTAATAGGTAACAGAACCATAATAATATTTATGATAATATATATGATTCACATAGGACATTATATTACCCATTCTTTTTTCAATTCCATGTTAAAGCAGCGTTTTGGGTTAAATCGTTTCATTTATTGTACGTGTTTGGACTTGTTGTTCTTGATATTATTATTACTTATATCATGATTTACATACTTCCAGAATTTAAATAATTATTTATATATCATATATATTCAATATATATATATATATAATAGATAGATAAATGAAATGAAATACGCCGTTCATGGAGACGATAGGCAGTACCTACGCATGAACGTTATTTTCCTTTCCTTATTGACCTGAATGGAAGTAAGTAGATGACATATATAGGTATATACAAAAATACAGTAGCCTTATTATGTCATATATTTCATTATTATTCATTATATATACTTTATAATTGTAATAACCTAGGTAAATAAAGAATAATACATTTTCATATTTATTAATATTTGTGAATTAAATATTAACATTACTTTAAAGGGGTTGCTATGGTCGATAGCGTACCTGATACACAACAAAGAGTTTCATTGAAATCTGATGTTTCACAGTAGTAATAAAATAATATTATTTCAAATGGTAGTTAACACGTAGTAGTTGTATTTGTGGGAATGAATACAAATAACTATAATATGATTATATATGTTTTTTAAATGTTTTTACATTTATCCAATAGAATATAAATGCTTAAAATAAGAAAAGAAATCAATTTTAGGCATAGATACTCTAATATTCACTAAAGGTCGACTTATCGCCTTTTCATGGAGAACCTTCTTTAAATATAGTTTTGGTCACTCTTATACATTCTATTGGACCAAATAAAACTCTTCTTTAGAATCGAGACATCAAAATTTACTTTGTTTAAATTTTTGGTATTTTTCCGATAAAGTTCATTTTTTTAATGAATAGTGAAGAATGTTTTATTTTTATTCAAAACCTCTTTTTAATATAATTTATTTATATGATTAGATTATCTTTTGAATTGGTTTTAGAGTGAAATTAGAATATATTTTATCCATTTAATCCAATATTGGTCTTTGGAATTAATTTCACTTTGAAATTGGACTTAAACTAGTGTCAATCTTTTGATATATATTGTTTCATAAAAACAAGCTATTTGTCCTGACAGTGGGAACTAATTATTGAATTAATTAATGTAACTTATATGTTTTGAATTTTGTAAAATAGACATCATTTTTTAATTCGTAATATCAAATGTATCTTAGGGTGAAGTTTTGGTATTTTTCTAAAAAACATCCATTTTGATGAATAGTGAAACCACTAAGTGGTACTTAAAGAAACTGATTTTTCGTTTAAATAAAATTTTACCACCTCTGTGTTTTGAATTTAAAAAATCCGACATACATTGTTTTCATTAGGAAGTATAATGTGGTTCAATGGGATTAAAATATTTTTTTTGGTGAATAGTAATTTTTAAGTTTTTAATTGCGATTAGAGGTGATTAGTGTAGTTGAAGGTAAAAATAATGTTTTAATAATATGAAATGACCTTGACACATGTCCTAACCTTATTGGATGTGTCATGTCCAAACATTAAAATCCATGGGTCAACTTGGGGACCCCCTGGAGCCACTTTGGTAGGAAAATTACATTAATAACTTTTTATTTAATGTTAAAATAAAAATGTCGCAAACAAGAGTTGTTTTACTAAAACAATTTTTAAATGGGGTTATACAGGTCATATTTTTTTACTATAAATATTCATTAGAAAGCTAAAAATATTTCATACATCATGTTTGTTTTATAATTTTTAGACATTAAATAAATTAAATTATTTATGACACCATGATGATGCAGCGATTACCTCATTATTTAACGATTTAAATAAAATGAGGAGATAATGTAAACTCTAAGACCTACACTTGTAAAAAACCTATTGGATGGGTGGATTTCGAACCCTTATAACATAATCCTATAAATTTATAATAGTGGGACCCTATTTATCCGAAAATCATTTTATGATAAAGTATCTGTTCTTAACTTTCCAAGAGTGCCCCTCCTCTCCTCTTATAAAAGGCCCCCACCCCTACCTCTTTACCCACACCTCTCAAGCCTTTGGTTCAGCCACGCTCTGCTCATTTTCTCTCTCCACATCCCTCTATTACTCCTTGAAGACTCACTTTGGGCAGAAGTCTTCTCAAGGAAGCCTTTGAGCTCAAATCAAAAGGAGTTACCCGTTTTAACGCTAGTGTTTTCTCTTGTGTCCTTTTGTTTTATTTTTCTTCTCCAACCTTATAAAATCTTTTCATTCATTTATTTTGTGACAAAACCAGTTTCTTCCTTATACTAGGATGTTGTTATGAGAAGTATTAGAGCTACACCTACACACACCTACATCTAATGGTTAAAGAACATACTGTTTCCATGGATAGCGAATTTCTGCCTCACGAAACGATGATTGTTAAACACTCATATAACACCTTAAAAGGTGGCCATTAAGATGTCACTATATTTATATATGATATATATTATGTTTATGTTTTCCTTAATCTTCTGTATTTCTCATTTATGGGATACCTTTAAGGTTTCCATAATGGTTAAACGTGATATCTTCATTTTAGGAAGTGCAGATTTCCACCCCCTCAAAGTGATTTGATTTGTTAATGCCATATGTGGGACATTTAAAGGATTGAGTTAAAGATATGATATATGATATTATACTAGAATTATAATATACCTTTATATCATTATTATTTCACTCCATTAAAAATGAAATAGAAATGAAAGTAGTGTTCATGCGTACGTACGGCTTACCGTCTCCATGAACGGTGCATTTCATTTCTTACCTCTAAATGTTATGTACTATTATAAATACATTTATATGATGGATATATATGATATATATGATATCCAATTCATGAATATCATTCTGGATATAATGAACCTTTGACCACACGAACAACATGTAATTGTAAGAAGTCCACTTTCGACTTAAGAACCAAATATCGACAAAAAACATTATTAACTTAAATGATTACATAATGTTTATAACATGGAAATAAGTGATATAAAAGTAATAATGAACTTGAAAAAGGATATTAAGCAAGTAGAAATTAACTCAAGTTTATTATTCAGTACTTAAAGAATGATCGAGTCAAGTCGGACCTGAGGTAAAGGACTTCGTCTCAATCTCTTTTCATTGAGGCATATTTTGTTCTAATACAAGGATTTATTTTATATGGTGTATAAACCCCTTTGAATTTTAATTTTATACAAAAGTAATCTTTTTCTATGAAGCGTTTTACTACGTGACAAAAAGGAATGTTTCTTTTAACATACATGGTGACAATGACATTTTCCGCCACCACGAGTATTATTTGGTCTTTGGCTTCCTCAACTAGCCGTAATGTTTTTAAAATGAAATAAATACCATATACTCTTTTATGTATTTTGTTATTGAAAATGGTTTTTATTATGGATTTTTTATGTCAATATATTTATGTGATGTATTGTGATCAAAGTGTGGAAATGTTTTCTTTCCATTATATTTGTTTTATGTCTTATGATTTTATAATGGTACTTGGACATTTGACGGTTGGTTACGTGATAAACCATATGCCGAGTGGTGCCATGAATACCAGGATGGGTGGTTACGTTATAACTTCTAATGAATTGGATATAGAAGTCAGCCGTATGGCTATTCCATTAAGTGATATGTGTGTAAGTCGACCGTATGGTTATTCCATTTAAGTATGTTTATGTCCAATGTTACCTTTATATGTTATGTGTTATTTATATGGGTTTTATGGTAATCTTATGGTTAAAAAAGGGTAAGTATTGATATTTTATTCAGTGAAGAGTTTTTACTACTTCATAAAGGTGAAAAGTATTACTTTGATAAAGTATACATGGTTTACTTGTTGTTTTGAAAAACTAACAGTTTTCATTCTTTGTGTTTCCCTTACTGAGCTTTTTATGCTCACCCAAAGTTTTTTTATGAAATGTTTTTCACAGGACATAATGTGGAAGAGTTTCAAGGATGGGATCAAAGTAAAGTCATGCTATATAAAACATGGAAGTAGACATGTTTCTTTTTATGAGTTTTTGTTTTAAGGAAACTTAGTAGAAGTGTTTACATTGTAATATTTTGAGATGTAATAGTTAAGATCTAATTCTATAAAACTCTAAACCTAAAAATATCCTCAATGGTAATTATTCATTTAATTCAATGTTAAGTAATTTTTAAGGTTTGGGCCTTATAATAATCATTCTTTAATGGTTAACATGGAGAATGAATCTAATCGCGCCGTGGAGACGGTAATCCGTACGTACGCACAAGTGATGATATCGTTCCCATAATTATTGAATGGAATTGGAGTGGATGAAATAATATCTCATTATTAGTATCATGTTATAATAATAATATATAGTTATTCTTTATACCATTATACCCATACAAGTAAGGTGGTGGTAGGAAAACATATTACACCACGGCGTGAAGATGATATTCCGTACGTACGCACGCGCGGTGATTTCGATTTTTGTAGGATGGATAGAAGGTGAAATAGGGTTGTATAATATTTATAATAACATATCAGTATCTAATTAATAATTATGTTATTAATTTATAATGAAACTAATAAATAATATGAATTAGAAGAAGAAATAATCTTGAATGAATTTGTAAAAGAGATTACCTCTTCTTCGACGTGCCTCTTTTAAAATTCCTCTTAGGGAACTAGAATTGGTCTTTTGAGAAGACCAAAACCTCTATGATATAACTAGAGATGATGAGAAGAGAAATTATAAGGGGTTTCCTGAGCTTGAAGGCTCAAAATTGTGTAAAGTGGAGAGGGAGGAGGTGCCCTTTTATAAGGGAGGAGAGGGGCACCTTTGGAAACCTCAAAAATATTAATTTAAAATAAATTCAATGCCCACATGAAAACCATAAAAAAATAACTAAGTACAAATATTAGATGAAATATGGTTTAAATATAATCAACCAATAAAATTAAGACATGTTTTATGTTTATTTTAAACCTTGTCAACTTGATTTATCATTATTTAATCTATTTAATTTTATTTGTGGTAATAATATTCTAAATTTTAAATTTTTATAAATAATTGCATATGTTTCGTGAATTGTCCATAAGTGGATACTTTAGGGAATTTTAGACCATATAAATTTCAATTTATAATTTTTAAATATTTTTTTGATTTTTAAACAATTTTATAATATGTTATTTTTATAAAATAACAATAGTGTCAATTTTGACAGTATTCAGTTATTTGAATTTAAATAAAATCCAAAAAGAGTATGTATTCTAAAAAAATATTTAATAGAATCATAACATGTCATATTAATCTAGAAAATTTGTGTGAAACATTAATTATTTCATATAATATTTATTTTAATATTTTTAAAACCATTTGTTGGATATTTCTCTTAATGAAATAATTACTACAACATTATTGTATAATTATTTAATATTATTATTTTTTGCATAAAAATTAAAAATAAAATACTATGATGAATATAAATATATTATATTTTATAATAATACCTTTACTATAATTTATCATCTTAAAATAACAACATATAAAATGTTATATTTATTAAATTATGATGTTGACAACTTTGACACCATTTAATATATAATAATATAAATGTACTAATATATTTTATATGGATCTAAATAGTCCCCAAGTATACACTTGGATGATTATGGTATAAATATACTCGGCCAATAAGTTTATGTCAAGTTTTTGGTCCTTTTCATGTGTATTATTACTTTAATAAAAACTATATTATTTATTTTTCACTAAGTAAATAATTTTTGCATCAATAATGTATAAGATATTTAGTTAATTAAATATTTCTTAAAAATTACAAAAAAATTACCATAACAAAGAAAAAAAATTTATATTTCAAATGAGTATTTATAATCTAATTTATATTATGTATAACTTTATATTAAAAATACTTTAATTATTAAAGTTTTAGTGTGACATATTTCACATTCCTTTAAATAAAATAAATTAATGGTCTTAATCACATCCAAGTGGGTTCAAATAGATTCCATTTATACTGAATTATTTTATAGGACTAAATTTAATAATAAAATTATATTATTACATGTTTTAGGGTAATTCTATAATATTTTATTTACCCTCAATTACCCGATTTACCTTTAACTATGGAAAATAAAATTTACCATTGTTACTATTTTTAGTGCCCAAAAATAAAAAGTATCCTATTAACATAATTTTTAACTAATTATTCCAAATATGGAATCAATTTTTCCAAATTCAAGTCACATAATTTTCAGAAATTAATTTAAAATTAATCTCATTGTTAAGAAAATGTGTTTTAAAAGTTAAAACATTGCAAAACATTGAAATTATTTTACCAATGAATTCAATGAAAAATCAATGCTAATGACATACATTATATTAAATGGTAAAAATATATTCTATTTATACTTTAATACCTTTCATTATTATAATTTAACCATATAAATTTTTACGATGAAAAAATTTGTTTTTAATTAAATTATAGCGTGTTTTACTATTCATTAAAATATGGAAGTTATCAAAATAATATGAAAAATTTATCCAAAGTAAATTTTTATATCCTGATTTCAAATAAGAATTGTATTTTATCAAATTTAACTTATAAACATATCAAAACTATATTTAAAGTGGGTGTGCCATCAAATGATGACAAAACTGCATTTTTTGAAAAATACTTAATTTACCCAAAAAAAATTATTTTGTTCTCATAACATGTTCTAGAAAATTTGTAAGATGAATAATAATGTTATAAAATTAAAAATGTTGTTAATAATATCCATAATGGCTAGTTCATTAAAATATTATAACAATATATCATCGTTTAGTGAAACCCAGTATTACGTACTACACACGATATCGAGGAAGGTCGCGATTGCCTGTAATGCAAGCCAAGTCAGGGTTGCGTGTAGTGAAAGCTCCATTTGGTGTTCCATATAACATAATCAAAACTTATTTCATTTATAAATGAAACAAAATCTATACATAATGTTGTGTGGAATAATTTCCACAAACCGAACTTGAAATTGTGTGTAACATGAGCCAAGAATAGTGTAGGGTATACTGCATGCTAATACAGTGTTGCGTATAGTACATGCTAATATTGGTGTAGTTTACAATAGAATACATCAAAGAGATTAAAAATAATATATCTTATAAAATCTCTGGTTGTTACACAGATAATAAGTAAATTTGTTATGAAATTAATTTAAAACATTAAAAAAATATAAAATATCATTTCTAGAAGTATGAGTGATCTGGGAATGATAAAATATAGGAAAATATGGAAGAACAACATTAATATTACGAAATTAGTCAATAATGATCAGGACTACTGACGACCTATAATGAAAATTGATAATAATTATCTAATATACATATATATAATTATTATAAATTATCATTTTTAAAAATTTATTGATATTTTTTTAAATAGGTTATTGTTTCTCTTATAAAGTAGATTAATTAATTTATGTCGAACATAGAAAATAGAGAATGGGGTTCTATGTCACAAATTTAATTTGATGAGATTTATTTTATATTGTGCACCATTCTATCGTTGGTATAGAGTTATTACTACATAATGAGAATATTTTACTATGTATTTTATTGGATATAAAAAAGATAAATTGAGTTATTTACTATATTCAGGTCTTTCGAATGCTGTAAAGGATCCTGATAACTCAAAATATCCTTCCCATGAAATTTAATACCTATTTTTGAACTTTTTTCTTCTATTATTGGTTTCTTACAACCTAACATTTTTATTCTAGAGTACATTCTCTTAATATATATGTATAATTACTTTCAATTTAAAATGTTTTACATTGATAAAATTATACCTCTATGGTAAATCATTACTGAGAAAATTATAATTCTCCTCAACAATGGTTTCCCCTATTTATCCATATTTTCATTCATTCCAATGTTTACAATTATATTTTTTAAACCCAATTATTTTTTATCTCATGTGACCATTTTATTTTATGTCTCTTTTTTTCAAAATTATAATTTATTAATCATATTATGATGTGGTATTTCAGTAATTTGTTTGAATAATAATATATTTTCCCTTTCATTTTCATTTCATTATCATCCACTTTATATATCCTTAGGATACTATTTAGGACTGTTTAAATTATCTAATATTGATTGTTATTGTTTTAAATTAAATTTTTTTGAAAACACATTTTTGAAAATATTTTTTGAATGTGGCCTATAGATCTAACTTTTTATGATAATGTTATAAAAGTGTTCTAAAATCACTTTTTGTGTTTTTTTTGCAAGAACACATCCTTTCACTATTAAAACAATTCCTTTCAATATTTCATCTTTTTTATGTTTTAAATTGTTTTCCAAATAATCCTAATTTGTAATGATTTAAAATAAAAAGAAACTTTCCTCTTATTTTTTCCAAATGGAATTACCTATGATTTTGCAAATGTATTTTCTATCCCTATAAACATCATCCATTCACTCATATAACATTTTGTAATGTTACTATTAATGTTAATTCTCAATATATATTATTCCCATGTTCTATATAATCATGTTACCCATTTTCATTCATGGATTAATTATAATTTGAATGAATCAAGTATGATTTCCTTATGTGCCACAAAAAATGTCATACAAATGAAGTTTGTGCAATGATAGCACTCCAATGCACTATGTAAAGTATTAATCTATATAGATTATATGTTCATGAAACCCAAATTACATTATTTGGTATGTTTTATGATAACTTTTTTAATAACCTTAGTAATATGATTTCACTACACCATAGTGACAAAATTGGTGATAGGGTTATAATTTTCTCATGCTATGATATAGCCACATTTTTATGTTTTTAGGTAATTACAATCATTTTTGCATCATGTACATATTTTTTTTTTGTTATGTTCAAATTTTTTTTGACCTATGTATTCCCTATGATATGTTCTTATTTCATTGTTTATCCTGTACAATGCATCTGAGCACCCATATTTCTTGAGTTTTAATTTCCCCATGATGTAATAAAATAGAGAATAAATGATGGGTTTATAATAGTATCATGGGTGGTTAATTGATGGATATATTAAATAATTTTAATTTAGTAAATTTTATCATATATAGTGGGACAAATATATGTTTGTTGGAGAAATTTGGGTTTTATTAGTTTACATTTTGTCATAACTCTCTAAAAATCTAATCATAAATCCTCTTGGAAATTTATTCAATTCAATATTTTCATTATGTCATGTAATTGACAAGGTCATAATCAGGGAATCATAAATATATAATTACTAAATTACCATAGATTAAATTTTTTAATAATAAATATAATTGTATAATTCATAAGACATAATTTATATAAGTATATTTTTTATATATTTTATCTGTAACAATTAAAACCTGAATAATTTATTATCTATTTTAATAAATATTATATATCATTTTTAATTTTTTTTATAAAACTGATTATGATATTGTAATCATCATTTCAAAATTATCCAATAGTGATTTTTTGGAATTTTTCAAAAAACATAAAATCAAGCGTGATAAAAATATTGCATTCTAAATGTAATATGTTTTAGTAAATAATTTTGTTATAATAAATATATAATGATTTATAGAATTTATTTCCTAAACAAGGACTTGATTACTAATAAAAATAAATATATTTTACAAATAATTTAATTTTAAAAAATGAAAAACAACTCTTAATCACAAAAATTATAATTTATTCCACTTAAAAGCTATTTTTTAATTTTATTTATTTTATATAATTTATTAAAATAATTAATTATTGGTCATGGAATGGAATAAAATTGAATGAAATATTTATATTTATTATAAAAACTATAGTATTATTTCATTTCTTAGTATAAAAAGGATATTATTTTTGTTACTTTATCTCTAAATATGTACCCATTCACATATAAATGCCATATCTCACCCCATTTCCAAATAACATACAACTTTTCAATTTTTTCCTCAATCTACCCATTACCATATCAGTAATGCCTTTTATGAGTCAAGTATATTTTCTGTTGTCCCCCACTTTAGGACATTAAGCCAATAAATCATTGTAAATAAGTTATATTTAAGGATGATGTAATTATACATCCCCATAATTTTATTTTTATCCTTCTATTATTATATTCCCATTTCAATTCCTTAAAAAAATAAATCAGAAAAAAAAAATTCAATATATAAAAATCATATAAAACGTTTACACTACAAAAATTTATTTATAAAAAACTACTTATAATATATATATATATTATAACTCTACCCACTTTGACGCATCATTACATGGTCGATTCTACCCCAAAATATATGTTTATTTATTTATCAATTATATCAATACTGATTAGTATAGATTATATAGAATTTCTATGGGCTCATAAGTGTAATTTAATATATTTTTATACAACTATATATATAACTAATTGATACATATAAAAGATCAATATCATAATATTTGAAATGTCAATGTAATAATTTAGGAAAACAATCCTCATACACTTTATAAAAAAATACAATATTTTCAATAGGAATAAATTATTACTAATAAATTAATGGAATGAAAATTATTTTTATCATAATGTTTCAAAACATTTATTATTTTTATACAGGATTTTTAAATTTGATAATGAAATACATAACCTATGATAAAGGGAGTTATGTCTCAATCACATCACATGGGATTATATTCCTAATTTATTATCAATCATCTTATATTCCAAAAATATTATTCAAAATAAAATAATATAATTAAATTTTCTCTATATTTATAATAATTTATATTTAATTTTCATTATCCCATTTTATTGACCCATTAATATTTCATTTTCCAAATTCACAAGGGGATTCCAAATTGATTTCGCCTCTAATGGGGTTGAATTATTTCTTCTTTCCATATTGTCTTTTATATATTTTAATATGAACTATTTATTTTTAAATAAATATTTCCCATCTAATTTGTGATATTAATCATTTTAGTTTCCTATTTTTGGTTTTCAAGAAATGATATAAAGACACATATTCTTTCTCTATTTATAAACACATTTCCTTTCTAAATATTCATTAATAAGTTTTCCATGAAATTTTATATTCCTTATTCATCATTTTATAAATTATTATTTGGATGCAAATTTGACTCCCTTATTTTTTTAGGTATTGATTTGTATTAAAAAAAATATGAAATTTTTTCAGAATGGATATTCTAAATTAAATTCTTTATTTATTTATATTTTTCATTTTAGTTTTCTCCACCCCATTGATGGAATGTCTCTTTTATATGGTAAATAAGTAATATGTATATATTTTGAATTTATATTGAAAAGTTTTCACATCCTTGTAATTACTCAAATCTCATTTCAACGATTAATTTAAATTTTAGGATTAACCACAGTGTATGTGTTGGTTATAAAATGTATTCTAATTACCAGCTGGGGTTACCAATATCTGAATTATAGATTCATTCATGAATATTTTAACCTTTATTTTATGTGTAAAAATTATGATTTTGATCATATTATGATAATTCAAGTGGTCGTAGAATTATTTTTATATCCAATTAATTGAGTAAATATTATATCTGATGAGATGATATATATGATGCATGTGTAGAGTGAATAGCACACTATGTTATTGTGTATGGGTAGTGAACCTTTCAAACTATGTTATAAAGCACAAAAAAAGTTCATAACACACTGTTTTATGATTTAATGAAAACTGGCCTTGTCATATACATAATATGTTTCATAATTATGTTTATGGAACATTTAAATTATTTCAACATTTATTTTTAGAGTTCTATTACTATGTCTCATATTTCTCTCATGACCCTCTATATCACTCGATGATCTAATTTCATTTCACATTTCATTTTCGTGTTCTTATTATATTCCTAATTATTACTCAATGTTATGATACCATGAAATTAATCATGAAATCATTTTATCTCACATTTATTATATTTTCCATATTTCCATTTTCCATTTACAATGCTCTTAGCTCACCATTCATTTGATGTACATCCCCAGGTGATCACATGTTTTATTAATAATTAAATAATCATAGATATGTTTTATTATGATGGGTTTCATTAATTTTATAGTATTATATATATTGTTTTGTAATATGCACCTAGTTCCCAAATTTACTGAATGTCAGATTTTTGGAATGGGAAATGAAATAAATATCCATTATTTATTTAAATATATTGAATATGTGACATTAAATATTGAATTTTTGGTCAAGGGGAAACATAGAATATCAATATAGGTACTTCAATGTATAATATAGTAGTTCATATTTACTTATTCATTATATATGTAACATTAAATTGTATATGAGATGATAATATTATTTCATGATATGTAATTTTACTATAGAACTACCATTAATATAAAGGATGAATGAATTCCCACATTCCATTATTGAGGAATATATTTAATCACTTGATTTAATTAATTGTACAACTATTACCTTCTCTTGATAATCAATAGAATTATTGGAACACAATTCAGTTGCGATATAGGGTTACTAGTGTCCTCTAGGTGGAGTTTGTTCTAGGGATCCTTCTAGTTTTTACATTATTATTTGGATATATATATATATATATATATTGTGTGTGTGTGTGTGTTTTAATTCATTAAGTATAATTTCTATTGGATATGTGGACATTTTCATAAAAAAGGAATCCTAAATATCTATATATTATTTAAGATGTGTGTTGTGATGTTTTAATTTTTCAATGTATTGTATAATTATGATTCCCAAAGGTACTAGTCATTTAGGGGCGTTAGATCACTATTTAGGGAACCTATATTGCACATTATTTCTCATCCCTAAAACCTAAATAATATGTTTTCTAATCTCCGGTTCATCAATATTAAATGGTGAAATTGATTGATGATATTTAATTGTAAAAACTGTTGAGGTATTTGGTAGATAATCGTTTCAAGTATTCATTAGGATGATTATAATTGTTTCATATATGCTCAGAATTATATATTATTACATCTTTTCATAGTACATTTTTTTATTGTTTTTTTACTTGATTATTTAACATTCAATTTTGGATACGTTATTTAATATTCATATTATATTTACATTTTTGGTTATACATGTAAAACAAGTTGGATGTCATTTTCACTAAGAATGTGAAATGTTGTATTTTTTGGTATGTCATCATATAATTTCTGTAGATATGTCATCAATTGTATAAAATTCATAGAATATTAGATGAAACCATGGGGAGTTCCAAAAATAGTATGTTGAGATGTGATAGTACAACTTCTATCTTCATAAAACAATACTATTAAATGGATTATACAATTCCGATATTAACATGAATTATCCATATCATATTGAAAATAAATAATTTATTCAAACACTAAAACTAGAACCGATCTCTATTGTGAATTTCATTTAACCATATATTTACAAAACTGCAATGGATTATCTAGTTGAGATAGCCTTGCGGGTGAAGACAGTGGGGTCAATTGACCAATTTAAAATTTATTATAATTTATGTAAATAATAAACTAAAAATTAATTTTCAAGAATAAAAAACAATATTATTTCAATATTATTTTATATAAAAAATTATATAATATATATCCTTCACTTCTCACTAACTATAGAGAGAAATAACACACACTATAATACCCAAATTTTATATAGGAGTTAAAACAAGTTACAACCAACCTTTTTTACTAGATGTAAAAAAAATATTTTTATTGTATATAACACATAAAATTTTAGGTGGGGGATATAACCAAAAAACACATAACATTTAATGGTTGTATAAATAAAAATTATCATTCATTTAAATACAAAATCACAAACCCATAGAAACACAGATAGTGGAAAAGGGTAAATAATTATAGCACTATGAAACTGAAAATAATAATTCATGGATCTAAACATTTTACTTGATTTCAATTACATCTAGTAGTAAATATCCCCAGTGTTTTCTTGCTAAGATGTTGATAGTGTGACCATTGTATATGAAATATTGTATATGTAACCACATCATTCCCTATTATTTTTATCAATCATTATTCTTTATTCATTGATTATAAAAATAACTATGTCTTGGTGATTTCTCCATCAACATCACAAAAATATTCTTGAAAATATTAAATGTCATTACTTCATGAAATATAAAATAAAATATTCTCCATACATGGATAATGAACAGCTTAAGAGTTTTTTAATCCCTCATTAAGATCCATGTATCCATTGAATAGATTCACAATGATCTCTATATTAATCGGTATTTAATCTTCATGAAATATGACTAAAAAGTAATCCTTTAAAATCATAAAAATCTAAATTTGAATAATATAAATACTATATGTCTTTTATTGTGAAAAATTTCTTAAAATAGTGTAACTAATTTATTGAACATAAAATTTTGGTATGTATAAAACTTAAGATTCAATATATAAACAAAATAGGTAATTAAAAACATAGACAAAATTAACTAAACACATTTCAAATGATTCATTTAAAGACCCATAATGTTGAAAATAATTTTTATAAGGATCATTTTTATTAAAGATAATTAAAACATATCAAAACGTAGAAGTAGAAACACTTCTAAATTTTTCACTAAGTCATTGTTTTATAAGGCCTTGTAAAATATCATAACATTATGAAGTTTCGTAATTTTTTTTAAATATGATAATACATTGATATCATTTTATATTTTTACATATGATAATGCTTCCAAAATTGTATAGATTCTATTTTGTATGAATTTAAAAAATCAACTTCATTAATCATTTTTGTTTGAAAATTAAATTATTTTATAAGAATTTTATATTTCGTTACACATTGTACGTTATAAAAATCCAAAACATCTAAAAAAATAATTCATTAAATATTGAATAGATTTTATAGGTAATATATTTTACTTTTCAAAAAATTCAATAAATAATATATTTAAAAATGAGAGACACAATCTGTATGAAATGATAATTTATTAAAATTCAATACATCAATTTTGTAAAATAATAATGGAAGAGGTCATGAATGTTATGTAAGAGGATACATAAGAAAATTATCTTAATGAAAATCATGTAAAATGGTAAACATATGATTGATATAAACACATACAAAAGACATTGAGTACTCAAGGATTATATGTAATAAACAATAAATTAATAAATCCTTCAGCATGAAAATGTATAAAATAATAGAATAATAAATATAAACAAATAACTTATCAAAGATAAGGTCATTACAAATGAAAATTTATAAAAAAATATATCACTTTAATTATAATTTCACAATTATCAAAACAAAAATATAATCTCGAAAAGGGCCACTCCATTAATATCCATATAAAATACCCAATTTTGGTAAATGAAATATTAATCTACTGTGATAATAATTTTCTCCCGCATTTTGTTAGTATCAAAAACAAAAAAAAATTGATCAACTTATTGTTAATTTTTTTTTACATCATACAAAATGACTCTCCATAAAGAAATAAAAAAAAGTAAATGATCATAAAGATTATATATAATAAAAAATCATATTATGCTATATATGTAATTAATTCAAATAGTATACATCTTTTTTGGTGATATATTATTTATAGTCTACATTTCCTATTCTTCCCCTGAGTTAACACACAAGAAAATAGAAATATATAAACATTAAAATAGTTATTACACCAATAAATTAAATATTTCACACTTTTTTAAAAATATATATCAGTGAATTTACAATGTTTTGAATATATCCTATAAAATAGATTATAAAAAACATTAGAGGATAAATAAAAGTAGATAAATAATTAATAATGTACATTTAGGCTTCCATAATTTCATATTCATACTTAATATTCTCAAACATGGTAGTATCCAATGATTTAGTATTGATATATACCAAAAATTAAATTTTTGAAATGTATTCAAAACTAATTTCACCTTTATGATGACTTCTACGAATAAAATTTATCAGGATTCAATATAGATTGTTGAATAATTTTTAATGGATTCAAAAAAATATTTATAGGATAATAATTATCCCACTAACTCATAATTCATTACAAAATAAATATAAAATCAGATAGTATTGATTTAATCCATGAATAATGAGAACAATACCTAGTGTAAACAACATATTCAACATCAATAGTAGCAAAGTTAAATTGATTTTTTATTTTAAATCCAATAAAATAAACCCTTTTGAAAAAATCAACACATAACAAATGTATTTTTTCTTTCAATATTAAATCCTCTAAAATCAAAATCTGAAAAACTATTCATTTAAAAAGAGTTTCATATTAGAAAATGTAGACCATGACTTACTATTCCTTTAACAAACATAATAATCCTTATAACATATTTCACGTTCTATATGGTTTGTTTCCTAAAATAAAATTTATATAAAGAATCAGTATATCTTTAAGGGGTTCAAGAAATTTCTAAACATCTATTCTTAAAAGCTAATTAAGTTCATCATGTATATTGTATCTAAATAAAATATTATAATGATTCAAAAATATCTTTTATAATAAAACTAAAAAATAAGTACAATAAATATGAAATGAACTTAAGGAATATCTAGCCCAAAAACTTGAATAAAAATATCTAATTACTCTATCAAGTGAGTGACCTCTATGAGTATTATAAGATCACTGAGTATGAGTTTGAGGATAATATTTAACATCTTGAGTTTTAGCTTCTATAAAATTAAGTCCAACAAAATATCCTTCATTATAGTTTTAAATATAATTATTATCATTTAAATATTTGTTATCAAATGTGAGCTGAATTTATTTTTCATGAACCATGGTCATCTTATTATAGAGTTGATAATATTTTTGTATAGTAAAATAATAGAAAAATATTCATCAATATAATTTAAAATAAAACTATCCACATTATCAAAAGTACATAAGAATACATTACAACCAAAAACCATAATGTATCTATATTTTAGTTTCTTTCATGTCCATAATTTATAAGGGGTCTTATTGAAAATAGATAAAATATGAATTCAGTTAGAAATATAACAAGCCCAACTCACAACTTTTTCCAAGAATAACATATGTAAACTAAATTCATTAATCATTTTTCTTGGAATTTCATATCTAAATATATTCTTCCATTTCATTATTCAATTCTGATGAGTTGATATATGGGATAATAATTTATAAAACTAACCATATGTTGACATAATATTTCAAAATACAAGTTATAGAAGAATCCTTCTCAATCACAATATATTGAAAAAACCAATTAACCGTTATCATTCTGGACAAATTTATTGTATATAATCATTGATGTAGTTTAAATTTTTCGAGATATAATATAAATACATGTGAATCTTCTGAAATAATGAATAATAGAAAATTTATATTTCTTATCGCTATGGAATAAAATTTTAACTAGTATGAATAAATATAAGTGATCCATTTTGAAGAGTTTTATAGTGTAAACATCATTAGTCAATATGATTTTTTATATTCATTTCCGTTTATTTAGAACTCATTTGTATGATTTCTCAATATTTAAGTTTATTAAATTGGAAAAAATTTCTATTCATTTATACTATGTGGAGTAGTCAAAAAATTTCATTAACAATACTTATGTAACACCCCAAGATTTCATAATACGTTATCTATTCAAAGTAATTCATTAACCTGCGCTACGCGCAAAACCGAGTTCTTGTGCACCACGACTTACCAAACAAGCCGTTCAAAAAGTGATTATGAATAGTATTAACTGAATTTGGAGTTTTATTTACTCCATATAATTTTAGAATCCATATTATGTGTTTCATAGACATAATATAAGAATAAATTTATTTTTTTCTGATAAAAGATGTATTTTCCAAAAAATGAAATTTTATCACCTTTTAATGGATAACCTTTTTTAAAACCAATATTTGACACTTTTATATATTCAATTTAATGAAATTAAAATATTCTTTAGAATAAATACATAAAAATTTAGTTTGGATAAATTTTTGGTATTTTCTGAAAACTTTCATATTTTGAGGAATAGTGAAAAATACTAAATTTTAAATGAAAACAAATTTTTTAATCAAAATAATTTATAGTGTAAAATTATAAATTTGAGTGGTTTTAAATTATATTTAGATTATATTATTATCATTTAATATAATTTATGTCATCATATGTAATTTCACATTTAAACCGAACTTAAACAAGTGTCAATCTTTTTATAGTTATTATTTATTAAAAACACGCCTTTTATTTTGATAAATGGAAATAATTTGAAATTAATTTCTGAAACTTCTGTGTTTTGAATTTAAAAAAATAGATTCTATATATGGAATCAGGATGTCCCAATTGTGTTAATAGGTAACTTTTATTTTTATACATTATGAATATTTACTTCATAAATATTTTATTTACCATGGTTAAATGGTAAATATGGTAAACAAGGGTAAAAAAATATTATTATAATAATATTAAATTACCCTATCACGTGTCATATTACTATTTTTGGTACATTTCCAACCTTGGGCATCTTTGGGTTGATTTCGGGACCACATGGAGCCACTTGAGAGTGATAATGACACTTTATATTAATTAATTTAAAGTAAAGACCAAAATGACATAAACATATATAATTTTTAAAAACTGTTTTTACAAGATGTTATATAAGTTATCTTTTCAACAATAAATATTAATTTAAAGTCTTAAAATATTTCCAACATGGTGTTATTTTTTTTATAATTTATATACATCATATAAATAAAATTATTTATGACACAATAATGATGTAGTGTTTACCTCATTAATGAAGGATTTAAATAAATGAGATTATAAAACATAAAACAATATCCAAAACCTATAAAATCATTATTGGAGGATTTTATTTCAAACATGAGTCATATTTTATTCTAATTTAATGAGTTTTGGATCTTTTGAAATCCAAAAATATTATATAATAAAATAATATTTTCAAACATTCTTAAAGAGCCCCTCCTCCCCCTTATAAAAATCCCTCACCACTAACGCATTTCTCACACCTCTAAAGCCCCTGGTCTCGACCAAACTCATTCCTATTATTCTCCCCACATCTCTATTTTCCTCCAAGTGGCCTTAACATAGGAATAAGTCACTTTAAATAAGCCTTTTGGTTCAAACCAAAGAGAGTTACCATATTTAAATGTAACATCTCCTCTTAAGTTATTTTGTTTTATTTTACTTCTACAACCCCATAAACTCTCCTTATTACATTAAATTATAACAAAACCAGTATCCTCAATATACTAGGTTGTTTTAAGATAAGTATTTTAACTACACTTACACACAACTCCATCAAATGGGTATAGAACATAATGTTTCTACGGACGACGAACTACTACCTCAAGAAACAGTGATTTTTTAATCCTCTACTACCACCTATAATGGTGGCCATTATAAAGAAACTCTAATTATATATGATATTTATTTTATCTATAATCTTCTATAATTCTCTGTTAAATCATACCGTTATTCTTTTCATGTTTTATATATAAGATAACTTCATTTGAGGAAGTGTGGACTACCGCCCCCTCAAAGTGATATGACACGTTCATACCATACATGGAATGTATAAAGGATAGGGTTAATGAAAGTATGTAACATATATAAAATATTATATTATACTGTAATAATAATACACCTATCTATCATTTGGTATTCTTTCCTTTTAATATAAAAAATGAAATGGAAGTAAC
Source organism: Viscum album (assembly GCA_963277665.1). Lineage (NCBI taxonomy): Eukaryota > Viridiplantae > Streptophyta > Magnoliopsida > Santalales > Viscaceae > Viscum > Viscum album. Next base: position 529,585,610 of record OY728120.1, on the reverse strand, counting down.
GTTCATACGTATGTAAGGATTACCATCACCACAAACGCAATGAGAATCATTCCCCATCACAACCATTTAAGAATAATTTTCATTTTCTAATTAAAACTAATATTTGAGAACATTATATCATTCTAGATATGAATCAAATACATCCAATCCAAAACAAACAAGAATTATGTAACAAAACATATAAAGGAAACTGAATTAGTTAACACCAGAAACAATGATGCTACTAAAATATTATTAACACAGAAATATTATAAGATCATATATGATATCATATTTTTGTATATATTTCTTGTATAATTTAATAAAAATGATTTAACTATCATACAGTAGGTTAATGTACCCTCGACCAAGTAAAAGTATAAGGTAAGGTTTAATTCCTCAACCTCATTATTATTTGAGATTGTTTATGTGTATGTATTTACTAGGACATATTTATTATCCATGTCCAGGTTAGACAAAGGAGTTTTCAAAAGCATTATTTTAAGTAAATATTCAACTAAAATTTAATTGTAATGGTTTAAATATTTATTCTTCTAAATCATACTAATTAATATCCATGTTTTCAAAATGTGTTTTAACGAATTTATTTATATATACATGAATTTTTTAAAATGTTAATTTATTAAAATGTTTCAAAGGGATATGGGACACTTTGATTCAAAAATGTTTTTTAAATTTCATACTTTATAAATTATGTGACTTTTAAATGTTTTCATGAAAAAAGGATATTTCTCTCAAAGATTTTTACTAATCATTTTCAACTTTGTCAACATCCTTTTGGAATTTTTTTTTATTGAGATTGATTTATTATAAATATTTTCTCCAATATTGTATTGAATTTGTTAAGATATGATTGAATATTAATGTTTTATTTTATGCCATTCATGATTTATGGTTAAATTATTGACATTTCGTATGCTAGTTTTAATACTAATTTTTATGTTATGTTTCATTATTTTCATATGAGGAATGAATTGGACTCAGTAAGTGATGGGTGGAGCCCGTTACAGCTCATTTATGCATCAGTAGGTCTCATGAGACAAACTAGTGTCTTCGAACAAGGTCTTGGAAAAATATTATTTTTAGTCTTTGAATGTGGCCTTGACTATGTGGTTAGGATGTCTGACATTATGCATTCCATCATTATGAAATTAGCTATTGATATTAAAAGTGAATATTTGACCAGTAGAATATCCATGTGAATATGTAGAAGTTATTATTTGATTTATCTTTTTCATATTATGCTGAATTTTATGTTTAATAGTATTTTGATTTTGTTTTATACATAATTTTATGCTTATTTATGATAGTTTCCGCTAATTGTTATCCTTACTAAGCATCTAAGCTCACCCCTTTCTTATGTTTTCTTTTTCCTGGGATTCCTAGAAGTGTATAATGTTCGATATGTAGGGTTAATCGAGGGGAATAATGGTGTTCACAATGGATTATTTATGTTGTGTTTTATGTTGGAGTTTTAAATGTAACGTTCATGTATGTAATCTATTTTCCAAGACTCATAAAATAATAGGTCTTTCGAGACATGATTCTTTGTATCATGCCAATGTTTTAAAATAATGCACCAACTCTGGGTAACTGGGGTCTTGGAGTTACACCTAATATGGACTAAAATATCATTTTTTTGTACACATTTAATACACACCAAATTTTTATTAGATAATGTTTAAAATAAAATGAATAAACATTTTCAATTCACATGGTAACATCACTATTTTTTATGTAATTAATTTAAATATATCAAGTAATATTTTCAAACTCAGGAACTACGACATTGTTTGTGTATGGGCCTAAAGAAGCTAGTTACTTATATTTCATAAATAAATAATATTTTATTTCACAGATGTTCAGTTTTTTTGAAAATAATAGAATAACTCATAACTGTGTTATCTGATGAAAAATATGAGGCCATCGAGGAGTCTGAAGCATGTTTTGAACATAATCATGATATAACCTTTTAGATAATTGGATTCATGGGATGAGAAAACTCTTAGGTGGATTAAAAAATAAATTGATTAATTATTTTTTTTAATATTTCTCATTACATAGCCCTCCTATTATAAATAACAAGTTTTGGGGAAATCGAATAGTTAGTCTCAAACCCCTTGATATTTGAGAATGATCATAGAATATTGTTTGAAAGATGAAAATGTGAGTGATGATAAGATCAATAGCACTTAGATTTTCTACACTAATAGAATTCATGTATTTCTCTAATTATGATAGTGAAGAATCATTATTCACCAAAAATCTATCCAACCCCAAGGAATATGATTTTTTCTAAGGATTATTTCAATGATTTATTATCCCATGAGGACAAAAAAATTAAATCATCCAACATATTGATTTGTGGGTATATTGTGTTATGAGTGAAGGTTTATTATACAATTTATTTTAAGAATTAATTTTATTTTTTTCACTTTATTAATAATTGTAATTTAAATGAATCAATAAAAACCCAAACATTCAACAAGATTCATTCCATATTTTTTTCAATTTCTTTATCAGTCATCCCATGTTATTTATTAGTGTTTCATTGACTGGTAATTCGATGATTATCTGGTAGGTGATCATTGGAAAATCACTATTCAACACAACATATCAGTTCTATGGGTTCTAATTAGGGATCAGAGGCAAGGTAGTATTTCCAGATGATGGTAGTGGGGATGTGGTCTGATTGGAGTTTCCAGATTCATTGTTTGGGGTGTGAATATGGCGTAGTTCAATGGAGGTATTTTCTAGGTTATATTAGGTGGAAAAAATACAGATAGAGTTGATGAAATGTATCATTTGAGGATAAATATTATCTTCACAGTCCTGATAAATGTAATGAGTGGTGGATAAATCATAAACTCAATAATTAACCATGTGATTCTGAAAAATCATTAGTTTTACAGAATGTTCCCTAAAGATCACACATAGTGTAATCTCCCTTTTGTGTTGTAGGGATTCTACAGAGAGAAAAAATAATACAAGATATAAGAAATTTTTCACAAACTATGTAAACTAGTGTTAGAGGCTTAACATGTTTCTATAAGGGAACCATATCATAGACACAACCAGATTTGTGAGTATTGGAAGAATACATAGGCATGACCATGTACTCAGAGAAGAACAGTGGAATCAAATGCCACCAGGTACATGAGAAAGACTAGAGTACATGAAAATTACTAGAGGTACATGGGTACAGGCTGTAGTACATGGTAATACCTAGAAAAGATGAGACATGTTGTTTACTAAAAATTATATTTCATTTAATTTTTCTTCGATAGTGTGAGGTCATCCATCTATTCAGTATAGATGATGATTTGTTTAGGGGGATACATTTTTCTTTCCCTATGATAGTATAGTGTCGAATTGTATCTTATGTACATGATTGTGATCCCATATACATGTTCTATATTAAATTGAGTTCATGGGATCCATCTATGAGGCCTGTTTTTGGATCCTATATCATATCATTCCTTTTTTGGGTTTATGGTATCAATATGATAATCTTTCATAGGGAATTAATTGCATATCTTGATTTTTTAACAAGTAGGGTTGGTGGAGTCCACCGGAGGCCCTATTTGTGATGCTATAACATGGTGGAGTTAATTTTCAGTTCACATGGTTACTTATGTAGTGATACCCGATAAGAAAAACCTCTTAGTTTATTTCCATCAATGAAAACATTAATTATAGAGTTTATTCTCCCAGATGAGTTTCACCTAGAAGATTCAGGAAGAATCCTCTAACTGAAAGTGATGGTTGAGAACTCTTGAGACTTGGAGTATATTTTGAGTATATCTCAGTGTTTTTATTATCACTATGGCTCAAATTATTTTTGCCATACTTTTGTATTTAGAAATTAACTAATATTTTTGATTTATTTGTAGTGATTTCAGTGTGTGTTATTGGGTATTTCTATACACACTACTGTATGGGATCTTCTACAATATGTCATGTATAATGAATATATAATTCCTTTTTATGGTATTCTAGGGGGACCAAGACTAGATATATCTTATTTTAGGCTAGAAATATCAAGGTTTATATCATTGTTTCATTTGAAATCAATCCCCTCCTACGTTGAATTCTATACATTATCTCAGGTTTTTAGTTGGGTTGTATTTGGACCTTATACATTCAAGAACGTTTTCATACAATGATTGTGGTATTTATATTTATTTATGGATTGGAATTACTTGTACTTTACTTATCAACTTTTTGATTGAATAGTGATGTGCATGTGGGTACATGTAATTAGACAAATTCCACTTGTATATGGTATAAGACAACTACGAGATAGATTCTATCCATTGGCCTACTTATAGAAATATTAGGGAAGTCATGCTCATCTACCACCCTCTAGGTAACCCCTAGTCAGTCGGGTCATAATTGAGTCTTACTGGAGTGTCCGTTCATCTTAGAAATAGAGTCTGGTGTTTTTGTATATCTGTGTAGTTTTCTTTGGGATTTATGGAAATAATATTAATATGTGTCATGTTTGTATTTGAGGTTAGGGTGTCCTGTCATGATGCAGATAATAATGTATCAATTCACTAGTACTATGATAACCTTCTTGTTGACTTGCTACATCTGGGTACATGTTTCAAAGGAATCATTGGTATACACATCATATACAAATTAGTTGTGGTTTCCTTGTACTTAATTACTCATCCTGCAAGATATATTCTCATTTATTGTGTTACATAATGATTATATTTTAAGATGTATCTATGAATATAGACATTATAGATTCAAAAGCATGATCATGAGGATGATTTTCTTATGGACAAGGCTTTAGAAAAAAGGCCTATATTGGAGGTTGTACCTCCTTATGGTTTTCATATTTTCCAATCACCTATTTGGAAATATATTATACTAGAAATAACCAGTAATGATATAAACATGATGATAATGATTCATGTGTTTTAGTGGAATTGGGCTCATAGGTTTTGTGGGTATCTAGACCCCAGACAGTTGAGGAACATTAAGAGGTAGTCACACAATTTTTCTTCCTTCTGAGAACACATAATAATAAGATGTTGGTCCTATAAGTAAGTATTCATTAGTTCAATATTGGGTGGTTGTAGATTATGGTGACATAGTCACATGATGACATATATATATCTTAGTTAGACATTGAGTATTTATTTTGGGATGAGTTATATCCAGCCACATTATGTCCCATATTTAGGAGATTCAATATCTTCATCGGGGTAGCATCACTATGTTATATTATTTTATGGGGTTTACTAAAATCTCATGATAATATATTTTTATTCTAGAATATTCATTTTTAGATAAAAATCCTTCAATAAAGTATTACACAATGATATTATGGATGGAGAGTTGTCTCTTTTCATTCCCAACAATACTGTAGTTCTATAGGAAGCCTTAGTAGTGGAGAGAAATGTCGTATTTCTATTAGGAAAGTGATGGACATCTCATTTGGGATTTTCCAACCCAATATAGAGATGATATATAAATAGTAAGTGGAATTTGTTTCAAGAAAAAGGCATGAGCAGGGAGGTCCACAAGGTGGATGATGTGGTTGATGAGCAAGTAAAGTAACAAGAGTTGGTAAGTGGTTTGATATATTGGCACCACCCTCCCAGGTGGTTAAATTAAATCTCAGGGAGTTGGTGGTTTGGGATGAGTAAAATTATAGGTATTGAATGCCTATAACATAGATTCTTCTACTACTATTTGAATTATAATCATTGGTTTCTCTAATTTATATACATTACTGATAGAAAGAGGATCAATCCATTATTTTCATTCCACATCTATGGTTTAAGACATTTAGATTCTTGTTGTTACCTTGGCTCAACCCTTTCACTTGGATACTCCAATCCAAGGTGACATAAAGATAACAAACGTTTGATAACAGTGTGACTAGAATCAAAGAAGAGAGGGTTTCTTTTGGGTTCTATTTGTTGTGGATATGAGCCCATATGAAAACATCTTATGTATGAACTTTCGATACATAGTTCATACCTAAATTTAATTTATTTGGTGGTTGACGTGGTCTTTAAAAGTTGATGGGGAAATGTTTTATGTCAACTGTGAGAAGGAATCCTCAGAATAGTAGGATGATATCATATTTAAGATGATGAAACCGGATAATTACTATTTGAAAAGTATTAGCCATGGAGAAGATAATGTTATGGGATTTCAGTTTCCTACAGGGGTTTCAGAGTATGTTGAAATTTTTCCCAATGATGTTCTATGAATAATCCCTATCAGAATATTGAATTCTATATTTTAATGCAACTAAGTACATGCATGACATCTACACCACCATATCAGATGGATCTCGCAGTGCTTCAAGAGATAAGTTTGTAGTTAGGGGACATGCAGATAACATTCATTTTTATATCCAATGTGTCACAAATAGAAGCCAAAAACGTTTTCTTCCATGAAGATTAATGAGAGGTTGAGTTTTTGTGAGGATTTCCATATCTTTATTTGACAACCCTGCTTTTTATTACAACTTAAGCATGCTTTATTACATAAAACTTCACTTGATACAACAAAGAATATCGAGAGGTTTAGTGTATTTGGGGCATAGGATCATTAAATAAAAACATTAAACTTGAATTACAACATCTTTATTGAAAAATTTCTTTACATGACCACTACATTCCTTCGTACTTAGCATTGCATGGGATAACCTGAGGACATGCATAAGAAAACGGTGAGTTATAAAGCCTAGTAAGGGAATACACAATTAATAACATGAGGAGTAAAATACATGTTAGGCAGTAGGCATATCAATAGAGCATAAGAGAAACATTAACATAAAGGCATGATAAAGCATGATAATCATAACATGGAAATGTGGCAACAACACTTAACATTGAATTAGCATGAGCCAAGGCTAGTTGCACATGGAGCATGAGTAAACCCTCATTGCACTTAAAGAACGAGTAAACCCTCGTTGCACTTGAATTAGCATGAGTAAAAACTCATTGCACATGACGTATCATGATACTATACTCCAATGCATTGGAGCGCTATAAAGGGCGCACCCTTCTTAAACATTTCATTTCTTGCATAAGTGTGCCACATGGATCATAAAACATGGATTCATCAAACATAATCATTTCTTCAACGATAAAGGAATGTGGAATTAATAAATGAAACTTTATAATCAATATGTAAATGTTCATAAAGGTGAATACCCTTGATGGAGAAATGGGCATGGTATTCACTACACAAAGACATTGGCTTAGAAAATCGATGCGATTTCGGCAGCGTAACGGCGTGACATAAGAATTCATAAAAAAAAGGTTGATGAGAGAGAAAGGGGTTCCTCATCATATTTACATGTAATGGACAGTACGGAGATCATATATATACATGTCCCAACAATAGAAATGGAATTTAGATTCATGATACAAAAGTATTTCTTGAATTTAAAAGAAGAGAGAGAAGTTCCTTTCGGAATTTCGGCATAGTAACGGGTGTACATGGGAGGCTTTTAATGAGAGATAAAGGGTTCTCCCATCATTCAAAAAATAAGAGGACAGTATGGGGGAGGTGTGAAACCATACCCCAACATTCATAATTGAAATAAAAAGGGCAATACAACTTAAAGAAAATTGACAAAAAATGAGAAAGGCAGAAAACCCCTTACATGGAAGTGTGCTTCCAAAGGCTAGAGAGAGGCTTGTGAGAGGATTCTTGGGAGCTTGGGGCACCTTGGGAGGATTCTAGAGAGAGTAGGGAATAGGTTGAACGAACTCCAAGGGATTTTATTTAGGAGGAAGTGGGTGCTTGGGTGGGTTTATATAGGAAAGGTGGGGGAATTCTTTATTATTTAGGTTTGGGACCCCTTATATTAAAATAATCCAAACCAAAAACCATCCCATGGTATTTGACCATGGTTTCTGGAAAAGGAAAGAGGAAAACAATATTTTACAAGGTCAAGGTCCGAACTTATTAAAAAAATAGGGTTTCTTATGTGGAGGTGAGTCACACTCCCTTGGAAATTAATTTAAAAAGGCAAAGTGTTGAATAAGTCTTGAGGGCTCCATTAATGCATTGAAAAGTAAGTCAAACAAACCCAAAACCTCATTATTTTAATTATAAAACACATATTGGCCGAACATAAGGATTATGTTATTTTATTACATCACCATTGGGTCATTATGATGTCATAAAACACATTATATATTTAAATGGTATTTAATTTTTACCCAAAAATTTGACTGTCTCAGAAAATTATGAAACATTCACCGTTGGATAATTTCGACGTCCTGATTCCAAAAATAATATTTATTTTATCTAAATAATTTTCTAAATATGTGAATTTTCACTTTTAAAATAAAAACTGACATTTATAAAAAATTCACGGGTTTTGACAGAAACGACTTTCAAACCTTAATAAAAATTTTAATTGCATTCATAAAATTATAAGATCATTTATATTTAATAAAAATTAATTTAATATTAATAATAATATTTTATTAAAATATTATTTAATTCAAAAAATCCTTTAATTTAATAAAATATAATTCTTAATAATAACTAAAAACACCATTTGTACTTTAAAAACTAATTACAATGTATCAAAAATGACTAGAAATTATATTCACTATTATATACAAAAATAATGTACATGAACATGGTGATACTTATTTGTAACATAACCCCTTAATATTGCCGCATAAGACCTAAGGGTAAGGTGTGTGATGGTGACAAACTCGTGGGGTTGCTCGGATAACATCGCTCGAGTTGTAATTTCAATCAACATCCATTTTTTCCATAGAAGATCACGTTCGAGCTTGACTTGATGAAGCACAGCTTGGTCTTGGTCAAGGGAAAAGCCCAAAGACACCACCTCTTTTCCGAGCTCCGACAAATGGGCTTCATTAGGGGGAATTCTACTGGATGAGGCCATAGCTTACTTTGTCTGAGTAGAAAATTGGTTCGTTAAAGCCTTATATTTATACTACTCAGATGATCACTGTTAAACGACTATAAAATTAACGGTCACCTATCATGACGTAAAACTAAAGAAGTTGACATCTTATAAAAACATTTTTCATAAAGAGACATTTAACTGGAACAAGAGGGATTTTCATTAATGAAACTTTGGGTCATTACAACATTCCCCCCTTAAGAAATTTCGCCTTCGAAATTTTCATTTTCCCACACTAAAACAAATGTGGGTAACTTAGCTTCATCATAACCTCCGACTCCCAAGTTGCTTCTTCAAACTTTTGGTTTCTCCACAACACCTTGACGAGGGGCATTGCCTTAATTCGTAGAACTTTTTCTCTACGATCTAAGATCCTCACTGGTTGCTCCTCATAAGAAATATCGTCTTCTAATTGTACCACCTCGGAAGAGAGTACATGTGAAGGGTCTGGTATGTACTTCCTTAAGAGGGATACATGGAAGACATCATGCACCTTGGCCATAGTAGGTGGAAGTTCTAGTCGATTGGCCACAGCCCCAACACGATCAAGAATCTCGAATGGGCCGATGTACCTTGGACTTAAATTCCCTTTCTTTCCAAACCTCATGACCTTCTACCACGGAGATATGCATAAATACACCATGTATCCAACTTTAAACTCAAGGTCTCGTCATTGATTATCTTCATAACTCTTCTGTCGACTTTGGGCTGCCTTGATATGCTGCTGAATGGTTTTCACCTTCTCCACCATTTCTTCGACCATTTCTGGTCCACGCATCTTACGTTCACCGACCTCATCCCAACATGCTGGTGTTCTACACCTTTTCCCATACATGGCTTCATATGGTTCCATTTGGATGCTCGAGTGGAAACTATTATTATAAGAGAATTCAACTAGAGGAAGATGTTGATCCCATCCTCCTTTAAAGTCCATTGAGCACGCTCTCAACATATCCTCATGTGTTTGGATAGTCCGCTCGGATTGGCCATCAGTTTGAGGATGATAGGCCGTACTGAAGTTCAGTTCAGTATTCAGAGCATGTTGAAGACTCTTCCAAAACATAGAGGTAAATCTTGGATCTTGGGTAGACACAATAGATAGTGGTACTCCATGCAACCGTACCACTTCCCTGATATATATCTGTTCCAGTTGATCCAAAGATAAATCCTCTCGAATAGCAATGAAGTGTGCAGTCTTTATAAGACGATCCACAACAACCCAGATTGCATTGTTGCCTTTGGATGTCCTTGGAAGTCCAGTGACGAAGTCCATGGTGATGTTCTCCCATTTCCACTCTAGTATGGGCAATGGTTTCATCATCCCCTTAGACTTCTGCCTCTCTGCCTTCACTTGCTGACACACCAGGCACTTTGATGTATATTCAACGATCTCCTTCTTCGTATTATCCCACCAAAATTTTTCTCGGAGATCTCGATACATCTTTGTGCTCCCTGGGTGAATAGAGAAATTTGAACTATGTGCATCATCCAAAAGTTCCTTCTTCAGCTCCAAACATGATGGAACACATAGTCTTTTCCCAAACCGCACAATTCCATCTTCATTAACATTAAACTCTGAGGATTTTCCCTTTTTGATAGCTTCCACTTTTTCTTGGATTCCTGCATCATCCTTTTGAGCATCCTTTATCCTTTCCAAAAGAGATGGTTGAGCAATAATTGTGAAAGGGTTGATGATGTTCCCTTCTTTATGATTCCCACATCCATCTTAATCATGTCTAAGAAGATTGGATCCTTCTCAATTCTCATCATTGAGAGAATCGCTGGATCCTTTCTACTTAGGGCATCCACCACCTTGTTCGCCTTCCGAGGGTGGTAATGTATTGAACAGTCATAATCCTTGATGAGCTATATCCATCTTCTCTGGCGCATGTTAAGCTCTTTCTGTGTGAATATATATTTAAGACTCTTGTGGTCAGTATATATCTCACATTTCTCTCCATAGAGATAATGCCGCCAGATTTTCAAGGCAAAGATCACCGCCACCAACTCCAGATCATGCGTTGGATAGTTTCGCTCATGGATTTTCAACTGCCTTGAGACATAGGATATCACTTTATCATTCTTCATCAGCACACATCCTATGCCCTTCTTCGAAGCATCACTGAATACCACAAAAAGCTCCCCACTTGTGGGTAAAGTGAGCACGGGTGCAGTGATAAGCCTCCTTTTCAACTCCTTGAATCTTTCTTCGTATTCATCACTCCAAGCAAACTTTACTCCCTTTTGAGTTAGCTTGGTAAGAGGGTTGGAAAATCGTGAGAAATTCTTCACAAATCGTCGATAATATCCAGCTAACCCCAAGAAGCTACGGATATCAGTTACCGATGTTGGCCTCGGCCATCCCTCAATTGCATCTGTTTTGGAGGGGTCCACAGATATCCCATGGCTTGTGATGATATGGCCCAAGAATGAGACTTCCTTTAACCAGAACTCACACTTGCTGTACATGGAATAGAGCTTCTCCTTGCGCAAAGTCTCCAGTACAGTTCTTAAATACTCCACATGGTCCTCCTTGGTTTTGGAGTATATTAGAATATCATCTATAAAGACTACCACAAATTTGTCTAGGTAATCTCTAAAGACTCTATTCATCAAGTCCATGAATATTTCTGGAGCATTGGTGAGTCTGAAAGGCATTACTATGAATTCATAGTGCCCGTACCTTGTACGAAAAGCAGTCTTGGGGATATCTTCCTTCTTCACCCTTACTTGATAATATCCCGACCGCAAGTCCACCTTGGATAAGTATTGTGCTCCACGCAGCTGATCAAACAAGTCATCGATTCTTGGGAGAGGAAACTTGTTCTTTATCGTGATCTTGTTAAGTTTGCGATAATCGATCCAAAGCCGCATTGACCCATCCTTCTTCTTGACGAAGAGGAATGGTGCACCCCATGGTGATGCACTTGAGCGTATACACCCTTTATCCAGATTCTTCTGTAGTTGTTTCTTCATCTCTTCAAGCTCAAAAGCAGCCATTCTATATGGAGTCTTGGATATTGGTAGCGCCCCAGGTATAAGTTCAATTGAGAACTCAACATCTCTTCTTGGAGGAAGACCAGGAAGTTCCTCGGGAAATACTTCAGCGAATTCCCTCACAATAGGCATTTCATCAAGGGTGGTTTCTTCCTTGGACTCAATCATCTGAGCCAGATATGCGTGCTCATAAGGCAGTAATATCCATGCTTGAGATGATGGATCTAAAGGAGATTCATATTCCTCCTGACACTTGTAAATAATCGGGGGTCGATTCTCCATATGGAGTGTGATTTCCCTCTCCCGACAATTTATGTTGGCTCTATTTAAGGAAAGCCAATCCATGCCAAGAATTGCATCAAATTCCACCAAAGGGAGTATGACGAGGTTCTCCGGGAAATTCAATCCACAGATTATAACAGGGGAGGACTTATACTCATGGGATGCAATGATTTCCCCATTTTCCATACTCACCGACATCTATACTTCCATGTTTTGTGGTGGTGCAGGGATTGTTCTACTAAACTTTTGAGATACAAAAGAATGCGTAGAACCTGAATCAAAAAGTATGTTCGCTATTCTTGAATGAATAACTTGCATACCTATCACCACTTCGTTATCGGGGTTCACTTCGGTAGAAGTGATGGCAAAAGTGCTTCCTTAATGTCTTGGAGGTTGCTGGTTGCCTCCGATAACCCTTGGATTAGGGCACTGATTTGCAAAATGACCCAGTTCATTGCATTTGTAGCATTGAACAACGCGTTGAGGTTCGAATGGACCGTTCCTATCCTCTGTCGTAGCCGCATGTCCTCCTTGCTGACAGTTAACAGCTAGGTGCCCTTCTCTTCCACACTTGAAGCATTTTCTTGTCCCCCTAAGGCAATTTCCAGGGTGCTTCTTTCCACACTTTTGGCAAGTGGGGTGCTGGAATTTCTTAGCGCCGTTGGATTTATCCATCAGACCACCAGCATTGAAGTCCACCTTACGCTTCTTGTCCCCATGATACCCCTGTGATTCTCCGATCTCTATTTCAACCTTGAGGGCACATCGGACAATTTCCTCATAGCTTTCGAAGTCACGGATCGTTAATGCTTTCCGCAAGCTAGGCTTCAGCCCACAAAAGAAGCGGTCAACCTTGCATTTGGGGGTAACGACAAAGCCGGAAGCGTATCGTGCAAGCCTTGTGAAGTTTGCATTGTACACTCCCACATATTATTCATCTTTCTGTTTGAGGTAAAGGAAGTCCCTTTCCATCTTAAGACAGAGGGTGTGTGGAAAATATTTATCAAAAAACATCTTCCGGAATTCCTTCCATTCCAAAGCCTCGATCTCCTCCACATGCTTCATATTTTTGATCAACTTACACCATTGATCAGCTTCACCCTCCATACGATAAGCCTCCAGGAGAACCTTCTATTTTTCAGAACATTGGAGGATGGATAATATCTTTTCAATGTAGATGATCCATTGTTCAGCGATCGTGGGATCGGATGATCCACTAAAAGTAGTAGGCCTTTGTCTCATGAAGCTTTCAATACCGACTTGTTCTTTCTTGGGGGGGGGGGGGTTGAACGTTACTCTTGACCAGTGTTTCTATTCAAAACATGAGTTAGCTGAGAGAGAAGCGTGACAATGTTCGCGATTCCCGCTCCCATTGGATTGGGCATCTTATCAGTACAATCATCACACTGATCTTCACAACGGTTGTTAGCCCGAGTTCTCCTATTACCAGCCATTGGCTGGAATAAAAGGAAATTTAGGGGTAACACAAAAAGGTTAATCGAAAGACAAAAGTTGATGACTTATAAATAAACTTTAATCTCTTTAACGCATGAGTCTATAGGATTCAAACCAGGCTTTTCATGATCTTCCTTCTAACATATATTCTTAGGGGCATTTTTTCCCTTAATAAGGGTTCATACTAAGATTTTGAATTTATCAAAACATTTCCCACGGGAGTGTCGTAACCAAGAGTGTAGAAAGGCCCGTTGTCGTGCACTAGTTCCCGTTCGAGTCTAGCTCAAAGCGTTGTTTCCGGGTTTTACCCCTAGGATACATCTGTTCCAGAGCCGCCTCTACCTGCTCGTATCCAGACAGGGATGTATTTGTTTGATAAACCACTTACATAGTATTTACCAAAACTTAGGGATGTTTTTAGTATTCTTAGTCTTGTATATAAGGCTTTACTAGGGTTTCCTAATCCCAAAAATATCTAAACCTATCCTCTGATACCAACTGTGACAACCCTGCTTTTTATTACAACTTAAGCATGCTTTATTACATAAAACTTCAATTGATTCAACAAAGAAGATCGAGAGGTTTAGTGTCTTTGGGGCTTAGGATCATTACATAAAAACATTAAACTTGAATTACAACATCATTATTGAAAACATCCATTACATGACCACTACATTCCTTCGTACTTAGCATTGCATGGGATAACCTGAGGACATGCATAAGAAAAGGGTGAGCTATAAAGCCCAGTAAGTGAGTACACAATGAATAACATGAGGAGTAAGATACATGTTAGGAAATAGTCATATCAATAGAGAATAAGAGAAACATGAACATAAAGGCATGATAAAGCATGATAATCATAACATGGAAATGTGGCAACAACACTTAACATTGAATTAGCATGAGCCAAGGCTCATTGCACATGGAGAATGAGTAAACCCTCATTGCACTTGAAGCACGAGTAAACCCTCACTGCACTTGAATTAGAATGAGTAAAAACTCATTGCACATGACGTATCATGATACTATACTTTACCCAATGCATTGGAGCGCTATAAAGGGCGCACCCTTCTTAAACATTTCATTTAATGCATAAGTGTGCCACATGGATCATAAAACATGGATTCATAAAACATAATCATTTCTTCCACAATAAAGGAATGTGGAATTCATACATGAAACTTTATAATAAATATGTAAATGTTCATAAAGGTGAATACCCTTGATGGAGAAATGGGCATGGTATTCACTACACAAAGACATTGGCTTAGAAAATCGGTGCGATTTCGGCAGCGTAATGGCGTGACATAAGAATTCATAAAAAAAGGTTGATGAGAGAGAAAGGGGTTCCTCATCATATTTACATGTAATAGACAGTAAGGAGATCATATATATACATGTCCCAACAATATAAATGTAATTTAGATTCATGATACAAAATTATTGCTTGAATATAAAAGAAGAGAGAGAAGTTCCTTTCGGAATTTCGGCATAGTAACAGGTGTACATGGGAGCCTTTTAATGAGAGATAAAGGGTTCTCCCATCATTCAAACAATAAGAGGACAGTATGGGGGAGGTGAAAAACCATACCCCAACATTCATAATTGAAATAAAAAGGTCAATACAACTTAAAGAAAATTGACAAAAAATGAGAAAGGAAGAAAACCCCTTACTTGGAAGTGTGCTTCCAAAGGCTAGAGAGAGGCTTGTGAGAGGCTTCTTGGGAGCTTGGGGAACCTTGGTAGGATTCTAGAGAGCGTAGGGAAGAGGTTGGATGAACTTCAATGGATTTTAGTGACGTGGAAGTGGGAGCTTTGGTGGGTTTTTATAGGAAAGGTGAGGGAATTCTTTATTATTTAGGTTTGGGACCCCTTATATTAAAATAATCCAAACCACAAACCATCCCATGGTATTTGCCCATGGTTTATGGAAAAGGAAAGAGGAAAAAAATATTTTACAAGGGCAAGGTTCGAACTTATTAAAAAATTAGGGTTTCTTATGTGGAGGTGAGTCACACTCCCATGGAAATTAATTTAAAAAGGCGAAGTGTTGAATAAGTCTTGAGGGCTCCATTAATGTTTTGAAAAGTAAGTCAAACAAACCCAAAACCTCATTATTTTAATGATAAAACACATATTGGACGAACATAAGGATTATGTTATTTTATTACATCACCATTGGGTCATTAAGCTGTCATAAAACACATTATATATTTAAATGGTATTTAATTTTTTCCCAAAAATTTGACTGTCTCAGAAAATTATGAAAAATTCACCATTGGATAATTTTGACGTCCTGTTTCCAAAAATAATATTTATTTTATCTAAATAATTTTCTAAATATGGGAATTTTCACTTTCGAAATAAAAACCGACATTTATAAAAAATTCACGGGTTTTAACAGAAACGACTTTCAAACCTTAATAAAACTTTTAATTGCATTCATAAAATTATAAGATCATTTATATTTAATAAAAATTAATTTAATATTAATAATAATATTTTATTAAAATATTATTTAATTCAAAAAATCCTTTAATTTAATAAAATATAATTTTTAATAATAACTAAAAACATCATTTGTACTTTAAAAACTAATTACAATGTATCAAAAATGACTAGAAATTATATTCACTATTATATACAAAAATATTGTACATGAACATGGTGCTACTTATTTGTTACATAACCCCTTAAAATAGCCGCATAAGACCTAAGGGTAAGGTGTGCGATGGTGACAGACTCTTGGGGTTACTCGGATAACATCGCTCGAGTTGTAATTTCAATCAACTTCCATTATTCCCGTAGACGATCACGTTTGAGCTTGACTTGATGAAGCTAAGCTTGGGCTTGGTCAAGGGAAAAGCCCAAAGACGCCACCTATTTTCCGAGCTCCGACAAATGGGCTTTATAAGGGGCAATTCTACTGGATTAGGCCATCGCTTCCTTTGTCTAAGTAGAAAATTGGTTCGTTAACGCCTTATATTTATACTACTCAAATGATCACTGTTCAACGGCTATAAAAGTAACGGTCACAAATCATAACGTAAAACTAAAGAAGTTGACATCTTATAAAAACATTTTTCATAAAGAGACATTTAACTGGATCAAGAGGGATTTTCATTAATGAAACTTTGGGTCGTTACACTTTAACTAAGAGAATATAAATAATTAGTATCCACTATCACAGATCAATGAATTTTTTTTATCAATTTATTGTAGTGAAATGGGTCTTTAATATTGACCTTACATCATGATATCATATGTCTAATTACTTTATGCAGTTATGTCAAAGAATTCATTTAGATGTCTCTATTATAACTATGTGTACTTGGTGAATCCTTTGAATATGAAAAATTTAACAACAATGCTAATTGGAATCATAAATAGGATCATTCATCCATTCATATTTTTTAGTGGTCATCTTAATATATGATATTTTAGTGTACTCAAGATCCAAGTATTAGAATAAGAGAAAAATAATGATTTTCTTGGACATACTCTAAGTGCACCGTCTATATGGGAAATTCTTGAAGTTTTTTTATAAACTAATAAGTTCTAAATTATAATAAATTTCATCTCATCAGTTGGATTAGAAGTGGATTTTGTGATGGTTGATAAATTTTTATCCGAGGAGCTACCCAAGAGTGTAACAAAGGTGAAGAGATTACTTGGTATAGTGGGGATCTACATGATTTTTTTTCATTTCTTTATTATATCGAAAAATTTAACTGCATTAACCCATTAGGGGAAGCATATCATATGGTTGGAGAGGTTCCAATAGTCATTTTATGTTTTTTATTAATGGTTAAATAGTTCTCCCATCATGATATTTGTATAAGAGGGAGTTGATTACATAGTGTTCTTTTATGCTTTAGGTATGAACATTGTTGTGTTCTTTTTTAATGATAGACGGTGATTTGATATGGGTCCTGGTAGTTTGGACCACATAAGAAGAACTTTGTGACCCCTAATATAGGGTTGGAAGTAGTAGTTGTTTCCCAAAATATGTTGAAACACTTCCTTATGGGTG
The DNA here is from genome assembly GCA_963277665.1 of Viscum album. Classification (NCBI taxonomy): domain Eukaryota; kingdom Viridiplantae; phylum Streptophyta; class Magnoliopsida; order Santalales; family Viscaceae; genus Viscum; species Viscum album. Next base: position 529,567,914 of record OY728120.1, on the reverse strand, counting down.
AGTGTCTTATTATCTCTTATGAGTATAAGATTCTCAAGCGCATCATATCTCTAATGGATCATAACTTGAGAGAGAGGTGAGGTCTAGAGTGACTCTATAATTATAAATTCGAGATAGTATATACTCATGGGAAGGGTAAAATAGTGAGATATTCTCTCAGTATGATATCTTAAAAATAGTTTTTTACTAAGGATTCATAGTTGTTCGACATGTTTGAGTTTTCCCTATTTATTGAGGATGGTACAACATAACTGATTTTAATGGTTGTTACCATAACTATTTTATATTGTGTTGGGGAGGTTCAAATTAGAGGAAAAAAAATAATGGGACCCTGCTACTAAAATAGGAATATGATGTGCTACTAAAGAATTTTATGAAGGTGGTAATGTGTTATCATTTTAGAGGATGGATGATGGTACCAGTGAAATTATGTGTGGAGTTTATGAGTGAATTTCACAAATCCCACATGGTGGAATATACAAATGTGGTGAAAATGTACTAGAGCCTTTATTGTCCATTATAGTGTCTAGGTGTAATGAAGCTTGTATTAGAGACTGTCTCTCAATGCCTCACTTGTCTATATGTGAAGGATAAAATCTAGAATTCAATGGGTTTAGCTCAACCTCATGATGTGTCAGAGAGAAAGTGGGAGGGAATATATATGGACATTTTGATGAGGATAACAAAAAATAAAATTATGAAATGATTCTAGATGGGTGATTTTAGGAAGAATCACATAGTATGACCACTTCAATTATATTAGAGAGTGGGGTTTAGTATAGAAAATGGGATGCCTTTACATGAAGGAGAAAGTATGGCTCCATGGATTTCCCCCAATGGTTAATTTGGACTATGATGATAGCTTCATGTAATGATCATCTAGATGATTGATAGATAAATTTTAGGACTACATTATGTTTGAGAAGGCCATTTCACCCCCAGAATGATGGACATACTAAGAAGACCATTCAGGTTTTGGAGGACATATTATGATATTTCATATTGGACTTTGTCCATAATTGGGAGGACCAACTTTCTGTGGTGGAGTTTCTGTACAATAATGGATACCATCCCACCATCAGTGTGGAACCATTCAAGGACTTTTTTTTGACATTGTAGGACTCCCCTATATTGGGAAGATCCAGTTGATTCAATAAATATTCTCCCAATGATTGTGTGAGCTATGAAGAGGATGGTTCCGATCATCTACGAATAGATAAGGGCTCTACAATTCAGTCCAAAATCTTATGTGGATAGATGAAGGGGGTCATTGGAGTTTTAGGAGGGAGGCCATGTTTTCATGACGGTCTCACATTGAATTGTATTTTAGATATTTTCATATGGTGTAAGTTATATATGAGATTCTTTATCAATTTTATATACTTTGTAGAGTCAAAAAGGTGGTTCATAGCTTATCTCAATCACTGTAGTCAGATCATGTACATGTTGTATTCCATGTATCTTAGATGGAGTAGTATCTATGAGACCCATTAAAATTTATCATCTGGGGATATATGAAAAATGAGGATATATTTAACATTATAGATTACTCAATAGAGATCTAGTATCAATAAGTGAATACTATCTCATGGTTAGTGACTCAATTATTGTGTGTCTGATGGAATCATGATAATATTTTAAAGGGAATTGAGGTTTGTGAGACACTAATTCGAGCTTAGTAACAAGAAATTTTTTAGTAGTCATTTTCATTTTTTAGAATGAAAATCCATATGGCGTGGATAATATATGGTCTCCATTTGTTAAATGTAAATAAATGAAATATATCTATTAACAGTTTTGGATATAGGGGCTGTGATCATGCCAGATTATGATAAATGGATAGTATTGGTTGTTATTATATAAATATGAATTATATTATATCATCTTCATATATTTTTTAATAAATAAAGGAATAACTACTGATTAGGGACTTGGAAAATAAATTATGATGTCACGGCTGATTCCGGAGTGTGGGTATGACCCTAGGCGCGATATGACCATAGAGTGCATGAAATATCGTGTTGAATGTATTCATAAGTGTATAAATAAATATATTAATCAATTAATTTTTTTTATTTATTTTTCATGAATATACCTATACTTATAAATACCTAATTATAAGAAAATCATTGGTTATTGAAACAACAATTTTAGTGTGGAGAAATATTTGGAAAATGATAATGGGACTGTGGATAAAATTGATTTTACCTAGATCATCTACACTAACATAATATTATTACATCATTAATGATGAAAATATAGATTCATTCATTATGACTGATTGATCCTAACCCATGGCATGGGGTTTTTTCCATGGTTTATATCAAAATTAGATTATACCTAGACTAACCTAAATCTAATCATTCAATAGATTTATTAATGGGTTTATTTTTTTGTGGGTGTTGCTTTATTCACATGGGATTTAGAAAATTATTATTATTATATATTATTTAAATTCATTTTAGTTTTAATGAAAACAAATAAAGACCAACTTGAATAATGAAAAAGGTACACTCCTAGGTTTTTTGATACTATTTTTCTCCTCTGTTCTTATCTTGTTCATCATTGGGGTTTCATTGAATGGAAATTAAGAGACTACCTAGTAAGTGATTGTTTAAAATTTTATTTTTGGTGGAATGGATCAAAACTATAAGACCAATATTTTGATTGATTGGTTGGTAGAAGTGTGTAACTCTGAATGTGTAGATTTAGTCAAATTGGAGGTTCCTGGTGTATGGTTGGCTTGTGATGAAGGTATAGTTCAATAAAGAAGTTTACCCGATTAGATTTGGTGGCTAGAATCTATCCAACAATGATGGAGAGTCTTAGTAGAGGTCTAAAATGATATTTTATTAGGATAAATGGTAAAGTAGGTGACATAAATGTATAATTAGATGATGTGTTAAATAACCATGCGATTTTACAAAATCCCATGTTACAGGGAATAATCTTTGAAGAAAACACACTCTATTTTCCCCCGTCAATGGATAGAGGGGTTTTGTTATGATAAATATATCAAACATCATCTGATATGTTCTATATTCTATATGAACTATTAATGGTGTCTAGGAATGTATCCTAGAGGATATACGGGAACAAACATGGCGAAGGACAAGAGCATGGATAAAATACATGGGTCATACAATGTACTCAAACATCTCTAGAGGAATATGAAATTACCATGTACATGTGAATGAATATAGTACATGATCACGACTAGAGTTACACATGAATATGCCATGGTACATGTGAATACATAAGGAAGAAAATATACTCATTTTGTTGATATTACATAGTATATAATTTTTCAAGGGTTGTTTGAGTCCTTCTATCTCCTCAGTATTGACCAGCATCAGATAAAAAATTTCCATTAGTCCATCCCTATGAGGTTACAATGTGGAATTGTGTCCTAGATATAGTATTGGGATCCCCTATAAGAGTACTATTTTGGATTTTGTTTGTAGTATCCCTCCATGAGGCCTAGGGTAGAATCCACTATTATAACATTCCGAGGTGGGATTTGTGGTATCATCATAACCTCTAAACACAAGTAATCAATCCATAATCTATATATTAGATCTAGAATGTTTTGTGGGGTCCATAGTGTTCCTAGTTGTGATTACATATATGGGTATCATGATATTTTAGTTCCCGTGTGTACTTATTATGTGTGAACAAAAAAGAATGACCTATCTGATTAGCTCCATAATTGAAATTGTGGATCTTGGAGTAGATTATATTTTACACACATTACCTTGAATCCTAGTGTAGAATCCTACAGCTATAAGTAATGGTTGAGACATCTTAAGGATTTTATTTTATTACATGTAGATTTGGATTATTTATATTATCAGTATATATCATATCATTATTGAAATGCCGATTTATTGATGAGATAACTATTCTTGATGATTTCTATTTATTGATTTTGGGGTTTCCTACTCGGTATTGTTATATGTACCCATACATGGGCTCTTTTTGCATGAGTCATCTGTCATGTAGATGAATATCCTTTTGAAAGTGTCTAAGGTGGACTGGGAGTAGGCGGACCATGTTTTAGTCTAGATAAACTAAAGTTTGTACATGAGATGATTTTTTAAAAACTCCCCTTTTTATCTTACAAGGTTGTAATTTTTTACAGTATTTGGTGGGATTGTGATAAAACCATAGGTCTTCATGTACATTGTTATACTATGATATTAGAATTTAGATTTATTATTTAATTGCGATCAATTGTACTTTAATTCACATCATTGTATGGTATTTGAGATGTGTGTGCGTGTATATATATATAGTTTAATTCCAACAATATGTAGGATATTCCCACTCAGTGATAATCCCCATCCCATATTATATGGGAGGTGGGCTTGACAAAGTCATTCTCTCTTGACCGATTGATAGCTGGGCCCCTATGGGTATGTTTGTGACATGATTATAATAAAAATAATGAAGACATCAATATAAATGAGGCATTATCACTTTAAAATTTATTAATCATATAATAAAAATATAATAGAAAATTTATTCAGATTATTATTTAACCCTTTTTGAAAACATTAAAAATAATCATTGAGTTAAAAATAAAAAAATTCAAAAAAATTTAATAATTGTCTTATTTGATCTAACAAAAAATTTAATTTTTCATATTTGATATATATTATATGACATATAATTTTATTTATCTTAGACCATGTTCCATGATTATCCATTATCCATCTATGAAATATCTCTATTAATTAATTGGTTTTGTTTTTTCTTATTTTAATGAATCCATAAATCATGAGTTGGAAAAAAATATACTAGATTCTTCACATGAATCAAATTTTTCAGTTTTATCTTTCCAACTTCTATTTCTCATTCCCCCATTATTGATTAATATTATCTTATAAATCATTAATTATATTCATTTTTCTAGAATTGATAGATCCTTTATTTTTATATTCATAGAATTCCAATTTAATGTATTATTTGAAATATAATTACCTTTATATTCCCCTTATATTCATCAACCAGATAATCCATTCTAAACCTTTTTTATATTCCTTCCAATAATTTATAGTTATTTTAGACTCTATTCACAAAATAATTGACATTATCTTTCTCATTTTACATGATTACATAATATTAACACTATGATATAATTTTTACATTATATTTTAAATATATAATTTTGTTCTTATTAGTATCATCATTAGCATTGTTATTCAGTTCCACTTCTTTTTGTAATAATTGAACAAATGATTTCATCATGAATGTATTCATTGAGTTTTATTATTTAATCAATGTAAACCATCAGTTCATGTTAGTTATTTGGTAGGGATATCAATACTCTTTCAATATAACTATATTATCCAAATTGTTACTAAGAGAAATAAATTAGAAAACAATAATGATGAATATATAGAACATCTAGTCTATAGATTCTTCATCTCCCCACATGATGAAATTATATTGAGATCATATCATTCCATGTTTTTCTCTCCTGTACTTTTATATTCCATAGTGTGTAACATGAAAATTATTTCTAGATATCAGGGGATTTTTTTTTTCATTCAGACTCATGACTAAACACTTTTATAGTGATAACGTGACATTAAATATTCAATAACTTATAATTCAACACATACATTACCTCATCATTAAAATTTAATGATTCGGGGTCATAAATGATTTATGTGTAATTATTTACATTGAAAATCCACTGATTATTTATCATCAGCTTAAGGTAATATTATATTATTGCACTGTTGTATTAATATTCATTTCCATCAATGTGGGGGGGAGGTGGGGGGTTAGGGGGAATAAATCCATCATTAGAGTTTAAACCTTCCATGATAACAAACTTATCACATATTTATATTTTTATGTCTTCTATATTGTTAATATCATAGATATATCCACTCGTTCTAAATCTTGAATACCTCTCACTGAGGAATCCAGATGAAAGGAAGAGATCAATTTTTTTAATGTAATATATTTAATACATATTTTTTCCTTGTTTTATATAGCCATGTCATTCATGAGGGGGTTAATTAACCTATTTAATATTTTGATGGATTTTAATTAGAGTTGATATAACAATTAAAAGTAAAGTGTAGTAAAAAAATAAAAAAAAACGGCAATTTTTTACTATAGTCATATCCAGTAAGATCTTACATTTACTTTTCACTTCTCTCTACTTGATGAAAAAAATGTAACAAAATATACTAAGAATATTTTTTTTATGAGAGTTACATGTCTGGAGGACCAAATTGTGTTAATAGGTTACTTATATTTTCATACATTATGAATAGTAACTTAAGTAAATATTTTATGGACCTTGGTTAAAGGGTAAATCTGGTAAATAAGGGTAAAAAATAATATTATAATAATATTAAATTATCCTAAAACATGTCATAACCCAATTGGATGCAATATTTCAATCCATGGGCATCCTTGGGATGATTTTAGGACTCATGGAGCCACTTTTGTGTGAAAATGAAATTTAATTACATTTAATATAATGTTAAAGAAAATATAACTTAAACAAGTATCTTTTAGTAAGTCAATTTTTATATGGGGTTATATAAGTGATATTTTAAATAATAAATATTAATTAGATGTATAAAAATCTTTTTTTACATCATTTTATTTTATTTATAATTTTTATACATTAAATAAATAAATTTAATTATAACACAATGATGATGTAGTGATTTCTTCATTAATAAAGGATTCAAATAAATGATATTATAAATGTTAAAATAAATGTAATTTGGTTATTTTGATTTCATAATTGAATTTTATGGATTATTATTACATGTTATCTTTGTATAAATGATGATTTTTCGAATCAATCAAGTTTTTACGATGTTTTAAAAAATCATTAAATGAATAGTGTCTAAATAGACATAATTCGTATTATAAAATATAAAATATTTTATTAAATATTATAAAATTCCAAAAAATATATGATTTGTAAAAATGGGTATAATTATTATAAAATTTAATTCATGACTCTTTAATTGGATATTTTTCATGTTTTGGTAACTATTTTTATTCTCAAAGTGTAAAATGATTGATAAATAGTAAGAGTAAAAAATTTTAAATAAGATATATAAGGATTAAAAAATATCCAAAACCTGTCCAATTATTATTGGATGATTTTATTTATACTTATATTCATCCTATATTCTAATTTAATTTTTTTTTGACCTTTTTAAACCTAAAATAAGTTTATAATAAAATAATACTTTTAATCTTTCGTAAAGAGCCCCTCCTACCTCTTATAAAAGGACATCACCTATAACCCTTAGTCACACCTATAAATTCCCCTTTTGTCTCATTCAAACTCCTACCAAATAAAATCCTAAATTCCATATCTTCCTCATAAAATCCTTCGCCTATGAATATTCTAATTAAAGAGATCCCTTTTTCTCAAATCAAAAGAAGTTACCCGATTTGAGGTAACATCTTCTCTCAATTTCCTTTATTTATTTTTCCTTCTCCACTCCCTATGATCTTATTATTAGTTTTGTATAAAAACATTATATCCTAAATATACTAGGTTGTTTTTATGATATGTATTAGAACTAAAATTACACACACCTCTGTCAAATGGGTATATAACATACTTTTTCTGTTGATGGAGAACTACTCTCCCATGAAATAATGATTGTTCAATCTTCTCCACCACCTCTTATGGTGTAAATTATGATGGAACTGTAATTATACTTGATATATAAGATATTTAATTTATCTCTATTCCTATTTAATTATAATTTCAAACATACCTCTTTTCTATTCATGTTTTAGAAATATGATAATTTCATTTGAGGTAGTGAGGACTACCACTCTCTCAAAGTAAAATAACTCATTCATGCCATAGATAGAACATATAAATGATTTATTTAATGAAATATATATGATATTATACTGGAATTATAATATACCTATGTGTCATTTAGTTTTAGTTCCATTAAATATGAAAAATAAATTAAATTAGTGTTCATGCATACGTATGACTTACCATCTCCATGAATGATACATTTCATTTATTATTTCCAAATTCTTTGGACTATTATGAATACATATATACTGGATATATATTATATATATGATATCTAAATCATGAATATAATTTTGGACATATTGGAATTTTTATCACTTGTGCAATTTGTAATTATAACATGTTAATTTTTTTACTTAGGTTCCCAACATTGTCAAAATGTCCTATATGAACACAAATAAGAAAATAATTTTTAAAGAAATGTAATATGTGACATAAAAGTAAAAATAAACTTGAAAAAGGTTCTGAAGCAATTAGAATTTATTTGAACATTATTATTCTTGAAATTAAAGAACGACCAAGTCATGTCGGAGATGAGGTAAGGGACATTTTTTCAATCTCCTTTCATTAAGGAATATTTCGATAATATATACCTTCTTATTTTATATGGTGTATAATAAAACCCTTGAAATTTTACTTTAATTAAAAGGGAATTTTTTCTATGAAGCATTTTACTAAATGGCCAAAGGAATGTTTTTAATGTTTTCGGCGACAATGGCCTCTCTACCGCCATAATCGTTATTCAGATTCCTCTATAATCCTTAATGTTGTTAAAAAGGATAATAAATCCATAATTCCATTTTTGGGTGTTTTGGTATTGAGGTTTTTTTGGAATGTGTTCCATATTTCAATATCTTGAAATGATATCTTGTGATTTCAAATTAAATATTATTACAGAAATGTTGATATTTGAAATATTTTATTTGTTATGATTATGTAATGGTACTTGAACATTTTATGGGTTCCTACATGATAAACCAAATGTTCGGTGGTTCCATTATAAACCATGGATGGTTGGTTGTGTTATAACCTCCAATGCATTTGGTATGGAAGTCACTTATATGGCCATTTATTGATATGTGTGGAAGTCGATTATATGGTTATTCCATTTATGTAGGTTTGTGTCGCAAGCTACCTTAATATGATATATTTTGTTTTATATGAGCTTTATGGTAATATTTTGGCTACAAAAGGGTATTAAATGATATTATTTATAGTTAAGTGATTTTTCAAATTCTTTAAGGTGAAAAGTATTAAATTATTATTAATTATTCATGTTTTACATGTTGTTTTGAAAAACTAATAGTTTTTCTTTTTTCTGTATCCCATACAGAGATTTTTATGCTCATACCATGTTTTTGGAATTATTTTAACATGACATAAAGTATAATATGATCAATGTTGGGATCAAGGAAAAGTCTTTCTATTTAAAACATGGAACTAAACATGTTTCTTTTTTGAAGAGTTTTTATTATCCGATAAAAATGGATACCGAGTAGATGTTTTCACAAGTAAAATTAAAGTTGTTATGTATAAGTTATGACCTAATTATCTAAAGCTCTAAACATGAAAAGATTATCAATGTGAAATATTAACTTAATTTAGGGTCGTGTAATGTTTATGGTCGGGTCCTTACATTAAACGAATTGCCACATTCTCTATCGGATGAAAAAGAAATCAAATTTATGAAAAAAAATATGAGTTGGAATAGTTTCACCAATGAATAATAATAAAAACTAGTTTAATAAACCTATAATACAGTATGGTTCATCAATAAGATTGACTTCCACAAAAATAAGATTATAAAATATGAACAATAGATCCAAACATGGAATAATCAATCTGATCAACCAAATGAGTCATAAAAATCGAAATTAACTAACTTATTTTATAAAAATATATAAAATCTAGAATAAATATCTCATAATAAAGATAGAATATAAATGGAACAAAAATACAACATTTGAAGGGGGAAAAGTAATTAAGAAAAAAAATTGATCAAAAGTCAATGTAGCTTAATCGCTTATGATGGATTTTTTAAGTTGAACATCCCTTATCAATGATCATATTAAAGAAACCAAACAATCATAGTAGTAAAATTGTAATACATTAATATTATATATCAAATTCTCCATACATCAATTTGAATCCTTCTATTAGAATTTATAGATTAATTCACTAATATATCGCTCATGGTCACTATAATATTTATCATGTAGACATTTCAATATTTTTTTATCAATCCATTTTAGTTTTTTATTTGCTTAAAAAATCACATTATCTAAAGTGGGAAAACTAGAAAAGGAGAAAAAAATAAAAATAACTAAATAAAACAAATATTTTGGGTTTCTATAAGATAAAGATAATTTCCTAGATACAATTTCATATGATATAAATCCTATAATATATAAAGAAATCTATGAGTATATAATTTGTGTGAAGTTGTTTCATTAAATAATCGAGGTTTAAGACAAAATAAAAAACAAACATTATTTTATAAAATAAATATAATATTCATTTACTTCATAAGGTTAATTTCAATTATAAGGTACTATACATCGGTAAAAATATATCATTACAGAGAATATAATACGTCATTGTATGATAAAATATTGTTAATTATTAATGAGTAATAGTTTTCTAAAAATTCATTATAAGGTATATAATTCCTTTTGGAACACATCTAATAGTTTATAAATTTTTCCAAAAAATTCAGAAACTCAATAAAAGAAAATTAAACTATAAATACTATAAACACTAAATATTTAAAAAATAAACAATATATGAAATAACAAATAGGTGAGAAATTATAATTATCCAATATTTTAAATTATAGGTATTAGAATATTTAAAATATGATGAAAATAATCAAAACCTCAAAACATAAAATATCAATTATAATAGTAAAAATATCCCTCTTTTTAAAAATTAAAAAAATGAATTATATTTGGCATAAAAACACTCCCCTTTTTTAATGTATAATTTTTTTGAACAATAACCCTTTCCTTTTTAAATAAATTACTTTCTATTTAAAACGAATAATTGAAAAACCACTACATACAGAAATAAATAAAATACATTGGAATAAAAATCATGTTGAAAATGAAATAAATTTTAAATGAACCCCTAATAAATAAATGAATAGTAACATAAAAACATATAAAAATCTATAAATTCGATAAAATCTTAAAAAATTTGTATAAAAATAATTTTAAACACCAATAATTAAAATATGATTATATAAATATAATTATTATAATAGAGTAATCAGAATCACCAAACAGTAATAGACACATGAAACTGTAATAATTTAAACTGAATCTCTATCATAACAACTTTCAATTTCATTTTATAAAATTTCACAACATCTAATGTTTAGTGAAAATATCCTCCAATTGATCATCAATCGATAAAAATTATAAAACAATACATCCTTTATTAATAAGATCATTAATAAAATTAATTTTAACATCAATATGTTTAATTCTATAATTTTGTTAAATATTCTTTGAAACATAAATATATGATATTTAATCACAATAAATACAAATTTTATCGAAATAAATAAGAAAATAATATAACAGTTTTATTAATCCATTGTTATTTTGCATAAAATTATTAGAATCTATATAATAAGATTCATCAGTTTATAAAAAATTAATAGTTACCTATATTAACACCACGAAATCAACCCATTTCCATGAAAATGAGACATACCCAAAGTACACGCTTTATCAATCCTAAAACATCAATTCATATAATTAGAATAAGAAACTAAATAAACATAGTTAAAATAAGAAAAAATTAAATAATAATTTATTTTCTTATTGCAAGATCGAAATATGATTGTAGATTCTAAATTATAGGAGGGGGTGAATTGTAAGTTTAAAAAAATTCATTTTTAACCTTAAGGAAAACTATGTTTAACAAAGTTAAACAGCGTAAATTCACAAGGCCCCTTATAGTTCTAAAAACATGCTAGGTTTCAGAAATGTGGTTTTGGAAAAGAAACTTAAGGAACATTTACAAGGAAAATATTCTACCGTAAAGCATATAGAATCTTACTTATCAGAGTATAAAAAAGAAAAAGAAAGTATAATATTGTTATACTTTATTCCATTATAAAAATACATAGGAAATAAACTTTAAATAAAACAAGTAAAAAGTATGAAATATTTTAACCCAAAGAGAAGGGTATCCAATAACCTTGTATAATGGCCCATTAATTTATACTTTCAACTAAGTCTGTCTTACCCAGACCAGGGTAATCCCTTGATAGGAATATCAGAATCGGTCTTGCTATCCCCGCGAGGCCTCAAACTTTAAGGTAGTCAGATCCTCAATCTTCCTATCCCCAGAAGTCCTCGAACATTAAGGTAGTTGACACCTCTGTCTTCCTATCCCTGGAAGTCCTCGATTGTACAAAGCAACAATCAGAGTCGCACGAAGAAAGCTCAACAAGATCTTCAGTACGCAAAAGACATGAGATTCTATCTCTTTATAAATCTCTTCAGTAGAAATTAGTCTCTAGAGTGATAGAGCCATTGTTTTTTGGAGCTCGTTTAAATAATCTCCTATTTATAGGAACTTCTATAACGGTCTTCTCCCTCCTCCAATAATCATATTTTTCCTTGAATTTTAGAAGGACCTATATACGTGTCACTCAAACAATGGATAATTAGAAACAGAATGTATGAAATCCTTTCATAAATATAACAAGTGTATGAAAAATAAGGTTTCTTAACCAAGTCTATTTTTTCAGAGTCCAGTAAATTTTCAGAGTCTAAGAAAATAATAATTTAGAGACTATAAATCATGGATATTCAGATTCTTTTTTCTAAACAATTCAGAACTTGAATATTATAGATTTCATAATCTGAATTCTAATGAATTGGAACAATTAAATATGAGGAGTTTGGAGTATGAATTATGAGGAATTTGGAGTCTGAATCTGGAGGAATTAGGATTCTGAATTCTTAGGAATTTGGAATAATAATTTCATAGAATTCAGCATCCTAATTTCAGAGAATTTAGAGTATGATTTTTAGAGAGTTTGGAGTCCGATTTTTTGATAATTAGGAGCTTGAATTTCATAGAATTCATATTCTAAATTTTAGAGAATCAATAGTCTAATTTTATAAGAATTTGGAGCCTGATTTTCAACGAATTCAGAGTCTAATTTTTAGAGATTTCAGTGTCTGGTTTTTAGAGAATTCGTTCATAGAATTTGGAATCTGATTATCAGAGAATTCAGTGTCTGATTTTCAAAGAATTCTGAGTCTGATTTTTAGAGAATTGGGAGTATGATTTTCAGAGAATTTGGAGTCTTATTTTCAATGAATTTGGAGTCTGATTTTTTGGAGAATTCAGAGTCTCAAAACATAGTACTCTATAACCAAGGGTTTATAGGATTCCGATGTTTTAGATATGAAAACGAATTTTAACCTTTAGTAATAAGAATAATTATATTTAGAGAAACTATTAAATGAACAATGAAAACATTGGTAAGTAAAAAGTTTCCTTGAGGAAGGAAAATTTTCCTTATTAAGATAATTCTTATAGAAAAAATAATTTTCCTTAAGATATAGTGTTTGTGATTTTCAAAACATAGAATAATATAAATTTCCTAAGGAAACCTTTTTAACTCAACACCCATTAATATATTTAATCATTATTTTATAATCATTACATTAACTTATTTTAGGATAAAATTGAAATCTTCCACAGATATATACAATGAAAAAAATATCATGTGTAATGTATTTAGAATAAAGTAAATTTCTAATCATTCCGATAAATATTTATATATCTAATTGTTTTGTTAATTAATATAAATAAAATTTAAAATTTGCACACATTGAGGTTCTATAAATTTTAATATAATCAATACAAAACCATTTACCTTGATCATAAGTATATTTACTTTTTAAAAAAGATATTCTATCACTTATTTAAAAAAATTAGAGTCCTAGAAAAAAATATCTTTTTAGACTCGTACCAAATTTAAATGTCGCCAATTTAAAAAATTAATTACAAATAAACAATATTTAGGAACCAAAAAAATATCATGAACATATATCTAAAAATTGAAAATATCATTAGAAACACTCTTAATAAAAACTATAGGTTTAATGTTTCCATTATTAAAATCACAGTTTATATCCATTTAAAAAAAATTAAACATTTAAGAGATGAAAAATCCACATAATGTTTTATAGTTTCAATCATAATAATAGGTTTTATATATTCATCAAAATCTATAATTGTTTATTGAAAAAATGCACAAGCCACAATTATAACATTATTTCTTTCATTCTACCCTGATTCAAATAATTTATTTCTATATATTAATTTATTTACATAGACCAAAAATTATTTATATAAAATTTATTTTGTTCGTATTATATAACAAAAATTCAATTTGATCATTCTATTTCTTTATTTATATTATTATCTAAAAATTCATAAAAAATAACTAAATTAAAGAGAGTTGTATAACAAATTTCCTAGTTTTAATTCTAGAATCAACATTGATAATAATATTTTCTAAAGGGTTTCACTTTTTAAGTTTCAAACATTTAGTATTTGATAAAAAAGAGATATCATCCCCAAGACGATGCACAACTATTTTGAGGTTCATTTTCACCAAAATTAAACTCTCTATATTATTCTTCATTTATCTCTATATATGATTCTTAATTCAAGTTATATTTTAAAAAATGAAAAAGGATGTAGACTTATACTATCATTTATCTCTTATTATTAAATCTATAAATATTACATTCATTATAATATCAATAACAGATTCTTCCATTACATGTCAAATAATTTTTCTTTAAATTATTAGTAGTAATGAAAAATAACTCTCACACAGAAAAACTAAAATAGTTTTCTTTTGGATGCTTTCCTTTAAAAAATTCATAATTGTTTTTCCTTAAAATGTTATATTAGAAAATATATTAACGATTTAACATGATTTATTTTCATATTTTTAAATTGATATTTTAATAAATTAAAATCAACTAGTGTGGTTCTATGAATTTTAAAAATAGACTTACTTTTCCTTTCTATAATATAATTTTACGGTGTTGTTATATATATAGGAAATCAATTATAATTTCATTTTATTTTTTTATATTAATATATAAAAATTATAAACATTTATCACTTATAATGGTGATAAAAATTTAATTATTTATTTTTTTATATAATTTAAAATAATTGAAAATTTATCTAAGGTTTCATACTTATGAGACATAAAATAAGTCAATGTAAACATACTAAATTCATCACCTATCAAGAAATATTTATTTTTCTTTTTTAATAAAGTATATTTCATTGGGAAAAATAAATAAATTAAATTATCATCATGAGGAATTACAATTTTATGTTAATTCATATATCTTAAGAAATTCTAATGTTTTTATCCTTTTAAATATGAATCACAACAATGAAACTTATTTACTTAATGCATGGATAATTTAAAAACATATCCATGATTAGACATTTTATGAAATAATAAGAAGTTATCATGTCTAAGACATATGTACCATATAATAACATTAATTGTTAATTCTTGAAGAAACTTAATAAAGTGATTGGTTAGGTTAGAAAATTAAATGGATTATATATCATATTTTCCCTTATGATCATTCCTTCCAAACCATGATTTAAATCCTAATTTTTTATTAGGTTGAAAACTCTTTTATTCAAGTGAGGCATATCATATATTTCACTTCAAGATAGATCACAATATTATGAGTTTTATTAAATAGTTATGCATGATTTAGATTTAATACTTTTTTTCTATCAATTATATTAATCCAGACAATTATTTGGATCATGTTCATTTTTTAACAATTAACCAATGAGTTCACCCAGTGTATATTCCAATTTTTTTTATTCTTATCTATAACCACATTACTTATATGAAACTTATTTATTGGTTTAATAACACTCTTTCAACCAGTACAATGATCTCTAACGATTCACCATGTACAATCATCCTCTTGATAATACTTATAAATATATGCAACATATGGTTCATGGATTCTAATTTTCCCATCCTAATGTCATGGTATTCTACATATCACATTAAAGGTTTTTCCTTTTAAACTTCTATTTCCCAAGGATTATAATTTCATGACCCAGCCATATAGGGCCCAGGATAAAAATCCCTAAGCAAAATTCCAAGAGGCCAATGGCTAGAAACTTGCACCGAGTTGGCATATCACATATATTGGAGGAATTTTCCTATCATACTAATATTAATTCAACCAAAAAAACCTTGGTAAAGCAGTACATATACATAGAAAACTAGAAAATAAAATTCTTGCATGCCTCTACCCCAAACGAGAATACAAAAGAATTTTTGAATGAGTAAAAAATAGAAAACAAATAGCCACAAAAAAATATAAGCGTCCAATATTCTCAAAAGGAGGGGATCACTGACAATTTTAACTTCTAGGAAACTCCTCTAACTATCCCTAGTAAACACCTAGGATGTTCTAGCTCACATAGCCCTACTAACAATGGGTCCTATGAGGACTCCATCGAAAGTATCATGGTAATCACAGGACACAAAACATGTTGGGAATTATTATGCATGGGTGAGTTTAAGGATACTCAATATGCTCCCTAAAAACTCAAAATAAAAGGGATAAATTGAAAGGAAACAATCTACTAGACCTCAATATAGGGACCCAATAGAGAGAGAAACTCCATTGTGAACCATCCTCAGCTTTAGATGACTAGTCAGTTTAGTTCACAAGGGGTGTAAACTGAGACATGTGAAAACACCATAAATATGCCCAAAAATAACCCAGATATACTCGCCTT
The DNA here is from genome assembly GCA_963277665.1 of Viscum album. Taxonomy (NCBI): domain Eukaryota; kingdom Viridiplantae; phylum Streptophyta; class Magnoliopsida; order Santalales; family Viscaceae; genus Viscum; species Viscum album. Next base: position 529,551,248 of record OY728120.1, on the reverse strand, counting down.
ATCCTCCAAGTATCAAGGGGTTATAACTTAATAGAAAATTATATGTTTCAAATCAAAGGATTTAATTTAAAACACAACTGTAAGAACACACTCCATAAGCTCAACCATCCCTAAAGGAACCCATCTAAGTGATACACTCCATTAGTTAAAACTCAGCAAGTTAAACACAAGTTCCCATCACTAGGGGTCCTTCTATTTCTAACATTCACCCTGCACAATGCTATAAAAACCAAATTGATAGGCCCACCTCTCACCACTAACCATAGTGGATGGTAAATTACTCCAGACTATGGAAATCATGCATCCTCTTTATTTAGAGAGAACAGATGGACTAGTTCCACTCCATTACCATATAGTTTAAGGAGTAATCTCTCCTTGATAACCCATGATACAAATTTTTCTATTTAATTGAGTGGACCACACTTAAATCATTCAAGGGATCACTAAACCCTAATGAGGTACCACAAAAAACAAGTGGACATGCTCGATCCTCATAACATTACTAAATAGTCGATGAATCACTAACTCTTGTGGATGGACTACGCCCACATTGACTCAAATATGGGGGAGAAATACTCCCTAATCAAGGAGCAAAAACTTTATTTGATAGGGAATTATTACTGTTTTTCTTGTGGACTCACACCCTGGTATGAAAAATGAGTGAAACCATACTAGCTCGATTACCATTTCATACCCACACCCCAATACAGAATGGGTTACATACCCCAAGGTAGATGGATCAATACATAGTATGATAGTGTTGTTCCAAGTCTACCATAAAAACAAGTATGGAGGAATCTCACCGTGGTATGACATGGGTGTTTTAATGCCAAGGATAGGGGACCTGCCCCTTAACACAATTGGGATACATATAAACTATCTATACATCACATCTGGATGGCCCACTCCCAGACAAAATTGGGTTGTACCAACCCCAGAGAGAGAGGAATTACAACTTAGTCCAACTGGGGAGTAAATACTATTCCTTGTCAATGTGTATGGAGTTCCCTCACCCAGGTAATACATGGGAGTGATGCCTCCAACTAAACGAATGATATATGGAATGTGCATTGTGGTCTGAAAGGGGAGTACCATCCCCAGAAGAGCTGACCCAAAGGAATTGATCTCTTTCCACTACATGAGGAGTCCTTTCTATAACAAAACATGGAGGTAAGGGAAATCCACACCTAGATCGAATAGGGGAGTAATAGTCATAGAGCATATCTCTATGAACAACATTGATCTCCAATATTTGTCATGGACCTTTAAAGGAGGTTCACACTTGTCATGCCACATATCCCACCACCATGAAAAGAAGGGTATATACACCCAGATACAAGTGGAGAACCTCTCTACTGGACGATAGATTTTATGGGACTCACATAATAAGGTTAAAGGGATGGGTAATGAACCCAATTTAAACCTAGTGATACACCATGATCTTTGTTCAAGGTTTTGCACCACCACACAATCATCATTATTAAAACATGACACATTGTATCTCAAAGGATGTAATAGAGGATACCATTATATTACACATGGAAAAATACTCAGGATAGGGTACTCACAATCCTAAATCTGAGTTCCATATAAAGAGATATATACAGAATGATATCTCAAGGAGTTCTCGTTTATAGTACATGGTGTGCACTAGAGCCCATGTTGTGTTTGGATTCACCCAATCACCTAGATTTGTTTCTCTTTCATATATCCCTTCTTTTCCATGTAGAGGAAAATGGAATGTACAACCTATAGATGGAATGTTCTACCTAACTTGGCCCCTGGTTGTGTATCCTCTTTCGCATGTTCTAGCCCATAGTTCCCCACTCATGTTTGTGAATCTTAGTCTACGCAGCATGTACAGGATAAAAGACTACTTTGATATGTGTTTTTCCCTTTCGCATATCTAGAAACTGGTGTATGTGTACTTTGGTCATGTAAATTCAAATGTCCATGTACTGTTGCATGGATATCCCAAACAATGACCTCTGTCCATAAGACAAGGGGTAACTACACAACATGTAACCACAGTACGTGGCACATATTCCACCAAATTCATTTTTAGAAAAATATAATAGATCCAACAAAATATAATTAGTGCTATAAAACGTAATATAATTCAAATAAAAGGGTTTCCCCCACAAAAATCAAATATACATACCTCAAGGGTGAAACTCTAAAGCATCAGGTTTATAACGACACATGGATCATGCCACTCCATGATCTGATGATGATCGGCATCACTGAAACAGATCGGCAGCGGTTCATCGCTTTGATTTTGGATCAATTTATTCTTCCATCCAATGGATTACAGGACAATAACTTCATCCTTTGGGTTGTTCCCACCATTGTAGGGGGGATATTATGTTAATTATTATTTATTAAAATATCATTTAATATATAATTTTACCATTCGATGCCCCACCAACTCACCTCTGCCAAAACCCTCACAGCATACAACTTTATATTAGACCTAAGGAAAACATGATGTTGTAAAATCAATTATAGCTTCATATTTCTGATCTAATTCTCCACTCAATATTTATTCAAATTTTAATAGAAACATCACACATGTGTCAAAAGATTTTTAATATTATTTAAATCACTGATTTGAGGCTCTCCAAACCTAAAAATTTTGCGTCGACTATGTGCCTAGAATTGGAAGTCATATTGTAAATATTCCATTTTATTACATGTTAAAAACAAGTCTCAATATTCTCCTCCACTTATTTATTTTCATCTCTGAGAAGCAAAGGACTACGAATAAGGGAACTAAACTCATCTATCAACTATAACACCCACACCAGCGAGGTTACCAAGGGTTCTTGTGTAACTTATAAGCAGACAATCTGTGCAACTTCCAAATAAAAACAACACATGAATACATATACAATGAGGTCTACATTTTTCAAAAATGGGGAAAATGAATCCTATTACACCCTAATATTTTCTAAAATATATTTTTTTGGGAATTTATTTATTCTTTTTTGAGATTCAGCATTTCACGCAACACTAAAAATATTTTATATTATTTTAAATAACTATGTTGGGCATGAATGATATTCAGAACTATGTTAATTGTTCACTATACTCATCAAAGATCTTATCTTTCTCAATAGAACACATTGATTTTATCTTGGGTTACATGCAACAATGAATTTCCTTGATTTCTTGTGTAACAGGAAAAACCTAGTTTTACCAAATAATGATGTATTATTTTATATTCTCTATCTTTCACATTAGTAGCTATGAAAATTATTAAATGAAATATGAAAATATTGGGTTAAAAATAATATAAAATGAATTCATTAGTATGAAATTAATTAGAATGGAATGCAAAAAATGATAGAATATAAGGTAGATTTTATAACAACCACAATGATGTTTTACCCAAATAAATTAAATTATTTAACATTAATTTGTGATATTAAGGTAATTTAAATTTTAAATATTCAATAAATTTTTTTTTTATATTCATCCAATATATTTTATAGAAATGAGATAAGAGCGAACCTAATTTTATGCTTAAAACCAATATTTATATTAAGGCATTTTTACCTCCTTTCATGAGAGAACACATTTTAAATTCATTATTTGAAAATTGTATTTATTTAATATGTCAAAAAACATCATAATTTAAAATATAATATAAGAATTAGGTTACGGTAAATTTTTTGTATTTTTATATTATGTTTTATTTTTAATGAATAGTGAAAATACTAAATTTTAGTTCAAAACCTCTTTTTTCAACTATATTATTTATAAGTATAAATTATATTTTTAACTGGTTTAAAAGAATAATTTTATTATATTATTATCAATTAGTAAAATTAATTTCATCGAGGTCAATTTCACTTTGAAACTGGGTATAAAAAATTAGAATTTTTTTGAATGTTTTTACTTTTAAAAACTGTAGAGTCCTCCTATCACTGGGAATGAATTTAAATTATTATCTTCCAATTTTTTCATATAATTTTTAATAATGTAAAAAATATTATTAATAAAACAAATTTAGAATGTATAATATTGAAAAAATTGTCCTTGACCAAAAATATTAGTTACAAAAGTTAAGAGAAAACATAGGTTAATAAAGTTCAAAACCATAAATTTCAGGTCCAAAATGACCTAAAATAAAGTAAAAAACCCATCTTTTGAACATTAATTGGGAATTAATCATTAGTAAATTTTTATTTTTGGGTGTTTTTTTATTTTGATGGGTAAAAACGTGTACACACCTACCTTGTTTTCAAAAATCCCAAGTGTGGAATTTCCCTTCCCAATAAAAGGCCACCACATCTCCCCATTCTTCAAACCTCTAAAACCACTTATAAACAGAAATAGATCTACCCAATTCACTTAGAAAAATTCCCATGTGACTCCTAGAATCCAATCACTAGGATGAAATTAAACCATGGAAGTCTTTTGGTAAAAACCAAAAGGAGTTACTTGATTAAGAGGTAAAGTCTTCTCCAAGCTGATTTCTTTTATTTTCATTCTCCACCAGCTCCAATCTATTTATTCCATTTTTTTATAATAAAAATAATATCCTAAATATACTAGGATATTTATCTTATAGGAATTCTACCTACACTTTCACATACCTCCATATAATGGGTAATCATACTATTTAGATGTGTGAAAAACAACCGCCTCACTAAACGATGATTATTCATTTTTCCTCTACCACCACTCATGGTGTAAATTAAGATGAAAAAATATTTTTTATTTCATATATTATATTTATTATGTAATAATTCTTATTTATTAATTTTAAAAATCATATAGTTTTACATTCCAATGGGTGTAAATACGATAATTTTGTTTGAGGAAGTGTGGACTATCGCCGCCTCGAAGAGATGTGGTTCATTCACACACTACATTGAACATATTAAAGAAGGGTTTAGTGAACATATATGATATATATAATCATAATTAAACAATAATTATTGTATATACATATATATAAATATTTATTTTTCTTGTTTCCATTCAATATGATAATAAAAATAGAAACATGGTTATTGCATGCGTACAACTTGCTATCTCACTTAAGGGTGTATTCCATTTCATAATTATATATTATATTGATAAATATATAATGAATATAAATGATAACTATATCATTTTTTAATTTCAATAATAATAATATAAGTATATGTACAAAATATATAGCAAATTATGACACAAATGATTAACAAAGCAGATATTACACGAATTTAAACCTTAAAATTGGATTGTTTTCAACAGGGTATTTTAAGTTAATATTAAAAAAATATGGTATTATATATAATAATATTATTATATAAAATATTTATAATAATATAAAATTTATTATACTTTAATTGTGTACAAATATGAAGAGAGTCAAGACACAAGGTAAGATAATTTCACATCACTTTTTTTATGTGAGAGACATGCTTTATTCAACCCCCATTCATTTTTTGTGGTGTGTATACAGAACATGGATTTATTATATGCTTCAAATAATAAAATTTAATTGTATTTACATAACCATTTTATTATATTTCATTCATGTGGACTGTGATTTAAAAGATACCAAATCTGTAAAATGATTTTGTCTCAATTTTCCTTCGTTGAGACAGAAGCCATGTTATTCACTTATATTTTTCCATGATGTGCATATAATTAATTTGATATTTTAAATCAATAATATATATATTATCATAATAGTTTAAGATTCATTTAATTCTATTTTCTATGGGTTCAATGTTTCAATGTTTTATAGGTTTTTTGAAATAATCTATTCACATTTAAAGATTGTTTATGATTATGCTTGCTTTGATTAAATATTTTGATCCATCTCAAAATAAAAATAATGAATATTCATCTTATGTTTTTATATATGATAAATTAATATATTAGAACCATTTTACACTTTTTGGTATATATGATATTTTAGAAATACGTTTTAAGAAAATATGAATTTACCCTCTCTTTAGTCAGAAACCTATGTTATTTAAAAACAATTTTTTATAAAAAGTGTTCCAAAGAATATTGTATTATTATCATAAAATCATTAAAGTAACATTTCACCCATTTTGTGTTTTACCAATGTTTTCAATGGAATCTTCTTTTCACTTTATGAATGCGGCATTTTTATAACAGTTTTACTGTATAAAAGGAATGCTATTTTTACCTCGTACGACGTGTATGAACTTACACACCATAAATTAATTGGAGATTTAATTTCATGTTTAAAAGGGTTATTTTTTAAAAAAATTATTCGAATTTATTTTAATGGAAATGGTTTTATAATGTTTTCCATCCTCTTTTATACTAATTTATGGAAATATTTTTCAAATGTTTATATTTTTTAAAGAGCATTTTTCAAAAAAAAATAATGTTTATTTACCTCAAGAAATGATTTCAAAATGTCCTTACAAGATATTTTCCAGTTAAGATTACATATATGGTGTTACTCATGACCATCTAGGAAATTATCTAAAGGTTACGCTCATATTCTTTCTTCAATGTTTTATGTTTTGATGTAATGTTTTTTATGACACCTATTTCACTTCACAGAGTTTTATACTTTTGAAACCTGCTTCTTTTCATTGAATATTATTTCATCAAATTCTTTTGAAAAATATCTATCTTGATAGTTTATGATGTGATGAAATTTAAATAATTCCCATTTCATTGTATGTTTTACCAATTGATGTTCTTAATACTAATATCTTTTTATGGGTAATGAAATGAGAAACATTTTATTACCATGTGGAACATGTATGAATGATTTTATTTTCAGATTGGTTGGACCAATATCTCTATCAAATAAATTGGAAAATGATAAGTGTTATATGAGATCGATGGTTTAATGGGTTGTACCCATGCTCAAAACCAAAAAGGTTTATAGGTTGTAGCCAAATCTGAAAAACGAGATGGTACATGTGTTGTAGCCCAATCCCAAAAACATTAAATTACAATGGTTTTAGCCTAAGAGTATAATTAATATGGTAAATGGGTATTAGTATAATATATAATATGAGAAAGTACATTTGTTATAGTCTAATCCCCAAAAAAGAAGGAACATGGGTTGTAGTCCCAGCCTAAAAGTAATATGGTATAATGGATGTATCCCATGCCTGAAAATAATAATATACGTGGTTTATAGACCAAGACTAAAACGAAGTGGGTATACAGTATTATTGGCAAAGCCCAAAGAAGGTACATAGGTCATATCCCAAGCCTAACATGTTATAATAGTCTCTGTAGGTATCCTTATCATAACATTTTTTATTACTATTTGTAGGACACAAATTCTATGTCTTATTCCTCTGTTGTGATTTCATTGATCAAGATGTAGATTCCTTAATGATACGTGTCTTATGAACTACGATGATTTTTCCTATAACCCATGATTTATATCATTAATATGAAGGGTATTCTCTTCTACTATTATTATTTCGTTCTCATACCACTATTTTCATGATTAGGATTTAATGTATCCATTGTTTTCCTTTACTAATCATTTGAGCTCAATCTTTTTTATGTTTAATTCCCTGAGTTTTGAATAATGGTTTTAGGTTGAAATACTAATGGTGAAGATCGTTATGGGATATATTGAAGTTGTTTGACCCAGATAAAATATTTTGATTCCATATTTCCCAATACAATGAACTATTATAGACATTAGGCATGCATTTGTGTAATGTGATGAATATTCATCTAAATGTATGTAATATCCATCTATATTTATCCTGGGTTACTATAGTTGGTATCAAAGGAAAGCTTTATTCATCCATTTGAAACTAGTATGAAAAATATTTATTGAGATCCCAAGGTATATTTTCGATGATATCTCTAGCGGTGTCTCTAAAGATAAGTATATAGATGACTGAATGTTTATGAAAATTTCTAGGAATATTGGTAAAGGATACTGTGAGTGGTTTCTTAGAAATACAACCACATCAAGATACAAAAAGTGGATATGGAATTGTAATAGATCAACATAGGGGTAAAAAATCCATCAATATGTCTTGGGCCTAAGTCAAGGTATTATGGAAATGACAACATGACTTCATTTACCTCTGGTTTGACACTCCTCGGGGATATTATTTGGAAATTCACAAACTCTTACCAATCCATTATGAAATAATTTAATATAATATTACTATTAATAACCTAGAATACACCAAATGTGCCATTTATTAAAAGATATGTTTCATGATTTAGACATCCTATAAGTAATTTTTCATTATTATGTGGATTTCATATAATATATTTGTCTCTCACACAATGCTTTCTTGTTTTTTCAATGGAGAGAACTATAATGAAAATAGTTATCCTCAAATGTTTTATATTTTAAAAGTATGATAATTATAAAAATCTATTTCCCAAATAGAAATCTTATAAAGAGAATCAGGAAGGTGGTCTGAGTATTGATTATACCTCTGGAGATAAAGAGACCACAGAGGACTTGTGAAAGGTATATGTTGTTCTTCCAGTATTGTATACATTTTTCATAAGAAACATAATTAGATTGAGGTTGATGAACCTTAACTAAATGTTTCATATTTAATATTCTATGAAATAGGTATTAATGAATAAGTTTATTAATCATTAGCAATGGATTAAAAATATATTTGTATTAATGTAGTATTTATGTTTTTGGATTCAAAGATTTTGTTATATGAATAATGAAATGTATAACTATTTTCAATATATGTTTTAATTAAGGATTTAAAATTACATGTTGAATGGTGGGGATGAAATAAAAAAGTTATTTAATAGAAATTTGATATTTTGATTAAGGGATGGTAACCGTTAATTAATTCTTGATATTGAGATAATGATCATTGTATAATGATATTTAGGATATGAATAAAAAAAATTGGATGGTACATATTACCCCAGAATTGATTATTAAAAATGTGATCTATGTCATTATGGATGAAGTTTATGACATGTTGGATTTAAATAATATACCCAGTAATCATAAAAAAATTAAGAATGCATGTTTTCCAAATGGATTTATGGAAATTAAGTTTATTAACATGTTTAAATGGAATATATGATGAGGTTATTATCATATTTGTAATGTGACAACCAAGTGGTAATTTGAGATATTTGGGGGATCAATGTTAAGCTGATTCCATGACTTTCATTCTAAAGATTTTAATTTCTTTCTGTTAGAATGGTTATGAGGATAAAAATGTAAAGAAATATTATGTTATACTTTTGATGATGTTTGTGAGAGTAAATAATTGTCTTTCCATATGAGGATTTATGAATATTGGATAATCTCTTATTAAAACATGGTGTTGATGGAAATTGATTATAGATGGTATGAAATATCATCAATCTCATGATCTGTTAGTGCTTTAGGAATGAAAAAAACACAATTCTTCACAAATAAAGAGGTTTAGTAGATCAACGATCAAGAAAGGGTGGGGTTTACCTAAAATCATACAAGTATATCTTTTCATGAAATTTATTTTCCTTTTTGAAAAAGGAGATTGAAAGCAAAAATGTTTTCCTAGTTCATTCGTTTCAGATGAATCAATAGTCCACTTAAGTCATTGATTATTTTTGGATTTTTGGTTGTTAAAATTCTCCTGACCTTATTCTCTATCACTATCCATCTAAACAATATGATAATATTTATCTACAATGTAAAATTTTTCACTTCCCACCTATATTATTCTATGTGGTAATCTCATTATTAGTTACTTTGGGTAACCGTTATGGTTCCAACACTCTCTTTTTTAGGGATGTTTTATTATTCATTTTTCCAATGTGGGTTTCTATGAATGAAACATTCAAGTATTAAACCATTGATAACCGAGATAATTTCCTAGGGAGAAATTCATTTTATGGTGGGTTAAATATAGCACCCCAAGATTTTGTGAAAAAAATTTCTTTCGAATTAGTTTATAATTTTTATAATTTTTATTTCACGCAATTCTAAAAATAGATTATATTATATTAAATTGGTATGTTATTCATGAATTATATAAAAACCCCGGTTATTTTTTTACTACATGTAACATAACTATCATCTTCCTCTATATGGAAAATGATTTTCTATTGCATTACATGATATAATGAATTTCCTCGATTTCTTGTATAATATGATATATCTTGTTTTACCTAATAATGACATATTTTTTAATACAAACTATCATTTAAATTATTAGTTATGAAAGGTGTTATATAAATTAAAAAATATATTGTTTAAAAAAATATAAAATGAATTCACTGGTTAAAAATTAATTAAAAATGAATATGAAATCTGATTGAATATAAAGGAAAGTATTTTTATACGCACAAAGTAGTTTTACCCTAATAAATTAAATTAATTACAATTATTGGGTAATATTAATGTAATATATATTTTATATATTCCATAAAATATTTTTTACATTCTTCCAATATATTTTATATAAATAAGATAATAATAAATCCAATTTTATATATAAGAATCTATATTTTTATGATGGAATTTTTACCAAATTTTAATGGTGAAGTAATTTTAAAACCGTTTTTTGTAACTTTTGTTGATTTAATTTTTTGTAAATAAAATGAATCTTTAATGTTTGAATATAATAATTATGATAGGTCCAATGTTTGGTATTTTTCTGTGAGGTTTGTTTTTTTAATTAATAGTGAAAATTACTGAAATTTAGTTCAAAACATAGTTTTCATCTTATTTGTTTTTTTTTATAAATAATATTTAATATTTTTAAAGATTAATTAGATAATATTATTATCAGTTTATAAATTTTAGTTAATAGGGATCAATTTATTATTTAAATTATTTATAAATACAAAGAAAACAGTTGAATGTTTTTACTTTAAAAACCTCCAGTTTTGTCTCGTCCGCGAGATTAATGTTAAATTAATTTATCCTTCACATGTGATTATAATTTTGAGAAATTGATTATATATTCGAAATATAACAAATTTATAATTTATAATAACATCAACATAATTTTTTACCCAAAATATTAGTGAAAGTGACTAAATTCAATTATAACGCATAAGAGAAAAATTAGGTTAATAATGTACGAAACCATACATTTAAGACCAAAAACAAACTATACACTTTTCGAAAACCCATTGGATGGCCATTATCCATCCTATAACACAATATTTTTTTAGTATGATTTTTAATCAGTAAAATTTTTGGTACACCAAACTTGTTTTCAAGAATACCAAGTGTGTTATTTTCCTTCCCTATAGAAATCCACCACCTATCCCTACTACTAAAACATAAAAAACTTCCTAGATTTATACATTATATTAACAATAAAATTCACAATATATATAAATTTACAAATAATCCTCCCCTTGGGATGAAATCAATCCAAAGATACCTTGTGGAACAAACAAAAACAAGTTACATCAGTAAGAGGTAACATTGTCTCTCAAACAACATTATTTTTTTCTACACCACCTACAAGATATTTATTCCATTATTGTATAACAACACCAGTATCATAAATTAACTAATAATTTTTTATTCTTGTGATTCAAACTACACTTCCACAAAATTCCCTCAAATGGGTAACGAACATATTGTTTACGTGTATGGAAAACTACCGCCTCACTAAACGATGATGGTTCATTTTTTGCTATTCTACCTATTAGGGTTGATGTTAATATGAAGAATATGATTTTTATATGTAATAAATTTTATTTATTATGTTTTCATTAATATGTATTCATATTAAAAAAGAATTTTTTTTACATTCCATTTGGTTTTAAAAAATTAATTCTTTTTGAGTAAGTGTGGACTACCGCCTCCTCAAAGTGATGTAATCTGTTCACACACTATGTTAAATGTAATAAGTATTGGTTTAGGGAACATATTTTATATATATATAATTAAACTGCTAATTTAATGATATTATATACATACATATATATATATATCTTTCTTTCAATAACACAATAAAAATGGTACCAATGTTTATGCAGGCATATGGGTTACCGTCTCCAAGAACGGTGTATTCCATTTCATACATACATATACAATAGATTATTATAATAAAAATATAATGAATAAAAATGATATTTATATCATTTTTTAAATTCTTGAATCATGAAAAAATAATAACTTTTTAAGATATAAGAAATTAAAACACATAAGAACAACAAAGCAAATATTAACTGAAGAGAAACCTTAACATGAGATTATAAACTAGAGGGTAATATAAGGTTATAATAAAACCATATATTTTATTATATACAATAATTTAATTAATCAAATTATTTATAATAAAATTTAATTTATTATATAGGAATATTGTTTGAATACGAAGAGAATCAATATAGAAGGTAAGGGAATTTCATCTCACTTTTTATTTCTTTGAGAAACATGATTTATTCACCCCCATTCCATTCATGTGTTGTTTAAATTTTCCATGGATGTATTTTATGTTTAATATATTTATATTTATGGGTATTTACATATCAATTTTATTATATTTATTTCATGGGGACTATGTTTCAATATTTACCAATATGTAAAATGATTGTTTTCTCAATTTTCCTTCCTTGACAATCATTCCATATTATAAACCTATATTTTTTAAGAGTTTTATATAAGTAATTTGAAATTTTATGTAATGAATCCTTTTCTATTGGATATATTTTATTCTTTTTGAAATTTCATTTTCCTAAAAGGGTAGTATTTTTGAATGTTTCCATGTTTTAAGAGTTTATTAAAATAGTTTCATCACTTTTCGAGATTATTTTTTATTATCTTCCTTTGATGAAATATTTTGATCCATATCTAAACAAAACTCATAAATTTTTATCTTATATTTTTATTCATGATATCTTAATATATTGGTTCCACTTATACACTCTTTTTTACACAACATAGTTAATATTTGTTTTATGAAAGTCCAACTTTTACCACTATTCGGTTGGAAATCTATGTTTCTTAAAAACAATGTTTTCTAAAAATGGTTCCCATGAATATTATACTATTCCAATAAAATATTTATAATACATTTTTTCCAATTTTTTCATTAGTAATTTTATAAACATAATATTAGTTGTTCTTTCTAAATGATTATTTTTTCTAACATTTCCACTATACAAAAGGAATATTCATTTTACTATGTACGACATGTGAAAACATACCAAACGTTAATTTTTTGAAAATTTATTTTCATATTTAAATGGTTATTTTTTATTATTTTTTTTAAAATAATTACAAGGAAATGTTTTTCAAATACTTTTCAATATTTTTTATATGTATTTATGGAAGTAGGGTTTTCAAAAGTATTTATGATTTAATGAGATATTTTCAAATAAGAAATGTTATTTACCTCATGAAATATTTTCAATATATCCTTCCTTGTTATTTTCCATGTATTAAAAAATAAATTAATGTTATTAAAGATCATCTAGGAAATGATACAAGGGTTCCAATAATATTAATTCATGAATGGATTATGTTTTTATAGAATAATTCATATAACACTTGTTTCCCTTCGATGGATTTTATGCTTTTAAAACCTGATAAATCTCACATTAGTTTTCAAGAAGTGATTATAAAATATATCATTTTTCATTTATTTTTATGTGATTAAATTTTAATGACACCAATTAAATTTCATGTTTTATGATTTGATATATATTAAAAATATATCTCTTTATGGTTCATGATATTATGAATTTTTTATTATCTGGTAGAGTATGTATGAATGATTTTATTATAATTTTTATAGGAATTTTATATCCATCATATTAATTATGTAATGATAATTTATATATTAACTCAAAGTGTACATTTTTTGTAGCCTATGACTGAAAATATGAAGGTACATGTGTTTTAGAGAAATCCTAATAATGAGAAGGTACATGGGTTATATCCCAAGCCTAAAAACTATAAGGTACATGGCTTGAGTCCCAAGCCTAAAATATAGAGGGTTTGTGTTTTGTAATTGTATCCCCAAAATAATAAGGCACATGGTTTGTAAACAATTCCCAAAAACAAGAAGGTACATGGGTTGAAGCCGAAAACTTAAATTTAGAGTGTACAAAGGTTGAATCTCATGCCCAAAAATAATAAGGTCCATAGGTTATAGCCCAAACCAAAAAGTAAGAGGGTATTTGTGTTTTTATCCCAATATTAAAGTAGTTACATGGGTTGTAGTGCAAGAATAAAATGTTATAATGGTCTTCGTAGGTATCCTTTACATAAAATTTTATATTCTTATATGTGTGCCTCCAAATTCTACTTCTTATTCCTTAGTTATGATTTAATGGCTCATGATTTTTATTTCCATATGGGTCATGTCATAAAAAATTCCATGATTTAATATATTACTCATTTTTTATCTTTGATATGAAGGGTATGATCTTTTAATGTTATGATCACATTATCATACCCCTATGTTCATGTTTAGGCTTACTTTTCTCCCTTCTTTACCATTTTTTAGAATCTGAGAAAACCAATTTGAATGTTTTCTTCCCTTGTTTAGGAATAAATGGTTTATTTGTAAGTACTAATTGTGGATATATTTATGGGAGATGTTGACGATATTTCAGTAGAATAGAATATTTTGTTTCTATGTTTCCAAAGACACTAAACTATTATAGTCCTCGGGCACATATTTTTGTAATGTAATAAATATCCATCTAAAATTATTTCATATACATGTATGTTATTCTTGTTTAATGATATATCTTCAATAGTGATAGTTGTAGAAACACTGAGAATCACATTATATCTATAGTCTTAGGTTCGAGTGATACACAGACTCTCCAACCAGATGGAAATAACCGCTAACCCCACAGTTCCCAACTGCCACTTGATGAAATGAACCCTAAACTCCTCAAGAATATTGTGTTCAAGGTTGATGTTGAGAATACTAGAGTAACAACCTATAAATTAGGCCTACCTAATCTTAAACACTTGGTCATACTAGTCCTTTATCGATGAACCTCTAGCTATAACATAACTCTCAAAAAAAGAAACAATATCACTCCCAGTAGAGTAATCCCAACTATGTTTGGATTGTAGGAAACTGTAACATACTAAAAAATCATTTAATGGTTTAAATATAGTAATACATTATTTCTCTAACAAGGATCTCCCTCGACTAGGGTTTTGGAGAAAAAATGGGTTCAGTAAAAAAACTCCACATTCATTGGTAGGACCATCTCTAACACTCCATTACACTACCTCACTCTGAACACACAAGTATAAATAACTCTTCCACCACACCAAAAAATTATCTTCTTTGTGAGAAAATAACTATCCCACATGATTTTGATCATGATAAAAAGTAAAATCTTGGTTAGGAATGTTCCAATATTCTTCATAATCCCAAATCTATGACAATTTGATACATTTACACCTCAAACATCACAAATACAACACTCAAAAAAATGTGTATGAGGGTACAAACAATACGTAATGGTTTACCCAAATTATCAAACTTGGTGTTACTAGGCCCTCTATAGGAAAACCACAAACACATCACCTGTCCATAAAAACCAAATCAATTGCTACTCATCCACGACTCCTTGATACTATGCATTTTGAATTAAAATAACTCACCACATCATTTACTATAATCACAAAAATTAGTCTTAGTGGTGGAAGGAGCCCTCATTCTTGTGGATTTGATGTTATTCCACACAACACCATTACATGATTCTATTGACACCATTGTCACCCTAGTTAAACCCCTAAAAAGAAGCAAAAAAAAAGGGTACCTCAGAATATTGTATACCAATATCTGCTGCATTAAGTAGAAAGTACATATTTCTTACCTCTATTCATCCTAATATATGCTGGTTCAATTTCATTAATTTCCTACATCTTCACTAACTCATTTTAGCTATATCTCTAAGACAGGCAACGATAACTTTGGGGTGTCTATGGAAACAAATAAAACATCCATCCACCTTTTTCTTCCCTCCTAACTCCTCTACAAAGTCCTCCATATTTCAAAAATCCATTCTCAAAATTCCACATCTCCCAAAGCGGCCTATTGACTGGCTCCCTCTCAGCAACATGATGGGTCAAAAAATCTCTTGAATAATTCCCCAAATGTCATAATAATAACACCTCTTCCCTTCTGGTTGACCTGATATCTACCAAAACCCATACCTAAAGGCCCACAGGCCTATGTTTAGGGATTTGTTCACCTCATATGAAGTTATAGTTTCATTTTCCATCTGCTAGCTTTTGTTGATGCCTTAGCCTCATGAACACCACTATGAGGCATGTCTACATTTACCTCATCTAGAATGATATCTACTACCATAGCATTCTCTAGCACCCTAACATAAGAGATAAGGAACATGGATACCAAAAAATCATTGATATTTATACGATGGCCCTACTCAATGGTATAAGCTCTGAAAAATCGGTCTCAACCATATACAAGGATTATGATTACAAGTTTGTGAACCTCGCTGAGTTCTCTTTCATTTTCATTATTAACTTATGAAGATGTATAGGCATATATATATGTACTGAACTCAACATGTCTTAGTAATACGCCTCCATGAAGAGTCACTCAAACTACACCAAAGTGATCATCACCGCCTCGTGGGACTTCATCATTGAAATTCACCATCACCAAACTAAATCTTTGAGAATCCTTGCCTCTACGACCACTATCTTATTAGGAGGTTTCCTCACTAGGAAAAAACATTCATGACTTCCTTGATCCATCCATCAGCTACCTTGGGGTCTGGATCACCCAGGTACCTTAGAGGTCACAACCTCTATAACTCATGTATTTCACTCATCCTACACGCATGTTGGTCCTAAAATGACAACACATACAGCTCCTCAATGGGAGGTGGATCAACAGGAGAACCACCATGAGTGAACACATTAAAAATTGTTCCCTACACTAAAGCCTCACTATATTGTGGATCATCACAACATTCTACCAACCTTATGACTTTTCATCCCCAAAAACTGAAACATTTGGTAGATGGGATAGAAACTGATATCTCCATTGGTACTACCTTACTAACAATATCACCAACGGTTCTTTTTCATCTTTGAGAATGAACTCAGAATAACCCCCAAGTCGAAAACAAATATATGTCCAGATCCACCTAGTTCATCATAGTTCAACAAGATGGATCTTTCATCCTCATCTAAAACAGACGGAGAAACACAAAACACATGGTCCCTCTATTTTCTGAGTGTCTAGCGGTATACCACTTTGCTAACCTGATTCATATACTTCCACATTTCATATTCACCACTAGATAAAAAATACCCAAACTTCCTAATGTGATATCTATTAAATGATGAATTGAAGAATGTGAGGGTAACAATGAAAAAAATAGTACATCCAAAGTGTACACATTGGTTCATACTGGGCCCTTTGTCTACGAAAATATAGCATTAACAAAACACACCAAAACAGAAACACAAAGACACATAGTAGTGGGATCCAAGATAAATATTGATGGTAGGAACCCGATCCATAATCTGTAGTAATTATAGGGTCAAACTCTACCCCTAAAAGACGATTCTAAGAAATGTTATCCCTTGACTAGGGGTACTATGTAAAATGGGGTTTAGTAGAATAAATCTACCATAAAAAAAACTACTTCGATACTCCATCATACAACCTCAAACATAACACACATGTCTGTGAAAGTGATCCCCTACACCTTTACTATATCATATTAGGTTGGAACTGAATCTCCTATATGATATTTATCAAATCACAATTAAAATTATTGGTGGTGGAAGTGTCATTTTTCATCATATTTCCACTTCTATGAAAAACCACATCACGTCTTCCTCAAGTGTCATTGGAAGAACAATTATGCCAAGTGTGTGAGGGTGATAGAGGAAAACATAGATATACCCAAATGATCAAACTATATCATACCATGCCCTCAATCAGAAAACTAATAACACATCCCCCTGACCTGAACACATATGTCAGAGGGACCACCCAGCACAACTCGATTCAATCCTATTTGGGTGGAGTTGAATTTCTAAAGTGGGTTTTCTTGCATTAAAAACATGTCTTAGTAGTGAAAGGAACCCTTTTACATGTGAATTCAATGATATTCTAAACAACAGCAACAATGGGTCCTACGGACCCCCATGTCCCACTGGTTAATCCCCAAGCATGAAGAGGAATGAAAAGGGTATCTCACTATAGTGTATAATAATTTCTATTGAATAATGTATAATGGGAAAAGTTAATAACTCTATTCATCCTCACATATTCTAGGTGAATGGCCTCAATAACCTAGAGCAACCCTCACATGTATCCTCTAACTCCTTGAGCCTAACGTGGATCACCATGTGGTGGTGGCGGAAACACCTCAAACTATCTACCACCTCCTCCAACTCTCCCATTTCCTTCACCTTGAATTCCATATTGTGAAACTCCCAGACCAAAATTTTGGCACTACCAAGGTGTTCCATAAAATGGATCTCTCTCAAAAAGACAGTGGGTCAAAAAAATATAAAAAAACATATATCTAATTTTCTCAAGTGTAACACCACCTCTCTAACCGCTCAATTAATCCATGGAATCAAATATATTCTACTAGTCCACATTCATTAGTTTGGTAATTGTTATACCATTGTTTCCATGATCATGACATCTATAGATTGTTAGCTATTGTAGATGCCTCAGACTTGTGCCCAAAACTATTGGACACAACCTCTCATCCCGCTATCAAGAATCCATCTACCATCATATATTTATATAGTACCCCTGCATAAGATGGAAGTCATAAGGATACAACACCAACAATGATGTATTGATGTGGCCCTTTTCAGGGGTTCATGATCTAAATAATGGGTCTATAACCATATACCGGTAGTATTGATATATGTCTATGAAAAATTATATATACTCTTACATGGTCATGATACCCTTATAGAGTTACAAAATCTCATCAATACATAATGATCTCAATATGGAAGGGTAAAGCACCTCCCTGAAGAGTAACTTGAACCCAACCCAAGTGAGTTTTTCCTCATCACAAGACTGAGTCACTAAAAACCCCAATCGTCTGGCTGATCCCTACAGTTTTCTAGCCTCTAGGACCACTATATGATATGGAGGATTCCTTACTAGGAAAAGATATGTGACTTCCACGAACCAGTCATCTGCATTTTGTGGTATGTATCTCCCAGTTACCTCATTGGTTTTGGCCTCTAGTTTCCAGGGCATGCACTCAACCTAAATACATCCCCATATTGAAATATAAGCACAACCAACTACTCAATAGGTGGTGTCTTGACTAGAAGAACACATAGAGAAACAGCCTCAAAACCAGTGTCATGAATTGAAGCATCTTCATTTGGAAGATCATCCAAAAACTCCTACCATTGAACCCTATCTTTCTGTTATTGCGGATACATCCTGAAACTGAATCAAGACACAACACGGTCAAAGAGTATATCATGGGAGATGACTCAAGAATGAAAAGGGAATAACAAAAATAGATCCTATATGATTTAGGAACTATCATTTACTTACAAATATTTTCCATCGGTACATAGTCGAAATGAAACATATCAGAGTCCTGGTTAATTGATACATCATCCTTTTTACAAACACTAAAAAATACATCCAGTTATATGAAGATGAAAACCCCTAAAATTCCTATATGAAACCCAAAACAGGCTCATATAATTACGGTCCCAATGAAGAACATCATCTAATTCCACCCTGTCATAACCTGATTCGGCGGTGCTTGGGCCAAAACACCAAAATCCTAACACTAATTTTCTAGTGGCTGGAAACTAATTCTGATGTAGAATATCACACAAATGGGATGCCCTTTCCAAATGTACCTATATTAATGAACCCACACATACCTAGATGAAACAGTCCAAGGTGACAGGAAACTATAAACTAAAATTCATCAATACATCTATACAAAACTAAAGAAAAATAGATGTACTAAAATCATAAAATGGTAAAACATGTTCCCACCAAAAACATGTATAAGAAACTAACCTTCATAGATGTATGGGATCACTATAAAATGAAATTATCAAGAAGTTTGTTATCCCCACTCATGTAAACACCTCATTCAGAATTTCTCACTAAGCTCCCCCTCCTTATAATCCTTAAGGGACTCCATCAAAAGCCTTGTGATCTGCAAAAGTCACAACATGTGTTGGAAAATACTGTGTAGTGGTGAGTATAAGAATAATTAGTAGGCACCCCAAAAACCAAAATAAAAAGGTGGAAAATGAAACGAAATATTCCTCTCAACCTATCCAGAGTGAACTTAATCGATAGAGAAACTCCATCTCGAACCATCCTCTAGTATAAATGACTAGTGACCTCCTTCCATATGGGGTGTCAACCCAAACACGTGACAAAATCATAAGGAATCATAGAAATCAACAAGATATATTACACTGCAACTCCATTCCTCATAAGTTTCTAACTTCATACCCTACGATAGGTTTTTACTTAAAGGATTGAAGGTAACACTAAAAATATGGGAACACACTCCATGATCTCACCGAACCTAGATGGAAGTCATCCAAGAGATAATATACATAAAGTACAACTCACATGGTCAAACTCATGTTCACATCATCATAGGTACTTAAGTATCCAAAATCTGCCATATGAAAGGCTATAAGAACCCTGGTGGAGAGGCCCATCCCTCACCACTACACACAGTAGGGGGACCACTACTATACACTATGCATCATGTGCATCATCGTTGATTATAGAGATATAAGGGTCCCACACCTCACCAATTACCTTCATATGATGGATTATTAAATCCCAGCTTACATGATAAATTTTGTTCACTCGTGAATAGTGTGACCCACACCTCAATCCATTAAGGTATCACTAAATCTTAATGTGGTATTCCCTCAAACGGTATTGAGGAGTGCTCCTCATAACTATACTCAACAATTGAGGCATCAATAAATCGAATATAGGGCCTAATCCACACCAATACTCAAATAAATGGGAGTACTATTCTGTATGTGAGGTCCTCGGAACCAGGTATGATAGGGGAGTACCACTCCATGGAAAGTGGACCTGCACCCTAGTGTAATAGGTGATTTCCAATCCACCAGCTTGATTTCTATGGGGGGACACACACACTGATACAACAGGGTGGTACTAAACCTAGTCTAGAGGTCTCATTCCCTACTATAAAGGGGGATTACAAGTATTCCATAAAATCACAGATGTATGACCTACACTATAGTATGATAGGGGAGCTCCAACTCTCAAGATGGAGGAATAGTACCCTAACATAACAGTTTAGTACCTACTCTATCTATAAGTAACTTCAAGAGGACACACAACATGACATGATAGGAGAGTAGAAATTCCACTTATAGA
This sequence comes from Viscum album, assembly GCA_963277665.1. Taxonomy (NCBI): domain Eukaryota; kingdom Viridiplantae; phylum Streptophyta; class Magnoliopsida; order Santalales; family Viscaceae; genus Viscum; species Viscum album. The sequence goes on along the minus strand of OY728120.1, from coordinate 529,529,934 downwards.
GGACCCACAACTTTGTCCAATAGGGGATTAACTAATCTCTCATGCCAATGATTATATAGGTATCACACCCTAGAATGGAGGTGGAGCGCTATCTCTAACTACATGATTGATATGGGGAACCTATTCCCAAGTCAAAATAACAGATTAACGACCATATAAGAACTACCAAAAATGTATACAACCCACACTAAAAATGTGGGGAGTCCCCTCACTACCAAAATATATAGGTACAGGAAACCCGCACCCTAATCCTATAGGGGAGTAACGGCCCCGACGTCTGTCTCTAATTACCACATTGATCTCAAACATTAGTCAAGTACTGCGGAAATAAACATCATGCTTATCCATCCTCGCATCTAAACACCGAGAAGATTAAATGACCCACACCCTAAGGAAACTGGGGAGAAACCCTCTTGAATCCTAAAGAGACCATGGAACCCACATTCTATGGAGATAGGTAGGTGTACTGGCTCTGAATTCATGCCATTGACACACACTGATCACTACCCAAGATTATGCACTCCTACATAAGCATTGTGCTCGAAACATGGAACACTATATCTTATAAGAGAAAACGGAGGGACCCTTAATTTTTTATGAGGAAAACTATTCAAGATAGGCTAGACATAAGAATGTATCTGAGTTACAGAGAAAAATATACGTAAGGTGGGACATCTCAAGGAGATCTCCATGAAATTACACTGTGTGAAATAGAGCCCACATGGTGCGTGGACTCACCTGTACACCTCGTCGTGTATCTGATTCACATGATCTAGCAAGTCCATTTAGGGGTACACGAAATGTTTTACTATACCTGACCCATGTCCATGTATCAACTTCCAAATGGAATATATAGATGTGTCTCTCACACTTTGTGAATCCCATACTACACGACATGTTCTGGCTAAGCTACCACATGGAAAAAATGTTTTCCCATGAAAATGTTAAAACCCCCATATCTATATAAATTGGATGTGTAACTTTACCTGACCATGGTTATTTATATTACTATCCCAAGCCATGTCAACTGGCCACACGACATGGGGTCACTATCCAAAATGTATCCCAGGTATATGGCATGTAACCCTAGTATAGGATGTGTAGTCCCAAATACTTATCTTCCCCCAATATGAAGAGACAAATCATTAGACTCACTAGAAAACACACTTTTTATGTTGAAATTCAATATGGTAATAACATTGAGATTCACTTTATTTTTTCATGTTTACCCCAAAACCTATAGATTGACATAGAAGAGATATCTAGTAATTGAATTAGGGCTCTACAACCATAAAAAAAGAATAATAAAGGGGATCTATACCAATAAAAAAATCCTCCGACCACTAGTGAAAAACAATGAAGCTTTGAGTGTAAAATGATGCATGAATGATGCTTCCCCTTGATCTAATTACGATTGAGACCAATAATGGCGATCAACAATGTTTTTTCTCTTTGATTTCAGATATTTTTCATCTGTTACCCGTTTGAGGAGAGAAGGAGTGGTTCCTCCTTTTCATTATGAACACCAATGTAAGAGGGTAGGGGTATGTTATTTTTTAATATAAATTCTCATTTAATTAATAACTTAACCACTCAATGCCCCACCAAATCGCCTCTACCCAAACACCTCATGCATATATCGTTTTGTATCACCTTGGGTAGACATTCCCTTCTGAACTCAACTACGGCCTTATATTTTGGACCCGAGACTCCTCTTAAGATTTATTCATGTTTTAAAAAAACATATGCCTACTTGAAAAAATATATTTAAAATATTTAAGATCACTTATTTGAGGCTCTTCAGGCCCCAATATCCCATTATGACTCATTGGAATGAATTGGAAATATTCATAGAAATATTCCAATGTTTTATAGGTAAAAAATCAATTCATTGTATATAACATTTACTATAATCCATAAATCATGAACACAAATAAATACTTATAACTGTCTAAAAACATTCCAAATAATACCAATATTTCATTTCATACCATCTTAGTTTAAAACATACCATATTGCATTGATACCCTTATATATTTCTGCATTAGCATCACACATTTTATATGGATTTTTAAATATTATCTAATGGTATGTGGTCATATTTTTAACATTATATTCCATTCATTATTTATAGTAACCATAATCATTTCCATCAATGTATGTTGGTTTCTAAGGAATTTCATTATCGATATAAATCATTCATGATATCTCAATAAGAAATATTATCCATAAATGAATCATCCAAGGTGTTGGTTAGTATAATATAAATCAATATAACTCAACACTTAAAATTGAAAGGATATAAAACTAGTTATTATCCCAATTATATATATCAGATATTACTAGTGGGGAGGTGAATAAAACATTAAAAAATAGTAAAAAAATAATAAATAAAACAAAACTATAATTTTAAAATCAAACTCAATGTCATACATAATGAAGTATTATGAACCAAGAAAGGGTGCGGAAAAATAAAAAAATAATACCATAATTTTATTGATGTTTTGATAAATCTGATACTATGTATACTCTTCACTCCACTCATACCTGTGAGATAAATGGAAACCACTCAAATTAAATTACAAAATTTTGATGGGATGTGAAATTTTTTTTATAGAAAATATCATTTACACACCTAGAGGACCAACCCAAAACAAAAAAAACCTTACTTTTACATGATATTCATAACAAAAACAATCCTACCTTTTATATTTGAAGTATAAAAAAATAGTATCACTATTTCACAATGGAGAATAAAAAACTAATGAACAAAAAAAAGAATAAACAAAAATAGAAATAGAGACCACTTTTAATATAAAAAAGAAAATAAGAACATCAATGAATATATGAGAATTCGATGTAGTTCAATCACACTAGAAATTTTTTTCAAATTGATTCTCGTATGTAAATGATCATAGTAATGGTTTAAAAAATGTAGAATACATTCATCACACTCAAATTTTATATCAACTACTATATGCATCCATTTTATTCGTTGATCAGAATGTAAAAAATATATACCAATAGTCGTCAAATTATATATATGATATTTATCTCAGTTTTTTTTTAATAATTATTATCTACCCATTATATTTTTAAATGATTTTACAAAACACACATCAACCTACATGGGGAAACTAAAATAAGGAAAATAATAATAAATAAATTAAATAAATATTATAGTTCGATGTTTGATATATAGAACATTAAGGATACAATTTCTTAAGTTATAAGGCTCATAATATATATATAAAATGATTATGATGCATTCTATATATGACATATTTTTGTATTAGAATCGGGTTTTTAGGATAAAAGAGAACACAAACATCATAAAATATAATCTTCATAAGTTTTTTTTGTAGAGTTCAATTTTTCATAATGTTATTTTTCAATAGAAGTTCCATAGTAATATGAAATAGTTATAACAAATATATCTCCATTATATATATCTGAATTGGATTAAAGGTATTGTATAAAGGCTTTGTATGGTTGAATGATTTTCTAAAAATATTCTTATATGGTATAAAAGTTTATAGGGCACACTTTATATGTTTCAAGTGGGTTTTTAAAATTGTTGTAACTTAATAAACTGAATTAAACTGAAAATATAATAAACCAAGAATCATTAATAAATAAAAAATATATGATTTAAAATTTTATTAAATTATAAATTTCAATATAGTAAATGTGTTTTATTATCGTATTAAACCAAAGACAAATAAACAATAAAATATTCCACTCTAACTATCTCCATCCTATTATTAAAAATATAGTCATTTGATATATATCAATTTAGTATGCATGTTTCAAATATTTATATGATAGGTTTGTAATTTTTAGCCACAAATTTAAGATAATATAATAAATAATTATATAATTAAATGACAATATAAAATTTAATTTAAATTTGGTATTATAAAAATATATTTCAAATCTGTTACCAATTATTATTATTATTATTAAAGATTTATTTTATATATTTATTAAATATATAAATGATCTTAAAACTAATGAATTGATAAAATTAAATTGTTTTAAGATGAATGAATATTTTTAATTGTATGTTTTTAGAATTATTTTCTTGTAAAAATGAAATTTTTTATAGAACTATTTCTTGAGTAATTTTTATTTTGTGATAATAAATTAAATGTATGTCCTTTAAAAGATGAATATTTTTTTAGGTTTATATTTATAGAAAATATTTTAATACTCATTTATGTATTAAAATATGTTAAATATGATTAAAAATCATAAATATATAGAACACCATTTACCTTTAAATTTTTTTTGTCTTATATATTACATTTTCAAGGAAAAGTAAAACATATAATATTTTGAAACTTAATTACTTTAAATGGATTTAGAATTTTAATTTTTATTGTAAAAATTATAAAATATTTTAAATTTTATTTTTAGGAAAAACAATTTGAGGCCAATCTAAAATAGGGATACCTTGGTAAAGGTAAAATAAGGTAAAAATTCATATACTCTGTTACATGGACTCAAAATATTGTGTAAAACATCTCTAAATTTTTTTGATGGGTAGTCTGATCATATATCTCAATTATTTTCTTATTTTAATAAACATTACTTTTAAAAAAACCTTATATAATATGAAATGATAGTTTTTGAAAACATGATTCAAAACTACATATAAAAATACCCCTTACATTCCCTTCCAAAATCACACAAAAAATGTTGTTATATTTTCAATCCTTGACCATTTTCTATATCAAAAATACATACTAAACATTTTTAGCTTATAGATCCATGAATTATTCTTACATCCATTAATCCAATGGAAAATATTTCAAGATGGTGCTAATTTATCAAGTATCTATGCTCTTCTCTTACCCGTTCAGTAACCATCTCATGTTCACTATTTTAAAGAATTATAAATAAATTTAATAACTGTATATTATTATCATATTTCTTATAATAAAATTATAATACTATTATAAAACTCTAAACTCTTACTTATTCTCTAGTAGACCATGGTCTCTATTATCATGAACTATACTCATACATTCAATAAAATAAATTGTGGAATATTTTAATTGTTGGATGAAAGTTATTCCACTAATTTTAAATTACATGTAAATGATGAAATAGATAATTGAGAAAGAGGATGGGCATCACCATTAAGAAACATGTACAAAATAATCAATATTACTATAATTTGATAATGAAAATAAACTATAAAAGACTAAATTATGTGTAATGAATAAAAATAATTGAAGTTTATAAAAGAAAATATTTATGAATAAGGTTCATAAATAATTTCATAAATTGATTTTTTATTTTCTGGTTGAAACACTTTCTTGGAAGTCAGGAGTAAATGTCTAGGTATCTATAGAAATATCATTTTTAACAAGAGATTGTTTCTTTCTGAACAATAAATTATAATGTTTATCTCTCATTAGAAACATATATATTCTGGTCACAAGTATATCATGATTTTCAAATCTATTCTAATAATTTTATTTTTTTCATAAATAAATAAAAAGATTCTTGTGAGTGAAACAACCCGTATCTCATCATTTTTTTTATAATCCTTCTCATCATTGGGCATATTATTTATTTTTTTACTGATACCCAAATCTATAATTCTATGAATTCATAATGTATTTTTCTTTTGGACTTATCTTTATTTTAATAAAATTTAATTGAATATATTAAAATATTTTTTGGCATGGGTCCTTTTTCATTGTCTTAAATTTATTTAGTAAAGTGTGAAAATAATCATCATTAAAGAATTGTTTATATTAATAACATTTTCACTTTAATTTCCAATCTTATTTAAAAATATTCCTCTTCATGTCTTTATGGGTTTTCAATGTACTTTCTATTCAAATTGTTTAGAGATTTTTTTCTTTGAGGAGAAATTTATTAAAAATAGAAAATGATATGTCTTATAATTTTTTAGTGTAATTTCAAATTTTTCTTATAAATTTAATATTTATATATATAAACATACATTAATGTTCCCCATGTTTTATAGTGTATATGAACTAATTATACTATTAATATTATTTCTTCATGTGACAAAGTGTTTGATTTTAGGAATTTTTCATGATTCCTTTTAAATTAAAATTTTTTAATTTATCTCCGATGGAATTATTAATACTTTTATATTAATGATGAATTTATATGAATGGGTTTTCATTATGTAATAAATGATACAAAAATAATATATTCCTAAAATGAATTTGAGAAGTCTTTATATGTCAAAATATTACATGTATTAGAATAAATAGTAAACCTAATCCAATAGGAGACTATTTCTAATATATTTTTATGTATATAATAGGGAGTATAAAAATAAGAAATTATTTTCTATGATAATATGCTCTCCAAATTGTTATGAATATCTCATGCTTTCATATCCCTTGATAATTAAATTATTTTTCACCTTTATATATCTTATTTATAATTTTATCCCACAATTATATCCCTTGACACATGATTTCTAATCTATTTTTATTGGGTATGATTATTTTATGTTATGACTATTTACATTGAATATATTCTCATACCCACATCTCCAAACCCACCCTCACCAAGATGAGGGAAGGGATAACAAACTTCCATACCCTCCCTTCTTTAAGTTGAAAGAGAGATAGTGACCCCCAAGTACCGCCTTCAATAGGCCTCAGAGTGGCAACTAGCACCAATGGTATAAAATCTCATGTAATATGGAAGGAATTACCTTTTTCATAGAACATGATCGGGAGATAACATGATAAACTCAAACAACTCTAATAACTGAAAGTAAAAGTAAATCCAAAAGACCATTCTAATATGCATTTTCAGAAAAACTAATTTGAAGTACAAGAAAACTCTGAAAGGAAGTACCAGAAGTGTATAAAAGTACCAACAAAAATTGTCCTGATGTTAGAGCTAGTAAGTTCCGGCATGATCCTCAAAGTTTTCTAGGAAAACTGAAAAAAGTATTATATACGTAGGTTGAGTATACAAATATACACATTAGGGAAAACCAAAAGATGTCATGCAAATGTGGGGAGGCATTCTAATTACCATTTAGAAAATAGGTAACCAAAACTCCTACCAAGGAATCTATCCATGCTACCTCGCCAAGGAAATCACACCAAATAATTCAAGTCATGTAAAGTAATAATAATAACACCTCAATATTTGGGTACCATGCACCACTTTCCCACTAGTTATTTAGGACATCCTACGTGACATACATCCCCCACAGGTTTCACTACAGTCCCACTACCGCCCAAACAACAACCTTATGGGCCACCACAACTATGTATTCCACTCGTAGACACCTGGGCCAACACCACCACACATAACCTTTCCCGCAAACACCTCGGCCACAAAAAACATCACCACGCCTGAAAACACCTCGGCCAGAGCCACCAACACCATGCCCAAAGGCACATGGGCCTCATCTCGATGACACTTGGGAAACAAACATGCCCACACACACCTATTAAAACTACCACACCACACCCTCCCCGAAGAGTCTTGGGACATAATGAGCCTTAGGCCATCACAGACTACCCGAAGTGTCTTGGAAAACCTAGGAGAGGGAGCAAAAAGGATCTAATAACTAGCCACTCATAAGAATGTTAGAAAAAAACACCCTCCCCCATGTAATGGGGGTGTTTATCATGATGTTATAAACATGGTTAGGGTACGTATAAGAAGAAAAGAAATAAATATTATATATCTATTTAATCAAGAAATCATCCCAACTTATGGTTTTATAAATAGACAACCATCTCGTACACAACCATTGTGGCTACTATCCCAACATTCACAAATACATAACTTCCACAACCCGAAAACAACCCAATTATAGAAAACAAAACCCAATTATACCCATTCTCATTATCATGTTCAAGTGATTCCATTTAAGTCATTCCTACAATATTGGCTGATTAACCAGCATAACCACCAGTTAAAATAATGAAATATGGAAAAACTATCAAGAACACTTTTAAGAATTCACAACTAGTTCTCTTGTAAAGTAACTACAGAAAAAGATATATGTGAGGTCCCCCAAAATACTGGAACCAAAACAAGATCCAAAATGCGGGCTCCACGCGAAGTAAAATTCACAAAACAACAACTGAATAACCAGATATCTCATCCCTATCCATGTCAGCCCAAAAATATCAAACAAAGAAACCATGAATACCACTAGGATATATCAAGGATGTTTTTAAATTTATCCAACACCATTTACTATGTTTCTTCTTTTTTTTGGTTAATCCCGGTGATCACACATGGATTGTTATGCACCAGGAATCCATTTAATCAACAAAGATTACATGACTAACTAGTTTCCATGATATAGTCATTAAATAACAGGATTGTCCAAAAAAAGTGTTTCATCAGTGCGCACGAAAGGACCACCAAAGACCAAAATTTTACATGGACATAACCCCATACAATTCAAAACATAAAAAAAGGTATAACATAGAAAAATCATCATATTTCCATCCCCTTCATTCGTTTACAGTCTGTTTATCATCTTCATTAATTTTGTTTCATCTGCATCCTAAAGGGTCATCATCATACCCAACCTAAATGATACATAGTGAAGAGAGATTAATGGAAAAACCCTTATGAGGATGATCAAAGATCAAAGTATTCTCCTCATGCCAAGAATTGGGGATGCAGGAATTGAATGAAAAGAAAACTCCAAGGCTGCAAGGATGAGTGGTAAGGGATCTAGTGCGGGTGCATGATTAGCCTTTGTAGGAAGTCTCCAACCGCACTAAGAGAAATCGAAAGGAATAAGGAAGAGATGATCTCAGGTAAAGAAGAAGCCATGCCCTAAAATTAGGGAGAAAATTTCAAAGTACATGAAAGTTGGATCATGTCTTGACCATGTGGATCAGTTCGTTTCACAAGTTGTAGTTAATTTAGATTTAACAATTCTCCTCAGAGATAGTGGAGATAATGGCTATGAGTGAATAGATTTCCTTGAAACCGAGAAAACATGTAACATGGGTGAATCTAGAAACACACCAACAGGTTTGACACTGGGGAAAAAGGACACACATTTTGGTAACTAAAGTGTCTCCTGACTATTGTGGGTTTAGATAATCTTATACTAGACTTAAATAGATTTTAAAGGGGTATTTAGACACATTTTTTTAAAAGATATGTCACTGGGGGAAAAACTGAAAAGTCTTGAAAAAACTGGAAGAAACTCAACGTTAGGTGAGTCACTGTCACCACGGCACGATCACCCTAGCACCATCACCCTGTCTTCGCTGCCCTGACACCGTCGCCCTGGAACGATCACCAATCATTACCACTAGAAACCCATCGATGACACTGATGGCCAATCAAAGTCACTGACGACCCATCGATGCCACCATTCATTCGACTCGAAATTTAGAAAACTCTTCAATGAGTCACTGATGGTCTCTAGGATACCCTGAGCACCAGAAATTGGAAAAGTAATTGACTAGGAGGGTCTATGAAATTATATCAGATTCCTATCAAATTATTCTCATCCTCAAGAATCAGGACTAAACCCGATGAAAATAGAGGAATCCGAATCACCACCTCTTAATATACCTCTGAGGGAAAAACCAACCTAGAGTTGTTCAAAACTAGGAACAACCCTAAAAATGGATGAACACATCTCTTATCTATCTCCTGAACAACCATGGAAACACATAGTGACCAAACAACACAAAATCCATGCCATATAGACATATGTATTAGGGAGTTCATTCTTCTTGTTCAAGATACTTTCCTCTTTCGGTGGCACTGAGTCACTCGCATGGGTTTAACCACATTAATATTAATTTGTATTGATTAGGAATTAGGTTATCCCCTTCCCATAGTCAGGAATTTTCACACACATTCAGAGAACATGGATAGAAACCCATCTTATAACAAACAAGTTCAATCATTACATTGCAGTGAAGATAAATTCAACCACATGGTAAAATTGTATAACATCTCTAGGTACTAGTCACATATCTTTCCCTCTTGTTCCTAGGTACTCCCCTTGAGGAAACAATGCCTCTAGAACACTAGATCCAAATGAATATTCTATCCACAAAGCACATTCTCCTTACAATCATTAATCCTCACCGTTCGATCCATGAACGTCGCATCATCCTCGATATCAATCTCTACCCATTCGAGGATGTGAGAGTCATCATGTAGATACCGTCAGAGCTGGGATACATGTAATATGTTGTAGATACTCTCCAGTGGAGGTGTTAATGCCAGCTGATATGCCACCTTTCCGACTCACCCTAACACCTTGAAGGGTCTGATGAACCTAGGAGAAAGCTTAATTCCCTTTATAAACCTCCACATCCCATGTTTAGGGGAAACTTGTAAGAACACATGGTCCAAAACCTCTAACTACAAGGGTATACTCCTATAATAGGAATATGACTTATGCTGGTCCTATTACATCCTCATCAACTCACGCACAAGATGAACCTTTTTTTTCGTGCTCTGCACCACCTCCGGGCCAAGAACACCTACTTCCCCATCCACTATCCATCACATGGGTGAATGAAATGGTCTCTCGTATAAGGCTTAGAATGGCTCCATTATAATTTTAGAGTGATATAAATTATTTTAAGAAAACTCTAAGAGATACAAGTGTCGTAACCACGATCCTCTGAAGTCTAGTACACCTGATCGCAACATATCCTCTAACGTCTGGATGATCCTCTCTGTCTCCCCATCCATCGGAGGGTGCAAAGAAGTTTTAAGGGAAAGGTCAGTTCTATAAGCATAGTATAATCCTTTCCATACCAGTGAAGTAATGTATGTGTCCTAATAAATAATTATGGTCCTTGGAAATCTGTGTAGCCACACAACTTCACCCACAAACTATTGCGCTAAGGCATCCACTATGCTCGACTCCTTAATTGTTAATAACTGAGACAATTTTTTCCACTAGTCCACAACTACCCAGATTTCATCATTTCCATCCATCAACCCAGGTAGTCCTATGACAAAATCCATTGATTCATAATCACACTTCCACTCAGAAACATCTAAAGTTTGCAACAGACCTCCCATAACATTGTGTTTATCACTCACCTACTGACACATGAGGCAGTTTGCCACACATTTCGCCACTTCCCGCTTCACACAGGGCCACCAAAAATGACCCATCAGGACCGTATACATCATGGAAACTCTAGGGTGTAACTCCAATGGAATTTTATGGAACTCACTAGGAATTATCTCATGCATTTTCATCAGGAAAAACAACTTCCCATAGAACATTATCCAGTTTCGACCATCCTATGACCATATTTTCGGAGCATTTCCCTATCTAACATGATCAAACATAACTTCAGCCTCTATGTATCCCCACTAAGACTCCCCCACCTGAATTACTAAGCAGTACTACACTATCATATGAAATATAAAACCTCTACCATCTTCCTCTATCATGCCTAGATGTAATGAAACCAAATCCTCCATTGCCTTCCAAGCATCTGCTGACTCCTGAACCACTTCCTTTAGTGAATTTCTTCTCAAGGAATAAACCACCATGTTCCCCTTTCAAAAGGTGTTGGAGGTATCTATGTATTATTCCTAAATAAACTCTATCCCCCTCTGTTGCCACTAGTTCAGGTCTCATGGGGAGAAGACTTACCTGAAGCTCTTGTGATCTATGAAGCCCACAAAACGTTCCCTGATGAGGTAATGTTGTCAAATATTTAGGGAGAACACTAATAATGCAAGATCATGGTCATGGGTGGAATAGATACATTCGGGATGAAATAACTCACTAGAGATAGAAGATAACACTCCATACTACTACATATTCACACACTGTAAGGATAGACTTGAAGCATCAAAAAACACATCAAACATTACTCCTTCTTCTAACAACCTCATCACTTGGGAACTGACCAACTTTACCTTCAGATGACTAAAATTTTCCCTAGCACTGCTTAATCCATACAAAGGCCTGGTAATTTATGGTCAAGGCCATCAAAGGTTACGTTACTCGATAGAATTTGAGAACGAACCTTCTGTAGTATCCTTTCGACCCCTATAAACTATGATTCTTTTCCATGTTCACGGGTTCTGGACAAGAAAAAACCACTTTGACACCTCAACGGGTCCACCACTATTCCCTACTATGACCCCATGTGTCTAAGGATGTGCACCTCTTATGACCTGATTTTTTACTTGGACCACTTCCTATAGTGCTGGTGGGGTTAGAGGACATCCAAAAATCTACTCATATGCTTGAAATGATCCTCATATGATATTTATTAGACCAAGATTTCATCGATGAACATGAACACGAACATGTCCAGATTCTCACCAAAAATAGAGTTCATGAGCCCCATGAACACAGTCGGTGTGTTCGTAATCCCAATCAGTAGGAACACAATCTCAAAGTTCCCATATTTTAAACTAAAATATGCCCTCGAGATGTCACACTCCTTCACCCTTGACTACTAATATATAGACCATAGGTCAATCTTATAGAACCTATATGCTCCCTTAAACTAGTAAAAAAGTTCATCGATCCTCAGGAGGTGGTAATGGTTCTTGACTGTCACCTGATCCAATTTTAGGTAGTCTATGCACATCCTGAGACCAAAGCATACCTTCTTTGGGAACAAGATTGTACCACCCCACATCAACATGCATGGTTAGATAAAAACCTTATTCATCATGTCATAAACTTGAATCCTCAACTACCATAACATAAAAGGTTCCATTCGATAGGGATCGATCGAAATAGGACGGGCACTGTGTTGTAGGTATATTCTGAACTCAACATTACATTAAGGGGGTAGAGTCAAAAACCTCTTTGGGGAAGATGTACAAATACTCACTAACAATCCATAGAAATTCCACCATTTTTGAGTCTACTAAATATACTAACTTCTCAGCTGAAAAGGAAAGAAGTTGATCCACAAACCGACTGCCCTCCTGGAAACCCCGTTCATTGATGAAATCTACATGTTTATGCTCATATCTGAGAATACGAACCTTCTCTAGATGTATTTGATAACAACGTGCATGGAAAATAGCAAATCAATTCCCATGATGACATCATATTTCTATATTTATAGTAGAAATAGATCCCCACTAGACCGATGTGGCCCCTACATCAGCCTACAACCTCAACAAAAATCAAAGAGGCTGGTATGACCTCCAACTGGTGTGATCAACACTAGAGGAATGGAATATTTTTGTATGTATATACCCAAGAATTGGGTTATAATGGGTCAAAAAGGAGTGAGAAGATCTGGAATTGAAAAAGGAACAAGTAAGTGTACTAAACAAAATGATCTAACATCAAATGACCTATGTCCCTACTGAAACTAATTCGTTTGCAACGTGCAACTGCCCACACCCAAATCCTCTACCCCTCTGCTATTAGCCACCTTGCAGACCATGCACTAGTCGAGGTCCCATAGGTGAACCCTGAGGTTCCCCTCCCACGGAACCGTCCACCCTCGATGGAGTGGGGGATCAATGTCCCAACTACAGTCGTAGAAAAGGTCATCCTGACAATAGCTGCTACAGAGGCGGCCGCTGAACCTGCCCACCCCACTATATTTCACTCGGTCTGTGCGCTGATTCCAAAGATGAACACAACTACCACGGATAAAGTACCTTGGTCCTATGCTCATAGAGAATGTTCTCGGAGTGGAATATCAAAACTAAAAGTAATGAGGCCTTCTACCCATTAGTAGAAACGTGGAAGGCCCTGATGCTGGATGTCTGCTTCTAATGGAGTTCCCCTTGGATGAGCTCAACTAGCTACCCTCTCATGGCACACCTCCCAGCCTATTCATCCTCTCCACCACTTCTTCCATCTTGTGAATATCCAAGTACATCAGCAGAGTAAAGGTAGTAACAACATACTCAAGGGAATGATAGATTGCCTCCTCTAAGAGCCCTTCCAGCGACTCCTCATATGGGAAGAGGGTTGGAGTGAAACAAATGGGTTCCTTGAACTTGATCCCCAAATACCTTAATAACATACTCCCTTCCTGAAGGAAGAGAAGCTCCTGCCTCTTTTCAGAATTCATCATGGAAGAAAGGAATTTCGCCCAGAACTCCTAGATGGAAGTCTACCAAAACTCAGATTCCTTCTACTACTGGAGATAAAGTGTCCACCACTAAATCACAACTCTCCATATCTGGCACATGGCTAGAGGAACCCAGTACTCGGCCAAAACCTGGATCAATCTGAAAGTTATCACCATCTCCTCAAGCCATCCCTCCATCTTAATGACAGATATGTTTCCCTTGTACATCCTGAGGGTCTTCCGCTGGAAGTAACAATGTGTCTTTTGCCAATGGTCATCACCCACCTCTCAATAATTCCTACACAGATAATCCAAATCAACATTATGGGCCTTGATTTCCCGCACTACTAAAGGATTTTGTCCAGGTTCCATAGCGGCTAGGTAAAAAAGGAATACCTACGCTTGAGTAGTAAGGGAAATTATCTTAAATTTTTTTTCAACTTTTTATTTATTTTAAATTCAAAACTCACCCAAATATCATAACAAAACAAGTCATTATAATGCATTTTCCGTTACTAGGTTTTCTACCCTACAATAAGTGTATCCTCACCTAGTCATTCGGTAGGTCCAATATCCATGCATCAGATCATGGGGGGACCTAAAATACCAAGTCATATCCAGTATTCCATAGCCTATTTTACACACCAATACTACCTAACATTGTTTCCCTACCATCCCATGCAATCCTCATTGTTCCTATCCTATAACATCATCTTATCCCTCAACCATCACCTATAATACTGTTCTGTCATGACCCACCTTCACCATGATGAGTAAAGGGACAACAGACTGCCTAACCCTTTATTCTTGAAGTTTAAGGGGAGATCGTGACCCTCGAGTCCCTCCTTCAATAATCCCCAAAGTTGTGACTTGCACGAAGGGTAAAAAATCTCACATAATACTGAAGGAAATACCATTTTATATAAATAGACATGGAGATAAGATGATAAACCCAAACAAATCCAAATACCAAAATTAAAAGTAAAGCTAAAATTCCATTCCCATATGAATGTTCAAAATAAACTAATATAAAGTACAAGAAAACTCTAAAAGGATGTACCAAAAGAGAATAAAAGTGGTAACAATAATTGTCCCAATGTACAAGATAGTAAGGACCGATAGGATCCTCAAATATCTCCTAGAAACGATAAAAAAAATTATATACGTAGGGTGAGTCTACAGGTATAATCAGTAGAGAAAACCAAAATCTCTTGTGCACATGTGAGAAGGCATTCTAATGAATACTTAGAAAAGAGGTAGCCAAAAAGCCTACTAAGGAAACTATCCACCTAGCCTCACAAAGGCACACTCCCCAAAATAACGCTAGTTAGGTAACGTAATATTAATAACACGTTGATATTTGGGTACCCCACAGTTATTTTCCACTGGTCATTTAGAACATCCTAAGCATTAGACCTACACCACAGGTTCTACGGTAATGCCTCTTCCACCCCAATAACATCCTTATGGGCCACCACAACCACACATTCTGCCCGTAATCACTAGGGCCACAACAACCACACATAACCATGTCTATAGATAGGTGGCCCACAACAACCAATTCCACAATCGAAGGCACCTAGTCCAAAAAAACAACCTCAATGACCGAAGACACTTGGGGCTCATCTGATGACTCATGGGAAAAAAACCTACTCATACACACGTGGGCAAGCCACAACAACACAACCTGATAGAAGATTCTTGGTCCATAATGATCCTTAGGCCATGACAGCCTACCAGAAGTGTCTTGAGAGACCTAGGAGAGGGAGAATAAAGGATATAATAACCATCCACTATTAAGAATGTTGGAAAAACACCCTCCCCCATGAAATTGGGGTGTTTAGAAGGAAGTGCTCAACATGGGTGGGGTGCATTTAAGAAAATGAAGAACTAAATATTAAATATATAGTTAATCAAGAGATCATCCCAACATAAGGGTTATGAAAAACATAACTATCCCATACAAAACCACTCATGTGGCTATCCCTACATGCACAAATACACAACAACCACAACTAGAACACAACCCAATTCTAGAAAAAAAATTCCCCCATTATACCCATTATCGTTTTCATGTTCAAGTGATTCCATTTAAAACATTCAACACTATAGGGTGACTAATAGGCATAAGCACTAGCCAAAACAACAAAATAAGGGAAAATAGAAAAGCACAGTTTTAAGCATTCACACCAGGTTCTCTTGTAAAGTCACAACATCAAAAGGTTTTTGTGAGATCCCTTAAATTATTAGAACCAAACCATACCCCAACATACTAGTTCAACATGGACTCAAATTCACAAACCAAAAACTGAAAAAATAGAGATCCCATTCCCATCCATGTCACCCTACAACCATCAAATGGTGAAACCATGCATAGTAGTAAGATAGATCAAAGAATCTTTCTAATTTAGCCTACTCCATTTTTTATGTTCATTAATTCTATTGGGTTAGCCTGGGTGATCAAACATGGATTCTTATTCATAGTGCATCCATTTAATCATCCATATTTGAGTCATTAACTAGTTTCCATGATATAGTCATTCAATCAATAGATTCTCTAGAAAAAATAGAGTTTCATCAGTGCACAAGAAAGGAACACAAAAGGACACGAATTTTAGTGGACATAACCCCATACAATTAAAAACATAAAGCAATGTATAAAAAATAATCATCATCAACTTTCCCATCCATTCATTCTTTAACCATCTCTTTGTTATCTTCATAAAAGTTGATTTCATCTACTTCCTGAAGGGTCTTCATCATATCAACCCCATAAGATACACAGTAAATAAAGATTATGGTAAAAACCCCTATTTGGATAAACAATGATCGATGTTTTCTCCTCAGACTAAGAATTGGAGATGTGGGAATTACAGGAAAAGAAAACTCCAAGGCTCCAAATTTGAGAGGGAAGGGCTGCACTAAGTGTGGATGATTAGTCTCTAGATGTAGTTTCAAAGCACACTAAGAGAATATGAAAGGAATAACGAATAGATTATCTTGGGTTAAGATGAGTATAGATTCTAAAATCAGGGAGATGATTACAATGTACATAAATGTCGTATTGTGAATTAACGATGCAGATCATCCAACTTCACATGTTGGGGTTAATTTTTATTTAATAATTCTCCTCGGAGATGTTAGAGATAACAGTTGTGAGTGAATGGATTTCCTTGAAATGGAGAAAATGTGTAACTAGAGTGAAACAGGAAACAATCCAACAGGTGTGACAACAAGTAAAAAGGACACATGTTTTTGGAACTCATGGTTCGTCTAAATATTGGGGGTTTAGAACATCTTTTTCTAGTTTTAAATTAATTGAAAGTGTTATTAAAACTCTTTTTCATCAAAAGATATGTTACTAGGGTGAAATTGGAGAGACTTGGAAAAACTGGAAATGACTCCCCATTAGGTGAGTCACCATCGCCTTGGCACCGTCTCCCTCGCACCATCACCTTGGAACCATCTCTCTAGCCCCATCTCCCAGGCCCCATCACCCATGAACCATTGACGATAGGTGCCACTGTTGACCCATTGGTGCCACCGATGGCCAATAGGTGCCACAAATGACCCTTCGGTGCCACCGATGCCCATTAATGTCATTGATGACCCATCAGTTCCACTGATGGCCATTAGTTCCATCATTGATTCGACATGAAATTTGGAAAAATCTTCAATGATTCACTGATGGCCACCAGGATACCCCTAACAACTAAAATTAGAAATTTAATGGACCAGTAGGGTCGAGAAAATTACACCACATGATTATCTTTTTATTACTTATGATCTTCAATTGATACATATAATCTCAAAATTTTATATATTTATCTACCCATGATTAATAAGAAGTGTCTAATTTTTAATGTGTCTAAATTGGTATCATTTGGGAAAGATATTTTTTGGAGATGTGGGAAATGAATTAATATAGTTGTTTATTTATCTCAACTCCAAATACAGTAAAAATTTATGTTTTTTCATATGATTCTCTTAAACTCAATTACTATTCATATAAAATGAGGATATGCGAATGTATGCAGATCTTGTGTCACCTGATTTGACACTAGAGTGTGGTATAGTTATTTTTGGGGATTATGATATCATGAATGAATATATAAATCATAAAACAACCTCTTATGAACCAAAAGTTATTTGAAGGAAACTAAAATATAACTGTTTGAAATGATGGTGTCATAATATATGATATAATATAATTTATTTTATTCATCATATGACTTCATGCTGAAAGGATTATTTCTATATACTCACAGTAACATTTCTTATTTTACTAAATTTCTCTAAAAAGGAGGAATTGAGTAAACAATGAGTGTAATGGAAAATGCAATTATCTTCTAAATGAGTAACAAAATGGGATGAGAGTAGGTGTGAGAAAATAGTTTTCCCAGAAAAAAGAGCTCTATATAGCTATAAAAAATAACATGGATAATGTTGAACTCTTTAACACACTAGGGAAGTAGAAATTGTGCAGTTTTTCCTTTGTGAAATAATGTCAACACTCATTTATTGGGTCTTTTGGCACTCTTATTATTGAAAAATGGATCAAAAAATTAGAAAACATATTTCCATTATCGAATTTATGAAGCAAGAAATAATTTAGATGTTTATCATTTTGAAGGTGGTGTAGATAAATAGTGGACCCTAATTAAAAAATGATGTTGGGTAATTAAATTGGATACATTCAATAGTATGGGTTTAAGAAGGAATCATTAAATAAAATATTTCCCCAAATTCTTCCAATAAAAATTGAGTGGGAAATCTTGGATCTTGTATCATTATTGGGTAAAAACCTATACTAAAAAATGTGTATTGTACAAGGTAATTTAGTATTCCTGGAGAGATTATTATATGTGTATAAAGTCAAAAATGGAAATTGGTTACACCTATTATTCTCATGGATTCTATGAGTCGAAGAAGGGAATGGAGTTTAATGGGATATTAAATGATAAATCACATGGAGGAAATGAAATTAATATTATTATTTGTCAATGATGGGAGAAAATCATGGGGGAATCTCCTAAAAGGGATGGGTGAATTATTTAGGTGTGGAATATATGAATATAAATAAATTTTTTTATAAAAGGGATATTGATAGGAAATCCAATTAAATTGATGGAAATAAAGGTCATCTAAACTGCCACCCACAGTCTAATGATTCAATTATAAAGAGAACATAGATTACCCCAACCAGTTCTCCAATCCAATGGTTAATAAAGATAATTAATGTAAATTACCCCTAAATACAAGGGATATAGGTAAATTATATATAATCACATCTATAAATGTGAGATATGAAAATGAAGTGGTGAAAGGTACAATTACCAAAAACTCAATAACTATAAATTTATTATTAGATTCTATATTTACACACTCCATCATATCCATTAATTATTCTATAGGAATAAAATAACGACCCCAATAACTAGATATTAACTTTTTTTGAAAACTATTAATATTATAATGATTTCATCCCATGTCAATAACTCTAATCTGATAAATGTTTTTTTAAATTTTCTTCCTGATAATGTTATCGTTATTCGTTTATGGGAAATTTGATGTGATTTTGGGCAGGTATTAGAAAAATCTACACCTAACCCATATTAATTTTTTTGATATCTATGTCACATTCCAAATAACTAATCAACCCATTATAATATATAGATTAAAGAATTAATTTGATCGTCCTATGGAAATTACATCCATTGTATGTGTCTTAATACAAAATCATGAGGATTATTTCACTCAATTTCTTAGGGAAATACATTATATTTAATTTATTCCTATTGTGAAAGAATATATAAATAATATCCCATAATATTTTTATGTTCTTCCCCAAGATCATGAATTTCATATCACATTCTTACTCATACCTCATAATATGCCTATATTAGTGACTCCATATAAAATTGATGAGATTTAATAGGATGAATGGAATAAGGCATAGTAATTGAATTTAAAAAGTGTTTTGCATACCTCAGTTCTTTACCATATAGAGAACTAAACCTATTTATTAAATAATAACGATGTGTCCTTTCATCTTTATGGTGAATATCATAAACATAACCGAATCATGAAAAAAATATTCATATTCCTTGTATTGATGATGAAAAAACAAGTGGACAAAATACATTAATATTATATAATATTATATGAATGTCTCCTACATCACATAATAAATAACAACTTAGAACCTAGAGTATTATTTTATTTGGAGATGATTTTCTTATTTAACTTATTTTAAAATATTTCTTCAAAGTATCCTACAAATTTTTCTTTAAAAATGATACCATGAAAAACATATCATATGTAATAATATTATTTAAAACCATTATAATGGAAATATAATTAACGGTAATAAAAAATTATTAGCCTGTCTAGACATCATATATTAAAATTAAATATCATATGTGAGGATAAAAGGTATGAGAACTTAATATATGTGAATGGATATAATATAATATAATCAGACCTTATATTTCCTAGAATATTGATCATGGGTCATTGTATTAGGATTTAGGTACAATAGAATACATGAGTAGTAGAATTTCAGAAACATGTGTTTATAATAATGATCCATGTAAAATAAAACAATTTTAATATAAAAGATCATAGAAAATAATTCCTTTTGTCAAGAATCAATGAAAAGACGATTATCCCACAGTTGATAGGTTATTGTAGTAGATTAGTAATTCTCTCCAACCTCTATCATGTTATCTATTGGGATATAAATATTTACTCAATGTATTGAAGGGTTTAATAATTGTATGACCACTTGTTACATTGTTGAAGATTTCTATTTGGTGTTTAGGTTCACCCCTATTCATGGTCTTATCATTAGATTGAAAACATCACCCAATTAATTAAATGAAAATAATATTTCATGACCACCTGTCACATAATGAGAAACCATGGATATGTGTGTCGTATGTGCGTGATAACCTTCTTTATAACACTATATCTTAGTTAACCCATGAAAATAATTTTCCTTCATGGAAAAATCCCATAAGGCATTATTATAATCAATCCAATGAAATATGGATGGTGGTATCATTTTTTAATATTCCTAAAGAGGCATAATAAATAATAAATGTTGTTTACATTGATGAAAAAACATTTACAAGTGAACTAAATTTCACATTTATAATGAATAATAAACACCCCTTTTATTATTATACCCTTTATTTTAAAAGAATATATATTACCATAACATTGTAATATAATTTTTTTGACAAACTATGAGACATTGGAGTTAATATTCTGGATGAAAATGGACAAAGATGGTTGAAAAATCCATTCGAGTCAAATACATTTAAATGGGATATTCCATTCATTTTTTAATGAGGCAAAAATTCAGTATAATGAAACAATAAAAAATGATATATGAATAATATTTTTGTAAATAAATTTAGTACCACTAATATTCGTATGAAATAATAAACATTATGATGAAGACAGAAAAAATATATCTGATAAAGAAAAGGATTCACAGCTAAAAATAAGAGATCATGCTGATGCTCCATATAATAATCTGTTTTTATTTAATTTCCAATGAAAGGTTAAATGTTAATATTAGATTTAAACACAATTAATAATTATATGGGATGATAATAAGTGTATTTTAGAGATAATAACATATCATTTATCAATATGTATGATCAAAGGCAAAAAAAATTAAAATTATATTGGTTAAGAAGCTATTCCCTTAACTCATGAATTCTGTCAAATAACATTAACCCCTTATATAATAAAAAAATCATATTATTCCCTTTTTTAAGATACATATTCTTATATATTACATCTTAGAATTTTAATTATAGTAAATCATTAAAAATATATTTTTTATTTTTATCATCATAAGTTAGGGATTTTTATTATTTCAAAAAACTATCCTAATGGAAATGTTGATCATTATTCATAGATACCATGTTAATATGGACCAATTCTTTACATACATAGATATTACATAATTTTAGATTAATGTATACTAGATAATAAAAATAAATGAAAGAGGACCATAAAAGAGTAGCTTATTTGGAAACATTGAAACATTATATTTTATGTTTTTAAATTATATTCAACATATCCCTTAATGATCATACCCTTTAGTGCCCATATATAAAATATTTCGTCCTATCATGGGTAAATGATACATAAGAAAGGGGTGATCTTAGATTCTAAGTAACGGTAAACAAGGGAGATAGGTAAGAATAAAATGATAATAAGGGTATTAGAACATGATTATTAAATTAAATGATGATAACATTCATATCAAATATCATAAACAAGGGTCATGGGATAAATATTGGAAGTTCACAAGACATGAATCCTAAGGAAATCAAGAGAATATCCCATGATATAATAATAATTAATTGAAAATAGATTTTTTCCATACACATAATAATATAAAATCCTATGTCAAGGCTGCCTACAAAGACCTTCATAACATGTTAGGATTTTACTAATCACCCATGTAACTACATCGATCATGGGATACCCTACCATGTAACTTTTTATTTTGGGCTTCAGATTCACTCACATGTACCCCCCTTAATTTCTCACTGGATTCCCTCCTTTGTACCCTCTTGTTTCAGGCATGGGATTCCCTCTGGTGTACCCACATCTCTCAAGAATTGGATTCCCTCCTATGTACCCTCTTATTTAGTGCTTGGGATTCCCTCCCTTGTAAAATATTATTTCTGGCATGGAATTCCCTACCATGTACCCTCTTGTTTCAGGCATGGGATACCCTCTCGTATACCTTCTTCATTCAGTTTTTGGATTCTCTCCCATGTAACCTCTTGTTCTAGGATTCATAATCCCACCCTTGTACCCTCTTGATTCGGTATAGGTATTTCTTCCCATCTATAGTTTGTTATCATTAAAAATGTATCATTACCAAATCCATTAGAGGGAGATATAAGCCCCACATGTCATAGAATAAAATCATATATATATATATATGTGTGTGTGTTCTAATATATAACAAAACATTCATCATATAATGAAACATAAAAAGATACGTGTTTTATAAACCTCATACAATAACCTAAGAAATTATATGGGTATGATAAACTTATCACCATATCATAACCCATGAAAAAGGGATATGTATCATAACCATTTCTATAAAACATAACCTATGAATGGAACTGGGATTCTAAAATATATAACCCATGGAAAATAAAAGGGTCTCATAGAAAATATTTCGTCATATATATAAATCACTTAATAAAATAATATGAATGATATCAATAGTACATAACCCCAGTAAATAAAAAAAGTATTTCCATTGATATCATCTAAGACAGAGAAAGATTTGGAAATATCACTTAAAACATTTCATAAATAAAAAAATAATTTCATTAAAAATCATATTAATAAATAAATATCAAAACTCCATTACTTATAATGAAATTGTTTAATTTTCAATTAAAACATTTCTTGAAGAAAATATATTCTACTCATTGAATAGCTCTTTTTAAAACCAAAATCATTTTGATAAAATATTATTTGAAATATAATTTGAAGGATTATAAAATAAGAGTTTAAACCAATTTTAAAACAGAAAATATTTTTAAAATACTTTTCCCTAATAATTTTCTTATAAAACATATTTAGAAATCATTTTTTTTGAATAAAACGAATTTCTGACATAAGAAAAAAATATGTTTTGGTTTTTATGAAAACATTTTCCTTGTCATATTAATAGCCGAAGAGTGAAAAAAAATTTCTAATAAATTATTATATCATGAATAAATATATTAGGATAAAATTCATTAGATTTTATGATATATGGAACATAATATATCAACAATCGAATAAAAATCATAATCAATCCAAAATAAAAAATGAGATTATAGAAATAAACTGTTACCACTTTCATAACATAGAATCATAATCTCCATAAGATAATTACATTAAATAAATGTGATAATATCATGAAAATAAATATATTCCTAATATAACATTTAAAATACATATATATATACACCTTGTAAAATATTATAGGTTCATAACATAACATATATCTCAAAGAAGGCAAATTAAGACAAAACTCATTGATCATTTTTCTAAATTTTGAATCCTAGACCCCATGAAAGATAGAATAATAATAGATAGGTAATTAAAAATTTATTTAAGGATTATAATCATATAATACATTCATATGAATTGTATACACCACAAAAATGAAACGAGTGGTGAGTAAACCATATATCTTGTTGAAATAAAAGCTAAATTAGAAATCTTTTTAATAAATCGGTATCAATTAAATCATGAGATCTATGAAATAATAAAATCCATTAAAAAATTTAAAATCATGAAATAAATTATATTCATGATATAAAATTTTATATGTCATCGTATATGCCACACAAAAATAATATGTTGTAAATATTGAAAATATCTTCCAGAAATTAATTTGAGATGAGAAATCCCTTACATTAAGTCTTGAATTTCTTCATAAATGTTCAAACATTCTATATAATATGTATATTTTTATTAAGAAACATATTAATAATGATATTATTATATATCATACAATTTATGATTTTATTATGACTTTATATTACCCTTTTAATAGCAATTTCATGTTAATGTTTCATTTCGGTTAGTATCACCTTTATTTTTTGTATATGTTTTTACTTATTAATATTGAAACTCTAACATAAATCATGATATAATTCTTTCTAGAATCTGAAATAGAATTTAAAATCATACATATTATGTATATAATTATTTTTAATAATATATAAAGTATATAAATATATAATTGAATACACAGTTCTTGGAGACGGTAAGTCGTACGTATACACAAACATTATTTCCTTTTTATTATCATATTGGATAAAATAAATTAAATGAAATATATGTATATATATTTATTATAATTATAGTTTCATTATTATTTCTTATATAACCTATAAATTTTCAAAACCCATACTTAAAATATTCCACATAATGTGTGAATGAATCACATCGTGTTAAGGATATGGTATTCTAAATAACAACAAATGAAGTTACCGTATTTACACAAAATTGAAAGCATGAAGGTATGAATTATATAATAATTAATGAACCTTAAATACATCCTAAATATCATATATATCATATGAAAATAGTATTTACATCATAATTATTAACCATGAGTTGTGATAAAGTCGACATAGAGTGCATCATTTCACGAGGTGGTATTCCACTATACATAAGCACGGTGAGTTAGTTACCCATTTGATGGGATATTGTTTAGGTGTAGGTAAAATCTGTAGAATAAAAAAATTCATTATATTTTGGATTAATATATTATTATATAATTATTATAATATTATGGGAGGCAATTCTTGGATATATTATGTTGGGTTTTTTGTGAGCCAATGTGTTTGCGAGGTGTGAATAACTAAGGAGGAGAAGAATCCTTTTATCAGTTGTGAGATGGACACATTCGAAATTCATGAAAATATTTTAGTGAAACACATGATTAATATCTCCAATAAGGATTAAAAAACATCATTATAGCTCCTTATAGTTGTCATCGATGAAATTTTTCAAGATGATAATTTTTAGACAGTTGTAGTGTCATTTCTACACCTTATTTTCTATATTTAGTCCTTAATTAAGATCGATTATTCCTTAATAATAGTAATTAATTTTAATTACATTCAAAAATACTTTTGGTAGAAATATAAGTTGATTTTATTAAATATTTAAAATATTGTTGATTCTAAATATGGAGTCCATTTTTTCATATTTTAATTACAGATGTGAGAGATGTTAATTAAAAATTAATCTCGCAGATGGGATATGACAATGGTGTTTTAAACTCAAAAAGTATAAAAGTATGATTTTTTATATCCAATTTTATAATAAAATTGGTTCTAATTACCAAAATTTTATTAATCTATATAAAATTGATCTAATTGAACAATTAAAAAATAATAATATAATTCAACTATATAAAAAAATTTGATGAAAAAGAAGTTTTGAATGAAAATTTAGGGTTTTTCAATCTTCATCAAAAAATGAAACATATTATAAATATACAAAATATTTACCCAATGTAAAATTTTATATTATTTTTTCAAAAATTGATTTTTTAATTTCTAAATAAAAAATATAAAAGTCTCAAAAATTAGATATAAAATAGTTTTTCCATTAAAAGGTGAAAAATTTTCCTTTTAGAAAAATAATTTTTTATTCAAATAATTGTATTTATTCTTATCATATGCCTATCAAACAAATTTGATGAGTGTAAAAATATTTATAATATATAAATTTTATTAAAATTATTTTTTACTATTTTATTTTGTAATTTATTGAGATAAGACGGTGTTTTTACTTAGAAGAATAAATTATTTAGTAAAGAAATTTCCGTATTTTAAAATATTTCTTACATTAATTTCTAACTAATTGATTATCAAAGGACTAATTTTATATATAAGTGTAAATAATATTTTCTTACATTAGATAATATAATTTTTAACTTATATAAAAATTACTAGGTGGTAACGATAGTAGTATTTTAAAAGCAATACTAATTGCACATTTTAGTTTAGTAAAACTTGTCCCTTCTTGTAATAAAATAAATCGAGTGAAATCAGAATTGTGTATAACATAATAAAAATACAGTATTTTTTGTACAAAAAAATAATATAAGTGTTTTTTATTGAATAATAATAACAAAATTTTATGTATATTGCAATCCAACCATAGTTCTTTCATATGAAAAAACTACATTAAATGTTGCATGAAATGAAAAATATCTAATAGTATAAATTAATTTAAAAATAATATTTCATTAAATCATGGGAGTCACATTCTACTGCATTATAATGAATTTCATCATCAAAATTCATTGTGTTTTTTTAAGGATTAATATTTGAATGTTTTTTCATAGAAACCCACATCATTAAAATTGATATTAAAAATTTTCCTTAAAAAGGGATAGTTGTAACCAAAATGGTTACCCATAGAAACTCATAAATAGGATACCAAATATGAGAATATATTTGGAATGTGATATATGGGAATGGAATATAATTCTAACTATCATGTTATGATGGAAACTGATAGAGAGCATAGTCAAGATAATGCTAATGATCAATAATCCATAATTTAATGATGCATGAAAAAATATCATTGATATCATAAAAAATGGTAATGGGAGAAAAACTTTTTACCTAAAAATCATTCTACTCATGTTGAATGATTTTTAATAAGAAGATATAATCACTTTATTTCATTCAATTTCATATGCTCAATCATACCATTTGGTTGTTCCTTGATCTATTTCATATTAATGTAATGGACTGGACCACTCAGGTCCTTTCCTTTTCTGAAATCTGGTGTTTTAGGGGTTCTAGGAGGCCAAGGTGACATATCATTAACAATTTTCCAAATTCCCAGTTATGTGAATAGTTTTATTGGTGAGGTCGATGTGAACAATTCCATCGATGAGGTCGACGTGAAAACTTCCATCGGTGAGGTCCATGTGAACTGTTCCATCGATGAGGTTGATGTGAATAGTTCCATTGGTGTGGTTGAGGTGAACCGTTCCATCGATGAGGTCGATGTGAATAGTTCAATAAATGTGGTCGATGTGAGTAGTTCCATCATGAAGTAGAGGTGAATAGTTCCATCGGTGAGGTTCATGTGAACAGTTCCATCGGTGAGGTTGATGTGAATAGTTCTATCAGTGAGGTTGAGGTGAACAGTTCCCTCAGTGAGGTCGATGTGAACAGTTCCATCAGTGAGGTCGATGTGAAAAATTCCTTTGGGGAGGTCGATGTGAATAGTACCATCAATGAGTTCGAGGTGAAGAGTTCCATCGGTGAGGTCGATGAGAAGAGTTCCATCAGTGAGGTCGATATGAATAGTTCCATAGGTGAGGTTGATGTGAACAGTTCCATCGGTGAGGTTGTTATGAACAGTTCCAATGGTGAGGTTTCAAAGGCGATGTTTAGGAACAGTGTTTTCCCTTTTCCATATTTCGATTTCATGAACAGTGTTTCCAGAACGGCCAGGTTCCAACAGTGAGGTTTCAATAGTGAGGTTTATGAACAGTCTTTTTCCATTACTAAATTTCAAGTTCATGAATATTGTTTCTAGAATGGTGAGGTTCCAATGGTTAGGTTTCAATGTTGAGGTTCATGAATAGTGTTTTTCCATTTCCAAATTTTGAGTTTGTGAACAGTGTTTTCAGAACAATGAGGTTCCAGTGCTGAGGTTTCAATGGTTAGGTTCATTATCAATGATTTTCCTTTTCCAAATTTTGAGTTCATGAATAGTGTTTCCAGAACTGTGAGGTTCCAATGGTGATATTTCAACTATGAGGTTCATGAATAGTTTTTTTCCTTTTCCAAATTTTGAGTCGTAAACAGTGTTTCCAACTTCCTACAGTTTTACCCCTTTAACACTTCCTTTGATGTAAAATAAATTTAAAGCCTTGTTTTAAGGACTCTAAGCCATATTTAAAGTCCATAACACATATATTAATTTCCCTACGGCTTGGGATGCTTTTACTTGGTCAAACCACATGGTTTAATGCGATCCACTTTTAATGGGAAATCCAGCGTATCTTAAATTACTGCTTCATTAAATATTCTAAACGGATGAGGTGTCTTCCTCCCTAATACTTCTTTCATTTTCTTGGGTGTGTGTTGCTTGATCCTTCCATTCCTTCTCATAGGAGTTGTGCGATAAATATTTCCTCTTTGGATTATTTCTCCTCTATTTTTGATGCAACCAAGCAGTATCGACCAATCTTCGATATAAGGTATGATTTATCATCATTATTTTAGGTTCATTTCCCTCCTTTTCTCCTTCCCATTTTTATGGAACACTATATCCATGTTCCTAATGGGATTTTCTTGGGTGTTGACCGGTGTGGTGGTGTCTCTTTATCCTCGGGTGGATACAGTTGTCACAGGGGGAGGATATCAGAACCCGTTGTGTGGCTCATTCTCGTATAAAGAATTTCAAGAACCATTTGAGGTAGGGGATTCGTTTCTTCTCTTTTCTTTTACATGCAACTATTTAGATAGAATATTTTATCCCTCTGGATAGAAATGGAATTTATATAATAAATATTTGAATCGAATAAATAAATTGATATCAATCATATGTTATTGCATCTTTTTTTCCAAGATAGTGTGATATCTATGCTTTCTTGTTTGGCTTTTCGTTCATGATAGAAATTGCTAAAGAACATAAAGACATAATTAATAGATAATTGTTTGGATAAAGTTAAAGAGGCATATAAATGAATATGGTTCTTCTTGTTGTAATTTGATGTCAGTCAAATTGGTGCAGTAAGCATGTTTAATTATTTTTGATAGCTTACTATTTAGGTTTCCCTAAGTTGAAACATACAAATAATAAATCATTTAATCCAAGATGGATTATAGAACATGTTTTTTGATATAAGATAATTCCTTTTAGGGTTATGAGTCGCCATATTTCTTGTTTAAGGTCCAAGAGACCAATTGGTATGATTTATTTTCCTACTTCTTGTGTTGTGATGTGAGTCTGGATGGCTGTTGTGATATGTGGGGGCAGGCAGGCCTACTGGTTGTGGAATTAGTTGACACCTAGAGTAGAGAGATTCATGGGTTTATGCATGTGGGTGTCGTCGAGGACACCAGGGATGATGAAATGGGATGGATATGAATGTTTGTATTCTTTCTGATTCTTGTTGGTTGTTTATCTTCTTTACATTCCACACTACTCAAGGAAGTTGGTCATGCTTACCTTTATTCAGAAATGGGAGAAGATCTACGGGTTATGAAACGTGCTTTCTGTGTTTATCTTATCAAGGGAGTATGGATCTATGCTCTTGCTATAGGTAGCAATGACTCAATAGGTAGTTCATTTACTCACCGTATTGAGCCCCCTTGTGTTTAGTAGCATATAATGTTTTTTTAGAATGCCTGGGAATATGGGAATGTAATGTTTTAAATAAATTATTGAATAAATTATGTTAACCCATGGTATTGGATTTTGTTGGGGATCAATGTAGAAGTAGTAATTTAAAGAAACAATGAACTATTGGTGTGATTCTAATGAAATATAATGTAGAAATTGCTAATGGTTAATTAATGTTTAATGAATTAATTAACGTAATGTGAAACTGATAAAAAGGGACTGAAGTAATGTAATAAATCTATTTAAATGGTTGTGTGCTTATAGGATACCTAGTCTTAAAAGTGTCATCCAGGAGTCCGAGAGGCATTAGCTGCAGACGAGTCTAAGACTAGGTTATGCCTAGAGTGTGGTTGTGAGCTATAGTATATTCCTTACATTTTGTGTTTCTTTATGCAACCCCAACCTATTAGTTAGGGAAACTGACACCCCGATGATTCTGAGCCTTGGGGTGGGGGGTGTTTTCCCCAACATTCCGGTAGGAGGATGGATGAATGACTACCACATTTATCCCTACTCTCTTATCTTGGTAGTTACGTGTGCTTTTAGGCACAATAGTTAGTTTTCCCCATATATGTGTGTAGAGGGAAGCAATGGATTATGGTTATTAACACACATATATTCTAGATATAGTATCCTATGGACTACAATAGGTGTAACGTGTATAGGCTTTGATGGCTTGAGGAGCCTTACATGGTGTATGGGCTATATTGGCTTGAGGTTTAATACATGACGTATGATATACATTATGCGAGCTATGGTGGCATCCAAAAACTTCCAGGTTACTTTGATTACATGGATGTGGTGGTTTTGTTGCACAAGGTGCATGTTGTGGTGCTTTGCCCAGGTGTCTGCCATAATGCCTTTTTGGAGAGAGATGCTTAGGACATAGGACATTGGGGAAAAGTGGAAAACAAGTAGGGAAGTAGTAGTGAGGTACCCTAGATATTCTTTATCATATTATATACTCTTTTATGTGCTACTGGGTGATAGTAGTCATGGTGAGGCTGGGAATATAGTATACCTGTTTAGGTGATGAGTTATTTTCACTTGTCGTTCACTGTGCTTTAGCATGCTTTCATTACATTTTCACGAGAAGCTCAGGGGAGGATCCTACTGAGTATACAGTTATACTCACCCTATGTATATATAAATTTTTTTTCAGGTCACTTGGAGTAGGTTGGAGATTAGGGTGGGTTCTACTAGCTTGGGGTTACATGAGTTGTTAAGGCATCGTGGTCGCTGCTATTTTTACTTTCCCATGGGTACATCCAATTTCCCCCTTCCAGTTATAGTAGTTTTTCATGAAATTACATAAGTGTACTTGGGTTTTCATTTAAATTTCTGTATGAGTTGGACTTGGTTGTTTTATATCCTATCTATCATTTTCACATGAGTTCTCTTAGAGGGTAATTCCTCCCATTTGTGTGTTTACTATACCCTCGGTGCTAGTCGCCAACCAGGGTCCTACTGGAGGTGGGACTTGGGGGGTCATTATCTCTCTTATCACATTGCTGGCTAGGAGGGGTACACATTTTGGGGAGGGGGTCATGGAAGAGTGGTATCAAAGGTAGGTTGAGGGATATGATGTTGTTTGGTGTTAGTTATATGTGAGGTTTCATGGTTTGGTAGGGAAACAGTGTCATTCATGTTAAGAAAGTAATGTAAACAATATAGATCGGCCGAGACATAGTCATTTAGGCCCCCCTATGATTGGATTCACAAACTATTATATTTAGAATATCTACTGAACATAGTGATACCAGTTTCAGGGTAGAAACCTAGGAAAGGATCACGCATCATTCTTTATTGTGTATGTGTTTGAATGGGTAGACCTTTGGATACGATAACCAAAAAATTATAAAATAAAATAATTAATTATTTAATTTTGCGTCTTCCATATTACTGGTTTTGGAGCTGGAACTATTTTTTATTTTGTAGTTAGGGATCCAAGTCGACATCCTTTTCCGGATCACATAGAAGATGTACTGCAAGCTGTGCCAGAAGATCATTTCCAGGTAGAGGTTGACGAAGAGGACAATTGGAGGGGGACCCTTTGAGAGTTTCAACGCTAGAGTCTACATATGTACATGGGATCCTTTTTTGATGTAGTATTGGAAGACTGGTTGGAGGAGGTCAAGATATGCTTTAGTTCGATCCGTGCTCGGAATGATCATTGGGTGTCCTTGGTTGTGATGATGCTGGGTGGAGTAGTGAGGTAGTGGTGGTTCTTTTTCCTCGGGGATCGTGTGGAGTCAGCAATATCCTGGGAGGAGTTCCAAGACTGGTTTAGAGTCGAGTTTCTTTCTTCAACCACAAAGGTGTCTATTCTCCAAGAGCTTCTAACCTTTCGATAGGGGAGATCTAGTGTGCGAGTGTTTGGAATCTATTTTAGGAACCCTTTAAGATATTCTTCAGACCTATTACCAGATGAGGATGCTAGAGAAAGACATTTCGAAGAGGCTTTACATCCATAGATCTAGTGCTAGCTCACCCCATTTATGCTAAAGACATATTTTGAGGTGCTAGTGAGGGCAGAGTTCGTCAAGAGGACATTGGAAAGAACTGGATCATCATGAGAGGGGAGTCATCATAATTCCCTACAAAGCATAGTTATGGTCTGGGGTTCCCGGTTTTCATGGCAGAAGAGTTTCCAATCGGTTCGGGGTTGGTACCATCCCTCAACATCTCGTTTCTCCGAGGGAGAAAGCTCTCCAGACTATGCCAAGAGTTCAGGTAATTTTTTTATCTTATGGTGGTAGAGTTCATGAGTAGCAAGAGTGCCCGACCATTCAGAGCAGTCATCGTACATTAGGTGTTCTGCTCTAGGTTCCTCCATTGAGGTTGTTCCTGCTGAGGCACCAGCAGCTAGTTGCACAAACTTTAGATTAGCAGAGGTTAGATGGCGAAGGCAGAGGAAAACCCTATGATGCTCCCCGTCCTCAGAGAGCAGAGTGCGGCCGTGGTTGTGGTCATCATTAGGTTCTAAGAGTTTGTGGAGGAGGTTGTGGTCATCTTTATGCTTTAGCGTTGCCAACTACAGGAGATCCATACATCGTTCTAGGTACCCTTTAAATGTTTCCTACCATAGTGTATTCCTTGTTTAATTAAAGAGTGACACACTCCTTCATATAACCTACCTTTGTCCATGCTTTGGGATTGAGTTAGAGAGGCCTCTAGTTCTATTTGAGTTGACTACACCATGTGGAGTTCAAGCTAACTTATTTTAAGTGTGTATAGACTATGAGAATGTGATGGGGAATACCTATCTTTGGGATATTTCCTATGTTTATGAATACAACCATATGATTCAATCCCCATCATGGATTGGTTTTATTTGGTATAGGCTATCATGGATTTCTTCAGGGGGAAACTTGTGTTCTTCGATGCCAATGGAGAGAAAATGGTGTTTGTTAGAGAGAAATACCCATACATAGGTCACAGGAATGCTTCGTCATTATTATTGATGATGGTTGAGTTGATGAAGAGTTATTCAGAGGTTCAATAGTTTTCATTTTCTAGGGTTGTAGAAGAGTACCCAGATGTCTTTCAAGAAGAGGTTGTAGCATTACCCCCTTGATGAGAGATCAAGTATGGGATCGATCTATTACTAGGATAGTGTCCTATCTCTATGTATCCATATAGGATGACCCATTTTAAGATCTGAGAGCTATATATAAAGCATGATGGTCTGTTTTAGTGTTTTTTTGTCTGGCAGAGTGTTTCACTGTGGGGTGCACCAGTTTTGTTTGTGAAGAAGGATGACATCAGTTTGTGATTGTGTGTCAATTATCACCACTTAAACAAAGTGACATTTATTAATCGGTATCCTCTTCCATGGATTGATGAGTTATTCAATAAACTGAAGGGTGCATGTTCGTTCTCAAAGATCTACTTGTGGTCAGAATATCATCTAATGTTCGTAAAGGATGAGTATATCCCAATGACTGTTTTCCATTATCATCATGTACATTATGAGTTCATTGTAATGTCGTTCGGTATGAAAAATTCTACAATTTTGTTCATGGGTTTGATGAATGTTGTGTTACATGTGTTCTTGGACAATTTCGTGGTAGTTTTCATCGATGAAATCCTTGTGTACTCCACGTCCGAGGAGGATCATACAGAGCATCTACACGCCGTTTTGGGAGTTCTTAGTCAACATAAACTATTTGTGAAGATGTCAAAGTGCGAGTTTTGTGCTCGAGAAGTCCATTTATTGGGGCATGTTGTGTCCCATTAGGGAGTTTCTATGGATCCTTTAAAGATAGAATCATTTCTATCTTGAGAATCTCCCATGATAGTGTCAGAGGTGAAAAGTTTCCTGGGTCTCACAGGCTACTAAAGGAGGTTCGTAGTATATTTCTTTCGAGTTGCGACCCCTCTAAAAATTTGAGCAAGAAAAATCAGGCGTTCATATCGACCGATCAGTGTCAGGCAGCTTTCAAGTATCTAAAGAAGAAGTTAGTAAGTTCTCAAGTTATTTGACTTCGATATGAGGGAGTTTAGTTTGATGTTTTTTTCAATTCTTCACATCTGGGTTTAGATTGTGTCCTGATGTAGCAGAGCTTAGCTATTTCTTATGGGTCTTGGAAGTTATGTCGCCATGAACGTAACTATTCCACCCTTGATCTTGAGTTTTCAGTAGTGGTGTTTGCTTGGACGTTGTGGATACATTACATCAATGGAAAGCACATTTTGGTTTTCACCGATCATAAGAGTTTGAGGTATGTTTTCTCCTAGCATGATGTGAACTTATGAAAACATCAGTGGATGGAGTGATTACAAGAATACAACTTAGAAATATCATATACACCGTTTAAGGGGAATTTTGTTGCTGATGCACTGAGTCGAAAGTCACCTAGTGATGTAGTGTGTGAATCTGGTGACTCTTAGAGAGTAATGGAAGAACTTTCATCATTACATATAGATATTAGAGAAGTTTGGGGCAGAGGTTGTCTTTTCTAGAAGATGGTGAAATCATATCGGGTGTAGTAGGTGGAAGAGTCACAGTTGGGGGATCTAGTGGTGGAGGTCTGGGGATACCGAGTTGTTTGTGGAGAATCCCCTAATGGTTGGTCTGACAAAGGTCAACAACGAGTGTTGTATTATGGAAGGATATTTTTCCCTTTGACGATGCACGATATGGTTCTCATAAAGTGTCATAGTTCTCCTTTAGTGGTGTATCATGTAGTGAAAAATATGTATTGATCCTTGAGAGCTAGTTTTGGTGGCCTAGGGTGAAGCATGCAGTTGCGGAGTTTGTGTCTCGATGTTTGGTCTGTCGGAAGGTGAAGGTTGGGCACCATGTTCCTGGTGGTATGCTCCAACTATTATATTTTCATCAGTGGAAGTGGGAGGACATCTCAACAGACATTGTTTCATGTTTACCTTGATATCAGGGATGATATTATGCTATTTCTGTGGTAGTGGATCATTTAACAAAATGATCCCACTTCATAGAAAACAAGGAGTCAAGCTCAGTGGGAGTTTTGTCAAGGCCGTATCTGGAGGAGGTGTTGAGACTTCCTTGAGTCCCAAGGATGATCATTTATGAAAGAGATCCTCATTTTACCTCTAGGGTGTGGAGAGTTCACCAACAAGATTTTGGAACTCGGCTCTGTCATAGCCTTTCTTTTCATCCTCATACGAACAGTCATACAGATCGGACCATCAAGACTCTTGAAGACATGTTACACTCATGTGTCTTGGATTTTTGATGTTCGTGGATGAGGTACTTACCCTTGGTGGAGTTATCATACAAAAATAATTTTCACTCCAACATCGGTATGGTGCAGTTTCAAGCCTTGTATGGTCGGCCTTTCCGTTCTCCATTGTGATGGATAGGGGTCCGAGAGTCAACAATTTTCAGATAAGAACTAGTGAAAAATCGAATAGAGATAGATCAGGTGATTCGTGAGAGGATGAAGACAGCGCATGATCGTCAAAAATCATATGCAGATCAAAGGATGAGACCCTTAGAGTTTGATGTTTGGGATCACATGTTTCTGAAGGTGACTCCCTGTCATGGGCTACAAAGGATTGGTCTTGGGAGTAAGATTTCTCTCCAGTTTGTTGGGCCATTAGAGGTGTTATCTCATGTTGTAATTATGGCATATCGAGTAGCACTTCCCCTGCAGTTGAGCTAGATACACGATTGTTTTCATGTGTCATAGCATCATCGCTATCTTCATGATGACTCTCACATCATCGATTGGGTATAGATCGATGTTGATGATGATGCGACCGTTGAGGAGGGACCTGTGGAGATCCAAGACTGTAAATAGAAGGTGTTGCACAGGCATTATATCACCATGGATCATGTCTTATGGTGACATGGTGGCATGGAGGAGAGTACCTGGGAACGTGAGTCGCATATACGTGCTCAGTACCTAAAGTTTTTTTTTGATGTTTAACTCCTTCCTTGTAACAATGTTCACTTTATGGTTGTAGACCATTCGTGATTATGATATGGATTCATTGGTTGCATCTTATGTCATGATCACTATTAAAGGTATCTCAATTGGTGGTTGTTCTGAATTATTTTCGGTTTCTTTTTTGGTTGGTTTTGAATTCTCAAGGATTAGAAGGTTTTGAGACGTTTCTGGTGTAATGGACAAAACCTCCCATGTCCTTTCTGTTACTAAAATCTTGTGTTTGAGGTGTTCTGGGAGGTCCAGCTGACATATCCCCAACACATTTCCCAAATTTCTAGTAATGGGAACAGTTCCATCAGTGTGGTTGATGTGAACAGTTCCATCAGTGAGGTTGAGGTGAACAGTTCCATCAGTGAGGTCGATATGAATAGTTCCATCGGTGAGGTCAATGTGAACAGTTCCATCAGTGAGGTTAAGGGGAACAGTTCCATCGGTGAGGTCAATGTGGAAAATTCCATTGGTGAGGTCGATGTGAGCAGTTACATTTGTGAGTTTTATGTGAAGAGTTCCATCAGTGAGGTGGAGGTTAACAGTTCCCTCGGTGATGTTGATGTGAACAATTCCATCGGTGAGGTCGATGTGAACAGTTCCATCAGTGAGGTCGAGGCAAAAAGTTCCATCCTCAGGTGTTGACAACTGTGGTGGTGTCTCCGCATCCTCAGGTGGATACAGTTGCCATGGGGGGAGGAGATCTTAAACCTTTGTGTGGTTCATTATTGTATAAAGAACGTCAAGAACCATTTGAGGTAGGAGATTCATTGCTTCAGTTTTCTTTTAATTGAAACTGTATAGTTAGCATATTTTATCCCACTGGATCACAATGTAATTGACATAATAAATATTTGACCTAGATAAATAAATTAATATTGATCATATGTTATTTCCTCTTGTTTTACTAGACATTGTGATAACAATTCTTTCTTTTTTAGCTTTTCGTTCAAGATGGAAATTGATAAAGAATGTAGTGCAAGAATTAATTGAGAATTGGTTGGATAAAGATAAAGATAAATGTAAATGAATCTGGTTCTTCTTGTTGTAATTTGATGTCAATGTGCCGCAAGCATGTTTAATTATTTGTGATAGATTACTGTTTAGTTTTCTTGAAGATGGAAGCTATGAATAGTAAATCGGTTAATCCAAGATGGATTAAAGAACTTATTGATTGAAAAAAGATAATTCCTTATTGGGTATTGAGTTACCCTCTTGTTTGTTTAATGGACAAGATACCAATTGGTATGATGTTTTTTTAACTACTTGTGTTGTAATGTGAGCTAGGATGGCTATTGTGATACGTGGGGGAAATGAGGACTACTGGTTGTGGCAGTAGTTGACAACTAGAGTGGCGATATACATCAATTTATGCATGTGGGTGTTGGGGATGTCACCAAGGTGATGAAATGGGTTGGATGTGAATGTTTTGATTTTTGATGATTATTTTTTGTTGTTTATCTTGTTTACATTACCCACTACTCAAGGAACCAGGTCTTTATTACCCATCTCCCAAATGGGGCGAAGAAGCACAGGGTATGCCACACGATTTCCGTGTTTAGCTTCTTAAGGGAGGATGGGTCTGCGCTCTTACTATAAGCGGCAAAGACTTGACTGGTAGTTCATTTACTCACCGTGTTGATCCCCCTTGTGTTTAGTAGAATATAATTTTTTCTCTAGAATGATTGGGAATATGGGAAAGTAATGCTGTAAATAAATAATTGAATAAATGATGCTAACCCATGGGGTTGGTGTTTTCTAGTGTGAAATGATGATCTTGTAATTTAAAGGAACATTGAACTTTGGGTGTGATTTTAATGAAATATGATGTTGAAATTGTTAATGGTTAATTATTGTTTAAAGATTTAATTAACGTAAAGTGAAACTGATGAAAAGGGAATGAAGTAATGTAATAAATCTCTTTAAATGGTTGTGTGCTTATAGGATACCTAGTCTTTGAACTGGTAGTCGGTAGTACAAGAGGTGTTAGCTACAATAGAGTCTAAGACTAGGTTATGCCCATAGTGTGGTTGTGAGCTATAGTATTTTTTCTACTTTTGGTGTTTATTTAATCAACTCCACCCCGTTAGTTTAGTCAACTGAAATCCTGAGGTTTCTGATCCCTATGGGGTGTTTTCCCCAACATTCTAGTGGGAGGATGGATGGATGACTACCCCCTTTGGCCCTGCCCTCTCCTCATGGTAGTTACATGTGCTGGTAGGTACAATGGTTATTTTTCCCCATATATCAGTTTAGAGGGATGTAATGTATTGTGGTTATTCACGCACATATATTCCAGATATATTTTACTATGGACTACTATAGGAGTATCATGTATAGGCTATGATGGCTTGAGGATCCTTACTCGGTGTATGGGAAATAATGGATTCAGGTTTAATAACCAACATATGATACATGTTATTAGATCTGTGGTGGATCCCAGTAAATACCATGTTACTTTGATTACAGAGACATGGTGGTTTTGTTTCCTGAGGTGCATGTTATGGTGCTTCTCCCAGGTGTGTACGGTCAAGTCTTTCTAGAGAGAGATGGTTGGGACATGCGACATTGGGGTAAAGAGGAAAACCAGTGGGGAAGTAGTAGCGGGGTACACATGATATATTTTATTATATAATATACTCTTCTATGCATTACATGGTGAGAGTTGTCATGGTGAGGCTGGGAACTTAGTACACCTATTTAGGTGACGAGTTAGTTTCACATGTTGTTCATTGTGCTTTATCATGCTTTCATTACATTTTCACAAGAGGATCTGGGGAAGATCCTTCTGATTATACTGTTATACTCACCCTATATATATATAAACTTTTTTTCCCCTCACTTGGAGAATGTTGGAGATCAGGATGGTTACTACTAGCTTGGGGTTGTAGGAGATATTTGGGCTTCTTGGTCACTGCTCTTTTTTACTTTCTCTAGGGGACTTTCATTTTTCCCCATCCAGTTGTAGTTGTTTTTCGGGACATTACATTTGTGTACTTGGGTTTTCATTTATATTTTAGTATGAGTTGGAGTTGGTAGGTGTCTATCTTATCTCTCTCTTTCACAAGTGTTCCCTTAGAGGGTAATTCCTCCTATTTGTGTGTTTATTGTACCCTCGATGTGAGTCATCAGCCCAGGGCCTGCTGGTGGTGGGACTCAGGGCTCATTATCTCTCTTCTCACTTTTCTGGCCAGGAGGGGTACACCTTGTAGGGAGGGGGTCATGACAGAGTAGTATTAAAGGGATATTGATGGATATGATGGAGTTTGGTGTTAGTCACAAAATATGTTGCATAAGATGGTAGGGAAACAATGTAATTCATATTTAGAAAGTGATGTTAACACTGGATACCAGCTTATACATAGGATTTTTGGATCCCATATGATCTGATGCGCAGACCTTTAAGTCTACAATTGCTACTAAAAAAATTGATACTAGTTGCTAGGTACAAACGTTGGAAAGGATCACACATCATTATTACATGTTCCTGTGTTTGAATGGGTTGAACATGGAATAAGATAACATAAACATGAATAAAATAAAACAATTAATTAATTAATGTCGAGTCTTCCATATTCCAGGTTTAAAAGCTCTAACTATGTTTTATTATGCAGGTATGACTCTAGGTCGACAACCTCGTCTGGATCGCATAGAAGATGCCCAATAGGTTGTGCCAGCAGATCGCCATCGGGTAGTGGTTGAAGATGAAGACTCTTGGAGGATGATCCTCTGAGAATTTTAAATCTTGAGTCAAAAGAAGTACGTGGGTTCCATTTTTTATGCATCCATGGAAGACCGGTTTGAGGAGTTTGTGATAGGATACAGCTCGATCCTTTCTCAGAAAGAGAACTGGGTGTCCTTGGTTGCAAAGATTCTATGTGGAGGAGTGAGGAAATAGTGGTTTTTGTTCCTCAGGGATTGTGAGGAGTCATCGATCTCATGGGAGGAGTTCTGAGACAACATTAGAGTCGATTTTCTTTCTTCAACCGCGAAGGCGTCCAGTCACCAGGAACTTCTTAGCCTTTGACAGGGTATCTTCAGTGTGTGAGTGTTTGGAATCCATTTTAGTAAACATTTACAATATGATTCAGACCTGTTGCCAGATGAGGTGGCTAGGGAGAGGAATTTTTAGGAGGCTTTCCATCCAGATATTCAGTGCTAGGTCACCCCATTTATGCTGAAGACATATCTTGAGGTGATGGTGATGTAAGAGGTCATTGAGAGGACATTGGCTAGAACTAGACCATCATTATAGGGGAGTCATCATGATTCCACATGAAGAATATATGGGTTCCGGGGTTTCTGATTATTAGGGCAGAAGAGTTTACGTTCTGCCAGGGGAAGGTCCCAGCCCTCAGCATCTCATATCTCTAGGGGCGGCAGCTCTCAAGTCAATGCTAATGGATCATGTGCGTGTTTTTATTATGGTTTTCTAGGTCATTAGTAGTGAGAGTGTTTGATCTTTCAGAGCTGTCATCATACAATAGGTGTTCCACTCCAGGTTCCTCTTTTGAGGTAGTTCCAGTAGAGGCAACAGCATCAGGTTGCAACAGCATTAGATCAGTAGAGGGTGTATGGGACAGGTAGAGGAAAACCCCATGATGCTCCCCATCCTTAGAGAGCTGAGTATGGCCATGGTGGTGTTCATCATCACAGTTAGATAGGTCGTGGAGGAGGTCATGGTCAAATTTATGATATAGCATTTCTATATCTAGGTGATCCAGATGTTGTTCTAGGTATGCTTTGCTTATATTCTACCATGGTGTATAACTTGTTTGATTCAAGAGTGAAGCACTCTTTCATATCACCTACCCTTTTCCATGATTTGGGACTTGAGGTACAGAGGCTTCCAGTGCTCTTGGTGTTGACTACACCAGTTGGAGGTCGAACTGACCGGTTTGAAGTATGTAGAGACGGTGAACTAGTGCTAGGGAAACACCGCTCTTTGGGAGATTTCCTATGGTTACGAATACAACCATATGATTTCATACTCGACATGGACTGGTTGTATTCAGGTTATGCTATCATTTATTTCTTGAAGAGGCAGGTTGTTTTGATCGATGAAGATGGAGAGACAATGGTGTTCATTGTAGAGTGAGACTCTTGGATGGTTCAGAGGCATGTTTCATCCTTACCATCCGAGATAGATAAAATGATTCGGGGCTCTTCAGAGGTTAAATAGTTGGCATTTCCTAGGGTCATAGAAAAGTACCATGATGACTTTCTAGAAGAGGTTGTAGAATTAATCACTCAACGAGAGATCGAGTTTGGGATCGAGATACAACCAGGAGAGTCTCCTATCTATATTTCCCTATACAAGATGGCCCCTTCTATGTTACGAGTGCTACGTATACAACATTATGGTCTATTATAGTGCAGTTTTTTCTGGCCGAGTTTGTCAACGTGGGGTGCACCAGTTTGGTTCGTGATGAAGGATGATGGCAGTTTGCGATTGCGTGTTGATTATCGTCACTTAAACGAAGTGACAATAAATAATTGTTGTCATATTATTTGGGTTGATTATTTATTCGATCAACTGAAGGGTTCTTGTTGGATCTCTATGA
Source organism: Viscum album (assembly GCA_963277665.1). Classification (NCBI taxonomy): domain Eukaryota; kingdom Viridiplantae; phylum Streptophyta; class Magnoliopsida; order Santalales; family Viscaceae; genus Viscum; species Viscum album. Next base: position 529,487,976 of record OY728120.1, on the reverse strand, counting down.
TCGACCTGTGTTCTGGATACCATCAGATTCATGTGAAGGATGAAGATATCCCGAGGACTGCTTTTTGTTGTCGTCATGGGCGTTATGAGATCATTGTAATGCCGTTCGGCATGACCAATGCTTTATATTTGTTCATATGATTAATGAACGCTATGTTCGATGAGTTACTAGACAAGTTCATGGAAGTTTTCATCGATGAAATCCTTGTGTACTCCACCTCAGAGGAGGTGCATGCAGAGAATCTACATGCAGATTTTGGAGTTCTTCGTCAACATCAGCTATTTGGGAAGTTGCTAAAATGTGAGTTTTGGGATCAATAGGTCCATCTCTTGGGGAATCTTGTGTCCCAACATGGATTAGTTGTGTATCCACTAAATATAGAAGCTATTGTGTATTGGGAATCCCCCAAGACAGTGTCATAGGTGCAATGTGTCCTTGGTCTTGTAGGCTACAATAAGAGGTTCATAGCCGATTTATCTCAAGTTGGGACTCCTCTGACAGATTTGTCTAGGAATAATTATGCGTTCATATGGACTGATTTGTGTCATGCTTCTTTCAAGTATTTAAAGGATAAGTTAGTAAGTGGTCCATTTATTTTCCTTCCTTCTGAGGCAGTACAATTTGATATTTTTTGTGATGCTTTGCATCTGGGTTTAGGTTGTCTTCTGATGAAGCATATATCAGTTGTTCCATATGGGCCTTGGCAGTTTCATCCCCATGAACATAACTATTCCACTCATTATCTTGAGTTAGAATTCATGGTGTTTGCTCTGATTTTTTTTAGAAATTACTTCTTTGGTGAGAGAATTGTGGTTTTCACCAATCATAAGATTGGAGGTATGTTTTCTCCGAACATGAATTTTACTTACGATATCATCGGTGGATGGAGTACTTACAATTATACGACATCGAAATATTGTATACACATAGAATAGGGAATGTTGTAGCGGATGCGCTGAGTCGGAAGTCACGTAGTGATGCAGTGTGTGAATCCAGTGACTTCTGGAGAGTAATTAATGAATTGTCAGCATTATATATTAATATGGGAGATGTTGGGGGTAGAGGTTGTCTTTTTCAGATGACGATGCAATCATCTGTGGTGCAGCAGGTGGATGAGTCCTAGTTGGGGGATCTAGAGGTGGAGGTATGGAGAGACCAAGTTGTTTGTGGTGAATCCTCTGATGGTTGGTCTGAGGATGAACAACACTGATGGTTATATCGTTGAAGGATATTTGTTCCTTTGACAATGCGTCAGACTGTACTCATATAGTTCCATAGTTCTCCTTTAGTGGTGCATCCTAGCATGACAAAGATGTACTGAGCCTTGAGGATCCAGTTTCGCTGGCCTGGGCTAAATCGTATCGTTTCAGAGTTTGTGTCTCGATGTTTGTTCTGCCAGAAGGTGATGTCTGAACACCGTGTTCCTGGTGGGTTTCTCCAACATTTATATGTTCCTTAGTGGAAGTGGGAGGACATCTCAGTGGACTTTGTTATAGGTTTACCTAGAGATCAGGTAGGATATGATGCTATTTGGTTGCTAGTGGACAATTTAATAAAATTATCCCACTTTATAGCAATCAAGGAGTCAAGATCAGTGGATGCTTTGTCAAGGCAGTATCTAGAGGAGGTGGTTAGACTTCATGGAGTCCCAAGGATTATCATTTCAGATCGAGATTATCATTTTACAAATAGGATGTGGAGAGGTCTCAAGAATGATTTTGGTTCTCAGTTATGCCATAACATTACTTTTCATCTTCAGATGGATGGTCAGACATAGTATACAATCCCAACTCTTGAAGACATGTTACGCTCTTGTGTCCATGATTTTTTAGATTCGAGGATGAAGCACTTACCCATGGTGGAGTTCTATTACAACAATTGTTTTCACTCCACCATCGGTATGTAACCATTTGATGCCTTATAGGGCCGACCTTTCAGTTCTCCATTGTGCTAGACTAGGGTCGGAGAGTCATCAATTCATGGATGGGAATTGGTGCATAATAAAATAGATATGGTTTAGGCGAATCATGTGATGATGAATACATCGTCAGATCATCTGAAATAATATGCATACAAAAGTAGAAGACCCTTAGAGTTTGATGTTGGGGATCACATGTTTCTGAAGGTGACTCCCCGTCGTGGGAAACAAAGGATTGGTTGTGGGTGAAATACTTTTCCCCCGGTTATTTGGGCCTTTAAGGGTGTAAGATCATGTTGGAGTTGTGTCACATCGAGTAGCACTTCCCCCGCAGATGATCCGGATACACGATGTTTTTCATGTGGCATAGCTTCGTCATTATATTCATGATGACTCTCACATCATCAATAATGGATATATTGATGTTTATGAGGATGCAACCTTTTAGGAGTGACCTGTAGAGATCCAAGACCGCAAAGAGAAGGTGTTGTGCGGGCCTTCTATCTCCTTGGTTCGTGTCTTGTGCCGTCACGGTGGCATAAAGGAGAGTACCTGGGAACGTGAGTTGTAGATACATGCTCAGTACCCAAATTTGTTTGATGTTTCACTCTTTTTATGTAACTATGTTCTCTTTGTGGTTGTATTCCATTCGTGCTTATGAGATGGATTTACTTGGTTTCTTCTTGTGGAATTCTCTCTTTTGAGAGGTATCTCTATGGGTGGTTGTTTAGAATTCTTTTATGTTTCCTTTTAGGTTGGTTTGGAATTCTCAAGGATGAGAATATTTTGAGAGGTATCTGATTTAATAGCCCGGACCTCTAAGGTCCTTTCCTTTATTGAAATCTGCTGTTTGAGGTGCTCTGAGAGGTGAAGGTGACATATCCCCCACACTTTTCAAAATTTCCAATTATGTGAATAATTTAATCGATGAGGTTGACGCGAACAGTTCCATCAGTGAGGTCGGTGTGAAAAGTTCCATCGGTGAGGTTGATGTGAACCGTTCCATCTGGGAGGTCGATGTGAACAGTTCCATCAGTGTGGTTGAGGTGAACACTTACATCGGTGTGGTTGAGGTGAACACTTCCATTGTTGAGGTTGATGTTAAAATTTCCATCGATGCGGTCGATGTGAAGAGTTCCATCGGTGAAGTCGAAGTTAACAATTCCATCGGTGAGGTCGATGTGAAGAGTTCCATCGGTGAGGTCTATGTGAATGGTTCAATCAGTGAGGTCGAGGTGAATGGTTCCATCGGTGAGTACGTAGTGAACGGTTCCATCGGTGAGGTCGATGTGAACAGTTCTATCGGTGAGGTCGCCGTGAACTGTTCCATCGATGAGGTCGAGGTGAATAGTTCCATTAGTGAGTTCTATGTGAACAATTCCCACGGCGTGGTTTCAATGGTGAGGTTCGTAAATAGTTTTTTTCCTTTTCCAAATTTTGAGTTCATTAATAGTGTTTCTAGAATGTCGAGGTTCCAATAGTGAGGTTTCAATGGTGAGGTTCATGAACAGTTTTTTTCCTTTGCAAAATTTCGAGTTCATGAACAGTATTTCCAGAACGGTGAGGATCCAACAGTGAGGTTCTGACGGTGAGGTTTCAAGGGTGAGGTTTATGAACAATTTTTTCTGTTTCTAAATTTTTATTTCATGAATAGTGTTTCTAGAATAGTGAGGCTCCAATGGTGAGGTTCATGAACAATGTTTTTCCTTTTCCAAATTTTGAGTTCGTGAATAGTGCTTCTAGAATAGCAAGGTTTCAACAGTGAGGTTCATGAACATTGTTTTTTTTTCATTTTCCAAATTTCGAGTTCATGAAAATTGTTTCCAATATTCTATAGTTCTCCCCTTTAACATTTCCTTTAACATAAAATAAATTTAAAGTATCATTTTAAGGACACTTAGGCCGATTAAAAGGCTATAAATCCAATATTAATTTCACTAGGGATCGTGAGGCTTTTACATGGTCAAACCACTTGGTTTAATGAGATCATATTTTAATGGAAAATCCAACATATCATAAACCACTGCTCTGTTAAATCTTTTAAATGCATAAGGTATCTTCCGGCCTAATACTTTCTCTTTGTTCTCGAGTGTGAGATGCTCAAACCTTCCATTTCTTCCCATAGGAGTTGTGCGATGAAGCATCCGTCTGTGGATTATTTCTCCTCTATTTTTTATTCAACCAAGAAGTATCGATCAATATTCGATATAAGGTATGATTTATCATCATTCTTTCATGTTAATCTTCTTCTATTTCTCTTTTCCATATTTATGTAATGTTATCTCCATGTTCCTAATGGGTTTTTTCTTGGGTGTTGAATGATGTGGTGGTGTCTCTACATCCTATGGTGGATACAGTTGTCACAGGGGGAGAAGATAGTAACCCATTATGTGGACCATTATCGTATAAAGAACATCAAGAACCATTTGAGGCTGGGGATTAATTGTTTCTCTTTTATTTTACATGCAACTGTATAGTTAGCCTGTTTTATCCCACTAGATCCCAATGGAATTGACATATAAATACTTGAACTGGATAAATAAATTTATATAGATCATATGTTATTTCCTATTTTCTTTCTAGATAGTGTGATATATATGCTTGCTTTTTTATCTATTCGTTCATGACGGAAATTGGTAAAGAATGTAATTCCAGTATTAATTGATAATTATTTGGCTAAAGATAAACGGTTTGAAAATTAATATGGTTCTTCTTGTAGTAATTTTATGTTAATACAATTGGTGCTGTAAGAATGTCTAATTATTTGTGATAGCTTACTATTTAGGTTTCTCGGTGATGGAACCTATGAATAATAAATTGGTTAATCGAAGATGGATTAAAGAACTAGTTGTTTGATAAAAGATAATTCCTTGTAGGGTTCTGAGTTACCCTCTTGCTTGTTTAAGGGCCAAGATCCCAATTGGTATGATGTTTTTTTCTTTCTTATTGTGTTGTGATGTGATCCTGGATGAATGTCATGATATGTGGGGGTTGGGAGGCCTACTAATTTTGGTAGCAGTTGATGCCTAGAGTGGTGTGATGCATTAGTTTATGCTTGTGGGTGTCAGGGAGGACACCTATGATGATGATATGGGTTTGATGTGAATGTTTGTATTCTTGATGATTCTTGTTGGCTTTTTATCTGATTTACTTTCCCCACTACTCAGGGAAACAATTATTTCTTACCCTTCTTCCAAAATGGGCGAAGACACATGGGGTATACCACATGATTTCTGTGTTTAGCTTCTCAAGGGAGGATGGGTCTATGCTCTTGCTATAGGCGGAAAAGACTCGATGGGTAGTTCATCTACTCATCATGTTGAGACCCGTTGTGTTTAGTAGCATATAAAGTTTTTTATAGAATGATGGGAATATGGGAATGTAATGCTATAAATAAATAATTTAGTAAATGATGTTATCCCATGGGATTGGAGTTTGCAGGGGCACAATGCAGAAGTTGTAATTTAAAGGAATTGTGAACTTTGGGTGTGATGCTAATGATGTATAATGTGGAAAATGTTAATGGTTAATTAATGTTTAAATAATTAATTAATTTAAAGTGAAACAGATAAAAATGTAATGAAGTGATGTAATAATACTCTTTAAATGGTTGTGTTCTTATAGGATACATACTGTTAAAAGTGTCAGCCAAGAGTTCGAGAGGTGTTAGCAGTAGTTGAGTCTAAGACTAGGTTATGCCCATAGTATGGTTGTGAGCTATATGATATTCTATACTTTTTGTGTTTCTATATGATACTACACCCATTCAGTTTGGTCAACTAACACCCTGGGTATTCTAAGCCCTGTGGGGTGTTTTCCGCAATATTCTGGGGGGAGGATGAATGGTTGACTACCCCCTTTGGCCCCGCTCTCTTCTCTTGGTAGTTACTTGTTCTGGTACGAACAATGGTTATTTTTACTAATATATGTGTGTAGAGGGCTATAATTGAATGTGGTTATTCATATACATATATCCCGGATATAGTTTTCTATGGAAAACTATAGGTGTAACATGTATATGGTATGATGGCTTAAGGATTCTTACTTTGTGTATATGCTATAATGGCTTAAGGTTTAACACATAATGTATGATACATGTTATGCAAGTTGTGTTTGCTCCCAAAAACTACTCGGTTACTTCTCTAACGTGGTTGTGGTGGTTTTTTTGCACAGGGTTCTTGTTGTGGTGCAATGCCCAAGTGTCTGCAGGCAAGCCTTTTTGGAGAGAGATTCTTAGGATGTGAGATGTTGGGGAAAAGTGTAAAACCAATGGGGAAGTATTATCGGGTACCATTTATATTCTTTATTATATTATATACTCGTGTATGCGCTACTTGGGGAGAGTAGTCATGGTGAGGCTGGGATCTTAGTATACTTTTTTAGGTGATGAGTTAGTTTCAACTTATTTTTTTCTGTGCTTTAGCATGCTTTCATTACATTTTCATGAGAGGCACTGGGGAGGATCCTACTAAGTATACTATTATACTCAGCCAATGTATGTATAAAATGTTTTTTATGTCACTTGGAGAAGGTAGGAGATAAGGCTGGTCACTACTAGCTTGGGGTTGCATGATCTCTTCATGCTTCGTCGTCGCTATTGTTTTTAATTTCCCTTGGGTACTTGATGATTTCCCCTTCCAGTAATAGTAGTTTGGCATGACATTACATATGTGTAATTGAGTTTTCTTTCATATTTCATTATGAGTAGGATTTGGTTGGTGTCTATCTAATATCTCTCTTTCGCATGTGTTATCTTAGAGGGTAATGCCTCTCATTTGTGTGTTTATTATACCCTCAGTGCTAGTCTCTAACCTGAGGCCTACTGGAGGCAGGACTCAGAGGTCATTATCTCTCTTCTCACATTATCGGCCAAGAGGGGGAGACCTTCTGAGGAGGTGGTCGTGACAATTAATCTCTTTCTATAGGAATTGAAGTTGAATTTTTCCTTCGTGAAGTACTATGATTTTATGAGATCTATAAATAGAATGACAATTAAATCAATACATATTAACTAATCATCCAGGAAAAATGTTTAGCAAGAGTTATACAATATTTACAAATCATCATATGGAGAAATAATACCTTAATATCTAAAACTGCATCTAAAATTTTATATAAAATATTCCCAAAATATTAAAGCTTAAATTCTTACAAAATATAATTCACACATTATTCAAAAATTGTCTCTTATCTTATACAAAAAACACTTCCATTGTAAACGTGGGTATATCACTGAACCGATAAAATATAAAATGTGATTTTATTATTTAAGATTCCATGAAGTGGTATATAAACACATAAACCATAAATAAAGGATGAAAAATAAGATTTTAATTCAGATTATTAATACAAAATAAAACATTAAATTACACAACTATGGAGGGGATAATAAGTGTTTTAAAATTGTCATGATTTATTTCATCCATTTTGATTGCATAAGATATTCCATTATCTCTCATCTTAACGTATTTTTGATGTTTACCATAATCATTAATCTTTTTTTTATTATCATTATAGCATAATGATCATACAAATTTCATTTAAAAACATAAATGTGGGAAATTAACTCTTTGCATAGTACTCATAATTATCATTACCTCAGTTTTCTGTCACTTTATGACCATTCATTCCACTCATAAAACATTTATTAGTCCTTAAAAGATAATTTCCTCTATATTCCCTTCCACATATTGAGTATAATGTAATCCTAATCTACTTTTCTGTATATTTTGTAGAGTTTAACATGAATTCAGTCCTTGTTTTCACATTATAACAATGAGATTGGTGGGATACATTCATCTCAAATTTAGTAAGAATAATATGAGTATTGTAAATAATGATATATAAGTTCTCAAACCCTCCCCAATCTATGGGGTTCATTTTATCTTTTTTAATTATATTCATGATAAATTTACACTAGTAATTTACTTCACCATCCAACTGATATGTTCCCAAAACGAGTTTTTCAATTTTTTGAACAATGAATTTTGAAAAATATTTTTTCATGGTTACATATCCATTTTTTATCACTTATTGGATTGTTCATTCCACTAGAATTTTGTTGGAATTTCTTTAATAAGGATTCTAGAAATCATTGATCACTACTTTGGTAATTTGGATACATAACATGATTAATGGATGGATAAGTATATGTGTTAAAAATAAAGAGGTTTTAACTCCATAATCCATAACATTCTATTTCTAAGGAGGTCCATTATTTCATTTTTTATTACATTCCATGTTAACAAAGTCTCATTGGTGTCCAGCCACAGACCTAAAACTATCAGCATAGTGCGGGAAAAACATATCATAGATAAGAAACCAAAAAACCATGAAAAATTACTTATAGGATGTCTTAATAATGAAACAAACATTAAAATTGGTGACTCCATAGGCCTATCCAATGTGATATCTACAGAAATATACAAAGAAATATCCCTAGTAATCTCACTAATGTTTATCTACCTTGTTTCAAAAGGTTAAATAACTCATTCCTTTGATACCTACTATTGCAACCTACTGTTAACATACATGGATGTTACATCATTTTAGATGAATATTCATCACATTACAAAATACATGATCATGTTTTGTAATAGTTTAGTGTCTTTTAGAACCATGAAGAATAATATTATAACTTGGTAAAATATCTTCAACATCACCCTTAATGATCATACCCTTTAGTACTCATACTTAAAACCTTTCTTGATAACCATTGGAATGGAAACATATGAATTGATTGATCTCAGAAGCATAATGCGTGAAAAAGGGATATATGGAACAATAATATGAGATTAATGGTATGAGAACATTGTCACAACAATAATTGATCATACCCATCATATTAAAGATCATAATAAAGAGTCCTGGAATAAATATTGGTAGTTTATAAGACATTAATCATACATGAATCAAGAGAATAACCCATGAGATAATAATAATATAATAAGACATGGAAGTGTTGCATATACATAATCATAGAAAATAATGTATCAAGGCATCCTACAAATACCTTCATAACATGTTGGACACGGTATAATAACTCATTTACCATCCTTAGGGTTTGGCTGACCCCCCATGTAACCTCTTATTCTATTATTGGGATTCCCTCCCATTTGATCTCCTATTTTGGTTTTGGATGAACTCCCATGTAACCTCTTGTTTTGGGTATTGTATTGCCTCATTCATAGCCTTCTATTTTAGGCATGAGATATATTCCCATGATCCCTTTTTCATCGGGCTTCGGATGCCCACCTGTATACCCTATGGTTTCGGGATTGGGATTATGTCTCATGCACCCTATTATTTTGGGATTTGCATGTCCTCCCATTTACCCTATTATTTCAGTCTTGGTTGGCCCTCCCATCTACCCTATTTTTTCCAGATTATTATTCCCTCTCGTGTACCCTCTTGTTTTGGTCTCGGAATGACCTTTAGAATGCCATTTGGGATTTATAAAACATTTATCATTACCCAATACATTATAGGTAGTTATAGGTTCCACACATTTTATAGTGAAATCATACATTCATGTTCTAGTATATAATAAAAAATTTCATCATATAATTACCTATCAAATGAGATTGGTTTTTCAATCATAATAGAATAACCACAAAAATTAAAAGGGTATCATAAACATTTCATCATATCAAAACATATGGAAAAGAGATAGGCTTCATAATCATTTATTAAAACAATAACCCATGAAAATAATGGGTTTTGAAAAACATATAACCAAAGTATGAGAAAAATTTCCCTTAAAGAAAATTCAATTTTTGAACACAAACCATTGAATTAAATAATATGAATGGTGTCCTTGGATTGTATCCCTAGTAAATTATTTACTATTTCAATGGATTCCATCTAAGAAATAGAAGGATTTAGAATGATTGAATGTAATCTTTCATAAGTAAAATAGACATTCATTGAAACCCCCTACCATATTTTTTTCAGAAATCATTTCATTATATTAGAATATTTAAAATTACATTTAAAATATTTATTTAGGAAAAAAAAATTTCTTTGAAAATATTTTTTAAAAAAATAAACATTTTTAAATTATTTTCACTGAAAATATATTTCAAGACATATAAAGGAATATTTAAAAACTATTTTAATATCCATTTTAGATATATAACCCATTTTTAATCATTTTCCATAAAAAATGTGAAAACATTCTTTGAGAATATAGTCTTTTAATAAAAAAAATTTCAGACTGTAAAGAGAAATAATTTTGGGTTTTCTAAAAAACATTTTTTAATCATTGTACATATTGAAAAGTGATAAGAAGATACCATTACATGATGATAACATGAATAACCAAATTAAGAGATCAATCTTGAGTGTTCTTATCATATTTCTATTAAGGTATGTACTGCTTACGTTTCAGTTTATGTTATTCCTTTTGGTCAATTATGTTTTTTCCCATGTCCTTAAGAATGTTTAGGGGTGTTATGGGGGTTCAGGACATGAAAGAGGGGAAAAGGTGGTGTTTCGAGAAGTCTATATAGTTTGCGCACAGTTTGGAAAACTATATGATGGGAGACCATTTAGGCAGTGGAAATCTGCACGGTTCACACATGGTCTGGAAAATCGTGAAAGAGGAAGGGTGTGTAGGTAGTAGCCTCTGAATGGTTTTCCAACGGTTTGGAGAACCGTGTGGCCTATAAGTTCTAAAAAACCAAAATTCCATAATTTTATTTCTTATAACACTCGGTATTTTCCTTATTTCTTCCTCCTCTAGCCCTAGTGATGCCCCCAAAATCTCTAAGATATTCAAAGGATCAATCACCCACATCTTAGGGCCATTTGAAGCACCGTTGGTTGCATATTGATGATCTAGGTAAGGCTAATCTCCCACTTTCTTTTATTTTTTGTTTAGGGTTTCTTTTTCTTCCCAATATTCATCCAAATCTCTAATACCCTTCATCTTTGGGGAGGTTTAAGGTAATTCTTCAAGTTTTGTTTGAATCGATATCTAAGGATTTGATTGATAGGGCGTTCGCCAATGGATTCAAGTTAGGTGGTCTATAAGCTACATGCCTTAGGTTTTTTGTAGATTTTTTCATGTAGGGTTTTTACTCTTTCCCTATTTTGATGAGTTCTTGGTGCCTTTAACATGATTTGATGTTTTGGGTGTCTAAATGGTTAATTTAACCCCTCTTGAACCCCATGGGATGTAAGGAGGATTACTTGAACAAATTAGGCCCACCCATGGTGTGTACCGATATTCTCCAGACATAGAGTTTAGCTAAGTAAGTGAAAGGTCGTTGTTCAAGTACATAGATCCCATGATGAATATGTTAACATGATTTAATGATGTGTAATTGGTGTTTATTAATACACATAGGTTGGTTTATGGCCTATGAGTTTGTTTTGTTGGAATGAAAAAGGGTTAAATGGATTAATGGAAAAAAGCTAGGGGCTTAGCTTATACAAGAATGTGCTTAGGGAGATATGAAGGAGAAATGGGAATGGAGATAAAGGTGTTAATTAATAGGAATGCTGAATGTGTTAATGGGATGAGTAAAAGTGTTAATTTCCCATTTAATAATATTGTTGTGATGTTGTAAATGATATTGTCTAAGCTTTTTGTGATATGGTTAAATGTGGTAAATGATAAAAAATAACATGCACGTGGTTTGGTTGAGTGGGGTGTTGAATTGTGGTTCTGTGCCCATGGGATGAGTTGGACCAAGGTTCTATATCCTCCCCTAAATGCACGGGTTTGAGTTGGGGATGAAGTTTTATTCCCCTAACAGATACATTCCACCTGGGCTGAGGCATCGATGTGAGTATTATGAGGCTTCTACAATGTGATGCCTAGTGAGATAGGGCTTGATTTTATTCCTATAATCAAAAGAATATTGAATGTTCATAATCCATTAAACACATGAAAGGGTTAGATTAAATCATGAAATGATTATGTAGTGATCCCAAGCTCAATGGTAATATAGTTTAAGGAAGATAGTATAGAATGGATTGTTGAACTGTTTACCTTCATTTTTCCATTATTATCATTTTCCTGCACTGTCTACTTTGTTGGATATTTTGTAGAAACTATTAGTGGTAGCCTAATAAGTTATACTGACACCCTACTCAGGAAACCATTGGGTACCCAAGAATATTTCATGCTTGAATGATAAGAGAAGGTCAAGGGCCCTATTCTAGGGAGTTGAGTTAGACATGGGGCACGTATGGGTGAGGGTCCAGACATGGAGTATGGACCATTTTTGGGATTCTATTATTTTCATTATTTTGGGGTTTTTTCACTTGACACTGTAGCATGGAATGACATTTTTAATATTGTAAATGGTTGTAACTATTCATGGGAATTGGTTATTTATGTATTTCATTTACAATTTCCTATTATTTTCATTATTTAAATTATATTATTTTGTTGATTACTCTGGTAATGAGTATATAGTCTACCCACATGACCTATTAAACCCTAGCTGCTGGTTGAAAACCTCTGGCATATAGGGAGGCGCATTTGAGGTCATGTGGAAACCTAGATCGGGGCACCAGATTAGTGGATCATGGGTCGTGATCGTTACAAAGTGGTATCAAAGGAGTTATTTTATATTTCTTACTATTTGGGAATGGTAGGAAACAGATTTGGAATGTTTCAAGCCTTGGTAATGAGATCATTAATTGGAGTTTCTTACCCATGTGCGGGGGAAACCCATGTAACCCCAAGAGGTGATTATTATTCTTATTATGTATTTTAATAATTGATGTTATTTCACCATCATGGATGCACTTGTTGTTTGATTTGATCTTTTTGCGATATTTTTCATGTGGATGGAATGGTATGTGGTTGTGCATTCATGAAACATTCTATGCACCTATGTAGGTATGTGACTTGCATCATCATAGGCACACAAACGAGATGGTTGTCCATAATATAAAGTTTATGATTAAAATTCATTCTAAAATGTAATTAAAAATTGATCATAATAATATGTTATGAATGGGTATGAAGGGAAGTGAAATTGTTAAATTTTAATTAAAAAATGGTTGTTGATAAATAAGTAAAGGTGGTTTATTAGGTGAAAAGAGTTAATAGGGTTGTTAAAATGGTTTTGAATGGGATTAAGAGAATATACACATAACTATGTGGATTAGATACTCCTGTCAACCCTGGTCTTATAAGAGATGGCCAAGGGTTGTTATCCATTTGTGTCTGGGCTTGTTCGGGAAGTGAATGAAAATTGGGTTGGTCGAGAGTGATGAGCCTACCTATATATTTTCCTTTCGTAAAATTGTTATGGTTTCATTCTAAAGCTTCTGTTTTTCATTATAGAGAAATGAAACCTCGAAGACGTGCACCAGTTGGGAGAGTTGAGGGCTTTTCCGAGAATGCTCTTCCTGTAGTGGAGTAAGAGAACATGGTGAAATAAGGAGATAATGAAAGGAAGTTCCACGAGAACTTTACTCATTTTGTGTAGATGATGGAGTGAGTCCCAGGGCAGGTTGCACCATGTATGATTGAGCTGTCAAGAGAGTATTAGATGTAACACCCTTAAACATTTACCAGAGAGGGTGGCCCAAAAGTAGTACAGTTTTGGATAGAGTCCATCCCGAAAATTCTTGACCATCTAGAGACTCTTCTCGAGAATTTAGTCGTGTTAGCAGCCTATATGTTGAGAGGTCAAGAATATAGTTTGTGGGACATCATGGTCTAAATGGAAAATGCTGAGGGAATTATATGGAAGGATTTATAGGAGACATTCCTTGAGAACATCTTCCAGGAAACCTTGAGGCAAGATAAGGTTGTAGATTTTATCAGGTTGACTCAGGGGATAATGTTAGTGATGATATATGCTAGTCATATCATAGATTGGAGATGCTTCGTTTCAGTGTTGATGGGGGATGAGGCTGCTGTGGGGAAATTCTTCTCGGACGGGATGAGACATGAGGTCAGATCTTAGGTGAATATATTTAATTTGAAATGGTTCCCTGATGTGGTGGATCAATCCCTTATCTCAAAGGGGAACATGAAGGGAGTTTTGTGTAGTGAACTTGTGGCACTAGCTGGGTGATCAATTGTTGTGGCTTCAGATATTAGGAAGAACCGCTTTGGAAACATTCAGTAGGTTGGAATCCCAAAAAGAAGTCAGAAGAGGGGGTCTGCTACTCAGGGGGGTAACCAGGTCTTATGTTATTAGTGTGGTAGGTCGGGGGACAAGCGTGACCAGTGTCCCCACCCATGAGTTGAGTTCCAAGCATGTGGTAGGTTTGGCCATGTGCAGAGGTTCTGTAGGAACCCGCATTAGTCATTGAATGATGTTGGTTAAAGGTATATGCTGAGATATCAAGTAGGCAGTTGGAGCTCCATGTGTCGTACTAGCAGAGATAGTGGACATGGAACTCAAGGGTGAGATCATCATTACCAATAGAGCAGAGCTCTACAAGACACTCAGGTTAGATCCCATGGTAAAAGGGAAGGTCATCTCAATGTAGTTCAGGCTATCCCTAAGGGTGGTGGGGCAGTCTTGTCTATTATTCGAGGTATGATTCTTGTTGCTTCAACATTTTCTAGTGCATTATTTGATACAGGTGATACGCATTCCTTTATTTCTTTCATGTTCGTAGTTGTCTTGGAAATAACCATGGAGACTACATGTGGGGTAATGTTGATTAATAATCTGCTAAGGGTACGAGTTGAGGACATTTGGAAATGTAAAGGTTGTTCTCTTTAGATTGGTGGGTATCGTTACTTGTGGGATCTATTTTTCCAAGAAATTCCAGGCTTCGACATAATCTTGGGAATGGACCGGTTGGTGTTATATTAAGATCATATTGACTTCTACTGATGTCAGGCAATGTTCACATCCCTCAATGGGGGTAGTAATGTCCTTCATAGTGACTGGGATACTCAAGTGGGTCGTGCAGGGCCGCTAAACCAATAGTTGGGTGAATTCACAGACCAAGTGGCATGCCATGGGTTATATGATGGGGATAAATAACATCCAATCATCCCTCCTATTGTGGAATCATTTTAGGATGTGTTTCCATTTTGATTATCATGGTTACCACCGGAGGGTGATGTTGAGTTCATGATCGAATTGATTCCAGAAGTGGACCTAGTATCCTTTCCACCCTATCGAATGGCACGAGCGGAGCTCCATGAATTGAAGGTTTAGTTGGAGGAATTGGAGAGTAAGGGGTTTATACATCCTAGTAGTTCACCTTGGGGATCTCTGGTGTTGTTTTATAAGAAGGTTGACTGATCACTGAGGCTATGTGTTAAGTATAGGTAGTTGAACCAGATGCCACTTAAGAACCAATACCCTCTTCCTAGAATCTATGACCAGTTTAATTAGCTCATAGGTTCCTCAATGTTTACTAAGATCGTTATGAGATCAGGATACCATCATTTGTGGGTGAGATCTTCTTACATACCCCAAAAAACTTTTCGAAGTAGGTACAATATTTTTTATTTTCTGGTAATGCAATTTTTTCAACCAATGCATAATCTGTGTTTGTGGCCCTAATGAATGGGATATTCCGTCCATATGTGGATCAGTTTGTAGTAGTCTTCATTGATGACATCTTTGTGTACTCCATAACTAATGATGATAATTCCAAGCATCTTGGAACGACCTTGAGTACACTAAGAGAGAATATGATTTACTCCAAGCTATCAAAATGACAGTTATGGATTAATGTGGCACCCTTTCAGGGACACATAGTTTCTGAGTCAGGTGTGTTAGTGGATCTGGAATAGGTTCTTGCAGTCGTAATTTGGGAGCATCCCAAGAACATCTCTGATATTCAGTTTTTTCATGTTTTTTCCGGTTATTACCGAAGGTTTATTAGTGATTTTTATCATTTATAAGTGCCACTAACAATCCTAATCCAGAAGGGGGTTATGTATGATTCGATAGAGGCTTGTGCGAATTATTTTTTAAGAGATGAAAAAGAAGTTGACTACCAGACCGATTTTGATCTTACCCGAGCCAGGGAAGAAGTATACCTTGTTTTGTAATTCATCTAGTGTTGGACTTGGTGTAGTGTTGGTGAAGAATTATCAGGTTTTGAATTATGGGTCAACACAAATGAGGCCAAATGAAAGGAACTACCATACTGAAGACCTAAAGTGAGCTATTTTTGTTCATTCCTTAAATTTTTGGAGGCATTACTTGTTGTGAGATCACTTTACAGTGTTCACCAACCCCAAAAGACTGAAGTTCATATTCACTTAGAAGGATATAAATATTAGACAACGATGGTTGGTCGAGTACTGGTAGTCTTTTGATTTCGGGTTGGTGTACACACAAGGGAGAGGGAATATATTCGTGGATTCTATGGGCTAGAAGACTTAGATTCAAGTAGTTTTGGAATCCTGTTCAGAGTGGATGATAATGGACTTGTTTGCAGAGATTCATTTGGAGGTATATGATGGGCACATGCTGATGACCCTTGAATCCATAGATTTTGAATCTATACATCTAAGTCAATTTAAAGAGAGTAAGTTGGTGGATCCAGAGTGTTTGGCTTTGAAGGAAAGTCTTAAAGTTGTGGAGTCACCTTCTGGTTTGAATTTTGAAGCGGATGGAGTTGCATATATTCATGGTCATGTTGTGGTCGCAGTAGATGTAGATGACAAGTGGATTCATGAGTTCCATGTGTCAAAGTGGGTACTACTTCTTGGGAAGATGAATATGTACCATAATCGTCATAGATAGTTTTTGTGGCTACGAATGAAGAAAAAATATGACAGTTTTGTGGTGTGATGCCCTACCTGCCAGCAGGTGAAGGCGAAGCACCATCGTCCAAGTGAGTTGTTGTAGTAATTACCTTTTACAAAGTAGAAGTGTAATGATGTCACGATGGACTTCGTGGTTTGACTTCCAAGGACGCCTGAGATGAATAATGAGATTTGGGTGGTGGTTGATCGGCTGACCAAAGTGGACCATTTATTATAGATTCAGGAGACCTATAAAGTCGAATAGTTGGGGGAATTGTATGTTCTAGAAATAGTATGATTTCATGGTGTGTTGAGGACTATATTTTTTGATCATGATCCACATTTCACATCGCACTTCTAGAAGGGACTACAGAAGGCACTTGGTACCCATATGTTTTTTAGTACAACTTACCACCCACAAACAGATGAGCAATTAGAGTGTACAATTAAGGTATTAGAAGACATGTTGAGGGAATATGTTATTGATTTTGTGGAATATGGGAAAAGAACTTATCACTTTTTTGAGTTTGATTACAACAATATATTTCAGGCTATAGTTCATATGGAACCTTTCGAGGGACTTTATAAGATAACGTGTAGATCTCTGTTGAGTATGATAGTGGCTGAAAAGTCTAAGTTGTTAGGGATGAGTCTTGTGCTAGAGATATCCTAGAAGGTTTGTTTGATTCAAAGGAATATAGAAACATCTAAAATTAGGTATAATACATTTGAAGATCAGTGTTATAGACCTCTTAAGATCGTGGTGGGTGATATTTTGTTTCTTTGGGTGTCACCAAGGTTGGGTCACTATCGCATTCAGAATCACGGAATGTAGGCGTCTAGACATGTAGGGCCATATGAGATTACCAAAAGAATCGGGTCGGTGGCGCACTGATTGGCTATTCCAAAGTGGTATAGTGGTATGCATGATTTTTCCATGCTTTACAACTCTGAGAGTATCATCCTGATTGATATCATTTGATAAATGTCGAGTATTTAGATCTTGAGGGGATCCATCTTTTGAGGAGCACCCGGTTCATATTGTGGATCATAGTGAGAATGTTTTTCGAGGAAAGGTTGTTCCCTTAGTTCATGACCAATGGAAGCATGGAAATGTTTAGTATAAAACTTGGGAATTGGAATCTGGCATGTGGTCCCAATGACTTGATCTGTTTTCGTTGGGAAAACATTGATTCTTAGTAAGAGTGGCTCGGGGATGAGCCC
This sequence comes from Viscum album, assembly GCA_963277665.1. NCBI lineage: Eukaryota > Viridiplantae > Streptophyta > Magnoliopsida > Santalales > Viscaceae > Viscum > Viscum album. The sequence continues at coordinate 529,470,139 of OY728120.1, read as the reverse complement.
TTATAAGTTGGGGAGGTTGTATGTTCCCATATTTCCATTATGGTATGTTTTTCTTACATTTCAGTTTATGTCATTACTTTTGGAAAATTAAGTGTTTTCCCAAGTCCTTAAGAAGGATTAGTGGTGTTCTAGGGGTTCGAGACATGAAAGTGTGGAAAAGGAGGTCCTCTGGGTAGTTTCACTATTTGTGCATAGTTTGGAAAAAAATGTGAGGGGAGACCATGCGTGTAGTGGAAATCCACATAGTTTTCACACGGTCTGGAAAACTGTGCAAGAGGAAGGGTGTGCAGACAATAGCCTCAGTACAGTTTGCGCACAGTTTGGAAAACATTGTGGGTAAACCATGCAGCCTGTAAACTTTTAAAAATTTTACAAAAATGCCATTATGTGATTTCTTATACCACATGGGATTTTCCTTATATGTTCCTCCTCTATCCCAAGTGACGCCCCAAAATCACCAAGATCTTCCAATGATCAATATCCCTCATCTTAGGTCCATTTTGAGCATTTTTTGCGGCAGATTGAAGATCTGGGAAAGGATAATATCCCACTTTCTTTTCTTTCTAGTTTAGGGTTTCTATTTCTTCTCCATCTCCATCCGAAGTTCTCAAACCCTTTTTACGGTGAGGGTTAGGTTAAAGCATAAATGGTTGGTTCAATTGTGATCTAAGTCTTCGATTGAGAGGGTGTTCTCCAAAAACTTCAATGTATGTGGTCTACAAGCTATATCCCATGGGTTTTATGTAGATTTGTGCATGTATGGTTTTAATTCTTTCCCTATTTTGATGTGTTCATGGTGTGTTTGAAATTTTGTGATATTTTGGTTTTCTAAATGGTTAGTTTCACCCCTCTTGATCCCCACTGGATGAAAGGAGTATGAATCGAAAAAGTTTGGGCCACCCTTGTGTTGTGCCGACATTCCTCAGACATAGAGTTTAGCTGTGTATGTTTAAGGCTATTGTGTGAGAACATAGAGGCCATGATGAATACATTATCAAGATTGAAGGATGTTTAATTGGTGTTTAGTTATACAATTAGGTATGGTAAAGGCCTAAGAGGTTGTTTGGTTGGAATGAAAAAGGGTTAATTGGATTAATGGGAAAATTCTAGGGGATTAGCTTATAAATGAATATTCTTAGTGAGATAGTTAGGGGAAATGGGAATGGTAATAAAGGGGTTAAGTAATATGAATGATGAATGTGTTAATGGATTGAAGAAAAGTGTTAATTTCCCATTTAATTATATTGTTGTGAAGTTGTAAATGATATTGGATATGTTTTTTCTTATATGGTTAATTGTGGTAAATGATAATTAAGCATGTTCACATGGCTTGGTTGAGTGGGGTATCAACATGAGGTTCTATGCCTACGGGTTGATTTTGACTGGGGATCTAGTTCATCCCCTAAATAAATGGTTTATGGAAGGGGATGTAGTTCTATTCCCCTATTAGTTTCATTCCACCAAGACTAAGGCTTTGTGGTGGGGATTATGAGGTTTCTACAATGTGATTAATAGTGAGATAGTGCTTTAATTTTCCCCTAATCATGATAATATTGAATGTGCCTAATCCATTGAACACATGAAAGGAGTATATTAGATCATGAAATTCTTAAGTAGTGAACCCAAAATTAGTGGTAATATAGTTTATGGAATATTCTAGTATGGCCTATTGAACTATTTAACTTTATTTTTCCATTATTATAATTTTAATGCACTATCTACTTTTTTGTATATTTTGTAGACATTGTTGGTGGTGGCCTACTGAGTTATACTCACACCCGGCTTCGGCCACCATTGGGTATCCGAGCAGATTTCATGCTTGTAGGGCAGGATAAGGGGAAGGGCCCTATACTAGGGAGTTGAGTTGGATATGGAAAAAGTTTGGGTGAGTTTCCAAACATGGAGTCTGGACCATTTTGGGGATTATTTTGTTTTATTTTTTTGGGTTTTTGTGGAGGTAACATTTTATCATGGCATGTAATTTTAACTATTGTAAATGGTTGTAACCAGTCTTGGGAAATGCTTATTTATGAATGTCATTTATAATTTACTATTGTTTTTGTTATTTAAATTATAGTCTATTGTTTATTTCTCTTGTAATGTGGGTATAGTCTCCCCACATGACATATAAGACCCTCGCTACTAGTCGGTAGCCTCTGGTGAATGGGGATGCGCGCTTCAGCTCATGCGGTGACCCGGTTTGGGGAACCGGATTAGTGGCGCCCTGTTCAGGAACATTATATTTCTTGAGATATAGATCAAACTATTTCATCATTTTCATAAAATTAATTAATAATCTTGATAAACAATGAGATTTCAGCCATAAAATGTAACCACTTCGATATAATTAAATCACAAACCCCATGATAGAATAAAATTACATGAATCTTGTAATATAATTAAAATAAGAATATTCATGTTAATACATTTCAATGTTAAGTATATACACTGCCTAAAATATTATAGGTTCAAAACATAACATGTGTCTCAATGAATTTAAATCATGAAAAAATTACTTCACCAATTTGGTATCATTTTGTGCCTTACACCCCTCTTGGGAAAGACTTGAGTGATGTTCAAGATGATAAGATATCGTCCCTAAAAGTTCAATAATTTTTAAGAGGGTATTTTATCTGGGGATCTAAATTCCTTTCATTATAAATCTCACAATCCTCTACCATGTAGATATTTGAAGGAATAACTACACATGACATCAAGATCCAAGTTTTGAATAAAATTATCTTTATTTCACCTCGGATAATTTTTTTTCTATTTTGATATTTCAATAAATATTTCTATTTTAATATAAAATAACATCAACAGAATATGGTCCAACAATAATAAGATCGTGAAAATCATCCCAACCTGTTAAGGTTCTACACTCATTCCCACCCAAATCCATATATGATGGAATTTAAATTCTAGAATGAAAAATATTGTTAAATGGAAATTAAAAAAGGGGAAGGCATTGATCCAGACCACCATTAAAATATATAGAATTAGATCTCACAATATCTTCTAATTTTTTATTTTTCATTTTTCATTGATCATTATTTTGAGGATGAAATTATATCTTCAAACTGAAACTTTTATCGGAATATTATTGAGGGAATCTCTAGAATTTATTTGTAATAATCAGATCATGATTTGATAAAATCGTAAGTTATACTCCTTAAAGCGATAAGACTTCATTGGGAATATCTAGGAAAATAATTTTTGTAATTAATCTTGTTGAATATAAATGAAATGTGCTAACATTATGAGGTGAGAAACTATAACCCAAAATAAAAAATATGGCCATTAAAGGTATTGTAAATACATACCATGGTGTCCATGAATTTTTTAATTTATATATAGCTATGGTTATTTTTTTCATCAACTCCTTAATCATACACCATTACACCTAATGTTAAAAGAATTCCAGCAATAATGATACATACTCTACAATATCACCCTTTATGATTCCCTATATGGAATAATTCTTTGTATCTATATATATCTTTTTACTTTAATGATGGATAAAGAATGATGGGTTATGTTCATCCGATAACACTACCCAGAATTAATTTATTTATATAAAAAATAATCATTTCCCAAATCATATATTTTCATCACTATAAATGTTTATCTGTTTCATATTCCATACATTATTATATTGGTTAATATTCTTCTTTTTGGACACTAAATTGGTTATGAGGTTGGATAATTGAGAAGTTTTTTATGCATTATATGATTTATCCCTTTACATGATAATTACATGAGTGTTGGTTCTCTTAAAATTCTCATCATGGGAAAGGTATCATAATCATTTATTCTAAAAGCATCAACAATTTTTTTACCATCCTGGTGTTGTAATGTATTGACTAGTCATAGTATTTGATCGACTATAACTATCTCTTATGTTGTATATGTAACTCATTCAATGTGAATATAAACCTTGTTAACTAATGATCATAATATATTTTACATAATTCACCATAAAGATAATGCCTTCATATCATAAATGAAAGTATCCCCATTACACTCTCCAAATCATACATAGGGTAATTTTTGAAACCATTTTTTAATTTAAATGAGGTGAGGTAATAATAAAAAACACACAATATATATCATTAGACATTCTATGTGCTAGAGAAAGGGCCTTATAATGATTGTCATTATTAGTGCGGAAAAAGAAATTATACAATTTACCATTCATCCGCACTAAAAATGAAGTGTTGTTAAAGGCAAGACTCTACCAGAGGTAAAATTTGTGCTCATAAAGGTAACCCTTTATTAGTGATTCTTTATTAGATATGACAAACAATATATTTTATCATCATTTTTTGGAGTTGATAAATGTTACCCTTTGTCAATTCATATTATAGCATTGATAAAGGTCCCCATCAAGCATGCGAGTCCCACATCGATATAGTAGACGATCAGATACTTTTTCATATACAATTCAGCTTTATCCGAATATCATAAGACTATTCTAGGGTTGGGATCCCTCACACACTATCCAAAAACTCCTATTTTGGCTCGATCCTATATTCATGGGATCACATTGGCCTTGGTGCGTAATAGTTTTCCCACTAGAACCCACTCACATAAACATGGTTGAGCCCAAGATGACCAGACCCACCTGCCCTCCAATCCTATCCTATAGATGGCATGACCCATGACCCCTAATTTTTAAATAATTATAAAAAAAATATAATTATTAAAAATATTAAGAAATAGAAATAATTAAAAATGTATATATTAATAATGAATAAAGTTAAAAAATATTAAATTTTGTTTTAATTGAAGAATTATTAATAAATTCCTTATATATATATATTAAATATTAATATATAGTATATATTATATATATATAAATATAAAATGAAAAAATTAAAATTTTTTATCAAATAAAAATTAATAATTACTGAACAAAAAAAATATTAAAATGATAAATTTATATTTATTAATAAAAATGAATAAATTTAATATGAATATATATAAATTAAAAATGTTAACAAATAGTATATTTTAAATATTGGTATTTAAAGTGAATATACTAAAAAACCAAAAAAATTAAAAATTAAAATGTGTAAATTTAATAAACATATTAAAATTTTATTAATAAATTATAAATATCAATGAATAAATTTAATATACATATATATAAATTATGGAAATTATTAAATATTTTATTTTAAATATAGAAATATAAAATTATTAAATTGTAATAATGTTTACAATGTAAATTGAAAAAATTAAAATATTATTAAAAAAATTATGACAAAATTATTATTACAAATGAATAAATTTAATATATATAAATAAATAAATTATAACTAGTACTAAATAATATGTATTATATAGATATAACTAATATGAATTAAATGTTGTAATTAAAAACATACTAATGAATTCTTCAACTTTAATGTTTTTTGTGCTTAATAATTTATGAATATATATAATCGATATTATATAGAAATATACTCACACGTACATATATATCAATATATAAAATATTTCCAAAAATAGAAATATATAATACAAAATATATATGATAACATTAAATTAGTAATATATTTTGGGAAAATTTGTTTATAAATAAAAAATAATATTAAATAATATTATTGACTAATTGTGTAGAGTAATGGGAATTTATTTGAACATAGTTTGTTTTTTCCATTTATCTTAGTTTAAAATTGTGCTAAATTTATATCACACAAAAATATATGTAATTAATAAATTTTATAGTAAAAATCATTTACATAATATTTATTTTAATTATATAATTTTTTAGATTTATGAAATTTATTATTCATTTTATAAATTCATTTAGTATCATCATATATTTTATAAATTATGGTTTTAATTGGTGAATTTAATTTATTTATTTTTAATATTATTACAGTTTTTAATATTTATTCATTTTAATTAATTTTAATTTTTTAATTTTTTAGAATTTAATAATTTTATAATATTTATTTATACATATTTATTTACTATGCATAAATATTTTCAATATGAATTCAACTCCTTTCTAATATTTATTTAAATTTTATTTTTTAAATAATTTTTATCCATTTTTTCATTATTTTTAACGTCTTCTCATTTTTAATTATTAAATTTCACTAATTTTTAACATTGACTAATTTTAGATTATATATTCATTAATAACGCTAATAGTACATTTATATGTAAAAATATTTATAATTGTATATTTAATATATATATATATATAATTATATAAATATATTTATAAATAAATAGATATAATTTTATTAAAAAATTACTTATATAATTATAAATAATTAATTATATAAATAAATAATTATAAAATAATTATAAATATTTTTAAATAAGGAATTGGTTTCTTATAGTTATATATATATATATATATTATATAATTTTAATGATACAAATATATTTATAATTAGAAAAATATAACGAATAGATATTAATAATGAATATATTTACAATATGTATTTTTATTTTTATTTTAATTATATTTATTAAATATATATACATATATAATGATATAAATATATAAAATGATATAGATAAATTTAAAAATATAAAATTATATTAAATATAATTAAATAATGAATACATGTACAACATTTATTTTTATATTTACAAATATTTCATATATATATATATAATATAAACATATATATATATATATAAATATATTTACAATTATAACTAATTAATTATAAATATAAATTCAAATATATTTATTTATAAACATTTTTATTAATGTATATTTAATATATTCATGAAATTAAATATTTATTATTATAAATAAATAAATAATAATTTCTAAGAAGTATTAATGTCATTATAAATAATTTATTATTTATTTAAATAACTAGAAAATTATGGTAAATATTTTTAAATAATTAATAAATTTAATCTATTTATGATATATATATATATAATGATATATATATTTATAACTATAAAAAATATCAATAATAATATTTAATTTTTTTTAAAAGAGAAACAAGAACTGCTAAAATATATCTAGATTAGTGCTATAAAAATCTCATAAATACATATTTTTTAAGCACTTATTAATTTAGTAGTGATAAATCCCTTTTTATCAGTTCTTTTTTAGAGGTACTGATTAAACCCTCCCTAATAATATAAAAACAACCGCACTCTGGCTGAATTTTAATCACACCTTTCATGCTCTCATAGAACATTGTATCGGCAGCTCCACTAACTCAATCATCTCTCAGATGATTGAACACTCAAATATAATGTTTCTTATTTTTTTCTCAACCACTCTTAGTTATATTTTGTTCGGGTTCAATGATGTTCGATAATGCGGCCTTATCTAGGAATGTTGGTCTCGTAGTTCTACATTTGGGAGCTCAATTGATGGTGTACCTGCAATAGTTCATCCTCCTTTAACTATTCCTTGTTTTCAGGTCTTTTCATTCCTGATTTTACCCTACATCGACACACATAAGTCCTGCTCAATTTATTGGGCTGTGTTTTGTTTTTTTGCAACCCAATCCATAACCATTGGATTCCTAGTATCAGTGCACCACATTCAAGGAATTGTAGGAAACTATCTCAGTCTGGTTCTCATAGACTTCTCCACTGTATAAGCATTCCATGGAAGAGTATGTCCACTACCTTGAGGTGGATGAGTATATCTCTAATGTGTTTCTTTTGAATGTAATATATTCTAATAAATATTTCATATATTCATTTTTAGAAAACATTTAACAATGTTTTTATATTATCTAATGACACACAATGTATAAAATATATATTTTTTATGCTTTTAACATTTATTATCTTTTACTTTTCACCAAATATCCACTGAAATGTATAATATGTTCAACACAATTTCAAGAATCATCAATCTACTCATGTCTTAATTAGTTATATCCACAATATCACATTATTTTTAGTCACTAAGAGAGTTACTAAGAAAGTTAATTCCAAATGAGACTACCATCAAGAGGGTTTTAGGAAATAGAAATGAAAGGGTCAGTGACATGCAAAGGGTATGAGAGAAAAATATTTTTATTAGAGTTACATTTGAAAATTGCAGAGCCATGATGGATCATGCATAGAAATTGAGAGTGTGTGGGTGGTTGGGGGGGTGAATAAGTGTACCCAAATGTTACCATATTTTATACTCTTTAAATTAACCCCTATACACTTTATCCTCTACCCTAGTTAAGAGGAATGGATATGTTGTGTGATAGTAACAATCAGATACACATGAAATGTAGATATTAAATAAAACAGAAAAAAATTACATGGTTTAATACTAAGACTTAATCCTTTAGATGATAAAACAGTTATTGATTCACTAATTATATTTTCAAAAAATATTTTAGTGATTAAAAATTTATATAATTTGAACACAATGATTTTCTATGAAATTAACAATCTTCTGGAGTAACTGATATTCTTCATTATGGTTTCACCAACCATAAATGTTGTTGTTTGTACTAGCACCACCAATTTTTCAAGGATGTTCAATGGACACATTTTATAACATCTTTCTACTATAATGTATGACTTTTCATCAACTAAATATTATTTAACCTTTACTATAGGTTTTTGACAACTCCTAAATCAAAAAAATTGTGTCACATTTCTCTACTCTTCTAGAATAATCAGCTGAAGAATCTGTCGATGCACAGAAAGACGTCAACTTCCTTGGTATATGATTTTCTTGGGAAGATATTACTTATGTCAGAGATTTTCCTAGCCCAAATCATATGTGTACTAGTGCTTCACACAATTTCCTCAATAATATTTTATGCAAGAAATATCACACACAATTTCATATCAGATTTCCTTCTTGAAATATCAATTTTCATGAATGTGTGATAAAGATAATGGAATAAAGAACCATATAACATTTATTTTCATTGTTATTTAATGTTTTATCATTTTTTGTTTTGGGATATCAAATTTATCCATCAAACATGAATGCAATAATTCATTAACTACACACATTTTTCATTGTTTTTATACACACCCTTGTAAATTCACACACGCTACCCATTGTTTGAGTTTAGGTTCCACGCATGTGTATCATGCTTGTTCATGTACATTCATAGTGAATGTGTGCATGGATTACTCATGTAACAATGTTCATGTCTTTCTCAAATACCACCAGTCCACAACTGAAATCAATATAGGATCTTCTGTGTGTTCTAGGTTGTTCAACTTATCACACCTATTACACTAAGGCTTCGTATAAGTGTAGAAATATATCATAGTGTCTTCCCATATGTATAAACTGGCATGGGTTCTCTATGTTCATCACATAAAGAAGAATAGATACAAATAGGTTATCATGTAATTTCGAGGTTCCATACCAAATCAGTTCTTCATGACACACAATGATAGTTCTTTTTAAAATTTGAGTGCTCATGGGATTCAGTTATCCCTCATGAAATTGAAGGCATTAAGAAGCTCTCTTCCCCACCTAAATATACTTTTTGTTGCACTATTTTTCAAGATATCTCTCCAAATAATTATGAATTGAAAACATACATGCCTCAATGGATCAATAATTATAAGAATGACTTAATTTTCCTACACTAACTATGATCTACTTTCCATGTCAATCCTAAGACTTATACAAATTATCAAAAAATTATTTTGTGCTAAGGAAATTTTATATCCCCAAAGATCTCATATTTTTTAAATCTCCATGTGACATTGAAAAACAAGGCACCTTCATGTGTATCCTTTGTGTTGGTCTCCTCATGTTCTTTCAATAAGGATCAAATACAATTAGTTTTAAATATTGAACTTACTCATGCCCGAATGGGCCCTTGAAGCTATTGTTTTTATTTAGGCCATCACTTTTTCCTTGAATTCATAACAAGAACTAAAGTTGAAAGATTTTATTCCTAATTTCAGTTTATTTGAATAAATCAACTCATCGTCTTGATAATAAAATTATGGATGGAAGCTCGATCATCAAATGATCATCTTACACTATAGGGAACATGAGATCCCCTGGGATGTTGATGAAGAAGATAGTTTCCTTTCCAGATTGGCTAGACAAGATTGAAAGTATCATGCAACCTGTGATATTTAATTCTATTTAATAATGGATGAACAATGTACTCACTGCGTGTGAACCACATCAATTTCACTATGCATCAATGCTAGGGTATAATAATCAATTTCTCCAATGAGTGACCAGAAATAAAAAAACCATTTTCCCCCATGGTGCCCCACAAAATACACCAACACACCTTCCATAAACTCTCAATGGCATGATCTTCTCTACAATCCTTATATATAGGCATGTTTGCATGTAGTGGGATATATTCCCCCATGATTCTCCTCTTTATCCCATGATCATTCCCGAACAACCTCCATTGGAATTATTGACCTCTAGGGCCCACATATTCATGGGTCAATATCTGCCAAGGATGTCCCATATTTTTTTTATAAATTACCCATATAATATATTTAGCACATAATAAGTATAAAATTGAAATCCAACCTTAATCTAGGTAAATCCTATCACCATATTCCATTTCACATACTTAAAAATTATTCATCAACATATAAATTTTTCATGCAATTTTTAATTCTTTCATCAGAAAATATATTAATTCTTTTACTGTAAAATATTCAAATATTCATTAAATAAATCAATGCATCATGGGTATTAATATTTTCATGGTATTCACATTACCAATGTTTAAGACAATATTCACTCTTCTAGTACAAGAAGAACATAAATTTGAACTTAAGAATTGATCAAACAAAGACCATAGGTACAAGGAAAATTTTACAAGAATGAAATTCGTTTCCATTAGATAAATCCATAACAATTTTTCTTGAAAAATAAAAAATCATTTTTAATTTTCCTACCAAATGAAAACTCATTAGTCTATAACAATCCTCCAGGAATCATCACATAAGACATATTTAATTTTCATAGCGAATGAAATCCATGGAATCTATAACAACTCTCTAATAATCATCACCATCCTTAATGAATCTTTCTCAGTCTAAATCAATTTTTTCTAAATGCATGATTAATTAATAAACATTGGTAACTTCATCATACAATTATTTTTGAGTCCTTCTTATATATTGACAATATATTAATCCATACACATAACATGTCCACATAGATTATCAATCTCCCCCTATAGCTTTATTGTCAATACCATTTTCTTAAATAAAAAATAAATTATCCCCTAATTGAAAATAAATTATTTGTATTAATATAGGGGTTTTATTCTTCCCTTCAAGACCATTATACATTACTTCCCCTTTTTATGAAAGAATTATGGGACCACATTATTCATATAGAAATTTCCCTTAATATGGTCTAGTCTAACTCTAACGAGGCTTGCCCAATGTAGCAAATAAGTTAGGTACGACTATGATATTATTTACTTTCTATTAATAACCATGAATATGATACCACGATGATAACATATTTTTTTAATTGATGGAGATGTATTAAACAATTTATTCTAGTCATATATTCTCCTGAATAATTTAAAAAACACATCATAAATTTCATGTGTATGAATACTTGAAACCCCTTACAAATGATCTTACTCCTCAACCAACACCCCTCATTGATGCACATATTTTATATAAAAAATCACAGGGAAATAAGTGCAATTTGATTATCTATGTCTTCTAATTTTTTTAAAAAATAAAATGAAATTATAGATATTCTTGAAATATTCCTTCATAAAATCCCATTCATGCTTCCTCCCCCCAAGAGGTGCATTCATGTTCATTTTATAGTGGGTAAAATTTATTCATATAGTAATCATGATGTTAAAATAAATGACCCGCCATTGTGGAATAGTAAATTTATTTACCTAAAAATGAATAATCCTTCCAACATGTTTATGTACACTTTATTCACTCAGTTATAATGTTGAGAATGAAATTAAACTCCAATTCCTTGAAATGTAAACACTAATACTGAAAAATAGTAGGGAAATAATATGGAAGAACATTAGGATTTTCGATATATAAAATAGGTATAAGAATTTACTCTCAACCCAAAGACACCATTCTTTGTTTATCAAATGTTTTTTGTTACACATCATGATTGTGTATTCCATAAATTTTTAATTTTTATCATTCATTTAAATCAAGTAATATTTACTTCCATTCACCATAATCATATTTGGTTTTTTTATCCTAACTCAATCTTGTAATTTAGTTTCACCTAATAGTGCACATTTTTGTATCTTCAACATATCCATTTGAGATTGTAGATTACTAATATAGTTATCTATACAATGCTCAATATTGTTAATCCTTACACAAAAATTTTCTAAGACAATATAATTTTAATTTGTTGATAACCTAACATGAACACCATGATATTAATGTAGAATAACATTTATTTCTTTTACCTTTGATCTTTCGAGTTATTAATAACATCCCTTTTAATTTCTTTTTAAACATGAAATTTATCAAAAAGGATAATTAAGAAATATTTATTAACATATTATTTCTTGGAATATCCAAATGCCTTCTTCAAATTTTTAAATAATGTTTATTATGTGACATATCAAAATATTTATTAAGAATGACTTCAGTGAATCTTATATTTTGGTTTATGCCATGGATTTATTCTCTTCATAATTTTATCTTTCTCTAATTAATATCTATGGATTGATTAAATTGGTCAATCATAAGACATATCCTTCCATAGTAGATGCATTTTTATTGGTTGAGGTGAAATTATTGAAACTAATCTTATCATTATTCATGGGAGTAGATATATTCAATGTTTTCTTAACTTCCTTAGTCTACATATTCCCCATGGAAGACTTTTCTACATTGGTTCATTTCATCTACATTATTTGGAAATATTTATTCACATCAACATATTCATGGGGTAAGGTTGTGATATACTAGTAGTAATTATAACTATGAAATATTATGTTTAAATAATCCTTGAATACTTTAATGAAAAATATATATTCTTAATATATATATTAATATTCATTTCTGTATTTTTTATTCAGTTTTTTAGGTATATTTATTTCATCAAATCTAATCTCCCTATTTGAAGTCCTTATAAAATTTTCATATATTGATACATTGTGCCAACTACCGAGGTCCTGATGCCCAAATTTCAAGAAACAAGAACAATATCTAGAAAATCACCTTCTTTACTTATAGTACTAATTTTAAAAGATTTAGTTCCCTATTGTTTATAAATTTTCCATTACATATTTGTAGAATCATTTTGGGCATAATTGTTCATGATCATTCTAGTATCCACCCATTATTTTGTTACTGATTTATCAAGATTATTTTCTATCCAAATTTTCCTTGATTATCTAATTGATCATGCACTAGTATATGATACTACATTAGATGAAATTTAATTAACTAGGCTAGGAGTTACCTTATTCTATGTACTTTTAGAGGATGATCATGAGATGATCTTGAGGGATTCTTTCTAAATATGTTAATCTCTTAAAGACATTAGTTTTATCATATATTTATATAGAAACATCCCTTTTTTAAGGTTTACTTCAAGTAAAAGAGTTCTTCTTCTCAATATCTATATGAGTTAAAGCACGCGTCTCTTTCATATTTCCCAATATCACATCTAGGTCAAGATATTTAATTATGATTGAAAATTTTTCTTTTTCAATAGATTCTAGTTTTCCTTACCATTATGTCAATTTATTAATATGAAATTAAAATTAATTGGTATCTTCAATCATATAGTTTCCAAGGTTATTGATTCTTATGGATTTTATGTCGAGTTGGGTTTCTATGATACTGATGGTGTCTTTACGTGATAATTATTTATAATGAATCATTTGAGTATAATATTAATGCATCATAGTCTTTTCATCCACTAACATATTATAATATTAGACCTTACATGTTTTTTCTCTATGTTGAGCATCTCTGACAATTATGTAAACATTGAAAAATATATTAAGTGGATGGATTAATTCACTAACAAAATTTTTACTCACTATAATCTCATAATAATACCATTTCCATTATTCCTCAATAATTAAATTATTTTTCTGTATGGAGTCACAGATTTATCCTTTTATTCAACAAGGGATGTGAGAATATTTATCCTTTTTGATTTATTCTCCATTGCATCCTTCAGTACATTAATTACATCTTCATTTTGTAATATGTTTCTAAAAATATGGTTGAAAGAAAAAAAATTATATATGAAAGAATTTTTTAGGAACATTATTTATATATCATTAAAATTGAATGTATAGGTCTTGAAATTTTTTGGTAGATTGAAATTCCTCAAACTCTCAAAAAAATTATGTAGTTTCTTTGTAAGAATCATTTTCAACTAATTTTTTAAGAGAACATTAATCATTATCTTTTTTCTTTCAGATTTTTATCAATCTAGTTTCTTGCATATTCTTCTTATTTTTCAACATCATTGGGGATATATTCATGATTTCTTCAACCAGAGTGTGGATTAAAAATTTAACATGGGGTTATTTAGAATCAACATCAAATATGACCTTCATTTGAACCTTTTAAAACATCATTGATTAAACTCGAATACAATAAGAGATATGCCTACAATATGATTCAAATTGTATACACCATAAGGGTCGTTCATGGATAGTGATAGGAGAAAATTGGTGTATAAACCATTTTATTAAATTATATTATTAATCAATTAAACCCTATACTCTTGAACATATACCTGAGTTAAGTGGAGTGTATGAGTTCTGTTCAATTTATAATCAATTTCACATGAAATAAAGATAATAATGGAAGCAGAAATACAATATGATTTTTATAAGTTTCAGAACTAGGAACTACTTCTTTCCATGATTAACATATGTTTGATTCATGTATTCTCTAATAATTATAAATTTTAGTGATTAGAAATTCCATGTATTCACACTAATTTTTTTAATGGAAATAAAAAATATTCATGTTCGAGAGGAATTAATTATACTAGTTCCACCCATTTTAAATGGAGTTATTTATATCGAAAATAGAAGTTCTTAAAAGATGTTTAATAGAAACAGTAGTCAATTTTATTCTTCTACAATGGATTAATTTTCATCAACATAATAATATTTTCCGTTAATTTTTGGGCTTCAACTACTATGGAATCAGATATGTTACATGACCTTTACCCCACTACACTACTCTTTCATAATTATCAATAAAAGAATATATAAATACCTTTTAGGTTTTCTTATCCATGATATATCAATTATATAGGAAAAACTCATTAATTCAGAGAATTTCCCAGCCTTATCCTAATTTGTGCCAGTGGGGATCACAATATCTTTAGCAATATTGTATAAATGAATATTCTTTTATCATTTCATCTAAGATTGACTTCTTGAATTCAAAAACAATAAACATGTGTGATACAATACATGTAATCCAATACTATTTAACATTCATTTTCATTTATATTCTTTATTTTTTTTCTAGTATCTTAATTTTATCCTTCACATATACTTGCAAGAAAGTCTAAAAATTTTATCCACTTATTTGTTTTCTCACACAACCATGTGAATGTGCATGAACTACACGCTTTTTTAATTTAGGTTTTATGAATGTGTGTTATTCATTTTCATGTACATTTATAGTGGAGAAGTGCTTGAATTCCTCACAGAATACAAATCACGGATTTCTAAAATACCACCTGTGTGTAATCTAAATAAATGTTGCTTCTTATGTGTGCATTAGTTTTTTCGACTTCTCATTTTTATTTCATTAAGTATTCACACGAGTATAGTGAAATATCATAGTGTCTCCTCCAAAGTATATACAGTCACATGTTCTATGTGTTCTTTATTAAAACAAGAACTGACAAGTATAAGGCATCACAAAATCTCAAGGTTATTAAAGGAAAGAAATCATCACAAAAAACCAGAATGCTACTATAACAATTCAATTTCATGAGGGATTATCTTCATCATCATGAAATCCATGTCTTTCTAGAAATATCTACAATTTATGATTGTGTTTGTATCTGCTCTATTTTTCAACAGATTTCTCAAAATTAAAACCATAATAAAGAATAGAAGACTTTGTGGTATGATATTTGTATTCAATCATCACATTTCCATAAATCACCTAGGATATGGTTTCAATGTCACATCCAAGACTGATTTAGATTCTCCACAAATTTCTTTCTGTCACAACAATTTTAAATTAATGATGATCTTGGTTTCTTGAATCATCTGTGATGCAAAAAATGAAGGCACATCTATGGTGATCCTTTGCGGTGATCACCTATGGTGCACTAAAAAACGATAAAATTCCCATCGGTTTAAATAAAATACTCTCTCAGGCCCAAATAACCTCATAAAATTATCATATTCAGTTCGGCCGATGCTCGATCCTTGAATTATTTGTACGAATACAAGATGTTAAATTTCAAGAATGATTTTGGTTCAATCCCAATTACACAATTTTTCATCTTGATGATCAAATAATGGTCAGATGATTGATCATCGGATAAATAGTTTTACCTTCAGTGAACTGGATTTCTTTAGGTAGGTCAAAGAAGAAGATATCAACCTTCTTCAATCTGATTTTATTGATTTTAAAAATCATTCATCAAAACAACTATCCATCATTATAATAAATGGATGAGTTTTATTCTCATCCCACATGTCCCACATTGGTTTCACCATGCATCATGGATATGGTATAATGAATAACTTCTCCAATGAGTGTCCAAGGAACACAAATCCCCTTCCTCCATACCACCCGATATGGTGGCACCATCTCAACTTCCATTCACTCATCATTGAGAAATCTCATCTCTGGGCCCTATACACGCAGTTGGCTACATGTATGGACATTTATTCATATCCCATTACCCCCTTAATCCCATGGTTTGGCCTAGGATACACACATGGTTTTAGTTGACACCAATTTCCCATATATTCCATGGTTGAGTTTGTCCATGGTTGGGACATATTTTTTTATTAAACACCCATATAATATAATTATAAAATAGTAAGTATATAATTCAAATCCAACCTTAAGATAATTTAATCCCATCACAAAAACTCATGCCTAATTCATCAAAATTATTGATCAAAATATATATTGTTCATCCACTTGATTAATTAATTCATCACAAAATATATAATCGGTTTTCATAGAAAATATTCAAATATTAATTAATAAATAAATGAATCATTAAATTTTATATTTTATTGTTATTCACCATATCAAATGATTTTGATAAAATTATCTCCCTGAGTATAATAAGTGCATGTCTTTGCAGTTAAGAGTAGTGAAATAACTCACTTAAGTCAAAAAGATAATTTTCCTCGCATGAAATCCAATTCCATTATATAAATCCATAACAATTCTCCAAGAATCCTAAAAAATCATAGAAAATTTCCAACAAAATTAATATTAATGATTCCATTACATTTAATTAGGGATAATTACATCAGGAATGGATATTTGTCTTAGTGAATTAGATCCAAAAAATCCAAAATAATTATCCATGTATCATAAACAAAATTCATATGTATTTATAAAACTACTAAAATATTTATCAATAAATTATTACTTACTAATCATGGAGGAATTCATCATACATTGGCTTTTTATTACTTTTTATATATTGAAAAAAATAAAAACATACTCATCACCCATATACATGGTATTTTTGAAAATTATCATATTATTTATATAATAATTTTATACTACAATAATTATTATATGTTTGTGGAAATTATTTTTAAAATTGTTATTCTAATTATCAAAAACCCTCTTATAAGGGCATAAAATTATAATGATATTCTTGAGTCACAAATTTATTTTCTAATGTATAAATCACTTCATATTTTTTATGAAGAGTATAAATATATCATGTAATAATTTCTTGTGATTTTTTCAAAACTGATGTATTGAAAATATAAATCCCTTTAATGGATTTTTTATATTATTAAATGTTTATAGGGATTTAGGAAACATTATGTAATCCTCGTTTTTGTCCTTTAAATTTATGAAATTGTGTTATTAATGTATATTAATAGTTTTCATGTATATATTTAATTTTTTGATTTCAATGTATCTTGATTTTGAAAATTGTTACATTTTAGAACAATGTATACTTATGTTCTTTATTAAAATATTATTACTATGCAATGAAATATTTTAAAGAAAGAGTTGATATTATTTTTTCCTTAGTAAAATTATAATTTTTTTTAATGTGAGGTAAATTAATTATTATTTAATGAAGTTACATTATCATATAGTAAGAAGATTATAATATTTAGATATGTAAAAATTTATATCATGGGTTATTTTAATTAATTTTGTTGTTTTAATGAATTTAACACATTTTTTAATTTCTTTTTTGGGATGATTTACTCTAAATAAAAATTGTTTTAAGGCTTTTTAAGATTAAGATTTCATTGTTTAATTGGTTTCAATGATTTAATTTAAAATAAATCGGTTTCCTTATAATATTTTATTTTAAATATAATATTATTCTGTTGTACTGAAATTAAAATGATATGTTAAAAACATTATATGTTTTCACTTGTGATCAACTACTACTCATAGAACATATTTGTTTTTTAATTATCCCATATGGTTTGAACATCATGCACTAAAGGGATCTTATTTTTCCTCAATCTACCTCGTTGATTCTAAAATGACTCTCTCTAGCCTCAATAAAAAGTATGTTCACCCTCTCTCTCACATTAACATTTATTTACAATCATTCATCATTATTTCAAAACACAATTACATAGAGCTCCTTACTGGGAACCAAAAAAACATTCCACATATCATGTAAGGTTGTGAATAAAAATAATAATTAGGTTGGGATTTTGTAGTGCACAAATAAAAATTGGATCTGTGTTTTATGTATCACTCCATCCCCTATAACAAGCATAGTCTTAATTACTCATTAATTCATGATTTATTTCATAAGAGTAAACATAATAATAATAGTAATGTCATGATGTATATTGAATTAGGGTAATTTGGTAGATTAAAAAAACTAAAAATAAGGGGAACATTATGATTTTTTAAAATTTCCTTAACATTCTCATTATTTTCCATAATTCTTAACACTACATGGGATAACCAGGGGAGATATAGAATAATATAGTGAGCTATAAATCCCAATAAGGGAATAAATAAAAAAATAACTTGATGACTATTTTACATGATAGAAAATAGGAATTTAAATGGGACGTAAAAGGACTAGAATCATAAATTTTAAAAATGAGGCAAGAAATATTATGAAAGCATAAAAGAAACATGGGAAAATGTAGAATCATATTTAAACATGACTTCATAAACATACATTAAGTCAAATCCCTTTGAAGTTATAAAAGTTTGGATAAAGTACCATTATAGAATTGGTTCAATCCGTAATACATAAATAATATCTAATTAGGATAAACCATTCACCAATTAATTGGATATATATATATATATATATATATATATATATTAGGTTGAACCATTGCATTCATATCATGTACATGCATATATGTTCAACATAGATAAAAAAGACTATGATCATTTGTCATCCCAATTAATTCGAAAATCACAAAGCGTGTAATACATACAAGGAAGTATCCAGTTATTATGTATATTTATTTATAGGTGAATACCCTTTATTTTAAATAGAAATTGTATTCAGAATACCGAGGTTTTGTATGAAAAAATCATTGTGAAATTTGGGTTGCATAACAACAATACGTAAATTTTTATATAATATCTTATTTGGAGAAAATGGGATTATAATCATTTTTTACATTTATGTTTAATTAATAGGGATGTATAAAAACATATCTCATCATTTTTAATTTTAATAAAAATGTATAAAAAGATTGATATTATTGAATAAATAGGATAAAGATAGTATCCATTATTAAAATTTGGATTAATAACATCATAAGAAAATGATATAATTAGAGGGGATTAGTGTTATATATTTATTAGGAAATAAATTGTATAATATATTTATCATTATAATTCCACTAAAAGTTGAACAACTTAAATTCCATGGGAGAATTACAAAGATAGTTCTTTGCTTGAAAAGAAAAGAGAGAGGTCCCCTGTCATGGGATGGTGAATAAAAAATCATGGGAGGGGTCTCTTGAGTGATTGGGGAACCATTAGAGGAATATAGAGAGGGGAGGGAAGAGTAAGGTTGTGATCTATGGTGTTTTAGATAATAAAAATGGGATCTTGGGTGGTTTAATAAAGGAAAAGAGGGGGGAGTTTTTTTATTATTTCCCAAACATAGGTTTTGGATTCTATGTAACAAAGTAATCAAAACCAAAAACCTTACCATTATTTTCTCAAATATTTTCTTCAAAATATGATTTATTTAAATTTTTTATAAATATATTGGAAGTAATAATAAAAAAAATTGTTTTCTGTAAGTGAGTCATGTTTATAAAGAATAATTTAAAGGCCTTAAAATATAATATTGGTTTTGGAGGATTCATAATGGATATAAATTATTAATAAAATAACCCAAAAATAAAATTATTTTGATGGTAAAGCATCTATTTGGTCTTTTATACCCTTTGTAGCATTTATTACACCACACTTGGGACATTTTGATGTCACAATACAGAAAATGTTTTTATAATAAATATAATTTTAACTAGAAAAATCAATTCTCTAAGAAAATTTGTACAAAATGATTATTTTATAATTTTGATCTGGTGATTCAAAGAATAATATTTATTTTTTCCAAATAAATTTACTGATATTTGAATTTTATCTTTGAATGAAAAAATCTATTTTTATTGAGAATTTATTTTTTTCAACAGTTATAGTATTAGAACACCAATAAAAATTACTTTTGACTTACTATAAATTAAATT
Source organism: Viscum album (assembly GCA_963277665.1). Classification (NCBI taxonomy): domain Eukaryota; kingdom Viridiplantae; phylum Streptophyta; class Magnoliopsida; order Santalales; family Viscaceae; genus Viscum; species Viscum album. The sequence goes on along the minus strand of OY728120.1, from coordinate 529,449,317 downwards.
ATCATTTATATTTAATATATAATCTTTATTTTTATTATTTTATTGATATATATTTTATTTTTAAAATTCATCAAATTCTAAAAAAGAAATAACTTATTTGAAATTAGATATTACAAAAAAATATAATTTTTGAGTTATTATTTCAAAATAAAAATCATTTACAAAGTAACAAAAAAGAAAACAAATATATGTATTATTAAATAAAATATACATATCCTATTATTAGGGTATTGATAAATATACATTTATGACACTAGAACATTCCAAAATTTTAAGGTGCACGATGTTGATATGTTCATGGGGTGGTTCAACGGACATGGTATGGATCGTGATCTCAATGAGCTTGGACTTCTCCAATAGAAATGCTAATTGGGCTTTAATTCTCTTATCACATCTTGGGATTGGTCAATGGAAAATCCCTATGACCTTATATATTTCTAAATCTAGGATAAATGGGCTTCATAGGGTATGATCCTCATACTCCAGGTAGTCACTTCCTTTTACCATGTCAATAGTTTTTATCAAAAATGAATATTTACAAAAATCATATGATAATTATTAAATGAAATTATTATCAATGGTTATGATTATTAATATTATTTTAAATTAGATAGGATATAATACAAAAAATATGGGCATGTGTTTTCAATAACAATTATACCTAATAGGAAATTTAATTCAACAAGGAATTTCATTTAATAGATATATGGTCATTACAATATTACCCCATTAAAAATTTCTCAAACAAAATTTTCATTTTATACACTAAAAAAGATAAGGGTAATTTTTTTCACCACCTCATCTGCATCTCACATAACTTATTCAAACATATGGTCTCTCTATAGTACATTTAACACATTTATTATATTATATCCTAGAATGTTATCTCCATGATCTAATAACTACACCAAATAATGCTCATCTAAATGATTATTATCCAATGGTATAAACAATATATTGATCATGGGTAATGGTTATGGTATGTACATTCTCAAGAGGGATACATGGAATACCTCAAGTACTTGAGATAGGTCACGTGGTAGTTCTAGTGGATATGCTACAACTCAGCTGTGATTAATGATCTTAAAGGGACTAATGTAGCTAGGAATAATATTTCCTTTCATCCCAAATATTATGACTTTATTTCATTGAGATGAATAGAGAAATTCCTTATCTCCAACTTTAATATCTAGTACTCACTGATGATTGTCATTATAGTTTTTTGGTCATCTCTTATCTTCCCTGATGTGCAAATAAATTATCATGAACATTTCCACCATTTTATAAACCATTTAAGTACCAATAAATTTATGTTCACTATCATTAACCTTGTATGTAGGTGTCATGTATCTCTTCCCATAAAGGTTTTCTAAGTGAACAATTTGGATTATTTAGAGTTGAAATTATTACTATGGGAGAACACAGCTAGAGGAAGACATTGATCCCATCCACCTTTGAAGTACATTTAAAATTATCCCAACATGTACTTGAGTGTGTGGACAGTCCATTATGATTGTAAAATAGTTTTAAGGTGATTAGTCGTGTGGAAGTTCATGTAAGTATTTTAATGTTTTTGGAGACTCATCTTGTGTATAGAGGTAAATATTGGATATTTATTAGATTCAATAGATAGTGTTGTTTCAAAAATACTCACTACTACCCTAATGTATATCCTTTAATGTTGATCAAGTGAGAATTCCTCTCAAATATCTATGAGATGATGAGTTATTGAATAATGATCCTCCAAAACCCATGTCGAATAATTTCATATGGATGTCTTCAGAAGACTAGTTACATTGTCCATTGTTATGTTTTCCTATTTCCATGCATGTATGGGTAATGGTTGCAACATCCCCTTTTATTTTTCATTTCATCCTTCACTTATTGACAGACAATCCACCTTGATGTTTTCTCTCTAATATCCTTCTTTATATTTCCCCACTAATATTTCACTTATAGATCTTAATATGTCTTTGTGCTCCCGAGATGGACGGAGAATGTTTAGAAATGTGCATCATCCAGAAACCCATTATATAACTCAATATTTTATAGTACACATAGTCTTGAGCCATAATATGAAACTCATTGTTAATTAATTTTCATATATAATGATTTTTATTTTTTCTATAGTATCCTCCTTATTATGAATTTCAATATCATCTCTTTGATCATCCTTTATCTTCTCTTTATAGGATGATTGAAAAATAAATTTTTGAGAGGATTGATGATATTTTTTCCTTTTTGATTCCCATGACCATCCGTATCAATTCTTAGATGACCAGATCCATCATAATTATCTTCAATGATAATATTTCTGGAACATTTCTCCTTATATAATATTAAACCTTATTTTCATTCCAATTTGGGTAATAGTTTGCATATTCATAGTCCATAATTAGATATAACAATATAATTTAGATTATGTCTAGTTCTTTCTATGCTAATATATACATGAGGATATTGTGATATATATATATATATATATTTCGGACTTTCACCCAAAGAGATTATAATACCATATTATTAATTTAAAGAATACAACATCCTTGTTTTTCCCTAACCTGAATTCCACTTTAAATAGTGCTCTAATCCAATTGAAAGTTAGGCCATCGGCATTCCCCCCTGTACTATAATGGTTACGGACTACTGTGAGGGTGCAACAGGAGATAGTGGTGATACAATTCCTTGTGGTGGGGATACTAATAATGTAATATATATTATGTAATACTATAATAAATAACATATCAGTGTAGAAGCAACAAGACAAACCAAATATGTGGAATCATAAAAAAAATATCTATAAATAAGCATCCCAAATGCAGTAGTACCATTAGTAGAAAGAATGTCATAATACATCATACACTACAATATACTAACGTGGTTTGATGTGGCCAACCATCACTACATACATATATAAGTATGCTGAAAAAAGGTAACCAAAATATAAACTCCTGCTATCACAAGAACATTCGTGGAACCTTTCTTTCCATCCCATGGGAGAGGTCCAATAGTGAACTTTGTTCTATCTCCTAAGATTGGTCTCTTAACTAATGATAGATACATAAACTCTACATGCATCTAGAAGGTCCAGGTAGGTTTTGTGTATAAATCATATTAGGCCACCACAAATGTGTTCCTATCTAACATCCATCATAATTCAGGTTTATAAAACATACAATTAAATATAAGAAAAATGAAAAATATAATAACAACCCACTTCCATTGTGCCCAGAATCCAAAATGAAGTGATCACTAGTTTAAACCATCACTATAAACAATGACTATGAGCCACAATAATATATATTAAATACATCACCTATCAGTATGTACATAACTTTAGTGTTGAGGATCTATGGAATAAATCCCAAATAATCCCATAACAAAAATCATACCAAGTGATCTATTAGGTTACACAACCAATCAAGTCACTGCAACCCCATTCCAATGATCATATATCATAGTTTCTAAATATAATACCCAATAAAATTATACCTATTATAAAATACCTCATATTAGATGTCCCCATAAGCTCGAAGCACGACATATGAGGTACAAAAATATCTATTAGTTAGTAAATAAGCATCCTTGGTTCAATAAATGATGTCCTGAGGAATGACGATATCCATTCTCCTGAGTCCCGAAAGATAGGCCTCAAGTTTATCATTGATCCTCTTACCCCAAATAACGGTCCTTTCATCATTGACAATTGGTTAGTCACCATCCATGTGGCTTTGCCTAGTGGGAACCCCCAAACATAAATTTTAGTCAACTTCGTCACCTAACCCACATGGTCTACAAGGGCCGCCACCCACAAGAGTAGTGAACACCACCGATTTTGAGTAATATTTGTGTGAAAATGAATCCAATGGTGCATCAAATAATAAATGGCTATTGTAAATCACCCAAAAAGATCACAATCCACATTAGTTGTCACCTCATGGCCATGTGACCATGTCTCTCAATATCAATGGTCAACACTATCCCAAATCATGTGGTATGTGCCCCATTCTGATGGCTATGATGCCTCAATCCAATGAACATGTCGCCAAACCAATGATTAACATCACCCATATATCATGGACCTCAAATAACATGATGATTCATGTCACCTCAATCTAGTTGGTCAACACCACCACATCCATCAGGCCATGCCCATCATGTTCCCATGGAACCATACATATAAATATTAAAAATTTAATTAAAACCAAAAAACACATGGCCTAATCTTCCAAAGTATCCTCAGACCCACCACATGGCCCAAAATGTTAAAAAATGAGATAAAATACATAATGAAATCCCATTGAACAAATTCATTAATATAATGATAATAATTTAATAAATTTTTGTTTCCCTCAGTTGACCCACACAACACAAATAGATAGCACTCCTAAAAAAGAGAAAAATTAGGGAGATATCTAGGAACTATCTACCTCCTACTTGTAGGCATACTCTTGTCCGATATTAGATAGTATCTCAAGAAGAAATGAAAGGAAATAGAATTTAAGATGAATTCCATGAAAATTGGGTAAAATATCTCACATGCATTTGATGTTCCATGTGGTGATATAAAAAAGAAAAGGGGTTTTAATTTTTAAGGCCTTACTGAGAATATTCTATATCCACCAATGGATCGATGATCAGAGCTTAGATGGGTAATATACCTCAATTCATATGGGAGGAGTTGAAATTTGAATCCCCATGTTGTATGTTATAGAAGGGTGAATATATTGTATGAATTAAATAAATAATGATTGGGAGTCAAGAGGTACGTTCTCCCTTTTATGTGACCCACATGGTTAGGCCTCACAGTTTGGCTAAGCCAGCACCAATCATCTGGTCCTCACAGTCCACGCACCAAACTATACACAGTTAGGTGAGCTATTTTCCAAACCATGAACATACCATGTTTAAACCCACTATCAATAACAACATTTATCCTTCAGGGAAATTCACCCCCACATACATGGGTTTTCCTATAGTGCTCAATGCTACTGGATGGATGAACATATACTCAAGTTAGGCATCATGGTGTGTATAAACCACGTACCTTGGTCTTGCTTCCAAAAAGTTGGGTTTTTGTGCTCCACCATACCCAAAACTCAACTCAAACCTTGGGGAAAAGTTTTAGACATAAAAGACATATATAAAGAAGTCCTTGGGTAAAAAAACAACTCCCAGAATTAATTTATGATTTTCAAGAAAATAGTAGTTCTCACCAACAAAAAAATAAAAATAACATAGAAAAGCTATTCCAAATACTTGGGACATTTCTATCTCCCCACCATGACATAGCTAATCCCTGATCTATCATGAATTACCTGGAGATGGTACTGAAAATTCAAATATCACCAAAATCAAAGAAATATACCTCAGTCATTAAGTCATAATTCATTTTATCCTGAGGTTCTCCCCACTCTAGGAAATAACTACCAGATCTCATCCAAACCCAAAAAAACCATTTGTTGGTCCTCTGATCATCCTTGGACCCAAAACGACTCCCATGTTGCATCGTCATTCCCAAACCTCATATAGTGTTCAAATAATTTCTATTTTATATCTAACACTCATCATATCTTATATATCCATAGATTCCCATATTATCCAATATCATATTCCATTATGAATTCTTATAAAATCATGATCCTTATGAACTTTAGAAAAATTAAACATAGAATTGATGCCCAATAGAAGTCCAACTTCCATGCGCCTCATATAAAACCCACATCCCATTGATTCCCATTAGTAATATTGGTTCCTAGGACCTCATATATATATATATATATAATGAATCATGTATGATTCCAACATATTATCCAGCAACTGGTTTGTCTTAAATTAGTACATATGTACAACTCAAGAAACAAAACTTTCCAAAAAAAAGAAATCATTAACATGATAAACATCATGAAATACCTCTAACAACATACAGATAATTGACCTCTTATGAAAATGGTAGTTCAACAGTGCGCACCTTGCTTGATGCTCGACTACCAAGGTCTTCCATCCCTATAGAGTTTCACTATCTCCCTACCACTTCCCCCACAATTGGGTCCCACTCTTTCTATCACAACCTTTCTTTGTGGAAAAATTCTAACTACCAAATTTTGGTACCACTCTATATTGGAAATTAGATCCTCAAGTCTTCCTTGGTCCCTAAATCATGACAATTCGAGAAGTATTCTTAAATAACCACATGACATGTTTGATCTAGCCACATGCCTGACATTCCATTAGATTCCACTCGGACTATGTTCTTACATTCCCTTGCTTCCCGCACTAAAAGAACAATGTTAAAGATGCACTCCTCAGTGCTCTACATGAATCTATCGTATGATTGTCTTATTGATTATCCTCATGGCCCCACATACTTCTACCTCATGAATCACGCCTAAAATCACCTGATACTTTCACCCATTATTGTTATGAATTACTGTTCGTAATTTCTCTGGCTATCAACACATAGTAGACTACCACTAAAAAGGACTTCATCTAGACGATGATGACTTGTAACTCGATAATATACCACAATAAATACTAAAACAATTTCATATTGGTGATTTCATAACTCACCATAGATCCCCAAAAATGTAATAGGTGAATGAAATTAGGCACATAATCCAGGAAAAATCTATCCCCCTATTACAGATTCATGAAATTATGGGATCTTTCCACCCTCAACATCTCAGGAAATTAGTGCTCAATGAATTTGGATTCAAAATCCCTCTATCCCATTCCCTTATGTATAATTTTATAAACCTATACATCCCAAAAAGTATTTTATTATCATCTGAGAATGTATGTCTCTATATTTACCCCTTGATAAGGGGTGTCTCCAACTATTTGATGGTGGTCTAAACTGAGGCAATCTAGTTTCCAACAACCTATGGTCCACGCTCACCCCAAAATAGTGGTGGGTGTTGCGAATGGAACACACAAGTCATGTATACCATAGATGGCTCAACTCTCAGATCTCTCATATCAATTCCCTCTATAACCCAAACTAGACTTTCCTTGACCTTCTCACCAAGGCATGGCCCAAAATCATCCATATCTCGTTGTTGTCCCATCGGTACCTATATATGTACCTATGAATATACCTATTTATCATGATAATCCCGAACCTATGGGTCCACATCCCAACACTAAGGGGTCTCATCTCATGCAGGATTAGGTGGTACCATATAATTTCTCTCTTGACGCTCCTTCAGATCCCATATTTGTTCCATCCTATTGAATACTAAATCAATGGTCAAATGACCATAAAAGTACATATATAGAATATTTAAAATAGGGAAAGTATTTAAAGTAAGTGTGTCTCACCACCCTTATACTCCCATACCCTACCAGGTCATGTGATATCCAGACTATTAACACATTACCTACACATATCACAGTTAGGAATCACATGTATCATAGAATCATCGCCCCTTCCTACACATACCGGAGTCATACATCTTGTATAATCCGGCCTCACATCCCCCTTACTACACTCATTTGAGTCATTCATCACATATCATAGAAATCAATATGAAGTAGCTAGGTTCAATTCAAGGAAATAATCTATACAACAAAACAATGTTTAGAATATTTGATAAATCATTAAACAACTCACCCATATCATCATCCCTACCTACCCATATTAGGTATAAGAATAAATATCACATGCAAATAAATTCACATAGCATCACATACATATATCAATAGAAACCCATGCCTTGGTTGGCTGAGTAGAATTCCACCAAGGAAAGGGTATGGAGGAATACAATATTTATCATCCTTTTTTGAAACATTAAACAAGCCAATCCCTCCTAAAGCATCTAGTTTTCAAATAAAAATCTAAATAAAAACACATTATCTTATCCTAGGTGCCTATTATAATGAGTAACTAAACCTCCATTTCAGTACTTCTTTCAGGGACCAGATGCATATAATATATATTCATCACAACCATGTCAATCACCTGTGGTTGAAATCAAATCCATTTTGAAAGAAAACATAATAAAATCAATCTCTCACCCCGGGAATCATGGTGGGTTCCCAGTGTATGGGACTATGGGAACCCAAAACACATGCTTTGTACCCAGTTCTGACTGCATCCTAATATTTGGTCTTTCATATCACAAATACAAAGACAAAAAAACATCGTATCGTATAATTTGTACCAAGGTGAATGATGCTACCAATCCTCGAGATGAATATCTCTGAAACTATTTAAATCATACCAACCTAAATTCCTCATCAAACGATTATCTAACATAGTTAATCATCAGGCCTTATGCAATTCATAAAATACACCAATGGTTTTTTTTGTATTTGCGATGTGGTAATAGGTTAAAGTTGTGATAATATACCCTTTGGTTATGATAATAAACATTTTCATTAATTGAAATGTCAGCACAATAATGGACATATAAAAATAGAAGCAATAGGATTATATATCTCATTTGAAAAATAAAACATTACAAGAAGAATAAATAAATATCCCAAATGATATAATACCATTATTATTAAATAATCCATAATTGGTAATTCACAAAATTGACACAAAAGGTCGACTGTGGAATACCATCAGGGAGTAAATATTTTAGCATGCTGAACAAAAAGGTAACACAAAAATAAAATTCATCAGAAGAAAGAACCTCCAAGGTCCCTTTCCATCCTTCTAATGAAAAGGTCCAATTGAAAACTCAACCCATATCATGATCTTAGTATTTTACCTAATCATAGATAGATAATGTATACATGCATACCAAAACTCACATATGGAGTATGAGAATAAATATTAGTATGCCACAACCAACGTTGCCCTGTTGGAATGGAATGAACATTAGTGGTGGAAGGTCACTGTAGTAGTGGTAGGGTACTGCAGCAGCAGCGGGTACTGTGTAGTACTGTAGTAGGTGGGAACTGTAGCATTACTATTCACAGAATGGGCCTTGGGCCAAAATTTAGAGCTTACGGAACATGTAATGGGAAAAATTCCCAATGGGCTTTTGGTATATGTAATGGGTCTCCCTCTACCCAATTTAATGAGGAATTTTCTTTGTTTTAATAATAAATGAGGCTTAAACCCCAAACATAGAAAAAAAGGTATGTGTATAAAAAATATATTTAAAAATAATCACATTCCCAATATAAAAATATGACACATTCTTTATGCTTAGTAGCCGCAATGAAGTGATGAATTGCATCAGTCATCACCAATAATTTTGAATATGAGATCACTGTTATATATATAGAATACATAACCAATCTTTAGATATATAATTTTAGTGGGCGGATCCATGTCATGAAGACAAAGGAATCCCTAGATGAAAATCATATTTGTTGAACCCTCAGGTTAAAACTCCAATCAAGTCACCATTAAGTCACTTCCCCTATCATAAAATCTAGTGTTTGAAAAGAACATCCAATCAAATTTTCACTGGTCCCACAATACTAGTCACATTATTCAATGTCTGCTTGAAGCCCTACATCTGAGGAACATTGATATTTTCCCTTCCGTAAATAATAATTTTACACTCAACATCCAACATCCTGGGGCACAAAGATATCCATCATACCATGTATCATCCCAATGGCCCCAATTGTATTAGTGAGACTTATCCCCCAACTGATGGTCACATTACCTTAAACAGTTTTTCTATCAGCATCCACATGGATTTCAATGGTGGAAAATTCAAAAACAAACTGATGGTGAACAATATCACACGAGACTCATGGTCTACGAGGGCCTCCACCAACATGATTGATCAACACCACCTCAATATAAGTCCTATTTATGTGTATAGACTCCAATTAAATGAATTATAAATAAATGTGTTTAGAAATAATCCAAATATTACCTAATCCAAACCATCTAGCACCTCATACCCATACACCCATGTCTCTCAATCTCTATGGACAACACCTTCCCAAATCACAGGGGTCGTATATCAACATGAAAATATCATCACCTAAATCCATTTACTATGTCACCCAACCTATGATCAACCTCACCCATGTATTCAAGTAGTTTCTCTATCGAAAAATACGTGTCTTCAAAATAAATGTGCTCCAAACCACCTCAAGACTTAGGCCATGCTCGCCACATTCACACAGAACCAATTAATTCAATATAATCATTTAAATATAAACTATTAAATATAAACCATAACAAAAACCCTTCATAATATTCCCAAGTGTTACCAATAACCTCTCATGGATTAGAAAGTAGGAAAATTATATGGAGTAGCCAAGGAAATATTGTGGCATCAATTAATTAATTTAAAAACAGATGAGGTGAAATGGGAAGCCCACAGCTATGAATTATAAAAGGGAGAAGAAATGAGAGGAATAAAAGAAAAAATACAGGAGGGTGAAATGGAAATTTCAACCTTTTATGGGACCTATTTTGTTAGGTCTCATTATTTAGTTAACCATACACCAACCATATGGTGATCATTGTATAAGCACCAAACTACATACGACAAGCCACACAATTTTAAAAATGTTGTGTAGATTGTGCTTGATACATGTGTAAAAAATTATAATGATCATGACTGTTCATTCACCCCCTTATGTATATTTTTTCATACTATTTATAGTGCTATTGGAGGGGTTAAAAGATACCCCTAGAAGGAAGAATGGTTTTTCCAAGCTATGTACCTTTGTCCGCATTTACGGAATAGTGGGGTTTTGGGATCCAATGCAACCAAAAAATCAACCAAAACCGTAATGTATATAATGGGCCTTAAAACCCCACTGAAAATATATTTTGAGACAAGAAAACATACTAAATTTTGTTCCTAATATCTTGAAATTTTTTGACCTAACCCTCAAAAATAAATATTCAAAATGGAAAAAAAAACAGATCGTTCAAATAAAACCAGGACAGTACAAGCCATCTCTAGATCTTGTGTTGGGTAGTGTTTTTCATGGAAATTCAATTACATTTATGAAAAGGATATCACATTTTAATTCAATATTAATACTCATCCGAATACCGTCATTGAAGAACCATTGAATACCATGAAAATTTCCCCACTTGTGGGTAGCATAAGTACATGTGTAGGGATAATCCTACTTTAAACCTATTAATTCCCTATTTAAAATAATTATTCTAGAAAATAACTACTCCCTTCTGAGATATATTTGTTATAGGGTTTTAAAATTATTATAAAGTTCTTAAAAAATATTGTTCATACCCATCATATCCCTGGAACCTATGAATATCCATCACTGATGTTAGACTCTTCCATTCATTAATGGCCTCTATTTTTGAAGGGTGAAAAAATAAACTTTTGTTAGTAGTATAATTCCAAAAAAAATTACTTCTATTAACCATAGATCACATTTTATATAATATTCATAAATCTTCTCCGTTTTTATTATATTTAGCACAATGCACAGATTCTTCTCAAGCTCTCCCTTTCTTTTAGATTATAATTGAATATAATATTTAAATACCACCAAAAATTTGTTGGGTTAATATATAAATACAATATTCATCATGTCTATAAATATTTATAAAAAAAATGTGAGTCCTAATAGAATCCCAATGAACACATAGTGCTTTTTACATAAATGGAATCAAGGCTTTGGGATATACTTCTAATTCACCCATACTTGATAATACCCTGACCAAAGATGCACCTAAGAGAAGTATTGGGATTCATATAAATATTAAAAATTTCATAAATCAGTGGAAGTGGATACATTTTATTTAACATGATCTTTTTTATCTCAGAATAATTTATTCGGTGATAAATTGACACATCCTTCTTGATGAAGATGACAGGTTTACCCCAAGTTGAATAATAAGGGAATTTGAACCCTTTTTCCATATTATAAAAAAATGATGCTTCATCCATTCCTCAATTTCCACAACATCCATTCTATATTAAGTCTTTGATAATTGAAAAATCTCATGTATAACCTCAATTTAAAACAAACCCTCTCAGCTATGGGAGAGACCAAGAAATTCTTTAGAAAACACATCAGTGTATTCCCTCATAAGGTAAATGTCTTAAAGGATGTTCCTTTCTGTAGACAAAATAATTTGAGCTCGATAATCATTATTGTAGAGAAATAATATCCATACAATATATGTTATTTTGAATGAATATTCATCCTAATCCTTCCACTTTCATATAATTGGATGATGATTCAATATATAGAGAGTGATTTTCCTCTAATATAAATTTATGTTGTATCAATATAAGGACAACTAATCCATACCCATAATTTCATCATGTTCCACTAAAGGGAGTATCATGAAGTTCACTGGGATGTTTATCCCACCAATTTTCATAATGGATGAGTTATATACCTGGGATTCAATAATTTATCTATTTTCAATTTTCACTCACAACTCTACTTATATGATCTGTGGTTATTTTTTAATAGGTTTACTAAATGTGCATTATATTAACAAATATGTATAAATAGAATAAAAAAATATGTTCACTATTCATGAATTTAGGAATAGTGTACCTATCACCACATCATTTTTAGGATCCACCTTAACTATTGTAAAGGAATAAGAACACCCTTTCTTCCATGGAGGTAGTTGGAATTGGTTTTTTTCAAATACACTTGGCTTAGTTCATGGGTTATTATGTTCCTTTATTCATTGTAGTTGAATCAATGAACGTTACGTTAAGGATTGACTAGTGAATTACCATTCACCATCCCATTAGTGGGTTTCTACAGTCAGTAATCAATATCTAGTTCTCATAACTTCCCTTACCTAATGAATTTCTTCATAACCATTAATCCATTTATGGGGATCATATTTCTACCATTTTGAAAAGTGGGATATTGAAAGTTATTATGACTCTTATATTTATCTATTACTCCATAGGAATTAAACTCTGCTTTCCTCTTCTTATCTCCACGAGAACCTTGATATTTGATGATCACCATTTCTAATTTGAGGGAACATCAAATAATTTCCTCACATTTATCAATGTCCCAAATATCTTGGGATTTCCATAAGCTTGGTAGTATACCATCAAAGAATCAATAATTATTTCATTTTGGGAAAATCATAAAGATGTAGGCGTATCATGTAAGTCAAGTAATGTTTTCCTTATACACTATGATGGATTTATTATCATTTTGTGTTAGGGAATGGAAATAACATTCCATTTTATATAGGAGAGTGTGAGGAATATATTTAATGATAAACAATTTCCTAAATTATTTCAACCACGTCACTCTGATCTCATCCTCATGATCCATATTATTAATCAATGCTAACCACCATTCACATTCTCCCTCTATAAAAAAAATATACATAAAACCATTTGTTTATAATAAATTTGATAAGATGATAATATTTTCTCAATGGATTTGACCCATTATCTGAAATTATGTTATTGGATGATCCAATGAATGTTAGAGTACATTATCGCATAATGGTCTCAATTGAAACTTGTACAATCTTACGGGGGTTTGGTAATTCCACATACTTTAGGGTTCTATTCTGAATAGAATTTAATTTAGATATTATCATCAAAATGTTTTTGATTACATCTCTTATGAGTTTGGACATATTGATTTGGTATTCATCGCATTTCCCATCATAATGTATGTTTACTCGATTATCGCTATTTTTGACCATTGGCTAGAATAATGTGAAAATTAGGGATGAATACTTTTAGACTATTAAACACAAAAATGATAATCAAATAACATTAAAGGGATAATTTATAAATGACTTTTATATAATTACTTATGAATTTATAAGATCCAATCTATGTTATCCATGATCTATTTCATGGCATATGATTTTATCCGAATTTTTGTTCCCTTAATAGTGGTTCAAAATAAGATTTTGAATTTACAATGAATATCCCCTGAGAGTGTCAAAAACATCACATCAAAGTCCAATTTCATTCACAATGTGAAGATCTAGTCCAGCTTAATCTCTCTCTATAGGATTATTACCCCTAGGAACCTCTATGACAGAGCCATGTCCATCTATAATATCATAACCATGATTTATTTTTATGGATTTTTCAGAATTATTTGTTATATTTAGTCTTTTCTTAGTGTTTCCCAATCCTAATCGTAGAATATCTAATCCTCCCTTTCTTACCTACTAGGACAACGATATTCTTCATTACACATTAATTTATGATTTATTTCATAATAATACACATAATACAAACCATAAGATCAAGGTATCCAGTTTTTTTGTTAATTTGGATCGTTATATAACAACATAAAATAGGGGTTCATCAATATTATTGAAAAAAATTTCACATGCTCATAATTTTCCATTTCCTTAAAAATATAATGGGATAACCTTGAGATATACATAAGAAAGGGGTGAAATATAATTCATAGTATGGGAAGAAAAAAAATAATTACATGAATATTGTATTTAATATTATTAAATAATAATTTAAATGGGAGATAAAAGGGGTTATACTCAAAAATATGAACAACTGATCATGGTATAACTTGAATAAATAAAGGTAACAAGGTAAAATGTGTCACGAATAGTTAACATGTCTTTATAATCATAATTTAAGGATAAACTCCAAGACATAACAACATGGTGAAAGAATTCCCTTATTGAATTAAGATCAATCCCAGATCCAACACATGATGTTTAATGAGACTAAAGCAATACCCAATGCATTGGAGCCCTATATAATTATGGTTTCACCTATCACTTTCAAATTATATATATGCATAAATTTTCCGCATATATCATAAAACATAGGATCTTAATTAATCACATTTGATACTAGGACCATTTTTTGTAGAATAAAAACATGTATATCTCTAATCAATGAATTATAGGTATTTCCCTATGAATACCATTTAGTGAAAATAATTATTGTCTTCATAATACAATGGTCAATCATAGAAAATAAGAGTGCAATTTCGGTATCCCAAAAAATTTATAAAAAGAATCATAAGAAAATTTAATGAGAGGGAAATTGGTCTCTAATAATTTTAAAATAATAATGAATGTAACTTTTATGTTGAATAAAATATCCCACCATTATGAATTAGAAATAAAATTCAGAAAATTATAGAGATGATTGAAAAAAGTGGGGAAAGAGATGATACCTTAATAAATTTTGGTAACAACTTATGCAAATGCTATAATGAGAGGGGTAAGTTATATATCATTATTAATACATGAATTGGCCTGTTTATGGATATTTATAAATTCAGGATAAAAAAAACAATTATGAATCAAAAGGAAAATTAAAAAGGAGGTACTTGAATTTAAAAGAAGAGAGAGAGGTCTCATATCTTGAGAGGGTGATTTCATAGTTGTGGTAGGGGATTAAGGTATTGTGGAACATTTTGAGGTCTCTAGATAGTTTATTTAATAGTAAATATATTATATAAAGAATTTTAGGGAAGTTGAATGGGATATTGTGTGGGTTTATATTGGAAAAGAGATGGCAGTTCCTTATTATTTCCCAAATAGAGGTTTTGGAATCTATATAATATTGTAATAAAAACCAAAAACCATCATATTTTTTTCCTATGGTTTCTACCAAATAAGATTGGTTTTCATTCTTTTATAATTCTAATGGAATAAATCATTAATATACTACCCTTGGTTATGGGTAGGGGAGTCTTGTTTATAAATATTGATTATAAAACCTTATAATATAATATAGGTATTGTGGGATTCATAAAGGATTTATAAAATTAAATATAATAACCTAAAAAATAATGTTTTAATGTTTGAAAACATATTTCACTATGGATAAAATTTATACCATTTAATACATCACTATTGGGACACTGTTATTTTACAATATATGATGTATATTTATAATGTATATAATTTTTACCTTAAAAATTGATTATCAAGAAAAATTGGAAAAATCATCTTGTAGATAATTTCAATCTGATAATTCAAAAAATAATATTTATTTTATCAAAATAGAATTCTAAATATATATACATTCACTTTTAAAATTAGATTCTACATTTATTGATAAATTATAATTTTTTTCAAAAATTACTGTTTTGTAAACATTTTAAATATTAAATTTGACTTCCGGAAAAATATATTACCATTTTAATTAAATATATATTTGATAATTATGTTGTTTTATTAATAAGTCATTTAATTTTAAAATTCATTAATGCATCAAAAAAGAATAACATTATTTAATGTGTATATTATAGAACAACTCAATTATAGTTTTATCATTTCAAAAAAAAATTAAATTAACAACAATAAAAACTAAAAACTACAAATATTTTATACAATACACATATTTGTATTATTTGGGTCCAGATACATATCTCTTTATTAGACAAAAAAATATTTAGAATAATGTGAATTATGGTGGGATTTTCCTTGGGTGGTCATTGTACAGGGTTTGGGCCATAATCTCGTTGATCTTGGATTTATCCAATAGATTGTTTTAGTCAAGCTTTAGTTGTCAGCTAACAGCTTGAGATTGTTTTAGGAAAAATTATTGAGATTCTAACTACCCTAGAATCATCTATAAATGGTCATAATTGGTTATGATCCTACTAGTTGGTGACATCACAGATGTTTTCTTTTTCAGTTGGATTTATCAAAACCCTATATTTTTAGTAATCATAAGATTACTATTCAATGGCTATAATATATAATCTTATGATGCATACCAATATTTTATATTCAATCCGATAAAAAATTCCAAATACGTTAACATGTTTTATATGAACAAAATACATATTACAAAATTTAATTAAATGAGAATTTTATTTAAAAATGTTAATACTATAATGCCCTGAGCCCACTCTACCAGACTCTGTGCCTAAAAATGATGTGTAATATTTTTTATTATAAAATAATATGAACATTTAAATAACAGATTACACAAATGATGAAATTTTAATAGTTTAGGTTATAGAGGATTAAAAAAACCCTAAATTTATTATAATTGAACCAAAATAAAACACATGCCTAATACGCTTCCAAACACCCTAACTCCAAAAGCTATGACATCTAAATTTGAACTTTTAGGATACCTGTGAAAAATCATTTAAAAAAGGGCGAGCATTCAATAGTCAAGTAAGGGGTATTGAAACCATAGAAATGTTTTTTATATTATATTGATTTAATAAAATTTCAAAATACCTTTTGAAAATGTGATTGAAATTAATTACGATTTGAAATAATATACCACTTTTGAAATTACTTGTGTAAAAAAATTTATTTAAAAGTAATCCGGTTATTTTTATGAAATCACTATGGATGGTTTGAAAAAAAAAATTTATGGAAACTTGAGACATTGAAGCATGTCTTGGGCCGACCCACTTTATTAGGGATGAGTCCACTCCCCAATTCCCTCTACAATTAACAATGTTCAGGTACCAAATTTTTATGAAAATGTTTTAATATTTATTTAAATTATATAAATTTATCACTGGGTTTTATGTTTTTAAATTCAATATATATATATGTGTGTGTGTGTGTCTGTGTGTATATATTTATATACAAAATTTATCGAATATTTTTTTTATTCAAAATAATTTAATCCGTTAATTTTTTAATCGTTGCTTAATACATCGAATGCTAATGAAATAATTCTTCACATTTATGAAATATTATTATATTTATTCAACCCATAGAATCAATTACAGATACTTATATATATATATATATATATTTAATAAACATACATACATTCATATATATACGAAAATAATAAAATTGATGCATATGCATGACATTCCATTGAATAAGATGATGGGCATACATCTTCATGTTAATGAAATCCAAGTTCATACATATAATTTCTCAAGTTCATACATATAATTTCACATATAAAGTGATCGTTTAAATCATTAGCATATGAATTAAATAATAAGCAGGACATGAATAATTTATTTAATATAAACCAATAGAAAAATAATTTTAGATTAGAAAATAAATTATTAACATAATTTTTATCATAATAATTTAATTAACTTGTTTTTAAATGAAGTATTACTTTATATAAAAGTAAAAAAATAATTACATATATCCAAAAAGTTTATTATAATCCAAATGAATTATAATTTTTAAATAAAAATATATCTGATATAATAAAATTTCTAAGGAATAAAATTAGTTTAATCCTTTACCAATATAGCATTCAAATATGAAGGTTTATTTAAATGAAACCCACTTAGTAGAAAAAATATATTTAAGAAAAACTAGAAAATATAAATATTACTCACCAAAATAAAAATAAGTTAAACAATAATCAAATAATTATTTTTAAATAAATTTATCTTATACAATTAATTTTTAAAGAAGAAAAGTTTTTTGAAATCATATTAAACTATACCATACACCAAACCATATTTACACAAAATTTTGATAAAATAAATATAAACATGAAAGATTTAATTGAAAAAATCCCTTACCCAAATATAAATTAAATCCTAATAACAACTCGTTATAATTTATGTATGAACACAAAATTAAAATATACAGTATCCCTTACAGAGGATAAAAAATGTAATTTTTAAATAGATAACCAGACTATATGTTAATAATTAGTCTAAAAAATAATGAAATAGAATTTTCAAACAAAAATAAATCCCCTTAAAGATTTTTCAGGGTTTTCTCCTTCATTATATTCAACGAATAACAGTTTAACACCATCTCTTACTCTCACTATATCTTTCACTTCATAGGATTTGGAAAAAAATAAATACCCCTTGGTTTCTCTTAAGTAGTATACCTCACCAAACTCTGAAGAACTAAACAGCATCACTGTATCGATATATAGTTCGGTAAGAAGGAAATATCGAGACAATTATTATAGGTACAAACTCACATAACATATATTTATATTTTTTATTTCAACTTGAATGTGGATATTTAATGCCCGAAAAAATTATTGTGAAAGAGGAGATACAGATCTGAAATTTATATATTTGACTGAATAACATGATTATAATACAAAAAATATGACCTCAAATGATTCAGAAAGGAGACAACAAATTCAATGAAAAAAATTTATGGAAATATTCAAAATGTTTCAAGAAAACTTCTTGAAACTAAATTGGAAAAATATTAGTACGCATAGAGTAAAAAAATAAATATAAAATTAAATTTATTTCCAAAGTATCGGTTAATTTAATGGACCAGAATGAAAAATGATGAAATAAAAATATAATGGTGAAAAAGGGAATCAATTCAACACTGATAAGATTTTTGGAACACATATAATCAATTAGAAACTCTCCTACTTGTAGAGGATGTGGAAAAATGTATGTAATAGAAAATGAGTGCAATTAATACATAAAATTTCAAATCTAAAAATTAGATTGGGATATATTAAAATAGAATAAAAAACAAACTTGAAAAACTAGACATTTCAGGGTATATATTTAAATCATGGGTCATTTTACCCTAATAGAATTTGGATACTTCCATGAAAAATTGATCATGTGTGAGATGTCCTTCATACTTTAACCGGATCTGGATTGGACTCGATCCTGAACTCAGAAAAACCATCACCACTATACTCAGTCAGCGTCTCTTCCATATGTGCACGAACCTCACTCAACCTTCATTCTTGGTATCGACTCAACCTTGGAGGGTTTCTCTGCTTGACACGAGGACAAATCAAATGCGATTGCAGACTCCCGTCATGACTACAATACTGCGCAACAAACCCTCACATTTCCTCTCACGAACTAGTAATCCCAATCCTGATTTATTCTTCCAACATTTTATTTCATTTCATTCCACTATTGTTTTAATATATATTTTTTATTTTCATTTCATTTTTTTATATCACCGGTTTTAGGTATCATTTTTTTGTAAAGTAACACACCCAAATATATATATATATATATCATCACCCACATATATATATATACATTAAAACAGTATGAAAACTAGATTTAAATATTAATACTCATATTTTTTATTTAATTCAGTATATTTCATATTCGTAATGAGAAATAAATTATAATATATATATACATATATATATCTTTTATAAAATTTATAATTCAAAATTATAAATTACCATATAATTAATTATTTTGAATGAAACTCATTTTATGAAATTTATAAAATATTTCAGTCATTTTCAAGAAATTTAATTATCATTTCTTTGTTTTAGATAATAAAATTTTATTTTACAAAATAGTTTATATTTATTGGAGTTTGAAATCGACTATAGAATAAAATATGTAGGTATATGTTAATAATTTATGAATATTTCAAAAAAAAATCAATTTTTCATTTCCAGGAAATAATAATATTTTAAATTTTTTTTAAAAAATATAATTTAGTCATTATTTTTAATTCAAAACTAAATATATATATATATATATCATATACTTTGAAAATAAAACGAAGTCAATTTTAGAAAAACATAATTATTAAAATGTTAGATTACTTAATTATTATCATATATTAAAAGCTGAAAATTAATAGTGAAAATATATTTGTAACATAATTCAATAATTATAATGGACAATTAATTTAAAGTATTTTATTAAATATATTCTTTATAGAAAAATCAACATTCAAATTTAAATATATATAAATGTGTTAATTTAATTAACAAAAAACGTAATTTCATTTATTATTTTCAAAAAAATTATAATAAATACATTATTAGATTGTTTTAACTATAAATTAGACTATTTAATATAATATTTATACTAGGTACAAGATTTCTGGGCTGTCACATTATTACCCCCTCAAAAAAATTGCATCCTCATAATTCGTTACATGAGAGTAAAAAAACTGAATTTCTAGCATCAGAATTTAGAAACCCTTGAACTAATAAACATTTAAACTCAACAAAATGTAACCTTCAAATTTGCCTAGACCATTCCTCTGATAACAATTATAAATCCATAGCCCGCTCTCTTGGAATCAGTGCCTAAAAATGATGTGTAATTATTATCTTATAAAATAAACAGAAAAATTACAGAACCAATTACACAAATAAGGACCTTTTACTGGTTTGTATTCTGGGGGATTAGACAACACCGTACATTTATCACAGTTGAAACAAAATAAAAAACATGCCTACTACGCTTCCACACAAGCTAACTCTTAATGCGATGACATCTGAATTTCAACTTCAATGATACCTGTATAAATTCATTTTAAAACAATGGGTGAGCATTCAATTATCGAGTAAGGGGTCTTGAAATCATTGAAATGTTTTTTAGATAATGTTTTATTAATAACATTTTTAAATGCCTTATGGAAACATAATTGGAATTTCATAAACATTAAAATAATATACCAATTTTGAAATTTCTAATGTATAAAAATGTCATTAAAAGTAATCTAGTGATTTTTTTTGAAAACTCTACTCAATATTTTGAAAACAAAACATTGTGGAATCTTGAGACATCTAAGTTTATCTTGGGCCTACCCAATTTATAAGGGATGAGTTTACTCCCCAATTCCCTACTATATTTATAATGTTCAAGTACCGAATTTTATGAAAATATTTTAAGCATTCTCTACTTTATATACATTTCTCACTAGGTTTTCTATTTTGAAATTCAATACATAACTATATATATATATATATTTATATTTATATACACAATTTATGGAAGATCATTTTCTTGATTCTAAATAACAGTATCCTTCAATTTTTAAGCATTTCATAGTATATCAAATGCCAATAAAATAATAATTCACATTCATGAAATGTTATTTCATTTATTAAACCCATAAAATCTATTATATATATATATTGAATAAAAATATATATAAATTTGAAAATAATAAAATTGTTTCATATGCAAGACATGTCGTTGAATAATATGATGGGCATACCTCTTTAGGTGAATGTCATCCATGTTCTAGCATATAATTACACTTATAAAATAATAGATTAAATCTTTATGAATGACCATAAATAATAAACATGACATGAATAATTGATTTAAATTTAAACGAATAGAAAAATCCTTTTAGATTAGAAAATAGAGCATTGAAATAATTTTAATCATAGTAATAGAGTTAACTTGTGTTTAAATTGAATCTCAATTGATATAAAATTTTAATAATAAATACATAATCCGAAAGATTTATTACAATCCTAATAAACTATAATTTCAAATTAAAATTAAATCCACTAAAATAAATTTATCAATACATAAAATTAGGTAAGTCCATTTCTAATATAGAATTTACAAATGTAGAATTTTTTTTAAATAAAACCCACTTTGCAAGAGAATTTTTTTAAGAAAAACCAGAAAAAATAAATTTTACTCATCGAAATAATAATAACCTATACAATAATCAGAGAAGTATTTGTAAAGAAATAGATCTTTCACAATTAAAGGAAAAATAATTGAATTATTTTAATAAAAAATTAAACTATCCCTTACACCAACCTGAATTTAAACATAGTTTTGATAAAATAAATATAATATTGCATGATTTAATTGAAGAAATACCCCTCACAAACATATATTAAAACCTAAAAATAATTCTTTATAATTGAAATATGAACAAAAAATTATAATATATAATATCACTTACTGAGCATAAAAACGTTATTTTGAAATAGATAACTACACTATCCATTAATACATAGTCTAAACAAATAATGGAATATAATTTTAGAACTAAAATAAATCCCTATATAGATTTTCCATGGCCTTCTATTTCATTATCTTAACTGAATAACTCCATAAAATCAACTCTTACACGAACTATCTCTCGCTCATCCTAGAATTTGGAAATCAAATAAAATAAAGGCAGATTGGATTCTCTTATACAGTTTGCCTGGAAAATCATAGTTGAACTAAACAACATCATTGTTTCAGTAGACAGTGTGACTAGAAGGCAATACTGAGACAATTTTTATAGGTCCAAACCCACTATACACACACACTCACACACACACATAGACACACACACATGTTTTATTTAAAAATTCATATGGTTTTTTAATTATAGAAATTTGTTTTGTGAAAGTTGGGATGGGGATCTGAATTTTATATATTTGATTGACTCACATGATAATAAGCCACAAAATATTAGCCCAAAATATTCATAAATGAGACAATGGATTCAATGAATGAATATTGATGCAATCTTAAAATTTTTAATAGAAAATAATATGAAACTGAATTGCACAACAAATTGAGTATGCACATACTAAAAAATCGCAATTAAATTAAATTTCTGAAAAATGGTTTAGTTATGGAATGGACCATAATGAAAAATGTTGAACTAAAATTAAATTGATGAAAAGTGTAATAAATATGATACTGATATTTTTTTTTCAAACACAAAAAATAGATTAAAAACCAACCAACTTGTAGAGGATTTCGATAGAAGCATGAAATATACAAGAAGTTCAATTAATACATCAAAATTTGAATCATGAAATCGGATTCAAATACATAAAAATTAGATAAACAAAACATGCTTGAAAAACTATATATTGTTGGGTAAATCATCAAATCCCAGGTCATTTTCCCCATATCTAGATCTGATACATTAATGTGAAACTGATTTGGTGCACTATGACCATCAGTCTCGGACTCGATCTAGATCTCACATGATCCTAACCATGAAAAAACTAGCACCACTATACTCAGTATGCTTATCTTCTTCTCCTCAAGAACCTCACTCGACCTCTATTCTTGGTTTCGAATCTACTGTGGAGGGTTTCTCGGCTCGACACGATGGCTAATTTACCGTGACCGGAGACTTCCGTCGAGTATATCATGATGCATGAAAGATCATCACAGCGCCTCTCACAGGCCTGTAATCCCTTTCCCAATTTCTTATTCAAACATGTCATTTCTTTTTTTTATCGATTATGATTTTATTATATTTTTTTTATTTTCATTTCATTTTTTATATATCATGTATTATATATCATTTTTTATAAACTAACATATATATATACACATCATTATATATATATATATTAAGATAATATAAAAATCAGATATAAATTTTAATACTCATATTGTTTATTTAATTTAGTATATTTATTATTCATAAAAATAAATAAATTATAATAATACTAATATTTTTTATAAAATTTATAATTCAAATTAATACATTACAATATAATTCATAATTTTCAATGAATCTCAATTTCTGTAATTTATAATTTAACACTTTTATAATTAAAAACTTTTATTACCATTTTATTATTATTGATAATAATTTTTTTACAAAATAGCTTATATTTATTAGACTTTGCAATCAACTACATAATAAAATATATAGGTAAATGTTTATAATTTTATAATATTTCCAAAAATAAACTTTTCATTTCTCGAAAATATTAATTTCATAAAAAAAGAAATATTATATACATGGAAATTAATAATTTAATCATTATCATTGTTTCAAAACTAATATATATGTATATATATATCATATCTTTTAAAAATAAAATGAAGTCTATTTTATAATAAAATAATTATTCAAATGTCAGATTACATAATTATTAACATTTATAAAAATGTGATCATTAATAGTGAAAATACATCTGTAATATAATTCAATAATTATAATAGTCAATTTATTTATTATATTTTATCAAATATCTTCTTGAGGTAAAATATTGTATTTGATATTCAAATATATATAACAGTTTAAATTAAATTAACTAAAATACTAAATTTCGATAATTATTTTCAATAAAAATTATAATAAATACATTTTTAGTTTTTTTAAACATAAATTAGTCCATTTAAAATAATATTTATACTTTTTATGAGATTTTTGCACTGTTACAATGGTCATTACAACTCCCAAAGGATAAAAATCATATAGTTCAGCCTATTTGGTTCCAAGTATCCCTCATAATCCCTTTGATTAAAAACAAACTGACTTTTTTAAATAAATTATTACATCATGAATCTCATTTTTAGTGATCAATATAGAATCATATTTCAATATTTTTTCATTTTCATAAATAAAAAATATAATAATATATGGTTTCATTATGGACTAAATTTCCTGTTGATATTGGTGGACATTTATTTAATGATTCATTAATAAAGGGGGTCTTTTTTTATTCAAATTTTAGTATCACTATCAGTATTCTTTGTATTACATTTATATTAATATATCATTAATTATTATGTTTTTTGGAACAATTATTTTTAATCATTAGTCCATTAAATTTAACTAAAAGAAAATATACATGTTTTATATATTAAATTTAGTTATTTTTAACATGGAATCTATGTACACAATATTATTAATATTGTGATCTATTGTGTATCATTTTGAATGTTTTTGTGTCACATATAAAAATATCTAATTTATGAACAATATATTAGACACAAACATGATTATAAGATAGTGGAATAATATTATAATTTTTTTTAATTTTACTAATCCATACATGTGCTATATATTTTATTAATAATGTGTAAAATCTATTTCATATAGTATTGAATGTTTTGACAACTAATGATGCAGATATATAACTATGATATATATTATGTCTAATGGTTGAATCAGAATGTTTTGGATTTGATTGACATGAAATCCAGGCTAACTGATTTTTTTAGAATGATTATTAATGGAATGTAATTATAGTGTTTTTATAAAAATATAATAGAGGATTTGGATATCGTGTTATATGTGGAATATAACTAAGATTGATTACTACATTATTTTTGGAATTGGGTGTTTTAGTGGGTCATAACTCAAATATATTTATTTTTATTTCAATAATATATGGTCCATAATATATCTATAAAAAAAGAGTGACATGGAATTAAAATTCCCTTCTATTATCAATAATATTTTTATCCATTCATTATATAAAACATTATTATCCTTTACCCCGTGTCAAAATCTATTGAATTCATAACCAAGTATGTTCTAGGGAATGATATGTTTACAAAAAATTAGAAAGGCACGCCAAAATTACTTAAAATGAAAGAACATGAATTTACAAAGAAAATTTTCCATCCAAAAATAAATAAATTATGTTTCCTACACCACCATTTTCTCAGAATATAATATATAAAAATAGGAAAAATAGCCACATGTATACCACAAGTTGATTACTTTCATGTCACCATTTTTTAAAATGATAACTAATCAGGAATCATAAGAGACAAGATTAAAATGGTAGGTTACCCTTATTAAAACTCTTTCTAAATGTTTCCTTTGAAAATAAATATCATAGGTGTATCTATTTATTATTTATTAAAAATGTATATTTTATGAACATTATATGATGAATATGAATAAAAAATGTTTCATTCTAATCATATGACAAAAGAGTATTAATATGCAGTAAAAATATTAATCATGTTTCAAATAGATCATGCATAAAACCCTTATCAAATCCATTATCCATTTTTTATATTATCGGTGTTAAAGGAAAATTAATTTTTAATATATAGAAGAAAATACTGTTTTTCATAAAATTGATCTGATCTTTAAATATTGGAGTAAACATGGGAAAAAGTCAATCTGCACAAATACTGGGATGAGACTATTGTTTATAGATCATTTTATATGGATACCATTGTAAATAATTATGTATATCATTTGGATGAAATGAAAATGGTAATTTAATATGTACATATTTAATTGAAAAAATTATTTTAAAAGTTATTAAAATATTATAAGAGACCATAATATATATTTTCTACTACATACACAACATTCTATGCTATGATGAAGTTATATAATTTGAAATATGGAAGCAGATGGGGAGACACCAGGTTTACTAAACCAATTAGTCACCTTAATTATATGCCACCTAAAGAAAATGAACATCCTTGTTGAACATATGAAATTAAAATAAATACATGTTTAATGTGAATTTTCTCTATTAAATTAATGCCAATCCAAATAACTGCATATTTTTTCTCAAGGAATATAAATTACTCTTAACATTGAATAATTTGGTCATTAATCGAAACAAGAATGATGTCTAAAGTCCATAAAATTTTTTATGGTACATTTTCCTTATTCCATTGTTTACAAGACAATATGGATATCGGGAAACCATGATACAATAAACATGAAACAAAGATAAAAGAATGAAATATGAGAAACTACGTCATCCAGAAGAATATCTATAGTGGATGAAAATATATTATGAATATCTTGTATTCAAAAATGAGATAAAGAACATGATCCTCTGATTATCTATTATTGGAATAAATATTTATGGTATATAGAGTATTACTCCTATAACATGTCTACTTATGTTGGTATAATATAATTTTCCTCAACGGTTATTCATGAAGCACAAATAAATTATGTCGTATCGGCTTATATATAGACTTAAAAAACCTGGTAATGATATTGTTGTTTATTTGGATCCATTTATTAATGATATGAAATTGATGTGGTATATAGTTTTCACAATTTATGATACTCATATAAGTGAACAATTACAATAAGTGCCTTATTTATAGTGACAAAAAATTAATTTACTACTTATAAAAATTTGTTAATATATAACAAAAATGGGAATTTTGGGGTGTCCAATTTTTGTAGAAATTACACACACATTTTATTTTAAACATCCCTTGAGGACTGTATTTTTATGAAGTTATAATCTTCTAACTTGATGACATAAATAAAAATCCTAGAGGAAAATTTCGAATGGGAATAAATAAAAGTAAAAAACATTCTCCACAAACTGGTGATCAACTTTTTGATATATTGAAATATATTAAAACTAATTTTCGTATAAAATCTTTGATAAAAGATACAAAAATCAGGTTGGGTAATGAGATAATTGTTGTTTCAAATACTATAATGAAACTTTTTTTACTTCCAAAATATTATATATGTATTGAAGGTAGAAAAAACATGTGATAATGTTATTGGAACATCAGTAAATGTTCCTAGAAAATAAAAAAAAGGAATACTGTCGAGGATTGATATCACTACCATGGGGATAATTGAAGAGTTAGAACCCATGCGTGGTAAAGGTTTTAAATTTCATCCTCTATTAGTTCAAACAATATCTTGAAATGAAAAAAATATATATTTTTAAATTTCATTAGTAGAGAAAAATATATATAGGGATATTAATAAAATATTAACAATGTCATTTCAATGACTAATTTACCGACTGATTGAGGATTGTATTTTTATAATGATTGCGTAAAACAAAGAAAAGACGGGTGCTCAGGGGGGCAGAAGTGGGTGAGGCATATATAATCCCCATGTATATCCACCTTAAACTCAGTGGGAAGGGGAAAAAATCTATCATAAATTATTTTCTCCTCCTCTGAATTTCATAATCGGATGATAATGCCAATTGCAAAATTAGCCTCCCCCCAAATATGGAGAACATTCTATCTTTGGTTGGTCTCTACAATGCATTGAAACATATGATAGGTCAATACCCAAGGAACTGGTTGTAGTCCTTGAATGAGTCTCAACATGAATTATGAATCATAATCAACTGCATCCACCTAGGTACCATGTCATCACCCAAGCATCAAGCCTGAAAGAAGAGATCTGGACTCCGCACCCATGGAATCACCAGACCCATAGAAAGTGTTATGTCCTTGGAAAACTGATCCTAATGAGCCCCGGAGCACTTCAACACCCCTCATAATCCCTCTCATCATGAAATCAACCAAATTTAGTATAAACCACTGATGGGTGGCATCCATCTGATGTAGTGGCCTGACCTCCTACTCAGAGTTCGTTGAATGTTGAGTGCATTGCCAACCATGCCCGAACATTGGGCCCCTTTGAGCAGGTATCCCAACTCAAATGTTAATGACCTATGTAAGATCGGAAGAAACATTAGGGAATGTATGGATCCCATCTTAGTGTGGTTTCAAACCTCCCCATAGACACAATAGACTAATGAAAAAATAATAGCACAAACCTTTCTTTTAGAGGTTTTCCTATCAACGCCATAGAACCAGGTTTTATTGAAGACATTCTAGGACTGTTCACTGTCGATCCAGGGTTGTGGGGGAGAAGAAGGAACAATGTTAAGTGGCCCAACTACTCAGAAAAAAGAGGTGGTACAAGGATTCCTCCACCATTTCCGCATAGAAAAAACCTCGAGATGACCAGGAAATGCACTTTTTTCTGATATTGTCATATTTCCAAAGTTCGTTGTTTTGGATACGGTATGTGAGGATGTTCCACTTCATCGGTATCTCATTTTACCACATTTTTAAATCACAGATGTCATTCGTGTTCACCATAGAGAGCATCCTACTGTAGTCCCTAGTGTCAAACTGAACTGAAGATGATGCCATGAAGAAGCATCTGTCTGGTTCATCATTTATAGTAATACCTTGCATGACTTTCATCTATTCAGTATTGAGTTTCGACTGAATGATTTTTGGACTTCCATATACATACTTGAATGAAATGTTTGGGAGAGGACAGTATGTAAATTCCAGCAGTTCACCCGCCCATTAATCCTTACAAAAGAATACACCCCCTTTCATAATGATCCACTAAGTAGATCCCTTGAGGACCTCATGGTGGGAGATCATGCACTGTGTTAAGAAGAAGAACTATTAGCCGAAGACACCAGGAGTCTCCCAATAGTTACAATAGTGTACCAAGAAGAAGAGATTCCATAGAGAGTCTCCTATATTGATCTATCAAGTAGACTAGCCATATATTATTTGTATGTTATCCTGAAGGTCATGAAGCCCCACTCACCCTTCTTCACCTGGCCTAGCCATGCAGGCTCAATAAGACTAGTGGAAGTGTCCCTTTTTGGATGGCATCCCTTTCAATTGGAGAGAGAATTTTCTCTACCCATAGGATAACCCCTTTAGGTCCCTTTATATGTAAGAAAAAATAACTCTTAATCAAAGCCATGATGCTATTGACTACTGTCACCCTTTCACCAAATGAAAGGAATTTTTTTCCAATTGAAGATCATTTCCAACAACCTGTTAGTAATTTCCTCAATGTGTTTAATATTAACACATCCAAAAGTGATTTGGACACCAAGGTAAACCAATGGAATCTATTTCTGTTGGAATCCCAAGTGATACATTATTCTTTGGAAGAACCCTCTAAGGAACTTTTTGGAGATAAAAAACCTTACTCTTCCCCTAGTAGATCTTCTATCCTCTCATGTTGCTATAGGTGGAAATTTTTTTCATGAATTTGGTTAAATGCTATCATTTTCACTTTTTGAAAAATAAAATTTCATCGACAAACATCATATGGTATGTACCTTCAAATCCTCCCATAATATGTTAATGGGAAAGCATGCCAGTTTCCACCACATTGTTCAAATTATGGGATAACACATCTCGAGCCAAAGTAAAGAGGTATAAGGATAGGGGGTCACCCTGGTGAAACCCTCGATCTGATTTGAAAAAACAAAAACACTTCCACATAAGAGATTATGTAATCCATGGATAACTGAAGCTCCTGAAGCAGAGGTCTCAAAACCATTCGAAAAACATAAACTTCCACATTACACGGATGATGATGCTCCATTCATGTTTTTTGTAAGACTTTTACATATAAATATGAAAGATCACATTTTATCCCACCAATATCTTATTTAAGTAGATCAAAAATTCACAAGAAATAACAACCACACCATTTATCTTACATCCTTTGACAAAACCATATTGTTACTTAGAAACCAACCTAGGAATGACCTCACTCAACCTAGATGAAATATGAAAGTATAGAATCTTGTAAGAGACATTTCTAAGTCAGGTTGACCGGTACTAGCTAAGGCTAGTTGTATCCTTCATTTTTTCACTAAGAGAAACCATGAATGCTTAGACACTCATTATCAAACGACTGCCATGGAAGTAGTCTTACAATGATACCAAAACGTAGGGTACAACAACCTCCCATTCATCCACAAAAATAGACACTTGGGAAGCCATCCGGTCTAGGGGAATTCTCTCATTGTAACCTGAGAATAGTCTTATTAATTTCTTACTATATATAGATTGAATATAAGAGGGCATTGTCTAAGTTATCCAAAAGTTGTGGAATATAAGAAAAATAAAACTCCTCTGTCGTATCCCTTTTCATACCTCCGAGCCATGAAGGAACCTTCCCCGCCAAGAGTTCATTGAATTTGTACAAGGCCATCCAACCAACCACTTCCACATATGAGGTGAAAAATCCATCCCCTATGTTGATCTTGATATTCAAACATCTCCTCTCCTTTAAGAAATAATGAAAAAAATGCACTGTTCTGATCCCCCTCCCTCATACACCTTATGAAAATCATTGTCTATATATCCTTTTTATATACAAAAGTTTCTCCACTGGATGCACACATTTATCACATAGGGAAATTAAGATGTTCTTGTCCCATGCATTCTATAGGACCTCCCCCAACCTATAAATTTCATCCTGGATGTTGTCCACCCCATTGTCCTCTTGAGGTCTATTAGAAATCCATGTCAGGATGTCCCTGTTGAGTGGGGTTGGGGTACATGGGATGGTACCCTTATCAATCTACACACCATTAATACATCCAATACATTGTGTCAATATGTAAAGTACACATTGATAGGCCTATGACACCCAACATGGGAGGAATTTTTTGATACAGGATTTGTAGTAGGGTTACACATTGTGTACCTTTCATATCATGATCACTTTTTTCACTTATTTCTTCCTAATGTCGGAATTGGACTTGTGATTAATACATTATAAGTGTTTATTTATAAGTATCATGATTGTGGAATATTGTTTTTGGAATTTAGAGGCTATCTAGATGGTATTTTGGACTATGATATTTTAGTAGGATGATTTTAATGAGTTTCAGTTCTAGAATCCTCCTAGCTGTTTAGGTTATGACCTATGTGGCATGGGTGAAGGATAAGAGATTGGTTATAAACATGGATTGAGTATTCAATGGAAATATTTTGGATTTTATTTTTGATAGATTTCATTAGAAATGATCAAGTAGAATCACTAGGGAGATCTAGGTTTTTCCATGTTGGTGGAGACCATTTGCTCAAGGATATAGCTCTTGAGGTTTAGCTCTTGGGATTGGGGACCAAAGTAGGTGGATCATTTTGTTTGGGTTAATGCCATTATATGGAAGTCATGGTTGGATTCTATTGTTATTCTGAGAGGATTCTGAGTAAATCTTGAGGATGAAATTGTAGGATTGTTTCTGATCAATCCATTAGTGTTTTCCACAGTAGGATGTTGAGAATTACGATATGTAATTTTTGTTTTAGATCATATTGAGGAACACTTATGGTTGTTATACTACTTTTAAGATGGGCATTAGAGCCATTTTGAATTACTATTTTAGCAGGATTATGATTTTAGAGAACATTTGGGTGATTTTGTTTATCAAGGATCAGTTTGAGGCTATAAAAGGCCATAGAGGATATTTCAGCACTAGGTGAGTCCTATTATTTTTGATGATTTAGAGGAACTATTTTTAGGGTAACATGCTGTTGTTGTGGATTTGGCTTGATTGAGTTTGTTTTTAAAGGTATCAAATGAGAGATTTAGTGCAGAATCGGTGTCCCTAGATAGATGTCACATTTTTTATAAACCCAAGGACTATGGTTTCCCATATATTAGTTTGATCTTGAGGTATCTAATGGGGTTCACATGGATACTATTTTTTTATGCGAATATCCAAGGTTCGTATGGGGGGCCCTTAATTTTTTTTTGAATGTGGATCAATATTTCTTGTTACATTTTTTGGACATTGGATTTGAGGAATAATTTTCGCATGTATAGTTGGATGTTTTCTTATAAGTTTGATGTAGTTTCAACATAGGACATTAGATTGTGGATGATACCATTGGGATAGTTGTAGGTTGTCTATTATCTATGATTTTTTATCCGGTTCTCACCTCTATTTCTACCTAGTTGTATTTATATGGTCTTTGGGTTCTTATGGATGGTCTCGATGAGGGAATTATTCCTACATTTATGGTGTTCCTTGACTAGTGCATGGTTTTGTTTATTGAGGTTGTAGTTTCACTCTCGGCCTTATTTGATAATCCCATATTATAGTGAATCCTTAAATTTCATGTTGATGTATCCCAAATGGTGGTTTATTGTTCATGTTTTTGAGGTTGAACCTGAGTCATTTTTTAGAACTTAAAACACATGAAATTTCAATGATGTGCATAGGGGATGATTTTTCTCCAATGCTGATCATTCCATAATAGTCCCAATTTTTGGTTTAATCACATTATCATTGGATTAATATGGTCACATACTATGGTATGATAGTCATTTATATTTCATTTAACAATTTTATAGCTCTTTTGTTGATTGGGAGGACGTCCCTCTGGCTGTTTGGAAGGTTGAGTTATGTGTCATAATCTTCTATAATGGGAGATAGTGAGTGTGGATTTACAATGGGTGTCCATAAATAACCCATTGTATATATGATTTATTTTTTTATTTACAATTATCAAATAGTTTTTTATTTTATTCCATCCAATATTATTTTTCATCTAAGGTGGCCATAACACATGTCCATGAACTTACTATGTTTATTGATTGAAGGTCCACTTTTGGGGGTGGCCTAATAGGATTTATTTATTACCTCCATTGTTTTCACCTTGTATGTGTACATACCCATTTTATTATTTCAAGTAGGATCATAAGTTGTGTGGTTGATATGGTTGAGTCCCACTATTTCTTAATCAAGTAAGGCCACTTGATTCAAGTCTTGGGATCAGGCTGGTGTATCACAAGCATCATAGAGTTGTGTATGTTGTTTATCTCGGTATTGATAGTAGATCCAGTTTTATTTATTTTTAATTTGATTATTTTTTATATTTGATCATCCATATTAGAAACTGATTAATGTATGTTTTCATGCTTTGAATCTATTTGAACATATGATACATACCATTTATTATATCTTACTATGTTTTACAGTATTTATAATTAATATTCCAATGTTGATCAATGTGTATGAATTTGGTTATTTTGAACTTTTGGAGAAAAATGAACCAAGGGTTTAATCTCCCCGCTGTTACTTATAAAACCTCACCACTTGTCCTCATGCTATTACATATGTGGGGAATCCTTGAGGCCTTATGGTTGGCCAAATTGTGTAACTTTTCTGGTCAGATTGATAGGGTTCATTATTATATGGAAATTGTGGAAGAATTGAATGTTGAGCGTTATAACCATTATAACTTTCTAAATTCTAGATCATGTAGGGATGGTAACATAATTTCCTTCACTTATAATATATGTATTATAATTTTATAGGGTGTTCCATGTATTATATTTTGTAATTAAATACTTTTCCATTTATATGTACTAAAAATAGATGTATACAAATTAAACATGGTCTCTTTATTGAGGATTACCTAGTAGAAGTATTTGATCATAGAGACAATTTAATATAGAACATAAAACTCTATTGTTTGATGTATAATTAATAAATCGCAATTTTTTTCAAAAAACCTTGGTTTCATTTGTTAGTTATTTAGAGATTGGGTCATAAAAAATCACATTTCCACATGTATTTGGGCTAGGATATGCAAAAAAGTTAACTAAATTTTTATGATATATAAAAAAAATTTAGATAGAGGATGTAACATTAGAACCTAAAGATGTAACATGGAAGTAGTACCCCAATTTGATTTAATCGGAGTAACAAAATTTATAAGGTGAAATTATTTTGATGTTGAATAATGTAACAACCCATGATGTTATTATGAATTGTTCCTTTAGAAAAATACTATGTGGAATAATTTTTTTAAATAATAATGAAAAATAAAAAAATAAAAAAAAATTAGGTAACAAATATTACGACTGAAGGGAATAATTAATACATTATGAGAATACAATATGAACCATCATTAAAAAGAGTTTATGTTGAATAAATATACATGTAAATAAAAAAGACAAAAAATGGAAAAATATTTACCATCATGGTTTTCCATTTAGATTATAACCCCAATTGAACTTGTTGAAATACGATAGATTATTATATAAATAATAGACATTCTAAGAGAGAATTAAATGAATGATGTGACTTATAGAAGGAATATATATAAAAGAATGTATATAAGAATGAAATATAATAACTATATATATGGTGATTTGAAATATGGTTATTGGACTTGTGGTTTTTTTGTATTATAGTATTTAATGATTATATTGGAGTTTTTATATTTTTTAGTAAAAACATGAAAATAACATAACTCATAATTCTGGAGTGAAAAAATGATATTTATCTAATATAGTTTACACTAAATGTATGTATGAGATAAAAATTTATATTATTATTAAATAATTATTTTATATATTTATAAAATTAATGTTCTTTTTTAATACCAATGTATTGAAAAAATTTAATTTTCATTAGATGAAGAGTTAATTATAATTAGCTGTGTTTTAAATTATTTAATGCTAAAAATTATATTTTTCAATGATTTTTTATTTATTGTGTATATTTTTATAAATAAATTAAATGTATAAAATTATGATTATGAATATTTAAAAAAAATTCAATATATAAAAAAAAATTAACACTCATTTATTTAATTTTTTATATAAAATAACATTAAGAGAACTTAATGTTTTAAAATTCATTTTCTTATATAAAAGAAAATATATGTATATATATATATATATATATATTATTTTCTATTAAAAATAAATTTTTTATATTTATTAATTGAATTCTATTAGAAATATACTATGTTTTAATTTAGAATATTGAAATTAAGAAAAGGGACAAATTATATTTAGGAATAAAAATATATTGTCGAGGTAAAAATTGAATTATAGTAGTAAAATACAAATAAGTAATTTTCTAAATATAAGTGGTAAACATATAAAATTTAATGGAAAATTTTCTATATATTGTGTGTATGAGGGGTTTCATGATCCAAATCCATTATTTTATGATTTTTATCCACTTTATTCTTAAAATTATACTTTATAGATTATGTGATTAATATTTTAAAAAAATAAAAAAAAATAGACATACAAACGGAACTATCTAATAACCGTAAAAAACAACTCAAAAATATTCAATAATATACATATTATATTACTATTTTACCTATCTCAATTCTTAATAATATATTTTTCCCTTTTGGTTCCAATAAAGTATCCTAAATCCATTATTCCTAAGGATCCCGTATCTATAAGTGAACTCATCAAGTATCTATGTTATTCATTTCAATTTTTAATTATCTTATAATGAAAACTAATTCTAAATATTATTATCCACTATAGTGATTTTATATAAACATTGTTATTATTGTTATAAAAGTATACTAGTATTATATAACTCTAAAATCATATCCATTCACTAGTATAACATGACTTTTGGGATTATTCAACAACCTATATGAACAATTTAATACTGTTATCATCATTTTCAAAATGATTAATATTAAATTAATTAATATAGACTATATATGATTTAAGGATTATTATATTTCAGTAATACAGTTCTATAATTATGACAAAAAAATGAGCATACATTACCATGTAACTCATTGTTATTGGTAAAAAAACTTGAAATTTTTTTATCTTGGATTCCATTATAGTGAACAACACCCATAAATTCCACCAAATGAATAAGAGAATATATAAATAATTGGAAAAAATGATTTTTCTACCTTTAATAATCATTTAATGATGAAATTAGCATGAAATAATGAATATTGATAAAAAATATTATGAAATGTGTATGAAATAATAAGTATTACCAACATTTGATGGTGAAAATAAACAATTAACAACCAATATGTGGTATATTATTGATTATAATTGAGGAATATAAAAGAAATTATATCTTAATAAGTTTATAAAATAAATTATCAAGGTAATAATCTTATGTATACTATAAGTTAAAGTGATTTTTTGGAATAATGGAGTAATGGTAAGTGATTATTTATTAATTTCATTTTGAAATTAAACTTTTTTATGATTGTACTTACATATATGGAAATTTTATTGTATTTATCTATTAAAACCCATCCATTTTCTCCTCCTCTAGTTATTCATGGGTTTTTTATGTATTCATACCATTTTACTTTTATTTTGTAAGAAATCAATAAAAATTATGCTTATAAGTGGAGCTGTCATTATCTCTTATTTTTGGTTAGGAATCATTCTCCTAAACTTCCACGTTATTTATTTTGTTTTATGGACATTCATGTAAGTACATATATGGTCAATTAAAATATTTCTATACTATACATAAAATTATTTACATAACATTTATTGGAATATTTTTAAACTATATTATCACTGGTTGTTTTCAATTTTCATTACATTCTTCAGAAAATTGTGAAAGAAATATATTTTTTATAGTATTTAGCATGAATTAAATTCATAAAATTATTCAAATAATTTTATGATAAATATTCCTCTTTATTTTCTCATGGGTTTCCATGGTAATTTATATTATCATTTTTTCTGATTTTTTATCTATGAAAGAAAAGTTATTAAAAACATAAAATTGAATTTCTTCTAATTTTCATCGTAATTTAATGATTCTATTATAAAATTATTTTTAACTATGTCAATTTCAATTAAGGTTTCATAAGGTTTATTGGGGATATTCTGAAATGGAATCAACCACCATATTTTTGGTTATATCTTATTATCTTGTTTTATAGAATCCTCTATAAATGTATTTTATTTACATTAGTTAATTAAGCTATGAAAAAATTAATAGTGTTTTCATGATCGTTTGGAACACATATCTATTTGTTTTTATGAGGATATAGGTGTTACAAAATTATATATCTCCCTAGTGATTTTATAAATCTCATGATATGATAAGTACATAGATGGGGTGTGATCCTGATCAACTGTGAAACTGTTCAAAATATCTTTATATGAATAGAAAGTATACCCATTACACTATGTGATGATGGTGTTAGTTGGGATACTTGAAATAGAAATTGATTTTTCATGCATATTGTATGTGTAATTTATGATGCCAATATATTTAATGTATAGTGGTTATTAAATTCTTTTATCACTTCTATATGTCTAATTTATGATGTAATTTCAAAATCATCCTTGAATAAAGATTTCATATCTATGATTTATTTGGTACGACTTTACTATGTTTTGGTTATATACCTTGAATATGACATAATTACTATAGTATTATCTTAAAATAACAATTGATATTCAATATATATTTTTTATCTTTACCCTTACTAAGCATATGATATCACCCTTTCCAGTAATTCAATTCTATATGATATAAAAAAATTATTATGTGTGACATGTCCACAAGGGTATCATGTGAGATAACAATTTGTGTGAGATGTTTATTTTTTAAAAAATTATATTTTTTATGTATCTTATAATCAATGACAATAAAAAATTTGGCTATAGGGTGTGATTTATTATGATGTTTAGTGAATATGTTTTTAAAATGACTAAATATTCATAAATTATATGTATGAGTCACCTAAAAACATCCAAACCATTAAAAAACGGGGGAAAAGAGGGAAATTGACCAAAACAATTCCCCAAAAATTAAACACAATCAGATCTACCCTCACATCAGGAAGGTTTAGTAGAATAATTATCCATGAGATTGGTCTAGGAACAACAAGTCATGCTGAACCCATCCTATGTATAATATATACTACAAGAACCTACCAAAACACAATTTCAACTAGTGTATCATTTTTTCTTATTACCCAAGAACGCACCTATGGATTCCCATGTGAAATTCATAAAAATATTGATCTCATCACTTGAATAAAATCAAATATAAACTCATAAGGCATAAAAAATAAAGGATGTGAAAACACCAAACTAATAATCACCTTTGAAAATTGGGATGGGAAAAACCCAAGGAATGTACCAATCTAAAATCACATCAATGTTCATACTAATAAAAAATCAATTATCATAAATTTTTAAATAGATAATTACTAGTGTCTAATAAATAT
The DNA here is from genome assembly GCA_963277665.1 of Viscum album. Taxonomy (NCBI): domain Eukaryota; kingdom Viridiplantae; phylum Streptophyta; class Magnoliopsida; order Santalales; family Viscaceae; genus Viscum; species Viscum album. The sequence continues at coordinate 529,410,512 of OY728120.1, read as the reverse complement.
ATGACATTCCCTCAATCTTAGTTAATTTTACTCATAAAATTATAAAAACAACATGAAAAAATGTAGAGTTTTCTTCAAATATGTAAATTAATAAGGAATATAATGACCATGAATCCCACAATAGGAAGTAGAATATTAATATTATCCCTATTAGAAGAAACAAGGGTCTAGAAATATGGACCCCATATACACAATATCATGGAATTGTGACATCATTCACCGTTGATTTATCATTTTCTCAAATACATCCAGTAAGGAATTTTCAACAACTTCCTTCTATGACATCAGACTAGATTTAAACACTACTAATATATTCTCTATTTGAAGACCTATAATTATGTATCATTAATTTTATGGATGTCCCCAATTAAAATACTTAATATAATTCCACTGAATGAACACAATATTAAATAATTCCCAAGACATGAAATAAATAATAGACTAATCATTAAATAAATTTGATAAGGATTCATGAATTCTTATTTGGGGTATGGGAGTAGATATGGTTTAAGATCCACCACCCCATTTTGAGACTGGGAAGATTTATCAAACTAAATAGTCTTACTTGAATAATGAGTATAATAATGTGAATGATCATACCTAGAGACACTATTTCTACATTACACCAACCATTTCTGGATTCTTATTATAAACATCATGAATCAATAACTAGGCCAATTAATTATTATAAAATACTAAAATGAACTCTATTTATCCAAGGGATATAGGCAAAATATTAAAATCACCAAATAAAAACACATTACAAAATTTTTATCCTCAAAACTACATATATCTAATAAAGAGTGTAAAAAATAATTTTAAAAAATAAAAAAAAACGTTTTATATACTCCACCTCAATTGAAAAACTCTAGAATATAAATATTATAACACTATATACTATTAAAAACACCAATATACTTTTTATGTAATTCAAAATATATATATATATATTATCCACTTTAATTTTGAAATACCACTCAATCATCATGTTAAAACCAAATAACATTGATAAATCCATGCATATTGGCCTAATTACCTTTTCAAATAGACAACTAAAATTATTTTTAAAACAAGATCATTTTAATGAAATTATATCATTCATACAAAACTATCTATTCATATATAAATCTAAAAATCATATATTTATTAGAGAAAAATATTTGATTTATCATAATAAGTGTGGACTATAGCCCCCTCAAAGTGATGTGATTTGTTCATACACTACATGGAATGTGTTAAGATAGATTTAGTGAATATATATTATATATATTATATAATAAAGGTTATTTAGTAATTATATATATACATATTTATAATTATAGTTCTTTTACTTTTTTCTATGAACATGATGATTAAAGAGAAATAGTGCTCATGCGCATGTACCGCTTCCTGTTTCCCAGAACTGTGTTTTCCACTTCATAATATTATATTAAAAGTATTATTATAAAACAAATATAATGAATATTAATTATATATAATTCATGGTGTAAATTCCTGAAATCATTTTATAAATATAATTTTAAATTATATAATAAATTAAGACATATGTGAAAAATAATGTTGATATTACCCGAAGTGAAACACAAACATAGTATTTTTAACAAGTGGGGAATATAAATTCATAATCAAACCATATATAGTATTAGATTCCATAATATGGTATCTAAAAATATATATATTAATTTTATTTTTATTATATAGGTGTTTTGAATGAGTATTATGAGATTCAATACAAAAGATAATGAGATTTCACCTCACATTTGTTTTATTGAGATACAGTCCTTAATCACCACTTGTAACGTCCCGGTTCCAGAAGCCACCTAGAGGTGCCTCGTACCCAGTTGGTCACATGGCCTCAAGTGCATTTCCCCAAACGCCAAAGGCTGTCGACTAGCTTTGATGGCCTTGGGTGTGATAGTGGGTAAACTATGCCCTTATTGGTAGAGTACACAACGTAAATAAATTAACATGCAATAGCGGAAGCAGTAAATAACCAACAAAAATAAACAGCAGAAGGCTAAACTAACAAAACACTGGAGCACACATGTATATATATGAAATGATGCACGATATATATATGTCTAGTAAAGCAGCCAAACAAGTCACAATGCTGGAAAACACCACCATACCAAAACAAGTACAAAATAAAAGAAAAAGTTCTCCTTAGAATCACAAGACAATGATTGGTCCCTTGCTCTCCTTCTCCAAGAAATCAAGTACCAGAAGTTGAAGGGCTCTTACCCTTCTCTATACATGCAACAACATAGTCTTTTTGGGCCCAAAAGCATGACCCAAACAGGGTGTGAGACTAAATCCCAGTAGGCATTCACCCGAAGATCCATGCCTAACAGTCAGTGAGTATATGGAAGGTAAAAGTACAGTAAGTAGTAAAGAACAACAGCAAAGTAGAAGGCAGTAAAAAGGATGATACACAACAGCAATCAACCCACAAACAACAGCAGCAGTGAAGCAAAATAGCTAACACAACAGGAAACCCTTGGAAAGTACCCGCAATCATCTACTTTGGTCCTAACCAAGATGTAACACAACCCTCTGGGCAGTGCACTCAGCCTAACCCCTCTGGATTGGTCATATGAAATATGTAAAACTCTCTGGGGAAACACACTCAGTCAATTCCCCTTATAGTCTAGTGAGTCATGAACTCTCTGAGGAAAATCACGCGGTCTAACCGTCTTAGCCCCAAGGTCTAGAGACTATCTAAGGAAGATATCTCAGTCAATTCCTCCTATAGCCTCAGGTATACCACATACTCTCTGGGGAAGCTCACTCGGTCAATTACTCCTCTAGCCTGGGAAGTTTCTTAAAGAGAAATCAAACAAGGTAAGACTCTTTGAGGAAGCTCACTCGGTCTACCCTCCTGTAGTCTATAATATCTGAAGGCACCCTGGGAAGCTTGCTCGACCTATCCCATGTGTCCTATATTGTCTAAAACTCACTGAGGAAGCTCCCTTCGACTACCCTCATGTAGTCTATAATGTCAAAGACTCTATGGGAAGCTCACTCGGTCTATCCCATGTAGTCTATAGCACTAGGCTCTCACAGCCCCATGCCAGTCATTTCATGATAATGCTATAAGTCCAAAGTACACCTATAAGGCTACATGGCTAACCAAAGAACTTATATAGAGCTACGTGGCTAACATTCTACAGGACAACACGCATGTTATGGATTTCATTCTATCCAATAGTCACAAGGCATGTAAATATGTGTAATAGCCAAAGACAAATGAAACCCAAAGTTCGTAAAACAGAACAAAGCATGGGTAAAACATCCAAGAACAACAAAAATATCCTCTAACATGATTAATTTATCTCTACACAAGCATACGAGCAAGTCATAAAAACAACAAGGGCAAAAAGGTAAACACACAATACCCCATTCGTGGGTATTGGTGGAATTTGCACATAAGAATCAAAGACTTTAAACGGTAAGGCACAAAACACCTACCTCGATCCTAGGAGATCCATATACGTGAACCATTATGACTGATTCTCCCTTTAACATCATATATCTGACAAAACGTCCAAAATGCTCAAACCATGATACATTGAGAAAGAGGGAGAATCAAGGAATGAAACTCACGAAGAAAGAAGAAATCACCGATGCGGTTCCAATGCAATCAACAGCGGTCGAATCAGTCAACAGATGGAGGCTCAAGAAACTGGAGAAGCTTCGTGGCCATACGGTGTCTCTCGGTCGATCCAGACCTAGAAGAAGACATTTATCGCAATCAAGCATGACCCCAGTCCGTTTAATGAAAAAAATAAAGTACACGGTGTGTACTTTTAGAGTACATGGTGTGTACTAGGTTTTTCCTTACTCCGCTAAAATCGACCTCCACATCATCCCTACACATTGTGTGTGTGCTCCAGACACGGCTACCACACGGCTTCGTTCGGGAAAATAGTACACGGCGTGTACTCATAAAGTACATGGTGTGTACTTCAAAAAATTTCAGAAACTCCATTTTTCTCAAAAACTTTAGAAAAAGTAAAGAAGTACCTGAAATGAAGATCCAGGTTCTTATAAACTTCCCCCCTTAAAGAAATTCATCCCCAAATTTCCCTAGCGAGGCATAGAAGAAGAAACCCTGAACAGCTCTGGCCACTGCGATCGAACCATGACATCCCTCTCCCAAGTCTCGTCCTATACTCACCCGTGCTGCCATAGCATCCGTACCAGAGGAACAGTCCAGCCTCAGAGAACCTTCGTACTGCAATCGAAAATCCGGATGGGATGCACCTCAAACAGTGCATCTGCTTCGAGCTCAACCTCCTCGGGCTGAAAGACGTGTGATGGGTCTGAAAAGTAACATCGGAGCTAAGAGACGTGGAAGACATCATGCATAGCCTGATACCTATGAGGTAATTACAGCCGATAGGTAACCAGTCCAACTCTTTCCAAAACCTCAAACAACCCGACGTATCGCGGTGAAAGTTTAACCTATCTCTAAATCCTCTTGGGTCCCAACCTTGGTGCCACATGCAGGAAAACCTGATCTCCGGCCTCAAACTCCAGAGGTCACCTCCTCTAATCCGCATAAGACTTCTATCGAGATTGTGTTGTATCCATCATCTTCCAAATAAACTCTATCTGCTCTGAGGTCTCCTAAACAAGATGAGGTCCCAGCAGAACTGCCTCTCCTTCCCCCAGCCAGCATAAGGGTGATCGGCATGGCGTACCATACAAATCCTCATAAGGTGCCATATGAATGGTCTCCTGAAAACTATTGTTTTAGGAGAACTCCACAAGAGGAATATGCTTCTCCCAAGAACCGTCGAAGTCTATAATGCAATCTCGGAGCATATCCTCAAGAACCTGGATCGTGCGATCGGACTAGCCATCAGTATGGGAATGGTATGCTATACTCAAAAGTACCTGTGTACCCAAAGCCTTCTGAAGTCGCTACCAGAAATGAGAGGTAAAGTGGGAATCCCTATCTGAAACAATGGAGTGTGGAACTCCATGTAGATGTACAATATCTCGAATGTACAACTGTCCCAGATCATCAACACTGAAGGTCACCTTGATCGGCAAGAAGTGAGCAACCGTCGTAAGCCTATCGACGAAAACCCAAACAGCATCGTTCCCCCGAGGCGACCTTGGAAACCTGGTAATGAAGTCCATCGCGACATCATTCCACTTCCACTCAGGAATGGGTAATTGCTATAAAATCACTGCTGGTCGTTGAAGCTCGGATTTCAACTGCTGACAAGTAGAACATCTCATGACAAAACCAGCAACATCTTTCTTCATAACTGGCCAACAGTACTGGTGGTGTAGATCACAATACATCTTGGTGATGCCAAGATGAACTGCCCAAACTGAGGAATGAAAATCCCACATCATCTCCTCACATATGTCTGCTGGCACCCATACACATCCCTGGAAATGCAAGATCTCATCCTCGCCCATTGTCTATCCAGGAAGAGGGTCCCCTCCTGACACACTCTCCTGCAGGACTAAGGCATCGGAATCTAATAGCTTCCTCATCTGTACCCGATCAAGAAGTTTAGAGGTTACAGCTACAGAAGATAGGAGAGTCTATCCTTGCCCGTCGTGCACTTCCTAGTGCATCTGAGAGAACAAAGTCATAAGCTACCACTCACTGCTGGCCTCCTTCACATCCTGAATCTATATTCTTCTGCTCAACAGATCTGCCACTACAATGCACTCTCCCGGCATATAGGCGAGCTCGAAGTCAAAGGACTGAAGATACTCGACCCACCTATGCTGTCTCAGATTCAGATCATGCTGAGTGACGATATACTTCTGACTCTTATGGTCGGTGAAAACCACAAAGTGCTCTCCCAAAAGGTAGTGTCTCCAACAGCGTAAGGCATGAACAACAGCTGCCAACTCCAAATCGTGCATAGGTTAATTCCTCTCGTGTGGCCTCAACCACCGAGACCCATACACAACGAATCCATCTCCTTGCATAAGAACAGCTCCCAGCCCGATACCTGAAGCATCACAGTAAATAGTGTAACCCTTTCCAGGCTCTGGCAAGACCAGTATCGATGCTGACATCAACCTCCCCTTCATCTCCTGAAAGGCTGACTCACAAGAATATGACCATAAAAACTTAACCCCTTTCCTGGTCAGACTTGTCAACGGTGCAACTAGGCGCGAGAAGTCCTGAATGAAGCATCTGTAGTATCCCGCCAGCCCTAGGAAACTACGTAACTCAAATACGTTCTTCGGATGCTTCCAGGAAATTATATATCTCACTTTCTCTGGGTCCATAGATACTCTAGCCTCTGAGGTGATGTGACCGAATAATTGAATCTGATCCATCCAAAAATGGCACTTTGAGAGTTTAGCATACAACCGATGCTCTCTCAGAGTACTCAGAACGATCTTAAGATGTGTGGCATGGTCGTGTCAAGTGTGAGAGTACACCAAGATATCATCCACGAAGACCACAACGAAAGCATCTAAGTACGGATGGAACACTCAGTTCATCAGTGCCATGAAAACTGGAGGTGCATTCGTGAGACCGAACGGCATGACTGTATACTCGTATAGACCATACCTGCTCCTGAATGTTGTAAGAGGTATATCTGATGGTCTAACACGCAACTGATGATAACAGGACCTCAAATCGATCTTCGAGAACACCCGGGCTCCTCGAAGCTGATCAAAGATGTCATCAATCCTCGGTAAGGGATATCAGTTCTTGACCGTCAACTGGTTTAGATTCCGATAATCCACACAAAGCCTAAGGGTACCATCTGCCTTCTTTGCAAACAGGATAGGCGAACCCCAAGGAGAAGTACTGGGTCGGATGAAACCCTTTTCCTGAAACTCCTCCAGCTGCTTCTTGAGCTCCTGCAACTCAGGTGTAGCCATCCAATAAGGAGTAATGAACACCAGTGCCACTCCTAGAACGAGATAAATCGAGAAGTATACCTCACGCTCCGAAGAAAACCCTGAAAATTCCTCCTAAAAGACATCCCTGAAACAATCCACCACTGGGGGAAAGTCTAACTGTGAAGTCCCTTGGTCATCCAGATAAAGACTGGCAATCTAGTTTGTAACTTCCCCTAGCCTATGATGCTATGGTCCAGCTCTACCAGACTGTACATCCCACTCACCTCTATGAAGGAAATATCTTCCCTCTGGTGATACAAAACTCACCCTGCGGTGATAGCAATTGATGACTGCCTGGATGATAACCAAACAGTCCATACCGAGAATGATGTCATAGGCCTTTATCTCTAGGACATAGAGGTCCCATAAGAAATGACACCCCGCAACCTCAATAGGGAACTCTCTCCACTAATGTATGCTAGATTTACTTATTCCCAACAGTGTGTCACGAGTCAACAAAGCGGCATACAAAGAGATACAAATCCTAAGGCTCTCGACGATCGCAACAGAGATAAAGATATGGGAAGCACTAGTATCGAAAAGAGTTGAAGATAAAACTGAGGCTACTAAGATCATACCTCGAACTATAGAAGGGCCGGGATCCTGCTCCTGATAGGTCTGCTCCACGGCGAAAGACTGGCATTCACCGTGGCCATGCGCCCCTAGATTACTACTCTGAGATGATCCACTCTGTTGTCGCTGATGACCTGGTGACTGACCACCACGGCCGCGACCTCCACCACAACCCAAACGGCCAGAAGAACTCCAGTTTTCAGACTAGTGGGAAACTGGCGAAGCATCTCAAGAATGAGGGGTCATAGAGGAACCCCTACCACCAGCTGAAGGTGAGAATATCTGACAAAAATGTTGAAGATGGACCATCTTACCACAAGATCGGAACTCCATCAGATCTCTCTGGAACTGATTCCTAGTATGTCCACTCCTACCGCACTGGTAGCATACAACCTGGCTGCCAGAAGACGCATCCCGCGAACCCTGATCTCCTCGAGAAGACTCTCTATGACGCTTCCTACTGTCCATAGGAGGAACACCAGCTCTGGATGTCAAACCTCCCTGGCTCACTGCTCCAGAATCCCTGAGATCGCACTCAGTAATCAGCACCTGGTTGACGATGGAGGATATAGAGGTCAACTGGAAGATATTCACCTAGGAACGGATCTCCTACCTCAGAACATCCTCAAACTTCCTAGAAAGTAAAAGCTCATAACCTACTAGGATCGGTGTGAAACGCTGTAGCTCAGTAAAATGGGACGAGTACTCCATGACAGAAAGAGTACCCTGCTGCAGGCTCATAAACACCCAGGCTCGATTGGACCTCAGGGTCTCCGGATAGAAGTAGTCATAGAAATTACCTCGAAACTCATCCCATGACATACCCTTCTAGCGCCCTGACTATGATATCACCTCCCACCACCTCTTGGCGGTGTCCTGGAGCATATAAGTAGCCAGATTTACCCTTTTCTCCGGAGGTATCTCTAGCTTCTCTAAGATTGTCAGGGTGGCCTCGAACCACGACTCTACAACCTGGGGTCCTCCATCCCCTGAGAAAGTAAGAGGGATCTGCAGCTGAAAAACCCTCATCAACTCAGCCATCGACGGGGTAGGAGGGGGCGCTCCCGGAAAAGTCTGCATCATCTTCAGTAAATCCTCCTGGAACTGCACATCAACACCTGCGACAGGTATAACTGTTGGTTCCAAGGATGGAACACTAGGAGGATCAACAGGAGGTCCTTGATCAACCATATTCGGTGTTTGGTCACCGTCTGGAAACTGACATACAACTAGAGGAAGTCTTAGAGGAATAGCTCTGAAATATCAAGAGCACACCTTAGATCAGAATTAACAAGGACTGAAAACTCAAGATTAAAATACAGGAACAGGGGGAAGAAAGATTCATGTTTTAGAAAGCATGACTACACGGCGTGTAAAAAAACTACACTGCATGTCCGTTAAAGCCATTAACATGGGAATGTACTCCTGCCACTACTAGTCTTGTAACACCACAAACTACACGGTGTGTATAAAAACTACACGACATGTACTTGAACTCTATTCCCCTGCTCACGTCTCCCTACACGGCTAACCCACACGGTCCAAACTAACCCCAGACTACACGGCGTGTTCCCTAGGGACACAGAGTGTACTAGACAAGGTCTTGATGACCTGTGTTGTTAGTTACACGACCGTCTACACGGATTACCCTACATGGCATGTTCCGAACAAACACAACGTGTATAAGTGATGTTAACACCGACAGGTGTTCTTCGTGACACGGCCTGGTACTTGGGACAAGACTACAAGGCGTGTTCTTTACCCACACAGTGTGTATAGAAGAAGGAAACACCGATCCATTTTGTTCGTGACATGACCAAGTACCTGAACAAAACTAAACGGCGTGCTCCTCACTAACACGACGTTTTCTACTCGAGCTTCCATGTCATGTGATGTTAGTGACACAACCGGGTACACAGCTTGAAACAACACGGTCTGTACCTACCGTACACGGTGTGTTCCTGAAGGCATTTCTACAACAGTGTGTCCCTACTCACAGGGTCAGTGACATGGTCTAAAAACTACACGGCATGTAGTCAAAAAGTACACGCCGTGTATTCTGGGTTTTTCTGGCCAGTAGCTCAGAAACAGCACAGAAGGCCAGAAAACACAGAAAACAATGAAAAGAGGTGCCAAATTCCGATCCGTGAGGGCCCATTCTACCCACGAATCAGATCTTGGAATATCCTACAGTCATAGACATGATAAAATAGGATCACGATCCACCAATATCCGACTCAATAGGGCCCATAACACCTCAAGAATCAAAATTTGGTGTTAATTTAAGAAAATTACAATACAAAAATCCTCTAACAGAGCAACATAGATTCTATCAAGAATCTATCACAACAGCATGCAATCGCTAATTCACCCTAGATAGCATGGAAAGAATGCATGGAACGTGATTTCTAAAAGTACCTATATGATGCATGAGATGGAATACTCTCATCTCATCGAGTTGCGACAGAAATAGAACCACAATATTCTAAACAATAACAACACAAAGTATGTGAATCACTCTAGGTGAAATCATATCAACCATAAAATCTCAAAACCAGAAAACTGCAATAAATGAGGTAGTATGGATTTTCCCTGAACATGGGTTAGCTACTCCCGAGCACAGCTTAATACCAAGTACAGAATCCTTCCTATCCCTAGCTAAAGGATACAAATAGTAAGTCAAGAGAAAAGAATCCCCTGATACCACATTGTAACGGCCCAGTTCTGGAATCCACCTAGAGGCTCCCCGTACCCGGTTGGTCACATGGCCTCAAGTGCATTTCCCCAAACACAAGAGGCTACTGACTAGCAGTGAGGGACTTGGGTGTGATAGTAGGGAAACTATTACCTCATTGGCAGAGTACAGAGTGAAAATTAATAAACATGCAATAGAGGAAGAATTAAATAACCAACAAAAATAAACAGCGAAAGGATAAACCAACAAACAACTGGAGCACACATGTATATATATGAAATGATTCACGATATATATATGTCTAGGAAAGCATCCAAACAAGTCACAATGCTGGAAAAAAACACCATTCCAAAACAATTACAAAAGAAAATAAACACAGCTCATCAGCATCATAAGCCAAAGCTGGTACCTTCCTCTCCTGCTCCAAGCAATCAAGTACCAGAAGTCAAAGGGAACTTTCCCTTGTCTATACCTGCAACAACATAGTCTGTTTGGGCCCAAAAGCATGACCCAAACAGGGTGTGAGACTAAATCCCAGTAGGAATTCACATGAAGATCTGTTCCTAATAGTCACTGAGTATATGGCAGGTAAAATTACAGTAAGTAGTAAACAACAACAACAAAGCAGCAGACAATAAATAGGATGATACACAACAGTAATCAACCCACAAACAACATCAGTAGTGAAGAAAAACACTTAACACAATAGGAATACCTCTGGAATGTACCCGAATCCATCCCCTCTGGTCCTAACCAAGAATTACCACAACCCTCTTGGTAGTGTATTCTGTCTAACCCCTCTGGCTTGGTGATACGAAATATGTAAGACTCCCTGGGGAATCTCACTCGGTCAATTCGCCTTATAGTCTACAGTAGTCAGGAACTCTCTGAGGAAGATCACGCGGTCTAACCCTCCTAGCCCCAAGGTCTAGAGACTCACTGAGGAAGCTATCTCACTCAAATCCTCCTATATCCTCATGTATACCACTGACTCTCAGAGGAATCTCACTCGGTCAATTCCTCCTCAAGACTAGGAAGGTTCTTAAAGAGAAATCAAACGAGGTAAGACTCTCTGAGGAAGCTCACTCGGTCTACCCTCCTGTAGTCTATAATATCTGAAGGCACCCAGGGAAGCTCGCTCGGTCTATCCCCTATGGCCTATAATATCTAAGACTCGCTAAGGAAGCTCACTCGGCCTACCCTCCAGTAGTCCATAATGTCAAAGACTCTCTGGAAAGATCACTCGGTCTATCCCTTATAGTATATAGCACCAGGCTCTCACAACCACATGCCAGTCAATGCATGATAATGCTATAAGGCCAAAGTAAACCTATAAGGCTACTTGGATAACCAAAGTACACCTATAGAGCTACTTGGATAACATTCTATAGGTCAACAAGCATGTTATGGATTTCACTCCATCCTATAGTCACAAGGAATTGAAATAGGTGTAACAGCCAAAGACAAACGAAACCCAAAGGTCGTAAAATAGGACAAAGCATGGGAAAAACATCCAAGCACAACAAAAATAACCTCTAACATGATTAATTTACCTCTACACAAGCATAAAAACAAGAAAATAAAACAACAAGGGAAAAAAGGTAAACACAAAATACCTCATTCATGGGTATTGGTGGAATTTTCACATATGACTCAAAGACTTTTAACGGTAAGGCACAAACCACCTACCTCGATCCAAGGAGATTGATATACTTGATCCACGATGACTGATTCTCTCTTGAATGTCGTAGATCTATGAAAACGTCCAAAATTCTCAAACCACGATAACTTAATAAAGAGGGAGAATCATGGAATGAAACTCAAGAAGAAAGAAGAACCCACCGCTGTGGTTCCAACGCAATCGATGGCGGTCGAATCGGTCAACAGATTGAGGCTTGAGAAACTAGAGAAGTTTCATGGTTGTACGACGTCTCTCGATCGAACCAAACCTAGAAGAAGATGTTTATGGTGATCAGGCGTGACCCCAGTCTGTTTAATGAAAAAAAAGTGCATGGCGTGTACTTTTAGAGTACACTACGTGTACAAGGTTTTTCTGTACTCCACTAAAATCGGCCTCCACATTATCCCTACACACCGTGCGTGTGGCCCAGAGACGAACATCACATGGATTCGAGCAGAAGAAGAGTACACGACATGTACTCATAATGTACACGGTGTGTACTTCAAAAATTTCTAAAAACTCAATTTTTCTCAAAAACTATGGAAAAAGGAAAGACGTACCTGAAACGAAGATTTGGGTTCTTACACCACTGACATATTTTGTGTGGTGTATGTAATTATAATGAATGTATTCTATGTATCATATACATATATTTATGTGTATTCAAAAATTAAATTTATTTAAATCCTCAATGAAATTTATGATTTATATTTTAGATAATTGGTAAAATTGTTTTGTTTAAATTTTCCATCTTGGGACTCATGTTTTTTTATCCAGGTAAATTATTTTATGAGATTTATATGATTTAATTTTACTTGTTACAACATGAATATACTACTTTTAATGATATTTTATGCTTTATGTAATTTATTTTTCTTACATGGAGTGTTTGATCCCATGTTATGAAATGATAATAATTCATTAAAATAATATCCTTGATTTTCAATATTGTTTATGATTATATTTCAAATAATTAATTCTCATGATCCATCCCTCAAGAATAGTAATTAATTTTATTTTCCTTTTGTATTCAAGATATCCTGATTTATTAGTACTATTTTTTCACTCTGGTAATTAAGATAATGTTTTTACGTAAAATTTGGGAGTCTCTCTCTCTTTGGCTAAAAAACTATTTTATTCAAAATAAATTAAAAAATGTTTTAAAAAGGTATTTTAAGCCCACTTACAAAGAAAAATGAATTTAATAACGCATTATCATATTAAATTATTCCTTCACATGCTTTCAAAGACATTTTCCAATATTGAAATTTTAAAATGTTTTTATGTTTTAAAAATAAGTTTTCAATACTGAAAGGAATTTTTCTTGAAGAAATAATTTTAAAATATCGTTTGAAATTATTTTCTATCTATAATAACATATGGGGGTGATACTAATTAATTTTTTGGGAAATTTATTCAACATATCAAATCATATTTTTTCTTTGAATGGATTATGTATTTATGAGATGATGTTTATGAAACTCGTTTCAATTTTATTTTTTATTTCCTTTTAAAACCTGGTTTTTTTATAGGAAATGTTTTTGAAGAAATGATTATGAAACGTTTCTCTTTTTCTATAGGTTATGACATGATTACATGATTATATTACCAATTTCATTTCATGGGTTAGATATGAATGTTTATTATCTTGTGTAATATGTATATATGATTTCAAATTGAGTTGGTTCGGACCAATATCTCTCACCAATGCATCAGGTCACATTTTATATCTCATTATATATAATAATATGGTCTTGGGAGTGATCCAGGTATACTAATAGATCCATTGGAGTGAACCCTGACTACTGAGATGGTATGAGGTGTGAAATCCTCTTACAAAGAAGTCCACGTGAATAACACATGACTACCGAGATTTTATGGGGAGTAATCCCATAGTACTAAGAAAATATTAGTAGTGATTCCATGAATACTCTTGAAATCATATTATATGATTAATTTTTTTCCAAAATTCCATTTTTATTCCTCTATTATGCTATCATGGATTAATTTCATTATTTCATTATGATTCATGTTCTATTTACTGAAATGATTTATTATATGTTTTATGTATATGATATTTGATATATAGCATATGTTTTTCTATTTGAATGACCATGTACTCATAAAATTATACTCCTAATTATTCTTAGGGATCATAGTTTTTAACCTTACTAAGCATATGAGTTAGCCCATTTTTATGTTTCCTTCCATACTTTATATTGATATATATTTTGGTTCATGTTTCTAAGAAGGGTTGTAGGTAATAATAACTATGTTGGAGAAAAATTAGCTCACTTAAATATTAGAAATTATGTTTCCATGTTTCCAATGGGACTATACTAGTACGGTCTTTAGGAGTCTATTTGTATTATTTTTTATGTAATACACAAATGTTATGTAATGTTAATGTATGAATATAGTGCATCAATATACATGGTGTTAGAGAACATTTTTAGTTAATATTTGGAAAATCGGAAGATAAAACAGTAGTGATGACTATACAAAATATTTGATGATAAGTATAATGATAATTAATATAATTTTAAATTATCCTGGAATTTTTGTTAAGAATTTGGTCAGTGGTTTCACAGCAAAACGTCCATGTCTAGATTCTACAACTAGATGAGACTCTAGCACAAATTTACCTAGGGGTAACAACTCAAACAAGATGTTTTGGGCCCGACTCAGGGTAATCTGGTACATGAAAATAGGTCTTGCTTCACACATGGTATGATACTAATGGGGGATATGCTTTGGGAATTTAAAAAATATTCACGATCCCTCATAAATGATTTAAATAGAATTTTTCTATGAATAATTTAGTATAAAACTATGGTTTCATAGATTATGTAAGGTTTCATAATTTTTTAATCCAATAAGTTACTTTCCATTATTATGTGGTTCCTCAATATGACAATTTTTTCTTAATCTAGGATTTTAGTTTTATTCAATGGATGAAACCTAAAGGAACTGCAGTAATTGTGATTGTAATGGATAATGAAATGATTTTCCTACTAGGAACCCATATTATATGGTAGATTGAATGATAAAAGTCTTTTCTATGCTCACACAACATTCTCAAGCTATAAATCATGGTGTACTTCCAAATGAAAAAGGATGTAACAATATTCACTTTATTATTTAATGAGGAATTGTAATCCACTATTTAGAGGATATTTTGATCCACTTGTTTTTAAAAAATGGATCATTACTACTAAAATTTTATTCTCCATGCTCTAGTGTTCAGATCACGACTAAGTCATTCTAGATGTCTAACGGTTAGTAGGAAAAACAGACCAGTGGTGGACTCTAATAATCTTTATGATGGAGCATGATGTGATTGGATATATTGAATGGGATGAGTTTAAGACCTTGTTTTTAAATAAGTAACTTTTTGAGAATCTTCATACCAAGATAGAGAAATAGTTCCTTGATTTTAAGTAAAGGGATGATGATTCTATTGGTACCAACAAGAAAAATTTCACAAGTCATATGAGAAACACTTCAGGAATTATAATCCAACCTAAAATTAAACTTGATAGGTTCTTGAAAGCATAAAAGATGAGTATCATAAGGGTGTTGGCCATAAGAGACTATAGTATCTATGAATAGATTATGTTTTGTGAAATCAAGGTTGATATGGAGGTTGGAGTACCATATCAATCTCATGGTTTTGATAAGAAAATGAATAAGGATTTTAATGTAGAATCTACAAACTATGATGAGTATAAGATGATCTTTCCATTTTTCTCTAAGTGTGGGATGAAAGAGGGTGGAAATTACATTAATGAGTCTAATAAATGTTTTAAGTGACATATGGAATTCCATTGCACATTTGACAACTGAAAGAATGGAAAAAATATAGTTAACATTATTAATGGAGAAAAGGTTGCACAAAATGTACCTCCCATGATTTAGGGTTACATGTGTAAATAGAATCGGAATTATGCTAACTAGTTTCCAAACCCAAGGGATGGTGATGATGATCAATTTTAGTGACCTCTTAAGCCAAGGGATTAAGGGTAATCTCCTAAAATCACTCTTTCTGATGAGGAATGTGATTATGAAGTGATGAAAGTTTCACATACCATCCACTATAGAACTACTAATTTCATATTTAATTCTTTATCTCCCCACTCTATATACCTAGAGAATTTTTCAATGGTTTTTAGATTCCCCAAAAACAAATTAATGTAAAATTAGTAGTGAAAACCCCTAATTGTATTATTATTTCATCCTAAGTATATGATTCCACTCGGGTTTATGTTTGTGGGAATTTGATTCTTGAATTTATTTTCCTACTCCAATTGATTGAATTTGATGTCATCTTAGTCTTGTATTGTCATTTGCTTCATAAAAATCACACCAATTATTGAGAAATGGATGTTATGTAAGAAATTTCAACCCCATTTGATCATCAATCCATGTGAAAATTTTCATGAACATCCTATATATATTATATATAGTTTATGGGATTTAATTATCTTTTATAGGGGTTTTTTATTTCAAATGGTTGGTTAAAAACCTGGAATCCATGATATTCCCATTGTTCAAGATTTTTGTGGACGTTTTTCTGTAAGAGTTTTATTGACTTCCACTAAAACATGAAGTTGAATTATTAATAGAACTCAGAATTGGTTCAAAACCGAATTTAAATATTCCTTATAGAAATACCCCGATTGACTTGTAGGAATTTAAGTAGAACCTCCACGAAAACCATGACATGGGATTCATTCATCTAAGAGTGTTAAATTTAGTTCACCCGTTCTTTTTGATAAAAATAAATATTTTTCACTGAGTATCTGCATTGATTATTGGGAGTTGAACAAGATAAAAATCGTGAACAAGTATCCTCTTCCTCGTATTGATGAATTTTTCAATCAACTACGTGTAGCTCATTTCTTTTCCAGGATTTTCCTTCATTCTATATATCATCAATTGAGGGTCTAGAAGGAAGGTCAACCCTAGGAATAATTCCATTCATTGTTTGGATAGTAGTAATATATAGTGATTCTTTTTGTTCTTTTGAATTCCCCAACCATCTTTATATATTTGATAAATATAGTCTTTATAGATTACCTAGATCTATTTTTGGAAGTCTTTATAGATGATATTCTTATCAATTTAATGATAAAGGAGGAGGAATAATATCACAAAATAATTGTACTAATGACCCTAAGGAAGGATAAAATATATGATAAATTTACCAATAGTAAATTTCGGTGGGAAAGGGTTACTTTTTTTGGGTCACATATTCTCATGAGATGGTATAACTGTATATCCATCAATGATAGAGGGTGTGGAATATTGGTCTAGAATAACCACTATGAATGAGATCCATAGTTTTCTTGGTTTAAAAATATATTGTTGATTTTTTGTGCAATATTTCAGATGAATATATAATCCTATGACAATGTTAATTCATAATGGTGTCATGTTTCTCTTGATAGATGAATGTGAGGAAAATTTCATGAAACTGAAGAGAAGGTTAGTTGGTTTACATTTGCTTAAATTACCCTATAATGCTGAAGGGTTTGTCATACATAGTGATTCAAACATGAAGGGTGTAGGATGTGCTCTTATGAAAAATAACATGGTTACCACATATTCATCATGGCAGTTTATGAATTTTGGGAATAATTACCCAACTCATTATTTGGAGTTTGCATTGGTGATTTTTTAATTAATGATTAAGAGGCATTGTATTTATGGAGAAAAGCATTATATATATACTGATCATAAAAGTATGAAATATATATTTATATGGAATGATTTGAACATCAACCATAGAAGATGGTTAGAGTTGATTAATTATTATCACTACTCAATACAATACCACCAAAAGAATGAGAATGAGGTGGCTGATGATTTAAGTGGGAAGGATCATGCTATCTTATCCATCATGATGATCTAAAAAGATACAAGATTTCATTATTTTCCAATTATGGAACTAGAAATACTAAAGTAATGGGGATGTATTATATTTCTACAATTAATGTTGAATCTTCTATCCAAGTGAATATTAAGGAGTCACAAAATGAATATGTAGAGATGAAAATCAAAATATAGAAATGTTCAAAAGTATCGCATTGTTCTAGATGGAATGATGAGGTTCAAGAATGGTGTATCTGTTCATTACATACCATATTTCAACATGAGTTTGTTAGAGGAAGCTCAAATATCTTCATTTTATATTCATCATGTATGTAATAGTATGTATTGGGACTTGAAATAATACTTTTGGTGGGATTTCATGATGAGAGTTATCAGAGAGATTGTATCTTGGTGTTGGCTATATAAACAAGTTAATGTAGAGAGAAAAAAGTCAAAGTGGATATTTCAACCATTAACCATTCCAGAATTGAAATGGGAGAACGTAACTATGCATTTTTTATTGGATTAAACAAAACCTCTAATGGGTTTAATGCAATATGGTTCGTTGTCGACCACCTTACGAAGTATGCAAACATCATCTCTATTAGAGATTAATTCTCTCTGGACCATCTTTCTAGGATGTAAATTAATGAATTCACAAGGCTATATGTATTACCAAATTTTATTGAATCTAATTGGGAAACTAGGTTGACCACAATGTTTAATGTAAGTATTCAACATTCACTTGATATAGAACTGTGTTTTAGAACTACATATCATCCTCAAACTTATGGTTAGTCTGAAAGAACAATTTAAACCATAGGGGACATGTTGAGATCTTATTATCTAGAATTAAATGGTGGCTGAGATCAACACCTTACTCTATTTATGTTTTCTTAAAATTATAGATTTCACTAAATAATTTATATGTAACATTATGAAGCCCTATATGAGAAGAAATGTAGAGCTCCAATTTTCCAGGATGAGGTTGGGTAAAGAAAGCTATTGGGACCTGAGATCGCTAAAAAATCGTCGATAAGGTTAGAACCATTAAGTATCATATCATGGTAGCTCAAATTTAGCATTAAAATTATGTTAATAAATATAGGCGTGATCAAGAATTTTATGTTGGTGAAAAGGTGTTTATAAAAATCTCTCCGTAGAATAATTTTATGATATTATGGATGAAAAGTAAACTAAGCCATAGTAATATCGATCCCTTTAAGAGTTGTGATCATATAGGGATGGTATAATACCACATGGAACTTCATCCAATTGACTCTCAAGTCCATGATGTGTTCCTTATATCTCTCCCTATAATGTACATACCAGAGCCCTCAAATGTACTTAACCAAAAGGTCATACAACTCGAGTTGGAACATTCTTATGAGGAGAAACTAGTTGAAATTATTTGTCGTACATAGAAACTTCTATAAAAACATACCACTCAGTTGTTCGATGTTTAGTGGATGAATCCTGAGTTTTTGTAATCTATATAGGAAAATGATGATATAATGTGGAATATGTATCCTTATTTGTTGTCACCTGAATGATAAATTTTGAAGGAAAAATTCACTTTAACGAGGGTAGAGTGTTATTCCTAAAGTATTTATGGACCTTTTTTCTTGAATAAATTAAAATTTAATTTATGTCTTGTAATGTACTGTATGCATCATTAATTTCACTTGTCACTAAATCATCATATGGAAAATTAATTTGTTTACTGATACATAAAACTTCAACTTGGTGTATGTTACATTCAACACAGATGTTTCTATAATACATCATTTTATTATTATTATTATATTAATGAGAAAATTACCACATTGAAATTAAACATAGTAATATGAATATTAACTAATAATTTTAAATTATTTTTATTACTATCTTATTTAATTGAATCATTTTAAAATGAATGATATAATTTTTGGTATAGTCTATATATGTTTAAAAATTACATTTTCTCAAATGATCTTCTTATAATGCCCTTCAATGAAAATTAATAAAATTAATTTTATACAAATTTTGAAATTTAAGATGTTAAAATAAAAATTATTTTTTAATTAATAATGTTGTAATTATCTTAGGTTGAATTTTTGTGTTTTTTATGAGAAACATCATTGTTTAATGAATAGTGAAAATACAATATTTTAATTCAAAACTACCATTTCATATTATTTATTTTTAAGGTAAAATTGTATTTTAAATTTTTTCTCAACATTTTATTCGAAAAAAATATTTATTAATTAATCCAATTTAGTTCATTTAATAAATTTCACTTTGAAATTGGGTATAAAAAACTTTACAATCATTTGGGAATTTTTACTTTAAATCCCAGCAGTGTCATTCCTTTAACAAGATTATTTTTAATATTAATTTCTTCCACTTATGTGATTAGAATATGGAAAAATGGATTACATTTTTGGAATCTCCTTAACATATTATTTCTAATAATTTGAAAATACTTTTTTACTAAAATACCAGTGAAAATAATTAAAATTAATTAAATCGATTAAGGTAAGATTATGCTTGAAAAAGGAATAAACCATAAATTTAAGACCCATAATGACTTAAAAACGTTTATAAATCCCATGGTATGTCCATTAATCGGCCATTAACATTAAATTATTTAGTTTTTTCAATTTAGTTTGAATTTTATTATATAAAAATGTGGGTACACCTAACTCATCTAAAAAATACCAACTGAGACCCTTCCATTCCATATAAAGGCCAACACATCTCCCAATACTTAACACCTCAAAAAACGAGTTAGGATTCTCCAAGATCTATCCAATACACTGTGAAACACCCCCAAATTCCACCTTGAATCCTTAATTTTGGAATAAATCAATCTATGATGCCTTTTGAAATAAACCAAAATGAGTTACCCGATTAAGTGGTAACGTCTTCTTTGAAGCTCATTTTTTATTCTCTTTATCCACCCATCTGCTCTGTTTATTAAATAAATTCACCAAAAAACTTGTAACCTAAATATAATAGGATTTTCTATGAATTTTTTTTTGACCTAAACTTACACACACCTCCATTTAATGGGTAATGACCATATTGTTTACATTTACGGTGAACTACTACCTCACTAAACGAGGACTATTTATTTTTCACTTGTCACCTATAATGGTGGAAATTATGATGGAAAATGTATTTATATATGTTGTTTTTATATTTTTTTATATTGATAATTATTTATTCCTTTTAGAAAAAATATATTTATACTTTCCATTTGATGTTAATACAATATTTTTTGTTTAAAGAAATGTGGACTATCACCCCCTCAAATTGATATGATTCTTTCATATATTAGAAAGAATTCATTAAGGTTAGGTTTAATTAATATATATTATATAAAAAATCTTGTTTAATAACGATATATATATACATATACTTATTTTACCTTCATTATTTCAACATGACAAAAAAACGGAAATAGTATTCATTTGTACGTATAACTTACAGTCCCCCTAAACGATGTATTACATTTCATAATTATATATTATATGGATTATTTTAATAAAAATATAATAAATATAAATTATATTTAATTAATGTTTTTAATTCATTAAAATATGATATAAATATATAGTCCAAAGATACAACATATTAAGACACATACGAAACACAAAGCGGAAATTACCCGAAGTGAAGCTCTAAAACGGATTGTTAAATAGAGGCTAATATAAGATAATAAAAATATAATATATGGTATGAGGTATAACAATATAATTCTGTAATAGATGTATAATAATTTTATATTCATTATACATGTGTTTTTAATGAGTACAAGGAGAGTAAATACACATGTTGTGGGGATTTCATCTCCCTTTTTATTTTAGTGAGATACATACCTTAATCTTCACTCACTTAATTTGTGTTATGTATTTACTTCAAATAAATTTAATTTATGTATCATATACATAAATTTATGGGTATTACCATTATCTTTTTATGATATTTCCTACATAGGGTTTATGCATAGAATTTTATGAAATCAGTAAAACAGTTTAGCCTCAATTTTCCTTCTTTAAGACTCATCTTTTTGTATGCACCAAAATTCTTTTTAGAGGTGTATATACATAAATTTTTCATTTTATATAATGGATATTTTTCTATTCAGGATATTTTATCACTATTAGAAATATAATTTTCTAATATTTGGAGTATGATCCTATGTTATCAGGTAATAGGAATTTATTGACAAAATCTCCTCCTATTTTGATTTTTTATGATTATGCTTCAATTAATGAAGACCCATGATCCATATCTCATGAAAACTAAAGATATTTATTCTCCTAGGGTTATTAATGATATCCTAATGTATATGTTCTATTTTTCCACTATTTAATAATTATGATAATATTTTTAATTAATATTCGAATCTCTCTCTCTCTATTTTATCAAAATAATATTATATATAAAAATGTTTTCCAAAAGGTTTTCAAAAGATCATTGCAAAAAAAATTCCCGGAAATAGGAGTTTAAAAACATTGTATGGTTTTAAATTCATAGTTATTAGTTTTCAATGCTACATTAAATGAATAGGTTTTTCAAAAGTATTTACATTTTAAAAATTATTTTCCAATGCATAAATGATATTTTCCCAATGAAATGTATTTAAAATATAATTAAAAGTTAAATCCCTTGTATGATAAAAATCGTTGGTGTTAAACATTCCTTTCTATGTATATTTATTCAATGTTTCCATTTATATTCTTTCACTGAATGGATAATTTTTTTGTGGAATGATTTTTATGAATTTTTTTTCTTTCATGGGTTTTATGCTTTTGAAACCCACCTACTTCATGGGAAATGTTTATGATGAAATGATTATTAAACTGATCTATTTCCAAATGTTCTTTAATGATTACACGTTTATTGTACCCATTTCATTTCATGGTTTATGATATAATTATTTATGATCTTGTTGAAAAAGTATATATGATCTCACTATGAGATGGTTGGGATCTATATCTGCCTCCAATGAATTGGGTAATGATTTATATCTCATGAGATATACTAATATGTTCTTGGGAGTGAACGATTGACAAATAAGATACCTATGTGAGTGAACTATGACTACCAATATGGTATAAGGAGTTAACTCATTATACAATGATGACCATGAGAGTGAACCATGAATACCGAGAAGGCATGGAAAGTAAAACCATACTAATAAGACAATCATGTAAGTGATCCCATGGAAATTATGTAAATAATATTATATGCTCTCGTGTTTTCCACAATTCCATTCTTTATTCCTATGTTATGCTCTTATGGCGTATAATCATTATTTCCTTATGATTCATATTTTTAAAACATCCAATATTTATGCCCTATTTATTGTATATGATCTTTCTTATGCATGGTATGATATTATATATTCATGATCGTGTAATCAAACCCTTATAATAACGAATATGCTTTCATAACTCCCTTGTATAAAATTTCTTGAGCATCTGAGCTCACATGTTTTTATGTCTCTTTCCTTATGTTATAAAGATTTATATTACGTTATATGTTTATAATAAGGTTTCTTGGAAAGATGAACATAGTAAGATATAATGTAGCTAAATTATATATCAGTATATATATTTCTATGTTTTTTAAGGCACTAGATTTGTACAATTTTTGGCTGTTTGTTTGTATAATATTTTATTTACTCCACAAAATTTATGCAGTGATAATGTATGCAATTAAAGGGTTCGTATAATCCTTACCTATTATCTATCAATTATGATGTTTTATAAGTTATAAATGATTAGGTTTACTTAATGATGAAGGTGACTATATAAAAACGATAGTTAAAATGAATTTTGAAAATGATAATCCTACAAAAATTGACATTTTTTCATCACTATCTGAAAGTGAATTTTTAAATGGCCAATGACTAAAGATCCCGAAGATATATAGGATAAACATAAAATTATCTTAGAAGTAAGGAATTGAAGAGCACTAAATTTTACTTTTATATAAATATGTTTTAATATAATATGATTCATAATGAAGAATCTATTTATAATTTCATAAAAATATTGAATGATGTTATGTGAACAATCCGAGGCTTTGGTGATAATTTGGAATATACTGATATTGTTGAAAATATTTTTTTTCTTACTATAATTTTTTGATTCTAATGTCTATTATTAGGAATGAAAATATCTAGGTGATATTTCTATGGATGATTTTCAATATTTCTAAATATCATTTGAAATGAGGAAATACTGTTCTATAAAGAATAAGGAGTAGGCTGAAAGTAAAAACACATTAAAATCTATAAAGAAAAAAATAACATAAAGAAGAACATTTATGTTGATGAATATTCTTGAAACATTGATTCAAATTTATATTTGAATCACACATTTGATAAGATTATATCAATAATCAATAGAAATATGAGATGATAAATGGGATAGTTTAAAGGTAATATTCTACTAAAATTATTTATGTGTGAAGGAGTTTGAAATTTTTCTAAATATTATACTATGTTATTGGAATATGGAGTCAATGAAAATGATAATGAAGAACCAATGGCATTATTTAATAAGGGATCATTAAGGTTTGGAAAACTATTGTTTTCTACAAATTTAAAATAAATAATTTCTCAAAAATAAGAAGGTAAATTTATTATCTATGTGTAAATAAAGTGATAACCCTGATGATGGAGGGGAAATAAAGATGTTAATACATATTGATAAAAATAATTCTCATTTCTAAAGTGAATGAAGTCTAATTCACTTTTTAACATTATAGATAAGTTTATGACAATGACTAAAGGGTGATATGATTTTTTTACAAAAAAATAGAACTCAATTAGTGTCTCTCAAAAATCTATAACCTGTAAAGAGAGATAAAAAACATATATAATGAAACTCAATACACTATTACAGTGAAATTAGTTTATATTAAATAGAAATAAATTTTTGAACATAAATTTTCTGAATTGAATAAAATTATTATTTAACATAGGGATTAAATAAAAAATATCAAAGAATTAGTGAGTGTAAAAGATAAGGAATTGAAATTTTACAATTTTTTTATGAGTACGAAAAAATCACCTGAAAACTTTATATTGAATTTTGAGAAAATTATTCATGATGTTATGGATAAATCATGAAATGATGAGGATCATAGACATCAATGAAGAAATATCAGAAATAAAGATAAATACATTGATTTTACTCATTTTATATGTGAAAAGAAAAATAAAATCAAGAATACCATGTTAGTAGAAAAATCATACGATTCCCCAAATTCTATAAATATTTAGGGAGAATATTTTAAGGAAAAATGATACAAATAGTGAGGTTAAAAATATAAAAGGATGTTATATTAGAATAATTAAGGTTAAAAGATCATTAAAATTTGGGCTTTAAAAAATGAGCCAAGAATAATGGTGCGAAGAAGGTTGAAAGATATCATATGGTTTTAGAAAAAAATATGGATTAAAAGGAAAATATGATATTTATGAAATTGTTTCAAGCTATAGAGGTTTTGGGAATATATAATGGTTACGTTGGTTTAATTACATATACAATGATGTGTTAATATGGGTTTTATGATATTAATTAATGGGGAGTAATGACTTTCAGAGGATAAAAACTCAAATACAAACTGATAAATAATGATTAAAAATTAAAAAGATAGTTTACCCATTGGAAAATGTTTGTGAATAATGTGGTAATTATTTTCATCTTGAAAAAGAGTGTCTTGTTATGCCACTGATTGAAAGGTTCCCAAGTGAAACTACAGAGAATCCTCGTAAGAGGAATGACAATTGTAAAGAGAGATCATAAAATTAAAGAGTTTCCTATAATGAATCTAATGGATAATATCAATTTATTTTGGACATATTTTATTCCTCACATATGAAAATTTATTATAATATTCCCAATTATGATGAAAAATATAAAATCCACTTTGAACATTGTTAATGATGTGTTACTCGTAATAAAATGTGTTATGTCATCATTGATTGGTAAAGATGAATTGAAATCCAAATGAACATTTTATATTGAAGGACTGAAACAAAATCATCATTGTGTCTTAGTTATGTGATGATTTAAATGGTGTGATTTGTTAGAAGGAGTATTTTTAATGAAGATCGTGAATGAAGTATATATCATCAAAAAATAAAATGATAAATATGAAATTTTTTTCACATTGGTGATGTAGTAAATTCTTGTTATTTGAGTATCAAAGAATCAAATCAACTATGGAATCAAAGACATGTTCATCATGGAAAAATGAAAATTTCTAAGTGTATTTGTGTTGAAAATGATTTCAATATTCTCAAGTTGAAAGGAGATAGGAATTGGATGTGTTTAACTTTTACAAATGGAATGATTATGAATACTCAACATAATAAGGATGAAATAAAATCTACTCATCCTATGGAGTTAATTCACATATAAAATTTTATCCCATGAGGAAGAAATAACCTAATATAGATAAGTATTTTATTTCCATTATTGATGACTTTACTCATATTATTAAGTAATAATTTTACATAACATAAATCTAAGTCTCTAAAAGGGATTAATTTTTTTTCTGGAGAATTGATGAGAGTGGATCTGTTTAATAAAAATATGAATATTGAACCAATAATATTGTTTAATATTACATTAGAATATTTTATTACTATCATGAAAAACAAGGAACCAAACAAAAACATTTTCCACCATATACTCCTCAAAAATGGTGTTGCTAAATGAAATAATACAATGTTATGGAGAAAGATTAGACTATGTTGTTAGATCATGACACATATTCATTTATAGATACAATATATTTTTTCTAATAATTCATAATCAAAATATTTCTATTTAAAGTAAAAATTCTGATATTCCATCTTATGAGATATATTACATGAAATATCCACGTTTGACAATTCAAATAGTGTTTGGAAGCCCTTTAATTTTTAAATGTTAAAGGTGAAAATATATTCTAATTTGATAATAGAGATGTTGATATGTCACGTCCCATCCCCCGGGGCCCATGCTGTGACTACCCCAAGCCTGCCTTCCATATGTCAGGGGATGGGGACTAGCACCGAAGGGGTATTCCCAAAAAAAACTGGGAAGGAATTTCCTTATATACTATAAACATACACAACAAATAAAACAACTAGATATGAACACAAGGTAAACTGAATAGTAAATAGAGTTAGTACTGGGAGTAAAAAGGTCCAGAATACAGTCCCAACTAGAAAGTACAAGAAACTAAATAAACAAAAGTAAACATGGACTGCTCCTGTGAACACCCACCAAAGATCCCAACTGAAGGCTTGGTATAGCTCTCGAATGGTCGTCTCTGCGGTACGCCTCGTCTATAGTCCACCTCTAAGCTACCTCCAGTCCTGGTACCCTCATCTTCAGTCAGTGTTGTCCATCGTCTACACCGAGCACAATAGGGTGCGGGCATAGTCCATGCAGGGATGAGTATAACGATTCTCAGTAAGGACCCGGATACCCTCAAGGTCACAAAAAATACCCAATGGATAAACAAAAAAGCATGAAATCAGCTGACAAACCTATTTAGGTAAATTCCCATACATAAACCTATGTTATCATGTATACTCATCTCATATATGAGGTAACACAGGGTCTAACTCCAAAGAACAAATCTCAATTGTTCCACAAAGGAAGGAATAAAACGAAGGTAAGTACCACACTAGTACGCCACATAGAAGAATATCACCAAGGTAATACCACGAAGGAATGTACCACAAGGTTCAAACTCAGATCACACCAGGTATATCTTAGGTACAATAGTAGAGATGATTAGGTGTGAGTACCGAATCATCTTACAATATTAAGAGGCAGACCCACACATGATCCTAGTACATCGTCAAACCCACACAGGATCCTAGTACATCGTCACACCCACAAAGGATCCAAATACATCGTCAGACCCACACATGATCCTAGTACAGCATCAAACCCACACATGATCCTAGTACATCGTCAGACTCACAAAGGATCCTAGTACATCATCAGACCCACACAAGATCCAAGTACTTCATCAGACCCACACAGGATCCTAGTACATTGTCATACCCACACAGGATCCTAGTACATCATCACATCCAACTACAGTGTACCTGATCTAAGCATTCTCGTCTCTGAGAGGTTTCACTCCTCAAGCCACTGGTTGATACTCCAAATTCCATGAAGTCCCATGAAAATGTTTTCAAAAGAACCTCCATGTCATAGGGGTCTCAACGCAACAGATGGTGCATCAATCGGACGCCCGGTCTATAAGTTATTAGACTTTTAGTCCTGAGGGCCCGGTTGGATTCGTGGTTGTTCCAACTCGAACGTACCCCAACTTTATCCAAATATCAATTGGGTTATACCAAAAGTATTTTCTCGCTCCACGGTATCTGGCACCATAGAAGATTTGTGAAACAAACACTCGTAGCTCAAGATATGGTCGAATGTGTGGAATGGGATGAAAGTGGTCTGGGTCTGGTCCGACCCGGCCCGACCCTGTCCTGCTGGATCCAGCCCGGCCCCCTCAGTCTAGCCCGTCCTGCCTGGGAGGCCTGTCCTGCACTGGGTGGTCGGACCCGTCCCCATGCGCGGTGGGGGGGGGGGGGGTAGTCGCGCGCCCCCCACTCTCAAAAACGGAACTTCTGAAGCCGTTCGGTAGCCACACAACACGCGGGACCCGCCACGGGCCCCACTCAGTCTAGCTCAACCGGCTGAAATGGCCGACTCGTGGTCCCCCCGGAGGCGCATTGTGGGATGTCGCTCCGCGGTCGGCCGAATGCCGGCCACGCTCCTCCCACTACCGTGGCCGGGCGGGACACGACCCCCTTGCTCTGAGGGTTCCACGTCGTGCACCGCCCCTTCGGAGCCAGCCGAACATCTATCCCCATCCCTTTACTATCGTGGCACAAAACGTGGACCTTGCTCACTAGGCCTTGCAGGTGTGTGTCGCCTCCCCGTCGTGCGGTCAGCCTCCGCTGGCCACCACCCTTGCTCCACTGTGGCTGACGGGCCATGACCCTTCTCCGGCGGCCCGGTTGCGGCACCTCCATCTGTGCGTCCGGCCGTGGAGTCAGACACCTCTCTCGAGTTCCACCGGTTCCAATTTCCAGCACGGGTCGACATCCTTCTCTATCGCAAAGAATGCAAAAAAAATTACACATGATTTTTGGAGTGGTCGGGCCATGTTCGTTTTTCCCGCTCCCTCCGCATTAGAGCGGTAGAAAGTGGCTCAATTATTTCTTGAATCACAATTAATTGTAAAGAATGGGTAAGGGGAAAATTTTAAAAATAATACCCTACCTCAAAGGTTTATTGATATCATGAGGAGGAATGGGAGAATTTCATTTTTTCATTGCTGAAGACATCCCACGTTGAATAATGTCACGAGGAAGGAGCTGAAATCATTGGAGAACGTATGCACTCTTTGTTAGAGAAGAGTTCTTCGTTAGAGAAGAAGAATTCCTACAACATTCTCTCCCAATTCCCCTTTTCCAACACTTTCCCTAATTCCACCAAAAATGAATAGCCAACCTATTAAATAATGTTTCATTAATTTAAAATAGAGTTGTTTATTAATTACGATTGTATTGGTATAATTAATTTATAGGATACCAAAGGGAACCTCCCTCATTGAAGAGGGAGTTCAAGAGTTTATTGGTCCCCACCCTTGAATTCAAATTGGGGGATTTAGTTTTCATGGTCCCCTCCTCTATAACCCCATGTAGAGAAGTTTCAAAAATCAAAATGTGAATATTTTTATTTTACTATTCCTCTACAAAACGGTGAAAAACTATCTTTCACCCTCGACCTAATATGGTCAAGGTGAAGGTATCCTAAAATATCGGTTATATGAGTTCAATAGTGTCCTCAGATTTCAATTCAGAGCACTGGTTTAAAAGTTACAAAAACCCGCTCGCATATTTACTAAAATTAGCCGATAAAAAGATCATAAAATCATTCCGGGCACTCCGGGCCTCAGAATCACGCGCTGTCAATTTTCACAGACTCGTAAAATTCACGTATAATAAATAAAAATATTACATGGAAATTCAGGGTCTTTACATTCTCCCCACCTTAGGGCTTTCCATCACCATACTCTATAACTCAAAAACTAAGAAAACATGTGGGGGTACTGAGCACGAATCTGGGCCTCCCTCTCCCATGTACTCTCCTAGAGGTTCCCATGCTTCCAGAGAATGCGCACCAGAGGTATTGACTGCCCATGAAGGACTTGCTCTTATTGATCCTCAATCTCTACTGAAACCTCCGTAAATGTCTCCACATCGTCGATCTCCACCTCATCTTGCTCGATGACGTGTGATGGGTTGTGAACGTATCTCCTCAGCTGGGATACATGGAAAACATCTTGCACCTAGTGCAACTTTGGTGGAAGAGCTAAGTAGTAAGCCACCTTACAAATTCTGTTGAGGACCTGAAATGGTTCGATGAATATCAGAGATATCTTGCCACCCCAGCCAAATCTCTGCAAACCTAATCGGTGTGAGACCCATTGAAAGACTTGGTTGCCATCCTCGAACTCTTGAGACCTCCGTCTCCTCTTAGAATAAGGCTTCTCCTTACTCTATAGAGTCTCCATCCAGTCCTGGATAATTTGTACATTCTCCATGGTAGCTCAAACCATATCTGGTCTAATGAGTGCTGACTCCCCTCGGTCAATCCAGCACAAAGGTGATCTGCAAGGTCAGACGTACAAAGCCTCTAAAGGTTCCATCCAAATGGTGGAGTGATATCTGTTGTTTTAAATAAACTCCACCAAAGGAAAGTGATCCTCCTAGCTGTGACCGAAGACGACGAGGCAAGAACAAATCATGTCATCGAGGGTCTGAATGGTTCACTCAGTCTGGACATCCGTCTTAGGGTGGAAGGCGGTGCTCAAATGATGCTGCATCCTGAAAGCCTCCTGCAGACCCTTCCATAGCTGGGAAGTGAATCCTGTATCATGACCAGAGGCATTCATCGAGGGTACTCCATAGAGCTTCACAATCTTCTACAAATTGAGGCATCTCATGCTCTCTACTAAACCATACTCTTTGATTGGTAAGAAGTGGGTCTATTTGGTGAGTCGGTCGACAATCACCCAGATAGAATCATGAACCCTAGATGTACATGGAAGTCCCATCATGAAGTCCATGGATATCCCATACCACTTCCACTCTAGGACCTCTAAATGATAATATAAGAATAATGGTATCTGATGCTCTTCCTTCACTTGCTGACAAGTGAGGCATCGAGGGACAAACTCTGCAACAAATTTATTCATTCCTGGCCACCAGTGTTGTCATCAATGATCCTGTTAATCTTCGCCACTCCTAGATGTACCACTAGAGTTAATGTATGGGAATCCCTCTACACATCCTCCCAAAGAGAAAATGGTACCATGGTACATCCTCTAAAAATGGCGGTGTGCTCCCCACCTTTAGAAAATTCATCATGTGTCTGTCTTGTGGATCTGAGCATGTAGATCCTTGCAGTCTATGTCCCCATGATGAGCCTCCCTGAGTCGCAGAAGAAGTATAGGAGTGACTATAAAAGACTGAAAAAAATCTGCTCCATCTCAATCCACAAAGGATATCTGCAAAGCGGCCAGCTGCTCCGTCGCCTCACCAAGTAGCTGTATACCATATATTTCTCTGAGTGCGTCTACTACTAAATTTCCCTTAAAATGATTATTGACTATCTATAACTCATAGTCCTGGAGGAACTCAAGCCAACGTTGCTTTATGAGGTTCAGGTCCTTCTGAGAGAAGATATACCTGAGACTCTTGTGATCCATGTAGACTGAAAAACATTTTCCCATCAAGTAATGTCACCACATCTTCATGGTGATGAACACTGCTGATAACACTAGGTCATGGGTAGTGTAGTTAATCTCCTGTTGTCTCAGTTGTCAAGAACCATATGCGATCACTGCTCTCTCCTGAATTAGGACAAATCCGAGCCCGGTACCAAATGCGTCATAGTAGACTATGTACCTTAAGCCCTCCTCTGATAGCCTCATGACGGGGGCACTAGTCAGCCTCTACCCCAGATCTTGAAAACTCCGCTGGAATCTCTTAGACAAAACGAAGGGGTTCCCCTTCTTTATTAATATCGACAAAGCTGTTTCAACTCCAGGGAAATCTGTAATAAACATTCAGTGGTATCCATCAAAACCCAGGAAACTCTATACCTCCGTCACACATCTAGGGGGATCCCAAGAAAGTGCCGCCTAAATCTTCGATGGATCAACGAAACTCTAGCCTCTGAGAAGACATGTCCCAGAAAGTGAAACTCTTAGATCCAAAACCAGAACTTTGAGAGCTTACTATAACGCTGGTGCTCTCGGAGTGTGTCCCGAACAATCTATAAATGATAGGCATGATCCTCCTTAGTTGCCGAGTAGATCAGAATGTTGTTGAAGAAGACTACTAAAATGCGATCAAGGTATTGCTGAATGATCCTGTTCCTGAGTACCATGAACACTGCTGGAGTGTTGGTTATGCCGAACGACATATCCAATAACTCGTAATGGTCGTACCGACATCTGAATGTCATCTTATGCACATCCTCGTCCTGCAATCTGATATGGTGATAGCCTGATCTATAGTCAATCTTCAAGAACCACATTGCTCCCGTCTTCTGATCAAAGAGGTCGTTAATCCTTGGGAGTGGGTAGTTTTTCTTCACAGTCACTGGCTTCAGGCACCGATAGTCAACAGAAATCCCCAAGCTCCAAACTGCCTTCTAGGAAAATAAAATCAGGGCTTCCTAAGGAGAAACACTGGGTCAAATGAACCCCTTCCTTTGTAAGTATTCCATCTGTACCCACAACTCACGAATCTCCGTGGGAGCCATCTGATACATTGGTGTAGATTTGAATTCCATTCCGGGGTACATGTCAATTTAAAATTCCACCTCTCTACGAGGAGGTAGACCCGAAACATCATCAGGAAAGACATCCCCGTACTGGTCTACTACTATAGGATAGATCAGACTCTCTACATCAAGTGATCCAAGGGTAAGGCTAGCCAACTGATGAGTGATCGGCTGCACTCTCCTCCGAGTAAGTCCATCATGTTCTGTAAAGGCTCCCTTCTCGTCGTTGAAGGTAAAACTGGTCCCATTCATGTGGAAACACCACAAATTTCACCTAATACATTCAATATGAGCATGGAC
Source organism: Viscum album (assembly GCA_963277665.1). NCBI lineage: Eukaryota > Viridiplantae > Streptophyta > Magnoliopsida > Santalales > Viscaceae > Viscum > Viscum album. The sequence continues at coordinate 529,377,613 of OY728120.1, read as the reverse complement.
TATAGATAACCAATCCATACCAAAGATGACATCGTAAGTCCTTGAAGACACTACTATGAGATCCCAGCCGAAGCTCTTACCTCATAATGTAAGCTCACGCTACTGGAACTAGTGTGTAATCATAATATTTTCTCATATAGAAATCTCTACCCATAAGGATCTAGCCAATGGCTCCGTCGGAATCTCTATGCTCCGAATGAGGGTAGTGGCAATAAAAGAATGACTGGAACCTGTGTCTATAAGTACTGCAACTAAGGTGGAGTAGACACGATCGTACCTTGTATCATCTCTGGAGCACCATGGTCATAGGCCTCAGCTGCTTGGAGCTGAGCCTACTTCTATCCACCTGCTCCCTATGGTCAGGGTGGACCACCTAGTTGTGGTGGTTGAAACATCTCGAATCGTCTACCACCGCGAGCTGCAGAGCCAGATCATCTTTCACGTCTGCCTGCTCCCTGCGGACCTCCTCGGTCGAACCTCTGTCTTTTCTTGAGCGGTCCTTCAACCATCTGTTGATCCTCAGTATGGCGAGTCAGACAGTCAAGAGCCATGTGACCCTATCTGCCGCATGTGAAACACTGCCTGTTCCTTGCATGACTGGCTCTATCTCTAGTACCACGCACAACAGATCCTATGTAATGATGTCGACCACTTGTAGGTCTGGTCCTCTTGAAACTCTATGAAATCTGTCTGTTTCTATCTGCAGAGGTCTTCATTACGTGATTACTGGTGGTGAGTCTCTCTGCTGGTGACTACTCAACAAGAAAACTCTCCACTAATGGAGCTCACTCTAACACCCTCGCCTACATCAGGATGCTGAGTGAGATCATCGAAGCCATGATCTCCCGTCTAAGTCCCTACTCAAATCTCTTAGACCTAAAGAATGGGTCCCATACCATATCAGTGGATTTTTGGGAGATGTTTATGAACCTCACTGAGTACTAAGCCACAGTCATGCTGCCCTACTACAGATGAAGAAGCTCTTGTATACAATCTGCATGAAGAGACTCTGGTACAAACACTGCCTAAAACAGGATCTCGAAGTCTTCCCAGAGAAGTGTCACCTCATCGTGAACCTGGAGAATCAAGCTCCACCATCTGCCTACTACTGCCTATAGAAGACTAGCGACAAGGATCACTATAAGAGAAGCTGGTATCCCTACTAGTCGGAAGACTCTCACCATGACCCACAGAAAATCCTCAACTACCCGTGGGTCTATATATCCCCTAAACCTGGGTGACCTCTAGCACTGGAACTCCTGCAATGCGCTCAAGTGGAATGCATCCTCTACTGCAGGGGCTGGTGGCATCATTGTCCCAATGGGTAATGGTACCACTGGTGCCTCCGCTGGAAGAGGTCCCTATACTGAGGCCTCATTGCTCAAGGGGATTTCAGTGTGTACTATACCCAGAACCCCAGCCTGTTGTTTGCATGGATGCATTCAAAAAAGAAACAGGTGCTTCATGGTCAATAAGTTATACATAGTGAGATGAATCAAAGTGTTCATGAAGAAAACTTTTCAAAACACACACAAAATCAGTGTTTTTGGGCATTGATTTAGAAATCAGAAGTCCGGGTCCTGGTGTATAGATACGTCGACCACCGCACAAACACTGGTTTCCCTAAAACTATAACCACACTCACTACACTTATCACTATTTCTGTTCAAAAAAATCAGGGTCCTATGTTCTATGGTAAAACCAACTCCTCTGATACCAATTTTTCATGACCCATCCCCCAGGGTCTGTGTCGTGACTACCCTAAGCCCGCCTTCCATAGGCTATGGGCTGGCGACTAGCACCGAAGACTTATTCCTAAAAAAAATGGGTAGTCATTTCTTTATATCATATAAACACACACATTCAAGAACATAATTGGATACGTACATAAAGTAAACTGAATAGTAAATAGAGTGAGTACATTAAGTAAAAAGGGCCAGAATACAAGCCCAACTGGAAAGAACAAGAAACTAAAAAGTACTAGTAAACTTGGATAGATCCTGTGAACACCCACCAAGGATACTACCTGAAGGGTAGGAACAGCTCTCACATAGTCGTCTAAGCGGTATGCCTAATCTATGGTCTACCCTCGAGCTGCCTCCAGTCCTGGTACCCTCGTCCTCAGTCAATGTTGTCCGTCTTCTACACCAAACACAACTGGGTTCAGGCATAGCCCATGTAGGGTTGAGAATAAAAATACTTAGTAGGGAGCCTGAGACCATCAAGGTCTCACAAAATCCACAAATTATAAACCAATAATTATGAAATCAACTGATAACCCTACTTAGGTTTATTCCCATACATATACCTAAGTTATCATGTATATGCATCTCAAATATGAGGTAACACAGGGTCCAACTCAAAATCCAAAAGCTCAACTGTTCCATAAATGAATGAATACCTCGAAGGTAAGTACCACAATAGTACGCCACACAGAATTATACCACCAAGGTATTTCCATGATGGACAGTACCACAAGGTACATACTCAGCTCAACCCAAGTATATCATAGGTAGAGTAGTAGAGATGATTAGGTGTAACTACTGAATAATCTTACTCTACTAAAAGGTAGTCACACAAAGGATCCTAGTAAATCATTATACCAAAACATGATCCATGTACATCATCAGACCCACATAGGATCCAAGTACATCATCAGACCCACACATGAACCTAGTACATCATCAGACCGACACGAGATCCTAGTACATTTTCAAACCCACACAGGATCCTAGTAAATCGTCAGACCCACGTAGGTTCTTAGTAGATATTCATACCCACACAGGATTCCAGTTCATTTCAAGACCCACACATGATCCTAGTACATCGTCAGACGCACATAAAATCCAAGTACATCATCACAGCAGCTACAGGGTACCTGCTCTAAGCGTTCTTGTCGCCGGGAGGGTCTGATACTCAAGCCAATGGTTGATAATACAACTACCATGAATTCTCATGAATAATTTTTCCAAATGGTTGCCACTTCATAGGGGTCTTAACGCAACAGACGATGCATCAATCAGATGCCCGATTAGTAAGTTATTAGCCTTTTAGTCCCGATAGCCCGATTGGATTCGTGCTCATTCCAACCCGATCGTACCCCAACAATATACAAATCCCATGTGGGGTATACCAAAAGAACCGTCTCACTCATAGGTTTCTGTCACCATAGATGGTTCGTCAAAAAAATGCTCGTAGCTCAAGATATGGTCAAATGTGTGGAATGGGTTGAAACTGGTATGGGTCTTGTCCGACCAGGTCAGCCTGACCCGACCCTACTGGATCTGGTCGGGCCCGCATTGGGTAGCCAGGCCTGGTCGCATGCAGGGGGGGAATCACTCACCCCCCGCTCTCAAACACTGAATGTCGGAAGCCGTTTGATCGCTAGGTAGCATGCGGGACCCGCCACAGGCCCCACTCAGCAGGCTGACCCTTGGTCCTCCCAGCGGCGCATCGTGTGTCGTCGCTCCACTGCCGGATAAATGCCATTCGCGCTCTGCCATCCACCATGATAGGGTGGGCCACAACCCCTTCTTCCGACGGCGGCACGTCTTGCGCCGTCCCTAAGCGGCCGACCAAATGTCCACCGCCCTCCCTTCGCCGTCACGATACAAGCTTCATCCCTTGCTTGCCGGGAATCATGGATGTGCGCCACCACCCCATCAGGGGGCTGGAATCCGCCCAGTCGTGCGGCTGGCCTCCACAGGCCGCCACCCTTGCTCCGCTGTGGCTGAAGGGAGACGAACATTCTCCGGCAGCACAGTTGTGTTGCCGCCATCTTCGCGGCCAGCCGTGATGCTGGCCACCGCTCTCGAGTTCCACCGGTGCCAATTTCCAGCACTGGTCACAATCCTCCACCATCACAAATAATGCAACAAATATTACCCATGATTTTCAGGGTGGTCGGTCCATATTCTCTTGGCGTGCACCCTCCACGTTAGAGAGGTATGAAGAGGCTCAATTATTTCTTGAATCATGAATAATTTTCAAGAACAGGTAAGGGGAAAATTTTAAACATCAAATAGTACCTCGACAATTTATTGACGTCATGAGGAGGGAAGGATGGACGTCAGTTTTTTGTTGGTGAAGATGTCCTAAGTTGTAGAATGTCACGTGGAAGGAGATAAATTAATTAGATAATGTCGACTTTCTTCATTGGAGAAGCGTTCTTCGTTGGAAATGAATAATTCCTCCAAATTTCTTTCCTAATCCCCCCTTTCCAATAATTTTCCCCATCCACCAAAAATTATTATCCAACCTATTAATTTTTTTTCATTAATTTAAAATAGAGTTGTTCATTAAATACTATGGTGTTGGCATAATTAATTTAGAGGATACCAACGGTCACCTCCCTCATTAAAGAGGGATTTCAAGAGTCTGGTGGTCCCCACCATTGATTTCAAATGGGGATTTTAGTTCGGGTGGTCCCCACCTCCATAAAACCATGTAGAGTGGTTTCAAAAATAAAATTTTTAATTTTTTAATTTTTCTATTCCTCCAAAAAAAAGTGAAATTTTATCTTTCACCCTCGACCTACTACAGTTGAGGTGAATGTCTCCTTAAGAAAATACAGGCGCTGTGAGTTAAATGGTTTCCTTGGATTTCAATTCCAATCACTGATTCAAAAGTTACAAAAAACCACCCGCACGTTTACTGAACGTACCTGAAAAATGTTCATAAATTCATTCCGAGCAGACCGAGACTCAGAATCACGCGTCATCAATTTTTGTGGACTCATAAAATTTCTATATAATAAATAAAAAAATTACATGGAAAGTTAGGGTCTTTACATGATAGTATCATTCTTTATTATCCATAAAATTTAAGATAATATCATTGTTAAAAAAATATATTTGTAATATTATTTAATTTTTTGGTTGTGAATGCTATGGAGAACACAATTAAATTTACCTCACGTGAATATTCATGCTCTAAAAGTAATTATTATGGAACAAGTTTTTAAAAACAATAGGGTGTTGTTTAAAAAATGTTTAAAATTTAGAAGAATTTTATGTTAAATATGATGACTCTAAAATTTCATGGAATAGTGAAAAATATTGTTCAAATCATCCAATTCCATGAAAGAATGTTTGGGTTCAATATAATATTTGAAATCATGGACTATAGATTTAAACAATATGGATATTATATCATATCTCATTGTTATCTCATGTTAAAATAGGAAATGCAAAAGTTGTAATAAAACATTATGAGTGGATTGATTCAATGAATAATGTGTTCGAAAAAATTTAAAATAATGAGACTTGGCAGTTAGAACACAATAACAAATAGAATAAAATAATGAGGAGTAAGTGGGTATTTCAAAACAGGATAAAATAAAAATTGAATTTTTTATTACAATTGGTATATAATAATCAATGAGATGTTAAAATATCACATAATTTAGTTTAACATTCAATATCCAAGAACACTAATATTAAATATTAGATCATCATAGATCTATTGGTGATGAATAATTTGAAATTATAATTTTTTCTATATTGGAGTAGATTGTAGATATGCTCACCAAATCACAATTAATAGAATAATTTCAAAATATGAGGATGATGTCAGGTGTTCACCATCATTCATTACATGGATAAGGTATGATGTTTCCCCTATATCTTCTTGTCTGTGGATACTACTGAGAAACAGGGATAAAAATGAAAACATGAATCATTCCTTTATTCTTATCATCATATTTTTTTCAATGGGGTAGATATAATATATTGGTAGTATCCGTTAATATGTGTTAAATTTGTCTTTAGAGAAATAATATATTTTTTATAGAGTTATTAATATGGGAACTCCAATAGATAGGGAATGAACTAAACTAGGTGGTTTTTTTCTTAAGAACAACCTTTGTAGTATTACAAACCATATCCCTCACTAAGTTATGATAGGATACCATGAAAAAGATTTATTACAATCATTAAATAAATAAGAATTATGTAACTTAAATATACAATAATAAAATATAAAAAAATCATCATTTAAACTTCAAAACCCTATTATAGAATATCCCCTTTTCACATCAAATAAGCATAAAATGGGTTGGATTCATTGTTTATAAAAATTTTCACCAACCATGTGACCATCACTTCAGTCAAGATACATCAATATATATCAATACCACAAATTATTTTACAAATAATTCTCATGTTGGGTGAAAGAAACCCCATACATTATAGTTATCCTCATGGATTCCACATGAACTCAAAAAATTTGTAGTAACATTACACCCCAAGGAAGACCCATATGCTGGGGTCTCTCATGTTGTTCCCCCAAATAAAAGGTCCATATGCATGGGTTGTTTCTATCCATGTATTATCCTTTAAAAATTGAAAAAAATAAAAAAACATAAAATGTGAAAATGTAATTTCTCCCCAAATTAAAAAAAACTAACTATATACTATAAAATACAAAACATAAAATATACTTCCTAAATTCTCTCCATAATGTAACTTTATTCCCCCTAAAAATATTTGGTAAATAGTAGAATACAATGAATAGAAAAACACATTATCCCAATGAACGCTTTAATGGTTAAAATGTAATAAACGTAGTGGAAATATAAATTCTATCATCGAAAATATTATTCTACATATTTCAAATTTACCAGTGGACATTAAATAAAATGCCTCACCCATTCTGATACAATAGGATGGTGGGTCTAGAAATATAAAAGAGATCATATGATATTGGAACATCGAACACCTAGAAAACTCTACATGATCAATTGAACTAATCCTAAAACCTCACCTACTAACCTTAGGAACAACTTAAACCATGCTCGATAAAAATAAATCCAACGTATTTTAAATAACCATTATAAATGGACATAAAATTTAATATTCATCTAAAATAGTGAGATAAAATATATATATATTATTATATGAATTGAATCAGGGAAGAATGAACATGTCCAAATATCTCGAACATCAAAAATAATTATTCACTAACCACAATGAACCACTAATAAAATTGATTCAATACTCAATAAAGGATCACCAACCCCATGGTTACCCAAAAAAATGATGATAAATACTAAAGCCTACATAATCATCCCAAATTATAAGGATATATGAGAAATATTCCTTGATAAAATTCCTTAAAAATGAACCAAAACATGATCTATACTTAAATAATAAAGGTGAAAGTTAAAAATAACCTAGGCAATTTTCTAGTGGAATACCAACCCACTATGAACCTAGTAGAAACCCAATCTAGGCATGATCTATACTGGGGTATGAAATAGAGTATCATCTAAATTGATATAGAATTTACCCCAATCGCTTATGCATATACCCAAATAGATTATCTAGAAACTCGCCACAATCTATATATCATCACATGTATAATATCAAATACAATCCAAAAAATGCATAAAATTTCAACAAGAATTAACCCTACCAATACTAATGCAAACATCTCAAAATAATCATTGAGAGTAACCCAAGGAATGAACCAACATAAAATAACTTCAATTTGTAACCCTATATAATCTCATAATTAAAAAATTCCTTAATATATAATCCCTTGAGTCCCAACTACTGATGATACCCCATTAAGGATTGATAATTCCACCCATAATGTTCTTGATGATGTCTTATCTAACAATATAAAATATAGGTCTTTGGAGATCTCAAGAAAGAGTGATTACAATTCCAAATAATATCACATTATAAAACATAAGGGAATTAGTTTTCTCCGGAGAAAATATAAGGTATTAGGAATATAAATAGCATCCACCCATTAGAGTTGAATTATGATATTATCCACCACATATTGTCTCTTTTAATTAAATTAAACCAGTAATTCCTTTTCAACAACTTCTTTATTAGTAATTATGGATGATTTAAACATGATTAATATAATGTCCCATTATAGAATTATCTCAATGAATTAATATTTTAGAAATTTATAAGAGACTAGATTGAGTGAAATTAATACATAATCTAAAAAATTATTGGCATACACAATTAGATCTCATTCAATCTGATCAAGGATCTTGAATTAAGTTGTATTCTCCCCATTAACATCCTCAAGATGATTTTAATAAATATTAAAAGTATAAAATAATTCCAAGTCATGACTTCAATTAAATATGGAAATCATTTAATGATTATGGTAATTCAAGAAGTCTTGAATGTGGTCCAACATTAAAGAATTTTCCAACTCTAATACTCTAGTTGGAGAATTAGTGGATTTAAAAAATAGCAGTGGAACACCTAAATGATAATGGGAATCCACCAAAGAATAATCCACTGAGAAAAACATTCCATATTCTAATAAACCATTCTCAGATCAATATTCTAAATAATATTAATCATCAAATCAAATAAATTTTTTATTATCAAAAAAGACAATTAATACTATATAAATAATTGATCATGTATAAATTAACACCCCACAAATTAGAACACAAAAAAATTACAATCATTAAAATTGTCATTTTTTATCGTGAAATTTAAAATCTACTTTTATAAAATAAAAGAATCATTGAAAATACTTAACCTCACCTAGAAAACCATAGAAAATAAACATTATTAATCTATTGATAGTTTAGATGTTCAACTTATCTACTAATTAAACCAAATTATTTATATAAAATAAAAAATTATTTTCACATTCATCCATATTTTAATAATAATACCAAAAAAAATTTAAAAATAGTTTTATTATATTTTAAATCCCACTACTAAAAAAGACAAAAACTGGTTTTAAAACAAAAATAAATTCATTAAATTTCTTATTACACATAAAACTAGTATTTCAAACTTAAATCTAAACAACAACAACACCTAAAAACCCCCCCTTTTGATTCTTAATTGAAAAGATATACCACATCATGCATAATTACAAAAAAAATGAAATCTAAATAATAAATTTTTGATGGATTTCTAATAATGAATTTTTAGGAGTATGGAGTGGAAAATTTTTCACCAACCTTGATACGAAATCTATTATCATATCATATTAATGCACATGGGCTCCATATTTTTTTTCTAGGCTTTTAATGCTAACTATAATGATCATATTCCTTTTAAATATTCTCCTCTACACTCAAAAAAACCCCAAATTATTTTATATAAATAAAAATTGATTAAAATAATATCATTTTAGATCAAAATCTATAAAAATAATCAAAATAAGAATTAAAATTAATGACAAAAATATTTACTTCCCATGGAACATTTTATTTCACCATTATATGTGGTGATCAATATCTTAATCATGAATAACCACCTGAGATTTGATTTTACTAATTCTACACTACCATGATGGACTAAAATGAAAGATGTGTTCAGTAACACCATTTTGTATCTAACCTATACTTTTTCACCTACCTTGTCTCTCTTGTTAACCCACCATATGACTAGAAGTGCATTTCGGATCACCATATGCTAAAGGAATGTATCAGGGCGTCACAATAAAACCATGTCGTATTAGTTGGAACCATTAATAATAATAATAATAATAATAATACTAAGAATAATATTTTATAATAATAAATAGATTATTGACATGGAAATTCCAAATATTGGACTTCCATAAATATAATATAACAGAAACAAATGAACAGATGATCCGAACATGGAATAATAACTATAACAAACTGTTAATAATAAATGGTAATGATCATAATAATATTTTATAAACATTTAAAATAAATAATAAATACAATATAAAAATATATTTACATAAACAAAAATAGAATTAAAATAAGAAATTTAAAAAAACTTTTAAGTATATAAACATCCCAAATAAAAACAACAAATCAAGTCACCTATGAAAAATCTATCTGTGACCTAAAAGAATTAATCATATAACAAATTACAATCAAAGAACCAATAAAAAATATGATTTCATATCATGAGGACCAATATATAATTCTGGTGTGATACCCACACAAATAAGTGTCTATGTAAGCTGTGAGATAATCATTCCTAATATGATTTCACCTATGTTTCTATTAAAATTCACCTATATAAATTTTATAAAATTATTGATTAAAAAAATTAGAAAATAATTTTTTGAAAATTAATATTATAAGAAACAAGTATCATAATTTTAAAATTTATCTGAAGATAAAGAAAAAACTATTTTTATAAAAAATAACTATTGGACTTTTAATGAAAATTGTAATCATTTAAAGATTAATTAAAATTATTATTTTCAAAAAATTATTTGAAATATCCTTTTTTCAAAAAAAAGTTTTTGAATCCACCATTTAATTTGGAAAACACATTAAAAAACATAAAAAATAGACATTAATGTTTATAAAGATAACCATACGGCTTCTTTATTTAAAAACATTTCAAAACCAAATCCCTATCACAATGGTTGAAATTTAATATTACATTACAAGAAATATAGAGTATAAATAAAATGGTAAACACCACATTAATTAATAATTGATAAATTAATTAACAATAATCAAATTGATCCACAAAACATGAAGAGTACAAGTGGATTGAAACACTATACACAACGTGAATACATTTGAAAATATTATAAATATAATAAGCATTATATGAAACTCACAAGGTTCTAAAGTTAGTTGATATGAGACAGTAATATATGGAAAATATTTTTTGGAATATGTTGTCTATTTACTTATTGTAAACATCCAAATCACACTCTTAAAGGGAAATCCCCTATATTGGTCACAACTAATGCATGGGGTCACTATCTAATGAACAATCTAAATAGTATGGAAATTCATATCACCCACTTAAGCATCATGATTATAAAAATATTTAATAAAAATTTCTCATACCACCTCCACCAACATACCATGATGTTTAATATTTTTAATACATACAAACATCGTATAATAATTGAATCCATATCCCATAAATATTGATAACATTCTATAAAAGACAAAAAACTATGAGGATCATAAATAAAATGTATAATTATTATGATTACACTTTTTAAAAAGTGTAAATCAATCTGTCAAAATGATATTTAATTGAACAGTGATAAAACCATTCATTTAACAAACACCATTGAAACCCTTTATATAGTAAAAATGAGATTTATATCAAACATGGAAACCATGTCCAAAACACTATTTATAATAAATGAAAACCGAAAATATATTTTTATTTAAAAAACACTCATATTTGTTTTTCAAAATAATAAAAAATTCCAAAAATATTACATTTTCATCAAATTCATTTGAAACTAGATTCATTTACATTTTCACAAATAATATATGGGAAAAAATTCCGAAAAAAATGGATACATGAAAATTCAATAAAAATATTCACAACACATATAGAAATCATTTAAAATATTTTTTTTAAAAAATCTTGGGTATCAAATATAAGCATAACAAGGTGTAGAATGAATGATTAAATCAAAATAGTTACATGAAATTTTTTAAGCAAATAAATTCAAATAACACGTATATCAATGAAACAAAAACCACACCCCTTTGATTGAGGAAGTATAACCTCAAAAGGAAATAACCATTTTGAGCTACAAAAGACCAAAAAACCAATGTTATTAGTAATAAATAAATTAATTCTACCTTCATTGTCGTTATAGTTCATGGGTGAGAATTAAACATAATGGAATTTTTAATACATGGGATCCTACTATAGAAGGTAAATATTGCATCCCTAAACAATTAACCAATTTACATAAAATTATTTTACCAATATAATTGAAAAAGTTCATGGATATAATTAAATGTAAAATTTAAATTATAAAATTGAAACATGTTAAAATTTATATAATTTTGGATTTCATAAATATGATATTATCATAAGGTGATGTTTTGGAATTTCTATGAAATAAAATTTTAGGTGAACAAAGAACAACTCCTCTTTTACAAATATTATAACTTTTAGGAATTCATTGTTGTATAAAAATTACTTTTTAGTTTTTGAAACATTTTTAATATAAAAAATATATATTAAATTTGTAAAATAATAAATGTAAATATATTTTTCTGATATATAAACATATGTATTATATTTTAAATCACATGTCATGTTTTATTCAAATAAATGAATAATTTTTTATCCTTCACTGAATTATGATTTTGATTGTTTTTAATGTAATATCACTCTATTTTATATATAAATTACATAGTAAGGGTAACAATAATTAATTATATACTTTATTTTGATGAAAATTAATTTTTATACTTAAAATGTTGTTTTTCAAAAAACTTTTTGTCATTTAGTTTTGCTTATTTATATTAAAATGAATATTATAAATAATTGGGAATTGAATATTGAAAATTGATTCCATATTAGAAATTATAATGTAATGATACTTTAATGATTTCAATTTCATTTTTAGTAATAGTGAATACTCATCATGATAAATTTCTTTCACCTAGTGAATTGCTTAAAAGAGGTGATGTGGGGGTTAAATTAAGAAATAATCCATTAAAGTTATCTAAAACTTGTAAAAATCTGGTTTGTTAAATTTATTTGAACCATAAATTATGTTTTATAGAAAAATTTATTAAATTTTTTCCACTTTCCTTGATAATTTAATTTTTTATATTTAAAAGATCATAATATGTATATGTGTATCACTCCTATTAGTTATAAAAGGTATCATCCTCTTATCATTTATACTAACACAATAAGAACTATTTCTCAAAAATATTATACCCAAATCAAATCCAAATATTCACCATTTCATAAATTTACTGTAGAACTAAAAGGATAATCATAGAATGATAATGTTGTAATCCCAAGGAAGTAATTCAATGATTATGTATAATACTTCAATGAAATATTTAAAATTTATTTCTTTTAAAACACCTTGAAATATTTTATATCCATCCAAAATAATGATATAAATATCATTAATATACTAAAATTTCATTATGATTTTTAAAATAACTATTTTCTACCCCATTTGTTTCCGATGAGAAATGAAAACGTTTCTCATTCGTGTGTATAGAATACCGCTTCTATGTAGCCATATGTTTCATTTTTCATCTCTACCACACAGGGTTGATTAGGAATCTATATTAATTGATATATATTTAGTTAATATAACATAATTATAATTTTTTAATGATAATATTTTATCTTCATTATTACACTCCACAACATTAGAAAATGATTATGTCGCTCTTGTTTTCCATATTCATGATGTAATATGATAACTTTTACATTTATTCAATAAATCGACTGTTATTAGGATAATTTTAATAAATAAATTTGATATTTATAAAATTATTATTATTCAAATTTAAATATTCATCTATTTTATTTTTTATTCATCCGTTATAATAATGAAATTGTCGCTCATGTGTACATACAGACTATAATCTCCAAGGAACAATGTGTTTAGTTTTTATATAACTATTGTACAGAGATGATTATAAAATTATATTGAATATATAAATTTTTTAAATATAATATGATTAATATTTGGGAGATTTTGAAACAGTGATCACCACGATAGTTCTAGAACAACCAAATTAAACCATACAAATGAAATAAAACAGTAAACAAATAAAAATATGATTTGAACTATGATATAAGAGTAAATTCCTAAATCATAAATGATGCATAAATGATATATAGAAAGAAATAATTAATTCATTATTTATAAAAATTAATAGTTCATAAAAATTTATTATAAAATATTCTAGAACAATTACGAATAATTCAAAATCCAAATTTAGGTTTTATTATAAAATATCAATTTTTATTCATGAATATTTATTTTTTAACATACCTTATAGGAATTAAATTTAATTTATATTATATAAAAAAAAATTTATTATACAATAGTTATTTATATTTTTTAAATTATTATTTCAATTTTAACTATTTTTTGTTCTCAAAAACATTGAATGAATGATTTTATGAAAAATTGACCATATTTATCTCTTTTCTTGTTTGGGAATCATTCTCTTATATATCCATATTAATTAATATACTCTATATATTTAATTATATATATTTAAATGAATATTTATGTTCACTTATATTTAACTTTTACCTTTTATTAAATTTTTTTAAAGAAATATTTTTAAAATATTAGGTATACGGAATTTTTAACTTTTTACGGAAGCAGGAAATGAACATTTCTTATTATTTTCCAAAGGAACATATTTTCCATCCATTATATCCATTATAAAATATCATTATTATTATATTATGTACAATAGTTTTTCAAAAAAAATATTGTAACCATTTATCTAGGAAAATTTACTTTTAAAATATTTTTCAAAGAAAACAAAATTTCTTCTTTTTTGGAACTAGATTTCTAAAGTCATTATAAAGTTGTTGTTCATCTCTTCCAACATCCTTTATCTATTATAATTCATAACTAGGTACATAATAAAATTATAATATTAACCTTATTTCTATGATTCAATATGATCATTATGATCTATTTATTAACATTGGAAAATATACACATTCCATAATCTAGTTTTCAAATTAATATATTTGGGATGATTATGTATTGTATTATTTTGCACTAGTTTTTCCTGTTGAATATGATATACAAAGTAACTAACTAGTGGGTAATAATATTAGATATACCCTTGATGTATATATATGTCTCATGAGATAAAATATCCTGATTACATTATGTATTCATTACCTATTTGTGTATTACATCTTGGAATGAGGCCTAAATGGTAATAATATGATGTTCAAAATTATGTATACTTTATTTATGATAATATTTATTATACTTATGATTATTTATTTTTTAATGTAATCCATTGATATATATATTCCTTTCAAAATAGTACCATGAGGTTGAATTTTAATGGTTTTATTGATATTATATAATAAATAATTATTTTATCAATTTAAATTTTTTGAAATTTAATTTCTGAATTAGGTATGTATCTAGTATCATAAGACTAATAGACATTTCAATAATGTAGAATTGATTGTGTTAATGTAAAAATAATCCCCATGTTTCTGGAGTAAAATATGTTATACTTAATATCATATAAAACCTGGAAATATATTAATTTCAACACCATATATAGGTTTATGGGATTGGGGAATTATAGAAGTGGATATAGGGAGAATATGAGAAGGATAATAAAAGAGGAAGAGTTATTTACCTCAGAAAAATGAATAGAATGAATGTAAATGGTAATTTAAAGTATATAATAAGGAATTAGGATCACCGTTTATCTATACATGGTGTTATATCATCTGAGCGAGAAGAAAGAATGGCTTGAAACATTATTTTTATGTGGTTTATAAGAAAAAAATAAAAAAATTAAAGAATCATGGTAGCATGCATAGTTTGACCAAAAATTCATCAATCAATGAACAAAAATGAATCTCACAATATAATAAAAGTGTAACCTCACATGGTTGTGAGATACTATTTACAATAAAATGTTCCAATCAGGTATCCCCCAATATAATTATATTGAAATACTTTACATGGTTTCCCCACACACTTTTCCAAACCATGCTCTATTAATTCAAAAGAAACACAATACATAAAATTCAACCACATAGTTTCCACTAGAACAATCATGTACATGTTACCTAGAGAAAACCAATACATTATTGTCTCTCAAACAGTTTCACCTCAATATCAGTTTCATCTAAATAGTTTTACCTATTTGTGTCGTAACCTCCCAATAATGAAAAAAATAAAAATTCAATGTCTAAATTTAAAAGCTCACAATAAATTATAATGTAATAATTATATAATGTTAAATAAATTAGGGGAATTATGGTCTCATATATAAAAATTTTTCAACATTAATTCATACCAATGAGTACTTTTAATATTAATTATAAATCAAATAAATATTGAAATAGAATTTACAATATCCAACCTAGAGAATTACATGACATACATTAATGTTAATACTATATTAATATAGAATAACATACTGATAAAACTAATTTATAACACATTATAGGGTTTTTTAATAAGAGTTAATTTAAATTTATTCCCTAGGGGAATGTTAATATTTTTAAAATGATGAAATAAGTACCACATAATTTTTTTAAATAAGAATGTTGATAATGGTAGAGAACTGTATTACTTATTCATTATTAATTTCCATTCACACTATGTTCTTAGAATCTTCAATATATTTCATTGAAAATATGAATACCAATAAGAGTTTGATATTATTTATTAGTCTCTTATAATTTTAAATTATAATCATGTCATCTATATTGAATAATAAGTAAAGTACTTTTTATTTACACTATCCAAATAAACACATACATCTTATTTAGTACGAATAATATTATTATTATGATTCTAGTAATAATATTTTTTATAACAATATCTAAAATATGGTTTTAATAAATACAATTATTTTTCAAAAGAATGTTTTTATTTTATTTAAATTTATAAAAAATCATTATATATGGTTTCAAGAAACTCTATTCATTCAATTAAAATTGTTAAAAATATAATTTATACTTATAATTGTTCAAGATAAAATTAATAATATGTAGTAAAAGGAAAATGTAAATGATTAAATAATTTCCAACTAATAAGAGTGAAAATTTCAATATAATTATTATCTTCGCATTATAATTACCCAATAGAAAAAATACACTTTTGAATTTAATTTCATATTCTCCGATGCTATTTTTATTCTTTTCAAAAATCGAAGTACAAAAGTAGTGTTTTGAATTATCTATTTAATGACAATATTTTGTGTACTGGTTATAATGGAAGAATTCATCAAATTATTAATGTATTATAACCTCATAGTTAATTTGTTTCATTTAATATAATTGTTTTTGATTTCTATAATCATCATTAAAATGATTGATACTATTTAAAGCATATGAAAAGACATTTTTAGGAACTAATATAAATGGATTTTAGACAAAAATCCATGACATATCATTGGTGACCTGGTAATCATGGATCTCACTAGAATCCTATTCATATGGGTTAGAGACGATTCAAATCTAGTTAATTATATTTATATGGATCACTATAAAAAATATCAACATGAGGGTTATTTTAAGGGTTAATTTAGATATCTACACCAACCAGTAAGGGTGTATTGTTGTTTTTTCATCGTTAATATGATACTAATAAATATTATACATATAATAAATAACCTCACAACAAATTATAAATTTCATATAGCATAGATTATATTTCTATAATTTTTATCAGATAACCACCTTAAGATATTCATTGAACACATTCATATTATCTTTCTATTTTGGAATATTATATATTGAGTTTTCATAAAAAATGGAATGGAAAACACCCATTGTAGCGTAACTAGATTGTTCATTAATCTACATATTATAGGGTGTTTTAATATTTAAGATATTTTCAAATAAACAATTGATCATATAAATGTTTATAATGGTAGATTCAGCCTAGGATGACACAGGATAACTAGATCAAGTAAACTTGTTCCTCCACTTTAAAATTATAATATTATTCATTATCATAGATAAAGCATTTTATTTGGGGATTAATTTAATTATCTATGTTTTAGAATCCCATAAAATATATAAAATGAAAAAAATAATTTAATATATTTTCTAACCTATTATTAGTTATAAAATCCTTTGAATCTCATTAAATTTTATTCTCACCAATACATAAAAGAATAAATTATAGTAGATGTTTATTTTTAAATTATAAATACATTATTACAACCACAATTATATTATCCCATGTGTCTTTATAAACAATTATATAGCAAGGTATTAAAATTTTACTTGAAAAATTTAGCATTTAGTAATCTTATATGTTTCCTTCAATTTAAAATATAAAAAATCAATTATAGAGTTACCCTATTGATATTAATTTATGACATGTTTGTATTAATGAATGTAGATTGTGACTAGAGAATAATAATATTCATGGAATCCTAGATTAATGTGTATTAATTTTAGTCAGGAACCCATCTAACATCATTATGTCTTTTAATAGTTATTCTAGAAGTTTCAATCCCCCGAACATAGTCAAATGTTGGGATTCATGTTATATTTTTTATGAAAGTTAAATTAATTGAATATTTTTTTATGTTTCCAAGAAATTTAAATAATCCTCACTTCCAACCACGATTCCTTTAGTATATGACTTGTATTTTGTTCTCTTGTGAGGCTCCAAAATTGGTAAATAAAACACCTACTTTCTTCCATCCAAATTAAAATTCAATAATTTTTCAAATATACTTTATAAAATTATTTTGTAGAATTTTATTATTGATCATATGTATATGAAAAATATTTAATTTTAGGTAAACATTTCTCAAGGGTTTCAAATACCAGAAGGTATTAGGAATCTTGACCAGTTTTGTTTCAATATTTTTTTTATTTTTTTGTGGTACTTGTATTTTAATTCATAGATTTGTAATTATTTCCCTTTATCATATTCTAGTTAACCATGTTCTTATATAGTCTTATTGATTATAATTTATAATCTAATCCAACTACCTATCTTCAAACTTTATTCCAAAACAATATTATTAATAAGGGGTTAAGTGATTGGATCATGTGATTCAAAAATGATTAATATCATTCCATCATTATTATTAATCATGGGTTTATGTAATTTTATATTATAATTGAACAAATTTTCATATAAGTGGGTTGTGATGATTTTGAAATAGATCTGTTTTAAGGAGAATAATTTTTTATTTTTCATCACTAATGAAATTTTAATTATTAATTCAATTGGTGGGGAGGAATAATTAACATGTCCAAAACTAATCCCAATATTCAATATAATTACTAATCCATAATGTTTTGAGTGAACTATATTTGGCCCCTAATTTTTCTTAGGATATGTTTTTCCTTTCTTAGTAAACTCCATCTATAGAGTCCCCTTCCACCCCCTGTATCAATGATGTTATATGGTGATCATGTAGTCCTTCCATTTATTTTTTCATGGGATTACCAAATATAGAGGTTTTATTTAGTTATGATTAATGGGATATATTGGAGATCATATTCTTCTCCCATTATATTTCACTCCCTCATGGATTTTTATGGTCTTATTGGTTATTTATTATGTGATGGAATTTCACTAGAATCCATTAAAATTCATATTCTAAATAAGTGTGGGATTTATTTTAAATAGGTAACCATATGTCATCTAGTAATGGAGTTGGATTGTTTATTTAGAATGATATGTGTTACAATTGTGGAGGAATCTCATAAAAATCTTCTACTTCTTTCTCCACCCTCTCTTATGATCTCCCTGGAGAAGAAAAGAAAAAAATTATTGGTTAATGAAGATGTTTATACTCTCTATTAATAAATGAATTCTAGATGAACCAATTATTATTAAATTCCCATAGGAAATTGTTTATGAAACAAGTATTGGCTGGTTTGGTGGATCATAATGTTCATACTGGAATACAAAGTTTGGTTTCCTTGTTATGGCTTCAGAATCCTTAGATTTATATAGAATAATCTATAATTTACTTGGTAACATTTATAATTTTTGTTATTATTTTTAGATCTAAAATGATTATATTTCCATATTAAACTATTAATTTTGATCTATTTTTATTTTGGGAAAATTATACATGAGTACTCACTTTGATAGGTCATTGGGAGAATCAAGTGTGGAGTATTGAAATACTGAATATGATCATATCTAGAGATCTAATTCAAAATAAAATTAATATATATGAACAATTAATGTTAAAATATATTAAATAAACTAAATAAAAATGATTATAATTATTCTTATCTCCCTCGAGAAGTTGTTATTGGAAGATAAAACTAGTAAATACCCAAATAATGTTATAATACTTTGGTTTATTTATTTTAATTTGAATTATAGGTTTTCATACATAATGTAGTTGCTATTTGAATATCATATAATTTTATTGATTTGTTTTTAGGTTAGAATTTTATAAGATGAGTTTCTATATGTTCCCAATATAGCCATTTAATGTGAATTAGTATTAAATAAATTTTAACTAAATCATAAAATAATTCAATTTTAGGAAAAAAGTGTATGAAATCTTGATACATGCATTCACAGATATGATGCTCAAAACATTTTGTGTCTATATATATTTGTAAATTGGATAAAGAAACTGAAAAATATACATTACCTTATACAGATGATGATATTTTCTATATATTTTTTAGAATTATGAAAAAATCATACAATAGATAATATTTATACACAAGAAAAAGTTGAAACCAACTATCTAGTCTTCGTTCAAGATAACTGATGACAAGGGTTTTATCATGAACCACTATTCAATAAATTTCTTATTTACCTAAGAGTGAACTGTATTGGAACACCTTAGGGTCGATAACATGGAGGCCACTAACAATACACATTTTTTCTGTTTTCACTATTTTAAACTATCAAATATTAGTCTAATAAAATAATCTTGATGAGGGGTTTGAAATGTAAAAAATGTAAATATGATATATTAAATTTAAATTTAAAATTAAATTATGATAGATACAAACAAATAGGGAAACTTTTATTAAGAGTTTATGGTGATTAAAATCATTTGTCAAAATTGTTCACAAAATTCAATTTAATATAGTGAATAAGATAAGTCACACTACACCCTATCATTTGAATTTGGAATACCTTGAACCCTGACCTATACCTACAAGGTAATGATCTTCTAAATTTCATATTGAAGAAATATTCTATCAAAATAACTACCCATGTCATACTCTATAGTATGCATGACATAGATAGTTAAAGGAAGGATGATTGATAAACAATATGAAGAATTCATACAATAGATAAAACATGGAGACCACTCTCCATAATATATTTAACCATAGAAAAAACACACATAATTGAATAAATAGATATATAATTAAGTATAATAAATCTAAATCAAATCATAATTCACTCCCTCAAACATTATTTGAGGTTAATATTTCATTTTTAAGGGATTTGATAATGTAACAATAACGAGAGAACACATAAAAAAATATAAACGGAAGAATGAGATTAATGAAGAAGAAGAATAAATTAATATATATTAAAAATAAAAATAATTGATATAACATAAAAAATTCCCCATCACCCCAGAAATGGCTATATCATGGAATTAGAAAACTGATGCATATTTTTTGGGAGTGGGGGTGAAGGAATTTTTACCAAAGGTCATCTCCAAATGATTCCACATGGATATCTCATTTAAGGGGAGAATTGGTTCCATGTGTCTTAATGAATGATCTTTCATAATATCTCATTCATTAATACTCAAAATTTAAGAATCATGCTCCACCAAAAAAATAGTTATAGTGAATTATCTGTGAGATATATATTTGGTCCATGAATCATGGTAGATTCCACATCTTCACATTATAATTTCATTCTATCTATGAAACGGGTCAGTTCACGGTTTAGTCTCATAATGAAATTTGTTTTCTAAAACCTTATATGTACCTCCAAAAAATATCAAACATTTTGGATGGTGTTTCATATGTTGTGAATTAGTTATTTTAAGGAACCATTTCTTCAAAATTTAACAATTCATATTACACATGTTTAACCTGGTGAAATAATTCCCAAATGAATGTATTTTGACTTTAAGCTCAACCAAGATTCCCATCGAATTCAATATCATATTCGATTGGATGAAATGAATTTTTACATGTCCAAACAGAAGTATGCCTCAATTACAGAGGTGGTGTCCACTCTACTGTATAGAACAAGTCTCCATAAATAATGATTTATTTGGGCATTTATATATTTGAATAATGGATTTACCTAGATGATACAAATGTATCCATGAACATAAGTAAATTTGAAAATATTAATTTCACAATTTTAATCAATAGTGAAATATTTATGCCCATAATATAGGATTGTTTGAAAACAAATAAAACTCAACAATTGTGCATTTTGTGCATTTAAGCTCAAAATAATAGAAAAACAAAAAAAAATGTGACCATTAACCATTAAATAGCCCTATGATGATATTATAAACATTAAATAACAGTATTAAAAATGTAAAAATATTTTATTCAACACTCCCCCATGCACAACCATTTAACTCCAATGAAGTCATCAAATATTAAAATTAGAATCCACACAATAATAAAAAATTGAGAAAATATAAAGGATCTTTTTCAAAAAATAATTACATATTTTATATTATATGAAAATAAATTACCTCTCATTTTCATTAATCACATTTATAAAGTTTCAACCTTATAAATGAATCCATTGCTCAGTTAAAACATACATCACATTGAAATTAATGTCACTATTCACACTAGAGAAATTAAATATCGTGTCATTCTCATATATGGAAATATCGTGTATCAACATAAGATTGATAAAAATATCATATCTCTGCATAATGAAAAATTAAAATTAATTCAATCCTATGGAATTTTCTAGGTGAAACCTGTGACATAGGGTTGGTGGGTAAATGACTATAAATTTCAAAGCTAGTTGGGGGACTTTAGGCTCTTATGTACAACACATGATTAAAAAAATGAAAACACACGATGAACCTCACTCAAGTCCCATAAAGAATGTGAAAAAAAACCAGCCAGCTTTTTGTGAAAGGGGTCATGAATCAATAAATTATTATAATAAAGAATATCATCCAAGTTCTCCACTTTTTCCCTATATTTTGTAATGCTCTAGAAAAGGATAGGTTTTTACTAGTTATTTATCATAGAGAATTAGAAGAAAATTGAAGAAAATGGATAAATTAAAATCATACCCTTTATTTTAGATTGGTACATGAGTCATAAAATAATTTTAAATGAGAAATTGGAGCTCGTATACATTTTTTCCTTTTTTTGAGGAAGACCCAGATAAAATAAATGATACCTTACAAAATGATGACTCAAGCCTGATTCAATCATTATCCACTACCAAAAATGATTAAAAAAATAACTCCACAAAAAATATTAAACACATCCTAATGAACAAAAAATAAATTCCCTCCCAAAAATCAAACTTGAAATATTCTTGAAATAATACTATTAGTACAGGTAGGTAGGGAAAAATTGGCTTGAAATTTTTCTTAAACCTATAAGTAAATTCATGAAATATAAGGAATAATTATGGATATATGTTATAGTGGATAAAAGTTTTCTCTTCAAAGAGGTTCCTAAACCATGATAGATACATTCCATGAAATCTAGTTATTTGAAAGAGAAAAATCACTTGTTCTGGTTCTCAAACAAAATCAAAGTTTCACTAAAGAATGTGTGGGTGTTATGAAGAATATACCAATGTGGTTCAGAATACCTCACAATACTGGAATGTTATTTTGATTCTATGTTTCATGGGTATGGATTTTAATTTTATTTCAAACTCATAAAAATTATTAAAAATCCAATTCAATGAAAAAGATCCAGACATCAACAATCATTTAAAAATCATTTTTAATAAATCATTTCAATTCTATAAAAATCTGATTATGTGTGAAAAGTGATATGAATATTAATTTATGTTCATGAATATAAAAAAATGAAAAATAAAATAAAATAGAACATAAGATAAATAAATAGGTTGACACCCACCCACATGTAAATTTAACTATCCCACATTTCAACATGATATGAAAAATTAAAAATAGTGGCATCAATAACTAAATAGAAAGAAAGATACTACTTGAATTTATTTTCTAGTAAAATAATTATATTAGGCTCTTAGGAATTTCCATTATTACTAGAAATAAAGAAAGAAATCGATAAATAATAAAATTATTTAAAAATATAGGGGAAGGGAAAAGAAAGGGTATAATGCCTAGTTTGGGCCCCATGAGGGTGTTGGGTTTTTTTGGCCCCTAGAAAGGCAGTTGCAGTGTTTTAACCACAACCCAAAGGTGGATGGAGATTCATTCATAGAAACAAAAACGTATTATTTCTCTGAAAATCCATCTGTATATGAGAGTAGTGATAAAACCCAGTGAAAATAAAAATATCCCTTTAACACATATAAGATAAATGAAGGAATTTGAGATAATGTGGGGGAGGAAAAGGAATTTTGGGGTTCTCCCTGTTTGGTTCCATTAGAGGAGTGGTGTCCACTAGTGTAAAAGGTAGTATATTGGGATGTTCCTTCTCCACTGGTTTAGGAGAAAAAATGGTTCCTCTTATTTTTCTTCTGTTGTAACATCATCCTCATTTTTATAGGTGAAAAAATCTACTACCTCTTCTATTTTCTACAAAACACAAGTTACTTCTTCATCTACTTTATCTAGGGCTTCTAGTAATGGTATTGAACCTAAAAAATCATAATTATGGGGATTAGTTTGAAATTCAAAATAAATTAAATTTTAATAAAAATATTGTTTAGAATTTTTATCTCCCTCAAAAAATTCACTATTTTCATATTCTTTTTCGTCACTCATTTTTAATTTTTTGTTGTGCAGAAATGAGGGGTATTTGAATAATAGTGTCGGGGTAGTTTCAACCTCTTTTATTTTCTTTATTTTTTTAATTTATTTCAATATTTTAAGGATATTTGAGCTAAATGAATATTCATACCTTGTTTCATACATGAATTTATTTAGATGGAATTTAAATGGTTTTTTATGAAATTGATTTTAAATGATTATTGATATGTAAACATTTTTCCATTGATTTTAATTTCAAGAATTATTATTAGTTTGACTAATTAATTAAATCCATGTTCGTGAAAACTGACTCAAAATCTTTGTCCCGTCATAGGAGTTATTCTGAACCATTTTGAAATATTTTTATAATACTCACACTTTCGTGAGAGAAACATGGGATTTGTGTCAAAAGTATAATTTGAGAATTTTCTCTTTTGGTGGTTTGGATTTCATGGAATCTTTTTATTTTATTTAGGCACAAATTAGATGATAAACCTATTAACCTAGGGCTTACCCTTTCATATATACTATGTTATCCCTTAGTGGCCATGAATTTCCATGTATGTTTAAGACTAATTTTAGGACAATTTTTTCATACCTACCCGAATTATTATTATTTTTTCATGTATATTTCATGTT
The DNA here is from genome assembly GCA_963277665.1 of Viscum album. NCBI lineage: Eukaryota > Viridiplantae > Streptophyta > Magnoliopsida > Santalales > Viscaceae > Viscum > Viscum album. The sequence goes on along the minus strand of OY728120.1, from coordinate 529,352,703 downwards.
TTAGTGAAGAGGAAGGGTGTTTAATGACAGTTTATTAGGATTTATTTAATTTTTGGGTGACTTGCGGTGTGTTTCATCATTTTAGGCAGTGGATAATAAATGTGTTGGGAATATCAAGGAGACCTTCATAAGATAAAGTGGTTTGCAATGATTTAAGTACTAGAGGTATCCAGAAAATGGTAGTGTTTTTATGATATGATAATATATAATTTTTTGTAGAATAAATTTTATGGAATTTTAGTGATATGAAGTTGTGGAATGTGACCAATTTATAAGTGATGAAAAGTGAAATGTTGTGAATTCCAATTTAAATAATGGCATGACATTATTCAACGTTCAAGAGCTAAAAACTTGCGAAATAATAGAGTGACAATTGTATTGGGTTATATAATTCTCTAAAATATTCAATCATAGACAACATTGTTGGATTTATGTATTTTATCCATATATTATTATGTTTACCATAACTATACTTTTACTATGGTACTAAATTCAGAACAATGGTAATTAATTTTAATGAAAAAATTTAAATGAATAATATTTAATAAATTATACATGATAATTTAAAACATGAATGTAATTTTATAACATAAAATTTATATGGATTATAAAAATAAATTTTAGTATTATAGAACATAATGTTTAAAACCCGTTATTTAAAAAAAATGTGTATACTATGATTTATTTTTATGTATAGGATAAAATTAGAAATTAGTTCTTTTAATGAAATAAAAATTACAAATTATAAAATAAATAATGGTTATGTCCCAAAAATATCAACCCAAACATAATTATACCATTTAAAATGATTCAATTAAAATAAAAGACTCAAAACTCTTTTTAAAATCTAATAAAATTTTATTGAATTTGTTAATATTAAATAAAGGTTATATAAGATTAATATGATATTTAATATTAATACTTTTCAACGTTAAATTTATATTATATTAATTAAAAAATTAATATTTTTTTTCTTTATTATACAAGGATTATTTAATAAAAATTTCAATTATTGGAGAAGTTATATTCTTAATTATTCACATAAAAATAAAGTATTTCAGAAAAAAATCAAATAAATTATGAATATTTAAATATTTAAATTATTAATACATAAAAAAATTTTATTTCAAAAAATTTGAATTATGAGATTAACAAATTTATATTTTAAATGAAAACATTTCATATAAATTTTTTTTATAGAAAAATGAAAAATTAAACTTCATCTTCCTTAAATATTATTTGATATATAAATAAAAATAATCCAATATTGAGACTATTATTTTATAAATATAAATATTATATATTATAATAAATGTTAACAATAATAAATTATATTTATTATTGTAAAATGAAATAATTTTTTTATAATTATTATATATGAATCATTTTAAAAATATTACCAAAATTAAAGTAGAAATATATAATTATATTAACTGAATATTATTTTATATTTAGTAATTACTGTATTCATCATGTAATTGTAAAATATAGTTGTTAATCATTATAGTGGTTGCATTAGTTTACTATTACTTTTTACACAAGTTATCAATGTTAATATTAATATAATGGATCCAAAATTCTAGCTCATTACACTCTACCCTATTAAATTAATTACATCATTTCAATTTTAATGATTCATCATTGATGAAATTAAGATAGTTTATTTTTAAAAAAAAATTAGGACTAGGAATATAACTTATAATATAAAATTTATTTTACTCTCATTGGATATATTAAATTTCATATCTTCCCTATAATATAATAATCTTTTATAAAACAATATAATCCATTTAATATATACCCTAATCAATAAATTTATAACATATACCATTCCTAAGAGAATAGGAATATCCAAGAAGTTAAATCATATTGAAAACATTTATTCTTCCAAAAATTAACACTATAAATAACCAGCATGTAGTTTTAATTTTTAGGTCATAAAATCCCACACCAACTAACTTATTTATTTTAAAAACAAATCAAACCATTATTATCTTAAAGTAAATTAAATTTTAAAATAATTGTTTATATATCCCTCAATATTCTATTTTTAGTAATTAATAGGAAAAATAAATACATATCATAGAATCACCTTTTAATGAAACATATTTCATTTAATATATTCTACAAAACTGTTAACAAATAACTATTGATGAGAAATCCTTAAATATTTTACATAATCCCCATAACATTTATAATAAACCATAATACCATGGATAAATGTCACTAACTAATAAAAACATAAAATTGCATCGATAATTATTTTTATTATTATATCAGCATCACCGCCTTTTTTAAGACCTGAAAACTTAGCTTTTCAATCATAAAAACTATAAACTATTATTCTCTACCATTAATTATAAATCATTGTAAGATTATAATAAATAGTAGTTTCTAAATACATATGTTCCTCATATTCCTTTTTAAGATCCTATTCTAAGAAAATAATGAATCCCAAAATTATTATTAATAATGTTAGAGAATATGATCACTTGAATTTGAGAACTAAATCCTACGTTGTATTCCATAATGAAAGCATTATTCAAACCTTTGACACTTTCATCTGAATAAACATTTCATTAAATTAGGTTATATTATACTTGAAAGCGTATTCCCATAAAAACTCTCCCAAATTTATATAATACATTCTTACAATATTATAATCCCAAAAATTATTTCACTCTAAACACTCAAAGATTGATTTAACATCCATTAATAATGAAAAAGTTTAAGGTCCAGATGAATGTGATCCTATTGTATATTCCTTAAATAGTAACATAAGTCATTTTTCATTTTAAGGTATTTTCCAAACAAGGAAGTGTGTGACAAATTTATATCCTCATCAATATTGAATAAATAAAAATATAAGATTCATAAAGACCACATCAAAATCATCTCCATGATCACCGTATTTGATAAAGAATCCAAAAGTTGATTAGAATTTCTATAAGAATGTTAAAAATTCAAATTAAGTAAATTGAAACTTCATATAAATTTAATCCAATTACTTATCACTTTCTAGGTAAGTTTCTATTATTGTCATCAATGTTTCAATGACCAACGTTGAGTCAAATTCAACCCATAAAAAGTTTCATTCATGTTGAACCACATAATTGAAATATTATATAATGGAACCTAGATATGATTCACAAGCCGTGATAATTCCGACGTAGTAATAAAATTAACACACAAAAAAGACACAATCAGTGAGGAAGAAACCACCACACCCTATGGGATAAGACATGCTAGATGAAGCACTATAAAGATTCACCTTGACCCACATACTAATTGGTCGAATCCTGAAAATATATTCCAATACAATGAGTCCTATTTCCCAACTAATAAATCCATGCACCCCTATAATGTAATGGTTTGGGAAAAAATATCCATGAAAACTATTTGGAAACATGACACAGTGAAGACACACTGTTTAATTGAACATATCCCAACATGATTAGAGGGTTCATGATTCTCAAAAAATGAAAGAATTACATTTTGAACATGTGTGATCCATTGTAGAGATAATAGTGGAGAGTATAACATTTCCTACCTATTCACTATTGATACCTAAGGGGACATAGGTGAGTGGATCCCCAATATAATTCCACATTTTGGTTCTATAAATAAATATTCCTTATAACTATGATCATATTTTTATAATAATAATACAATGTAAAAAGGTATTATTTGATCATTATTTTTCCCCATGCATTGGTGAAAATATGAGTCCATTCCAATTTTGGACCATTCTAACTAATCATGAGTGGGAAACCTCTATTTCAAAATTTTCTATATATAAATAAACCTTTTAGGATGGATGAAAGAGACTCTAAATTTAATAAGTCAACAATTTATCCATAAAAATAGACATCAATTAATTTGTATCATAACTCATGACAATCTAACTTGTCTTCTATGATATTCAAAGTCATACCAAATAATGTTTTATAACATAATAATTCCAAATCATTCATAATGATTATTATAGAGAATGTTATCTTACAAAGTCATATCCCTCATGACTATCAAATATGATGTGCAGTTATAATCACATTCATCATGTACTACATTAATGATTTATTTTATAATCAAACACCCTTTATAGGTGATTAGTAATAGGTATATATATTACAAAACCACATAAACCATCTATTATATGGGAAAATATTCATTTTCTAGGATTACAATATTATAATTACATTACAAAAAATAAATGATTTTAAATTGTACTTAAATTTATCCCTTAGATTTACTTAATTTAACATATCTTAATCCCTAAACAACATAAAATATTCTATATTATACTATATCATTGAAATTATGATCATCTTTAAATTATCAAAATTTAACATCATTTATATGTCTTAAATTATACTTAACTGATAAAATAATAATATCCATTTTCATCTAATCCTACTATAATAGCAAATATAATTCCCCATAGATGTGATTATATAATAATTGCACGACATAAAAAAATATTTCAGTATAATACATTAACATGATCATTTAGTTTTAGTGTTTTAAGGATATAGTAAAAACATTAACTAATAAAATCCAAGTCATTTTCAACAAAGGGAAATTTTTCCTACTATGTAATAAATTGAATGATTGTGATAAATCTTATATATCTCTAAGAATCCCCCCTTTTATACTCTTCTAGAAATAAAATATATATTACATTTCTATATAACTTGTGTAAATGAAAACATATTAATGGGATGATATTATACTTCCAATAAATGTAAATATGAGTTATACAAATCAATAATCCTAAGTGCGCCTATGATAAAAATATGGGTGCAATCCATATCCATAAAAAATTAGTACCCAATAAGTTATAGATCACAAATAATGGAATAAGTCATGGATTAAAATAAAAGTGAAGGGTATGATAGAAAGTTGTTATAATCAAGGAATATAATAAATTATAAAAATAAAAGAAACACAAAATGAGGAAACAATAATAATCATAGGAAATCATGGTAAAAAACTAAATATTCATGGGTTTTTATGGAAAAATTCATTATATCTATTTATTAAATTGTTGGAAAACTCACTATCCCCACACCTTTGGTAAAAAATCAATATGTATACTCATAATTTGATCAGGATTTATCAAACACAACAAATTATTATGCTAAAACATTTCATATATACCTATTACATAATTCATGACGACAAATGAATATATATATCATAACAATCCACACCCTTGAACCGTAAAGGTTTTCTTTATTTGGAGACCAAACACATAAAAATATTATTTCATGAATTTTCTCCCTTGAGTCCTAAATATTTATTCTCACATGCCATAATTCTCGGTTATACCCTACTTAAAACCAATATATATATCCCAAGGAAAGTTAACATATAAATGATAAATCATTGATGCTCGTTAAGGTAAATAATGAGAGAAATTAATAAATAATCAAATGTATGAATACCATTATATATTGTGTATGATAATATGATCAGAACATATAAAAATAATAAACAACAATTAATAGGTCATAATTATGAAATATTTCTTTGATAGTACATAATACATTAATAATAGAAGAATCCATATCATGATCCATGAGAAGATATAAATTGAAGTACAAACATGTTATAAGAGAGTGGAATAAAGTCATTCATAATCATAATCTTATAAATAATTTTTCAAAGAAATCTATAAATAAATTCATCACATATTGGACTTGGGAAAACTACCCATGTACTTTATTTGGTCAGGGGATAACCTCATATATACCCTCTTCCAGTCTAGGGATAATATCTAGTGTACCCTATTTTGGGATGGTTTTACCTCCCATGCACCATCTTTAAGGCTTGGGATAAACTATACAGAACCGTCTTTTCATTATTGTGATAACCTCCCACATTCCCTTTGAATTCATAAAAATTAAACATTACCTAACTAATTGGTGTTATATAATGGACCCATCATTCACATAATCATAATCCATTTATATGTACGCCAAATATCATGAAAATATTTTTCATTTATTTATAGATTAATAAATTTAAATAAAAATTAGTTTCATCAAAGTTTCATAATAATAATAAATAACTATCTAGGGAACGAATAAATATAGTGTATTACACTCATTTTCTGGTGTGAAACCCTTAATTGATGATCTTATGGTTATAATGAGTAAGTGTGATGGATGATAGAGTTTGGAAAACATTAGATGTTTTTTAAAGAAAAACGGATGTCACACAGGCGGCGCATGGTTTTTCTAATAGTGAGGAAAAACCAGACAATTTTGTTTCTCTTGAGGAAGTGGATCTTGCACGGTTGGGGCACAGTTAGGGGGACCGTGCGAGGAAGACCTATGAGCATCCACCTAGGCAGTAGCTAACACATTGTTAGCCCACTGTTTTTCTAACTGTGTGAACTAACTGCACAGATAGTTTAAGTGAGATCTTAAATAAGTGGATCTCAAACGTTTTTTCCTGTAGATTATTCTTTTTTCTCCTAAGATTCCACAACTATTGATTTTTCTTCTCTTAGGTCTCTCTTATCGATCCAAAGGCGATCAGAAGTCTTTGTTTGGATAATCGAAGCCGGATTCATGAGGTATGTGATCATTATTCTTCATTCTAGATTAGTTACTTAGATATACATAGATATAATTCTCTCATTCTCTCAATTTCATAGATCTATAAATGTTATTATTGATATAGGTGTCTAGATGCCCAATATTATAGGATCTGGTCATGATCTTTCTTGGATAATATATCTATGGTGGGTTCTTGAATAATCGACTCAGTTTTCTAGTGTGTTCGTCGTTCATTGTGGTTTTCATCAAAACCTTTTATATAAGAGACTTCATTCTCAACACCATGTAGTATAACTGATTGTAATGAATTCGAATTGATTTTTATGTGTTGAATTGATTGTGATTTTATTTTTTAAAACTTGTTGGAATCTATCTTGAGTGATAGTTGTGAAATATGGAGAAATTTTGGATTTTAAAATGAGTTCATAGTAATGGGTTCTAAAACCTGGAATAAAAAAGTTATTTTTATATATTGATGTCTCATAAATGGGATTTTCTGTTTTCTATATATGGTATGGTTTTATTGAAAATAATTTTTCATGGAATTAGTTGTACTCTGGTTTTCAATAAAATCTCATTTTTCTTTAAGTGGGAATTTTTTTGTAATGGAAATATTTTTCATAAATAGTGTTGGTGTGAGTACCTCCTTAATGGGACATTAACAATGGATGAGTTACATTGGGGTACAAGGGATTTCACCCTGGATCAGGGGGAGGTGTCATTGAGACAAAAGATAATAAGAGGAGAGACCGCTCATGAGTATGGAACTGTCAAATGAAGCATGTATGTGTTGGTGTGTTGTGAACTATGGAATGGGTATGAAAAATGAATAAATGTATTGGTTTTAATGATTTGAATTATTTATTTTTCTAGAAAAATAACTTTCTAGAAATTGGTTTCTTTTGGTTTTGTTTTCAGTTGGTTGCAAACGGTTTTTGGAAGTTGTTTATATTTTGTTATAAATTGTCTTGGTAAATTGTTTTATATGAATAGTTTTTTATAATGTGGATAACTTTTCTGTCCTAGTGGAATGAGTAGGGAAGTCATTGGATAAAACCTACTGATATATATACTCACCCCAAATTTTTCACTTTGGTTCTTTTTCAGATGTTATCTTTTGGGATAGGGGAAAAGGTAATGTTTCGCAGGTTTTTCTCATAATCATGTGATGTTTGGGCTGTTCAAAGATTGTGGAGATTAGATCTTGTGGAGCAAGGAGTCTTATGGTATTTTGGGTGTCTTGAGTTGTTTATCTACTGCGTAATTTGACACTTATTTATTCTCCCGCTGATGCATACTTTGATGTGGTTTGGAGATACATGAAGTTGTTGAGTTGTATTTATTTTGTTCATGAATCATTTATTAAATGGTTTGGCTATGTTTTTTTTGGTTTATTCCATTAAGGATAAATCATCCCACACATGTATTTGAATCCCTTTAGTATTTATTTCTAGCCTTTGGAGTCATGGGGATGTCTCTTAAGGCCATGTAAGGAATCATTGTGCTCTCATGCCAATGGGAATGAGCGGGTCATTACAAATGGTATCAGTCTGGTCCTTCCTTTGTGGTATAACTGTTATATGTTTTTTTGGTACTTACCTAACAAGAATTTATCAGTGTTCATGGTCTTAGGGTTGAAATTCATTCTTGTATGTTCCTTGTGTAGAAATTTTATACAGGATTTGGATTGTCCAAACATGAAATTTTTATCATAAAAGGACGCAGCTAACCCTTTTTTACTGAACATTATGTTAATATGAAGTTAGGAACACAAGTTTTTAGAGACAATTCTAGAATCTATAAATTTCATTATCATTGGTTTAGCCAATGAGACGAGCACGAAATGCATTGTAGAGGAATGAATTCCCACTAAGAGTGCATACATAATTTCAAAAAATGATTAATTTTGTAAACACTGTTGATTTTTGAAAAGGTATAATTTTTTTCAAATGAATGGTTTTGAAAAAGGGAATGCATATAGTATTTTTAAAATGGTTTAATTTTCAAAAAACATCAATGAATATTTTCAAAAATGGTTAAATAAAGAAAAAGGTTGTTTGGAAAAACATTATTGTGATAGTTGATGTGGTATAATTTGAGATGTTATGAAATCAATTGCCAGAGAGTGAGATAGACAGAGTATGTTGTTGGTTTGGAAAAGGGAACCTGGTAGGTTGTTGTCAAAACCACCCCAAATAAGCTGCAAAGAATATAGTTTCACCTAAACCATAGGTGAACCAAGAGCCGGTTCATAGCATTTTCCAATATTTTCATGCTGTGGATACGGGGAACCAAATGAATGATCAATGGAATGTGGATCTTACCATCTCGTTCTTGATGTAAAATCCACCTTATATTTGGGGTGATGATGAGACTGAAAAGGAATAGGGGTGTCTTAGTAGGATGAATCGTATCTTCGACTTTATCAGCACACTATTGGAGATAATGGTCAAGCTGGTGACATATATGCTTGAGGATCATGAACTATAGTGGTGCGATTTAGCGATGTAGGAAAATTTGGATGATGTCCTTACATGGTAGGACTTTGACGGATTGTTCAACAAACAATTCCATCTTCACACGTTCAAGATCCAAAAAATGATGGATTTCTTCATCCTAAAGTAATAGAGTCTCTCTATCATGTAGTATGTGGCAAAATTCATAAATTTAGTTATTTTTTCAAATGATGTTGTGGAAAGTTAATCTTTGAAGAAACATATCTTTTAATCGGTGCTATGGAAGAAGATTTGATCGAAAATTTTGGTTCTCTATATTAAGGATTATATAGAGATGGTGAACAGAGAAACTGTGGCAGAACATGATATATCAGGATTGATAGGAGGATGTATGATGATACCGACAAGGATTAGAGAGAACTCAAAAAATGGAAGAAATCAGGAAAGTGATTCCTATTTCCAAGGTGGAAGTAGAAATCACAATCCTAAGGCTGGATCATTGAAGCTTCCTCCATGACCCCAGAGTAATGAAGGTTGGTTTCAATGTGGTTCACTTGACCACATAAAGAGAGAGTGTAAAACAAAACCTAGAGAATACCATAATTTCCACAATATGGGGCATCATCAACGATATTGTCATAGTGAACCTTGGTTAGGTGCTCGAGAGACTTCTCAGGAGTTGCAGGCATTGTATGCTTCAATAGTGTGAGGACATCAGAATCAATCTCATTAGTAGAACAGAGCGAGCCTTAGTGATTCATGAAATACCATGACTCCTCAACCAGTGAAATATCATCAAGGAAACAAGGTGAACAATGCAATGATGAACTAATTATATGGAGATAAGAAGATTATTGTCGATGATCAAATTAGACCATCTACGCCGATAGGTACAATTATTTTAAATTTGACCATTCTGCATGTGCTCTTCAATATTGGTGTGTCACATTATTTCATTTCTTCTAATGATGTATATTTTATATGTTTAGTGATTGAACTGATTCATTCTATTTTAAAACTCCAAAATCTTCTTGTTGAAATAGAATTTCAATCCATTGTGTGTTGAGCATGTGCTATAACTATTGATGGAGGTGAGAGGAAATGGGAGTTCTCGATGTTGGACATGGTTTTTTATGATGTAATATTGGGTATGGATTGGTCGACAACATTAAAGGATCATATCAACTGTTATAGAAGAACATTTAGTTTCTTGCCTAAGGATGACATCAAGCATCTCATAATATGAGACATTATAGTAAACAAAGGTGCAAAGAGTGTGCTTGCAAAAATGGTGGGAACAATCTCTTATCAGTTGGTAGTGTTGAATTTGGAATAAATGGAAGAGATTGAGGAAATTAGTATTCCAATATTTTAGGATAAATTTCTAGACGTATTTACCAAGAAATTCTTAGGGTTACCACATATAGGGGAAGTGGGATTTTTTATTAATCTCTTTCTAGGGACTAGTCCTATTTCCCTTCTGTCGTATATGATGGAACCAACGGAGTTATGAGAATTGAATGTGAAGTTGGAGGAGTTGGAAAGAAAGGGCTTCATTAAACCTAGTACATTTCTAGGGGAAACACCGGTTTTGTTTGTGAATAAGGAATATGGAACTATTCAGTTGTGTGTGGATTATCATAAGTTTTACCAAGTTACGATAAAGAATAGATATCCACTTCCACGCATTAATGATTTGTTCAACCAATTAAAGGTTGATTTGTGGTTGTCCAAGGACGACATGCAATCAAGATATCACCAATTGAGAGTTAAAAAGTAAGATATCCCAAACACAACATTCAGAAGAAGATATGGTCACTATGAAAATGTATTCATTCCATTCGTTCTAACGAATACAATAATGGTTATCAAGGATTTGATGAATAGAATATTCTATGGATATCATGACTCCTTTAGTGTGGTGTTTGATGAAATCTTGGTGCATTCAATGACAAAGAGAGACCATGAGGAGTATCTAGAAATAGTTTTATAAATCATAAGAGATCCCTATTTCAATTCCAAATTATCAAAGTGTGATTTTTGGATACAAGAAGTACATTTCCTTGGCCATGTAATTTCTGATAAATTCAGTTCTATTGATCACGAAAAGATAGAAGCCATTATGTTGTGGAAACCACCGAATAATTTCATTGAGATACAAAGTTTTATTGATATAGAAAGTTAATATCGATTCTTTTTTCATGATTTTTTATGACTAGATTCACTAATTAATGATCTGAAAAATAATAATTCTACATTAAAATGGACATAGGAATGCTATAATTCTTTCCAGGAACTAAAACTTCATCTTACAACATCACCTATCTTGATCGTTCCAGAATCAAGATAGGGGTATGTGCTGTATTGTGATGCTTCGGGATTAGGGATGGGATGTGTTCTCATGAATGGATACCATGTGGTTGCCTATGGTTTAAGGAAGTCTAGGGTGAAAGAGAATAATTACCTAACATATTATTTGGAGTTAGTTGCAGTCATCCATGCTTTGAAAACATGGATACACTATCTATTTGGTGAGAAATTCACTGTGTTCACAAACCAAAAAACATTGAAACAAATTTTATAATAGAGGTATTTTAATCTGAGGAAAAGGAGATGGATTTAATACATTCAAATGATTGACTTTGACTTGATGTATACACCAGGAAAAGGAAACTCAGTGGCTGATAGAGTGACCAGAAAATCATATGCACAATTTTCAATAGAGGCATCAGATGAATGATAGATGATGTCGATTCTAGTCGACATGCATGTGGAATGTGAAGACCAAGGTGATGTTTCAGTTTTCTTCTCAACTATGCTAATTCAAGATTTCATAAATATGTCCAAATAGGAACAAACATTTGACAAAGAATTTCTGGTAATGAGTTCAAAACTCAAAGGTGGGGACACCATTTAGGGCTGGAAACTTGATTGGAGTTCAGTTTTGTACTTTAAAGATCGGATGGTTGTACCTATGGATTGTCAGTAACAACTCCTTCATGATTAAAACCATTCGATATGGGATGTACTTTATGGTACACATAAGAAGAATAAGGAATTAAAGGTTCCATCTTGGTAGAGTGTCCTGAAAAGGAAGGTGTACAAGATTGTATTGATGTGCTTAACATGTCTGCAAGTAAAAGTAGAATATCATAGACCACTATGTATGCTGCACTATTTTCAAATCCTTGTGTGGATATGGGAGTAGATAGAAATGTATTTTGTTATCGTTCTTCCAAGAAAGGCATAGAAACACAGTTCCAAATTAGTGATAGTGGATCATATCACCAAGTGGTCCCATTTTATCCATATTATTGAGACTCGTACTATGGAGGATCTTTCCAAAATCTATATCCAAGAGGTAGTAAAGAGGAACAGTGATCTAGTGTTAATAGTCTCATATAGAGATCCAATTTTCACATCTCGTTTCTAGAAATCCATTCTGATAGAACTTCAGACTCATTTGACTATTAACATGGTGTATCATCCTCGAACAAATGACTAGTATGAGAGGAAAATACAAACATTGGAAGTCATGTTGAGGGATTTTGTAATGGATATTAGTGTCTCATGGGAGGAGCATATAACCATAGTGGGGTTCTCATATAATAGAATCTACCAGGCTTCGATACATATGGATTCGTTTGAAGCTTGGTATGGGTGTCCTTGTCATTCTCCACTATGATGGGTGGAAATAGGTGAAACAATAGTAGATGGGCCTAACAATGTTCAAGAAACAACAGAGAATATTAATTTGATTAGAAGGAGGATGGAGACAACTTAGAGTCATTTGAAATCTTATGAAGATGACCATCGAAGACCATTATCATTTGCTGTTTTTGATCATGTCTTCTTAAGGATATCTCCGAGGCTTGGACATCGTCGTTTGGGGAAGTAGGGAGAGTTATATCCTTCATAAATTGGGACTTTCATGATAATGGAATAGGTTGTAAAGGTGGAATATCATTTAGAATTACCACCATGGTATAGATTGGTGCATAATGATTTCCATGTACCTTAGTTGAAAAAGTATTAGCCTAATCCGGACCATATGATCAGATGGTATTATGTCGACCTAGAGGCAGATGCTTCATTGGTACATATCCCAGTGAGGATTTTGGAAAAGAAAGAGAAAGTCCTTCATAGAAGAAGCATAAACCTAGTGTAGTTTTTATGGATACAAGGCCAGATTCAGAGAGAGACTTCAGAACGTGAAGAGATGAAAGAGAAATGTACTGAAGTATTTCAGATCAATTAGGGTAAACTACTTTCTGAGGACGGAATGACCGGAGGTTGGGAGATTTAGTACCCCTGATTTCTAGTGTGTAACACTTACATGATTATTTTATGGTTATAAATTTTAATGGTGGAGGATAAAATAGTTGGGAGAACTTTGGAAGTTTTTTGAATAAAAATGGAAGCCACATGGGCGGCACACAGTTTGATTAAACATGCTACCAAACCATGCATTTTTAGTCCACTTGAGGCAATGGATCCCGGATGGTTGGAGCATGGTTAGGGATAACTTGTGAGGAAGTCGTGCGAGGGTCAACCTAGGAAGTATCTAATGCACAATTAGTGCACGGTTTGTCTAACAATGGGAACTAACATTGTGAATGGTTTATGTGAGATCCTAAAAAATTGGATATCACACGTTTTTTCCTATGAGTGACTCATTTTTTCACCTAAGTATCCATAACTCAGGATTTTTCTTCACCTAAGGCCAAATATGGCTCTCCCATTGAACCGAAGGTGGTCTGAAGGCTTACCTTGGTGAATCAAATAGGTATGCGTGAGGTACATGATCATTCTTATCCATTGTTGATCGATTTCATAGATCTAATCAGATATACTTATCCCATTCTCTTGGTTTCATATATTTATACACCATTTATGGGTAGATATAGGTGTTTGGATGACAAATATGATGTTATTTGGACTTGATCTTACTAGAAGAATATATCTAATGCTGTTTCTATAAGAGTTGACCTGGTTTTCTTATGTGTTCTTTATTTATTGTGGTTTTTGTCAGAACCATTGAGGTTTGAGGCTTCCTTCTCGACTACACTAAGTAGACTTTATTTTCATTCATTCAAATTGAATGTGTGTTTTTTAATTGATTCTTAATTAATTGTTTAATACTTGTTGGAAGACTTCTTGAGTGATGGTTGTGAAATATTTAAAAATTGGGAATTTTAAAATGATTTAATGGTTCATGGTTTGAAAACATAGATTTTAAAAAGAAATTTTTATGGAATTAAGGTATATAAATGGTGTTTGATGTTTTCCACAAAATGGATGGTTTTATTGAAATGAAATTTTATTTGAAATTATTTGTGCATTGGTTTTCAATAAAAGTTCAGTTTTATTGAAGTGGGTTATTTTGGTAATGGAAATATTTGGAATAAATGGTGTTGGTGTGAGTTTATTCCTAAGGGGATCTTAACAAGGGACATTTACCATTGGTGTAAAAGGGATGCGACACAGGATAGGGGCTGTGTGTCATTGGGACACAAGGTAATTGAATGAGAGACTGCTCATGAGTATTGAACTGTCAAACAAAGAATGCATGTGTGGGTTTTTTGTTAACTATGGAATCAGTATGCCAAATGATAATAAGAATTGGTTGTAAAAATTTTAATTGGTTTTTTTATGAAAAACTAACTTGCTAGAAATTGGTTTCTTTTGGTTTTGTTTTCACTTGGTTGAAAACAGTTTTTGGAATATTTTTATATTTGATTATAAATTGTCATAGAAACTTTTCTTATATAAATGGTTTTATATAATGTTGATAACTATTCTATAAAAGGGTCATGAGTATGGAAGTCATTGGGGACAACCTATTGTGGTTTATAATCACCCCTTGTTTGGAACATTGGCGCTTTTTCATATTCTCTCTTTCAAGATAGGGGAAAAGGTAATGTTTCCCATGTTTTCAGCACTACCTTGTGATGTTTGGGATGTTCGGAGATTGTGGAGCTTAGATCTTGTTGACCATGGTTTCTTGGGGTATTTTTGAGACTTTAGTGGTTTACCCACTGTGTACATTGATACCTAGTTATTATTCCACTATTTCACACTTTGATGTGGTTTTGAGATACATAAAGTTGTTGAGTTGTCTTTATTTTTTTCATGCATAAATTATTAAATGGTTTGGTTATGGTTTGCTGGTTTGTAAGTTTATTTATTAATGGGTAAATCGTCAACCAATTGTATTTTAAACCCTTATGCAATTATTTCTAGCCTTTGGCATCTTGGGGATGTCACTTAATGCCAGGTAATGAATCATTCTTCTCTCAAGCCAATGAGAATGAGCAGGTCATTACATATAGTACCTTTAGATCATATACATAGGAAATCACATGAAATATCTGATAATGTTGATATAGATGAAAATAATATTTAAAAATAACAATAACATTTTATACGGACAATAGCCTTTTAATTTTGAAATAACTAATTTAATATCTTAATATTTCCAAAACAATTTGAAAAATCATTTTCTAGAAAAAAACTATAGAAATATTTAATGGATTTTCAAATCATGGAGAAGTCATAATAGTAGTAAAATTTGTTCATGCGGTATATATTAAAAAAATGACATTGTTTTATTATTTTGATTAATGTTCCACATTCATAAAAAGATTATTTTATTCATTATAATAATTTTTATTGAATTTTAATCATGGGAAAACATAAATATAACAATCATCAATAAATTTTAAAAAAATTCTTCAGTAAGTTTTATAGAAAACATTGAAATGGATGGAAAATAATATTGATAAAAAAAGTTATGTTTCATTAAAAGTATAATATAAAAATCTTGAGTACATAAAGGAAGGAAAATTAAATAAAAACATGTCAGGGTATCTCAGAAATCCTATGCATGAGCAATACTTTCATTTCACATTTGATGATATATAGGTTGAAATGGTTTTAAAATAATCATAATAAAAAATTAGTATATTTATGATAATTTATTAAAAAAAATTAAGAAGCACACTATATATTTAATGAAATTGAAGAGGAAATAATCATTGAAAGAGTTTGTTAAAATGATTACATATTATTTGAGAGTCCTCCTTGGGATTATAGTTTTAGACTTCATGGAATGGTATTACTGTACCAAATATATATCAAGAATTATATTAATGAAAATATTTTCTTTTTTTGGAAGGAGTGGTATTATAGATAAATCATAAATTATGTAAAAAAGGGGGAAAATAGGTGCCCTCTTATAAGAGAGAGGAATGAAAATCATAGAAAAACATAAAACATTTAAATAGTACACGGTCAATTTTTTAATGTGTTAAAAATGTCCAATAATATCTACATAAAATAATATATGTTTTAAATATCATAAAATAATGATATATAAAAAATATTATGTTGATATTTTACCATTTTCACATACTTTAACCCCTACTACCAGGATTTAACCCTAAACATAGTATCATTTCATTAAATTTTTTACAATTCATTATTACCAAATATAGAAGTGAAATAATTAAAAAATTAAAAAATTAAAAATAAAAATACAGAATCCATTTTCTCAAATTTAACTTTTCATAGTTAAAGAAAAATTTGATAATCATTATGAAAAAATGTATTAAAAATAAATCATTTTTGACACTAAAAATGGATTTACCATCATTTCATGCTTTTAAAAATAATTATATGAATTTTAAATAAATATTACATAATATAAAATATATAAAAATAAATAAAAAATCACAAATCATGTCTAATATAATTTATTATAATAAAAATACATTGATAACATAAATATTGTTTTCTAAAAAAATAATTCTTTTTACCATAAAATGATTTTATCATCATTCAGAAACATTAGATAAGTAATATATGAAATATTATTAATTATTTACCAATAAATTAAATTTATATTACATTTTAATTTAATTTTTTTGGAACACATAAAAATTTATGACACCTTGAAAAATGAATTTCTTCTTATAAATAGGTCAATTATTTATGAAATGGTTTTATTAATATTTTATGACTATTTATAAGGAATATTTCTAAACATTAGAATTATGAAAATAACGCACACACACATAAACACACACACAAACATATATATTTTATAATATTTTTAATCATATCCATAATATCTAATCATATAACTATTTTTTAAATTTTATTATATATCATCATTCTTTTAAACTTGGGGTTGTGTGTAAGTAATGATATCAAATACTATAAATTAATTTTAGAAGAATACATAATAAATCACTAGGTGTAACATTCTACCCCCCCCCCCCCCCACCCAAAATCGGTTTCACCCTTAAAATTCTATCAATATGATTAAAATAGCAAAGGAAACTTCAACTCTATCACAACCCTGGTTTCTGAAGTAGCTTCCTCGAATTTATGGTTTCACAAGAAAAAATTTAAATTTGAGTGGTGTTTTCTATAAAATGATCATTAAATGATCTAAAATCTCGATCATTTTTTCACATAAGATATATGATTCACTAGTTGTACAATATCTATTTTTATTACATATTAATTATTATGTGTGTACTTCCTCCGAGGAGATAGATGGAACACATCATGAATATGAGAGAGGTTCAGTGGAAGAACCAAGTGACATTTTACGATCCCTACATGATCATGAATATAAAAGCGGAAAATATACCAAGCGAATAAATTTAATATCATTCTTAATCTCATAAACTTTTTATATGTGCAAATTTGGAGGAATACCTTCTCACTAAACATAAATTCCATTTCTCACCATTGATTTTCAACTTAATATTTTTTTCAACCCAGAGATATGTTGATGTGATGTTGAGTGTCTCTAATCATTGTTTTCATTTCCTCATCTAAACTATGTCCCAATAGATTTCATTATACTTCTTCATCCTAAATTTAAATATCCCTATAATTCATTTCATAGATGAATTTATTTTGATCCATGTAAATTACAGGGTGAGATATATTTTTATAATAATACTCAAGAGGGAGGTGTTATTCTCAACCTCATTTAAAATCTATGTAATAGGATAATATAATATCCTACTTGGTTTGAATGGTTCTCCTAATTAACCATATGTCTAATTATAATAGGTAGTACTAAAATACATATCCATATACATATCTTATTATTGAATTCTATAAAGCATTGAGGTAAACTGTGAATCTTAATCAGTTATAACTATATGTACTACTCCATGAAACATTACCAATTATTTAATTTATATCTAGGAAAACGTTTCAAGATATAAATATTACCCAAATATAATAAAATGTCATTACTTCATATGGTGATTCAATATTACCCAAATATCATTATTCCATTTATTTAACTTGGGGTGTACTATAATGAAATAAATGGTGATTTTTTCATATTTATATATATGTATATGTAATGGTTGTAATATGTAATGACCCATAAATTTTAAATGATAATTTTTTATAAAATAAATATGTGTTATTTTATATTATATGTATTTTACACATACAACAATGAGATAAATATATTTGACGTTATTTCATTACATAAAATCAAAATACTATTCAATTATAGACACATTAAAATTTAAAATATTATAATGGGGGAAATATAAAATAGAAAATCTAAAATGAGAAAATATGAATCCTCTTAATCCTTAAGAATCATCACTCCCACATTAAATATTATTCAAATGAAAAAAAGATATTACTATACAAGTTGAAATCATAGAAAATTTAAATGTTGAACCATGAGATGAATTGAGGGGAATAATGAATTAGTAAATCAATATGTTTATATAGGTGGAAATTTATTCATTGGATTGGAAATGTGAATGATGGAACTGTAACCTAAATGTCGAAATAATTACCTGATTATTGGGAATAGTAACCTGACCATTGATATAGTAATTTGAGCTCAAAATAGATTAATATAATATAAATAACATTTATCATGATTAATTTAAAGAGTTATAAATATTATAATTCAATAAAATTCATACAACGATTAAAAACTCCAAGAAAATATATAAATAATTACCTAAAAATACATCTTACGGAATTTCATGAAAATCATAAATTTTTTGTTAGAAAATAAAATTACCTTTGTTAGAAAATTATTTTACAAAAATTAAAAAAAAATTGAAATCAAAATGAAATAATCTTCCTAATTATAAATTTTTTATTTTTTAAAAATAAATCGTTTTTGGGAGAATGGAAAAAATAATTTTTTTCGTATTTGGAATATCATGAATGAAATAATTAACGATGAAATAATAACCTAATAATTTATATAACTTCATATTAGACAAAAAATATTGATTTTTAAAAAAGAGTCATTAAAATAAATTAAAATATTTTCCAAACAGAAATATTACTTTCCAAATTCAAAAGTCAAATGTATTCCCTAAAAATCAATTTTTTCATACTCCCACTTTCAATTTTAATAAACTAGTGAATTAAATTTTTAATGGTGTTTTATTTCTTAAAACCATTCCCTTATATAGAAATATTATTCCTAATTTCTATAATTCACTATAAAAAGTACTACCTTAAATATAAAAATTTATTCAATATTTAATTCTAAAAATACCCAACTTTTCATTAATAAATATCCCCTCTTCCTCCCTGTGGAAAAAGAATCTCCCACACCCAACAAAGCAAAATATCTACCAAAATAATCTATATTTATCTTGTATAAATATTATGTATGTAACTAATTAAATAAAATCTCTTAATCATGTATTTCTAGTGCCATAAAAGACAAGAAACACTAAAAAATAATATGTTTTTATGAACCCATATATCGTTTTCTAACTATATTCCCCATTTTTTAGATGCATTATAAAACAAATATTTTAATTTTAATTAATATATATGTTAAAACTATATTAATGATGATAACATACTATATAAAATATATTTCTTATGCATTATTTTTTCATACCTCTCTTTCTCCTACATTGGACAACATTCCAAATAATCGTTAGTTAACTGCCAATGATGACGTTTCCAACTCCTTTCATATCCCCACACTTATGGATAGTTATAATAACATATTTCTAATTTATAAATGAATAAATGTACCTATTTTTTAATCTTAGGTAATTAAAATTAATTATTTTTAAATTACCTTGATGAAAAATAGATAAATTGAAATAAATGGGATATTTTTAAGGAAAACATGATATGAAAACTCTTCACATATAACAATAGTAAATATGGAAATATAATAAATTTATTTTTATTTATAAAGAGTGACATAAATTAACAAAATTATTTTCAGATTAAATGTTTTCATGAACTTATTTTTATTATACCGAAGGTATAGAAGTGACAAAATAAGGTGGGATTTAAGGTAATTATATTCTTGAACTGAACTACTTTTTATTTTGGTTATCCATATTTATATTAATTTTCAATATATTAATTACACTAATATAACTTAAATATTCTCTCACTACTAATACCTATTATTTTACGTGATATACTATTTTCTACCTTTCCAATATTATTTTTAATCCAAATATAAGGTTTTTTTCAAAAAAAAATTATTTTTTAAAAGACTATATTTGACCCTTCTTGATTTGGTTCTTATTCGAAGAAAAAAATTATTCGAAATTATTTTCCCCCTATTACATTTGGTAATACCAAAATTTATTCCATTATATATGATAAGGGAAATCATTTATGAAACACATTCCTTTCTATGGTATTGTTTCATGAAAACATTTTTTATACCTTCTATGTGAAATGCATGAATTATGAGTATTTATAAAGTTATTGGTGGGCATGGAATTATATATCCATTCAATTCATAAGTTAGTGTGATATGTGTCATTATACTAGGTGTATTATGTGTGAACATGATGCTATATTTTTTTGCAATAATGATGCGATGTTTTTTTCTTATATTTTTGTCATGGATATGATTCCATATTTATCCAAATAAAATGTGTCGTTTTTGAATACTATGAAATGATGTTTCAATTTTAGAAATATGAAAAATTTCCTTTCATTATCAAAACGTTCCCACATGATCATGATTATGATCCTATGATTATTATATGTTGATGATGATTTTCCTTTCACATGTTCAATTGGTTCATTTCACTTATTTTTATCATTTCTAATATTCTAAATCTACCCTTTGATTGAGGTATATCCTGAGGTGATTACAAGTACTATAAATAACAAAAAAAATTATAGGAATAATGATGAGATATTTAAATAAATATTTATTTTTTAATATTTACATGGGTTGTGTGAGTTTAATTTTCACATGAAACAGATCCTTTGAATCTTAGGTTGTATCTCTGTTATGTTTTTTCCATAAAAATTATTTCATAGTATTTTAAGAAAAAATTAATTTTTTATAGTCGTATTATAGTATCTTGTTAGTTAATTTTTGAATTATGATTAGAAAAAATTAGTGAACACCATATCGATAACACTATGCAATGGTAAATATCCAATAAAAATCAATTTTGAAAAGTATAAAGACAATTATCCCACAATACATGACATTAGATTTAATATTCATATAAGAATTAATTATTTCTTTGTGATTTGTTGAATTACATTTTATTCAAACTATTTCTATAGTATAAAATAATGTAAAATATATGAAAACATTCCAAATATTTATGTGAAGTGAAATTCAATGATTGTCCAAATGACATCCCAAATTCCATGGGAGGTGGAGTTCAAAAATTCTTATTGATTCATACCAAGAAAATCTGGGCTCTGAAAAATATTCTAAATAATATGGAATATATTACTTTATATAATAAGGATGAACAATACATTTATTCTTTTATATGGAAAAACATCAAACATTTGGTGGATTTTAAAATCCACTTGTAACGAAAAGGTGGTTTAACTCAACGGAGAAGATCTATTTTTTAACTCCACTATTATGATAAGGGAATGGTTCCTCTAGATATTTATCAATTATATTTGGATATTGATCAATGGTGGGTGTTAATAAAGAATATAAAGATGACTGATTAAATGGCAGAACTGTAATGGATACAATTTAAGAATATATTCCATAATAATTAATTCTCATTATCTCTTCACTCAAATATAGAGAGAGAATTCATAAATATTATTAAAACATATGTTGAATCATTCACGACATATGAGGAAACATTCCCACAAATTTAAGGATACTCCCCTTGTTTTTTATCCATAATGATTGAATGTGAGGGAGATTCTTTTTTCGTTTCAAACCAATGATTTCAGCGGTTATAGATATCCAATACTTTGGGAGTAAAAAAGAAGTTTTTTGATGTTCTCTCAACATCGATTTAGATATTGGTGAAAGATAACATTATTATATATATAATATGATAAGAATGGAGTATTAATCTAGTGTGTTAAATGAAAAACAAGAAAGAGGATCCAACCACCGACATGTCAAAAAATGTGTGAAGAAACATTATATTAATGTTATCAAAGTAATGGGGAATTATGTCATGTGTAGGAGAGAAAGCCACTAAGAGCATGAATGTTGAAGAGTCATGATGAAGCTAGCAGACATGATGGAAGAATGAAATTCACCATATACATAACAACCCGTGGTTTTATTCCACTGTTATATAGGGAAAGGGAATTATGAAACTGAATGCATTGAACCAAATTTCTATTTGTGTAATAATAGAAAATAACCACCAAATACAAGTGTGAAAGGGGAAGCATATTTCAAAATTATTTCTAATGTTGACAGTAAAAATATAGTTTTACAAAGAGAACTTATTATTCACTCAAGATGTATTCTAGATCTACATTAATGTTGGGATATCTATAAAAACTTTATGTTGTGATATTAGTTAAACCCAAGTGTTGAATTTTCTCCTATGATTTTTATGGTAATATTCTTCTATATAATCTCATAAACCATCCCTTGGTGGAATTCAACACTATACTAGGAATGTATGGTATCTTGTTATATATAGATCACATCAACTATCAGAATATTGGTATCACATTCTATGTTAATAACCATTCCATACACAAGTAAAAATGTTAGAAAGATCATTAATAACCATTGATTAATCCCTCAACAATGTGGATGATGATACTCAAAAGAGAATCATACAGTGAGAAAAGGGATGTGTTAATGGAATTTATCATCCCTAATAAAAATCCAACTATGAGGGAATGAAATGATGTATTTTATAATGTGTCTCCCAGACATGCATCATATCATGAGGTATAGTTCAAAATAGATTCATACATAGATAAACTCTTATCTCAAAATTACACTATAGGATGTGCCCAATTGACCTCGTGGAGTTAAAGGAAATGCTATAAGGGAATTTGGACACTATGTTCATACAATCTAGTGTGTCGACTAAGGGTGATCTAGTGATCATTTTAAAAATAATGGATTGATAAATGTGTCTATGTAAAGATTAATAATAGCCCAATAAGATCATTGTATAAATCAAGAATACCCTACTAAGGATTAATTAGTTGTTTAATCAACTACAAGGATCTCTATGGTTCTCAAAGGTGAATCATAATTATGGACATAAATAGTTGAAGGTGAAAAATGAAGATATTCAAAATACTACATTTTGTATAAGATATGAACACTATGAGTACATTGTGATGCGCTTAATACATTATAATGTTGTTAAAATATTCATGGAATTGAATAATAGAGTCTATAGACTACCTTGAAACAATTTTTTAATCTTTATCAATTATATTCTCATTTAATTCAAGAGACATGAGTAATAAAAATAATAATATTGGGATTGTTATAGTGACATTACGAAAGAAGAAAATGTATCCTATTTTTTAGAAATATTTCTTTCTCGAAAAAACAAGTATCATTCTTGGGGAACATGGTCACATGTGAGGGAATTTCTATGGACCCTTCAATGAAAAATTCAGTTGCAGAATAGACATGGAGCACTAGTGTCTCATAAATCCATATAACTACTGGTTTATAATGGTACAACAATTGTTCTGTGAAAATATTTCATTTTTTTCTAGCCCACTAACTATGAAAACATAGAAGAGGGTAAAGTATGTCTGAAAAAAGGTGTGTGAGGAAAAAATCAGGGATCTTAAGAAGAGTCTGATCATTGTTCATGTACTCACAATACTATCAACTAAATAAGCTTTTATGTTATAATGTAATGATACTATGATAGGGTTTTACTATATACTCATGAATAATGAAAAATAGATATCATGTTCCTCAAAAATAAATGGCGATCCACGAGTAAAAATAAATAATACGTGATCTAGATTTTATAGATATGATCTTCACATTAATGATTTGGTGGAACTACCACTATTGTGGTAATTACGACTTGTATACTAATATTTAAAGTGTGATTTATATATTGAAGTTGAAGGATATCAACATGAATCAATGAAGATGATTAGAGATATAAAAAGAATAATATTTCTCTTTTATCTACCATTGGAGAATGGTGAAAAATTTAGTTGATGCTTGAATTAAGGAAGAACATTTTCTCAATTCATAATGTTGATTGAGAAATACCCTATCATCATGGATATTCAGAGGATAGTTTTTGAAATAATTATAGTAGGGAATGTGTCCACCCTTTCCCAAATAATTTCCCAATAATATATCCATGTGTAGATCATGGGGGTACAATGGGATGATATGGATCTTCAAAAAAGGGTTAATTTTGTAATGGAAGGGAATATTCATGAGTTAAAAATCGATGATGATTCAGTTATTCAATTTGGAAAAAGGGTTTGTGTGACTTCTTCACATGGTGTATAGAAGAATTAATTTCATAGTATTTATTGATTATATTTATTCACCCATCTTGGATGAATCATGATGTTACATGATCTATAATAGACATTCTATTAGGATGACATGTGAAAAGATATAATTGAGTATACATCAATGTTATTAGAACACCCAAATGTTATATTATTGTGATATAAATCCAATGGTATAATGAAACACTTACCCATGTGTAAAAGGGACCACTTCACTAAGTAATTTGTCACCGATCATGAAAAGACATCCTTAGGAAACAGTATTATATGGGTTGTGGTGGATTTTATCTCTAAGGCTTCTCACTTTATCTCTACTGAAAAAGATATATTCCTTGAAAAAATTAACTTGATATGTGTAATGGATGTTGTCAGGCATCATGGGGATCTTATTTCATTCATCATTGATCAAGATCAAAGGATTACATCAAAATTCAAGAGATTTCTTCAACATGATCTAAATACTACGATAAATTTTATCACAACCTATCACCCCAAATTTAAGTAAAATATAAATCATATATGTAAAAATGTAAAGAACTACTAATAGAATTATCAATGGAAATTAAATTTGGATGGGATCAACATATCATATTCGTTGATTTCTCATAAAAAACATCAACATGAGTATTCAAATAAATCTATATAAGTATCTATATGAAAATTAATTTTCTAAACCTACATTTTGGGTTGAAGTTTCATAATTAGTTATACATTAACATGAATTCTATGAAAGAGAGGACATAGAATGTTCAAGACTTCCAAAAAAATATAAAATTTCATTAGTGTTAGCCAAAGAGCTATATTGAAAACTATTGAATGGACATGGTATATTAGGTTTGTGATAAATATTTCATTATTATATCTCCAAGGATGTGAGTAATATAGTTTTAAATGAAATCGAATCTTATCCAAATGCATATTTTCCCTTTGATATCCTCAGTTTCATATGAGGTGCGGCTTATCAGCTTTTACATACACCAAATATGGCTCATGATCATGATGTGTACCATGTAACTCTCATGTAGAAGTATATTACTAATCCCTAACCTATACTGAATGTAGAGTTCATAAAACTAGGGAATGGCCTCTCATATGGGGAGAATCCAGCGATGGTTTTGGACCATAGTAACAAACTTCTACGCAATATGACAAGTTAACTTGTTAAAGTGTTGTGGAAGAACAATATTTATTGACAGGAAACATGGGAACTATAATTAAAAATTCAACCAAATTACCCTAATCTATTATAAATGATAATGTGAGTAGAAATATTTGGAAAAAAATCTCTAAAGGGATAATAATGAAACAGTGCATACTTTGTAAATTATTATTGTTTCTAAAATAATTGTGTGTTATAATATATTATATATGTATCAAAAACATACAGATCATTGATAAACCAAAAATAATTAATGTCATTAATTAATATGATTACATTATTCAATGCCTAAACCCATTAAAATGTCAAATATTAAAAAGTGACAAAAATATTAAATAGAAAAACTACAATGGGAAATTACGAATCACCCAATATTCTAGAGGCATCGATCCAACAAAAACACTACTGAAATAAAAGGTAATATTAATAAACATAATTGATTTATATAAAAGGGAAATATAAAAAATTGGGTGGAATTTCAGTGAATAAGGAATTATGTAATGAAAATTAATTTATTAGAGTGAAAGTGGCCATTGTAATTGTAATGTGACCATTGGAATACTGTCATGTCCATTAGAATAGTAAAAGGATTGTTGATTCCACTAACCTGACCATTAGAATAGTAATTTGATGTAAAAATAATAAATTTTAATATAAATAATATTTTTCATAAATAATATAAGTAAATTTAAATACTATAATTCCAAAAAAAATTGCGTCATAAAAAACTCATTGAAATTACATGAAATTTTGTTGGAAAATTTTTTTTAATGTATTTTATAAACAGAAGAATTTTTAAAATAAAAAATAAAAAACCTATCTGAGAAAATTATTTTGAGAAAATATTTTTTAGAAAATTAATTTTATTTTTTAAAAAGTAATGTATAAATTTTCTAGGGTTGATTGTTGGATAAAATTCTGAAATATATCAATCTTCAGGTGAATTGTAAAAATATAGTATTTTCTATAACCGATGTATCTAGAATTAAAAAATACAATATGTAATAATGATGAAATTATTTCACTAAGTAGAGGTTTTATCATATCATAATTATTTTGATAAATAAATAATTAAAATACATTTAACAAGTTTTAAAAACCAAAAAATTACTTTCCAAATTCATAAATCAAAAATATTCCTTAGAAAACAATTTTCTCATTTTCAAACATTCCATTTTAATAAGCTAATGACTTCATATTCTAAATGGGCTAAAAGTAATAAATAATATTATTATATTTATAAATTACAAATAATTTTAAAATGTTACAATTATATTATTTATGTTCTATATAAAAAATAATTCAATATTTTGTTATGAAAGTGTCCCCACACTCAGGTATTAATAAAACATCTCCCCCACCATGTAATATCACTACCCCCACAATTATCAAAATACCTAAGTTTATCAAAATAATATCATTTATTCTTTATATCCCATCAGAGTGTTATGGAGTAAATCAACTCCATTCATCCAGAATGTATAATGTTATACATGAGAAAAAAATACCTAATAATAGTTTGATATTTATCAACCCTTCTCTTGTTTTCCTCCACTCTTTTCATTTCTCCATTTTTTTTAAAAATATTTAAATATTTATTTTGGAATTATTTTGAAATTCTATTAATGATTTTAATCTACTATAAAAGTTATATTTTATATGTATTTATATTTTAGTCATCTCTTTATCCCCCTTTGGACAATGTTGCCAATAACAATTATTTTTCCAATAATGAGGTTGTTTCTAAATTTTTCCATATCAACACACTTAAAGATGGTTATACTAAATTAATTAAAATATATAAATTTTTAAATATACATATTTTAATCTTTATTAATTAAATTTAATTGTTTATAAATTAAATTGATGAAAAATTTGGAAATCTACCTAAATGAAATTAATTTTTTTGAGAAGACTATTCTTGAATAGATTTAATTTGAGGCAGTTCAGTCTCTTCCGGTTTTACCTATGCCTGAGGCACAATATTTTTTTTCAAATTGAGGGGTCACTTAAATCTAAGAAACTGTTTTTGGTTGAACTTCCGGTATAGTAGATTCACTAACAAGTCTATGGAACAGTAGATATCTAGTTATAAGTGCTTCAGTAGGAGTAGATTCCCCACTAGCTGGAATCTCTCTTCTCCTTGAAATCTGAAGTGTTCCTTGATCCACAAGTGTAACAAATTTTTCAAATCATAGTCTTCTTGATGTTTTTGAATCTTTACTTACTCTTGATTTAGCCATTCCTTCTTTATACTTTCCATGTTTATCCCCCTAAGATGATTTCGGGTCTTCTTCATCTCCAATAGGCATAATATTTCCTTTCATAGTACTCCAGAATAATTCAATTTTCCTTAGAGTTCCAGCATTGAAAACATTTCTATGGTGGAATCGTAATCTGGAATGCACTAATCTCACCTTATCAGACATAAACAACAATTTAGAAATGAACCTTCTAAATGGGAATAGGTTCATTCTTGCTTCTAATGGGAAATAATAATTCAGATATCTTACCATATGTCTAGGTAATTTGAGCTTTATGTAACATAGAAGTAAAAACATAAAATACATATCAGGAAATAAAATCATTTCCATTTTTGACATTCCTGGTGTAATCCCTATTTGAAAAATCATTACCAGTATTCTCTGATCAGGTTCTAAATCCCTGAATAACATCTTTCACCCATTCGAAGAAGCAAAAATAAATGACATAATGTCCGTAGACCTATGTAAACTATCACCATTATTCTTTATTTCAAAATGATAAACTTCCTCTTGAGTATAGTTAAATATCTTATCTATTTCCACATTAGTGATAAAAAAAGCTCGTTCTTCGATTTGTGCAATTACTATATCTTCTTCTTCTCCAAGACTAAATTCAATAGTTTTGAAGAAATGATGCAGTTCTACCTCATATTAAAATTTTGTGTTTTCTCCATTGATTATATGTTCTAGATTCTGAATGTTGATAGATTTTCTTAGAAACAAATCAGTTTTTTACAGTCATTTTAAGTCAATAACTTTACCTTATAGGATATCCTTCCAGTCAAGCATTGACATTTGGCATTACCAGTTTCTCTTTCCTAGATTATCTTGGTCATGTCCATTTATGTCACATAATTCTAATGGTTCAAAGATATAGGGTTTCAATGGTATAGGTTTGGGTATACAATAGAATTAAGGATTTTTCGGTTTCAAATGTTTTTGAGAGAAATGAACGGGTTTAGAATTTGAAATGACTTTGGAAACATGAATTCCTGTGTCATTTACATATAATAAAAATTAAATTCTATAAAATTAAAAAAAATGTATGCCGAAAAAAATATAGATGTACAAAAGAAATATTAAATTATACTAAAAACAAATAATTAAATTTTTTAAAACAATAAATAGTAATATAAAATAAAATAATAATTAATATAATCATGTAAATAAAATTAAAATTAAAATTTCATTTAAAATTAAATAAACCTAGATCCCCCTTAATAAAACCGAAACATGTTGTGGGAACTGGTTTAGTAAAAATATCATCTAATTGAATTTCATTACATACAAATTGTAAGAATATATCCTTTTTAAGAACATGATCTCTTAGAATGTGATGTCTGATATCAATATTCATAGTCCTAGAATGATTAATAGGATTTTTTGAAAGATTTATAATGCTTATATTATCAAATTAAATATGTCTATGATTAAAATATAGTCCAAAGTCCATAAGAGTTTTCTTCATAAAAAACAATCGGTAATAACAACTGCCTGCAGAGACATATTATACATTGGCTATTAACAAAGCAACTGAGTATTGTTTCCTTCTAGACCATGGAACTAAATATTTTCATAAAAAGTGACAAGTTCCTGAGGTGATTTTTCTATCTAATCTATAGCTACCAAATTCAGAATATGAATAAGAAATTAAATTAAAATGATAATTTTTTGGAAAGAGAAGAGACAGAGAAACATTTCTTTTTTAATATCTAAAAGCTCATTTATCAACACTTAGATGAGATTATTTGGGATGTGAATGAAATGTAGCACAAAGAACTACTGAATACATTATATCTAGCTTGATAGTAGTAAGATATAATAAAAATCCAATCATACCTCACTATAACTTATTGTCAACTGATTTCCCAATTTCATCCAAATCATATTTTGTATTAGTACACATAGGCGTTGTTTATGTCTTTCTATTTTCAAGTACATATTTCTTCAATAAATCAGTAATGTATTTGTATTGATTCAAAAAAATTTCCAAAATATATTTGATATATTTGAAGTCATAAAAAAAATTCAATTCTCCCATCATACTCATTTCAAATTATTTTTGCATTAAATATGAAAACTCATGACAACATTTTTCATTTTTTGATCAACAAATTACATCATCAACATAAATTTAAACCAAAAAACTATTAGAGTTTACAGTTTTCTAAAACAATGTTGGATCTTCCATTCAATCAGTAAAATAATTTGTCAAATGAAAATAACATAATATTTTATACCAAAATCTTGGTTCTGGTTTAAGTCCATAAATAGTTTTAGTAAGTTTAAAAACAGAATCTAGTTTTTGAGAATTTTCAAAACCAGGAAGTTTCTCAACATAAAATTACACTATTAAATAACCATTTAAAAAGGAAGACTTAACATCCATGTAAAATAAATTGAATTTCATATGAGATGTATAGGCTAAAAGGATCCAAATGGATTCTAATATAGCTATAGCTGCAAAGGTATCATCATAATCTATACATTATTCCAGATTATATCTTTTAGCTACTAGCATTGATTTATATCAAGTTATTATTCATTGATAATCTTTTTTATTTCTAAAGACCCGCTTAGTTTCTATAATTTGATAGTTCTCTGGTCTTTCAACTAAATTCCATACTTCATTTATCTTGAACTGGATTAGTTCTTTCTTGCATTTCTATCATCCAATTTTCATCAATTAAGGCTTCTTCTATTGAAATATGTTTTAATTGGGATATAAATGAAGAATATTCAACAAAATTTAATATTTTCCTTCATACTTTTATTACTGTGTCTATTTCACCTATTATAATTTCTAAATGGTTATTCATTATGGTTTTAGACTATCTGGGTAAAACACGGTTAGGTTCATCAGATTCATGTTCTTCTAAACTCTCCTGAATTTTTTTATATCTTTTTTCAAAATTATTATCCATGTTCTCATGTCTCATGTTATCGTTATAGTCATATTCATTAATTTTTTCATTACTTTTATCAAAGGGATAAGATTTATCAAATCTCACATGAACTGATTCTTCAAAAATCATTGAATTTTTATTAAAAACTCTATTAGCTTTGGAAGTAGCAGAATATCCTAATAAAATTCCTTCATTAGATTTTTTATCAAACTTACCAGGAAATTCCTTGGTGTTTAAGGTGTAAACCTTGCAACCAAAAATGTGGAAGTAATTTACTTTAGGTATTATGTTATTCTATATTTCATAAGGACTATTTTTGAAAATTATTCTGATTAAAACAATATTCATTATATAATAGGATGTTCTTACAGTTTTTTCCTAGAAATAGGTAGGAATACTGTATTCATTTAGCATATTCTATCCATTTAATGAATAGTTATATTTATTCTTTCATCAATACCATTTTTTTGAGGTGTTCTTGGTGTAGAGAAGGTTCGTTTAATACCCATATTTGTGTAAAAGGAATTAGATTTCACATTCTCAAATTCTTCACTATGATCAATTCTTAATGAAATTATTTTAAAACCTTTTTCATTTTGAACAGCTTTTCCAAAACATTCAAATATTGTAAAAGCATCATTTTTTAATTTTACAAAGAAAATCCAAGTAAATCTTGAATATTAATCAACTAATACATATACATATAATTTACCAACTGAACACGCTATTCTTAATGGTCCAAACAAATCCATATGAACAAGTTTTATAGGTTTAGATGTATCAATTTTGTTGACAAATTGGAAGGATGAATTGTGTAGGTTTCCAAGTTAATATGAATCACAAAATCTATCACTTTCTAATTTGAGACTAGGAAAATTAGAAACAAGTTCATTCTTAGATAACATATGTAATGAATATATATTGCAATGTCCAAGTCTTTAATGCTAGATCCATGATTCATTTATAATTATTTTTAAGTATTTTACTTTTGTTTACACAAGGATTTTAAGTCCAGTGTATAAACATAATCAGTTCTGGGTGCTCTAAATTTAGGCAATTTATCTATAAAAACAGAACAACAGTTGTTAGAAAAATCAACAAAATTTCCATCCTCACAGAGTTAAGAGATACATATCATGTTTTCTTTTAATCATTGTACATATAGTATTTTATTGATTGAGACAACTTTTGTATTTCCAACAGTTCCAATGATAATAATTTTACCTTTGGCTTTGTCATAAAATGTGACTAATCCACTATACATTTGAGTTAGTGTTCTAATATTTGAGGAGTTTCCACCCATATTGCTGGAGTAGGCACTATCCATATACGATATTTCAGTTTGGATTCTTTTACCTACATCTAGAAAATGAATTCAAAAAAGTTTGTTTTGGTACCCATACTGTGTTATGTCCAGTAATGTTAGATAGAAAAGATCTATATATCCATAATTTATTTGTATTTATATAATCAATAGAATAATATATAATGTTTACAACAAAGGATTTATTAATTCAACTTATTTGAGGTTTCCTTAAATAAATGTTTTTAGATATGTGACCTTTTGTCCCATAGTAGTTGCAAATAAAACCTTTTGTACTTGGAATAAAATAGTTCTTATACAGTTTGTATTTTTCACCATTATTGCATATTCTATATCTTGCATTTTTATTCACATTCTTTTCAAGAATTTCATTAAGTGAATTTTATCCCTTTTTAAAAAGAAGGGATGCATTTTTATATGTTTGTACATTTGTTTTAATTGATTTTATTTTACTTTCAATACATATATATTTTGTGTTTGATGAGTAATATTTTTCAATTAACTCTTGATATTGTTTTAGAAGAGTTTTCCTTAATCCTAAAACAACAGTGTAATTATTTTTCAGAGATTTATGTTTTTTAAATATGGAATCATATATATCTTCTAGCATATTGCAGTAGGTTGCAAGATTATCATTTGAACAACTAGAACTAGAATCCGAATCGGATGAGTAATAGGATTTTACCTCATTATCCTCTACAATATAACCCATATTTGATTTTAGATTCGATTCTTCTTTTTCTGAGTCAGGATTTGATGAGATTATGGAGTCTTCAGAAACAATCCATGTAGCTTTCATTTATCTTTTTTCTATCTTCTCATAATTATTGTTTTTGAAAATTTTCTTTTTCTTTCCTCCTTTTAATTGAGGACTGTTAGGTCTTATGTGACCCATCCTTTTGCATTCATAGCATCTGACTTACTTTGGTTATTTTACATCTTTCATGAAGGATTTTCTGAATCCCTTTTTCATTCTGTAGAACTTGTGAACCCTTCTGGAAAGTTAAGCCAGTTCCATATCTGAATTAAATGAATCATAACTCCCTGATTTCGCTTTGATTTCATTGTTCATCTTTTTTATCTTCTTTTGGGATTTTACTTTCAAAGCAGTATTTTATCCTTTGATCTAGTATTTATGCACATTTGATTCATCTTGCATCTCAGCTTCATACATAATAACGGTTCCAATTATTTCTCTCATAGTTAGATTTTTGACTGGTGATGATTCCCTAATGGCCCTTGATATACCATTCCATTGGGTTGGAAGTACTCTCAATACTTTCAGGGCATGATTTTCTTGTTTGATAGGCTCACCCAAGGCATTGATATTGTAACCAATTTCTATAAGCCATCCATTCATCTGAGGGATTCCTTCCCCTTCAAACATTCTGAATGTTTTAAATTTCAATTTAGCCATGGAATAACTCACTTTTCTGACTTTTTCAATTCCTTCATAAGAAAATTCAATAGTTTTCCCCATTTCATAAGCTGTTGGGAACTGTGACACTCTGTTGACTTCATCTGGTCCTAGACCACATATAGTAGCATTAAGGATTTTGAATTTAGGTCATACTCTGCTTTAGTAGCTGTATTCCATGTTGTAGGTTTCTCTGGGATTTCATAAGGAGTAATAATTTTATAGTAGACATTGTATCCATGATTTTTCCAGATAAACGATCATCATCGATTTCCATCAACCATAGTTTTTACCATTGATGTATGGATCTCAAACCATTGACATTATCTCTCTTGTATCAACCATTGAGATCAATGAGAATAATTCTTTGAAAATTTCAGCTTGTAATAGATTTATTAAAATAAATCCCTACCTTTGATTCCAATTTTTGGATCGCGTTATACCAAATACGCATAAGAAGTGGGTGAATTTTTTCTTTTATAATTTCTTCATGAATAGTGATGATTATCGAGTCTATCACTTATCATTATTAGAATTTTTATGTAGATGAAACAAGAATTTATCAGGACACAAATATTTATAGTGGTCTAGGGAATATAAGTCCCCTAGTTCACTCCACCAATGCTCTACTCCACAAGCTTGGTAATTTTCACTATCTGGTCCTCTTATCAATACATCGTCAACAAATGAGTGCATTCAGTTGAAACCTTTACAAGTTAACTCTAAAATTGATCCTTCTAGTTCTTACACAAAACCAAATACACATCTCAGTATGAGAATCCAGTTACTCAAAATGAAAAGTGTATTTGTTTAAAAATTCTTTCCAGTTGTTCTTCACAATTGAAAAAATAAGCAACTGATAGTAGTTGGATTTTCATCTTCAGAAAATATGTTTATCTGGTAAGGGAAGTTTGGAGTCGATCCACTTGTAATATATATAGAAATAAATTCCACAACTCCATCAATAATGGATTCACGATAGATCTTTGATGTAGAATCAGTGAAACTTCAATGCACTTCTTCTTCTTTAGAAAAAAGTGTTTTATTTTACATTGTATCAATCGATCTGTATATCTCAAATATCTCTGTAAACTAATGTCGAAAAACATGAGAGCTTTTTATTCTAATATTTTTCATGATGATTAGTCTCACTCATTTTGTAATTCAAAATAACACATATATGTAAATAATAAAGAAGATCATTTTCATTTCAAATTTTGATCCACAAAATTTTCCTTTAGAATCACAATATTCAAATGCTCAAATATTAGTGCAATCTCAACTTTCCATAATTTTCAGCATGATATACTCCTCTTAAATCGATCCTTTGAATCATAAATAAATGGATTTGAATCAATCAAATTAACGCTTTAAAATTGGACTTTTAATCTAGCTTTAAATCAGCCTGATAATCTGCATAAAGACCATTTCTCTATAAAGTCGAAATTTAAAATATCTGACGCCAAACATAGTGTTAAACTATATATTATTCTTTATCAGAATGTATGGTTAATGATCCAATGTTCAAACATAAGGCTGATATCAAACATAAGGTTGGTCATTCATACTTTTCTATGCTTTAGAACGTAAGGTATAGGATCCATACTTTTTGATAAAATGTACGACTTTTTACAAAAGTTAGGTTGATAAAATATACTTTTTAGAAACAAACATAACGTTCCATACTTATGTATGGTTCTTCTTCCATACTTTTCTGATAACATAAATGTAAGGTTCCATCCAAATTTAAGGTTCCTCTTCCATACATTGTCGATAACGTATGGTTTCTTAACCATTCTATTCTGAACATCCGTAAATAAAACGATAGATTATCTCGTTACACTTATGTTCTTCAACGTACAAAATGAACAATGTTTCTAGAACATGCTCAAATGATTTCTGAATACTTTTTATAATATTCAACATAGTTTAAATGATTTAATATTACTCCAAAAAATAAGAATATAAGGAATATTAATTTCATGAATTATACACAAGGTAAAATCATTAGAATAACAGACAAGGGTATTTGTGAGAATCAAAATCATCATAAAAATATATAGTATTGTTCTCAAAAACCACCTCTTATAATAATATAATAGAGTGTTATTAAAAACAATATTTTCTCAACAGGAACAAGAAAAAATAATAAAATTGACGTATCCACATCTATTCTCAAACAAGAATACAAATTCAAATTTTAGTGCTGATATTTTAAATTGGGGAACAATGTAATGACTCAAATTTTTTAAACGACACTTTATTATTAAATAAATGTGTGTTATATTATGTTAAATAAGTATTATGAATGTACCAAATATAGAGAAACCAATAATACATTATTTCATTAATTAATTTATTGACATTATTCAATTACTAAATCCATTAAAATTCCAAATATTAAAAATGAAAAAATAAAAAATAAAAAACCAAAAAGGGATATTATTGATTTCTCCAATATTCTATAATCATATCTCAAACAAATAACAATATAAAACTGAATAAAAATATTACTATAAATTGAAATGATAGAAATTTGAAATATAGAACCATTAAAGAAATTGAGGTGAATAATGAATGAATGAATAAAGTAGTATTTATTGGAGGAAATGTGACTGTTGGACTAGTAATGTAATTGCAGAAGTAGTATCATTACTATTGAAATAGTAACATGGCCATTGAGAATAGAAACAAGATTGTTTTGGAACTAAAAATATTAAAATTTTAAAAAATAATATTTATCAAAATAAATTTATGTGAATATATATATATAAATTTATAAAATAACTATCATAATTAATAAATAAATGAAAATATGAGGCCGAATTTTTTTTAAAACTACATTTTTAGATAATTCATAAATATACAAATATTTAAATTAATAATTAAAATTATCTATGGATGAAAATTATTTTAATATAATAAATTTCTTTTCAATTTAAAAAAAATATATATTCAAAAGGTGATTTTTTGGTAATGTTCTAGTCATCTTATATTTTTATGGAAAATAGTAAAAATAAAACTTTTTCCATTAGAGGTTTATTTTATACATTTTACCTTATAAAACACATGTTTTGATGCTCGGACAAAAATAAAAAAATTTCCTTTATTATGGTTAAGGACTATTTTTTATACATCATTGGCACCCTCTAGGATATGTATACGTTATATTTATATATGTAATAAATATTATAGCATGGAAAACATCTACCACTTAAATATAAAAAATTTATTAATAAAATATTATTTTATTAAATACATCAAAAATTGTCTTGACTACAATTAGAATATATAAATCATAATGTTGTGAAATAAAATTTTCTTTTAAATTATTCTTATTTAATACACATTCATAAAATGATTGTTGTCTTTTAAACATATTGCAATAGTAAATGGCTCAAATGTTACATCACGAAAATGTTATCCCCTATAGGTAATTATAAATGAATATAAGAATTTTCAGAATCATTATGAACAATATCAATACATGATATTATACACTGTCCATCGATGAAAAAAACAATGATTATCTATCAAATAGATTAAAGGAAACCAATATATCCATTTTGGATAAATTGTTTATAATTTTTAATTTTTTTTGAGATTATATTTATTTTCCTCAACCAATTTTTGAATCATGAATTTAGAAGATTTTTTCACTCTAATAAAAAAACCATGAATTCAAATATGAATATGTAGTTACTAACTCTCTAGGTATTACCTCCCCAATGAGTTTAAAATTATCCACATATTAAAATGGTTCTTCACATTATCAAAAACATAATGTTGGTAAAACTCAAAAAGAAGATGAATATTGAATCAAAAATAAAAGGATCAAGATATGTGTCCATCTAATAAAAAACACAATAATAAAATGGCCAAAATTATTTTATATTCTACAAACTATTGTAAAAATAAAAGAATTGAACAAAAAAATCCTAATATAGTATTTATAATGAAGTAAATACAAACTAGAAGTTGATAATAAAAAAACAATTACACAATACTAGGGAACCATATGAGGTATAGATCTTGTAAAATTAGAATTTGGTTGTCAACTATATCATGATGAGTAATAATATTTTATTATAAAGGGTTTAATAATAAAAAATACAAATTAAAATATAATACATCAAATATGAATTGTATAATAGGATATAAAAGAATAAAACACATACAAATATTGGTCTCATGTAAAAAACCTTGTATAACTCAAATGATTAATCAAATCAATAGAGATGGAATGTTCCACTATCATTGAGTATCTTTCATCTTTGGAATTTAAGATATGAATCACAATATCCAATATAAATAATCATGAATCATTGATATTTACTATGGGATAGGATACCAAAAACCAAGAATACGTCGTTATCACTCTATTTTTTATTTTATCTTATAAAAACAATTATGTATAGACATTGCTAAAAATTTAGGTTATACCCACGGTCTTATAGCCTTGGATTTATAGTTTTGTGGTTGTAGCCGGTTTATATCCATGGTTTAATTAAAAAACCCTGGCTAAAACTTGCCACCCCTTTTTTACCAAAAGATATTAGGATCCACTGTTCTCCCTCGATGCATTTGTCGCCCCCTTCCCCCCCCCCCCCAATCTGTTGGGATCATCCTCCGTTCTCCCCAGATACGTGACCCTCTGCACCATCCTCCTCCATCTTCCTCCGATCAGCAACCCTCCACCCTCGACCTCTCTCTCACGGTGGTTCCCTCCACCTCCATCCTACCTCGATCTACAACCCTCCACCATCGACCTCTCTTATGGTGGCGTCATCCTCCTCCATCCTCCCCTAATCAGTGACCCTCCACCCTCAACCTATCTCACGACCGCTCCCTCTTCCCAGATACCCTTTGCTCACGACCCTTCAACCCCGAAGGTACCAATCACGACCTCTATCATCATTTCTTTTCATTTAATTATAAATCTATAGCATGGGGTATTTTATATATTTTGAGGAATCGTGTTGATTTAGATCGGTCCATCCATCAATATCGGATGGAGAGGCTCATATAACTATGTGGTAGGTGGTCCCTAAGTTTCTTCTTCAATTTATATGAGTTGTATGTGCTTTATGATGTGCAAGTCTTGACAAGCATGTGAAAAATTTCTTGAGATGAAACAAGATTTCATTTCTCAAGGGTCTTTCATACAACCGAGGATGAGGATATCCCAAGGTTCTATCTACACATGGTTTCCCAGCAATATTAAATGTTATGTTATCATTATGGATATTCTTATACATTCACTTAATTTGAAATTAAATTTAAAATTTTATTGAAATTGTTTTTTAGGTATTTTTCTTGATGTAGGTCTGGGGATATGAGACAGACCCTTGGGAGGTCATTGGACTAGGTTCCAATTTAATAAGGTATCCAGTTATATTTTTGAAGATTTTTCTATTTTATAATTAAACTGATTAAATAATTTTAAATGTTTTAGATAATTGTTTTAAGCTTCTTAGAGAGAGTTGGGATCTTTCATAGTGATATGGGATGGGAATGAGCATTGAAATACCTTGTCCTGACATGGATGATTCTTCCTACCTTTGGGAAATAATTAGAAAAGCGTCGAATAATTATATGCAGTATGCATATTTTACCATGTGGTATTAATGATTTTGATTTATTCTCTTGGCTTGTAGTCTTTCTAATGAAGTTATAAATTTATTTAAATTAAATTAACCCCATAACAAATATTTAAATTAATTGGTTTTAATTAATTATTTTTTTAATTAACTAAATTGAAATTCATTGATTATGATTTATAAAGAGATAAGGCCATGATGGACCTTGGTACTAGCGAGTTTACCTTGGAATATAATAGTCTAGGCCTTAACTTGAGACACACTTAGCCTTAATTATGGACATGGGGTGGGTGAGCAGATAGACCATGAGAGACCTTGAAGGCAAAAATGGGTCATGTTCCATCTCTTGAGTCTTGTCAACATGACATATCATGTGTATTAAAAAGGATTGTTCTGTATTGATTACGATGCCATAAAATATTTTATTACTTTGAGCATCAGTTATTGAACCAATACCTAGATTGAGACCGATGACCTGCGTGAGGGTGCCTCTATTATATTGTATCCTAGGGAACCCCAATGGGTGCCCTGTAGACTAACCAACCCTAAGAGGATGCATATGTATTTGGTAGATATGGAAGTGTGTGTCACCATAAAACCCACATAAAATGTATAATCCCATGGGGTTATGAATTTTAGTGATGTGTTTGTAAATTAGTAAAACCCTAAACATTTATTTATACCTTTATATGTTTTTTGGATTCAACCATGGTGCCCAGATGTACTTCTTGGGACCTGACCTATGGGCCTGATGTGACAATGGTATGGTGGTTGCCTAAGAGTGTTTCCTAGGATCCGACCATGGCCCTTATGTGTTATGGTTGTGATAAAAATTATATATGATGATGGCATAATGGATTCCTGAAATGTATCCTGGGATTTGGCTATTGAACCATGTGAGGAATTCTTGGGACGTTAGGATTCGACCTCAAGTATATATGGGATGCTTTGGATGCCAGAAGTTCCTTGGATGCCCAACTTAACTAGGATCCAACTATGTTGGATTAATGGATTATTAATTTTTATTCAAAATTATTATTATTATGAGATGACAATTTTATCCCTAGGATGAGCTAGTCAATCCAGATGATTTTACTTATTCTTGATCAAGATGCATGGGATCCGAAAATTCGGCATGGTGACTTTGGGGATGTTTTTTATTCAGTGATTACCTGAGATTCCTAGGAATCAACCTCAATACATTCATTTAATTGGAGTTTATTGAAATTCTCATGATTCTTGGAATATATTCATGGAACCATTCTGATGAGTAGTTTGTTGTTTGAACATGAGAATTTGGTATGCCTAGGATACACTAAGATCTGATATTCATATGGTTGGTATGATATCATGAAATGCTCAAGGGGAGGGGGCGTGTAGTGGGGAGGGGGTATTTGGGGTGCAATTGAAGAGGTACGGGTGCAAGGTAGGGAGGGAGGGTGTGTTAGGGGCAGGGGTGAAAGTGGGCAGGGGGTGGGGAATGGGGGTGCTGGTTAAGGGGTAGGGGTGAAAGTGATTCTTGATAAAATAACATCATGAGTTTATAAGGATAATATAGATGATGTGGATTTGATTCTTGGGTTATTCATCATAGCATAAATCATTGTGATTTGATCTGAATGAGAGATGTTTGAAAAATAAAGAGCCTTATTTAGGATGATGTTATTTAGTATTGGGATGTACATATCAATTTGAATATTATTTGTTCATTATTGGTTATGGATTAATGTATCATTTGTCATGTACAGTTGAAACACTAATCAAATATATATAAGAAGTCGTTATATCTCTTTTCTTTTCCCATTATTTTCTTATAGGTGGATTCTTATGGTGAGGCCAGTTCTTTCCACCACCATCAAAGATAGCGAGTTGAACATTTTATTTGGTTATGGTTTATTTTTTTTATATTATTTGGACCAATTTTAATTAGATATTTTTTGATTTTTGGGTTCCTTATATTTTTTTAGTGTGTTTTGAGAGAAATTGATCAACTCCACTCTAAAAAACTAGAACAACTTATGGTTTTGAGGTGGAAGTTATATAGGGTTGAAACCTTTTAATGAACTCAAACTAGCTTAATACAACACTTTATAAAGTGTGTAGGATTCACTTCATATTAGTCCTGAAATACTGAACCTCATCAAGAACATCATGAGACAAGTCTAATTGAACCATTGGAAGATTTTAGAAGATATACCTTGAGATACAACCATAACACCAAGATCGTTGAACTTATACTTGGTAGTATAAACATGAGGTTAGTCTTAACTTGTGTTATCCAATGCTTTCGAAGGAATTAAAAATGGATTCCAGAAGAAGTAGTAGAATATTCAAGCATGGATGAGGAAGAAGCTCTATGGGAGTATGAATCCCTTGAATATCCAATGTAGGTAAGGGAAAAGAATAAAAAATTTTAGAGTTAAAGAGAGGGGAAAATTATATTTTTCCCCAAAACCCCACTACACACAGTTTATGAACACGGTTCACAAACTTTGTTCCAAACATGATAAATAGATATTCCCTCCATCTACAATAGGCCACATGGCTGTGCATCTAAGCCAGCATTGTTGTAGACAAATCGTGTGGACATTTAGGTTCCCATGTCTGCAGCCACATTGTTAAAACAAACTGTGTGTCCAGGGTCACATAGTTTCCACTAATTGTTAGGGCCAGAACCCTCTCAGTCAATGAGGGTTCCCATAAAAAGTTATGATATCATGTTTTATTTAATTCTTCCACCCTCCCACTCAAGGTGAGTTATCATAACTTATCTAATAACATCTCCCACTCACTCAGAGTGACTTCAAATAAACAATCTCAAATGGAAACCATCTCCCTTTGTGTGAGGACTTGTATCTTATCTTATACCATAAACATATCACTCATGGTGAGGTATTTCTTCTCTTCTCATTATATCACCCACTCACATAGTGTACCACCACATATCTCATCTCATATCACCAATCTATTTTTTGTCTAGGTCTCTTATCATATAGTGTACCACCACTATCTCATTTAAGATATGGCCTACATGAATACAATAAGGGAGTATGAAATACATAATGAACACAACTGTAAACCTTGCAAATCGTTATCCAGTAAGCCATACCTAGTTCCCCACTAGAGGATAACCCACTATAAAACTCATAATCATCTATTTTTTTCATTTATTATACATGGTACTTAGTGTGCCTACACACGATAATTGATGGGTCTTAAAATTAAGTGGAATGGACAAGAAACCCTTTATCTGCTACTTGATTACCCCATGAACCGCCTGAACACATAAATAGGGATAAAAACTCCTAAAGATACATCCCAACACTCAGATTGTTTTCTAGATACCACTTCTTGAAACTCTCACTACTTGGAGACTAAAAATTCAATTTCATTTGAAATCTCTAAATCATAATAAAATAGGTAATTATAAACTCCCTATGAAATAGATACACATAAATGGAAATTATTCCAAATTATCCAAAAAATCAAGATTTATTAAGCATAATGAAAACAACTACTCATTCTAAATTCACGATTGGATTCCTGGAAATCATCCATCATCCTGATTTGGGGAAAAAATAAGGGTTTTCTGAAAAAAAAAATCTTGAATGATCCTTTATACAGATATTTTATTATGTGGTTGAAGTGGAATGAAATTTAGAGAGTGGGTAGGGGTGCATGGGGTGGGTAGGGGGTGTGGGGTGGGTAGGGGCGGGGGTAGGGGGTGTGATGGGGGCAAGGGGAGGGGGTGTGTAGTTGGGGGGCAGGGAGGGGGGTTTGTGATCAGGACAACCTGACCTCTTTGGGTTCGGCATTGAAAGTGTTGGAATCTTATTTTGATGTTGTAGTTTTTTATCATGTTGATGTTTCTTCATCATTGTATACTATAATTGGATTTATTTTGATATTATTAAAATACTAGAGTCTGGGTGGTGTTCTTGCTCTGCACGTAGCGTCCAAAGGGACTGAATATCATAAATTATGTGTTCCTTAATTCTTTCATTAAATTAGTGCATCTTAAATATTTTGTTTATGCTTTATTGTACTTCTACATTCAAATCCCCATATCAGTGCTTAGGTTTTTATATGTTACTCATTTTTACCTTTTCAAAATTACCCCTCAGAAAGTTGTATCAAATCCAGACCTTTTTCCCCTTTCTATCAAACCCATTTCTTTTGTAAGTAATTTATTTTGTGTACTTCTGCTTTAGGATCACTTCATAAATTGTCTCTATTTATCTACTATATTTGATTAGATCCAATTTTATATTCATAATTCCTCTTCATTTAAAATCTATTTTTATAAACATAGTTTTTTCTTGATATTGGTCTGATATTAGGGGTGTACACATAATGTTGAATGTAAGAACTATACATCTAGTCTTCATGTATAATTTTCAAAAACTAGGTTTGAAATTAAAAAATTATATGTTGATAAAGACTTTAACATTTGAAAAAATAAGATGAGATCCCTGCTAGTTCAGTAGGGCTTAATTGAGAGTATTATCTCAATAAAAAATCATTTTTCATGTTAGCTTCATCTTTATTCATGTGACCACACATGATTATTCAGTAATTATTCTTCTTATGATTCATATAATTCTTTTTCTATGTTTTATTTTTTTATCATGGGTTTTCTTCTTCATGTACTCTAGAAATGAACATTCATTATATTTTCTTTTTCATCTAGCCTTATTGATTCCTCAAATTTTTTCTGTCAATACTTTCATAAAAACCTTCAGAATATGTTTATTTTTCTTCTTACATTACAATTTTTCGTTCAATGTGACCTTCATATATTATTAGAAAAGAATGTTTTTATTTAACAGTACCTCATACCTTGGTAATCATGTCATTCATTTTTTAGAGTGTGGTTAACATCCTTACATCATCCAAAATGATTATTTTCCTCCGTAATGTTACCCATCAGTGGGGTGCAGGAGGGGTCTATAGGGTAGTGGGTAGGGTGCAGGTGGGGTTCAAGGGGGGCAGTGAGGGGAGGGAAAATAGGCAAGGGGGGGCAGGGGGGTCTATAGGGTAGTGGGAAGGGTTCAAATGGAGTGAGGTGCGGGGGGGGGGGGG
This sequence comes from Viscum album, assembly GCA_963277665.1. Taxonomy (NCBI): domain Eukaryota; kingdom Viridiplantae; phylum Streptophyta; class Magnoliopsida; order Santalales; family Viscaceae; genus Viscum; species Viscum album. The sequence continues at coordinate 529,308,176 of OY728120.1, read as the reverse complement.
GGGGGTTAGTGTAGTCACGAGGGTGCAGGTGGAGTGGGGTGCAAGTGGGGAGGGGGCAGGGGGTGTAGGTGGGGTGCAAGGGGGTATTGGGGGGAGGGGGCATGGGGGTGCATGTGGGGTGCAACAGCGGGGGGGGGGGGGGGGGGGTAGGGCAGTGGGGCGGGTGATCAGGACAACCTGACCTCTTTGTGTTTGACATTGTAAATCTTTTAATCTTATTATAATGTTGTAGTTTTTTTATCATGTTGATGTTTCTTTATCATTGTATACTATAATTGTATCTTATTTAGATATTATTAAAATACTTGAGTCTGGGTGGTGTTCTTGCTGTGCACCAAGGGTCCAAATGGACTGAATAACATAAATTATGTGTTCCTTACTTCTTTCATTAAATTAGTGCATCTTGGATATTTTGATTCTTCTTTATTAGGCTGCTACATTCAAAGTGCCATATTGGTCCTTAGGTGTTTCTATGTTATTAATTTTTTTCATTTCACCATTATCCCTCACAAAGTTGTATCAAATCCAGAAATGTTTTCCTTTTCTATCAAACCCATTTGTTTTGTAAGTAATTGATTTTTTGTATTTCTACATCGTCATCACTTCATAAATTATCTCTATTTATCTACTATAGTTTATTAGAGCCAATGTTATATTCCTAATTCCTCTGCATTTCTAATATATTTTTTTAACATAGTTTTTAATTTAGATTGGTCAGATTTTAGGGGTGTACACATAGAGTTGTACGCAAGAACTAGACAACAAATATTATTGTAAACTTTTCAAATACTAGGTTCAAAATTGAAAAATTCGATGGCGATAACTACATTAACAATTGAAAAAATAATATGAGAACCCTACTTGTTTAGTAGGGTTTAATTGAGAGTATTTTCTAAATAAAAAATCATTTATCATGTTATGTTAATCGTAGTTAATGTGAACACACTTTATTATTCAGTAAATTATCTTCTTATGCTTCAAAGAAATTTTTTTCTATGTTTTATTTTTTGTATCTCAGGTTTTCTTATTCATGTACTCTAGAAATGATCATTCATCCTTATTTTGATTTTTATCTAACCTCATTGATTCCTCGAATCTTTCTATCAATACATCCATGAAAACCTTTAGAATATGTTTATTTTTCTTCTTACATTGTAATTTTTCATTCACAGTAACCTTCATATATTATTAAAAAATAATCTTTTAATTTATCAGTTCCTCATACATAGGTAATCATGTAATTCATTTTTTAGAGTGTGGTTAACATCCTTACATCATACTAAATGATTATTTTCCTCCATAATGTTACCCATTAGTGGGGTGTAGGGGGGTCTATAGGGTAGTGGGGAGGATGCAGGTGGAGTGAGGTGTAGGGGGGTGCAGGGGGGTGTTGGTGGGTTGCAAGGGGGGAAGGCAGTGGGGAGGGTCCAGTTGGAGTGGTGTGCAGGGGGGTGTAGGTGGGTTGAAAGGGGGGAGGGGGTAGGGGGTGCAGATGGGGTGCAAGGTGGGGGGGGGGGCAGGGTAGTGGGGTGGGTGATTAGGACAACCTGACCTCTTTGTGTTCGGCATCTTAAATCTTTTAATCTTAATTTAAAGTTGTAGTTTTTTTATCAAGTTGATGTTTCTTAATCATTGTATACTATAATTGTATCTTATTTTCATATTATTAAAATACATGAGTCTGGGTGGTGTTCTTGCTATGCACATAGTGTCTAAAGGGACTGAATAACATAAATTATGAGTTCTTACTTCTTTCATTGAATTAGTTCATCTTGAATATTTTGATTCTTCTTTATTGGAATACTAATTTCAAAGCCCCATATTAGTCCTTATGTGTTTGTATATAATTATTTTTTGTCTTTTCACCATTACCCCTATCAAAGTTGAATTAGATCCAGACTTGTTTTCCTTTTCTATCAAATCCATTTCTTTTTTCAGAAATTAATTTTGTGTATTTCGGCATCATGATCACTTCATAAATTATCTATACTTTTCTACTATATTTTATTAGAGGCAATTATATATTAATAATTCATCTTCATTTCAAATCTATTTTTATAAACAGAGTTTTTGTTTGAGATTGGTTAGATTTTATGGGTGTACACATAGTGTTGTATGCAAGAACTAGATATCGAATCATCTTGTAAACATTTCAAAAACTCGTTTCGAAATCGAAAAATTCGATTATGATAATGACTTTAAAATATGAAAAAAAAATAAGATAAGATCCCTGATAGTTCAGTAGGGATTAATTAAGAGTATTATCTCAAAAAATCACTATTCATGTTATATTCATCGTTTTCATGTGACCACACTTGATTATTCAGTAATTAATCTTCTTACGCTTTATAGAATTATTTTTCTATGTTCTAATTTTTGTATCTAGGGTTTTCTTCATCATGTTCTCTAGAAATGAAGATTCATCCTTATTTTCTTTTTCATCCAACCTCATTGGTTCCTCAAATTTTTCTATTTATACATCCATGAAATCCATCAGAATATGTATATTTTTTTTCTTACAACGTTATATTTCTTTCACAGAATCCTTCAGATCTTATTAAAAAGGAATCTTTTTATTTATTAGTTCCTCATACCGAGGTAATCATGTCATTAATTTTTTAGAGTGTGGTTAAAATCCTTACATCATTCAAAATTATTATTTCCCTCCATAATGTTACCCATCAGTGGGGTGCAGGGGGGCCTGCAGGGTATTGGGGAGGGTGAAGGTGGGGTGCAAGGGGGCCAGTGGGGGGATGGAAAATAGGCGTGGGGGTAGGGGGTCTGAAAGGCAGTGGGGAGGTTTCAGGTGGACTGAGGTGCAGGGGGGTGTATGAGGGGGTCCAGGTGGGGTTCGGGAAGGGGGGAAGTGGGGAGGGTGCAGGTGCAGTGGGATCCGGGGGGGTCCAGGTGGGGTTCATGGGTGGAGGGGGAAGGGGGGTGATGGTGGGGTGCAAGGTGGCAGTGGGGGGAAGGGGCACATGGGTGCTGGTGGGGGGCAAGGGGGTTCATGGTAGTGGGGTTGGTGCGGGTGGAGTGTGGTGAAGGGGGGTGAAGGTGGGGTGCGAGGGGGGTAGTGGGGGAAGACGGTAGTGTGGGGGAGGGGAAGGGGTGTAGGTGGGGTGCTAGGGGGTAGTGGGGGGGGTGCATGGTGGGTGTGAAGGTGGGGTGAAAGGGGGCAGGTTAGTGGGGAGGGTGCAGGTGGAGTGGGGTGGAGGGGGTGGGTGGAGATGGGGTGCAAGGGTGCAGTGGGGGGAGGGGGCCGAGGGGTGGGGGTGCAAGGGGGCAGGGGGGAGGGGGCCGAGGGGTGGGGGTGCAAGGAAGGCAGGGGGAAGTGGGGTTCATGAATCATCATAAACAAGAATATATTAATGTTTTCATTAATTATTTGTGTTCTCATTTGTATTCATTATGTTTATCAGAGTAATTTATTGGTAACATAATGATATTATATGAATAACCATATAAACATAGAATGTTTTCATTAATTAAATGTGTTCTCATTTTTATTCATTATGTTTATCAGGATTATTCACTCCTTTCACTGATTTAGGAGCATAAAACAATGAATATTTCGATGATTATGATGGTGGTGGTGGTGGTGGTGGCGGTGGTATGGGAGGAGGTGATAATGATGTTGGTGTTTTTATATGAGATGATTAGGGTCGTGATGGTTCTGGTGATGGTGATGCTGAGGTATATTTCAGATGTAAATTTTATTCTGGGTTTATACATTTAATTTTATCAAATAGGTCTTTTTTATGATTATATTGATATTGAAAGTTTATATTGTTTATATTGGAGATTGTTTGAAATCTTATGATATATATTGTATTATGGTTGACATCAGTTTTGTTCAGAAGGTGGTGTTTTTTTCTCATAGCTAGAGGATGTGAGTACTGCTATAAGGTCCATCTATTATGGAGGGTGTGTCCTGGTTCTGGGGGGTTCCAGGGTCTGTCCAGGAGGGGGGCTATCCAGGAGAGTGGGTTTCTGGGTTTTCTAGGGGGATCTGGCCAGGGTCTGGGGGGCGTCCAGGATCTGGGGGGGCTCTGGGGGGTGTCCGGGTTTGGGGGGGGGGTCCAGGTTCTGTCCAGGAGGGGGGGTGGCTATCTTGGGGAGTGGAGGTCTGGGCTTTCCAGGGGGATCTGTCCAGGGTCTGGGTGTCTCTAGGTTCTGGGGGGGTCTCCAGGATCTATCTAGGGGGTGTCCATGGTCTGTGGGGGTGTTCATGGTCGGTCTGGGGGTTTGACGGGGGGGGGGGGGGGGTCCAGGGTCTGTTGAGGGGGGGTATGGGGGGGAGCTGTCCTGGGGGGTGTCGATGGTCTGTCTGGGAGGTTGTTCAGGGGGCTTTGCAGGGGGGAGGGGGGTTGTCCATGGGGGGGGGTTATGTTGGGTGGGGGAGTCCAGTGTCTAGGAGGGGGGGTGTATGCAGGGGGGTGCCTATGAGGGAGGGGGTGGGTTTTCCTAGATGGGGGATTTGCAGGGGTGGTGGGTTATCCAGGGGAGGGGGAGTGAGGTTTTATGTAGGTTAGGGGATGTCCAGTGTAAAGGAGGGAGGGGGATAAAGGGGGGCTTTGTAGGGGAAAGGGGGCTGTCTAGGGGAGGGGGAGGGGGGTTTATGTAGGGTGGGGGTTCCCAGTGCCCAGGAGGGAGGGGGATATAGGGGGTGTCCAGAAGGGAGGGGTCTGCAGGGGGATTCGCAGGTGGACGAGGCTATCCCTGGGAGGGGGAGGGGGTTTATTTTGGGTGTGGGTGTCCAGTGTCCAAGTTCCAGGGGTCCATGATGGAGGGGGTCTATGGTGGGGTATCTTAAAGGGGGGATTTGCTGGGGGGAGGGGGTTGTCCAGGGGATGGGGGAGGGTGTCCAAGGGGGAGGGGTCTATAGGGGGAATCTCAGGGGGGGCTTTTCAGGGGGAGGGGGATGTCCAAGGGGTGGGACACTAAAGGGGGCTGTCTAGGCGGGCTATCCAGGGTAGTGGCGGATATATTTTTATGGTTTTCTCAGACCCTATTTCCACAGTTTCTAACCATGGAAATAAGCTGTGTCCATCCTCTAGTATAGCAATGGTTCTAAACCATGGCTATAGTGATATTACCATGGTTTGAACCATGGTTTTATACCTAGAGCCCTGGTTTGAACCGTGGCTTTAAACCTATATCCATGATCCCAAACCGATGCTATAAGTCTAGGCCTATAGCCACACCAAACATTGCCACAGTTTCTCAAACTGTGGCTATTACCTATAGCCACGATTTTGAGTACATATAGCCACGATTTAAAACTTTGTTTATAAATAGAATTTCTAATAGTGAGGACCATAGAATCAAATGATTACTCATAAATATGTTAATAATTTTTTTACCACTATTGATGGTTTGTTTAGAGGTGTAAACCTAGGAAATATTAACTTGACAACCATATAAAATTAAAATTCACACAACATGTATTCTGAAAACAACATGGATTATAAATCGTCAAATCCTCTTAAAAATCCTTACCATACATATGAAATAATTTAATTTGAAGACTCTACTTATATTTGTAGATGTTTTTGTCAAATAATACACATTATATTGTAAGATTTATCATGTATTGATCAATACGATAATACAAAGATATAAGTATCTACTTTATTCCAAGAATATATATATTCATCTAAAGCATTTTCACTCTTCTCTGTCTGAAAAATATATGGTTTCTTAATTTACACAACATCACCAAAAACTCCATTGAATAATGCTAATTTAATATCAATTTTTTATATTTTTAATCAATATGAAAATATAAATGGTTTTAAAAAACAAAATTAGATGAAATGAATCATTAGAATCAAATTATACAATTAAATAATTCCCTTAGTACACCATCCATATATTTTTCCACATTACATTTTAAACAACATTTATTTTATTCTATACCACCCAATTATTTCTGTTGAAATTTTTATTTTTTCTCATTTGAAGAACTTCACATGTTCTATTATTTACTATTTTGTGAGTTTATTAATGCATTCATTTGAACAATTTTTTTCCTTGACAAACAATTCATAAAACATATTCTTTACTAGAGATAATAGGGTTGTTTTTCATAAATCATATAATCTATCTATTTTCAGTAGAGTTGTCCCATAACCAATAATATTTTTTTCAACAAATTTATGATTCCCCCAGACATTATAGTCTAATAATTAGAGGAGAGAAACTAAAAATTTCATTATAAAACATTCCAAAAATCCATAAAGATTAATGTTTTATAAGTAAACATAAAAAATTAAATATAAAAATATATTCATTTTAAAAAATGGATGTCTTCTGTATAGGGATTCAGATGATTACATGATAATTGTGGAGTGATATCTATTTTTCTAAGTGAAAACATCTAGGGAAAAGTGTCATACCCAAGAACCTCAAATGTCCTAAACAAATTCATGCCAAATATCCTCTAGTGTTTGGATGGTCCACCCATTCTACCCATCTATTTGAGGGTGAAAAGATGTGTTGAGGAGTAAATGAGTTCCAAAATAATGAAATAACCCCCCTCCATACTCATGAGGTAAAACATGCATCCTGATATAATATGATGGACCTTGAAACCCCATGATTTCACACTACCTAGTCTACATACATTTTTACTAATACATCCACTATGGTCAACTCCATAATTTATAAAAAGTTATCCACTATATTCTAGAGGTCCCACACAACCTAGATAGCATCAAAATCCTCCTAGATCCATGGGTAGTCCTATAAAGAAGTCCATAAATATTTCAACCAATTCCACTTGGGTAAATCCAAGGGATGCAACAAACGACTAGGAACGCGATTCTAATCCTTCAGCTACTACCATACTAGGAACTTTTCCACAAACTCTACCACACCCTGCATCTTCCTAGGCTATCAAAACTGCTCCCTTAAGCCATGGTACATCATGGAAACTCTTGGGTTCACTGCCAAGGGTATGATATGATCTTATACCATAACATCCTTGTGCATTTCAAATGGAAAAAATAGTTTCCTAAGGACCAACATCTGATTCCGACCATCCTCTGACAACCCTTTCAAAGCATCACCCTAGTCAACGTGATCACACATCACCTCTACCTCAAAGTGTCCCCATTGAGACTCCTTCACTTGATGCCTCATAGATGAATGCACGGTCATCTGAAACCAACAACCTCTACCACCATCCATCCTTGAATCCAGGTGAAAGGCATCTAACTCATCCATCGCCTTCCCAGCATCTACAGATTCCAAAACAACCTACTTCTCTGACTTCCTACTCAAGGAAATGGACATTGTGTTTCCCTTATATGAGGATAAAGAGGACTATAAGTAAATGATCAATAGAAACATCATCCTCAGACACTATAGGAAGTTCAAATTTTGCTTTGAGATGATATACCTCATGTTATTGTGATCCGTGAAGATAATAAAATTCTCCCCAATGTGGTAATTCTACCACAACATCTGTGAAAACATTAATTCATCAAGATCAAGATAATGGGTGTCATGGTTTCATTTCTGGGGATGTAAATTTCTAATCCCATAAAGGATCACTCCCCATTACTGTATCAACATGAATCCTAATCCCATAAGGGATGTGTCACATAACACATCGAACATCATCCAATCCTATGGAAACCAAAGCACTAGAGAATAAAAAACATCCCCTTTTGATAGGTGAAATATACCTCAAAGAACTCATTCCACACAAATTCCTTATATTTCATTGTCAAAGACATCAACAGCGCTAAAACATGAGGGAAATAGGGTACATATATCTGGTAAAAGGCCTCCATAAGAATAATGGTTCAAGATTCCAACACATTCATGGGTTCTACCAAGGAAAGAACTTCCTCAAACCATGAAGGGTCCACTAATATCCCTTTAGGAGACACCACATGTCCAAGGATGTACACCTATCATGTCCGAAACATTCACATGGAAAAGTTACAATTGATATGGTGGTGTCTAAGAACCTCCATGATAGTTCTATGATTCTAGGTATGATCTTCTTGTGACTTTGAGTAGATCTATATTCCATTGATGAAAAAAAAGATTAACCGGACCAGGAACATAGGGAAGGAAAATTTCATGAGACACAAGAACATATAGTGAATTTTTAACACAGAATGGCACAACCATGAACTCGAAGTGCACATACATGAACCTAAAAGTAGTCTTCAGGATGTCACCCACCATCACCATAAACTAGTGAAATAATGACCATAGTTAAATATTAGAGAACCAACTTACACCCATCATATGGTTGAAAATATTACATATCCTTGGAAGGGGTAATGGTTCCTGACCATCACTGGATTCAAAATCTGGTTGTCTATACACATCCTTATACCACTATCTTCCTTCATCAAATATAATACTAGTTCACCCCATGATAGAACACTGGGATGGATAACTTCCTTATTAATCATATTTTAAATATGGATCCACATCTCCTATAATTCAGAATCCACCATCTGATCAGGATCCATTGAAATCATACGTGCATCGGGCGGTAAGTCTATCCAAAACTCAGAATCACGTTAAGTGGGGTAGAGTCACCACCTCTTTAGAGAAAAAAACCAAGAACACCATGATAACTCCAAAACTCCCCACCATCTCATCATCCATAGATTCCACTAACAACTTTGAGACCATGGAATGAAGAGGCTCCATATACTGGAAGCCCACCTGACAACTCCACACTCCAATGAAAACCACATGCTTTTCAGCCATGTATGAAAAGAACTATCCTCTATAAGAATTTAATTACTGAATAATTGGAAATCAACTATTCGATTCAATTTATGACATCATATGGATTTCTATAGAAAGAAGAGATCCCTACTGGACTGATCCATCACAAACATTAGTCTACATCCCAAAAAAACATCAAACAAGATATTCTTGACCTTCGACTGTTGTACTCAACACCAAGGTCATTGAAATAATATTTTTGTGTAGTACCAAAACATGGGATAGAATAGGTTCAACGAAGGAGTGAGAATCTCCTGAATCAAACCAATTACAATAAAGAGTACTAAACAATCTAATAGTACCTCGAATGATCTCTGACCAGGATAGAACTAATGCCTATGTAGTGTGAAACTGACCACACCCATCTCCTCTTCCTCTATATTATCGATCTAGTCCCCAATAATACATGGTTCGAGGTCCCTATGGAACACCAAGTGGTTGGCCACCACCTACTCAGTCTCCCCTCGGTGGATTAGGAAACTGATGTCCTAGCTGCTGAATTGGATTGGCAGACAACTACTTCTAAGGCAAGGGATGGACCTACACACCTCCAACATTCTGAGAATTAACTAGGAACCGACCTTGATGATTCCCACAGCCTCCACAAGTGATGAACCTTAGTCCTATCCTATTCTAAAGGAATATGTACCAGTAGGATAGAACATAAAGTGCTTATGTCAACCCCCAAACAGTCGAAATATCAATGGCCCTAGTTACTGAGACCTACTGTTGGATGCCTGGATCTTCGAAGAACCCCTCTAGCTCCCCTTTAATGGAAGACCTCATAGAGAGTGCATACTCTCAACTACCTCAACCATCTTCTGGACCTCTAATTATATTGATAATGTGAAGGGAGTAACAACATACTAGAGAGAAGGATGGAGTTAGTTCACTAAGAGCCATCCCCAAGACTCCTCCTCTAAAATGTGATATTCTAAAAAGAAAAGTTGATCCTTGAACATGATATCCAACCCCCATATCTGTATTATCTCATACTTGAGGGATATTAACTTCTACATTTATCGAACATTCATTGTTTAATAAAGGAATTCTACCCAGAACTACTTCTCAAAATCTACCCACACAACAATAGTATCCTTCATATCCCTTAGGTAGGGCGTCCACCATTGACACACAACTCCCCATATTTGGATTACTTCCTTCAAAACCAAGTACTCCATCGGGGATCATATCAAGCCAAAGAAGATCACCAGCTCCTCAAGACAACTATTTGTCTCTATATCTGAAATATTGCCTTCGTAACTCTCCGATGTATGTTGCTAGAAATCACGGAGTGTATTCTTCCAAAAATCATCCTCTTCCATAGGATCGATGCTCCGCTAGTCAACCTGGTCAACCTGTTGGGCCTCCATTGCCATCACTGCACACAGAATACAAGCGGGATTCGTAGTTGAAAATGTAATGAAGGAACACCTATGCTAGAGTAGTATGAAATTTTATTTAGAATTAATTTCAAATAAATGTTTATTTTTAAATACATAAAACACCAAAGATAAACAAGAAGACAATTCATTATGTTACATGTATCTTTCTTGGGGTATCTACCATAAAAATGGTGTAGACTAGATTTTCAATTCCATAAGATCATATACGTTAGATCAGATCACTCAGGGATGAAAAATCTCATGTCCTAGATGGTTTTTCCTAGACTATGTCATGCCCAAAGATAATATAATACTAATTCCATAACATCCCATGCAATACTAAATGTTCATAACTCCTAAATATGTCCTATCTCTCAACCATCAACTCTTATACCATTCTCTCATGACCATCCTTTAGGATGAGATAAAGGATTAAAAGGTTCCATGACCATCCTTCTATATTAAAATGAGATAATGATCCCCCGAGTCCTACCACCAATTGGCCCCGAGGTGGTGAATAGTACCCAGGTTTAGTAGACATTATCACAATGATGTGAGGAATTATACATATTTGAGATAAATATTGGGAGATTAGATGGTCCTTACCAAACATTTTATTTGAAAAATTAAACTAAAATTCAACCCATATTCATGTTTAATCCCAATAATTATATAATACAATAAAATGACCAACGTATGGTACCAAAATTCAAGGCTACGAAGAGACATAGAAAATATTTGAACACCCATTCTAGTAAGGTCCATCACGGTCCACATAATATTATTTGAAACCTAAAAATTGGTTTGTATACATAGGGCGAGCATACAAGTATACTTAGAAGGAAAATCCAAAATCATTTGATCAAATGTGGGAGAATCATTCTGATGCCCCTGTGAGAGAATATCAGAATCTAAAAAAGAATCTAAAAATGTATATTTTCAACATGAACCTCATGAAGGCACAATCACCAAATAACACAACTAATATAAATCAACGTAACAAGCACATCGATGATAAGTTACCATGCACCACTTCTAACACATTAACTACTCATCCCTAATGACGAGCATACTAACACATCCATGATCTTCCACAATTTCTACATCAAAAACCAACCCACACACACCATGGCCGAATCCACATCCTAATCCCACCTATAGACACATGTGCTTCATCCTAAAGACTCTTGCGAAAGAAAAAAACAACTCATACTGATGACACTAGGGATAGACACCTCACCTGTAGACACCTGGGCCTCACATCCACACCACAACCTTCAAAAATAGTCTTTGGGTACCAATTCCTAGAAGACGGAGAATGGATGAGACCATAACAAGCCATCCATCCCCCACTGGAATCTCTTGAAAGGAAACCCTCCCCCATAACAATAGGGTTGTTAGAAACATAGTTATCAACAAGGTGGGGTATGTATAGAAATCAAAAGGAACTACATGTGTATATATAGGTAGAAAACACTCTCCCCAACCTATGGGTTTCCAAATATACAACCATAAAACATAGAAATATCCTTTCCTTTTCCCCTACATGCACATATTTACACTAGAATCAGTCACTTTAGAAGTTGATAAATGAAATAAAGTTCAAAATGCTCCATCACATAAAACCCATTCAATTTAACATTATTTATTATTAAATTTGGTTATTACATCCCAACCTAGGAGACTACCTACCCTAACCCACCACAAGTATCAATATAACCCACACAGTTCACAATGCCCCATTACTACCAACATCACCATTAAATGTATTGATGCCCAAACCACCCAAAAAAACAGAACAAATGACAACTCAAATTAACACCCAACACATGAGTAGTACAACCAATGCACACCCTGATTGCAGTTACATTCACTAACACATCACACATAATAAACACAATACCCCAAGATGTAGTCCCATTTACTAGAAATTTCATTCATTCCATAATTAGAATGACTCTCCATCAGAGATATCATTAAACCACATGATCCACCCCATACACACTGCCACACTCCCAACCACAAAACCACACATCTCACACAGGACACCAAGATGAACAGAACCACACACATCATAAAAATATACAACCTAAGTGAGGTGTATTCTGATTTAACCAATAATCATTCTTCAATTTGACATTATTAATTCAAGGGTGATCACATAACCTATCAATCCTAGTGCATCCATTGATTTAACCAAGTATGCATGATTATCCAGATCTTCATAGTAGAATCCATTCAATAGAGGATCAAAAAAAATGTTCAACATCACCAGTGTGCAAGAAAAGAACACCAACGACCCTGATCTTTAGATGGATTATAACCCATACAACTCATAAAATGGATCAAATATAAATGATAAAAGAACACAAGCATCATCACCATCTTCCATACCCCTCCTTTATTATTAAGGTAACAAAACCCATAATCATAAGAGGTCTAATTATATTTATTACATGTTTGATTATATTCATACAATGTTAATTAAAAATGGTATTTTAATGTATAAACAATGTGACACCATTTAAACAACCCCATATGATACAAAATTAATTGAGAGATGATGGAATAAATTAATTGGAATAATAGTAAATTTCAATCTACTATTTATTCCAAAACACAGGATCACACATGAATCAAGAAACTCCAAGGAAAACTGAATCTGAAGGCCACAAAAAAACACATGACTCCTCAAGGAATAAAGGCTCTGGGTGAACCATGAGAAAACATAATCTAATGGGGAAGAGAAGACATCGACATAGAAGGGTCCGACCCAATATCAATTGAAGGGAGATAGTTTCAAAGTACATAATAGTGGAATCACGATTAAGGATATGAAATTTGAATATTTCAAATTCCCCCATAAACCATAGGAAACAATGATATGATTCATTATCTATGAAATGAAATTACTGTTGATCAAATATGAATGGATAATCATTTATTTTCAAAAAAACATAAGAGGGGCGAAATTGAAAAAAATGAAAATTTGTAAATTACTCATAGATGGTTGAGTCACCTATATGAGTAACTGATGACTGAGTTACCAACACGAGTCTCTGATGCGATCCACCAACATGACTCACCAACGCGACTCATCGACACAACTCATCAATGTCTCCCACTGACGCCACTCACTAATGTGACTCACCGACCCCACTTACTAGCAACACTCAGTGAAAAAAATTACCAATTCCACTCACTAATTCCCCTCACTTATGCCACATATTGAAAATGAGTTCCTAACATAACCTACCGACACAACCTATCAACAATGAGTCATATACGTGACCAATCGAATCCACCTACTGATAGTGAGTAACCTACATGACTCACTGACACCACTAAATAATGACAATCACTAACGCAACTCACCAACGCCACACTTCGATGCCACCTACTGATAGTAATTCGACGACGTGACTCCCTGATGTGACCTACCATTCAAAAAATGTTAAAACTATGAATCTCTTGAAATGTGTCACTCTGACCTCTAATAACACTTGAAACACATGATTTTCACAAAGGAATGGACTGGATTGGTCCAGGCCATTACATATAGAACCCCAACCATTAACATCCATGCATAAATTTTCCATATAAAATCAATCATCATCATATCCAACAAACCCCATGGATTGAATATGGGTTTGAGATCCCCTCTGAATGTAATAATATATAGAGAACATATATAATTACATTAGTAATCATGATAAACCAATTGGAAATAAATGGTTATTCTATGATAATAAATAAAAATTTTAGACAGATACCACTAAATTATGTATATGGTATTTACACCATGTGGATAATGTATATATGGTATAATTCATAATTTCCCCATTAAATCGATGAATTTCCTCATTGTAAAGACCCATCACTCATTAATTTGTGTAAAATAAATAATGAAAATTTCCAAATATTTCAATGATTATGAGCATATAGAAGGAATTTTCCAAAATGAAAAGAATATATGAGATCAGTTTCACCTACAAGAAACACCTTTAGGTAAACTTTATGCAATGGGGAAAAATTTTTGTGTGGAAATTTAAAACCCCATGAATTTCAAATTCAATTTTGGATGTATTTTAAAAAGAATAAAAAAATATGGATTTTCAACCAAAATAAATATTGATATGAATATAATACTAAAAACTAGTCTGGTATGAGAAAAACTATAATAAAACCCCTTTAATAGACCGATTGAAATTGAGCCTAAAAGTGCATTAATAACATATAATTTATAAGAAAAAAACTCACATTTGTATATTATAATAAATTAAAAATATTGTGTGGAAATGAAACAAGTTTAATTGATTTGAAAATGAAAAAATAAACCCACACTACCACTATATCAATTATATCAATGGATATGTTGGCCGCCTTTTTTCAATTATCATGCAATCATGATTTTTATGATAATAATTTTTTTTATGTATTTTGATGTAATTAAATTTTGTTAGATAGTATGGAATGAATTTTTTTATTTATGGAAATGTCTCACCAACATGTATGACACACAATCATCAATGTCTCACCATTTTTGTAACACAACTTATAGAATGACTCACCACTATGTTATAGAATTGGAAATGTACTGGGATAAATCACTATTAGCACAAGTCAATGCAAGAATTTTAATTTGACAAACTATAAGTCACTACCAGTATGACTCTCCAAAAGATGTTCTCACTACTCAAAAGTCACACAAATAGAAAGTATCATCATTCCTAAGAGGGATCACAAAATCCATAAACACCATTGAATATTCTCTCCACTATATTTACACAACAAGGGTTTCAATATTAAAAATAAAAATATCCCCTGTACTTTTACTTATATTTTTTATTAAATTTATATAACTACTTGTTTATCTAATTTAATAAACAAAATTATTTTAATGATTGTTCCTTATTTTCTTGTTTGATATGCTTTAAAATATATGCCAAAAATAAATTATGAGGTTTTTGAGGATCTAGCTTATTATCATTGACGTTGGAGCTGATAAAAGTGGAAGAAGAGTACCTTATGGAATTAATGTGTACATTCACATATAAAGATACACATGTGAAGTGAGATGGATAGTATTTCAAGATCCATAAGATCTTAACTGGTACACTGTATATAAACTCAACTGAGGAAGCTCCAGAACATCATACATCTACTGCCTTCAAACGATAAGAAAAGCCTCAAAAAAGCTCTATTTTGTATTATTTTTATGAAACACAACTCTATCCACATTTGAAATCAAATTTCATAGTAATGATTTTGGGAAAAAATAGAATGAGAAATACTATCCCATTATATCTTTTATGTTCTTAGTAAGCTTATTTTAATTTAATTTATTATCATTTTGAGCATACTCTAATTTCTTCACAAATTGCCTCATTATTTAAAAATAGAATATACATATCTATCTTCTCAAATCCACTTAATCTATTTCCCATGTGCTATTTTAGAGGTTTTTCTGCGACATGATTAATGTTTTTTTACCCCATAAAATCTATGGAAGATTACTTTGTGGACAATACATTTATTATACTATTGTTATACCTGATCTAGGTTGTAAATCAAAATTTTATTTTATATAATCTACTAGGAAACCTGTTATTTACAAGTAGAGATGACTATGTCTCAACTTTATAATGAAACACTTATATTCAAATCAGATTTGGTGTTTTTTTATTTATTTTATTCACTATAGAACTGAATCTGTATACATAAAATAAAAACCACTTCTTTTATAGTAAGATTTAAATAATTATAATATAATTTCATGATTTATTAAATGTATTTCATAGGATAAATCCATTTTGTATATTATTATTAACAGAGTCTTACTCAATAATTGAGAATTATTTTAAAATATCAATAATTATATGAAACTATTATTTTAACTAATTTGGATATTTTGTTAAAATTCAGAGATTTTATTTTATTACATTTAAAACAGAAATTATAATTGGTTACTAAGTTCACTCACCCCCCTCTTGAGATACTCACTCCAACCAAAATTTTATATCATTGGAGTTTTATTTGAGATCAATGTTTTTTAAGGCCAATTTAATTGTGATATGTTTTAGCATTATATATCATAATTTTTTTTGTTATTTCTAGATTTAATTCAATAAATAAAAAATAGCCAAGAAGGTTCCAATACTAAAATACCTCTTTTTTTCAATGGTAATAATTTTTCTCAATGGAAGATAAAAAAATAATTGAATATAGAGATGACAGTTTTAGAGATTTAGACTGCTATAGAGTATAAAACTGAATTACATACAACTATTATAGCTACAAGGGATGAAGATGCTAAAAAATCTATTCTAAATAATTATAAATCTATTAATTCCATTTATTTTTCATTAGGAGGGTTGTGATTCAATAAAATTTCTTCTTATAGAAGATCTAATTAAATTTTTGGTACACTAGCTATTTCACATGAGGGAACAAAAAATGTAATGGAGATAATATTGAATAGATATACTATTGGCATGATAATTTTTAAGATGAAGATTTATGAATTAATTTATATCATGTATCTTAGGATTAATGAAATTTTGAACCCCAAAAGTTCACTAAGAAATATAGTATCTAAATATGTCCAAATAATAAGGTTTCTATGATTCCTTCTAGATAAATGGGGAGGAATATCTATTTAAATTAGATATTCATGTAAAATCTTAAAACTATGAGTCATAAAGATGTTTCGGAAAATGATGATGTGTGATGAGTAATTGAATGTCCACTTATATGATGCTGATGAACCCAAAAAATTATTATATTTCATATCATCTTCTTCTATACAAAGTGATAAATAAAATGATAAAATACAAAATAAATTCTTGAGTAACCAAGAATTACCACAAGAGAGAGATAAGTTGATGGACCATCTAGATAGAATATTTTAGAAATTTTATACAATGAATATATATTTCAAAAATAGAGACAAAAATGTAATGTATGAAAACAAACATGACTAGAAAATAGATTGAAAAAATGGTTTCATAACAAAGATAAGTTTCTATTACGAATGAAAAAGAAATTGACATTATAAGTTAGACATTCAAAAAATGAAATAAAAAATGAAATATAATTCCGCGGACTGGTTATTAAGGAAATATATTAAATAAATATAGATTTCCTCTAAGGATAGCTATAGTTGTTCTAACTCTACTCATGAAGAGAAGTCGGATTGATCCAACATGTGATTTTTTACTAAAGTCTCTAGCTTATCGTAGGTTTCTACTATTCTCCTTATGCTTAATAATGATAATTATTAAAATGAACATAATTAATATGACATGTTTTAAGAAGAAATTTTTGAATATTTTAATATTCTTGAAGTCACTTTTATTAAACTAATAAATAAATATAAGGTTATTTAAAGACTATAGGCTTTGCCACACAATGATAAATTTGTTTTATCTATTGAAAAATAATAGGATGATAAATTATTAAAAGTGAATAAAAAAATATATATTATAACGAACAATAGAATAAGGATTTTAAAAATTTCAGCAATGGTAGAGAATCGCATACTCAGATTCATGGAAAAATATTTTCCCTAAAATATGTTAAAGATATAGGATATAAAACCAGAAAAAGAAGATTAGTAAAGAGAAAATTTTCTCTCAAATCTATTTCTGATTGTTCTATAACTAATTATTTTTTTTAAAGGATTAATAATAGTGTTTTTTTCATAAATCTCACTATTTGTTTACAAGATACATATTAATAAAACTTGTGTTCTAAATGCCTTTATTACTAACAGTTATAGACCCTATAAAATTTAGATATGAAAATAATTTCTTATAAAAAATGTGTTTAGTAGGGAAACTACTTCAATACCTCCAATAAAAGTCAATGGTATATAGATAGTGATTTATTGGTAATATGATAGGATACTAATTATGTTCCAAAACTCAATTATTGGTTTATGTAGGTTAGGTCACTAATGGAAACAAATCTAATTGTAAAATAATAATCCATATCCAAATTGGAAACAACAATTCTGTTTTAATTTCCAATTAAATTTTTGGTGATTATTTGAAGAATAAATTTCAATGAATCATGGAATTATGCGATGATGTTTTTCATATTAAATTTTATAATAATTCATGTAATTTTTATGATTACATGGATACATTAGTCAATACTTTTTTAAGAAATAACCATTTATAAGCTATTGATATTAATTATTTAATATCTAAAAATGATTCCTTCTTGATTCCTTTTCACGAATAATCATTCAGATGGAATATGATACTAGGAAACTGTAATATTAATTCACTATGGAAACTTAATTATAATGGTATAGACAAGGATCTACCCAAAATAGAGTTCTTGAACATTAAATTTGTATCTCGTATCAATATGGAATGTATCATAATAGTAATTTTAAATGAAATAAACAAGATTCATCTTATCAAACTATTCAGTTGGTTCATATGGATTTATTTTGAAAATCCAGAGTATATACACTGAATAGAATTCACTATGTTTAGGTAGTAATAGATACATTTCTGAGGTATACATAGGTTATTATTTTATCTAAAAAAATTGATTCAAATTCTATATTAGCTAATTATTTTAGATCTGTGCAGAACTTATTAAGACTTTGAATTATCACCCTTATAAGTGAACATGGCCTTGAGTTTGAAAATCATGAATTGAAATATTTTTTTCTCACAAAATAGATTCATACATCACTTCTCTACTATTATGATGCCTCAATGAAACATAGTTGTATTAAAAAGAATAGAACCCTTCTAGAGATTTTCCACACCATGCTAAATTAATATGACTTACCTTTATAACTTTGGGTAGTGGCTGTGATAAAAAAATGCTACATAATCAGAAGAATCTTATTTTAGACAATCATTAAATATATCCCTTATGATATTTTGAATAATATTGAGAATATGGTTTATTAAATTAATGTTTTTTTGTTTCAAATCAATTTTTTCTAACAATAATGATAATATTGAAAAAAATTACCTCCAAATGCAATGAAGGTATTTTCTTTCATTATTCAACCACTAGTAATTCCTATAGAGTTTTAAATAAATTATCTATGATTGTTTAAGAACCTATTCATATAAAATTTTATGAGATATATTGACACGATCCTAATACCTATTTAAAAAAACCGGAGGATAATTTATCAACTGTAGAATGAAACTGAAATCCTACCGATTATACTATTAATTTTTTTAAAAAAATTCTTATTCTAAAGAATTTCCAAGTCATCCTAAACAAAAATCTACATAAGAACCTCATTTAATTATCCATAATTTTACTACAGCTATTTGGACCCTCATGTACCATACATTGCATAATGTAGTTCGAGACCAATATAGAGGAACATAGATTGTATATTATTTAATAAATCAGGTAGAAAATCAAGTATTCGTCTACCAAATTGAACAAAAAAACATAAATTATGCAATTAATGATGAATTATGGGTAATGGATATGAAATAAAAATTAAAAAAATTGGAATGAAAAAATGTTGGGAACATGTATATTAAACCATGTTTTCCGTGAATATAAGCACTATATTGATATTTATAAACAAGGTAGATAACTTTGGAACACTTGTATGAAACAAGGCTATACTAGCGGCACAAAGATATAGCGATGAAGAAGGAATAGAATTTATATAGGCCTTTTTACCCATAACTATAGTTGGTTCAATTAGAATAATAATTTACTATGTAACTCATATATATTTCAAAATTTATCATATAGATCCCATGATTTCATTCTAAAATGGGTATATATTTGAGGATTTCATTGTTGAAAAACTACCAAGTTTACAAAATAATTATTTTTCCAATGCATTTTTCAAATTAAAAGAATATTTATATGGTTTAGACAAGATCCTAATGCTTTTTATGATATGCTCATTGCTTTTATTATTTATTAGGGTTTTCAAATGGTATATTTGTTCCAATACATTTTATTAAACAAAACTCAAATTATGTTTTATTTGTACAAATCTATTTAGAAGATATTATTTTTGTATCTTAAAGAAAATTCCTTATTTATTTATTTTTCAAAAATACTGAAAAATAAATTTGAAATGAGTTTAATGGGTGAAATAAAATTCTTTCTTACTTTTGAAATTTTTTAAAATAAAAAAGGAATCATTTTAACTCAAAGTAAATATATAAAGTATTGTTTAAGAAAATTATCTTGGACTACAAAAATAGTAGTGATACTATAATGGCTACCACATATATATTAGATATCGATGATGTTGGGAAACTAGTGGATAGAAATAGTTTTATATGTTTTATTGGAATCATTATATATCTTATTACTATCTAATATGATATTATGTTACATGGGATTATGTATTCTCTCTTTAATGAAAATCCAAAAGATGCAGAATTTGTTGTAGTAAAAATAATCTTTAAATACCTCAAATATACTACTTATTTAGGATCAATATACAAAAGATTAAAATGATTTTATTTATTTTGTTATTTGGACACTATTTTTTGGGATGTATGTTTGGTAGAAAAAACCCCTATAGAACATGTCACATTTTATGTAAGTATCATGTTTCTTAGGGTATTAGTAAGAAAAATATTGTTTCACATCCTAATGAAGAAGCTGAATACATAGTTACAATTTTCATTTCTACAAAAAACAATTTATGAAACACACATTAATATAAAATGGATATCAATTGTGAAATGTTCCAATAAATAGTGATAATACTTTTCCTAAATTTTTTTTGGTGAATCCATTGTCACGTTATAGTAAAAAACATATTCATGTAAGACATCACATTATGATAGATCATTTTGAATATGGTTATATCATTATTTAAAATATTGGTAAAAAAATCATCTCCCTTATATATTCACATGTCCTTTTAATTGTAAGAGAATAAATTACATCAATGATGAATTGGGTATGACCAATTTTGGTTTAGATTAATTTTATGGGACTCACCATTGGTGATTCAACGCCATTTTGAATGTCTCGCAATTGTGAAAGTGTCATAGATGTGAATTTCTCACCTTTGTGAATGTGTCATCATTGGTACTTCTCACCATCGATACATATAATAATTAATCATCACACCATTGAACTTATCATTGTTGGTTAATCTCCCCATTGGATGTTTCATGGCTTTTTCAATTTTTTGTTTCACAATTAAAGATTTTAATCCACTCGATTAAATTTTATAGTTTATTTATGCTTTACCAGACTCAAATCAAATGTTTTCTATGTTTTTGTTTTCATGTACTATTACGATTTCAATTTATGGAATCTATACACTCCCAAATGATAATAAATAATATAATTTTTCTAATTTTAGTGATCATATTTCATATCACATTTTCCCTTCATGCATGCATGATCTTTCTCTCCCAACCATTCAATCAACTATTTTACTTCAACTGATCCAACTAAGCCCACACCCATGACTACATTTAAGTGACATTCAAATTCTATACCAGAAAATCCACATTCTTTAAAAAAAATAATGGGAACTAGGTTGGCATGCTACACTTGAGTGAAAAAATATAGAGCATTTAAATACATTGGTTGTTCTAGAAATTAAAGTTCAATAGGAAAGGATACTTTCAAGTAATTATTTTTTCATCAATGTTATACTTAATCAACGATGGATAGAATGTTTCTCTTCAAATGAGAGGCCTTTTTATCATTTTTTGTATATGAGTTTTAAAGATATGTGGAATTGATTTTTTAATAAGAAGATGAATACATGGTTCCATTAAGGATTATTGGTCATAGAAATGCCTTTTCATCAAGGAGGTTGTCTATTTGTATAAAAATTCCATATGAGGTTGAACATAATGATTATCAAGGAACCATTTCATATGATGGTGATTATTTTTTCTCTAAAGTTTCCATTGATTAATTAACTAGATATAGAACACTCATAAGAACAATTTCTTCTTATTTTGATGGGTAATTTTGGTTTTGTTTCATGTTCATAAAATGTCTGTTGTTCCCAAGGAAGTGTGGAATTTCAACCATGACGTACCATGATGTATACTAGTGGTCTTTAGTGAAAAGTAGTGTGAAGATAAATCTATATAGATATATTATTATTCATATGAAATAAGTGATCTAGAATGAATCATGATCATATTCCTTGATAAATCCAAAAATGATTTCTGCTATGTTAAAATATAAGGGACTAGTTATAGAAAATAAAGAGTCTACTGAGGATTTTTATTGATTATACATTACAAGATTAATTTGTAACATAATGAAAATTAGTTGGAATCCATGGAATCATCAATGGGTATCTAATAGTGAAATCATTTATGATGATTTTAACACTGCGAATCTTCATGGAATGCCAAGAGATATTGGTTAACCTGGTACGTAACATAATGAGGTTGTCTAATACACTATTAATGATAAGTAAGATGAGGTTTTTGTATCTATAGAAGAAGATGATAAGGAATTTTATTATGATGAGTTATGTCTCCTTGACCATCCTATCATATATCCTTCTATATATTTTAGAGCACATTTTCTATCTAAGTCTCTCCCAAAAAGAGTGAAATTGGAAAAAAAAATTGATGTGTATGAGACAAATATATTTGGGTAAGATCAATTCAAATGGAAATTGAAAACATATGAGTAAAATTAATATGGTGATGATGAAAAATGATAATAAGTAGTTGTAGATGAAGATGATGATGACAATGAAGGATCTGACCCTGACGGTTCAAATAGGAAAATAAGAAGATATGATGCTGATATTTCCCAAGATCTACCTACTTATTTTGGTGGTTCTATTTCTAGATTATAGGAGATTCCCAACATTAATGGTGAACTTGATGTTTCTTCTAGAGAGGAGGAAAATTAAACCATTTAGGGGGAACAATATTGAAGTCTTAGTAGTCACCAAGATTTCGATGTTTCTATAGATGGAATGTATGTATCTATTTTTATGGAAAAAATGGATTCATATTCAGTTGTTATTAAGAATATGATAGTTATAACTTCTTATTTATTAGAATGTTTTATAGTTTATGGATGTTGAAAAAGTTGTTCATGTACATAGATCTATTGAGACTCATGATGTTAATACCCATTAGCACGTTCTAGTTATGGTGGTTGCTAAAGATGATGTTTCATCAGTATTAGACCTTGTTTTAAATCTTTCTAATAGTTATACTAATCCAATATATAAAAAAGGGGTTTTTCTCTAGAAGTTCAAAAAATAATGGTGAACCTTCCATTTGAGAAGAATGAGATTCTATGGGATCATTCATTTATCATATTGATGCATTTAGGATGAGGAGATTTTATTCTCATAGAGTGTCTGCACCACTTGCTTCCTAGCCCATTTTTCAAACGTACTAGTAGATATGGACACCAAGGGTGACAGGTATGTTTTTAGAGAAGATATGGTTTCATATATTGGTATGTGTTTGAAATGTCAAGCCCCACTTCATACTGACCTAATTGAATAGGATCTGAGATAAATTTTAGAATTTTTAATCCATAAAAATATACCTAAGATGATACAAAATATCCAATAAGTTTTTATTAAAAAGGGAATGTTATAAATATAATTATAATCCACTAAATCCACTATGGAATGGATTCAGTCTACCTTTGTAGCTTCTATAGATTCCTTTATTGAGAGAGGTGGAAATTTTTCATTAGTAACATGAAGTTCAACTACCCCTCTACCTATGTTTTATGCCAATCTAATTAGATCTACTATCAAGGTAAATCATAGAACTTCCTAATGTAGTGATACATGTGTTTCTACTAAGTTAACTATAAGACATAGTGGATGTTTGATAACAACAATGATCATGCATATATAATGATAAGATACTATTAAAAGGATATGAATACTAATCAAGATACCATAACTAAGGCCATATATTATTATCTCTCCAGGATTTAATCAATGAATGATCTTAAATATCAATTCAATTTATTGAGAGAAAATAAAAGGATGTTAACTCTTTCCCAAGACATCCTAAATGAAGTTAAACAGTTGAAAGTTATGTCTTCTATGCTTCAACATTTACAGAATAGAAGATATAATTATTCATTACAATATATCATAGTGGGAAAATAATATCTTTTTCAATAAACCATAGAAAAACACTCATACATGTGAATGGGACTGCAGTTGTAGCTATTGGAAGAATTCTAGTGATAGCCCATCTCAAATATAATGCAACATATCTAGAAATTTTCAGAGCTACTATGACTAGAGATTTGTTTCCCCTCTGTCATAAATATTTCATCCATTTTCACTAACTTCTAGAAATGTTTTTAGGAAGCTTCGACCCATATTTATTCTATAGGCTTGACTCCCTTCACTAATAACTATTTTTTCTACCTTAGACATGGACAAATGAAATTCTCTTCTGGACACTTCATCCATCCCAAAAGACTGTTGATAATTAGAGATTGTGTGTTTGATGGTACTCTTTTTTTATAAATTATTTTGTTTGAAATTCAGTTTGGTTTTAATGGAGTTTCTAATATTCTATGTAT
Source organism: Viscum album (assembly GCA_963277665.1). Classification (NCBI taxonomy): domain Eukaryota; kingdom Viridiplantae; phylum Streptophyta; class Magnoliopsida; order Santalales; family Viscaceae; genus Viscum; species Viscum album. Next base: position 529,283,505 of record OY728120.1, on the reverse strand, counting down.
TCTTGTTCTCTTTAATTTCCTATTTTATTCATGTTTTATTACTTTTATAGTTTTACTATGCACATTTTTAAAATTCCAAATGGGGGAGAACAATAAGATGTAATTTTTTTATATTATCAATTACCTAATTACTATATTTATACCATTGATAAAATATCACGAATGTCATTATTTAGCTTTAATATCTATATTTCATTCTCCATAGTATAATCTACTTATTATTTTTGATACCATGTGCGTCCTATTTACTTGTGATGACATTATTCATCTTTTATATCATGTAGATAAAATTACATGATGTTTGATCATAAATAAGATAGATATTGTTAGCCTCATGGTTTTAATGACCAAAAAATCAATTTTATTTTCATAATAAAGAGTTTTATGTATTATTATTTCATTTCAGGTTATAAGATATTTTTGGAAAAAAATTGTTTTAATTTTAGAAATGTATCACTGTAACACCCCGATATTTTATGAAAAATATTATTTTTAATTTCATTAATGTCTTGTGTTATACGCTACACCAAAAGGAGCTTTCACAACACACATCTCTGACCTATCTTGAATTACACGCAATCGCGACCTTCCGCGATAGCGTGTGTTGTACGCAACACCAAGTTTCGCTAAACAACGATATGCTATTAAAATATTATTAAAACTAGACGTTATGAATAGTAATAACCACTTTTTGAAATTTTGTAATTTCTATTTTTCACAATGGACTTCATTTTTGGATTCGGAATATCGAAATTAGCTTAGGGTGAAATTTTTGTGATTTTCGGATAACTTTCATATTTTGGTGAATAGTTACTTTTTACTTTTTTACCACGGTTAAAAGTAAATAGGATAATTGAGGGTAGAAATGATATTATTATTACCCTAACACATTTCCTAATTCTATTGTAAAAGTGTAATTTGACCAAAAACAAACTTAGGAATAAAATAAGACCATTTAGGCCCACTTGGATTAGATTAGGACATTTATTATTAATTTATTTAAAGAAGGGTTAAAAGATTTAAAATCAAAGTTTATTTATTAAAACATTTTTAATATGGGGTTATACATAAGATAAATTCGACTATAAATATTCATTAGAAAGATAAAAATATTTCCTACATAATTGTATTTTATTTTTAATTTCTAGACATTAAATAATTTAATTTATTTATGACACAACGATGATGTAGTAATTATATTATTAATGAAATATTGATATAATTGATGTTATAAATACCCAAATAAATATAATTTGAGACTTTTTATGAATTCCACTAATTTTATATGTTAATATGACATATTATTATTGATATAATTAACTGTTTTCGAACTTATCATTCTATTATGATTTTCACAAAAATCAATTACTAAATAGTGTCAAAATTGACATAAAATAGTTTTTAAAACAAATATTATATTATTAATTGTTATTTTATTCATAAAAATCTACGGTTCAGCCAAATGACTTAGATAAGGTTATATATATTAATAATAAACAATTTAGGTTTCGTTTGGCTTCTTATAGTATCTTTATTAACCTTATAGTATAAGAAAACAAGAAGACACGGTAAAAGTAAAATTATTTAACTCAATGTTAAATCTAAATGATAAGGTTAAAATAGGAACCTAAACTTGTCAAATTTCTATTGGATGAGAGGATTTCGACCCATCCCCACCTTAGCTCAGAAATAAATCAATTTTGAGTTATTTAAAACCGAACTTGACTTTATAATAAAATAATATTTCTAGTTATTCCAAAGGTGCCCCTCTCCTCCCTTATAAAAGGGCACCCCCTCCCTCTCTTCCTCACACAACTTTGAGCCTTAAAGCTCGGCCGACCCCTGCCAAATTCTCTTCTCCACTTCCCTTGAAACATCCTAGAGGTTCTGGCCTTCCTCAAAGACCAATCTTAGTGACCTAAGAGGAGGTTTCAAAGAGGCATATCGAAGAAGAGGTAATTTCTTCTCCCGATTCTTTCAAGCTTCTTTCTTCTTCAACTTATTCTTCTTTAGTTGTTTCATTATAAAGTAATAACATCAGTATCTCTAATATAATTATTTGTTATTATAAATAATAAACAACCCCATTTCACCTTCTATCCATCCTACGGAAAACAAAATCACCGCACGTGCGTACGTACGGAATACCGTCTCCACGCGGTGGTGTAATCTGTTTTTCCACCAACACCTTACATGGATGGGTATAATTGTGTAAAGAATAACTATAAATAGTTATTATAACATCATAATGATTCTGATTATATTGTATCATCCACTCCAATTCAATTCAATAATCATGAAAATGATATCATCGCTCGTGCGTACGTACGGACTACCGTCTCCACGACGCGATGATATTCATTATCCACTTTAACCATTCATGAATGATTATAAAGTACATATAATAAGTAATAATGAAATATATGACATAATAATGATACTGGATTTATGTGTATATATATGTATTTCATCTACTTAATTCCAGTCAACTCAATAAGGAAACGAAAACAGCGTTCATGCGTACGTACGGCCTACCGTCTCCATGCACGGTGTATTTCTTTCCATTTACTGATTTATTATATATATGTATATTCTGAATATATATTATATATAAATCATGTTTTATATTCTGGAATTAAGTAATCATGATCTACTTAATCATATAAATAATTACATGTCAAAACACGGATGACAAAGGAAACGATTTTACCCAAAACGCTCTTTAACATGGAATTTACAAAAGAACGGGTAAAATAAACTCATAAGTGAACCATATATGATATCATAAAAATTAGTATGATTCTGGAATAAGTAAATGACATTATTTAAATCATTATACAGGAGGTTCGGACACTTACGTAGCAAATCGGACCTAAGGTAAGGGAAATATCATAATCTCATTTTTATCCGAGATTGTTTATACTTTGGTATTTAATGGGGTGTATTTTATCATCCAAATCCATGTTTCTTCAATATGTAATTTTATTTCCATCCACCAACAATTGTTTAAATCCAATTTTACCCTTCGGTGAGTTTTTAGTAAAGGATATGAAAGGAATATTTTTTCATTTTTTTTCGTACGAGGTACTTTTTGACTTTTCTGACAAAAGTACGAAGAATGTTTTTTTAACTTATACGGCATGAATAGATTTTAAAATCATTATTTCCAAGAATCATCCTTTACAAGTTTTCAATTTTATTTTTAATCAACTTCTTTTAGTTTAAAGTTGTATGACATGTTAAGAAAGGAAAAATGTTTTTGAAGAAGAAAGGATATTTTCCTCAAGAATGGAGTTCAAGTGTTTTATCAAAATTATTTTCCATCTAAGATAATAAAGGGTTCTGTTTTTATCCCTATTATTACATTGATTTGATTATGTTGTGATGGAATTATTTTTATGAATTCATTTATCGTATATGAATTTTTTTATGATGTCATGATGTTTAAGATTCCCATTTTTATTACATGGGTTATGCAATGATGTACGGTTATGATTTTGTGGCACACATAAGAATGGTATCATTATGAGATGGGTGGGACCTATATATCCCTCCAATGCATTGGGTAAAGATTTAATATCTCATGAGATAGACATGGATGGAATGGTAGGTTATACCGGTTTAGTGAAACAGGACTGAAACGAGGGTGACTCGGTTCAGAAAGGGACTTTGTCCACTAAGATAGTCTTTCCAATGAGTCTTGACTAACAAGAAATGATTCTCTATGATTATGTGTGCATGACACAATGTTTAATGTTTTATGTTATGATTATTGTGATTAAATTTCACTGCCATGAGTTATCCCAGGTTATGAAATTATGATCTCTTTTACAGGTTAAGATTTCCAAAAGTTACGTGCTTATGTATATGATGTGATTGATATTTCTTTTTTTTTACCCTTACTGAGCATTTGAGCTCACCGTTTTATGTTTACTTTCCCCCGGGATATAAAGAAAGGTTTTAGGTAAAAAAAAGGAAGATCTTTATGGGAGATGTTGAAGATCTTTCACCAGGATTAGAAGATTATATTCCGAGTTTCCAAAGACACTAAACTATTACGATCCTTGTCTGTGTCTTTTTGTTATGTACTAAGTATTCCGCAAAAGTAATGTAATGTCCATGTACGTCAGGTTTCGGGTCTCTACAGTTGGTATTAGAGGAAAGTTTTAGTCAACCTTTGGAAACTAGGATGCGAAAACGTTAGTGAGATCCATAGAGACATTTCTAAGGTATGTCTATGGATGTCCCTAAGGATAGGTATACGTATAAGATACAGTCCTAGAACTATGGTAACGATCATATAAATTATCCTACGAAGTTAGATATTGAGGATGCTCCCCCTTTATAATATTGTTTTCCCTAGCATGATTTTTGCCTCTCACACTATTTTTTTTGGGTTTTAGACGATGGCTGGAACCCGAAGGAACCGTGTTGATCAATGCAATGGACAATGCAATGATTGTCCTCCTGAACAAACAAATGTTATGGGAGATGGAGTGCAAAATCTTATTGCTATACTTACACAAGCTATGAATCATTCTGGACTTCCAAATGAGCAGAGAAGGGAACAATATTCTATTGATTCCTTCATGAGGCAACGTCCACCTTCTTTCAGTGGGACTTCCGATCCACTTGTTGCTGAACAATGGATCAGTACCACTGAAAAGATATTTTCAGCTCTTCAATGTTCTGAACATGACAAAGTCATCTTAGCAGTATATCGTTTGGAAGGTGAAGCTGATCAATGGTGGAATCTTATCAAGAATATGAGGCCAAGAGATGAAATTGAGTCCATGGAATGGGACGAGTACAAGAACTTGCTTTTCAGTATGTACTTCCCTTGTATTCTTCGAACAAATATGGAAAAGGAGTTTCTTGAGCTGAAGCAGAAGGATGATGAATCTTTTGGTATATACGAAGTGAATTTTACAAGACTTTCAAGGTATGCATCTGGCATTATCATCCAACCTGAATGTAAAGTTGATCGATTTTTCAGTGGCTTAAAACCAAGTCTTCGAATGGCATTAGCTATAAGATACTTCAGTAGCTATCAAGAAATTATGCGTTGTGCTATCAAGGTAGAAATGGAAGTTGGTGTTACATATCCATCTCATGGTTTTGACATGAAACGAAAGATGGAGTTCAAGGATAAATCTCAGAATAATGGTGAAAAGAAAATGAATGTTTCCTTATGAACAAAGTGTGGAAAGAAGCATGGTAGAGGTTGTCTTAAAGGTACTAGAAGATGTTTTAAGTGTGGAAAAGAAGGTTATCGAGCAGCTGAGTGTCGAAGTAATGGAAAAAGGGTTTATAATGATGTGAATAAAGAAAACACTGCAGATAACGCACCACTAACACTTCAATGCTTCAAGTGCAAGGAAATGGGGCATTATGTTAATAAATGCCCTAATCCAAGGGCTAGTGATGATCGACATGAGCAACCACTTAAGGCAAAGGACAAAGGGAAGTCACATGCGATCACTATTGGCGATGTTGAATATGACAACGATGTGGTGGAATGATTAAGTTTTTATGTAATGGGATTCCAAAATAATGTTGTATCATAAAGTATTGGAATATTTATGTATTTGTCTAATGTGGTCTTCAAAGTGATTGAGATATTTTTGGAAATAAGGTGATATGCGCATAATGAAGGGAAAACGAGAAAACAAAATGTTTAACAGTATTCATGAGCTTATGATTGATATAAGGACTAAGTGATATCAAGGTTTCAGTATATATAATTTTTAGGATTTTGGTATGTGGAAATTGTTAACTTTTAACTGCATTCATGTTTTCACTAAGGTTCAATGGGTATTCAAGAGAGTACAAGATTAAGGCCTTTGAATGTTTGGAATGTGACCAACAAGATATATTTTATGATATATGGGGATCAATGATGGTATTAAATCTCTGAGAGTGGACGATAGTATTATGAATAAGCCTAAATATTGGAATGTATTATGTTGGACATAAGTTAATATTATTGATGGGATGTTATAGTAATATAGCTTTAGAAAAAGGACAACCTGCAGGACAGGCGACAGCCCATCGCGTCGGATAAGGCTGTGGGAATCGAACCCACAACCGAAGTGTGACTGGCCTTTATCGCCTACCACTGGCCTACAGGAAGTCCCTGTTTAGTAGAAACTAGTTTTATTTTATTAAGAGGTATGATATATGAAGTATAAGTCCATTTTAGGAACCATATATGATTAATCTCACTAAAGAATGACTTATGTATATTTAATAACTTTTTCTAACATTTTGCTTGAGACAGATGGAATGACCTGTCATACTAACACTTCACGAATAACAAATTCAACTTCATTTATTTAAGAGATGAAGTGGAAATTTTTCAAGGCACGAACAATAGTGAGATTGTACCAAAATAAAGTAAGTATTTATTCTAATTTAAATTCTTCAACTTTAGGGAAACGATCTTGAAAACCAAAAATGTTGTCCTAGTGTTCTTATATCTGATTAATCATATTGTACCTTATATCGTCACAAATTTATGGATTTGTGATTGCTAGCTTTTCCATATCCATGTTCTCTACCACTCTCCATCAGAACATGATGGTTAGATTTCTCTTCCATATCCATATTTTCACCTATGTGGAAACCCAGTGATTAGTTTATTTGGGTAACCGTTACGTTTCATACTTTTGTTTTTAAAGATTGGTTTTGGTATCCCTTTTTACGATGTGGGTTTCGATTAAAGAAACTTTCGAATAGTAAACCATTTATAACCCCGACGAATTTCGAGGGCGAAATTCATTTTAAGGGGGGTAGAATGTAACACCCCGAGATTTTATGAAAAATATTCTTTTTAATTTCATTAATGTCTTGTGTTATACACTACACCAAAAGGACATTTCACAACACACATCTCTGACCTGGCTTGAATTACACGCAATCGTGACCTTCCACGATAGCGTGTGTTGTACGCAACACCAAGTTTCGCTAAACAACGCTATGCTATTAAAATATTATTAAAACTAGACGTTATGAATAGTAATAACCACTTTTTGAAATTTTGTAATTTCTATTTTTCAAAACGGACTTCATTTTTGGATTCGGAATATCGAAATTAGCTTAAGGTGAAATTTTGGTGATTTTCGGATAACTTTCATATTTTGATGAATACTGAAAATTACTAAATTTTAATTAAAAACAACTTTTTCAATCGAAATAATTAATATTTATAAATTATTAATTTGAGTGGTTTTAAAGTATATTTTGAATATATTTTACCAATTTAATACAATGTTGGTCATTGGATGTAATTTCACATTTAAACCAGACATAAACAAGTGTCAATCTTTTGATAGTTATTATTTCTTAAGAACACGCTATTTGTTTTGACGACGGGAATTAATTTTTAAATTAATTAATGCAAATGATATGTTTTGAATTTGGTAAAATAGAAATCATTTTTGAGTTCATAATATCAAATATAGCTTATGCCTAATTTTTGGTATTTTTCTGAAAACTTTCAATTTTTGATGAATAGTGAAACCACTAAGTGGTAGTTAAAAAAACTGAATTTTTCATAAAACATAATTTTACCACTTCTGTGAGTGGAATTTCAAAAATCCGAGAGACACGGTTGATGTCAGTAAGTAAAATGTGGTTAAATGAGATGAAAATAATTTTTTGGTGAATAGTAACTTTTTACTTTTTTCCCACGGTTAAAAGTAAATAGGGTAATTAAAGGTAGAAATGATATTATTATTACCCTAACACATGTCCTAATTATATTGGACAAGTGTAATTCGACCAAAAAAAACTTAGGAATAAAATATGACCATTTAGGACCACTTGGATTAGATTAGGACATTTATTATTAATTTATTTAAAGAAGGGTTAAAAGAGTTAAAATCAAAGATTATTTACTAAAACATTTTTAATATGGGGTTATACATAAGCTAAATTCTACTATAAATATTCATTAGAAATATAAAAATATTTCCTACATAATTTTATTTTATTTTTAATTTTTAGACATTAAATAATTTAATTTATTTATGACACAACGATGATGCAGTAATTATCTTATTAATGAAATATTGACATAATTGATGTTATAAATACCCAAATAAATATAATTTGAGACTTTTTATGAATTACACTACTTTTCTAGGTTGATATGACATGTTAGTATTTATTTAATTAACTTTTTTCTAACTTATCATTCTGTTATGATTTTCACAAAAATAAATTACTAAATAGTGTCAAAATTGACATAAAAAAGTTTTTAAAACAAATATTATATTATTAATTGTTATTTTATTCCTAAAAATCTAAGGTTCGGCCAAATGACTTATATAAGGTTATATATATTAATAATAAACAATTTGGGGTTCGTTTGGCTTCTTATAGTATGCTTATTAACCTTATAGTATAAGAACACAAGAAGACACTGTAAAAGTAAAATTATTTAACTTAATGTTAAATATAAATAATAAGGATAAAATAGGAACCTAAACTTGTCTAAATTCTATTGGATGAGAGGAATGCGACCCATCCCCACCTTAGCCTCGAAATAAATCAATTTGGAGCTATTTAAAACCGAAATTGACTTTATAATAAAATAATATTTCTAGTTATTCCAAAGGTACCCCTCTCCTCCCTTATAAAAGGGAACCCCCTCCCTCTCTTCCTCACACAAATTTGAGCCTTCAAGCTCGGACAACCCCTGCCAAATTCTCTTCTACACTTCCCTAAAAACATCCTTGAGGTTCTGGTCTTCCTCAAATACCAATCTTAGTGCCCTAAGAGGAGGTTTCAAAGAGGCGTATCGAAGAAGAGGTAATTTCTTCTCCCGATTCATTCAAACTTCTTTCTTCTTCAACTTATTCTTATTTAGTTTTTTCATTATAAAGTAATAACATCAGTATCACTAATATACTTATTTGTTATTATAAATATGAAACAACCCCATTTCACCTTCTATCCATCCTACGGAAAACAAAATCACCGCGTGTGCGTACGTACGGAATACCGTCTCCACGCCGTGGTGTAATCTATTTTTCCACCAACACCTTACATGGATTGGTATAATGGTGTAAAGAATAACTATACATAGTTATTATAATATCATACTGATTCTGATTATATTGTATCATCCATTCCAATTCAATTCAATAATCATGAAAATGATATCATCGCTCGTGCGTACGTATGGACTACCGTCTCCACGACGCGATGAGATTCATTCTCCACTTTAACCATTCATGAATGATTATAAAGTACATATAATAAGTAATCATGAAATATATGACATAATAATGATACTGGATTTATTTTTATATATATGTATGTCATCTACTTAATTCCATTCAACTCAATAAGGAAACGAAAATAGCGTTCATGCGTACGTACGGCCTACCGTCTCCATAAACGGTGTATTTCAATCCATTTACTGATTTATTATATATATGTATATTCTGAATATATATTATATATAAATCATGTTTTATATTCTGGAATTAAGTAATCATGATCTACGTAATCATATGAATAATTACAAGTCAAAACACGGATGACAAATGAAACGATTTTACCCAAAACGCTCTTTAACATGGAATTTACAAAAGAACGGGTAAAATAAAGTCATAAGTGAACCATATATGATATCATAACAATTATTATGATTCTGGAATAAGTCAATGAAATTATTTAAATCATTATACACGAGGTTCGGACACTTACGAAGCAAATCGAACCTAAGGTAAGGGAAATATCACAATCTCATTTTTATTCGAGATTGTTATACTTTGGTATTTATTGGGGTGTATTTTATCATCCACATCCATGTTTCTTCAATATGTAATTTTATTTCCATCCACCTACAATTTTTTAAATCCAATTTTACCCTTAGGTGACTTTTTAGTAAAGGATATAAAAGGAATATTTTGTCATTTTTTTCGTACGAGGTACTTTTTGACTTTTCCGACAAAAGTATGAAGAATGTTTTTTTAACTTATATGGAATGAATGGATTTTTAAAGAATTATTTCCAAGAATCATCCTTTACAAGTTTTCAAGATTATTTTTAATCAAATTCTTTTAGTTTAAAGTTGTATGACATGTTAAGAAAGGAAAAATGTTTTTGGCGAAGAAAGGGTATTTTCCTCAAGAATGGAGTTCAAGTGTTTTATCAAAATTATTTTCCATCTAAGATAATAAAGGGTTCTGTTTTTATATCTATTATTACATTGATTTGATTATGTTGTGATGGAATTGTTTTTATGAATTCATTTATCGTATATGAATTGTTTTATGATGTCATGATGTTTAAGATTCCCATTTTTATTACATGGGTTATGGAATGATGTATGGTTATGATTTTGTGGCACACATAAGAATGGTATCATTATGAGATGGGTGGGACCTATATATCCCTCCAATGCATTGGGTATAGATTTTATATCTCATGAGATAGACATGGCTGGAATGGTAGGTTATACCGGTTTGGTGAAACAGGACTGAAACGAGGGTGACTCGATTCAGAAAGGGACTTTGTCCACTAAGATAGTCTTGGCAATGAGTCTTGACTAACAAGAAATGATTCTCTATGATTATGTGTGCATGCCACAAAGATTAATGTTTTATGTTATGATTATTGTGATTACATTTCACTGCCATGAGTTATCCCAGGTTATGAAATTATGATCTATTTTACAGGTTAAGATTTCCAAAAGTTACGTGCTTATGTATATGATGTGATTGATATTTCTTTTGTTTACCCTTACTGAGCATTTGAGCTCACCCTTTTATGTTTACTTTTCCCCAGGATATAAAGAAAGGTTTTAGGTATATAAAAAAAGGAAGATCTTTATGGGAGATGTTGAAGATCTTTCACCAGGATTAGAAGATTATATTCCGAGTTTCCAAAGACACTAAACTATTATGATCCTTGTCTGTGTGTTTTTGTTATGTACTAATTATTCCGCAAAAGTAATGTAATGTCCATGTACGTCAGGCTTCGAGTCTCTACAATCACCACCATGTGTGAAACACTATCATAAAATTATCACCATTTCCTAGAGACACCATCAAAAATGACTCACCACCGATATATAGAATTATTATGAATTGAGATGACTCACATTCAACACAAGTCCCCACCATAATGTAAATTTCCCAGAGTATAATTCACCACCATCTTGAATCTCCACTATAAGTTTTCACCAACCAAAAGAATCACCACTAGAAAGTGTCTCCATTCATAAGAGACATTGATATATCCACAAACACCGTTCAGATGCCTCAATAACATATTTAGACCTAGCTTGTGTCACTATTCAAAACAATCACAAACACTGTTATTTTACAAATCTTTTTGAATAAAATATATAAAACATAATGTTTATAAAATTTAATTCTCTAGAAACATTAATTCATTTTCCATAATTTTATGAAATAGATGAACTAATATATGAGATACGAATGTAGTACAATGATCCAGAGGACCTGGATGATTCTCTTTGATGTGGTTTCTAATATAAGAGGAATTTCTCTCCCTCGTGTGAACAATTTATAGATAAAAATAGTGATATACACATGTGATGTGATCATGATTGTATTGTAATATCCTGAATATATTACCTATTAAATACTTCTCACACTCTAACAAGGAATATGGAACACATCATGTATCATGTTCCTTCCCACATTAATGATAGAATATTATATGACACTCTATTTTATATTATATTTCTAAAACCTAACTCATACCTTAATTTAGATCAAAATAAAGTGTCATCATCTTCATAGCATAATAAAATAGGAAACACAATCCATTTGCATTGCTTATATGCTCAGTCTTCTAATTTTCAATTACATTATGAGTAGTTCCAGCATACCATGTTTTATACACACATTGTCTCCATCTTTATACTGGAATAAAAATACATATCTTCTCAACATCGTTTATTTTTTCATCACATGTTTTGGTATAGGTATTTCTGTTTTCTATTTTTTTATTTTCTCCCACAAATATAGTGTAATAGTTCAAGTGTGGCATAGAATATTGTTATATTGTTGTAATAAGTTCTCTAGGATATGGATCCATGGTTAATTTTATATATACATCTTTTCCTAAATTGACTTCGATGTGGAGTAGAATAAGTCATATCATTATACTGTACCTCTTATATTCAAATTCTACTTTTTTCTTGAATTGATTTATTTTATATACATTTAAATAGAATCTATTTTTAAATTCAGTAAAACAACTACATTTATATTTAGTTTTAATTACCTTTTATATATTGACCTGTTTTACTAAACTAATATAAAATGATAATGATATACTGTATAATTTTTTATCCAAGACAAAATAATTTGTTGATAATTATTTTAAAAGGTCAAGATTTATATCAATCTTTTGTTTTAACTGACTCGTTTATTTTGTTTGAAAAAAATTTGTGGATTTAATTTAAATTCATTATAATGAAAAAGATTTATTAGGTATAAAATTATCCCCCTCTTGATGAATTCACTAAGTCCAACTTGATATTTGAAAAAAAAAGAAAAAGTGTAGATGTTAAAATCCAACGAAATTCTAAAATATTTCTAATAAAACTATTTATGAATTGATCACAAGATAACAATTATATTATTGTGGATACAATGAAACATGTCTCAAGAAATGATATTTGAGACAATGAAGTACTATATTTATTCCTCAACTTCACTAAAGCAATTGAATCTCCTGTATAATAAAAATAATTTTCTTAATAAATTATTTATGAACAATATTGATATATATATACATATATTTATATATATATTTTATAATATTTTTATTATATGTTCTAAAAAATTATATTTATTAGTAACTATATATTTTTAATATCGTGTGTGAGTAATATGGATCATTTTAATTTATTTTCATAATAATAGTAATCTTCTTCATTATTTTCCCCAGTTTACTCATTCTCAAAATAGATAACAAACTATAAATAATTATTTATGATTATTTATAATTATTTATAATTACTTATAATTTTTAAATTTCAATCTATGGGATTTTTTGTAATCATCCTTTAATAGAAAATATCTGATGAGTAGCTGTAAATTGATATTTAATGAATTGATTTTGTATCTTAATTAATGAGTATCAAATTCATTTTACAATTTTATAACTAATATAAAATAATTATTTAATTATATTTGTTATTTATTATCTAAAAATAATTTATATTATTGTCCATGATATTATTTTCTATCATTGTATAAGTAAGTGTTTAGAATGACACAAATATGAACATGCCATAATTCAATGGGTGAGTAATGTTAATAACTTTTTTATTTTGAAATTATAAAACAATATAATAATTAAAATGATATTATTTAAATATTTATATTTTTTTAATAATTTTTTAATAATTTTTAATAAATAATGGCAATCTAGATGAAAAGTTAGAAACATTATTTTATAGAAGCAGTAGTCCACACGTATAATTGATCAACATACATTTGTTTTTTTAAGTGAATGTGGAAGAATACATAATAGGTTTTACATGAATATAATAAAAAATTTTCATATTAATAATATTTAATACATTATATTTGAATTTATTCAACATATCTAAAAGAAGAAATAATGGAATATGAACTATGGAGAAGTGAGAAACTTTTGTTATTAAAATTAATCTTCTCTTAGAAGCCTCACTGATTTTGAAGGGGATTTAGTAGTATTAAGTAAATAGGGGGTAAAGAAAATGGGACATGTTTCAAGGGTAAATAGAATATATTTTTTGATTTAATTTGAAGAAATGTTAGTGGCATGAAATATAGGAATAATGACCCTATTATTAGTAACGAAATGTAAAATTTTGTAAATACCCATTATTTTTCAATAGTGGAATGAATACATTATAGGTTAAATAACTCAAAAATGTTTAAATGATGGATAATAAATTTTATTTAAATATATAATTATCTACAAAATTTATTTGGGGACAATATTGAGTGATTTATATATTTTCTCCTTATATATTATCTTTCATAATTACTGACCTTTTACCATGGTAATTAATTCTTAATCAAGATAGTTAATCTCATTTACCCATTATCATATCAAAATTAGGGATTAATATGGATATTATAATTTAAAAAATAAAAAATAATTAAAATAAAATTTCCAAGGAATTGAAAAATTAATTTTCATATCAGCACTGATAATTCTTAAAAATAATTTTTAGAATATGTGTGTCAATATCAATAATTTATGTCAAGGATAAAATAAACATTGTATTTTATTTTATAAAATATGATGTTTTATTAGAAAGTATATAATTTTTTGTGTGTTAAATAAAAATACAATCAAGAATATTAGAGTAAAAATTTATAATTTATAAGAAAAAATGAAAGCAATTTTAAATTGAAATAAAATGTTACTTATATACAAAAAATTAAAAATAGTTTTTATACATTGAAAATAATATTTAAACTACATAATATTAAAATTTTAATAAGTATTTTATTTATTAACAATGTTTAGTAAATTTTAATATCTTTCCTTTATAATGATAAATTCATAAAATTTATAAATTTGGTAAATATTTTATTTTTCACTATTTACCTGAAAATAAACTATTTCAAAAAAATCCCCTCAAATAATTTCTAAACCAATATTGAAATTTTGAGTCAATAAATTACTTTTATCTTAACCAATTTAATTTCTGAAATTTATAAATTTATCATTTAATGAAAGCATAAAATATAAAAAAATTGTTTTTGAAAAATTGTTGTTCTAAAATTTTTATATAAATAATTTTATTTCATATAAATTTATATATAATTAAATTTCAATGTGACAACCTAATAGATAACTATATTTTATTTCCTAAAAAATAATAAATAAAATACATTGTTTCCTTGGATATAAAAAATCTTAAATGATACAAATTGGATTTATTTTGAATATTAAATATGTTTGTTAAAACATATAAGTTAAATTAGTTTCTATAAATTGATGTTACCATATCATAAAGTGAATAATGAATGTAAGAATATCTCACACCCTAGATAAAAATTATCCTATATGAAGCTCTTTTGTCTAATTCTAGATGAGGGGTATCTTATCTTGGATTTTCCCTTGTCCTACTTGAAGCCAAACTGAAGTAATTACAGTTTGAGTGAATCAATATATAAGAGAAATAAATGGTTTTGGATACTTCTATAAGATTAATGCTTACTAAAAAACAACTAAAATATCAATTAAAAATTATATGGAGATTAGTAATTTTTAGGAGATCATAAGGGGAAATCTAAGTAGAATGTACAATTATATCAATAGGTAATAAATTATTTATATGTACAGATATATCAGGAATTGTTTTCATTTAAAATATTCCTTTTGGATCTATTAACCTTATCCTTAAAAAATGTATTTTCCAAAAATGGTTTTCTATTTAATGAAAAAAGAATTATTATTATTTAATAATAATAGTATATATTTATTTCTATAATAAATATTTAATAGTAGACTGATTATTATCTTATTTGAATAAATAATAGTTGATATACCAATAGTGGTTTGAATATACTCTTTTTCCAAAATATTTCATATATTTAAGGAAAAAAATGTTTATAAATTTTATTATGTTAATTTCAACAAAATAACATAAATTTTCCAATTTATTATGGTAATATTATATTTAGATAATTTTTTTATATTATTCTAAAATAATCGATATTTCAGTGAATAGTGAAAAATAATTATTTTAATAACACTCACTTTTATGAAATTAGTATAAAATTAAACCTTAAAATTTTATTAATATTTTATAGAATATAAATTATTATTTTTAAATTTATATTATATATTTTAAAATACTATACTGATATATAAAATTCATGAATTACATTATAGAAATTGTTTGTATATTTTAAACGAAATTTGTTTTCCATATGTTTCCTTTAATAAAATTTTCACATTTTTAATTTACTTTTTCAACATATTTTAATGATATTTAAATATTAATTTAATAATAATATTTATATTAATTTAAATACAATAAATATCATTTATAATTTTATCCTAAACATAAATCATATTCTTAAAAATTATTATTTTTAAATAGATATTTATGCATTATATACCCAAGTAATGAAATTATTTTCCATAAATGATGGAAATATATTTTATAAAATTATTTAAATATTATAATTTATTATTTAAAAATTATTAAATAATTATAATTACTAATTATTTCCAAAAAAATTTGTTCAATGGGTGAAAGTGTAGTAATATTGGTATGGGTAAATTAGGATAAAAGTTGTTTAACATAGTGAAAATAATAACAAAATCTGAAATTTGTCTAATATTGGAAGGTGGAGAAAGGATCAACATTGTTTATTTATTCACACAATTAATTACCATTTTATTTATTCTTACCTTTAATAATGTTGTGATATTATTCATAAATAATGAGTTTTTAAAAAAGTTTCCCTTTCATAAAATAGAAACGTAGACCACATCCTCCTCATTTATAGACCCTTTCAAAATATTTGGATAAACCATTAAAATTACATATTCCATCCTAATAACAATATTCTTTACTTTTATTCATTGGTATCACTAAAATAAAATTCTAAGGAGGTTTATGTTGGTTCCCAAAGGAGAACCTCCATGGGAGAGTTAACACTCTCAAACCGACATCTCTAGCTATTTTGTTCTTAAAAACCCGCAAAATCAAGTACATACATGAATTTTTGACAATAGAAAAATATATTATATCGTGATATTTTTCTATAATAACTTAATATCCATTTTTTATTCCCTCCAAAATCATCAAGAAATAGAAAAATGTCTTCATGTGTGTGTGTGCGTTGTTTACCACATATGTCAATGATGTCTTAGATTTTCCCACACCAAAATAAATTACATGTTTAGATATATAAACTAATTTACTAATATGATATTTTTACACTCTAAATATTCTATAAGAATAATATTGGTCAATATTTATGTGTGATTAACAATAAATTATCATAGTAACTTTAACAACCTTAAATAGACATATCAAGAAAACTTTATTAATTTGGATCTACTTTGGTATTACCATTGAATATATATATATATATATTCATATATATATATCTTCCTAGTATTATGATAAATGAAACTAAACTCCCAAATTTGAGAGATCATGATGCCATTTTATAACAGATTTTTTCTTTTTTAAAACTATTGAAGAGTTATAAAAAAATTAACTGAAAAACCTTGAGTAACCGACATAATAAAAAATATATTAAAAAGTTGTACTAAAAAATATATGGAAATTATAAAATTAAATATATATTATTATGGTTCTTGGGTATATATCTAATGTACTTAATTTAATTATTCATGATGTTATGTGAAAGTGCGGATCGGTTTTGTACACAAGTTAAGGTTTCTTACTCAATCAACATTCAAAGAGGAATGATTAGATATTATAGACAAATATTCTTTTTTATAGTGGAATGAATACCCAGATTAATTATAACATCATAAATTTGGATTAAAATTTGATACTTCACTGATATCAATTCTTTTCCTTACAGTCAGATATGATTTATGTCTTCCCAAAAATATAATGGTACTTTATAACTCTATCTGATTAACGGAGTTATGATATTTCTCTTTAGAATTAATCATTTATTTCATATAGTATATGATATTTATATATTGTGAAGTCAACATTGATTCATTTATTCTTTACTGGTGAGTTGTAATCGTTTTTTATAATGAAACAACATTAAAAATAATTATCATCAATTAAAATGCTTTTCCCTCATAATCTATAATCTCCCATTCCACAAAATTTCTGATTTTTAATTTGAAACCTATTTAAGTGGTATCTCATGTGATAATTATATTTTCCTTAAATAAATTTATAATTAAATATTTACTATATTATTTTAGGATGTACTATTTAAATAATATTGTTTTGAGTAATAAAAATGGATTTTATATAATACCACCATTACATGTTCATTAAATGTTATTATTATTTTTATACATATTTAGGAAATATTAATCTGATGAAATTATTATATATATATATATATATGAATCATATATTTCAATATAAAGTCATATTTCCATTTCATTATTGGGGTTGTAAAACTTCTCAATACCCTTTGATGCTCCATCTTTTATGTAAACTCAATTTAAGGAAACAATCATATTTCGTTTACCACGTCATGAATGGCCCCATAATGTTTTAGAAAAATTATTATATTTGAATAAACATATTTATATTATATATAAAACATGAGGATAAATTATATATTTATCGAAAATTATATTAAATTTCTTTCTTTAAAATATCATTTAGTTATTCAATAAAACTCCACCCAGGTTGTTCTTTTTTATTATTTTTCCTCTTCAAACAATTCGTATGAATTTTCTTTATTGGATTTCCATTTTAATTAAATATTTTTCTTTCCAATTATAAAATTAAAAAATTATTTAATTCATTATTTTCTTCAGAATCCTTATTATGTATCCCTCACATATATCATAAATTAAAATTTTGAAATGCACTTATTTCTCAATGTATTGATCTTGCATTTGATTTATTTGTGGTTTATTTTCATCATGTGGATCACATTTGTGTGATTTTAATTATGTGATTGGTCATACAATAATTATATATCCCTCCAATTAATTGAGTAAATAATTATATATCATGATATGATACGTTTGTGATTAGGGACTGAACCTAATCCACTAGGGAACTTTGTTCACTATGTTTATGGGAATGTGGAGTCATCCCTTACATTTGTGGGAATTTCTTCTAATTATAATAATGGTAATCAGAGTGGAAATTGAATTATGTTTATGACTTCATTTATTATGTTGTTTCATTATATTATATGGTTTTATGATCTTATGATTTCATTTCCTTAGGATTTGTTTCCATCAACATAATCATTATCATTATAATATTATGTTATGAATCCTGAATCTCATGTTATGATTTATTTCTATTTTTATTCCCTTTCCTATCTTTTTACCTCACTATCTTCCTTACATATTTTCACTACGTTATACGATTCCGTTTTAGATGATCTATGGTAGTTAGGATAGCCATATGATTTTTTATAAAAATGTAGTTTTTTTATGTTTAAGATGATTTTTCTTTATGTCTGGTCATCCATAGATGCTAGTCCTTTAGATCCAATGATTTTATTATTGTTAAATTATGTGATAAATCAATGATTAAATTGTGTTTAAGGATTAGGTTTCTATATTTTGTATCATATAAATTCCTAGTTAATATAGGAGGGTAGGATTATAGATCATTTATTAGAACCCAATGGTTAATCCTATATATTGTATATAATCATGAAACCGTGTTAATGTTTTCGGTAGAAATTTTTACAAGAAATGAAATCCCTATATAGATATTGTAGATGAAATATGATGTTTTCATAGATTATATGGGTAATAACGATGTTATGTGAGGAATTTATCAGCATTGTCTAGACCACTAAAAATACTAAAACATACATGGTTAATGTATTTCTGGATGTAAAAATGTGGGGACGTATTTAATGAACACAAAAAAGGTGAACACTATGCATATACAAACACTTCTAACAAGTGGATAATTTTATATGATATATAGTGCTTCAAAAAATAATATATTGGGTTATCTGATCATATATAAAGAAAAATTGATTGTCTCTTCCTCATTACAGTTTATGTTCCATGTGAAAAACAATCTGAAAAATGATCTTCAGTTACTAGTCTTGATCATTACCTTGAAAATATAGTCAATCTACCTCTACCATGATAAATTATATATATATATATATATATTGATCATGAGAGTCTAAATTAAATATTCACATATAAGTATATAAGCACGCTTTGAAGAATATGGTTTGATCTGATCAAGGACTATGATTTTTCTATTCACTACTGATAGAGAAAATATATTCAATTAATTTATATTGAATATCATTGTTTTAAACCCACAAAATTTTTCCTCTAGGATGAATTGTTTCATTTTTATGATAATGGTGTTATTTTGAGCTGAATAGTAAAAATTGGCCATTTTGGATTTTTAACAGTTTTAAATTATTTCGGTAGTATGGCCATAACATTATCAAAACTGATCCAAATTTCACAATTCTTTATTTTCCAGATTCTAAACATCCAGGTATTCATTTAATATATTTGGACCAAAATTTGAATTGGCCATATTGAAGCTCAAAAGAAGCTCACAAGTTTGCTCAAGAAAATTGTTTTCCGTTCTACCTAGTTTTTATGTGGGATCCATAAATCATCCATTGTGGGCCCAAAGCTTGTAAACATCGGTGGGTGGATGCGCAAAGAGTTTTGGAACATCTTTAATGAAGGAATAACCGAGGAAATTGGCCGTTTATGGGGTCATTAACTCACCCTAATCCGGAAGATTTCGTTTTGGAGAGTCTGACTGGATAGAATAAACGCTCATAGTAAAACGGCCATAACTCTCGGAATACATGTCAAAATCCGCTGATATTTTGCGGAGACACGGCCAATGGAATTATGAACAACATTGAAGAAGGGCTCAACGCGTGAAGATTTCATTTAATGGGGATACAACTGGTCGACATTCGGGGGAAGCATTCTAGCTATAAAAGGAGGAGAGCTCCACCCTCTCAAGGCATCCATTCCCCACCCCATTCCTTCTGGGACACCAAGAAGGAGAACTTTTCAGCTTTCTATTTTATTTATTTTCTTTTTCATTTTTTTTAATGCCTTCTTCTTCCCTATTAAACTCGATTACCCTTACCATGGTGGGGTAAACCTTTGGAGTGATTGGGGAAGGGTTGGTTTTCTACATTGTAATGCTTGAGTTCTTGGACGCAATTGAATAAATTTCTTTCTTCTTCAAAGTTGTTTTCAATTTATTATAGCGGATTTTATTATCAAGTTCGATCGTTCTTGAATATTTATTCCGTTATTTATTTTTGCCTTGGTAAAATAATCAATATCTCCCTCCACTAATATCTGGTTTATATACGATGGAATTAACCAGGAATTAGTGGTGAAGTACTCGACGATCGTCAGTACGTGTAAAAGGTGTAGTGAATGTTTTTGATTGTTTGGTATAAACAAAACCCTATCGGGAATTGCCCATTTCAATTAAGAATATTCAATACAACTATTTTACACATGGAAGGAGAGTTGACCAAACCAAGATCTTGGTAAGGTTTTCTCTCACAATAATAATTTCACCAAGGAAGTGAGAGGAAACGATTGTGGAAACTCACTTTAATCAACTAAGAAGAAGAGTTTTGAATTAAATTTAACAAGGATAGAATTATAATTAGGAAACCGACCCCGACCTAATCACCCTTTTAAATTTCATTGTTTTTCAATCATTTCAATTTCAAATTTCTGTTCACTACATTTTTACCCCCGTTTTAATGTGACAACCCATTTTGTGTGCACTCCTCTTCGGGAGACATCCTAGGTTAACCACATTACTACATTTTAACTTAGGAAATAATTGTTTTTCCACGCCCTACGATAGGCGTGCGTCAAACATGGCACCGTTGCCGGGGAGGTAGTGCCACAAACTAATTGTAAATATTTGACTTTTTCAATTTAAAAAAAAATCGTATGCCATGTTGTTTTCAAATGATTATTTCTTTAATTCGTGGAACAATTACCCACCAGTGAGAGAACCAATTATTGAATCACCTTGGTCTATAGATTATAAAGTTTCTTTCTTGGCTAAACAAATTCGGGGAGCTCGAATCCAAATCATCAAAGAGGATGAATTCAAGGATCTCATTGAAAACCTTAAAGAGAACCCCGAATACCCAGTGTTGGAGGGATTGGCCAGAGAATTAATTGAACTCTAGGAGTATTTTATGGAATTTTATCAAGACATAATCAATGTACAACACCAAGAAGAAGAAGTTCACAAGGATATTGAATCCCAATTTGAAAGAATTAGTCAAATAGTTCAAAACCTAGAGTCCTCAATATAGTGGATTGCGGAACAAGTACATGCATCCCAGGATCAACAACAAATGGAGCCCAAACAAGAACCAAAACCAGAAAAATTAATGGAAGAAGTATCCCCACAAATCCTTCAAGTTGAATAACCCATGGAGGCACTGATGAAATTAAAAGAAGATACATTGAACCCATCTCAATCAATGTTGGATGAGATTGATGAAGAAGATTTAGCAATTGAAATACATATGGGAGATCAAAAAGATCTGGATAACATCTGGAATGAGTGTGAGGAACTTCTTGAGCCAACTATTCCTCATAATGTAGATGAGTCAACAACATTTAAGGAAGAAACCAAAAAATCAGTGAAATTTGAAGAGAAGATAGAGGATTCTGACTGCCTACCTCTATCTAGGGAAATTAAACTCCAAGAATCACCTCCCATTGAAGAAGAAATTGAAGCCAAACAAGATCAGGGAATCAATCATTTCATAAACTCGTTATCTTTTGATTTTTTTGAAACTAAATTGAGTATTAAATCCTCTTCTTTTAATTTTTCAGATTCAGACAACACATGTATTTCCTTGGAGGAAGATGATGAAAAAGAAAAGTCATCCATGGAGGAACATCTAGAGCTCCCCAAACCTGTTGAACAAATAATGGAGGGAGAACATGAGAAGATCAAAGTGGATTTTCTGGAGGAAAATGAGACACAACCTACTTACTTTGAAAGGGAAGAATTTGATATTGATTCTTCATGCTTTAATTTTTTTCAAATAGAATTAAACTCTGACATTGCCTTTGAATTTTCCACAGATGTATCATACCTTCAACAACCACTGGAGAATAAAGAAGATGTTGTTCATGCGGAACCCAAGAAAGATGTGGACTCATTAATTGTCCTACCCCCACCATGTATGTTGTATCTCATTACAATTGTGGTGTACTTGGTGCATTTTATCGATGGAACCCTAAAGAAAAAGGAAGAAGTTCATCCTGGAAAGAAAAGTTTTTTTTGGTTCATGAGCAAGAAACTTCACCCACCATCAGATTGGGGATAACCAATTACAACTGCCCCTCTAGAGGCAGTCAAAACCCAGGGCCCTCTTGGGGGATTAAACCAAGTTTTATCCTTCTATTCTCATACTATTTCTATTTTCATTTCTTTCAATAAATATCTTATATTTACTATTGTTATTTTATTTGTAGGTTTTTAGAGTGAAACACATAGGAGGTTAACTCAATGTTGCATTGCAAATAAATCAGGTTGTACCTATCCTTCACACATTCTTGCTGTTGTGATTCAATCAGAAATCTTCTTACATGTTAAATCCATATAAATGCATTGAGGACACTGCATCATTTAAGTGTGGGGTAGGGAACCTTTGTAGTATAGGATTTTTATTTGATGTTTGTTTTCAAAAATAAAAAATAAAAAAAATGCGTGTTTTCAAATTTTTGTGTGTTTATTTTTCAGTTTTTGGTGTTTTTCTGATACTTTTGAGATGAAATGATTATAAATACCATTTTTGAAACCCATGTCAATGAGTGAACCAGTCTATTTCATGAAACTGATCTTAAATGAATACTGAAATAACTTTGTTTCAAGTTCAAATCTTTTGGAAATTTATGAAAAGTACACTGATTTTTAAATCTCATGCCATATTTCACAGTCTATATCATTGAAATAACATTCCTGTGAGGCTTCTGAACCATTTTTGTCATATTCTTTTCGTTCACCTCATTTCTTGAGAGAACCAGACCATGCTTGCTTTAACCAGAATTTGATTTATTCCTTTCAAAACATGAAGGTTGGGGTACGTGTGTTTTAAATGATTGAGGCATTTATTTTGTTTGAAGCCCCCTTTTCAAAATAATACTTTTCATTATGGCCAACATTTACATTTATCCTTCATTGTAGCCCCTAGTATCTCTGAATTGCCTGTTAGGTTAGCCACATTACAAGCCAATTTTCCCTATCATACCTGCTATTGAAGTAAAATTGCATGATCTAGTTGAACTTATGTGTGGGGGAAGATGTCTTGTGGTGTACTAACACATTTGGTTATACTTTTGGTGGAAAATAAATTTTGGAAGAGATGTGTGTGATGTTAAAAAAATTATTCTGTTGAAAGCTGTGCCTTTTCTGGAGCTTTTATGACAAGAGAAGTTGTGCCTTTCTGGAGCTACATAAAGAAAGTTGTGTCTATCTGGAGATTTAAAAAAAATTATGTTTGAAAAGATTGAAATGTTTTCTTCTGAGCTGATTGAATGATGATGGAGCCTATTTTCAACGAAGTGGAAGTGAAGGAGACCATATCTGAGTGAAAACTAGAATCTTGCAATTCTGCTTCAATAAGAGCCAAGCCTTCCTTTTTCGGCCTCAGAAATTTTAACATCTAAATCCTACCAATCTGAAGCCATAGAACAACCCTGAAAAGTTCTCATGAGAAACACATGTCCTTGACTCACATCGGGTGGAGAAGTAGGAATTTATCAAACCTATGGTGACTCTTGTGTGAGTTTGGATGAGAAAAGCCTTCTTCAGCCTTTACATTTGTGAGATGAGAGAAAATTCATGTGAGGTAGGTGTTTTGTGTGCATTGGATAAGAAATGAAGTGGAAATAAATTAAAATCTTAAATAGAGAATTTGAAATAACAGTTTTTTATGGGGCACGATATCTTTTTGTTTCTTGAAATTGATTTGATTGATCTCATTGATATGTGTTTTGGATTTGATTTGATTTGATTTTTTACTTGTCCCGGAGTCCAAGTGCTAAGTGTGGGGGAATTGATAGAGAAAATTATTTCAATTAATTTATATTGAAAATCATTGTTTTAAACCCACAAAATTGTTCCTCTAAGATTAATTGTTTCATTTTTATGATAATGGTGTTATTTTGAGCTGAATAGTAAAAATTGGCCATTTTGGATTTTTAACAGTTTTAAATTATTTCGGTAGTTTGGCCATAACATTATCTACACTGATCCAAATTGCACAGTTATTTCTTTTCCAGATTCTAAACATCCAGGTCTTCATTTAATATATTTGGACAAAAATCTGAATCGGCCATATTGAAGCTCAAAAGAAGCTCACAATTTTGCTCAAGAAAACTGTTTTCAGTTCTGCCTAGTTTTGATGTGGGATCCATAAATCATCCACTGTGGGCCCACATCTTGTAAAATTCGGTGGGTGGATGCGCAAGGAGTTTTGGATCATCTTTAATGAAGGAAGAACCTAGGGAATTGGCCGTTTATGGGGACATTAACTCACCCTAATCCGGAGGATTTCGTTTTGGAAAGTCTGACTGGACAGAATAAATGCTCATAGTAAAACGGCCATAACTCTCGGAATACATTTCCAAATCCCCTGAGATTTTGAGGAGACACGGCCAAGGGTATTATGAACAACATTTAAGAAGGGCTCAACGCGTGAAGATGTTATTTAATGGGTCTACAACGCGTCGACATTCGGGGGAAGCATTCTGGCTATAAAAGGAGAAGAGCTCCACCCTCTCAAGGCATCCATTCTCCACCCCATTCCTTCTGGGACACCAAGAAGGATAACATTTCAGCTTTCTATTTTATTTATTTTCTTTTTCATTTTTTTGTAATGCCTTCTTCTTCCTCATTCAACTAGATTACCCTTACCATGGTGGGGTAAACCTTTGGAGTGATTGGGGAAGGGTTGGTTTTCTACATTGTAATGCTTGAGTTCTTGGACGCAATTGAATAAATTTCTTTCTTCTTAAAAGTTGTTTTCAATTTATTATAGAGGATTTTATTATCAAGTTCAATCGTTCTTGAATACTAATTCTGTTATTTATTTTTGCCTTGGGAAAGTAATCAATATCTCCCTCCACTAATTTCTGGTTTATATACGATGGAATTAACCAGGAATTAGTGGTGAAGTACTCGACGATCGTCAGTACGTGTAAAAGGTGTAGTGAATGTTCTTGATTGTTTGGTATAAACAAAACCGGATCGGGAATTGCCCATTTCAATTAAGGATATTCAATACAACTATTTTACACATGGAAGGAGAGTTGACCAAACCATGATCTTGGTAAGGTTTTCTCTCACAATAATAATTTCACCAAGGAAGTGAGAGGAAATGATTGTGGAAACTCACTTTAATCAACTAAGAAGAAGAGGTTTGAATTAAATTGAACAAGGATAGCATTAAATTTAGGAAACCGACCCCGACCTAATCACCCTTTTAAATTTCATTGTTTTTCAATCATTTGAATTTCAGATTTCCGTTCACAACATTTTTACCCCCGTTTTAAAGTGACAACCCATTTTGTGTGCACTCCTCTTCGAGAGACATCCTAGTTCAACCACATTACTACATTTTAACTTAGGAAATAATTGTTTTTCCACGCCCTACGACAGGCGTGCGTCAAACTACCTTCCAAGAAAGATAAAAAATGTAGCTGATTACTAAAGAATATAAGAACATGATACTCTATCCATGAAGAAGAATGATAAATAACCTATATTCATAGATATAAAAATGGTGGATTGTAAAATAATAACAATAGGTGTAAATCATACTTATCCAAAATTATCACACAATTATATATCCAAGAGATGATTTTGGTGGCACAAATTGATGATTTGGACCGTCGATAAAAGGTGAAAGCAGTAATGTAATACAAATATAAGACTTACACATTGATGAGGATGGTTCTATTCAATTTTAACTAGTATTTTTTTGTATAAATCACTCAAAATAATGAATGAGGTATTGAAAAATGTACATAGCTCAAAATTATCCATCAGCCATTGATGCAACAACATGTACCATGATATTTGGGAGAACAGTTGGTGGGAAAAAATAATGAATTAGATCAGTGTGTATACTTTAATATTTTTGTGTGTCAGAAAGTAAATACAGAATTATGGAAATATAATGGGATGATGCAACAATATCTCATACCGACGTGGAAATGGGATAAAATCACCATGACTATAGAATTGGACTCCCAAATAAATCCAATGGAAATAATGAGATATGGGTTTTGGTGGATAAAATCACCATGAAATCCAAATTTATCACTGTATTGGAAGATTTAACTATTGTAAAACGTTCCTAGATATTTTTAAAGGAAATGACAGGATGTATGGGGTTCTACATTTGAAATATTTTTATCATGATCCAAGGATTAAATCTACATTCTGTAAAAGTATTCGATGTTATTTGAATAGGGAATTGAATTTTAGTTTGGCCTATCACCCCAAAATGGTTTCCAATCTAAAGGGACTATTAAAATGATCAAGGATATGATTAGAACCTTCTCATTGTAATTTAAATGAGGAATGGGTCAACAGCTACAATTATTTGTGTTTTCAGACAATAATATCTTCCACCCAATTATTCATGTGAATCATTGGGAAGATCTATATGGGAAGAGATGTAGAACATGTAATTGGTACAACTGGATATTGACATATCTTATGAGGAGTATCTGATGAAGATATTCCCCTATAGAGACAATTTTTTATGCAACAAGAAACATATTTTAGTTAATTTTTTGTGGTAGAAACAATGTATGATGAAGAGACATGTGAAACAGATGAAATAATTAAATTGAAGCAACCTCAACTATTCTCAACCAAGAATATGTATTGAAATTTTGGTAGTATAATTTTAAAATGGGGGAAAATGTAATGACCCAATTGTTATTAATAATATTTTTCCCCGAATAAATGTGTAGTATATTGTATTATATAATATTAAATTCATAAAAAATATTGATATTCCAATTAAAACATTATCTCATTAATAAGGATCATTATATTTGTTATCTAAAAACTAAATAAAATGATAAAAATTATAATTGAACCAAAAATAAGATACAAATAATCTATAATAGGAAAATATGGATTGAACCAATTATCTATGATCATTGTCCACACAACCAACACTATAGAAATGAAGAAAAATATTATTATATAATTCCAAAAAATAGAACATAAAAATATATAACGTTTGGAAGAATTATAGTAAATATTGAGTTAAATAATGTTGTGCAATATATTTCTCGTTATATGACAGTTTGAATAGTAATGTGACTTTTTGAATTGTAACACAAAATATAAGAATATTAACCTTACTAATGGAAGAGTAATTTTACCCCAAAATATTTTCTTTTGATATAAGTAATATTAATCATGATTAAAATTTTAAAATATAAATATGATAATACAAAAAAATAAATATTAGGGCTAAAAACTCAAACAAAACATACATATATTTATATTATACATTATTTAAACGTATTTCATAAATATAAAAAGAATTATATTAAAATTTGAAATTACATATGTTAGATATATATTTATATATATATATATATTGATAATATATATATTTTTAAAATCATTATGATGAAATTTTCCTAGAGTTAATTTTTTGTAATTTTATGAAATAATCCCATTTTCTTATGAATAGTAAAAATAATCTTTCTCAAAGAACCTATGTATCTAATATTACATCAATCATGATATTATAATGACCTAATAATTTCTATAAAAATTTATTTTCCATGATATATGTAATTTGGTAAATGATGTATTAGAATAATATAAACATAAATTCCAGACCTAAAAATCATTTTCCAAAACATAAATTGAAAAGTAATCCCTTTAAATAATAATATTCTTTCTTTCCAGTTTCCTTATTAATAAAATAATGAATTATAATTATGTTTTATTAATTTATTAAAATCTATTATATTATATTTATATAATATTTATATTTTAAAAAATCATTATTTCATTGTTTACTTTTTATATATTTTTTAATATAATATTTTATTCTAAAAATACCCCTCTCCTCATGTATAAATAACCCCACACCTTCCTATTTGAAAACCACTAATCCCCTCTTTTCAAATCCTAACCTCAAAAAACATACTTTCTCTTAATACAGTTATAATCATGTTATATGTTTTGGAGTAATACCAACTCCATAAAACATGGCCCTTTTAGTGTTGTACTAGAGAAAATACACTGAGGATTAAGTATGATTCGATAAAATACTCTCTTTTTTATTATGATTAATTTTTTTATCACCGAACCAATGAAAAAAATATCATATCAGATTAATTAGGTAGTATTTTAACATTATATTTGTCACGACCCGCCTTCACCAAAAGGAGGGAATGGTCAGCAAGTTTCAAGGCCCTTCCTTCTTTAAGTTGAAGGAGAGATAATGACCCCTGAAACCCACCTTCAATAGGTCCTGGAGTGGTGACTAGAACCGAGGGTATAGAATCACACACTAAATGGAAGGAATTACCCTTTTTCTTTTAATAGGATCGGGAGATAAGATAGTGAATCCCATAACAACACCAAAATTGAAAGAAAAGTAAAGCCAAAAGTAAACCATTCCCACATGCATGTTCAAAAGTAAATGATACATGTTACAAGAACTCCATAGATAAAGTACCAAAAGAGAGAAAAATGACAACAGCAACTGCCCCAAAGGTCTGTGCTAGTATGGTCCCACACGATCCCCGAAGTCATCCTGGAAACCTGAAAGTAGTTTTATATACGTAGGGTGAGCATACAAGTATACTCAGTAGGGAAAAACCAAAGACTCTCGTGCACAAGTGAGGGAACGTACTAAAGACCCGTGAGAAAAAGAGTAAACCAAACACCTAACAAGGTAAACTATCCACCCAATCCTCACCAAGGCACACTCACCAAATAATTCAAGCAAGGTAATATATAGTAAAAGCACATAGATGTTTGGGTACCCCACGCCACTTTCCCACTGGTTATTGAAGACGTTCTACGCATCGGACCAATCCTGCCATTCTCACCGCAGTCCCACAGCCACACCCCGCCCGCACACACCTAGGCCACAACCTCACGCAGTCCCACTACCAAACCCCGCCCACACACACCTGGGCCACAACTGCCACACATGACCACGCCTGCAAACACCTAGGCCAGAACAACCACTGCCATGCCCGAAGACACCTGAGCTTGAAGATCCACTACCACGCCCGAAGTCACCTCGACCTCATCCCAAAGACACTTGGGAATCTACCTACCCACACACACCTGGACCATAACCACCACACTTCCCCACCCAAAGGTTCTTGGGCTAATAATGGACCTCAGGCCATCACAACCTTCCTGAATATACTTGGGCTATCCGGGAAAGGGATCAGAAAAGGAGCTAATAACCAACTACTAATAACCATGTTGGAAAAAACACCCTCCCCCATGAAATAGGGGTGTTCTTCACTAAGTGCTCAACTTGGGTGGGGTGTGAATAAGAAACACAAAACTACAATATATATATAGGTAACAAGAACTCTCCCATGTTTAGGATTTTCTTCAGCCAAACTAATGAACACAAACAACACTCAGTCCAAGTCAAAACTCTCGCCAACAAAACCCATTTGTCCCATTTGTCTTCATGTTCAGTAATGATGTTTAATTAAGTTCTGCACCTACTTGGGCAACTAGTAAGCATAAGCACAAGTCCAGGGAAGAAAACAGTCAAGAATTAAATACAACATCCACACCTGGTTCTCTCGTAAGCCCACAGCAACCAAAGAAAACCCCAAGACACAGCCCCGTGTCCAATATCGAGGAACCAAAAGGGTCTCTCAACAATAGAGGATCCCTCCCCAATTCGTGATATAAACAAGTAACCACCTGGTCTTAAAATTCAAAACCACTGAATCCTTATCAACAGGGGATCCCATCCCCAATTTCACAACCACCGAGAGTATAAAAAATAGGGGATCCCATCACCTCCCACATCTCCAGTAGTCGGCCCTAAAAGAAAACAACCAAACCACTACCACCAAAACAAAGCAGGTCCATGCCTGTATTTTCATATTTATAAGATTTAACACACTCCATAATTTCAATTTCCGTGTTCTTAAACCAGGGGTTATCAAAGAAGGGTTGATCCTGGTGCTTTCAATTTATTTAGCCGAGTGTACGTGATTAACCCATTTCCTTTTTACAGTTGGAGTTCACAACCACAAACAAACCATTTAAAACATCACCAGGGGTTCATTAGTGCATAGAGAAAGACCACCAACGACCATGATTTTCTGTAGGCGTAAGCCCACACAATTTAGAAAGATGATCATAACATAAAACAGCATCAACGATCATAGCCCCCCTTCTTTCTTTATAGAATCCGTTCATTATCTTTATTTAGTTCTGGTTTATCCAATTCTACAGAATCAAAAGCACACCCACCCTACATGATACACAAAAGAAGAGGCGATAGAGAAATTCCCTACGTGTTGATCAACGATCGATGATAAGGCCGGGCGCAGAACTTCACGGATAGTGATACGGCTCGTCCGAACGAAAAGCGTCTCGTCGAAGGGTTTCTAGCACAGGGTGATCGAGAAAATAACCTAGGAGTACCCTCTTTCATTTTTAAAGGCGGGGACAGTTGAGATAAGAACGCAAAACTGCATAAGGAGCAGGGGTCGTGGGTTGACCACGCGGTTGAGACACCCCACACGTCATTAGTGGGTCCCTACGGTTTAAACCGAAGCACTCCTGGTTAATTCCTTAAATATTTAATTAAAACATTTTTGGGAATTACCTAGAATTAAAACAATCTTAAAGTGGTCAAAATAGGGTTTTTAAACCCTAATTCACGCAAAGAGAGCAATACTGGGAAAACCCTATGGGGGTAGGCGAGAGCCACCGGTAGTTGAGAGCTATAGGTAGGTTGCAGGTAGTGGTAGATAGAGCTACCGGTACGCTGCATCTACTGGTAGACTAAGCTACTGGTAGGCTGTAGCCACCTATAGACCGAGCTACCGGTAAGCTGCAACTACCGGTAGACAGAGATACCATTAGACAGAGCTACCAGTACCTGCAGCTACCGATAGACCAAGCTACCGGTAGACAGAGCTACCGCTAGGATGCAGCTACCGGTTGACTTAGCTACCGGTAGGCCTGATACCGGTAGGCTAAGGCTACCGGTAGGCCTACCGTTAGGCCAAACTTCACCGAGATTCCCAGACCAGAAAACCCAACACGAGATTTTCACAAAGTAATGGACCCCAAAAACTCGGGCCATTACAATATTAATGATTTTAACTACTATAAGTATCTTATTTTCCATATATATAAATCTAAAAATTCTATTTCCCTCTCTTTCGACATCATCTTGTTAAATGTATGTTAACCACCTAATAAGTAATTTCCATGTCAATTATTATAATAAATTTCATGTTTGGATAGTATGAATTATATATAATATTTTATTAGTTAATCAAATGTATTATGTTATTTTGGGTATAATTATACCTATGTCTAAACTAATTTGAATGAAAATAGGAAAATAAAAACAATACAGATAATTTAATGAAAACTTGATAAGAAAACAATTCACATTTAACAAAGAGTTTTATAAAATATTATAAAATAATTATAATGGATAAGTTGTTGAACCAATGAACAAAATTAACTTATGTATCTATGTTATAGTAATCTTATGTTTTTATTAAGTATGTGGAAAACATGAGTAATAAAAAGGGATTCAATTTAAGGTGACTCTCGAACACAATAGTTTTTAGGTTATCACATCTTCCATAGTATAAATGTTCATATAATTTCATTCATATGTCCCATCAATTTTATTTGTAGAATATTAATGTTCCTCCCATGTCAAAATGTTTTATTTTAAAATCATAATCATTCCATGTGACATAAATTGATAGAACATCATTGTTCACTCCTCTAATACTTTTTCTCCAATAAAAAATAATGACATATTATATCCACATATTATTTTACATATTCAACTGGGAACCAAATCGGATTTCAATGAATGCATAATTTACTAAAACCCTATGAAACCCATTACCTTCTTTGTCTTTATGTCATAACTATGATGGTTATATGTTATATGTGGAATGAAAAAATAAATGAATTTATAACATGAAAGGTAGGGCTGGAATTATTTATCCTTCCAAAGAAGTGGGTAAAGATATTAATGTGAAGATATTATGTGCAATAGGAATTAACATTATACTATGTTTTTCAACAGTAAAGATGTTATGATTTGTTAACATATCTTATGACTAACATTATGCTATATTTTTTCATAACTATATATTGTATTAAACAATGAAGGCATGGTTTTTTATTTATATAAATAATTCCAAGCCCTAGTCAAATGATTCTATAATTAATTGATTATGATATTTTTCTTATGGTGTGATTATGTGCACCCATGTACCATTGATCCATGTCCATCATTGACACCATGTTACAGCTCCCCATATTGGGATTTTAAACACCAATTTAATTGATGTATATGCTCTAGTCATAACATTTATTAAAAAGATCATAAAGGGAAATTATATTAGAGATAATAAGGAATTTACACATGAGTCATATTTATTATGTAAAAGTGATTTCTCAACCTAATTTTAGAAGATAATAATCCTTTGGATCATTGATTTTAATTTTATTATTTAGGTTTTCTTAGAAATTATGTAATTGTTATGTAATGAAAAAATGATGTTACAATATATACACCAAAGAATCGAAGGATTAAGTATCCGGAAAAATTAGGCAATTTTGATGTTGAATAAAAGTCATTAATACACGTAAATGAAAAAAATGTGTGGAGAAAGAAAAAGTAAACTACCTATTTGGACTGTAAAATTGATTAATTATCAGATAAGTTTTATAATGAATCTCTAACGCCCCGACCCCAGTTACCCAGAGTCGGTGCATTATTACATAAAAATTTCATGATCATAATAGATAAAGTCTTGAATGACCGATTAGTTTGGTAGCCTTGGAAATACTAGATACATTCATAAGGTTTACATTACATCATAAAATGAAAAAATAAAACAACATTGTTTCCATAGAAAACACTGTTATCCCATAGAATATCCCTGCAGGTTATTCATAATATACTTCTTCACATCCTGGTAAAAATAAAACTTAGAAAGGGGTGAGCTTAGATGCTCAGTAGGGATAACAATATAGCAGAAACTTTCATAAATAAGCATAAAAATTTAAGGCAATGTATAAAACTAAAAAAAAATTCAACATAAAATTCATCATAATATGGAAAATATAAATCAAAATAATGTCATTTACTTACTCATATGGATATTCTACTAGTCAAATAGTCACATGCAATATCAATAGCCACTTTTATAATATTGGAATGCATAATGCCAGACTTTCATAACAACATAGTTAAGGCCTTTTGCCAAGACTAAAAATAATATTTTGTCAAGACCTTGTGCCAAGACAGTAGCTTGTCTCATGAGACCTACCAATGCATCGAGGAGCTATAGCGGGCTCCACCCGTCACTTACAAAGTCCAATGAATTCCTCATATGAAAAGGTTTAAACATAACATAAAATTTTTTATTAAAACTGGCATAAAAACGAAAATAATATATCCATAAACTGTGAATGGTATGAAATAACACATCCACATTCAAAAATTTCACAAAAACTTCAATAAAATATGGAAGTTTTGTATCATAATAAATCAACTTCAAACAAACATAAAATCCATCAAAGGTTGTTGACATAGATGAAATCAAAAACTGTTTAGAGAAATATCACTTTCTATTTTGAAATCATTTAAAAGTAACCTAATTATAAAAGAAAACATTTATATTTAAAAATAATTTTATAATCTTGTATGGTAAACTTCAACGATGTTATAACGGTGGAAAATAGCCGCACCTGCAGTTTGTGTTTTAAAAAAGGCATTCTTACCTTAACTTTGTTGAAAAAGTCAAAAAGTACCTTGTTTGAAAAAAGAAGGCAAGAATAATTTAAAACCATTTTATAAAAAGTCAAACAAGGGTATAAAGTAAATTAACCTATAATATAGTAAATAGTAAAAATGTTTGGAAATACATTTTTAAGAAGCAAGGATGTTGATGATAATGAGGTCCCAATAGATAATTACGTATAAACAGCCTCAGATAATGAAGAGATTGTAGAATTAACCCTTACCTTTTAATTTTCCTTGGTCGAGGGTAGGTTAACCTCCTGTATAATGGTGAAATAATTTTTATGAAATTATATATGAATCATATAAATTAATATGATATCATATATGATCTTTTAACATTGCTTTGTTAATAATATCTTAGTATTATCGTCGTTTCGGGTGTTAACTGATTCGTTTTCCTTTATATGAATTATTTCATAAGTAATGTTTGTTATGTATAGGATTTATATTATTCATATTCATAATTATATTATATATTTAAACATTATATTTAATCATATAATTAAAATTATTCTTGAATGGATACGATGGGGAATGAATCTCATCGCGTTCGTGGAGACGGTAATTCGTACGTACGCTTGAGCGAAAATATTATTCTATGGGTACTAAAATAATATATAATTGATTTTATATCATATATTCAGAATCATAATCATTTTATATTTATTATATATATCACTTAAATATCATTATTATACCCATCCAAATAATAATGTTTTGAATAACAACTACACCACGACGTGGAGACGATAAGCTGTACGTACGCACGTATGATGACATGTCATTCAAAGGATGGATAGAATAATGAATTTGGTTGTAACGTATTTATAATAACATCACATTATAAAGAATATATTGGAGTTATTATTTTATAATGGATACAACAAATAAAAAGGAAGTGGATAAAGAAAGTAACTTGGAAGAGGTAGTGAGATATTTATCTATTCTTCGGGTTCTTCCTTTTGATTTGATCAAAAGGGAACCGTATGTTGGATTTATTACTGAATGAAATCCCCTAGGATGAATTTAGGATAGTTGATATGGTATTTGGGAGGGTTTTTTCTAAGCGAAATGGATTTTATGGTTTGAATTACAGAGAAGGGGAGTACCATTTTATAAGAGGGGTGAGGGGCATCTTAGGAAAAGTTAGAAATATTAGTTTATAATAAAATAATTTTCGTTTTATAATGGCTCCAAAATGTATTATTTAAAGTATAAGGTGGGTATTGGTCGAAAACCACACACCCAATAGGTTTGAGACATGTTTGTGTTTCTTTATTAGCTTTGTCTTATAGATTTATATCTTAGTGAAATAGTTCAACATTAACCATGTCTCTTTGTATTTTTATATTATATTGTAAATAAACATACTATATATTTATAAGAGAACCCCAAGTGGCTAATTAATGATACACTTATCATTATATAAGTCTTTTGTCCAAAAATTATATTTTTAGGAATAGAATATTAATTAATAATATATTTTTTTTAAAAACTCTTTTATGTCAATTTTCATACTATTTGGTATTTTGTTTTTTCTAAATTCATAACAGAATTATTACTTTGAAAACATTAATCTAACCAACCCCAATACATCATATTAACCTATTAAATTAGTGGAATTCATAAAAAGTCTCAAATTTCATTTATTTGGAAATTTATAATATCAATTGTTTTAATATTTCATTAATTAGGTAATTACAACATCATCATTGTGTCATAAATAAATTAAATTATTTAATGTATAAAAAATATAAATAAAATATCATTATATATGTAATATTTTTATCTTTCTAATGAATATTTATAGTCAAATTTATATTATGTTTAACACTATATTAAAAAAAATTAGTTATTAAAAATTGATTTTAACACTTTTAACTCTCCTTTGAATTAAATAATAATAAATGTCCTAATCAAATCAATGTGGACCAAAGAGGTTCATATTTTATTCCTAAGGTTGTTTTTGGTCAAATTACACATATCCAATAGAATTAGGACATGTGTTAGGGTAATAATAATTTCATTTTTACCCTTAATTACCCTATTTTCTTTTAACCGTGGTAAATACAAGTAAAAAGTTACTTTTCACAAAATATTATTTTCATCTTATTGAAAAAAATTATTCTTACTGATATCAACCATGTCTCTCGTATTTTTTAAATTCCACTCACAGAAGTGGTAAAATTAACTTTTATGTGAATTTGCAAATTCTCCTAGGAGGTGGGTAAAAGACTGTGAAAAGTTAAATAAAATTTTATATATCTAATATTGTTACAAAATGACTCCAATGAATTACATTGAAAATATATAGAAATTATATATCTATTTTTACCTAAAATAAATTTAAATAAAATAAAAAATTATTTAAATGAAAAGTCAGTTTTATCCAATAACGTAGTGTTTTTCACTATTCATAAAAAATTGACAGTTTTCAGAAACATACCAACAATTCACCCTAAGATAATTTTGATATTCTGAATTCAAAAATGATTCTTCGTCCCTGATGAATCTGATGCTGATAGCTCGCTTCAAGCAACGACGTCCGCCTGTGGATTTCTTTGATCACTTTATCTTCGGTTCGTGGAATCTTCAGAAGCACGCCACTATCAGTCTTCTTGATTCGAAACACATAATGGTTCGCATTGAGTTGGAGGAAGATTTGATCCTAGCCTGGTCCTCTACCCTGCGTACCTGTGATGATTGTCGCTTCCTGCTCTTCCTATGTTATTATGATCATTATATGAAGCGTGACTCCTCGACGACTGCAATTTGGGTATGATTTCCAGAACTACCGATTCCATTTAAAAATCGTTCCATCATTCGCATGTTGGGAAAGCTTGTTGGTCGCTATTTATGCCCGAACAGTAGAAATAGGGCTGTTTGTCATCCGATTTCTCCGAGAATTTGTGTTGATGTGGAACTGTTGAAACTGCCGATTGGGTCGATATTCATTACTGTGAGTGGGGAATTTAGATGTAAGCATTCTGTTGTTTTTGAGTCCTAGTTTGACTACTACTCTCATTGTCTAAAAGTCAGGAATTTGAGGGAGAATTGCAGAGGTAGGAGGGTGGTTCTGTGGGAGGTTTTGGCTCCAAAGGCTGCAGAAGTGGTGTTCTTAAAATCTTGGCAAGGGAAGCAAGACCTGGGTAAGGGAGATCAGACTAAACCTTGTTCATTGGTAGGAAGTAGAATGGGAGGAGTGAATGAGTCTCTGAACCCGAGGGTTGATGAGGTATTTGGAAGAATTTGGAATGATCGTGGGGTGTCTCATGCAGGAGGTTTGAAGAATGTTGTGAAGTAGGATGTCCATTCTGTTGGAGTGATCAGTGGCCTGAATTTGTACCAGTGGGGGGGACAGAGGCTGTGGAAGGATCTGCTATGGCCATTCAGGCAGGGGATTCATTCGTAGGAAGCTAGTGGTTGGGTGAGGGCATCTCCTGGGATAAAGATGCATCATGTGCAGCAGGTGGAGTGTATTGAAGTCAGTAATTGTTTCTCTGGTATGATGAATGAAAAACTGGAAGTGGTTCAGGGCCAGATTGCTTCTGATTTGTCTCCTGGCCGGATGACTGTCACACCTGTTGTGCAGGACCATGGGGTGATTGGTCTGGGATTGGTTTGTGTTTAGAATGGCAGCAAGAATGAATAGGTGCAGGGGCAAGAATCTTACCATTGCGCTAAGGTATTAGATCATGGGGGAATCTTTGCTGAGGATTCTCCAAGGATTGAAGGAGGAAATTTTTAGGTTGGGTTGCATTCCGAAGATGCTATTTCTAGAGAAGGTCTTTTGCAGAATGGGGTGATTGAAGATCATGATCCTGGGATTAAACCACAGTGTTTGATGATGATTGACATTAACAGTCATGTTGGACAGGAGATGGGTGGGAATGGCAGCTACCAGAATTTGGTTATCCCTGGGAAATGGGGTGACATATCTGACAGTGAGAAGGATAATGATTGTCAAGGCCGAACCTCATTTAGTGATGTTGTGCAGTATAGAAAGAAGGTTGTT
Organism: Viscum album; assembly: GCA_963277665.1. NCBI lineage: Eukaryota > Viridiplantae > Streptophyta > Magnoliopsida > Santalales > Viscaceae > Viscum > Viscum album. Next base: position 529,244,742 of record OY728120.1, on the reverse strand, counting down.
GCAGGGAATGAGGGTGTTGTGACCGACCCACCAAGAATAAGGTAGAGGAAGGATTATTCTTCTATGCCAAAGCCGATGTCTATCAGATATTCTATTAGTAAAGGCAAATGGTTGAATTCTTCTAAGGAGTTTTTGTATTTGGAGAAATTAAATCAAGAAGAAAGTATGCGATGATCCTGAAGCAGTATGGAAGTTTGGAATGAGAATCGGCTACCGTAGATGAGGAAATTTATCATGGAGATGGTGACAGATATGCTGATGGGTATGGTTTCTAACATTTAACTGTGTTCTCTTCTTTGTTATTCCTGCCTACTGTACTTTTTAGTTATTTTAATAAATGGTCAGAGACTTTGTCTCTGGCTGAGATTTTATCGTAGTAATTTTCACTATTCACCCAAATATGAAAGTTATCAGAAAAACACTAAAAATTTATTGAAACTAAATTCTTATATCTTGATCCTAAACAATAAGTTTATTTTGTCAAATTGAATATATAAAAGTTTCAAATATTTGATTTAAAAAGGGTTCTCCATTAAAATGCGGTAAAATTGCATTTTTTTAAAAATAATTCTTTTATCAGAAAAAAAAAATTTCTTATATTATGTCTAAGAAACTCATTATATGGATTCTAAAATTATAAGTATTATATAAAGTTATAGATTCAGTTAATAATATTCATAACTACTTTTGAACGACTAGTTTGGTAAGTCATGGTGCGCTTGAACTCGGTGATGCGTGTAGTGCAAGTTATTGAATTACTTTGAAGAAATAACATACTATGAAATCTTGGGGTGTTGCATTCTTCCCTCCTTCAATAAATTGAATCCTCACAATTGAAATTGATCTATGAAAATAGAATGTTGAAAATAGAAAATACATTTGTGGAAAAACCCACATCGGAAATTGGTTTAAAAAAATTTAGTCCTAATTATAGGAAAACTGGAATGAAAAAGTCACCAACAAATAATGATCTTGATTAGGAGAACATTGGTGGAAATTAGAGACACATAGCAGGAGGAAAAATATAAATATTTATGTGAAGTGATTGAGGTCATCAATCAAAAACAAGTGTAAAATTGAGGGCCTCAAATCCATCAATCTATGATGATTTAAAATACTATCGGTTCAACAAAACATAAGCTATTAGAATAACACGTTTTTGGTTTTAGGATCCATTCCCTATAGTTTAAGAATTAATTTACCCATAGAATAGGAGGTAAAAAAAAATATATATATATATATATATACATATATAAATATACTTAACAAGTACAGTTTCATTCTTCCACTAATTCCTACCACAAACTCATCTTTCATTCCAAAAGACTTCAAAAAAAATTATTCTATTTATCCTAATTATATTGGGTTCCAAAAATAATGAATTTATAATTAAACTATCAGACCCTTTAATAAAAGAAACTACATTATTTAATCCAAGGACTTTACGTAGTCCAGTGGTAGGCAATAAATCTCAATCGCACTCGGGTTATGGGCTTGATTCCTGCATCTTTGTCCGATGCGACGGGTTTTCACACGGTCTTCATGTTGTCCTTTTTATAAAAATCCAAAAATAACCTTAAAAATAATATCCAATTTTAATCTTAGTTCATTCCAACCTTTAGACTTATCCAAAATATTTCTATCCAAACTCACAGTCCAAAATTTATAAGGAAGGTAAACACAATGAAGTTCTTTTTTTCCACATAATAACATGTGAACACCTTGATCATGTATTCTTTGAAAACACTACAACATCCTGAATTACCATAAAACCTTATTGATTACATTCATGATCCCTTATTTTTTATAGAATACTGGATACACTCCTTCTATCCAAAATTGTTGTAAACTCCAACAATGATGGAATATACAAATCATTAATTAGTTTCAAGGTAGTCACGAATATCCAATATAATTTATCCAAATCAACCATCTCTTTTTCCAAAATCACTACCTTATTATCAGGACCATATTAAGTATTACCTTTCCTTCAACCATGTATTTTCCAAAAACTGTAGCGTACTATTAATTCACGTTTCATAGAAACATATAATCTCAAATCATCAATAAAATAGTACTGCAGTAAAATCATTATTTATCTCCATAATTCATATAACTAGTATATTGATGATACAACACTCAAATGAAATAATTATATAATAACATCATAAGAACACTAGTCATTCCTCTTCATCTGAGGTAGTATCATAACCTGATTATTTTCTAATAGCATCATTTTTTCTATACACTGTTGATTGGGAAATTGATTCATGTAGTGTCCCAATACCTTTCAGATGAAGCATTTTACAAATGAAACCTTTTTCTTACCCTTTAAATCACGTACTTGGTGTCTTTTTTCTCCACACTTACAACAGTCTCATTCCTTTTAAACATTTACCAAGGTGATTATTTCCACAGTTATCACATATGGGAAAATCATTCTTTTCCCTCTTGCCTTTATCCATCTTCCTCTCATCCATCCTTTTCTTCCCTTGCTTCCCTTCAAAGCCATAGGATTCATAGAATTATTTACTTATCTTATTAACACATGGTACTATTTTTTTATATTTTGAGAATAAATGGAAAAATATTTCCCTTCTAAAAGTTGTCTTAATACCATGAAAGATATGATCCTTCTTACTCTTTGGATCATACGTATTGCTAGAGTTCACATTCTTTCTACTGGGCTCTGTTTCTATACAATGGCATACACTAGGTCAGTTTATAAATTGCATTGAATAATTCAAAACATGTAAAATACCTAACGTAAATTGAACAGTTTATGGATATAATCCATAATCATAAAAATATTTTCATTTAGGAGATATATACTCGTAAATCCTTCATAATTATTTATAACGAAAATGATAATTATCCTAAACATATCCCTTGGGAGTGTCGTAACCAAGAGTGTAGCAAGGCCTGTTATTGTGCACCCGTTTCTGTTCGAGCCTATATGAAAGCGGTGTTTTTGTGTTTTACCCCAAGGTACATCTGTAACAGAGCCACCTCTACCTGATCATATCTAGGCATGGATGTATTTCCTGTAAAACTCACAAAATCTATACAATAACAAAATTCTAGGAAATTATTCTATACTAATCCTCAAAGTATGTCATAGGGCTATGTTTTCTAATAATAGTTTATCTAAATCTAGTTTCCAAGGTTTGTACTAAACTTCCTATGATACCAACTGTAACACCCAGACCCCAGTTACCCAGAGTAAGTACATTATTACATAACGTTGGAATAATCACAACAGATCAAGTCTCGATAGACCAATTAGTTTAGTAGCCTTGGAAGTACTAGATACATTCATAAGGTTTACATTATATCATAAAATGGAAAACTACAACAAAATTATTTCCATAGACAACACTGAGATCACATAGACTATCCCTGCAGGTCAGTCATAATATATTTCTTCATATCCTGGGAAAAATAAAACCTAGAAAGGGTTGAGCTCAGAAGCTCAGTAAGGATAAAAATATAGCGGATGATTTCATAAATATGCATAAACATTTAAGGCAATGTATAAAAATAAAACAAAATCCTTTTCAATACAAAATTCATCATAATATGGAAAATATAAATCAAAATAATGTCATTTACATACTCACATGGATATTATACTAGTCGAATAATCACATGAAATATCAATAGTCACTTTCATAAAGATGGAATGCATAATGCCAGACTTTCATAACCACATAGTCAAGGCCTTGGGCCAAGACTACAAATAAGATTTTTTCAAGGCCTTGTGACAAGACACTAGTTTTTCTCATGAGACCTACGGATTCATCGAGGAGATATAGCGGGCTCCACCCATCACTTACTAAGTCCAATGAATTACTTATATGAAAATGTTTAAACATAACATAAACATTCATATTAAAACTGGAATGAAAAATGTCAATTATTTATCCATAAACCATGAATTGTATGAAATAACACATCTACAGTCAATCATATCACAAAATCTTCAATACAATATGGATGTTTTGTATCATAATAAATCAACTTCAAACAAACTTAAAATCCATCAAAGGATGTTGACATAGATGAAATCAATACCTTTTTAGAGAAATATCTCTTTCTATTATTATATCATTTAAAAGTCATGTAATTTTTATAGAAAACATTTATATTTAAAAATACTCTTATAAGATTTTAAGGGAAGCTTCGACAATGTTATAACGGTGGAAAATAGCTACACCCACCATATAAGTTTTAAAAAATACATTCTTACCTTAATTTTGTCAAAATCGTTAAAAAGTACCTTGTTTGAAAAAAGACGGAAAGATTAATTTCAAACAAATTTATATGAAGTCAAAAAAGGGTATAAATCACTTTAACCTATAGTTTAGTAAATAGTTAAAATGTATTGAAATAAATTTTTAAGAAACATGGATGTGGATGATAATGAGGTCCCATTAGCTAATTATGTATAAACAACCTCAGATAATGAAGAGATTGTAGAATTAACCCTTACCTTGTAATTTTACTTGGTCAATTGTAGGATAACCTCATGTATAAAGGTGAAATAATTGTTATTAAATTATACAAGAATCATATACATTAACATGATATCATATATGATCTCTTAACATTTTTTTTAATAATATCTTAGTATTATCGTCATTTTTGGTGTTTAATGATTTGTTTTACTTTATTTGATTAGTTTCGTAAGTAATATTTGTTATGGATAGGATGTATCCTATGAGTATTCATAATTATATTAAGTCTTTAAACATTATTTTTAATCATCTAATGAAATTTTGTTTTGAATGGATATGATGGGGAATGAATCTCATCATGTTCGTGGAGACGGTAATCCATACGTACGCACGAGCGACAATATCATTCTTTGGATATTAAAATAATATATAATTTGATGTTATATCATATATATATAATCATTATCATGTTATATTTATTATTTACATCAATTACACATCCTTATTATGCCCATCCAAATAATAATATATTGAATAACAATTACACCACGACGTGGAGACGGTAAGACGTATGTACGCACGTATGGTGACATGTCCTTCAAAGGATAGATAGAATACATAATTTGATTGTACCTTATTTATAATATCATCATAGTATATAGAAGAAACTGGATTTATTATTTTATAATAGATACAACAAAGATAAAGGAAGTGGAAGAAGAAAGGAACTTGGAAGAGGTGGGGAGATATTTACCTCTTCTTTGGGCTATTCCTTTTGATTTGATCAAAAGGGATATTTAGGTTGGATTTATGACTAAAGTAAGACCTCTAGGATTAATTTAGGATAGGTGAGAGGGTATTTGGGAAGGGTTTGGCCGATCCAAATGGCTTTGATGGTGTGAATTATAGAAAAGGGGCAGTTCCATTTTATAAGAGGGGTGAGGGGAATCTTAGGAAAATTTAGAAATATTATTTTATAATAAAATAATTTTCGTTTTATAATGGCTCAAAAATATTTTACTTAAAGTTTAATGTGGTTATGGGTCAAAACCACACAACCAATAGGTTTTATACAGTTTTTGGTTACATTATTAACTTTATCTTTTAGATTTATCTCTCAGATAAATAGTTTGAAATTTACCATATCTCCCTATATTTTTATATTATATGGTTATAAACATAATATATAATTCAAATAGAACCCCAAGTGGTTCCTTAAATATACACCTATCATTATATAATTCTTTTGGCCGAACCTTAGATTTTTAGGAATCGAATATTAATTTATAATATAATATTTGTTTTAAAAACTCTTTCATGTCAATTTTAATACTATTTGGTATTTTGTTTTTTATAAATTCAAAACAAAATTATTACTTAGAAAAAAATTCATTTAAACAACCCTAATATGTCATATTAACCTAGAAAATTAGTTTAATTCCTAAAAAGTCTCAAATTACATTTATTTGGATATTTATAATATCAATTATTTTCATATTTCATTAATTTGAAAATTACTACATCATCATTGTGTCATAAATAAATTAAATTATTTAATGTCTAAAAAATATAAATAAAATACAATTATTTAGGAAATATTTTTATCTTTATAATGAATGTTTATAGTTGAATTTATCTTATGTGTAACCATATATTAAAAATGGTTTAGTTATTAAACATTGAATTTAACACTTTTAACTCTTCTTTAATTAAATAATAATAAATGTCCTAATCTAATTAATGTGGACCAAAGAGGTTCATATTTTATTCCTAAGGATTTTTTTGGTCGAATTACACTTATCTAATAGAATTAGAAATGTTTTACGGTAATAATAATATCATTTTTACCCTTAATTACCCTATTTTCTTTTAACCGTGGTAAATACAAGTAAAAAAGTTACTATTGAACAAAAAAAATTTCATCTTATTGAACCAAATTTTTCTTAATTATATAAACCGTGTTTCTCAGATTTTTGAAATTCCACTAACAGAAGCAGTAAAATTATGTTTTATGAGAATTTACAAATTTTCCTAGGAGGTGGTAAAAGACAGTGAAAAGTTCAATAAAATTATATATATATATATATATAATATTATTAAAAAATGAATCAAATGAATTATATTGAACATATATAGGTATTATTTATATATATTTACCTAAAATACATTTAAATAAAATAAATAATTATTTAAATGAAAAGTCGGTTTTAACCAAAAACAGAGTGTTTTTCACTTTTCATCAAAAATTGTATATTTTCAGAAACATAAAAAAAATTCACCCTAAGCTAATTTTGATATTCTGAATTCAAAAATTATTTCTATTTTACCATATTAAAAACGTATAAATTTTATTTATTAATTTAAAATTAATTCCCGTTTTCAAAACGAAAAGGCGTATTTTTAAGAAAATAATAACTGCCAAAAAATTGACACTTGTTTATGTCCAATTTCAAAGTGAAATTACTTCCAATGACCAACATTGGAGTAAAGGGTAAAAATATAATCTAATTATACATCCAAACCATTCATATGTATAGTTTAACATTATAAATTATTTTTATTAAAAAAGGTTGTTTTCAGTTAAAATATAGTATTTTTCACTATTCACCCAAATATCAAAGTTATCAAAAAAACACAAAAAATTTATTGAAACTAAATTCTTATATCACGATCCTAAAGAAGAAGTTTATTTTTTCAAATTTAATATGTAAAAGTTTCAATTATTTTATTTAAAAAGGGTTCTCCATTAAAATGCAGTAAAATTGCATTTTTTTAAAAATAATTCTTTTATCTGAAAAAGTGAATTTGTTCTTAAATTATGTCTAAGAAACTAATAATATGGATTCTAAAATTATAATGATTATATAAAGTTCAAAATTCAGTTAATAATATTCATAACCACTTTTGAACGGCTAGTTTGGTATGTCGTGGTGTGCTTGAACACGGTGTTGTGTGTAGTGCAAGTTATTGAATTACATTGAAGAAATAATGTACTATAAAATCTTGGGGTGTTATAGAATCAAACCATATTATTAATATGAAGATGTTGGATAGAATTATGTGAGTGGAAAGTGTTAATGAATAATAACTACTAATGGACCAATGCATTAATAGTGGAAAACATATACATTACCAAACATAGTTTCATAAATCCATGAATAAGAAAAATGATAGGATTGAAAAATCACAAAAGGATATAGAACAAGGTGGATCATGTTAAATGACTACATATGATGTTTATATTGGTAACTCTATCCACCACATTAAAATTATGAATATGGGATCATTACTCTATTAGCATTATATTTAAAAGATTTTTTTTCTGACTGTACCACCTTATTTTTTATAAAATAAAACAAATGGATGTATGATTTTTTTATTTTCAAATTTCATATTTTTGGAATATAAATAGTTGTGTGTTTATTTTAGTTGTAATTTTCATTGTTATAGAAATGGTATAAATATTCAACATAGACTCCCTATTCCTCGATCAAGGATATATTATAGATATATCTTCATTATTGAAAAAAATTATGGGGATAGAGACAATAACTAAAAACCACCATTGATAGATCTTAATATCATTGTAACAAAAAATGAAACCAAAATATAACCTTAGTAATCATCCATAAATATACCTATATCATGTTCCATCCTTATTATTTCTAGATAGGTTGAAATTACGATACCAATTTCAGATATAGAATAAAACCATTTACACCACCTCTAGTGAAATAGAAAATAGTGGAACGTGAAAAAGCATGAGTCCTCTTAGTGACCTCAATGCTGAGAGCAGTTCAGGAATTATGATTTATAACCCATATCAAATATCCCGAGCATTTTGATAGGGAAATAGTTTGGGTATTGGAATGAACAATTCTCTATATAAAGAAACTCTTATATTGTATTTTTATGGGATACCATTATCCAAATACATTTATCTAGTAAGGATTTATGAATTGAGAAATGTTGGTCTGGGTTCAATAAGAGAAAGAGGAGATGAGTAGTTATCTATTGATGATGGCAACACATTTATGGGTTTAGTTAGATAGGTAACATGCCAGTGTGGTGGTAGTGAATATCTCATAATGTTATGTTATTTCATAACATGGATATTAATGATCCTTAAGATGATATGGTTCATTCTTCATCAGCTTCATTAATCAATGTCAAACTTCTAGTGAAGCCGTTTGGTTGATGTACCACAAGGGATGTGAGATAACTATTTTTTGGGAATTTATTATTGAAAAGTTCGTCTAATTTCATAAATCAGACTTATTTCTACTAATCTATCACAATGAGTATGATGATGAATTGATGGAAAAATAAAACATCTCTTAACTCTAAAATATATAAGGTATTTAACTCAAATGTTTATAGAAAAACAAAATATATAGATTCTTATAATTATAATAAATGATATTTTAATGATACAATTTCAAAAAAATATATCAAACCACCTTCTAGAAACACTTATCTAATTTTTTTAGTAAATAATAATTTAATGTTCATTGATACAATATATTGGGGGTGTGTAATGGCACGTGGATTCAATATATCATATTATAAAATAAATACTAAATCAAAAAGTGTTATTTAGATTCTATTCCAAATAAAGTGAAAAACCATCATGTATTTTGAATAAAAAATATTAATGATAATACATAGCCATTAAACAAGTTCATATAAATTAAAGTAAAAATGTCACAAAATTAAAAAAACAAGTAATAAGAAATGGAATCTAGAAGTGGAAGTGTACCCTATGATACCCAATTTTCTGAGATCAAAAGGGATGTGTCCTCTCTAGGGATCTTCAATGACCCATAAGTATCCAATATTGAGAAATTAATATTTCAGGGAAATCATAATTGAGAGAAATTTAATGTCACAAATATTTCTGTAATATGAATGTTAGTTGAACCACCACCCGAAACAACAATCAGATATTAATTGATTTTGAGTAGTTATAAAAAGATCATAAGAGTTAATTTAGGTAGAAATTCATAATATATCAACATGAAATAAATTAATTATATTTATAATATTGGGTTTTCTATATGTGTGATTTACAAGAAACAGAAGTAGTATATTTAACCATGTTAAGTGGGCTTATCAAGGTACATTTATTAATTTGGAAACATTTAGAGATAATCATTGAAACATTTTATGTTTTTTAATAATTCAATAACAAGTAAATAATCCTAAAAAATTCTATATATCATTTTGTAATTTTACTGCACCTCTGACCATTATCAACAAACTGAATGCTCTATAGAGAAATTAATCTACTAACCTTAAATAACTATCATTAGTGAAAAATATTTTAAAAATAAGAACAAAATGATAATTGATGAAACTCATAAAATTTAATATATATAAATATGGTTCTTGGATATATATCTATGAATAATTATTTAATTATTTATGATTCTAATAGTAAGTATAGAGAACATTTAGTCAGGAGGTATGGGTTCCATCTCAATCACCCTTCATTTATACTTATCCAATATTTCACACCAATATTCATTTCAATGATGTAAATACTACCCCCATGACATATCATATCATAATATATTTTTTTATCATAGATTATTTACATTCATTCATGGTCTTCCTTACTGTGGGATATGATTGATGTCCCCTCTAAAATATGGGGGTCTTTCATAGCTCAATTTAATTTCTTGATTCATAATGCTTCTCATTTTGTTTGATCATTCATATAAAATGATATATAGAATTTCTATATTTGGGGATAATTATTTAGTCAAATATTATTTACATTTGAGTTATATTACTTTATGAAAACAGAAAGAACTAAAGATAAATTCTTAAACTTTTAAATACCCATTTCACTTAATTATCCATAATATCCCTTCCATAAATTTTATTCTTTTTTACCAAGTATAATAATTAACTAGTTTTCTTTGTGAACATTATATTTACCATTTTCTCTTTTCAAAATATTATTTTATTATTTTATTTTTTGTATATGGTTGTAATAAACCATAATTTTATAAATTATGTTCTATTTGTGATTAAATTTAATTAAAAATACGTAATGAAGATATAGAAAACACATGCACTAATTTGGATATTTTTAATAGTTTTATGGTTATTTAAATTTAAAGGTCCATTATGAATCATAATATTTGTGAATATATCCCTATATAATGAAAATTAAGATTAGTATATTGTAGATTATGATAAAGTCTAATTGATACAAATGGAAGATCGATGGCCTCAATCAGATGGTTCATTCCATATAAACCAATATATTGGCGCATTTATGTAGATAACATGTCTACGATTTTCCATTGAATAAGATCAAAACATGATTCAAAAAATCATGAATGATCCCATTTGATGGATAATTTAAGAATAATCGAGATCATAGCCAAAACCATGTCTTCAAAAAGCTCCCTAATAGAATAAAACTATTGAATACACTAACATTATGGAATTCATGGGTGTAATAATGGGATATATATCTTTAAAAAAATAGTCTGAAAATATATATTTTATTTTAATAGAAAAATTATTAAAATTATTCCCTTTTAATATTAGATTTAAAATTAGAAATAATTATTTTGAAAAATGTAGATTCTGATTAAATTAAACAAAAAAACTATATTTTTAGAAAATATATAGTTACAATCAATGAAAAAAATTTACGAACATAAAATATTCAAAAATAAATAATATTCTCATTAAAAATCAATAAATAATATTTATTATATATAAAAGATTATAATTTTATTTTAATTCAAATTAAATTCTTATAAGGTAAAAAAACTCTTCTTGTCAACAAATGAGTATTTTTCAATAAATTTTTATTATGATTAAAAAGATAAATTATCATAGTTATGTAATTATTTTGAAAAAATTGATTATTTATTTTTCCGAATAGAAACATTAAATTATCCAACAGTTGTTTTTTATTAATTTCATAAATAGTCTTATTATCATGTGAAAATTAAATACTGTACATATATATGATCTGTATTAATAAATTATAGTGACTAAAATGTGAAGTAATATATACAATATAAGGTATACATGATCAAATATATATTTCAAATTTAAAATAATTTGTTTTTATACTGTTTTATATTTTTTATAAACATTTAATGAATCCTCCAAAACCTATATTATATTTTAATGGAATAAAATCAATCTAATGTAAACATGAATCACTTCCACATCACTAATGGTTCTATTTTGATGATAAAAACTCATAAAAATTTATAGCAATCAAAATAAATCCATGTTTGATGAAAAAATTTGGAAAACCATGTGAATGTTTTTGTTCATGATTACATTATCATATAAAGTCCACAACCAATATTTTGAAATTAATAATGTATTATACTCAATTTTCCTATATAACCCCAGAAAAAATCTCATTCCACATCAGTAATAACTATTGGAGATTAAAATTTCCTTTAACATCCCTCTCAATATTTCAATGAAGGATCCCCAAGGTCTTAAAAAATATCCTCATATGCTTTTTGAAACAACAAACTAGTGTAAGGGATCATCTCCTTCTCCACTTTCTTTAGGAAACTAATTTAAATTATGAATATTATTTTGTAATTCATAATGATGGAATATAATTTTATATATTTTTCTTACTAACCATCAGATATATAGATTACTATAGTCCCCTTTCACTGCCATTAATCCATTATACGAAGCATTATGCAGGGCTATTATACTATTAAAATATCTCTACTACTTTTAATGAAAATCAAATCTGTAGGGAATACCCATCCTTATATAAAATCATGGGTATTCACATAGATGTACAGATCCATTATTTTTTTTGGGAAATTCCATCTATGTAACCCACACACCATAATAATGGTATTTAATTTGATAATATAAGTACTTATGTTGAATGATATAAGTTGAACATGAGAGCATGTTTATATTATGAAGGGTTACCTCAGATCTTTCTTTAATGAATTGTGTAATGATTTCGTCTTATAAGTCATATTATATTGGATTTATGATTAATCCAAATACATTATAGGACTTTTTTCCACCATGTTATGATATCTAGTAAGAAATCCTTGACCTATGTTTATGATGTCATGTTTCATGTTATCCCCTTATTCCCATGTTTCCTTTCTTCTATCATGTTATATCATGCATTTTTGTTTAATATAATGATTCATATCCATTATATGATACCTTTATATGCCTCTTGTATATTATTTTCAAAAATAAATTATTCAATTCCTTGTTTAATCTCTTAATGTTCTTTATAGATCATCCCTTATTAATGTATTTCCCCAGGTTATCCCATCCAATTTTAAATGAGCAATGGAATTTTTTGTGTTTGTTAAGGATGTTTTCAATATTATTTTTATCCATGAATCATGTTGATGTGATATTCACTAAACTACACAATTAAACTACGATTCATGGCTTTATTGGATTATTTTAGGTTAATCTTTATATAATGAATCACTAACTAAGGGTTATTAAATATATGAATTTTCATAGTTGGAAACAGAGAAAATTATAGTTATTTTTGGGATTAGTATTATAATACTATAGTAAAACCCTATGAGATAAGACTAAGCATAAGAAAACATCACTAAATTCTGTGAAATTATCACGTATTTGGTTTCCATGAAAATATATCCATGTATCAATAATAAAAGTTGTTTTGGATTGATTATTGATGTACATAGGTGTGATAACATTGAAAAGGGAGTATTGAGTTGGACTCTATCGTTACCTAGTGAATGAAAATGGGCCATACTGAACAAATTTTCTGAAACATCTTGGGTATATGTGTTGTTAAATTAACATTCACTTTATGAACAATTATTAAGGGAAGTTACCTATACGATTTTACTCTAGAAAATAGATCATGGATAACATAGATTAAAACCTAGACATTCATAGGATAACTAATACATTCCATTTATGAGTTATCCCTTTAATGTTCATGGATTACCATTTATGTGTAAAATATGTTATAAATAATCATCACTAATTGAATTTGAGATGATTTAATTGATTTTAAATATATTAAAATAGTAAATGGATGTATTTTCATCAATGATTTTATGCATTCTTTCATTTCTCACAAGTCTAGTGGAACTATTCAAACAACACTCAATAAATGTAAGTTGAGATGTCAATGAAGTTGATGACTAGATAAATTGTTTCATCCTCATAATATAACTTATCCATTACCCATATTTTTGTGTCCAACGTCCCAATGAATATGGTGATAAATCTTTTATCTTAATTTGATATAATTATAAGAGAGGATTCAATTTCCTTATGTAAAGCCAACATAAATTATCTAGAGATAGAAATTACCATTATTATCATGGATAATCCTATGATTATATACAAGGGAAATAATGAGGATTAATATAATTTGGTACCAAAATCACCAAAATTGATATTATCACCCTATAAAAAATCATATCTAGATCAAATGAATGATACATAAGAAAATATCATCTTTTCATACATTCCAATACTGAGGGAATAAAATTATTATTTCTAAATTATTTTCATTACTTTCTAATATAGGGGATGGAATATATTTAATTCATAGTATAACTTATGATTTTTCATTATCCATTGATCATTAAAGAATAACTTTTAATGAAATTGAAACACTCAAGAATCAACTACAGTTGAATTTGGAAAAAAGGGTTCTTGCACTGAAGTACTTCACTCTAGGGTGCAGTGTACATCCTCATAGAGAAAACATTAGGGTCCATATTTATATGTATTGGTTATCAGGATCTCAAAAAGATCACGATATAGAACAAAAATCCACTTATGTGGATTGAATACTTATTTAATCATCTATTTGGATCCTAATCCTACTCCATGGTGGACCATTGATCAAGATACTATTAGGTAATGTTGAAGATAGAATATTTCCTAAATAGTATATTTTATACAAGTAAATGGAACAATGAGTTCATTGTGTTGCTATTTTGACACACTAAAACCCTATATTTAATTTTGGACTTGTTGAATAGTTTCATTATGGATTATCTAGAATATATTGTGGTAGAATTTAGTCTTTTAATTTTAATCTATTCCAAAATAATGTTCGAAGCTGAAGATAATTATAATTTGATACCAAATTAATTTCAATACGAATTTTTTTTGACATATATTATGTGTGATTCTCTCATGGTGAAAGTGACTTTCTTTGGAACTGTTAACACTAGTAACGAGATACCTGTGTATCTACAAAAACAGATGTAATTAAAGAAATTCAAATGCCAATATTTATGATGGAAATATATTGATTCATGGATTATATGGGTACTATAATAAATTTGTTAAAAACATATAATGATTTTTAAGCTAAAAATCCAATCATACTTAAGAGGGAGTCATGATTTTCATGATTGGTGAATACAAATAAAATTTTTATGACTTGAATAAGTGGATAATCACTACCACTATTTAATGATTACACACCAATAAGGAAGGCTTTGTCATCAATAAGGATTCACTACTAAAAATATGGCTTATAATAGTGCTAAAAACGGCCATTAACAGCACTAAAAAAGTGCTGTTAATCTCGGCGAAGATAAAGGGGGTCCCCTTTATCAGTGCAAAAAATAGTGCTGATAAAGGTAGTATTTATCATCCGTATTTTCAGCACTGATAAATATACAATATATCAGCGCTATTGTGAGCGCTGATAAAAACTACCTTTATTAGTGCTCAAAATAGTGATGATATATTATCCATTTATCAGCGCTTAACTAGCGCTGATAAAGGCCAACGATCCTATCCAAATCCAGAACCTGCACAGAACCTGCCCAGCACCTACACACATTACAACACCTGCACAGACCAAACAAAACCTGCACACAGCACACACAACACCCACACACAAAGCACAGAAGAACAAAAAATGATACATACATTTACTTGAAATCATGAATACAAAACAACGCAATTCTATATACATTTCAAACAATGTTTAATTTGGTTACAATTACATTTATCCAACAAACAGTTAAAAAACACTGATGTTCCATCCTTTTTACATCCATCCGCTCTAAAAAATTGTCGCCCATGGCGGCGGTTTCCAAACAAAGCATTCGAACTGAGGAAAAAGATTTCACCTACATAATAAAACAAATATTATGTTAGTAATACAATAATGAAATAAATAATGGGGTTGCTAAATGGAATTATACTAGTAAGGCACAAAACATAAAATAACCAATTATACTAGTGAGGAACAAAACATAAAACAAATATTATGTCCCCCCATTCTATAAAAAAGAAGCACCCCTTCCCCCTTCCCCAGCACACCCCCTACACACTGCCCACCCCTGAGCACACCCCCTACCCCTGTACAATCCCTTCCCCCTGAACACCCCCTGCCCCCTTCCCCACCACACCCCTGCCCACTGCACTTCCCCCCTGCCCATTGAACACCCCCTGCCCACCCCCTATATATTTCAAAAGAACCGAGCACACCCCTACCTCTTCCCCTACCACTTTGCCCCCTTCCCCCTCCCCCAGAAAACCACCCATGCCCTCTCACATTGTCCCCTGCACATCATAAAGAAAATAATTTGTATGGAAATTGTGCTCAATTTACATTATACACATCATATATATCAACACATTCTCATGTACTTTCATTCAATGTAAATACACATATATCGAATCTCTACATCTCATAAGAAAACCCTCTTTAAAATTCACAAAAACATTAAATCCATTTGAAAACACCCATCACACAACTTTCTCATTTCTTCAAACACGTTTAAAGGACTTAAGCATGAAAATCCAGAGGAAATACAACTGCATTCATTTTAAAAATAACTTTCAAGTCTATACACACCCCAAATTCCTTTGATAACACATTTTTAACCACACAAACATTTCATATAGTACACTTAGCAAGAAAATACAGGATAATAAAATCATCATATAATGTAAAAGCATGGAATCACCTACATAAAGCATGGAATCTTCCGAAATCTGCTGGAATACATAAAACCACACCTCCACAATACCTTAATAAGGACTGATTAAACATTAATATTGAATATATTAATGGAAACCCATGTTTAACTTGTGGTATTCCATGAGTTTAACATCCCACAAGGATAGAGGGTCATGATTTAATGTCTTAAAAAGATGTAAGACCTGGGTTGATCAAAACACTTATAATTGTGGATTAGGTAGGTACATCTCTAGGAGGGAGCACCTGGAATGTTTACCTGATAGATGGATCAAAACGCCCAATGAGGTCTGACCCAAGTGTGTTGCATCCCATAAAGGTAAGGTTTCTCATTTTGAAGAATTATTCGGATGCCACTAAGGGAAATACAATAGGGAAATTAAGCGAAGGTGTACCCCATTGAGGGGGTCACTATGGTTTACCATTGGTTGGGATTTAACCTCATGGAGGCTTCCTACGTACCCTATTTAGAATACAAGGATCAAAACCCATATATTTAAAAGAGGTATGTTGTGGGTATTACCCGTGGTTAGCTTCCCTTCACACTAGGAATACTCTTGGTTGGATGAGTATGGGTCTTGTGGGGCTTATGCATTGTCAGATTCTTAGGTTATTCCAAGAGTTGCAATGGGCTGAATGGGACATACGTGCTAAGATGGACCATGTGAATAGAGTGATCCTTGTATAGAGGAACAAGGCACAAAAAACATGTGGAGCTATCTGTAAACATTATTTATGGTGGCCATGGGGCTTATCAGACTCCCATACCTTCTATAAACACCTAAAAACATCACGAGGACCAGATTCTACATGATGGTGCATCACATGGATGATTCATTTGATGATGTACTTGTTGTTTGAGCTTGTATTTCATCTCAACCAGCCTTTCCCTTACCTGAATTATCCTGGGACACTTATTTTGGTTCCAAAAAATCCCTCAACGATACTGATTATCTCATGAATCTACCTAAAAATAATTGTGCATGTCAAACAACAACACATGTTCTCAAATAAAAGTTCAAACAAACGAGATACAGAAAATGGATTTTGTTGATCCTTAGTGGTTTCATCGTTCACCCCATACGCACTGCACACCATCATGCCTTTCTTCAATATTGATTTGTTCAAAGATCAATAATATGAATCAGGGGATAGAAAACATTGAGTAATAAATTAATATTTCAATACATCGAAGCATTCTCAATTCACCAAAGAAGGTTGGAGGATAATCAATGATCATATATAGATAACATAAGTGGTAGGAGTTCACCTTCATCCTATTTGTGTACAATCTTCCATCAGTAATGTTTCCCATTCGTTTCTAAACACATGTATATCATCTTCTGAATATGAGTTTTTGCGACAGCCATGGTAGTACTGAAAAATATAAATACACAATGGGTTAATAAATATTTTAAATGAAATCGTAATTATTTTCGAAAATACCTCATCAGGGATGCTATTTTGTTGATGAAATATGATCTTTTTCATAAATTTACAAACATAATAACCACAGTCCTTGCCGTTTGTTTGTTTTGGACACTACAGAAACATAGACAACAATATGTAATTTGTTTTGATATGTGTTTGGATAGTGAAATGTTATTATATATATTCGGATACCTTTCCAGTTGTAGATCTTGTAGGCGTGCTTATCCTTATGCCCTGGATTCATTCCATGCATTAGATGATCTTGATGCACCGCCCTATCATAACAGAATCCTCATTAAAAGATAAAATAAATTATATAAATATATGTTTAGTTTTAAAATGTTGGATCTAGTGTATTACAAATTATCAAATGCCATCATGCGTGGTCGGTTTGTTGGATATCCATGCGTTGAATCCAGAAAATAAATCTTAGGAGTATCCAAATTGACAGCAATCAGCATCCAATGCTCCATAAAAATAAAAAAAGGAATAAGTAAAGAAAGAAATGAAAATATAGTTTATATGATTAAATTTTAGAGATTTACCCCTGCATAATTGGTATTAAAAAGTTTCTGTCATTCATAATTTTGTTTTCAAATGATTTAAGCAGGGATGACATTATTGCAGCCTTTTTAACAGAATCTATTTCGTCTTTTGAAGATGTGGTGGGAGGACTAACGAGTCCAAATTTTTTTTCATGGGGAAATCCCTTCAATTGTTTTTCATATATACTTCTGCAACAAATATAAAATGTATTTAGTCCAAATTATCAGAGTATATCAGCTTTTGTGAAATCAAATCATGAAAACTTACCTCATGTATACATTTACAACTGAGGCGCCTATCCATTCACACTTGAGGAGTTCATTTACATTTTTAGCACTAATGAAATCTGATATCTCCTCTCCATACGTATCTTTTTCGAAAGCAACTATGTGAGTACTACCGTCTTTCAACTTTGTATCCACATGAGCCTACAATGATATTAACTGTGGATATAGAACAGGCGGGGTGAAGGTGCTCTCAGTAGACTGTTTCAATCGGTTAGTTGATCCTTGAGATAGTTTTGAGCTGATATTTCGTTTCACCCCACATTCTTTGTCATTCTGTAATAACAGTCATCAGTTCAGACCTTTTTTCATTAAATGTTAAAGGTCCAGCATGAAAAATAAATAAGAAGTGAATACCTTTTTGTCGATATGTTTTTTTACAAGAACTATCGGCCATGTGATGAATGTTCCAAAAGCTTGTTCAACCGTATGAATTTTGTCATCATCATTTGGAATAGGTAGCTCGGCACCCGACTCATGAGCTACGTTAATTGACACTCGAAGATGATCTTTTGGAAGCTGTCTGTTGTGTAGGAGGTTATTTTGTGTATTGAACATTGTTTCCCTCACTACAAGGAGATAGGTGGGAGTTGATAAATATAAATCATAGTCATTTTCACCCTATGGAATATTAGTACAGGAAAGGTATCAGTGTCTATGTAAATCACATTTCACAGAAACTATTATTAAAACATTGATTACCTCATCTAAGTGAGGTTTTTAGGGGAATGGATCGCCTCAAAGCTGGTGGGGGTGGGGCGAGATCGTTACACACATGTTTTTGTTGAGTTGTTTCTTCTCTTTGCCTCTCCCCTATCAATTTTTATATCATCTCTCTCTAGTATTGTAATTATTCTTGAAAAATATATAATTGTTCTTGTAGCTTTTTCATTTTTTCATTTTGATCCTCCGCTTGTTTTTGTTTTTGAAAATATGTTCGGGGTGTCACCCCAAAACCCGCACTTCTGACGCGACCATACTTTTCTGGCTGCTTGAAGGCTACTGGAAGTATGTCTTCATATGGTGCGGTTGTTGTTGATTCTTGTGACTATATAAGATAGAAAATATAGAAAAATATGTAGTTATTGTAATGTAATAGCGATTTAAAGCAACTCAATTTTTAATTGTGTCATACTTACACATGTTTCCCACACTTTTTGTGTGTTTTCATCTATCAATGTCCCCTATTTATTTACACGAGACTCCTTCCATAGCACATGGTGTGGGATGGATATGGATTTCGATTTTGATTCATCAATCTGCATATAAACTGAGAAACATGGTTATGGTTTTGTTTTATGTCACATACTAGTAGTAGGGTAGATTTAAAAGGCGTACCAATTTTTTCTCAAGTTCAGCGTACCCCATTATTACTTTACGGTAAGGGTACGCTGGTTCTGTTGCGCGTTTTTTATTTTCAGCACTCAGTAGCTGTTTCATAAATATAAAATTGTCAATCAGAGTGATGAATACAAGAAAACGTCAAACAATGTATTACCCCACACAATGTACCTGAAAAGTATGCTCCCTACGATGGTTTCAAAATGCATCCCACGCTCCTTGGGATATCAAGTGTGCGTAAAGAGTAGGTGGGTACGGCTTGATTTTCCCTTCTGTATCATTAAGATGATATTTCGTTAAAATTGTGCGGAAACCTCTATGAATCCTTCCTGCAACTCTTAATACATATTCCTTGTGCGAGACATATACTATAAATGGACTCTACAATGGATGATGAAGAGTAACTCAATGTTTTGGTATTTTATTTTATTTTAATAAATTAAAAAATGATATCAAAATGTTACCGTAATCTCTTCCCACATTAGTGTCTTCAGCCTGGTGACAACATGGTGCCACGACTGTACATCAATCGGCATGCATGGCCGAGTGACGATTCCAATGTAGCTACAAAATATGGCTTTGTTGGGGTTAACATGTTGGCCTCACTTATTCCATACCACCTCAAATTTGATTCCTTTTGCTTTTGCCTTAAGGATTTTGGCCAACACTGTCAAACTACGACACTCTTGTTTTTTTGTGCTTTCAGGGTTTCATTTCCTACCATTTCCTCAGAAGTAGCATCAATATCATTCCACATAGCGCTAGCATTGGAAATGGGACCAGCAACAATAGGTTGAGAAACCTGTTATACCTCAGCACTGGGACCAACAACAATAGTTTTAGAAACCTGTTGTTTCTCTACACTGGGACCACCATCATTTGGTTGAGAAACCTGTTGTTTCTCTGCAGTGGGACCACCAGCTGCTGGTTGAGAGACCTTTTGTGCCTCGGGATTGGGCGCATGAGCAGGTGCAGAAGTCATTATCTGCAAAAGTGGTTTAATATTTAATTTAGATTACATAAAAAGGGGAGTGAACAGATAATAACATAATGTAACACAATGTATGTTACAATAAACAAATAACCTGATTTTTGTACTCTCTTTTTTTTTCTTTAAAGGCTGAAGAGATTTGACTCCTCTATCGACTATGTAAATTCCTTCATTATGGTCTCCTCTGACATACAAAACACCGTCTACATTTGGACCGATGAAAAATCATTTTGAAGTCCCTATAAAAGGTTCAACCTCCATTGAACTTTCATCTGACCATTCAGTTGTTTTGGTCGATAACAGAACAATTGACCAATTTCGGTTTGTGGGGTCTAGAACATAAAATACTTGTACTGCCTGTGATGCCATTATAAATGGTTCGTCTTTCTCCCCTTCCTTACTAAAATCAAATTTATTGAATCCCAATTCATCTATTTTAACAACAGTCCTATTATCAACCCACTTTCATTGAAAAATCATCACTTTGAATTTCGTGTAATCCAACTCCCATATTCGTTTGATGATGCCAAAGTATGACATATTCGCATAAATTGGATTTCTGTCCTTAGCACCGGAAACATGCATCGCCTCAGCCACAAGTGTAACCCCACTATTCTGCATGGTACTGTCTTCATCATGTTCATTAGTATATAATGTATAACCGTTAACTGCATAAGAATTGTAAGATAATACGTACACACTTGCTCCTCTGGCCAGCCATTGAAGTCGTTCTGAAATTGAGTCTGGATTTTTATCTAACTGCTTAAAAATATGGACTCGAAACCATCCTATAAACTGTCGATTATGTGTATCTGATATCCATTTTTTAGCCCTAGAAGGATTCAAATGCCTAAGAATTTCTTTGTGGGTTTGAACATATGGTTCAACGTCGAAACTGTTATGAAAAACGTAAAGGTGGGCCTGCTCCCGATCTGTAATATTGATTGTGACAACCTATATTCCAGAAATTCCTTCACCCTCAAGCCACTCAGTGTGACGAGATTTAGGTAGGCCAACGATTTCCACACCAGACAGGTATTCAGTAAAAAATTCAACAGCTTCCTCAACAATATATTTCTTCGCAATACAACCCTCTGGCCGACTTCGGTTTTTGACATACCCTTCCAAAATGTTCATATACCGTTCAATGGGGTACATCCATCTATAATGTACATGACCACATAGTCGAATCTCTCTCACCAAATTAACAATCAAATGAACAGTCATATCAAAAAATGCCGGTGGGAAGAACATTTGCAATTCACATAATATGACGGCAATTTCTCTTTCCATAGTTGGCGAATTTTCCGGGTCTATAACTTTGTTTCATATAGATTTGAAGAAGAAACAAATCTTCGTTAATGTATGGCAGACATTCTTGGGAAAAATTCAACGTAAAGCTATAGTAATTAGATCTTGTATCAAAACATGGTAGTCATGTGATTTCAGACCCTCTAATTTTAAATCTCTCATTGACACGATGTTCTTGATATTTGATCAATACCCCTCTGGAATCTTTATGTCATTCAAGATGTTTCAAAACTGATATCTCTCCTGCCTGGAATGAGTGTAAGCAGCAGGAGGAAGAAATGTTTGTTTTTCACCCTTCACTGGTGCCAACTCTTCTCGTATTCCCATCTCAAACATGTCCAATATAGCTTTAATTCCATCCTTTGTTTTGATGGGTTCATTTAGCAATGTGACGATGACACTATAACATTAATTTTTTTCAAAATGCATAACATCAAGAAAATGTCTGACATACAGACAATTCCAGTATGGTAATTCAAAAAAAACTGATCTCCTTTTCCAACCAGTTTTCGTACGGTTTTTAGAAAATGGTTTACCAAAAGTACTGTCTAAATATTTCACTTTCTCAAACAATTGATCACCTGTTAGTGGAGATGGTGTTGTATGTTCCTATGAACTTCCGTCGAATGATGTCATCCAAGATTGGTAATTATGTCGTCGTGGTAGAAATCAGTGATGTCCTAGAAACACGGTTTTCGATGAATGTTTCAACCTAATTGACTGTGTACCTTGTTCGCAAATGGGACACCCTTGAGTTCCTTTAATGCAATATCCTGAAAAATTTCTATAAGCAGAAAATTCATTTATCGTTTCGTACAACATGGGTTTCAAAGTGAACTGTTCATTTTTGTAAGCATCATACATCGTAACACCTGAATCCCACAATATTTTCAAATACTCGATCAATGGGGCCAAATAAACATCAATATCATTACCTGGTTTTTTTGGTCCTGATATAAGCATAGATAACATGATGTATTTTCGTTTCATGCATAACCACGGTGGTAAATTATAATTTACCAACATAATCGGCCATGTACTGTGACTGCTGCTTTGAAAACCAAAAGGATTCACCACATCTGTAGATAACGCCAGACGAAGGTTTCTCAGCTCATTCCTAAATTCAGGATACTCGTGATCAATTCTCTTCCACTGGGGAGAGTCTACAGGGTGACGTAGTTTCCCATCTTTAATTCTTGTATCTGCATGCCATGTCAATTGTCTTGCAGTCTCCTCACTTCTATATAGGCGTCTAAACCAAGGAATGATTGGAAAGTACCATAAAACATTCGTAGTACTAGAATCATCTTTCTTTTATCGGGAATCACCACACTTTGGGCATACTTTAAGTGATTTTTGGTCCTTGTGAAATAATATACAGTCATTCGGGCAAGCTTGTATTCTTTCGGAGATCATACCCATCGATCGTAGCATTCGTTTGGCATCATATGTTCGGCTTGGGAGTTCATTATCTTCTGGGATCATGTCATTCAGGAGAGCAAGTAGTTCCATAAAACCCGCGTCACTCCCCACGTTTCCTGCTTTCAAATTATACAGCTTCAATACGGCTGATAATGCTGTATATTTAGTGCAACCAGCATACAATGACATTTTTGCACAACTCTTTAACTTCTCAAACAATTTTGGGAAATCACAAAGTTCATCTTCAACTGTCCTTGTCATTTCCTCAATACAATCTTCATCATCGTTCACATCTATAATCACACCCTCCATACAATCTTATTCAATGTTCACTCTTCTAATCATATCAGATGATCTATAAAATGTCGTGTTCTTGGAGTCACTACCTACATTGGTTTTTCCCTGTGTTTATTCCAACATGTATAACTTTAATCTATTCTGTGATAGATCAGGTGTTCTTCCAACTCCTCTGGACTAATTTTCCTTGAATAACAACAGCGTAAACACGGACAAAGGATTTGAGAAGGGTCACATGCATGATCTTCTGCAAAATTTGATAAACTCTTTCACGCCAACTTCATACTCTTTTGTCAACCGATTGGAATTCATCCATTCTTTATTCATATTCATCATCTATATGGGTTCGATCTCGAGAACATGCCTAATATTATGTTTTAATTAATCAGGTAGCCTTGTTTGGGTTTTATGAAAACAAATCATGGTACAAATTCCATTAAACACATGTCAAATCCATATACATGGTGTGTCCAGTAGGGTGAACATCGTGTATGTATAAGATACCTGATTTAATCTGACATATATCAAATTTATTCCAAGTTAGTCTTACAATGACTGAATGATTCCTTAGAAAATACATGACTTGCAAACAAGAGGAAACCAATGAGTAACATGAGAATACAGGCCATAACTACTCCTAAAAGCATTCCATGGTAGGTCCATCGATGTACAACTCATCTAATGGTATCCTAATGTCAAATATATCTTGGAGAAGATCATAGAACCTCATAGATGATCAATGTGACTATCAATGCGTGGATGAGGATACATATTCATGACTCTCATCAGGTTCAATCTACAATAGTCCAACAAAATAATAAATACCAATCAACCATCTATTTTAGAGAACTATAAAACCCCATGGTAAAGTACTATGCCATATGAAACCATTATATTCTATATCATCAAATTTTAATTCAAACAACTGATGTCCTTTTGGTGTTATTTTAGAAATTGTGATAGAAACTGAATTTTCTCCCAAAACTAACTAGATTATAAAGTTTATCTCTTTATTAAGAAGTAAATTTTATGCCTCATCAGTGAAAACATCCTAAAAATGTACTACCATTGGGGAAAAAGAATCCTACAACATTCTAGAAACATCTACAATATGCCTGACTATTTGAACCATTAGGGTACAGTAAATATATAATTATAACATGCTATTTAAATGAAATGTGGAAACAAGAAATCATACAGACTCCTAATAAACCCATAATACAAAACATATCACCTAGTATGTCTGTCCCATATACAAATAAATAAATTAGAAAAAAACATGCTACAAAGAATAAAGGTACCATTAAATACTTACATCGGTCAACCTGTTTTAGAAATTGTTTATCTTCATCTGTGCCGTGTACTTACACCCCTGAATTTGAAGGTGAGTATGCATACACGATAGTTGACCTTATTAGAGAAGAGTTTCTGGAAGAGTATAAGAGACATGAAGCAATTAATATCTTGCTATTCATTGTGGAAATAGGCTTGTGCAACGTGGCCTAAGTTATAATACCTGCAAGTTGTAACTTAGGCCGTATTGCACAAGCCGATTGCCACATTGTTTGTAGCAACCACATTTTCTCCAAGACTCTAATGATCTTCATTACTTCATGTCTCTTATACACTTCCAGAAACTCTTCTCTAAAAAGGGCTACTATTGTGTACGCATACTCACCTTCAAATTCATGGGTGCAAGTACAAGGCACGAATGAAGATAAACAATTTCTAAAACAAGTTAACCAATGTAAGTATTTAATGGTACCTTTATGATTTGTAGCATGTTTTTTTTCTAATTTATTTATTCATATATGTGACAGACATAATAGGTGATATGTTTTGTATTATGGGTTCATATTTGTCTAATCAGATAACTATGAGATTATGCTATGTGATTAAAATAAATATGGATCCATCATCATTTCCATTGGGAGAATCTTTTGGAATCCATATAACCATAAGATTAAAAACTATTTCCATTGTATCTCATACATAAATATTCTACTTGAAGGGGTAGAACTTACCGCTGATGGTAAATCAAAATAAAAAATGAAAACAAGGGTCTGTTATCCACAGAAGTCATCACACATAACCTTGGAAGACCTCTCACACATGTGAACCATCATAACTAACCAATTACCATATACTTCATCTTAGAGTAAAGATATCCCTATGGAACCAATAGGGTATCCAATTCCACATCATTCACAAACAACCCACTTGTGTTGCTAAATATCAATAACATATCTTATTTAGACACTCATCACTAATTATGAATCACATACCTAGACATAATCATAATCACATTAAGACCACACTATCTATTATAGAAATCCTTACTGGAATTAGGCTCAAGATATGGTATCATTCCTATCTCACATCTAAATTCACTATTTGGTCCTCACACACACAATATGTAAATAATATACCAAGGGAATGCCATCCATGGAACTAACCTCCCACCTTGAGAGCACTAGGAGATGGAGGACGAGGTGGCAGCGATCGTGGCAGCAAGGGTGGAGGTGGCGGCGACGGCAGAGGCGGAGGCGGCGGCGGCGGCAGAGGAGGAGGCGGCAGCGACGGTCGCGACAGCGAGGGTAGAGGCGGCAGAGGCAGAGGTGGTCGTGGTAACGAGAGTGGGGGCGGAGGTGGCGGTGGCGGAGAAGGAGGTGGACGAGGAGGACGAGGAGGACGTGGAGGAGGAAGGAGGAGGAAGGAGGAGGAAGGGAGGAGGACGAGGAGGACGAGGGCGCGCAGCGAGGGGCCTGGTTCAGCTTCCGCGAGAGCTTTACTATGTTCAAGCGAAGATGCCCTGTTAGGGTTATTAAATAAAAACCGACATAACCTTTATTAGTGATCGTTAAAAGCGCTGATAAAGGTATGTTTTATCAGCACTAAAATAAAAGCGATGATAAAACAATCATTTATCAGCGCTTTTTAGCGCTGATAAAGATATACCTTTATCAGCGCTAAAAAATGTGCAGATAAATGTTACCTTTTATCAGCGCTTTTATATAGCACTGATAAAGGCATACCCCGTTATCAGCGCTTTCTGTTTAACACTGATAAAGGGAAGCGCTTCCCATTCCCTGTTTTGTGGTAGTGATGCATCAAAAAAATTTAATGGGTTGTGTACTCCTAAAATAAGATAAAGAGATAGCCTATGCCTCCTTCCATGTAATGATCCATTATAAAAACTACCCAATGCATGATTTAAAATTGGAATAAGTGATCTTGAGTTGATGTTTTGGTGAAATTACCTATATAGAGAAAAGGTTGATATATATATATTAAAATCCTTATGTATATATCCAAAAAAAGATATTAGTATGAACCAAAAAAAATTCATAGATATTTTCAAGGATTATTATTTTCTATTCCATTTCCATCATAAGGATGTAAAATATGTGGAACATTAATCAGTTATAAATGATCTTAAAACCCTATCAACGATGATTATTGAATAAGATACAATTCTATTAGAAAAAAAAAAGAAAAGACATGAGAGTAATAAAAGGATATTTATCTTAACAGTCCCAATTAATTACTCAAATATATATTATTTTAGGACCATGTTGGTATATAAAGATAATGATTTTTTGTAGATTAATGTATACAGGATTCATGAGTTTATCAAAGTTTAAGATTGAGTTATAAGGATTGGAACCAGGTTGTGTGTCCCATCAAAACCATAACTTTTGAGGGATCTTTGGATGATGCACATATCTCATCCTTCTCAATTGATATAGGAAGCACTAAGATGTATAGATATTTGATTAAATTAATATATGCATGATGACATGATGATGAGGATTGTGGATTTAGTTTTCCAAGGCTTGGTATTAGAAAAATTCAAGGAAGAGTGAAATAATTCTAATTGTATTATGAAACTACTACCCACAACAACAAATAAATGGGAAATAATTACCATTTATTTCATCACAGGGATCCCTATGAAACCTAAATGTAATAATTCCATCAAGAAGGTTGTTGACCTCCTTAAAAAGTCAGAAAATTTCATTATTATGAAAGATGATACATCTATTTATCATCTTGAAAAGATATATAGAAACGAAATTGTAAGACTTCATTGAGTTACACAGTGTTGTTTCTAATCTTGATATGCGGTTTACCTAAATGTTTTGGATAATACTTTAGAAAGTCTTTAATAAAAAACTATGCATAAGCACTACTTATCACCCTCATATGTATGGTTAGTATCAATGGACCTTCCAACCTCTATAGGAGATGATGATATCATGTCTAGTGTATTTACAAGGATTCTAGGAGTAACCCCTTTCCCAAGTGAAGTACTCATGTAAAAAAGATCCCATTATATAATTTATTTTGTACCTTATGAGGCTGTATATGTAATGAGGTTTCCAATACTTACATTCTAAGATGATGTTGGAGAGAAGAAACTAAAGTGGCTTAATCATATCTATGAAATGATAGATAAGGTATAAACCATTCAACATTGTATTAAATCCCCATAATGTAGACAAAAATACCTATACAAACATTTATTAATGTTATATAGTGCTTGAGGTAAGAGCTGAAGTGTTGCATCATATATATCCGTGGATGAAATTCATGTTGTTTTGAGATCCTTTATCACATCAGAGTGATGACCTATTGACTAAAACATCCACCTATTCTATCTCATGTACATGATGTGTTCTATGAACCCCAATTAAGGAATTATATACCAAAACCCTCACATGTACTAAATCATGATGTGGTACCATAGTAAAATTATTTTTTATATAAGGATTATAATGTGAAAAATACTATATAATAGATAAAATATTCTATGAAATGAGACAACTCACCTAGTCAAAATGTTACGATGGAGAAAATAATCTGAGTATAATAAATTGGAAATATAGGGGAGAATAAAATTTAAGTAACCAAACCTCTTTTACTCTATGAAATGAAAACTATGAGGGAGACATTTTTGATGGGGGGGTGATTTAATGACTGAATAAATTATAAATGAATTTCCTTTTGTGATAAAATTTAATTACCTATTTTGTAATGTTGATTTAGAAAACACATGCACAAAAATTGATATTTTGAATCTTTATTTGGTATATAAAATTTAGAATACATTTACGAATCATATCCAATGTTAGAATAGCTAATGTACTGTGATAATTAAATTCAGTATATTAATTGTTATGATAAAGACAAATTGATACAAGCCAAATTAGTGAAAGCCTCAACAAGTAGAATCGTACCCTATGAATCCAATTTATAATAGCTCCCAAGGGAAATAGAATCACTTGTATTTTGTTTTATAAATCCTAACCCGAGTTTAAAAAACCAAATCTTCAATTAATCAATTTATTATACAACATCAATCTCATTAATATCATGGCCCATACCGTGCATGCCAAATCAACTCAATAAAATATCACCATCACACACCTTACCCTAAGGGAATTCACTACTGTAATAAAGGAATATGTAACTGTAACCTAATGAACTGAATTTTAATTTTTTTAATTAAATTATGGCCATGTTTATCCCTTTCAATATCACATTTTGAAGTATTAAATATTTATTTTAATAAAAATTAGATTCTGATATGATGAAAAAATGTGTATTTTTATGAAATATATATTTTAAATCAAGACACACTTTTTAGGAAAAAATTAATTTTTAAAATAATTGATATGTTAATTTAATTTATTATTTATTAATATTTTTAAATACAAATTACATTATAATATTAAGAATAAAATTTAATTGTTATAAGGATTATAAAAATATTTTTATACAAAAGACTAATACCTTTTAATAAATAGATATTTTTATTTAAAAGTATAAATATTCATATTTAATGAAATATTTGTGAAAATAAATATGACTTTTGAAATAAACATATTTAAATTATCTGATGATGATTTATTTCATTATTTTTTTGGAAAGAATAATTTTTGGGTAAAAAATAAATATAGTAAAAAAATATGGCATGAAATATGGAATCATAATGACCCAAATGTTATTTAGGATAATTAATAAAATGTATAAATGACCAAATATACATGTAACCTTTAGAATAATGTGTTTTTTTCGGTTATTATTATTATTTTAATAGTCCCCTAATGAATCTACCAAGACCTATATTATAGTTTATTATTTGAAAATGAATTCATTATAAATATGACTCTCTTACACATCATCCATGGTATTATATTAATGAGACCAATTCGTAAAAAATAAATATAATTAAAAACATTCTTCATCTGTAGAAACCATAGGATTGTTTATGTTATTTATTAATTTATCATATAGAGTCCAGAGCCTTTGTATTTAAATTATTAGATAATACCACTATATAATTTTTATAAACCCACCCAAATTCCAATTCATCCTCTCTAAAAGTAGTTGGAGTAATAAATTACTCTTCCAATACCTCTATATTAATTACATTATGATTTTAATATTATTAGATACCAAATTAAATCTCATTATTACCTTTTATGAAACATTAAATAAAACCGATATACCACTGAAATTCCCTTGTTATTTTTAATACCAAAACATTTTTTAGTGAAAACCCATCCCCATTACTTATCAATGGAATTCCCCAAGATGTACCTTTCCATGTTTTATTTCAAAATTCCATGTATGTATCCCACACTATTTATTATCATAATTAAATGTGATGAAATATATGCTCATTTTTAATTATCTTTGTGGAACACATCGAAATGATCATATAAGGATGTGTAAGCCTAGATTGGGCTCCATTGTATTGGGTAATGTTTGAGTATAATGAGAATTCATGTATGGGTATAGGGAGTAAAACTAATACATTATGGGAATTTCTCCACCATGTTATAATTTCTCAGTGGTTATCCTTGACCTATGTTTACGATGTTATGTTTATTTTTTTCAGAACATTCTCATGGTGCCATTATACTATCATGTCATATCATGACCTATAGATATGTATTGTAATTGTCACCCCTAATATGTTATATTTATATGAATATTCACTCAAATTTACTTATATAACTTTTTTATGTTTTATTTATTCTATTACTGGTATTTATATTTCAATAATATTTTCAGTATCTCAAGGTTATTCGAGGTAGTTTTAACAGAGCAATGTAAATAAAGGTTTATATTATACACTTTTTCAATAATACTCAATATCCATGTATCATTTTGATTTTCTATGTACCTAATTTTCTAAAAACATTAATCATCATGATCTTCATGTATTTTTTTATACATTTTTATGGAAAAATTCATGAAATAAATTCTATTTAATATAAGGGTTGTCATAATTTAATTTTTATAAAGGTTTTAAAAAAGAGATATTCCATACCACAATAATTACTTGTTGGTTACATGTTCTATTTCTTTTTATACCATTTATGAACTATTATTCTCATTAAAATCATAAATTTTTGTAAATAATTATATATAATTTCTTCCTATTTCAATATATGTTCCCTTTTTGGGGTTATGCCTGTTTTTAGTTCCCTTCAATATTCATACTTTAATATAAGCTTGATTTAAGTGAACTTTTCTCTTTATTTTATCATTTCTATAATAAACTAATAAATTATTTTAAAACCATTAACATATTTTTAAATCCATCACTATATTATATATAAACATGTTGGTTTTATTATGGTTTTAAATAAAACAATATTGTCTTTACTTCATTAGAAACCCATTACTTATTTTATAAAACTCTACCCAAGTTGTTATTTTTCATTAGTTCCTCTCCTAATGTACCAAATAAATATTATTTATGATAAATAAATATTCATGAACTTTTTTATATTTAATTTACCAAATATAAAAATGATTTAACTCATTTTTATCTTTGGAATCAAAATGAATTATCTTTCAGTTATTTCATAAATAATAATTACAAAACCTACTTATTTCATATGGGTTTGACCATCATTAAGATTTATATATTGTTTAATTTCATCAAGTGGAACACATGGGTATTATTTTAATTGTGTGGTGTTTGGAAATTAAATCTTATATCACACCAATGAATAATTTAATGATTTATATCTCACGATATGTTATGTGCGGGATTAGAGAGTAAACCAAATCCACTTTGGGAAAATGTACACTATGATTATGTGTGTGGAGAGTGAACCCAATCAACTCTGGGTCAATGTACACTATGATTATGTGTGTGTCGAGTGAACCCAATCCACTATAAGAAATTAAACACTTCATGGTGAACTTAATGGGTGGGAAAATTAAATAGTTTTTATGATTTCATATCTTATGTTGTTTCAACATATTCCCGGATTCCATGATCTTATTATTTCCTTTTCTTATGCCATGTTTCCATGTTTATGATCATTCTCTTTTTGATATCGTTTTATGCCTTTTGGATCTCATGTGTTGATTTATAACTATATTTATGCCCATAATAGGATTTCAAGATCAATCATTTCGTTATATATATTCTTATTGTATCCTATATAGTTTTAGAATATCTATGCGAGTTAGCTTCACTAGGTTTTGTTTTAAATAATGATGATATATTTTTTAGTTTTAAAATTATGTATTTACGTGTCTAATAATAAAATGTCACAAGAATAATATATTATTTTATTTTATTGATGGTAATGTGTTACATAAATATTGAATAAATGTGTGTTTATGTCTTGGGTGAGTATTGTTGAAAAATTACTTTATAAATCAAAATATTAAACATTAAAATATAATTTGAACTATATGAAATTTAATTTTTTATGGAAAAATATTGTACCATTTTTCTAAAATTATATTTCTAATTGGAACCCTTTAAAAAATAAACAAAATATAAATAGTAATATGTAAGTTTTTTAGTTTACTGTTATATTTCTTTACTAATGATTATATTCTTTATATAATTATAATATTTCATTCTTTGTTTTAAATAGTTGTTTCATTAGTTTGGTGATACATGTCAAAAAATACACTGATGATGTTATTTATTGAAAAGATCAAATATTTAAGGTCATTAAATTCTACCCACATAAATAAATTGTCCCCCAATTTTTTAATTAGTAAACATCAATAGAAGTTGGAGTGGGTATTCTTAACATATTTATCATTTGAAATATAACATCAAATATAACAATTAACATACATATTTAGTATATATTAAGTTACAAAACTTTCATAAGAAGACATTAATCATTTGTACCAAAATATACACAACTATGTATATACACTAATAATGAATTATCCCTAATATACCATTACTAAAACATTATAAATATCAATGTTAATAAATAATTGTGAAACAATATATTCATCCAATGTTAAATAGTATATTTAAAAATAAATTGGTATTCATGTATAGGTCAAAAAAGTACACACTGAATAATATATCCTCAATTATTATAATGAAATAAACATTAAAAAAAGTCCTAAATCAATTACAACCCCCAACGTTTCAGATAAATTCATACTTCATTTTTTTAAAACTCAATCAATTGATGATTATATCAACATCAAGAATATATTGAAACAAGGATTTATTAAACCCTAAATCATTTGTTCTTCAATAATTACCCCCTAAAATAATACAATTTCAAAATTCACTTTTCAAAGTAATTTATACCATTTATAATTTGTTTGAAAAAATTTAAATTGTAACTACTGAATAAAAATACTTTAATTTTTCACACCATCCTTATAAACATTATAATATATTATAATATCATTGATAGATATCACACTAAAATGATAATAACAAAAAAAATCAAGATTTAATTTCTATAATGTTATCATCCCTACTAACATAGGTAAGAATAGAAAACTAGCCTTTGCTAAAAAAATATAAATATACTAAAATTATCAACCATATTATTATACTCTGTGTTTGGGATATAGGACATGGTGACTTCCAGACACATACCTTTCTAATGATCATTTTCTGGATCTTATTTCAACTAACTAATAAAACCACAAATCATTAAGAAAAACCCATTGTAAAATGTCATATGAATATGAAAAATAAATCCTAATATGTAATCTATAATGACACCTATATTTCATATTTTAATAATTTTACTTCAATATAATTTTATTTATGTTATTTTCTCTGTTACTTCATAGCCTAATCATAAATATAACCTTCCAAAAAATAATAATGAATATTCGTAAAACATTTTCTTTAATGGCTGCAGTTGATAACATTTGTTAAGAAAATAAAAAAAGAACACTTAGATTAAAATGAGGTTAAAGATGACTTAAAATTTCCTCATCTAATAAACAACACATGAAAGCAATATACAAAGATAACTTATAGAACATAATCCGGAATATAATAATCTTTATAGTCTCTCTCCCTTTCCAAATCACCATTAAAATATCTGAAATAAATTGGATGTCACATCCACATTATAGTAAAAGTTATTGACCTAGTTACCATGGTGTTCAGGATGTGTACATAATCTCTCATTGGTAAAAACTTCTTGATGGAAACTAATTAAAACCCATCATAAACATTTATCTTTTTATTAGAATTAAAATTCTTCTCAGTGAACATTGGTGATAGAGAATTATGTTACATTTCATCATATTTTTCCCCATTACTATTAAATTTCCATTACATGGTCAATACTTATATAGTATGTGAAAAATAATGTGTGGTATCACATGATTAATTTCAAGTAAAGTAAGAACATGTCCATGAAGCTCATGAAATGAGGAGTCTCTCTAATCTTCCCCTTGAGTGGGTTATGTTATATCAAAATGTGTTTTATCAAGGCAACCAATAGACACAAATATAGTAACCAATACTGTCACGCCTCGACCACAAACTACCCCAGAGCTAGTGCTGTTATAAATAAAACATGGCTAGTAATTTAAAAAAATTAAATAGGATTATTACACATCATGTTCCACTAAAGAGGAACTTTTCGGTTTAATGTCTAGAAAACCAGATAAAAAATTTAAAATCCTTCAAAATTGAATGATAAAATAATCTCCAAAAAGCGTCCATAAATCATTGTAACTCAAATCCACTAAACGAGTAAAATTTATCTTAAAACTTAGGGTGATGATTTGAATTCCTAGTAAGGGGGTTTTAAAATAAAATAATATTTCAATTGAAACCCGTTGAAAAAATCCCTTTAAAATTATTCATATAACATTTTGTTATGGAAAGATTTCATACATGAAACGTAACATAACATACTTTCTAGAAAATAAAAGTCATCATATCAAGGAATATTTACAAAGTTACAATGAAACATGTTTGAAATCATAAAAATTCTCATACAAAACATATGGTGTGAATCATATACATAAAGTGTTATTTAGACTATAATAAGTGTGAAAAGAAAAATTGAAAGTACAAAATTTACAAATGAATGTAATACATGATCATAGTTGTGCATAAGATAATAACATTAACTTCTTCCCTTACTAAATACAAAGCATAAATTGGATGCTATGACTCTGAGTGCTGAATAAACATTATTCCATAAGCATTTACATCTTCTGATACTCATCAATACATGCTCTTATCCATTTATATTATACAAGTCAGGTATTCACTTGGTTAATTAAATATCATAAACATAAAGAATGAATGTATAATTTAGGACATTGTCATGTCCTCGGGCCATGAAAAAATTTGTCTCATGAGAACTATCAATGTATCACAGGACTTTTATTAACCTGTCCCTAACACTTTAGGCTTATATTAACCAGTCCCCAACCCATAGGGATTTCAATAACAAGTCCCCAACCCATTTAATATTGATTCTAATAAATTACTCATATTCCAAGTAAGGTTGTATATTCGAAGTGTCACATACCACTTTGAATATTTAAATTCTCATTTCAAATTATTCAAGGTGTCCCATACCTCTTTAAATAAATTAGTTCTTTATCCCATAAACTAACATAACATTTTAATAACATTCATTAGTATTTACCTATATATGGTGATTCATGCACTTATGTGTCAAAAACAAAACCAACAATTTTATGGAAATTTAATAAATGAAATGTATGGTAGGAAAATAAAAGCACATGTGATGATGTCTAATGCACATAAAATACATATTTTTTCACATGAAATGATAACCCTTAAATTCATAAATCTTTATTAAAAAGTTAAACATATTATATTCCAAAATTAATAATGGTAATTCACCATTAATTTAAAGGTAAAAATAATATTATATGTGAGGTATTAAAAATATTGTTTTTAGACACACATTAATTTCATGTTTTTGTATATACACACCACATGGGTATTGTCAATCATTTAAACACAATGTTAACAATTGAAAAGAATTGAAATAAACCACTCCACATAATGAAATATAACTAATACCATTTATTATTAATGAAAATAAGTGTGTCATACCAATAAATATATTCATACACCAAGAATTTACATATTTATAAGAATCCTGAAATAATATGTGTAGGTAGGTAAACATCCACTTTATTAATATAAAGAAAATTTTTCATTGAAACAGATTGGGTAATATATCTAAGAAAAACTCATTTTTTTCATGATAGACGTATGTATATAGAACTGGAAAACCCACCAAAAGTATTACTCATTAATTCCAATAAATACAATATGGATTTAAAATATAATATTTGGAAAATACACTATTTATACACAAAGGTGTATATAAAGGTTTTTATTTTTTTAAACTATAATTTATAAGCCTTTCATTTTTCGAAAACATCTGCAATTCATTCCTAAAAATCTTTATAATATATTTGTTAGGTTTATGATCATGTTTTATATGTATAAATATATATATATACACACATAACCAAAAATAAATAATGTATAAAAGGTTTTTTACACCAAAAATCTAATGACAATTAAATGACTTAATTATATTTGGCACATTAATTAGCAAAGGTTCCTTAATTTCATATAATGATTTAATATTTCAAAGGTTTATTTATTAAAAAAACTTATACATATATATATGTATATGTATACATCGACATATACATATATATATTTACCAAACAGAAAAATATCTCAAGACCTTTCATGGTAAAGAATCAACAATATCATATAAGGAAAAAAAATCACCATCTTAGGAGAAACGAGTAGGTCCTATACTAAACCGTGCACATTTATAAATATTTATATTCATTTATGAATGTTTATATACATACAATCAAACCATAATAAAGAAAGAAAACTAGGTCGCTTACCTAGTACGAAGGGTGAGTAGAGGACAGGAGGAGATTGATAGAGGCGCTGGAGAGGATGAACACCTTAGGGGTTGGGTGAAAATTAAGATATATTTATAAATCACATATAATATATTTCTAAGGAAACTTGTTTGGAAAACTAAGGCCCCTGTGTTTAAAATAAGACTGATGGTATTCAGTCTTGTGTAATATGAGGGAAAGGAGGGGCCTCCCAAGGCCACGGGTGTAGGAATGAAAGAAAAGGAGAGTAGTGAGTCTACTAGTGCTGGGCACTCGGGAAGAAGAACAAGAAGAAGGTGAAAAGTTAGGTTTGGAAAACAACGGATCGTCAGGATTTAATTGAAAACGATCCAGCGATTGAGGTGCATCTTCATGTTTTAAAAAAGATGAATGGTTGAGATCTGATAGGGAGTGGATAAGACGACTATGAAATATTTAGGGTTTTAAAAAATGGATGTACGGTCACATTTAGAACATATTTAATCGGATGACTGCAAGCGATGTGGGATATTTTTAAAAATAATGAATGGTCGAGATTATATTCATCAAGATCTAAATAGGTGATAAAAACATGATGGCGGAACCTTGGTGGATTTGAATCAAGGACCGACTGATCAGACAGATCAGATCTCACGTGGTGAGATCAAATGGTCTAGATCCTTTTCTGCTAAAAAAGGTCATCCCACATCAAAACTGGATCAGCGATGGTCAGTATTTATAAGCATGGAGCTCCCACAATAGCCCAAAAATCCCCCTCCCCCTCCCTTGTACCTCGATGTACTAGGTTTCTATGGGCGCGCTCCTACACCCACCCCTACCACCATGCCACCCCGCATGGTGGCGTGCTCGGGTACCCTTGCATACGCACACCCATGTTCATTCGGGACTAACTATGAATAAATACGCGTGTAACTTAGCACGTGTTGGGCGGAGAAAGAAGGAAGTGGTGGCAAGAGGGGGGGTGAATTGCCTTTTTAAAAAAATGATTAACAATTTAAAATCAAAGTAAAGAATGCAGCGGAAATAAAAGAGGCAAGACACGCAACTTGATAACGGAGTTCGGCTTAAACCCAAGCCTACGTCTCCGCTCCCAACTCAACCGTTGAGAGATTTACTACCGCTTGCTTTTTAATGGTTTTAGCAAGAAACCCACTAGCCTTTTTAAAGGTGAAGGCTAGCTCACCTATTACAGCTTGCTTTTTAATGGTTTGAGCAAGAAACCCACTAGCCTTTTTATGGGTGAAGGCTATCTCACCTTTGACTCAAGCCTTTTAAAAGGAAAGGCTTGACTAACCTCTTCACACCTTGAAGGTGGTGTGAAAACCCAAAAGAGAGGATGAGAGAAAGAGTTGGGGTTTGTAGGCATAAACCCAAAATGATGCTCAAAATAAATAAAACAATAAAACCCGTAATAAGGAAGTCTTGGGCGCCAATGGATTGATGGAGCTGATGAAGGGCGCTCCCAAGCTTCTCTGACGGTGCTCCTTGGATGTGGAAGTGTGTTGGAGCAAGTGGGGTTCCCTTGGAAGAATCCACCGGAGGTTAGCCAAATGATGGAAAATGTGTTCGTTGGCTTCACAATAGTTCCGACTATATTACTTGGGCTTCCGGGGGTTCCTAGTCCTTTATTTATAGAGGGGGAACCCTTGTATGGCCGTTAGAGGCCTTTGGAGCCGTTGGAGAGGCTTTCGGAGCCGTTGGAGGCCAAGTGGACAGGCTGGTCAAAAGCCCAACGGCTAGTTTGACTGGCTCCACCGGCTGACCGGTGCAGAGCCACCGGTTGGCCGGTGCTTGCAAAATGGAGAGGCCTTCGGGCTCAGGCGCCACCGGCTGGCCGGTGAGGAGGCCACCGGTTGGCCGGTGCTGAGGTAGTAGCTAATACTGTTCTGGCTGGGTGCCACCGGCTGGCCGGTGCTAAGGCCACCGGTTGGCCGGTGCTGAGGCAGTGGCACAGCCTTCTGCCCAGGGTCCATCGGCTGGCCGGTGGTGAAGCCACGGGTTGGCCGGTGGACTGAATTTCAGTCCATTTTAGGCTTTTTGCCTTCTTGGCCTTCTTGGCCCAATTCCATGGCAACCTGAAATTATGCCTATCATCCAAAAACACTTAAAACAAGATTAGATAAATAAGAGAGTGATTGTGATCATGAAAATTAAACCACGAGGGGTTCGAGAGGTACAACAATCTCCCCCTATTTTGATGATCACAATCACCAAAACAAGTAATGTAGAAAATGAAATGAAAAGCATGCTTTAAAGTATTTCTCACCCAATCAACCAAGAATTTCTCCCCCTTTGTGATTATCAAAATAGCACGGGGCATAAAACTTGATTGAGGGAAAAAAGATTTTAAACCGATTGAAATTTTTGAAATTTGAATTGAAAGTTTTGAATAAAAAATTTGAAATGAAAGTTTTGAATGAAAAATTGAATAACAATTTAGAATTAGAAAATTTGATACCAAGTGTTGAAATTGAATGTTTGAATCGAAAATTTTGAAATTGAAATCAAAAGGGCTTAAATGATCCTAACTCCCCCTAAATAAAAACAACAAATCACCGGGGAGAGGTTTTTGGAACCGAAACAAATTTTGGCCCGGAGAGACTCGCTAGGAGGGATTTTTCAATCCATACTTGTCTAGTGGCGGGTCTTCTCCTAAAAAATTCATCATTAAAAGAAATAGTTTTGGGCCTTCCATACCGGGCATTTTTGCAATTGCACTCATAGATTATGTGCCCGGGTTTTTTGCAATAATTACAAAATTTAAATTGGGAGCTCCCCCTTACAAAAATAGATGGAGCATGGGAAGAGGAAGCTTGCTTGGAATAGCCAAGCCCTTGGGTGGTTCTAGATACACGTTGGGAACCTAGTAGTTTGGTCAGATTTTGTTCCCCTTGGGTGAACTTAGCTAGGGATTCCCTTAAATCTTTGATGGTTGATTCCATGGAATCATCATCGGAAAGGTTTTGGATTTTGAGGGTCAACTCTTCCTTCTCTTTGAGAAGTTGTTCTTTTTCGGAAGAGAGTTTTTTGAAATTCTTTTTTAAAGCAACAAATTTGGAAGAAATTTCGTGAAAACCTTCCTCCAATTGATCTCTTGCATGTTGGAGATCCTCATATGACATGTGATTGAAGGAATTTGAAGAGCTAGAGGATGAGGAGCCGGAAGATGTTACCTCATGAAATGCCATTAGACATTTGTTACCGTTGTCACTTGAGGAGGAGGAGGAGGATGTGGAGCTATCACTCCATGTGGCCTTGAATTCCTTCTTCTTCTCCTTTTGCTTGGCCTTTTTCTTGTTGAGTGGACAATCGGGCTTGTAATGGCCTTTCTTGCCACACCCGTAGCATGTTACCTCGGGCTCGGATTTTTCGTCGTGTTTTTCCTTTCGAGCCTTGCGGGATTTCTTCTTCTTGTGCTTCTTCATGAATTTGTGCATCTTGCGGGCAAGATTCTCCATTTCGGAATCGCCGCTTGAAGAGGAAGATGATGAGGAGGAGGAGCTTTCTTCTTTTTGAACTTTGAAGGCGATGTTCTTTGGAACTTTGATCGGTTTGCCTTCCTTTTCAGCTTGCCTCCTCATGGTGATCTCATAAGTCATGAGGGATCCGATGAGCTCTTCGACCGGCATGTTCTTAATGTTCTTTGCTTCTTGGATTGCAGTTACCTTTGGAGCCCATGAGCTTGGTAGGATCCAAAGGATCTTCTTGACCATCGTTTCTGCAGATACATCATCACCAAGGGACTTTCTCCCATTGCAAACATCAGTAAAATGTGTAAACATTTCAGTAATAGATTCGGATGGATGCATGGTTAAAGACTCAAAATCTTGACGAAACATGTCCAATCGAGTATCCTTGACTTTGTTGGTCCCCTCATCGGTAACCACCAATAGTTTCCAGATTTCATGAGATGAGGTGAATGTGGAAACTCGATTAAACTCATTACGATCAAGGCCGCAATGAAGAGCGTTCATTGCTTTGCCATCAAGCTTGAAATTTTTAATATCGGCTTGGGTCCATTTGGATTCATCGAGAGAGGAAAGTGAATAACCATGCATGACAATTTTATAAATAGGATATCCAATGCTTCTAAGAAAAGCGGTCATGCGGGTTTTCCAATAAGTGTAGTCGGTTCCATCAAAAAATGGAGCACAACCCAAAGAATAGCCTTCGGGGGCGAAAGAGGTTGAAGCCATCACAATGGATCTTGAATTTGAAACCGGTGAAGGTATTACTCAAATTTTCCTCTGATACCAATTGTTGGGCAGAGAAAGAAGGAAGTGATGGAAAGAGGGAGGGTGAATTGCCTTTTTAAAAAAATGATTAACAATTTAAAATCAAAGTAAAGAATGCAGCGGAAATAAAAGAGGCAAGACACGAAACTTGATAACGGAGTTCGGCTTAAACCCAAGCCTACGTCTCCGCTCCCAACTCAACCGTTGAGAGATTTACTACCGCTTGCTTTTTAATGGTTTTAGCAAGAAACCCACTAGCCTTTTTACAGGTGAAGGC
Organism: Viscum album; assembly: GCA_963277665.1. Lineage (NCBI taxonomy): Eukaryota > Viridiplantae > Streptophyta > Magnoliopsida > Santalales > Viscaceae > Viscum > Viscum album. The sequence goes on along the minus strand of OY728120.1, from coordinate 529,202,985 downwards.
TAGCTCACCTATTACAGCTTGCTTTTTAATGGTTTGAGCAAGAAACCCACTAGCCTTTTTACGGGTGAAGGCTAGCTCACCTTTGACTCAAGTCTTTTAAAAGGAAAGGCTTGACTAACCTCTGCACACCTTGAAGGTGGTTTGAAAACCCAAAAGAGAGGATGAGAGAAAGAGTTGGGGTTTGTAGGCACAAACCCAAAATGATGCTCAAAATAAATAAAACAATAAAACCCGTAATGAGGAAGTCTTGGGCGCCAATGGATTAATGGAGCTGATGAAGGGCGCTCCCAAGCTTCTTTGACGGTGCTCCTTGGATGTGGAAGTGTGTTGGAGCAAGTGGGGTTCCCTTGGAAGAATCCGCTGGAGGATAGCCAAATGATGGAAAATGTGTTCGTTGGCTTCACAATAGTTCCGACTATATTCCTTGGGCTTTTGGGGGTTCCTAGTCCTTTATTTATAGAGGGGGAACCCTTGTATGGCCGTTAGAGGCCTTTGGAGCCGTTGGAGAGGCTTTCGGAGCCATTGGAGGCCAAGTGGACAGGCTGGTCAAAAGCCCAACGGCTAGTTTGACTGGCTCAACCGGCTGACCGGTGCAGAGCCACCGGTTGGCCGGTGCTTGCAAAATGGAGAGGCCTTCGGGCTCAGGCGCCACCGGCTGGCCGGTGAGGAGGCCACCGGTTGGCCGGTGCTGAGGCAGTAGCTAATACTGTTCTGGCTGGGTGCCACCGGCTGGCCGGTGCTGAGGCCACCGGTTGGCCGGTGCTGAGGCAGTGGCTCAGCCTTCTGCCCAGGGTCGATCGGCTGGCCGGTGGTGAAGCCACCGGTTGGCCGGTGGACTGAATTTCAGTCCATTTTAGCCTTTTTGCCTTCTTGGCCTTCTTGGCCCAATTCCATGGCAACCTGAAATTATGCCTATCAACCAAAAACACTTAAAACAAGATTAGATAAATAAGAGAGTGATTGTGATCATGAAAATTGAACCACGAGGGGTTCAAGAGGTACAACAATCTCCCCCTATTTTGATGATCACAATCACCAAAACAAGTAATGTAGAAAATGAAATGAAAAGCATGCTTTAAAGTATTTCTCACCCAATCAACCAAGAATTTCTCCCCCTTTGTGATTATCAAAATAGAACGGGGCATAAAACTTGATTGAGGGAAAAAAGATTTTAAACCAATTGAAATTTTTGAAATTTGAATTGAAAGTTTTGATTCAAAAATTTGAAATGAAAGTTTTGAATGAAAAATTGAATAACAATTTAGAATTAGAAAATTTGATACCAAGTGTTGAAATTGAAAGTTTGAATCGAAAATTTTGAAATTGAAATCAAAAGGGCTTAAATGATCCTAACTCCCCCTAAATAAAAACAACAAATCACCAGGGAGAGGTTTTTGGAACCGGAACAAATTTTGGCCCGGAGAGACTCGCTTGGAGGGATTTTTCAATCCATACATGTCTAGTAGCGGGTCTTCTCCTAAAAAATTCATCATTAAAAGAAATAGTTTTGGGCCTTCCATACCGGGCATTTTTGCAATTGCACTCATAGATTATGTGCCCGGGTTTTTTGCAATAATTACAAAATTTAAATTGGGAGCTCCCCCTTACAAAAATAGATGGAGCATGGGAAGAGGAAGCTTGCTTGGAATAGCCATGCCCTTGGGTGGTTCTAGATACACGTTGGGAACCTATTATTTTGGTCAGATTTTGTTCCCCTTGGGTGAACTTAGCTAGGGATTCCCTTAAATCTTTGATGGTTGATTCCATGGAATCATCATAGGAAAGGTTTTGGATTTTGAGGGTCAACTCTTCCTTCTCTTTGAGAAGTTGTTCTTTTTCGGAAGAGAGTTTTTTGAAATTCTTTTTTAAAGAAACAAATTTTGAAGAAAGTTCGTGAAAAGCTTCCTCCAATTGATCTCTTGCATGTTGGAGATCCTCATATGACATGTGATTGAAAGAATTTGAAGAGCTAGAGGATGAGGAGCCGGAAGATGTTACCTCATGAAATACCATTAGACATTTTTTACCGTTGTCGCTTGAGGAGGAGGAGGAGGATGTGGAGCTATCACTCCATGTGGCCTTGAATTCCTTCTTCTTCTCCTTTTGCTTGGCCTTTTTCTTGTTGAGTGGACAATCGGGCTTGTAATGGCCTTTCTTGCCACACCCGTAGCATGTTACCTCGGGCTCGGATTTTTCGTCGTGTTTTTCCTTTCGAGCCTTGCGGGATTTCTTCTTCTTGTGCTTCTTCATGAATTTGTGCATCTTGCGGGCAAGATTCTCCATTTCGGAATCGCCGCTTGAAGAGGAAGATGATGAGGAGGAGGAGCTTTCTTCTTTTTGAACTTTGAAGGCGATGTTCTTTGGAACTTTGATCGGTTTGCCTTCCTTTTCAGCTTGCCTCCTCATGGTGATCTCATAAGTCATGAAGGATCTGATGAGCTCTTCGACCGGCATGTTCTTGATGTCCTTTGCTTCTTGGATTGCAGTTACCTTTGGAGCCCATTAGCTTGGTAGGATCCAAAGGATCTTCTTGACCATCGTTTCTGCAGAAACATCATCACCAAGGGACTTTCTCCCATTTCAAACATCAGTAAAACGTGTAAACATTTCAGTAATAGATTCGGATGGATGCATGGTTAAAGACTCAAAATCTTGACGAAACATGTCCAATCGAGTATCCTTGACTTTGTTGGTCCCCTCATCGGTAACCTCTAATAGTTTCCAGATTTCATGAGATGAGGTGCATGTGGAAACTCGATTAAACTCATTACGATCAAGGCCGCAATGAAGAGCGTTCATTGCTTTGCCAGCAAGCTCGAAATTTTTAATATCGGCTTGGGTCCATTTGGATTCATCGGGAGAGGAAAGTGAATAACCATGCATGACAATTTTATAAATAGGATATCCAATGCTTCTAAGAAAAGCGGTCATGCGGGTTTTCCAATAAGTGTAGTCGGTTCCATCAAAAAATGGAGCACGACCCAAAGAATAGCCTTCGGGGGCGAAAGAGGTTGAAGCCATCACAATGGATCTTGAATTTGAAACCAGTGAAGGTATTACTCAAATTTTCCTCTGATACCAATTGTTGGGCAGAGAAAGAAGGAAGTGATGGAAAGAGGGGGGTGAATTGCCTTTTTAAAAAAATGATTAACAATTTAAAATCAAAGTAAAGAATGCAGCGGAAATAAAAGAGGCAAGACACGAAACTTGATAACGGAGTTCGGCTTAAACCCAAGCCTACGTCTCCGCTCCCAACTCAACCATTGAGAGATTTACTACCGCTTGCTTTTTAATGGTTTTAGCAAGAAACCCACTAGCCTTTTTACAGGTGAATGCTAGCTCACCTATTACAGATTTCTTTTTAATGGTTTGAGTAAGAAACCCACTAGCCTTTTTACGGGTGAAGGCTAGCTCACCTTTGACTCAAGTCTTTTAAAAGGAAAGGCTTGACTAACCTCTTCACAGCATGAAGGTGGTGTGAAAACCCAAAGGAGAGGATGAGAGAAAGAGTTGGGGTTTGTAGGCACAAACCCAAAATGATTCTAAAAATAAATAAAACAATAAAACCCTTAATGAGGAAGTCTTGGGCGCCAATGGATTGATGGAGCTAATGAAGGGTGCTCCCAAGCTTCTTTGACGGTGCTCCTTGGATTTGGAAGTGTGTTGGAGCAAGTGGGGTTCCCTTGGAAGAATCCGCTGGAGGTTAGCCAAATGATGGAAAATGTGTTCGTTGGCTTCACAATAGTTTCGACTATATTCCTTGGGCTTCGGGGGGTTCCTAGTCCTTTATTTATAGAGGGGGAACCCTTGTATGTCCGTTAGAGGTATTTGGAGCTGTTGGAGAGGCTTTCGGAGCCGTTGGAGGCCAAGTGGACATGCTGGTCAAAAGCCCAACGACTAGTTTGACTGGCTCCACCGGCTGACCGGTGTAGAGCCACCGGTTGGCCGGTGCTTGCAAAATGGAGAGGCCTTCGGGCTCAGGCGCCACCGGATGGCCGGTGAGGAGGCCACCGGTTGGCCGGTGCTGAGGCAGTAGCTAATACTGTTCTGGCTGGGTGCCACCGGCTGGCCGGTGCTGAGGCCACCGGTTGGCCGGTGAGGAGGCAGTAGCTACCCCTTCTGTCTGGGTGCCACCGGCTGGCCTGTGCTGAGGCCACCGGTTGGCCGGTGCTGAGGAAGTGGCTCAGCCTTCTTCCCAGGGTCCATCGGCGAGCCGGTGGTGAAGCCACCGGTTGGACGGTGGACTGAATTTCAGTCCATTCTAGGCTTTTTCCCTTCTTGGCCTTCTTGGCCCAATTCCTTGGCAACCTGAAATTATTCCTATCAACCAAAAACACTTAAAACAAGATTAGATAAATAAGAGAGTGATTGTGATCATGAAAATTAAACCACGAGGGGTTCGAGAGGTACAACAGTACGAACCATGCATGCACATCCTGGGGCCATTTTCTTGGGGTTGTGAGTGAGATGACCACCATGTCCTTGAGTGGCCTAGCCTATTAGGTTTCCCATGTCTAGTTGGAGAACTCCCATATTTTTTTCATAGTAAATATTCATTTTTTGTTAAACATAAAAATAGTTTTTGATATAAAGATATAGGTTTCAACAAAGTGAGAAAAAAAATTCACTATTATGATTAATCAAAGTCCTAAAAATAATATTTTACTTGGTTTATAAACACTTGAGTATTAAGACATAACGTTATAAATCAATGTTTAGTACATAATAATGAAAAGCATATACTAGTATTATATTTAAAAAACCAAAACATATTTTTAGCTAAAACCAAGTTTGTATGTATTGAAGGATGAAAAAATTTATAAAATATTTTCAATACATTTGAAATATTTAAATACATAATTCACTTAGTATAGTTAAAATAATAAAAACAATAATATTCATTTATTAAATTTTCCAAAAGTTCAATGTCAAACTCAAAAATTTGTTTCCTTGTACCAAAACCAAGTAGTATCATGTACATATTTCTCTTCGTATTTCATTTAAAACACAAGTGATGTGATTCAAAACTATTTTAAATAATTATTATTATAATATATATAAAAGGAGCTTATTAATAACATTTTTATAGTTATAACTTAAATGAAAACTTTAAGAACATGGAAACCCCATTATACTTTAAATTAAACCACTAGAATACCCAACATCTATAAGGTCTTATAGCCATTGTTGACTCAACGGTCCCCAAAAGGAGGAAATGGTCGGGTTATATTTAAATCCTTATAAAAAATGAATTAGGGTGTTCCAATTCAAGACTTCTTAGAGGATATGGTGCTCATTATTCCTTTAATTCTTAGCACATTTGTTGTGGTTCTGGCTATACTAATGTTCATCTTGACGAATCTGAAGTACCGCTCTATTTTCAATGGGTTTTGTTGGATTAGATGGTATTCCTGTGATTTTAATAGGTTTGTTAGTCAGTATCCTATTGTAGTATGGTTTCCTTGGATCTTATAGTAATGTAATAATTTTTTGTGTTACATCGAATAAATAATGTCTTGTGTTTATTTACTAATATTTTTTGGACAATATGGAAATTAAATGATGTATAAATCATAAAATATTGTCATTTCATAAGAAATGTGATCAGGGTGTCACATTATTACCCCCTTCAAATAATTGAATCCTCTCAATTCTAAAACACTTGTACACATTCGCTAGTAATACCAGACATACCTCAAATCCAACATCCCCTCAGAAAGTCAGCCAATATGGACAATCTGCCAATTACCCCCAGGAGGATCCATAGATTGGTTTCCATTCCCTCAACTTTGGTGTCCAAAAATCACCAAGAGTATTTTGGATGATTGCTATGCATAAAGTATCTGGGTTTCCCAAGGGAGGCTTGTGTGGTGTGGAGGTCAAAGTTTTTAGAGTAGAATAGTTCCCTATAAATCCCTTAGACTACATTGTGATTGAAAACCTTGAATTCTTAGAGAACTCCATATATAGAAAAACATAGGACATGGAATAGATAGACCACCTAGACGTCACCCTCCAAAGCAGCTTCCCGAGACTTTTCCAAATATTGATAGTTCTCAGATAAGGTGAAACATAAGAAAAGACATTCATAGTATTTCCTCCTCTCCCTAAACAGTGAAAATTGGGTATTTTTAATACCATCATATATATAACTCTCTCTTTTCTAGGAATGAAGGATATCTGAGATAAATAACACTTTAGTAAAGCATTTTCAAGTCATTCGTTGGTTTGAAAATGGGTCATAATCTTCTTAACAACAATCAATAATTATGTGTCCTAATAATTCGGTAAGGAGAGATAAGAGGTTGTTTGGTAAACTCATGTATTCCATATAAAATTTAAAAAAGACATGTTTTACTCAGTATGACATAACCATATTAAAATAGAGATGTTATTTGTAAAATAATATTAAAATGATAAAACATAAAATATAACATTATCCATTAATACAAGGTTCATAAAACCAATGGTCTTACATAACTATTCGCTCCCTCTCACAAATCACTTGTATAGATTTTCTAACATCCTCAAAGATGACTCTTCATTTGTTTCACCATTGTTTTCGATTTCCCCATTTTCCAATTAAGAAGATCCCCAAACCAATTCCCCAAATCAGTTCCATATTCTTCAATCTCTTTGGTCCAGATGTAATGCAGGCAACTAGGATCTGCCACATTTGGATATCTAATGTTCGGTTTGAGAGAAGAATGATGTGAATCATGTTGAGTGAAATTAGTATGTTTTTTTGTTGATAAAACGAATAGGAAGACTCATCCCAAAAAATTTCAATGTCCATAATATGTCCACAGAAACCATAGGTCATGATTTGACATAGGTACACTTCTCGAAGGTCACCCTCCAGGGTAGCCTCTTGGAAGTCCTTTCGAGATGAAGGATTCCCACCTAGGATAAAGAATTTAAATAATCCTTCAAATTATTTTCCCTTTAATGCAAAAAATGGAAATTGGGCATTCATCATAGGAAAATTGTTGAAACCTCCTCTACAGTGATGTTTGTGTACATGAGGAGAATTGGATATATGGTAGAGGTTTTTGAATGACTAAAGAAGGTTTTAAAAAACCTTATAGCCTTAAAAACATGATTTTCCCACTAAAGATTCTAATACTTTATTTTTAAGTGACAGAAGGAATGATTCATCTACCATCTTAAAATTTTAAGAAAACATCAACTTAGTAAGACATAATCATGTTTCTAATGTTGTTTCAATTTTACAGGGTGTTCTAAACCAATCCTATGATACGCACGGTCACACCCAAGCCCCAAAATACCTCTATGCCGATGCAGTTTTAAATAAAACATGGTATGTGATTTTTTATAAAAAGAAAAGCTGATTATCACACATCATGTTCCACTAAATAGGACCTTTTTGGTTTAGAGTCTTGAAAACCATATACAAAATGTAAAATCCCTTAAAAATGAAAGAGAAAATAATCTCTACAAATATACCACCAATCCGTGTAACTCAAATCTACTAAACCAATAACATTTAAATTAAAACATTTGGTGGGAATACGAATGACGAGTAAGGGGGATTTAAAATAAAATTAAATTTCAATTGAAAAACTTTAAAAACATTAATATAAAATTATTCAAAAACACTTTATTAAGGATAGATGACATACATGTAACATAACATAATTTCTTGTCCACAAAATGCAAGTGAAAATTTCAAGGAATATTTACATAGTTACAATGAAACAGGTTTCAGATCATAAGAATGATAATACAATACATATTTTGTGCAACATATAAATCAAGAGTTATTATGACTATAATAAGTGTGACAAGAGAATGTGAAGGTATTGAATTTACAAATGAATGTAATAAAAGAACAAAGTTGTGGATAAGATAACATAATTAACTTCTTCCCTTACAAACTGAAAATCATAAATTGTCTTATAATCCTCTGATGATGAATAAACATTATGCCCGAAACATTTAATTCCTATGATTATCATAAGTAATGGCTCATAACCAAATATATTCTACTAGTCGAATATTCATATGGTTAATTAAATATAATAAACATAATGAGGGAATGTATAATGCAGGATTGTGTCAGGGCCTTATGCGATGACCTAATTTTTCACATGGGTATTACTGATGCATCGTAGGAATTTCATTAACCGGTCCCCAACCCATTTCATACTAAGTCCAATAAATTCCACATATGCCAAGTAAATTCAAATATTTGAAATTTCCCAAATCACTTTTTATATTTAATTTCACAATTTATATTATTCACGGTGTCCCATACGACTTTGAAAAATTTAGTTATTTAATCCATAAAACGTTATAACAATTTAATTACATTCTTTAGAATTTACAAATATATAGTGATTCATGCACATAAGTGCCAACAAGAAAACCAAAAATTTCATGGAAATATAATAAATGAAAAGAATGGAAGGAAAATTATAGCACAAGTCTTTATTTCTAATGCACATAAAATACCAATTTTTTCACATGAAATGATAACCCTTATATAGATCAATATATATTAAAAAGGCAACCATATTACATTCCAAAATTAATAATGGTAATTAAAAATTAATTTAAATTTTAAAAAAATATTCTATTTGAGGTATTAAACACATAGTTGTTTAGATGCCGATTAATTGCATGTTTATGTATAAATATACCACAAGGGTATTCTGAATTATTTAAACATAATGTTAAAAATTAAAAAGAATGGGAATCAACCACACCACATACTAAATCATAACTTATACTATTTAATATTTATGACAATAAGTTTTTCATATGTATAAATATATTCATACACATAGAAATTACATATTTAGAAGAATCTTGAAATGATATATGTAGGTAGGTACACATCCACTTTCTTAACATAACGATAATTTTCCTTTGAAACAGGTTGAGTAATCTATCTATGAAAACACATTTTTTTAAACTATTTACATATGCATATAGGAATGGAAAAACCCCAAAAATTATTACTCATGAATTCCCATAATTACTATATGCATCAAAAGTATAATATTTGGAAAATAATTTGTTTATACACAACGGTGTATATAAGGTATTGTTTTTAAATTGTTCCTTTTATGCCTTTCCTTAAAAAACAATATTTATTCATCCTTAAAAATAATTGGAATATCTATGTTAGGTTTAGGATCAAGGTTTATATGTATAATTATATATATATACACATAACTTAAAATACAAAATATATAAACATATTTTACACTAAAAATCTAATGAAACTTAAATAAATTAAATATATTATTCACATTAATTTACGAAGGTTTTATAATTTGAAATCATTTTTCAAAAATTTAATGGGTTATTAATTTAAAAAAATTATATATATATATATATATATATATTTATGTATAGCTCGACATATACATATATATATATATATAAATCAAAAAAAATATCTCAATCCCTTGCATGGTAATGAATCAAGAATATCATTTAAGGACAAAAATTCACCATCTTAGGTGAAACCAGTTGGTATTATACTTAACAGTGTATATATATATATATATATTCTTCTATATATATATATACATATATTCAAACTGTAACAAAGAAATACAACTAGGTCCCTTCCCTGGTTTAAAGGAGGAGGAGAGGTCGAGAGGTTCTTGATGGAGGAACTGGAGAGGATGAACATCGTAGGGTTGGGGTGAAAATTAAGATATATTTATATATCATATATAATATATTTTTAAGGCCACTTGTATGGAAAACTAAGGCACCTTAGTTTAAAATAAGATCGAGGGTGTCCTTCCCTGTAGATTATGAGAGAAAGGAGGGGCCTCCCGAGGTTACAGGTGTGGGAAAAAAATGAAAAGGAGAGTAGCGAGGAAATAGGTGTAGTGCATGCGGGAAGAAGAATAAGAAGAAAAAGGAGATGCGTTAGGTGCAGAAAACAATGGATGGTCAATATTTAACTAAAAACTATTCAGTAGCTGAGGCGCGTCTATAGGTTTTAGAAAAAGATAAACTGTTGATATATGATGTGGAGTGGATCGGAGGACTACGAAAAATTCTAGGTTCAAAAAAATTTGATGAATAGTCATGTTTGGATAAGATTTAATCAGACAGCTGTGATAAATGTAGGTTTTTTTTAAAAGAAGGAATGGTCAAGATTGGATCCTTTGGGATCTAATGGATAATAAAAATGTGGTGGAGGAATAGCAGATACTTGGATTTGAGAACTGAAATGAATGGATGGCTAAGATCTCGCACGGCGAGATCAGATAGTACAGATCTATTTTTCGCCGAAAAATGCCACCCCACATCGAAATGGCATGGGCTACGGTGAAGATTTATAATCCTGGAGCGCCTGAAATAGCCAATAGATCCCCCTCCCCCATCCATGGTACCATACCATACTAGGTATCTGTGGGTGTTCTCTTGCGACCACCCCTACCGATGTTCCACCACACACAAGGGCGCGTGCTCTGGTACCCTTACACACACACGCTCATGCATGTTTGGACCGGACTATGCAACCCTGTGGGAATGACATATCACACACCATGTGTGCACATCCTCGGGCCATTTTTTAAGGGTTGTGAGTTATATGAAAACCAAGTCCTTGAGTGGCTTGGTGTACTAGGTTTCCCTCGGCTAGGTGGGGTACTCACTTAGTTTTTTTTCATAGTAAAAATTATTTTTCTGTTCAACATAAAAATGTTTTTCATATACATATATAGGTGTCTTAAAAAATTGAATAAAAATTCTCTATTAGGACTAATAAATTTCCTAAAACCAATATTTTCTTAGATTATAAAAAAATGATATTTAAAACATTAAATTATAAATCAATGTTTAGTACATAATAAAGAAAATCATATAGTAGTATTATATTTAAAAAACCAAAACATATTTTTAGTTAAAAACTTGTTTATTTATATCAAAGGATGAAAACATTTATAAAATCTTTTCAAGGAAATTTATTTATTTAAATAATTAATTCACTAACTATAGCTAATATATTAAATAGAAAAAATAGTCATTAATTTCATTTTCCCAATGTACAATTTCAAAGTCAAAAATCTGTTTCATAGTACCAAAACCTAGTAGTATCAAGTATATACTTATCATGGTATTTCTTTTAAAACACAATGGTTACGATTGAAACCTATTTTAAATCATTATCCATCTAATATATATATATTTATAAAGAGTTTATTACAAACATGTTTATAGTTATAACTTTAATGCACAATTTATGCACTTGGAAACCCAATAATACTTTAAATTAAACCTCTACAATACCCAACATATTTAAGGTCTTATAGCAGTTAGAGTCTTAATGGTAACCTAAAGGAGGCAACGACGGGGTTATCTTTAAGGCCTTATAAAACATGAATTAGGGTTCTCTAATTCGAGACATCTTGGTGAAGATGGTGCTCATCATTCCTCTAATGCTTCGCCTGATTTTTGTAGTTCTGGCTAACTAATGTTCATCATGAGGGATCTAAAGGACCCCCCCCTATTTTCATTGTCTTTTTGTTGTATTGGGTGGTCTTCCTGTGATTTTAATAGGTCTTTTAATCGGTATCCTAGTGTAGTACGATTTCCTTTGATCTTTTTGTAATGTAATCATTCTTAGTGTTTCATTGAATAATGAAATTCTTGTGATTATTTACATGTGCAGTTTTGGACAATATGGAAATTTAATGACGTAATAACCATACAATAATGTTATTTCATAAGATATAAGTTTTTGGAGTCACATATACATTCCCTATTAGGATTTATGACATAAATATTTTAAAAAAATTCATAATGGTTTGTAAATATAATTAGAATATCCAAATATTACCCTCATGATTATCAAACAATGTCTGGAGTCTTAGACACACTCATCATGAAAAATAGTGAAGATTGATTTCATAAGACCTTAATCATATTAGAATCATTATCTTGAGCTTTAAGATCATATAGTTATCATAATAACATGTAATAAGGGTGTTTAATAATAACATCCCTATAAATTTTATTTTATAGAGATCTACCAAGATATTAATCTCATTTCTATCATTGTATAACCACCTATTCACCCTCTATTGTTCTTGGAAAAACCTCCCATGGACCATTTTTTAGGTTTTCTATAACCTAATATGTTCCCTCTTTCATGGTTGGGATAATACCCCATATACCATCTCTATATATATAGATAACCTCCAGTTTACCCTTGTATAAAATTTAGATAACCTCTTGTATACACTTTGAGCTCATAAAAATTAAACATTACCGAATGCAATAAAGTTCAATAATTAACACATCGTCCGCTTAATAATAATTTATTCCTATGTAAGCTACAATATCCTTTTATTCATTTCATCACAACATAACCAATGGAATATAATACTAGTTTAATCAATATTTCATTATCATTACTAATAAAAACAAAGATAAATGTTGACTCCAAAATTAGAGGTGAGTAAAATATCTTGATATCATTGAGGCCTACCTCACAAAGACAGATCATGAAGAATCTGGAGCCCTGCGGCCAGTGCACAAGAGCTCCTACATGAACCCTCGCAAATCAAGGAGGTGGAACTGCTACGCAAAGCCCTCAGACATTCATGAGCCCTCGCGAAGAGAGGAGGCAGGACCACTCCGTGAATGCCTATGAAGTTTTCGATCCCTCACGAAGCAAGGAGGCGGGACCACTCTGCGAAGCACTCTGACGTTCGAGAGCCCGTACGAGTCCATGAGGCGGCACCGCTCCGCGACGGCAGGTGCCGTTCATGACCCACCGTGGAGCTCGCTGCTCACCGAGCGAGCACTGCTTCATGGCACCTCCTGCCTATAAATACAGGGCTCCCCTAAGCCTTCCAGACAGACATTCCGAACATTCCTCTTCCTAGCTCCTGAATCGAAAAACACATGTTCTTTGCGAACCATCAACTTCTCAAGTTACTTTCCACTTCACGAAGTACCATCCCCTTTGTGTTAATTGATCCCCTTTTCTAAGAGGGATTCCTTTCACGAAGCCCATAGGTCCTCATGAATAAAGGAGATCCTCAAGGGGACTCAGGTATTCGCGGATCACATACGCCTCGTGAAGAACCCCCCATGCGCAAGTAGCCCAAGTTCCAAGGTTGATTCACTATGCCTCATGAAGCACATGGCTTCCCAAATCCCTACTTCGGGAGGTAGCCCCGCTTCACGGGGAATTTATTCACGAATTTTTTTCTACTTCAAGAAGCACCCCCCATGTGCATTTACCTTGAGTTTCAAGGCAAGGTGACTGTGCATCGCGTAGCACATCGCTTTCCAATGATATTCTTTGTAAGGAAACCTTTCTTCCCGATGCATTGCTTCTCGAATGCCATTCCACTTCTCGAAGCTCATCCCATATGCACCTATGCCCTATGCCTAGCCTAGGGAACTTCACTTCAAGAAGCACAAGCCTTCGTGAATCCCCTCCATTGCATGGAGCACCAGAGATTCACAAGGCTCCAACCTATGGCCTCTCTCGCTGTGCAACTCCTTTTCCCATGAAACCTCCTAGGTTCACACAAAGTAACTTGAATGTCCCTTGGAGGATACCACCCGTTTCATTGCTTCGCTTCATTCTTCTTCACATAATCATGCTAACTGCTATTTCTTCTTCACATAGCAATGATAACATGGACCCCCCTAATGTTTCACTCTATAACACCCCCTATCCACGGTGTTTCCTGTCCATTCTCTTCACCAAGGTGCAGAGGGTACCAGTTATGTAAGTCCTAGGGGTGCGGAGAAAACCCTAACGTGTCCGAGCTGCAGGACGTTAAACTACCAAGCACCATCGTCCTCATCACATGACGTTAAAATGTGTCCTCAACCCATTCCTCGCACGTGGGGTTCCCCACCTTGGACATTTTGCATTCCCACTAGTCTCCACGGGAGCGAGAGTATTCCTCACATGGAATGAGATCCTTTTATCTGAGCGGCATCTGTCCATGGGGAAATGGAAACCGCCCTGGTGTAAGCCCCTAGCTTTATTGTAGGAGGCATCATCCCTACTCCTCCTTTATTCTTCGGTCCCAAGGACCAGGGGGATGGACACAAGACCCCTCCTTTGTTCGGTACCAAATCCCTCTCTCGCTGGGCTTTGTCGCCATCGGGCCTCCATCCTAGATTATGTCTCAACTTCTATGAGCTTCTAACCACGCGTGAGCCCATGCTTCCTCTCTTGGATGTCGACCATGTGTAAGCCCCTGTTTACTCTTTGGGTCGCTAACTATGTGTAAGCCCCACTTCACCTCCCAGAGAAGCACCTTTCACGACATGATCGTCAGGTCTCTACTACCTCTTGTTTGTCACACCGAGAAGGACTCACGTTGGCTTAGAGTGAAAATTTACCATGACATCTTCCCAAGGAAGCCTAAAGTATAATCCCCACAACATCTGAAAAACAAGGACATTGATCTTTTCCAAGGCAGGGTACGTAGGAAGCCTCCATGAGGTTCAAGATCACCACTGTCCATTGGTCCTGGACCATCTACAAGTCAGTTCACGAAGCCCCCATAACCTGAAATACGAGGTATTTGGTCTTTTCTAAGTCATGGTACGTAGTAATCCTCCAGGAGGTTCAAGCCCGCCCACACATTGGTCCCTCCAACCCCATTCTCGTCGGTTCACCAATACCTCGTGCCGCCTCAGAGCGTAACCCCAATTACCCCCATGAACAAAGAGGTATTTGATCCTTTCCAAGTCGAGTAATGTAGGAAGCCTCCCTGAGGTTCAAGTCCAAAATCTTGTTTCTCTGACCATCTTCATGTTGGTTCTCTCTTATCCCACATAACCTTAAACTGTGGACCCCAATCAGCGGTAATCCGTTGTTTCCCCTGTCAGCTGTATGCCATTGCACACAAATCATACTCTGAACAATGAGGACTTTGATCTATTCCAAGGCATGGTATGTTGGAAGCCTCCATGAGGTTCATGCCCACCATCAACCTGGACCCCTGGTCCTCACTCACGTCAGTTCACCGACTCCTGCCCCATACCTGAAATATGTGTACTTTGATCCTTGCCAACACTGGGTACGTAGGAAGCCTCCCTGAGGCTCAATCCCAATAGCCAATGATCCCAGCCACTTCGCATCGGTCCACCCCCGTCCTGTATGACGTTAAACTGTAATCTACTTTTTGGTCCCCATTCTGTGGTAAGAAGTTGTCAATCCATTCATCAGTAAACCATTGTCAGCCTCATTCAGCGGTATGCCGTTGTCGCCCCTTTCAGAGGTAAGTTGTTGGAACTCCAACCAGCGATAAGCCGTTGTCAAGATGAACTATGTAGACTATGATTCCCTACCACGAGGATATGTTGGGAGTCTCTTCGATGATCAATCCCATCATCACCATCGCCCTTGCGATGGTCCCTTTTCATTCCCCCTCCACTTCATTCATCCACCCATCATCCATCCTGATTCACATCCAGGCCGCCACATCCCAGTGAAATCATTCCATCTCATTCCCCATTTCCCTCAATTGTGACTGGGAATTAAACCATACATTGTCCCCAACACCAGTGTTCCCTCCAGGGGTTCCACCCCTCTGATCCTCTCTAGTCAGTGTTCTGATCAGTCCGATCCATCTTTGCTGGACACTAAACATGCAGAATACCCTATGTTAAACATGGGAATATAAGGAAAACCTCGGATACATGCCCATGGAATATGATTCACCACATTCGTTGTGGGATTAGTCGGGCTTCCATGCCCTTGAGGGGACCTATAGTAAAGGATAGAAGATTGAAATGCCAGTGTACTAATGCCCAGACACTCTAGTGATGCCCAAGGTGACTACTCCCCTGAATCAAGGTTGCTGCCCTTACTAGACCCAATGGAATGTCCTGAAAGAAGTAGTGTAATTAACTGGTGTCCATAAAGATATGGCGCTAGGAAGAGTTTCATGAGAAACTTATTAAATCTATAAGGGAGACATGGACTAGGTGAAGAGTTCCGAGGAGGAATCCAAGGAAGGAAGAACTGACATCCCGTCATCCTGTTTCAATCAAGAATAAAATTTCCTTGAAAAAGTGATGTATGTTTCCTGCCTTTGGAAAGAAGGAATGCAGGGAAAAATCTGCATGTCCCCCAAAAAGATACGGACGCGCGTGCCCTGGCGAAAGCATCAGATATAGTAATTGTGAACCCGAAGTGAAGTTCTTCTCCTCAAAATGGATATTAGTAGCGCTCGAGGCATCAATTTATTGATGTGTCACCAGATCCAGTTATCCATTGACGGGTCCCGCTATGTAAATAGTGGGCCTGTCGTGAAACTCACCAGATGATTGGGTAGTAGAACATTGGACATCCAGTTCTGCGACATTGTCATTGTGGATCCCTCTTACCGGCCATGGAATACGAGATAGCATTGGGGCATTGGTTGTTGATTCCTTTTTCATTCAGCACTGATGAATTAATCTCCATCCTCTCAGGAATCAATTTGGTGCTCCAGGGACGTGATCACCGCCTGCCCTTTAACGCAGGGGCAGGGGCAGCGCCAACCTGGCCATTCCACATGGCTTCACCTCTTCCACGATGGCCTCTACATCTAAACCCATGGGGTTCCTACACCACATCTCCCATCCTAGGTCATCCAACATAGGGTGATCAACGACCTCGTGAACCTTTTTGAGGAGGAGGGGGTTATCCCTATGCAGGATATGTCCTGCCTGGACTTGGTGGAATCTGCTCCTCACTGTCAATGCAACACTTGAGGGCCTCGTAGGGAGGTATTTCTCACCACACTGACATACAACCATTTCAGGATCCTTTCCCCAGAGTGCTTTGATGACTCCCTACCTTACACTGATGAGGTAGGTGACATCAGGCCCAACCCAGTTAGAGTCCCATTTCATGGGCTTGCAGCGAGGGCTCCCACTCGGCCACGTCAGCACCAACGCTCGGTCATGCTGGATGAGGAGCAGGTAAGCTACATAACTACACCACCGACCTTGGTTTGTCTGACCCGACGCCAGCACCAGGAACAAGCTGAGGATGCCCGCCAAGGAGCATCAATGCCAACGGTTATTATGGAACGATCCACCACCGACACATATCAGCAGTTCCCTATATACATTGAGCAGTGGCACATATACACCCGACCAGGATTGAGGCCCCAACCGCCCCAAGAGAAGGCTGGGTCGACTATCTTGGCTGCTGTCACAAGATGTGGCCGCTGCGAACCAACTCGCAGTGATGCCACCCAGTATGGAGGTCCTCCCAATACCACTACCGCGGAGAACGCGGGCCTACCCCTCTTTGAGGCTCGACATAGAGGTCCACCCCATGCCACCCCCAATTCAAATGAAGGTCTTCCCCCAGGCGGTGATACTTAGCACAGAAGCCTCTCTCATGGCCATTACACTAGGTATGGACTCATTCCTCCTCCCCCTACTGCCAGTGTAGAGACATTGCCCATACGGTCTCTCTTCAACGTGGAGATCCTCCCAATGTCCTCTCAAGAGCTTGTGAAGTTCCTCCTCACCTCGGAAACCAGAGGGGTGAAGGCCAGCCTCGCTCCACCCGCACCCAGCATAGGGGTCCTACCCGTGTTCAGCTAGACCGGTACAAGGACCCTAATCGTACTGAGGTCGCCCGAGAAAACAAGCGTGGAGGTCCTCCCTATGCTTATACCAATTCCAGCAGAGGTCTTTCCCTCTCCAGCGATACCCATAAAGGACCTCCCCATGTCTCCATTGTTATTTTTTCGGGTGCTCCTTGCACCCCAGCTTTCTCAGGTGGAAACCCTCTTCACCCCAGCACCAGTGCGGCTGAAGGACCCCATGTCAGAAATCTTCCCTGTACCGAGATTCCACCTTGGGGAAGTAAGGTGACTCATCATCGCCATAAGGGGAGTTCCGGGAAGTTCTGGACAGAGATCAGACCAGTCTGCTTCTCAGACACTGAGGTAGAGTGCGAATTAGTACGGGAACCCTCCTCTCGCTCATCTGAGTCAAGGGAAGAGGCAGTGACGAGGCACATTAGTCTAGTGCTCTCAGAATTCTAGGTCTATAATATTATCACCTCCCTCCATAGGTATATCTAGGAGGATTAAAATCTGGAGAGCCCACAGGTTACGGTCGTTCAATCACCACTATTGTCACCTGAAGCCCTCTCCAACTCAACAAGAAATCGTGGAGAGCTATTATGGGGACCAATGGGGGGCGAGCAACATCATGGCCTATCGATATTAGCCCTATCCCCGGAGATAAGAACTGCAGTCTTCAGCCCATCTTATCGTGAAGAAGCGGCTAGGTCGCTACACTCTTCGGAGGACAGCTCGAGATTCGGTGGCCAGTCAGCCCGTTCTCCATACTCTCCACCTACCAGCTTGTCGCCACAACGGTCTGCCTCAGTACCGCTATAAGTTCCTCCACCGCACCCAGTTGAAGAATGGGGAAATCAAGGGCGATACCCTTAATCTGAGTCGTGGAGCTTATGTAACATCCTCACAGTTTTCCACTTCCCAAAGAAGTTCTGGGCTATGGCCGCACTGAATTTCTACATACCAAAATCCCTCACCCTAGAGGAAGTTGAGTGTTTCCGCCACACCCTCTGGGCAACACATTTTAGTCTTTTTCATCATTTAGTGGTTTATCCTAGGAGCCAAGCACATTTCGAAGACATAAATGAGCAATGTCGTCTAGTCGATTTGGCCGCACTCCCTGTGGCCCAGCACCCCGAGTCATCATGTCGCCATGAGGCCCTCCAGTAGCAATGTGTTCAGATTATCAAGGTACACGACAAAATTATCAAGGAGGCTGCCCCCATGTGAAAATATGTGGCTAGGGGAAGTATGATTCCCTCCTCTTCAGTCCTATCCTCTGGTATCCCGACTCGCTATACAATATCGAGGACATCCCCTAGGAAGGGTTATAGTCAACATGGACGACATAGTGGACGATGAGGAAGATATGGAGCTTCTCGATGGAGACTTACCCCCCCCCCCCACCTGAGGGTGTTCCACCACTATTGGACCCATCATGGAAGGTTACTCACCATCAGAAGAACCTGCTAGGTCTCCCTATTCCCACTGAGTCATTGGTACTCAGTAGGAATTATGGTAAGGGCAACAAGCATGTCGGAGCTTCCAAACAGTCCAACCCGTCTGCATTAGTGAAGAAGATGGAGGAGGACCCTGAGAAGGACACGTTGTGCCAGAAAATTTATGAGCATAATAAGTTGGAAGAAGAAGTCTTGGCTAAACGAATTGTAGAGTGACGACCGGACTACCGTGATCCTAGGCCAGTACAAATGGTGCAGGAACAATTTCCCCTCGGTGAGCTTCCCCCAGAAAACCCTGATCATGTTGCTCCCGTGGACAGGGCTGAAGCTGGAGCTCAAGGAAGGAGAGCCTGATATGTCTTGTCAAACCCTCCGGAACAGCGTGGTAATCCAAGGAACCCAGCTCAGGTTCTCGTAGTTTCCCCACAGGTCACGCCACCAGCCACTCCACGAGCCGCTGACCAGCCTTACGACATTAAAGAACCCATCAACGATTTGTGGTTAGGGATCCCCATCAAGATGAGGACCCCCACCCAGATGATCCTATGGCAGAACTCATTGCTCGGCTTGAGGTGTTGGAAACATGGAAGGAGGCAGTCCCACCTGATGGCAAGCCATATATGGCATGGGTGGATAATATGTCGGCACCTCTGGGTTTCGGGAATCCCACCTTCTCCAACTTTAACGGGACGGGGGACCCACCCCAACACCCAGCCCACATTAACTCAAGGTGTGTGCCCATGTTAGGGACTCTAGTGTAGAAGGAGGCTTCCATGATCAGTTGTTTTTTTTTCAGACATTGGAGGGGCCGACACTCGTCTGGTACATCCAGCTCCCGTCAGATCCGTAACCAGCAGGGTGGACCTTCGTAGGAAATTCCTCTACCAGTTCAGCTCCACCACGTAGAAACCTAGCATCACAGTCCTCTTCAAGTTCAAACAGAGGCCTGATGATCGAGTCGTAGACTTTATCATCTGGTGGAAAGGGCTCAGATACTCCATTGACATGCCACTGACTTATGAGAAATTACTGAATATATGTGTAGGAAATATTAAGATGGAACTACTTCCCTCTCTAAAAACACAGAACTACCTTGGGGGATTTCGATATTTCTCCGATAAGGCCAAGCGCCTGGAGGAAGCTCTGAAAAAGGTCGACCTGGCACATCTGTTGCCTCCCGCAATTCCCACGAGAAGGGATGTCAGAGTCGACCCTGCCAGAGTGGCCCAAATAGATTCCCCTAGATAGCTGGAGTTATTACTAGTGGAACCGCCTCCGCAACCTTACAGAGGCCCCCCGCCACAGGCACATTCTGCAGCCCAACAGCGTCCGACCCACAATCGGCAAGTGCCCCCACGTAATTCACTTCCACCACCGAGGTGGGACAATCAGAGTCCTCCTACTCGACAGGCTCCTCCAGCTCCTCATCAGGGCCAAGATCCAATAGCCCCCTTTCTGGACAGATGAAACTGGACCGACTCATTTAATAAGAATTTGGTTCCAGGCTATTTCAGAAGTTCCTTGGAATAAGGGATCTTGCGTCTGCCTGAGTGCAGAAGGCCAGGGGAGGCGGACCTCATTGATCGCCCCAACTACTACCCCTATCATCAGATCCGTGGGCAAACCCTCAAGAAATGCTATGTGTTTAAATCGTGACTTCAAGACCAGGTCGATATCCACATAGTCAGGCTGGACCCAACCCTGGAAAAAGTGGTAGGTTTCTTAAGAAGTCCAGACAGTAGCAGCGACAACGAAGGCGGTTGGAAGCATGTTTCCAACCACAGGTCCCGAAAGTATGATGAATGGATGTCTCTCAAAACAAGTGCCAATTTCCATGGTATCATCCATGTGAAACTGAGTCAGCCAGAGACATCAGAAGCCACTACCACCACTTTTGAATCATCATCTCAGTCGGCCTCTTACCAGAAGAACAAGCATTAGTGGCATAAGAGAAAGTAACATGCCCCGTTGTTGTCATTGTCGTCACGCACTCTCGGAAACTTAATTCCCCTTAAGATGGGGATTCCTCCCAGAATTCATCCAGTAGTGGATGAATCTTCAAATGATATTCAACGGTACTCTTTGGTTAATACTGTGGAGTTGGTAAACCCCTACATTACACCCGACGATGAGGAGCACCAAACGAACCTCCCTAACATCCCCAGTCGACGCCAACGTCGGCAGAGTCGTAGAAATATTGGTCTCTAGGGTACATCAGTTGGAACCTCCAGTGAGGCCATGCATTCCACTAAGACCAGATAGAAAGCTTAGCGCAGGGCTCAACATGCACAACTTCTTCATATAGTGTCATCAGTCCCGCCTCCACCACCGTTTATATTGCTGGATCAGGCAGAGACACTTCGACCCCACCACAACCAGCCTCACCCTACTATATGCCAGTATTAGTAATCCAACCCTCATCCAGTAGCTACTCTCCAGGATTCGGCTTGTGAACAGTGGGACATGCCCAGAACCAGCCAGTTGCCGGACTATCCGGTAGGGCCCGCCATGACTCCTATCATAGAGTGGCCTCCTGTAAACAGAATATCATTCCTGGCATAGCAATATGATGTCCTCAAGAAACGTTTCTAGCATCCTAGCAATGATTTCCATCCTTGAGGCCCTTTTCCTGTTGTCAGATATGCGTGAGGCCCTCGCTGAGGATTTAGGAAGCCCCCTCTAGTTTGAGACGGAGGTAGCAGCTGTAGAAGATTTTCATGGTGAAGCATTTGAGAATGTTAATGCCAGGACATCATTTCGTTCTTCAGAGAGGATGAAGGCTCTCCCATATAGGGGAACATATTCCCACTGTACATCACCGGCCAATTTAATGTCGTGAAGTTTCACTGCTGTCTTGTTGACACTGGCTCCAGGATTAACCTTATCATGACGTGGATGCTGCGGAAGTTGGGGTTATTCAAAGATGACCTGACTCCCTCCGAATTAAAGATCCGGGGATATGATAGGAATGAGCAGACCCTGGTTGGAAATATCCATTTGAAGACCCAGTTCGGAAGCCTAGTTTCCAGCACCATGTTTATGGTTGTCTCCCAGGGCACCGCGTTCAATGCATTTATGGGAAGACCATGGATCCACCTGCATGTGGCGGTCCCCTCATCGTATCTGTAGTGCCTCAAGTACTCCCTCAATGGGTGAGTAGGAATAATCCAAGGTGATTCTACTTTTATCACTTTTTGTAAAGATCACTATATAGACCCTGAATATTACAATATCAAGTGCAAATAGATTCAAGCAAGTGAGGTTGAGCCCGTCACGGTCGCAACAGACCCATGGGAAGGTCAAGATGATTCCTACGTCTTCTCGATCATTCTATTGGAGGCCAAAAACCCAACATGGGGAAATTTTTTGTTTTCTATGGTACAATAGGGAAGCATATTCCCATGTCCAAGAAACGGCGGAAGATCACCTCGTATTCCTACACAAACTAGGCTCAGGTGATCCCGGAGCCTCCTACTCCCGTATGGTATCGGGATGTCTGCCCCATGGAAATGAAAGTACGTCATACATGTATTTTTTTCCAGGATATAATTAACTGGCTCAAGCCGACGCACCACTGTTGCTTTGATATCATCAAGTGTGGCCCCTTGGGCCGAAGAGCATATGGGATCTGATCAACTGCCTTCATTGCTACGGTTTCAGCAGCATGTAAATCTCATGATATGGTGTCCACTACTACCCAGGCTAGTAACAACCTCCCCTCAGAATCTTCTGACCCAGAGGAAGCTCTTCCCACTAAGGATCCCTACGCAATTGAAGAATAAGATCTAGAGTATGCTCCCCACGCCTTTTAAGAGGGCGTCTCTACCATGGTTGATGAGCTTGTACAGGTGAACCTTGTTAGCGAGGCATATTCAAGACCCACATTAATCAGTGATACCATGTCCCTAGAATAGAAGTAGTGGTACATGGGATTCTTGAAATAGCATCGTGACGTGTTTTCCTGGAGATAAAATGAGATTCTAAGACTAGAACCATAGGTAGTCATCCACCTCCGTGGTCTCCCTACAAATCATCGCGGGTTCATGCAGCCTCCCAGAAAGATTCACCCTTCTCACGGTGCCATGGTTGAGGACAAATTTTACAATATCACCAGAGCCAACATTGTCAAGGAGGTGCAGTACCCCAACTGTCTAGAAAACATTATGCCAGTCAGGAAGAAGAATGGACAGATCGGGGTCTGCATCGACTTCTGAGATCTCAACTGCCACTGCCCGAAGGATGATTTTCCCCTTCCAGTGATATAATTGTCGATAAATGCTACTATTTGGTTCCAATCCCTCTCATTCATGGATGATTACTTCAAATATAACCAGATCCGAATGGCCCCTGAGGACAAGGAGTCCACAGCTTTGAAAGTTCCCCAAGGTACTTTCTGTTACCAGGTTATGACCTTCGGCTTAAATAATGCAGGTTCCACATATCAGCAGACCATGCATCTCATATTCAAACAAATCCAAAGGACATTGCTAGAATGTAATGTGGAAAATCTGGTGATCAAATATTTCCATCTCTAGGAACATCTCAAGGACTGTGAAAAAGTGTTAAGCTTCCTCTATTCCCGCCACCTGGAGGTGAACCCATTGAAGTGTGCCTTTGGGGTCACCTCTGGGAAGTATCTTGGCATTGTTTTCAGGTATCGAGGCATCAAAATTGACATAGATAAAATCAAGGCCATCGACTAGATACCTCCCATGAGAAATATCCTAGATTTTCGAGGTTTCCAAGGCTAGTTAGCCTACATACGGTGATTCATTGAGAATCTATCTGGAAAGTGTATGCCTTTTTCCTAGCATATGAAGTAAGGCATCGCCAACAAGTGGGACGAAGAGTGTCAGAGATTGTTCGAGGAAATCATGCAGTATCTTCTCTAGCCTCCAGTCCTGATTCCTCCCATCGCCATAAATCCACTGATCATGTACGTTACTACCCTGGAATGATCTCTTGGCACCCTCTTCACCCAGAAGAATAGTGAGGGGATGGAAAACAATATCTACTACCTCAGCCATATACTCCTCCATACGGAGACCAGATACTCCCGCATCGAAAAGAGCTACCTTACGCTGGTATTCATAGAACAGAAATTGTGACACTACTTGTAGCACCATGAGGTACAACTGGTGTCTTGGGTAGACCCGCTGAAGTACATTCTGAACCGCCCCATGTTGACCGTCCGACTAGCAAAGTGGGTAGTAATCCTCCAGCAGTTTGACATCGGGATCGTGACTTAGAAGGCTATCAAGGGACAATATTTAGAAGATTTTGTTACTGCCCATCCATCCCCCGCAGACCAATCTCTGGACCTGGATTTTCGCAAAAGGCTAAACTCTAGGTAGATCATTCCATCCCATGTTGGAAGCTGCACATTGATTGTTCTTCTTGGAGCCCCACCAGTAGAAGGTTTAATGATCCTTGACTCAAAAGATTAGGCCTAGGTATTGTTATTATTACATCAATGCAATAAATTCTGCTGTACTCATTCTTGTTGTCAGAAAGACGCACCAACAATGAGGCAGAGTATCAGGCTCTTATCACTAGCCTCGAGCTCTCCCTCGAGATAGATGTGCCCAATTTTCATGTGAATGGGGATTCCGAACTAGTCATAAAGAAAATCAACAGTGACTACATCATCAGAAAACCAGAGATCATACCATTGTTAGAGCACACCCTCCGGCTAATGGCACAGTTTCCATCTCGAACGAATGTTACTCATGTACCTAGATCTTAGAATGACCGAGATGATGCCCTGGCCGGACTAGCTGCATCACTTTCAGATCTTGAGAAAGATGATCTGATTATACATGTGGAACATCAGAGAGTCATTACTCTTGTCACCTCAGATGATGATGACGACCTGCTAGTAATCCATCTCACCACCGGAGCCTCCACATCACGACCCCCAGGTTCCTCAGATTATGTTGTTTAAGTGACCCCCAACTGGAGAGGCCCCATTGTTGAGTATCTCCAAAATGGTTTCCTCTCGGATGATCGGGCCGAGCGCGATTGAATTTGACACCGATCGTTGCAGTTTACCCTCCAGAGTTGTCCTAGTCTTGAGTGGATCCTCTATAAGTGCAGATTCGATGGTGTTATCCTCTGTGTAATCCAAGGAGTCAATATTTCTCAAGACATGTAGGAGGTTCATGCCGGTTCTTGTGGGGATCACCAGATTCGGCCGAAGCTATCCCATCAAATCCAGAGACTGGGGTACTTCTAGCCCTCCATTATCCGTGATTGCATCAAGTTCGCCATGTGGTGTCATGCATGCCAAATTCATGCTAAATTCTTGCATCGGCCTATGTAACCTCTCCACTCCACCAAGTAGTCTTGGTCATTCGTGGTGTGGGGACTCGATTTCATGGGACCATATCCATCAGTGACAGCTCGCCAGTGTAGGTTCATCCTGACTGCCATGGATTTCTTTTCCAAGTGGGAAGAGGTAGTTCCGCTCAAGGAGGTCAAGGCCCATTCTATCATCGACTTCCTGAGATCCAATATCATCTACCATTTTGGAGTCCCTAACGCCGTACTCAATGAAAATGTCATGATTTTCCAAGAATCCGAGATGATGAAATTGTACACCAAGAACAACATTTTTTCGAACCATACCTCCCACTATCACGAGCATGCAAATGGGAAGATCGAGGCACTCAACAAAAAAATCTCTAAAATTTTGTAGAAAATGGTTGGTCAGAATAAGAAGTGTTTTCCAGATAAGCTCCCTGACACCCTCAGGGGTTATCAGACGATTACTCGTAATTCCACCCGGGTTACCCCATATTCCATGGTGTATGGAGATGAGGCCATCCTGCCCATCAAGATGCACCTTCCTTCATTACGCACAGTGGACTATGACCAGAAGGTGCCTGATAAGGTAGCTGAAATTCATCTGGTTGAATTGGAAACACTTGAAGAGAATAGGTTTCATACCCTGCACAAACTGTAAATCCATCAGAATAAGATAGCTAGATCCTTCAACGAGATGGTTCACCTCCACTCTTTCCTACAAGGCATCTTTGTATTGGCCCTCCAAACACTAATGGTAACTGGAAGAAAAAAAACTGAATTTAGAGCCCAAATGTGAAGAACCTTATATAATTAACAGGGTTTTCCCCAATGGAGCATACTTCTTGGTGACCATGGATGGTGAGTGTATAACTCCTCCCACCAATGTCAGGTTCTACAAACTATACATTGCCTGATTCTATTGGTCCGGAATGACCCTAAACTATTTGGTCCGGCATGACCCTAAACTGTTTGGTCTGGAATGACCATAAACTGTTTGGTCCTGCACGACCTTAAACTATTTGGTCTTGCAAGACCTTAAACTATTCAGTCTCACATGACCCTAAACTGCATGCTGGTCCGACATGACCCTAAAATACTTCATCCCTCTAGACATTAAATTGTATGTCATCCTTCAAGAAGTTAAATTATTCACTTAGAACTATGTCTAGCTTGATTCCCATCAGCATAGGATACGTAGGAACGCTCAAGCATTTCGTCTTGGGCCCAACCCCCAACCTCTTCTCTTTGACTATCCCCGTAGCTATAGTTCTCTCAGAGGATCCTTGCCTAATATTTTGTAGGCTTCTATAGCCCCACTCATGCCATGATTATAATAGTCACACCATGTGCCTGATCCCCGTTCTTCTATCCTCCCACATCCTCACCACATGACATTAAACTGCATGGCCTTCATGAACTACATAAGTCTTGATTCCCATCCGCATGGGATATGTAGGAACGCCCAGACATTTTGTCTGTTGGACCATCCCAAATGCGAGAATCTCCCCTCGTGTCAAGAAATATGTTATGGTGTAGGTTTTTCCCTTAATACACGTCAAGATCATCTAGATTTCACCACACATCCCACTCTCTAGAGGTGTCTGCCTCATTCACTGCCCTTCTTGATATTAAAATGTATGGGTACATCTATGCTTCACCCACTCCATTGATTGGGACTCCATCATCTTTCCCATCAAGAAGGCCCCCCGAATAGTAGGGATTATAGGAGCAAAGGATCTCCTATGACTTCAGGCCAACACCCTCGAGGATGTTGAGAAACAAATTGAAACCAGTCCTGCATTGCGAATATGGTCAGCGGTCGATGCTCATTTGTTGTTCCCATTCTAGGTCATTATAAGGATGTTTTTTTTAGAACATGGTAAACAACTATCCTTTGTCGGGGACCACAATATGATGTCCCAAACATCGATTGCAATGGTTCATTCTTCCCCATTGTATATCCAAGCGACGAAATCCCCTCTGGTGATGCCAGCTACTAGACAGCTATATGGAAGGGAGAGCCGAATCTGGCTCCTTGTGTCCTACACCGAGAACTGCTCATGTGGTATTAGGAGCTATGATGAGGCAGTAATCACACAAGGGGTCGTATGGATACCATTAGTCGAGAAGCCCGGCCTCAAGACCCTTGGATTTTTCCGACCCCTTGGCCATTTCTGGCCCTTGGCCCATGTTCTCATTAAGGGTTGTGTGGTGTGGAGTGGACTTATTTCCTCATTTACGTCGGGCTATTTCTCCAGGCCACACATATCCCCTTGAGACTTCCTTCACTTAATTTATCATCCATACCATGAGAAAAGGCCCTTTCGTGCTTTGCGTGCCTAGTTTCGGTCCCCTAAACCATGCTCTATCTTATGGGATTGTACGGTGTCGTATGGGATTATGTTCTCATTCACATCGGGTTAATCGCCATGCCTTACACCTCCCCTATTTGGGGTATCTTACCCCTTTCATTATCCTCACTACAAGACATTAAACTCCAAACTAGTCAGGCCTTTCCGACTGAGGCCCAACCACAGGCCCCCGACCTTTTCCGGACCCTAGGCCTTCTCGGGCCCCACCCAAGTTCCTACCTAGAGTGTATGGTGTGGTATCAGATTATGTCCTCATTCAAATTGGGTTATTTTCCGCACTATATGCCTCCTGTATGTGGTGTATCTTACCAATTTGTGTCCTTACTATGTGACGATAAACTGCACATTACTCCCTTCAAGAACTATGTGTGGCTTGATTCCCATCCTCATGGGATACGTAGGACAAACCAAACTTCTAGACTTTGAGTCTAGCCCCATCTCACAGAAATTTCCCTTTCACCTTGGCCCATTGGCCTACCCTTTCCCAGGTATGGGAGTATATGGTGTGGTATGGTACTATGTCCTCATTCACGTTGGGTTTGTAACGACCACGCCACGTACCTCTACCACATGATAGTTCTCTATCCCTATATTCTATAATCATCCGTTCAAATTGATTACTCTCAAGTTGATTACCCTCCTCGACCCTCTTCGGTGATTCACCAATCTGTCTAAGAGTAGTCTGCTTCAGTGTTTGGAGGTTATGATTTTACGTGGACATGCTTTCTCCCATTTTTCAGGATTCGTGTTCCCCTTCATTTTGGCTTCCATAATCTTCTACACCCGAACGGACCCCCAAATGGCATGGATTCTAGGCCTAAGGGCTCTCCTACCATCATGGGACAATGTCCTCGAGGGTTTCATACAACAAATAGATACCAGTCCCACATTGTGAATATAATCAGCAGCCAACGCTCATTTTTTTTCCTCATTACAAGATAACAAGATATGGATGCTGTGTTTCGAACACGGTCAACAGCCATCCTCCATCGTTACGACAACCCCTTTAAGCCTTGAATGTTGGTTACATAACTCACATCATTGCCCACCACATCATGTCCAAGTGAAATTTTGACACTCCTGACACTATCCCTGAGTGTGCATTTTCATGTTAGGAGGACAAAGTCATGGTAAAGGCATAATTAGGGGCTCTTCACTCACTTCCCATCTCCTTGGTCCGAGCTCTAAGACCATAAATTAAGATCTCTTTTAGAACTATGTATAGCTTGATTACAATCCACATGGGATACGTAGGAACGCCCAGACGTCTCTTTTTTAGGTCCTGTTCAATTGGGAGCTAGTTTCTCGTGCCCCTACCCTCTTACCACAATTTTGGCCCCTTGGAACGAGCTTTCTTTCTCAGAATTGTGTACGGTGTGGTATGGGATTATGCCCTCATTCACATCGGGTTTGTTTTATTTCACCGTGCACATTCCCCCTTTATCCCCGTATCTACTACGTCTATGTCACATGACGTTAAAATGCACTCTTGGTCCCATCACATGACCCTAAACTCTGACATTATCATCCTGGCCGCACGATGAGAAACAAATCTTCATCGTGGTGTCCTCACTCAAGGGGACACCATGTTTGGTATCAGTCACATGCCATACCATTTGTCAATTCCTATGTACGGATTGATTCTTGTGGTGATGTTGGTACATTCTATCCTAGGCCTTTCGCTTCACAAAAAAACCCATTCACCTTAATGAAAAAACAAGATACATCAAATACCGCTTCTTTTGGTGTGAGGTCCACACCTGCATGCCCCTTTTATCCCTTTAATTGGTACCTTACTATTCCAACACTTAGAACTATATATGTCTTGATTCTCATTCTCATGAGATACGTAGGAACACCCAAGAACTTCCCCATTGGCCAAGACTAACTTTCATGTTCGGTACCTTGACCTAAACACTTCCCTAAGTAACACATGGTAATCTCGACTCCAGGTCCTCATTCATGTGGGGTTTCATAATCCCCTTACCCTATGTCCCCTACATTCTTTACTGATCCTTGGTTTGAGATCTAATACCATAAACTAATACCTCTCTTAGATATATGTATGGATTGATTACCATCCTTATTGGATATGTAGTGACACCTAGGAATTTCACCTCGTGTCCAGCCACATGAATCATAAATCCTATTACTCCTCCTTCCCGCCCTTCTGTCCTGACCCCTTATGAGGAACCATGTAACTGCTGTTGTGCCCAGAACAAGTTTGGGATGCCCTGTGATGACATTGGGAAGAGATTGATCTCTCACTATAGAGGTCCTATCTGAAAGTAGGAATGATCCATGATCATACTGATGCGCCCATCTAATGTGCTTCCACCACAGTGGCGTAATTTCAAGAGAGTTGGATTATATTCGAAGAATCCATCACTCGACATTCCATGATTATTGTTCCCCTTATTCGGACCATCATCCACTTTCATGTCTAAGGGAACCCCCTAACAGTATGGATGCTCATCTTATGGCCCAACTATTGTCCTGGGCCAACATTCCGGAAGACTAATGGATGACATTTTGAGTCAGGCCCAATGTTTCGAACGTGGTCAGAAATCGGCCCTCATTTTCTATCCCCATTCTATGCTAAAACAATAAGGATGTTGTGTTTTGAATATAGTCAAAAGTTATTCTTTATTGTCACGCCACCCCCACAGTGTTCCGAATCTTGGATATCGTGATTCACACCTTCTATTCCCATCTATTCAGATTGATTCTAGCACCCTTGGCGTCACCCCATTCGTGCACAAGAGCACACTAGGATAATAGTAATTCGGCAGTTCAGAGAGCTCCACTATCCAGTCAGGTATCTCCTTTCTCTTCCCCATAATCTAGGTCAGTTGTTCAAACCCCAGTTGCCCAAAACATGGTCATCACACTTATGTTCAGGTTAAATGACATAGCGGTCATCCATTGTTTCTCACGTTGGGCTCGGACCGCTTGAGATTTGGTAATGATAACTGGGTGTTTTGAATATATAACAGATGCGTGTAAAACCAATAAAAATAACAGAACTCATGCTGGCTGTGGAATCAAATGATCAAATAATGAAAGTATGTTTTAGGGTTAGTAATCATTATAGTACCTGAGGGTAATTTCCCCCCACGGATGGGTTAACCTTGTCAAAAGAGCGCAGTAGATCCACCACCCTCTAGCTGGTGGCGTCGAGGAGTTGTTGTCGCCTGTTCAGCTCCTGGTCCTCCTTGTCAGCGTTGGGGCACAATTTGTTGGCCGCGATCTGGGCCCACTCCACGTCGGTCAGGATGATGGAAATCTCCTCAGAGGCTCGCTTCATGCCATCTTCAGCCTCTACCAACTGGGCCTTTAATCACAATATTATCTCAGATTGCGTGTTGAGGGAGGTCGAGTTCTAGTCCGCTTGACTCTACAGCTGCTGGACATCATCTTTAGCCTCCTAGAGCTTCATGATGTTTACCACTTTCCCCCACTTCCATCCCACACCACGACCACAATCATACCCCCGAATCTTTTCCACTATAAGATCTCAGATGAGCATGTGGGGATGCTGGGCAAGCACTCCCACAACACACAGTTCTCGTAGTCACGAGCGAAGTCTATCCATCTCATCCAACCATAGTGCTTGTGGGTTTCATCAATGAAGCGCTTGATCAAATTCCATGATCGACAACGTACTGTCATACTATCCTCTTCGTCAAAGGACGTCTCATCCCAATCGGCATGATTGGCAGGCTCATATGTGGGGAACGCCACATGAAACTCTTTAGAAGGGTCCACGCCTGGTATTTGATTGGGCATGGTAGGACCTGGACTATCTGATCGATCCTCATCATCGGATCCTACCTCACTGATCTCGGGTTCTGCCCCACTGACAGTCTCACCAGTGATCAAGAGCACCGCCTCTTGGTCAGTTTGGGCCTCCGCCTCCACGATCACTGGCATTCCACTGGGAAAGACACCGCAAGAAGCCCTGACCTACCTCACAAAGGTAGTCCATGCCATTTGAAGAACTGTGCACAAAAAAAAAATATGGACGTCACTAAACATGTTTAGGGGATGACCGTCATAAAATTGGTAGAGGGGACTTACAAATATCTAATTCCTAGTCTCGTTCTTATGCTGATGTTGTCGGGACTTCAAGGTGTGGACCCCCATATAATATCAAAAGGTCTGAAAGCTCCGAAAGGGTTAACTCAGGTTTCCTTACCCCACTTGATGTGGAATTTAATGCAACCATAGGTATAGATTTTGGATGTCCCGCATCAGAATTCATTGAGGGACATGAATGGGTCCTACGTATGAGGTCCTCCTGCATTGTTCAGATATTTGTAAGGAGTCCATAATGACCTGGGAGTAGACCCTGAAGAAGGGGTTTGGGGTTTTACCTCGATTGACTCAGAGAATACTTTAAGGTCTCAGCCATGATCACCAGCTTCACCCTCCTCCAACGGGCTCCCTGTACCATCCTCGTCCCCCCAGGAGGACTTGTCTAATTCTTCTAGTAGAGGAAAGTTTTCTCTCAGTTCAGCAGATGATAAATGTGGAGGAACCGTATGATCCATCAGCACCATGACGCGGTCTGTCATTAGACGCGGGGCATGCTGGGAATTCACAAAGTCTTCCAGCTCTGCCAGGTACTACTCCTCCTCCACCCAGGACACTACGAAGCCGGCCCTGATAGGGCCTATCCCTAGAAAATCCATCCCAATACGGTTCATGTGTTTCCACATCTCAGTAGGGCACGTGAACAGTATGTTGACAGTCCAGATATCCTAGGCCTCCGGGAAGACAACTTCCTTCGGCATGTCCATGTGATGCGACTACTTCCCCAGAGCCTCAGTGGATATCCTACGGAATACTCTCGGCGACCTACGCTCTGGATTACTCTGTTCTTCTGAAACCGCTGGGTCCGTTACCACTGCTAGATCTACTGCTACTGATTCACCCTCAACCTTTGCGGGCCTCTTAACCATTGTAGCCCCACTACCACAATATGTACCTATCACCTTCCAGCCCCAGCCCGAAGGTTGGGAAGGCTCACCATCACTGATTTGAACTATTGTTTGCTTCATCATTTCCCCCTGGTTGTCTGCCTCCCAACATTGGGCATACTCCTTTAAAAACTAGAAGGAATCAGTATGCGTAGGTAGATCATTACACATCTTTCCATCATCACAAGTGAACATGAGCCACATCTTCCTCATCAAGCTTGGATTCTCTTCAAGGCGCACCCCTAGTTAAACCTTGGGGGTCAGTTGTTGCATTCAACGAAATTGTCGGGAAAATCAATGTGGGGTGTATGGCTCACAGAGTGGCTCACGGTCCACCCACACCACCAGGACTCTACCTTGAAAGGCCATGAAATTAGAACAGTGCTCTTCTTCCCCTTGTCCATCATCCGTGAAGTCCCCATTAGCAGTGGGAATGGATGGAAGTTGAACTCTTCTACTTCCCAGACTGAGTTTAATAACAATGGTACGGTCAGCTTGGCTGGAAAGTTCTGCACTTAGTTCAGGGTGGATGGGTGAAAGTCTGATCCCGGTGGAAAAATTGGGTTTAGGATTTCATAAACCCCCCTAATCTGCACCGCTATCCACCCATACAGATGGTTGGATGGCCCACATATCCTCTATGGCCTCTTCCCCTCGCTAATGTGCTAGAGAATTTTATATTTCTTGGAAAGCATCGGAATTCTAAGATTCACCCACCCTCCGGTCACTAGGATGGAGGCCATGATGAATGTGATTGTTCGCATGCCCATATTGGTATCCCTCGCCGGCAGGATCCAACCACATATAGGAGCCACTATGAAAGCTGGTAGCCCGACTATTGGTCGTTGCTCGGTGCTGATGCTGAATCCCCATGTCTTCCACTGACTGTCCTCTATTAGCAACCAGTATGAGGCCTATTTTCCCTATTTATCCACCTTTAGGCATGTTCTAGGCCTTACTGAAAACTGCATGTCTTTCGAGATGATCATAAATTTCTTGAACGACCATTTGAAGTGGAAATATCTCACTGATTTTTTTCCTCTCCTAGCACCAATATGATCAAACCCAATGGTAGTGGCGGCATCTAATCCGTATCCTCCCACACACCAATAATATGGTTGAATTCGTCGTACATTTCTCCTAGTTTTTGGACCCCCGAGATATGATGCACGTCCCATATACTGATGCCAACCTCCCCGTGATGTAGGTGGAAGGTATTGGTCACTGGTGACCACCACCTCAACAGCTCTAGCATCAGCTACTTAGGTTGGTCGGTGTGAAATTGGGAGGCCCAGGCCGCCTCATACAGGCCTAATCTCTTCATCTCTGCCCCAAACTCTTTACACAAGGCCCTTACCCAGTAGGCCTAGGCCCAGTCATCTATGAAGTTTCCACCTTGGCACAGGTCCCACTCATTATACCATCCCTTCTTTGGGTTCCTTAGCACCGCCTTTAGGATGGTTTGGTACAGAGTAGGGGACGAATCCGGAGGGAAGGCTTTCCAGTCAATTTCATTCAGATGATTGTACCAAAAATCAGTATTAATGGGCGTAATGTCCTCTCGAGCGTGGCCATTGGCTGCCCTGAACTATTGGAGCTAGCATGGCATGCTTCTGAAACAGTAGTCCAACTCTTCCCTACTTGCTTCATGGATGAATACATCATCCCTCAGTCCAAATCCATATAAGGGTATCCTCTTGCACAATGGGTAGTCCCTTTTGCATTCTAACAATAGCTTCACCAACAATTCTTGGTCGGAATGACTCTATACCAACCCCCCCAGACCCAATATGTTCACCATATCTTTCCTTTGGGAAGAATCAACAAGGACCCCCCCATACAACCACCTGGTGAGCCATCCTATCCTTAAAATTCTGATGATTTTTGGGCTGGATCGGAATGCTCGTTCACAAAGCTCAATCGCCGAGATCAATCGTGAAGACTGATCGCGACGCTCGATCCGGACAACAGAATCGTGAAGCCTAGCATGGACCCTCAGACGCAAGGCACATAGCTCACTAACGCGAAGTCGAATATTCGCTGTGCGCCGCAAAGAAAATGCCAGATTCGTGGAGAGCGATCGCAGAGTACGTGGAGCTTCGCGGAGAGAGATTACAGAGTACACGGATCTTCACGATTCAATAGCACCAAAAAGATAAAATCGCAGAGAAAAAAGGTCAAAAGAGATGTAATCCAAGATATTTATAGGCGACGACCCTGTATGCTTCACGGCGCGTCTAGCCGCGGCGGACTTCGCGGCACACCCCACCCCGGAATTGGTGCTTCGCCTCGGGAGCCTCCTTCGCAAGGACTCCCTGCGAGCCTTCTTCGTGAGGCAGCCTCACGGGTAACCAAGAAATTTTGGGGATGGACCCCCAGACATGGATTTTCTCTTTCTCCTTGAATCCCAGTCTGAGGGGGGGAAATTTTTGATGCTAAAATGGGAGGCGGTCAAAATATCTTGAAAGCATTATGGCATACCTTGTGAAGACAGATCATGAAGCTGCTGGAGCCCTGTGGCCAGTGCACAAGAGCTCTTAGGTGAAACCTCATGAAGCAAGGATGAAGGTCCACTCTGCAAATACCTATGACATTCACAAGCCCTCATGAAGCCAGGAGGCAGCACTACTCCTCGATGACATGTGAAGTTTGCGACCCCCTGCAAAGATCACTATGCGCCGAGAGAACGTTGCTTCGCTGTGCCTCCTGCCTATAAATACAGGGCTCCCCTCGAGCCTGCTAGATGAGCTTTCTGACCTTTCCTCTTCCTAGATCCTGAATCGTGATGCCCATATGCTCTGCTAACCATGAGCTCCTCAAGGTACTTTCCACTCTGCGAAGTACCTTCCCCTTGGTGTTAATTGAGCCCCTCTTCCTAGAGGGATGCCTTTCGCGAAGCCCACGGGTCTTTGCGAAGGAAGGAGATCCTCAAGGGGACTCGGGTCTTCATGGATAAAATATGCTTCAAAAAGCACCCCCCATGTGCATGTATCCCAAGTCCCAAGGCAGGGTCACTAAGAATCATAATGAACATGGATTCCCAATGCGCTGCTTCGCAAGCTAGCCCCGCTTTGTGGGGAATTTCGTTACGAATATCTTTCCACTTCATGAATCTCCACCCATGTACATGTACCCTGAGTTCCAATGCTGGGTTACTCTGCATCGCGAACCACATCGATTCCCCATGCTATGATTTGTAAGGAACCCTTGCTTCATGAGGCATTACATCACTAATGCATTTACACTTAGCGAAGCTCCTCCCATATACACCTATGCCCTATGCTTATCCTAGGAAAATTCACATCGCAAAGCACAACCCTTCGTGAAGACCCTTTATTTCATGGAGCACCAAAGCTTCATAAGGCTTCTACTTATGACCTCCCTCGCTCGGCAAATCCTTTTCTCGTGCCACCTCATAGGTTCACACAAATGGCTTAAATGTCCCTTGGACTATACCGCCTGTTTTGTGGCTTCGAATCATGATTCTTCGCATAGGCATGCTAACAGCTATTGCTTCTTCGCATAGACATGCTAACGTGGACCCCCAATGGTTCGCTCTATAATACCCCCTTGCCACAGTGCTGACTGTCCCTTCTCTTAACCAAGGTGCAGAGGGTACCGGTTATGTAAGTCCTAGGGGTGCGGAGGAAACCCACCTCGTCCGAGCTGTAGGACATTAAACTGCCAAGAACCATCATCCTCAGCACATGACGTTAAACTGGGACATCACCATGTTCCTCGCACGTGGGGTGCCCCCTCCTTGGACATTCTGCATGCCCACTGGTCTCCATGAGAGTGAGAGCATTCCTCACATGGAATGAGATAATCTCTATCGTAGTAGTGTTTGTCCATGGGGAATGGGAAACCACCTTGGTGTAATCCCCCAGCTTTCTTGTAGGAGGCCAAATCCCTACTCCCCCTTTCTTCTTCATTCCAAAGTTATAGGGGGGATGGACACCGAACCCCTCCTATATTCGGTAACAAATCCCTCTTCAGCTAGTCTTTGTCACCATCGTGCCTCCGTCCTAGAATAAGTCCCTACTAATTTGGGATGATAACCATGTGTAAGCTCTTATTTCCTCTCTGGGTAGCTAACCATGCATGTGCCCCTGTTTCCTCTTTGGTCCGCGAACTACGTGTAAGCCCCACTTCACCTCCCATGGAAGCACCTTTAACGACATGATCGTTAGGTCTCTACTACCTCTTTTTTCTAAAACCGAGCATGAGTCACGTGGGCATAGAGTGAGCACCGACCATGAAATCCTCCCTAGGAAGCCTAGAGTATAAGCCCCACACCATCTGAACTACGAAGACTTTGATCTTTTCCAAGACAGGTTTCGTAGGAAGCCTCCCTAAGGTTCAATCCCACCACCGTCCATTGGTCTAAGACCATCTTCACGTCGGTGCACCAAGCCCCCATAACCTGAACTACGAGGTCTCTGATCCTTGCTAATGCAAGGTACATAGGAATCCTCTATGAGGTTCAAGCCCACCACCCATTGGTCGCTCGGACCCCATTCAAGTTGGTTCACCAACACCTTGGGCTGCCTCAGAGCGTAAGCCCCAAATACCGACATGAACTACGAGGTCTTTGAACCATTCCAAGGTAAGGTACATAGGTAGCCTCCCTGTGGTTCAAGCCCAACATTCCATCGCTCTGACCATCTTCATGTCGGTTCGCCCCCGTCCCATATGACGTTAAACTGTGGACCCCAATCAGCGGTAAAACATTGTTTCCTCGGTCAGTGGTAAGCCGTTGCACACAAATCCTACTCCGAACTATGACGACTTTGATCTTTTTCAAGGCATGGTACGTAGGAAGCCTCTATGAGGTTCAATACCACCATCAACCTAGACCCTTGGTCCTCACTCATGTCGGTTCACTGACTCCAGCCCCATATCTGAACTACGTGGACTTTGATCGTTTCCAATGTAGGGTACGCAGGAAGCCTCCCTGAGGTTCAACCCTACAACCAATTGTCTCGACCACCTCACGTCGGTCCACCACCATCATGAACGATGTTAAACTATATTCCAATTTTTCCCATTCATCGGAAAGTTGTTTTCACTACATTCAATGGTAAACCATTGTCATCCTCATTCAGCAATAAGCCGTTGTCACCCCTTTCAGTGGTAAGCCACTAGAACTCCAACCGGCAGTAATTTGTTGTCATGATGAACTATGTAGAGTTTGATTCCCTTCCATGGGGACACGTACGAAGTCTCTTCAAGGCTCAAGCCCAACTTCACTGTCACCCTTGCGATGGTCCTATTTCATTCCCCTCCACTTCATTCATCCACCCCCCATCCATCCAGATTCTCATCCGAGCCTCCACATCCTAGTGAAAGCATGCCATATCATTCCCCATTCCACTCAACAGTGACCGGGAAGTCAACCATATGATGGCCCAACATCAGTGTTCCCTCTTAGGGTTGCACACATCTGATCCACTCTAGTCAGTTTTATGATCAGCTCGATCCGACTCCACTATACATTAAACTTCTGGCATACCCTGTGTTAAACATGGGAAGATGAGGAAAACCATAGATACATGCACATGGAATATGATTAACTGAGTTTGATGTGGGATTCCTCGGGATTCCATGCCCTCGATAAGCCCTATAATAAGGGACATAAGACAGACGTGCAAGTGTACCAGCACCCAGACACGCCAGTGATGAAAAACGTGACTACTCCCCTGATTGAAGGTTGCTACCCTGACCAGACCCAATGGATTGTCCTGACAGAAGCAGTGTAATTAACTAGTGTCCATGAAGATATGGCGCTAGGAAGAGTTTCACTAATAATGTATTAAATCTATAAGGGAGACCCGGACTACGTGACGAGTTACGAGGAGGACTCCAAGGAAGGAAGAACCGACATCCCATCATCCCGTTTCGATCAAGGAGAAAACATCCCTGAAAAAAGTCACAGATTCCGCCCGCTATTGGAAGTAGGAATGCGGGGAAATAGCTGTGTATCCCCCAAAAGAGACGGAGGCGAGCACCTCAAGGAAAGCGTCAGAAACAATAAATAATGAAGATATTAAAACTGAATCATTGTAAATAACAATAAATATCATAGGAATTTGTTATGGATGAAAATAACCTAAAAAGATAATTGGAATATTTATTAAGGAAAACACACAATTTATTTTTAAATAACATATTTAAAAGAATAATTTTTATATAATAATATTAAAATAATTTTATTTTAAAATAACCATAAATTTGTTTAACAGAATCTTCACATCATGAAGTATTTTTTAATATGGGGAAAAAGTTTGTTTGTTATACATAAAATAAAAAAATCACAACATTGGAATACAGTTTCGCATTATAAAATTATAAGAATATTACTTTTAGTAATTTATAAAGATGTTAAATAATTTTAATAATGGTTTAATAAATCATTTTCCAATTATAAAAACATTGAAATAATTTTTAATAAAATATTCACATGGAAGGAAATGATTATTGATCAAATGGAAAATCATGATCAACTTTCGGTAAAAACATTATATTTGAAAATTGATTAAATAGAGAGTGTAAAATGAAATGAAAACAAGTAATTTATATGTATAACTAGTGGAGAATAAAATTCATATGAATATATATATATATATATTCATATGATATCCTCATATTAATATTAATAAACAATCCCATTAGAAACTGAGATTATAATATAAAATCCTTACCATTTTGGTTACAATCGAATCATAACCACCATGACAGAAATAACATCAAATGAAACATTAAATACCTAGAATACATAGATATTAATTATATAAAATATCAAAGGGGGAATACATACACCACATGAAATAAAAAAACAGCGAATATAACATATGTCTCGCAGAAATAATAGTGGGATGAGATACCCTTACCTTAGTCTAAACATGATTTCTATATGCTTTTAAGATCCCGTATAATAAATTAAAATTTATTTTAAATATATAACATAACATTTTTAATACTTATAATTCCATATATGGTTTAATGATAACATATTATCCCCTACTCATTAACACAATTTCATTATAATAATCATCATTTCAGGTATTAATTGCATCATTTTTCATGTATGTTTAATTTTAAAAGATATGATCCTTGATCTTTGATCATGGTTCAATAATATGAAAATTATAATAATTTAATGAGTTTCATATATATTAGTAATATTAACATTGATATTCATTCATATAATTAATTAATGAAAAATAAATCACATTTCATCATGGAGATTATAGTCAACACCTATGCACTTGTGAAATTACTATATTCAAATGAATGAGAATGTAAGAAAGAAGATAATATATTATATTAAAAGATGAATAAATATTTTAAAACTATAATTAATAAAATTATAACTATTGATAATAAAAAAATGAAATGTGGTGATGGAAAATCAATCTTATCACTATGTAGCATCTATAGTTCCCACCTATGCACAAGTGATACATTCATTTTATATTTGATAGAAGTGATGCTGAAAACGGTTTTCCAATAATTATTATAAAATATAAATTGATATATGATACTTGATTAATTATGATACTATAGAAATAATATATTTATAGTATGTATAAATATAAATAAACTTTTAATTAGTTTGGTAAGATTAATACCTCTTTATTGAGAGACCTCCTTAGAATTGCAAATTATGTCTTCATATAAAGGTATTAGCATAACATTAGAAGCAAAAGATTGTGGTTTTAAAATATAGAAATGTTTTTGGGGCTGTATTGGATGAAAAAATGTGTATCAAATAGTGTGAACTAGAAGGAAGAAGATCTTAACTTTTATATGTGAGGGGAGGGACACACAAGGTATTATATAATCGATTTCAATAATACAAAGACACATTCTGGTGAAAGTGCAAGAAATGTATGTGAATTTGAATAAAATAAAATATGATGTATTATTTTCTCCATAAAATAAAATGTTTATAGTTATATGTAGAAAATTTATCCATATTTCTTCATTTACTCCCCTTGGAAAACCATTTAACCCTAACTGTAGTAAAAAATATAAAATTTTTACAATTAATTATGTGAAAATTCTAATGTTTCAAAATAAAAAATTTTATATGATGATTAAAAATATGGAATCCATTTTATCAAAATAATATTCTATAACTTTTAAAAATTAATATTTAAATAATTGTTTAAAACAGAATGAAAACCTATTTTTTGAAAAATGAATTTTAAATCCTAAAAGGAGAATTTCACATATTCTGAACACTATAAAATATATTAGATTAATGTTATAATTTTTTAATTAATATTGAATCTATAAATATCATTAAAATCATTCATAAATAGTGATAAATTTAATTTATTAAGGTAAAATTCATTTCACACATAATAATAGTTTTTTGAAAAATTACTTTTTTAGGTTGAAATTATTTCATCATCATTCATAATGATTAGTAAAATAATTTATGATCCATTATTCCTAAATTATCAAAAAATATATTTTAAATTAATACAATTAGTGATTATTATATTTTTTATATAAAATTAATAATGCATTGACTGTTAAATTTTTATGAAAAATAATTTTTTAATCATGTAATGAATTTATAAAAATTTAACCATTATATATTAGAAATTAATCCTTACATTTTATTTAGGGAAAAAATTAATATAATTGTTATATAATTGTTTTAATACTATCCATACATATTAGTAAAAAACTCATATATATCTGTTATAAAATATCGTGATTATTTTGGACTATGGGTTTGTTGTAAAGAAAACTATCAAATAATTCCATTATATTTAAATTGAATGAAAATAATTTCTCATAGAGATCATATATCCCTCTCTTAAAATAAAATTTACCCTTTAAATTATATAACTTCAATACAAAAATATGACTATTATTTTATCTTGTCACATCAATGGGCTCTCAAGTGGCTTCTTCAAGTTTATGGTTTCACCAAAAAAAATTTACAGGGTGTATAGACTTGGTCAAAAATAATTTATATTTATAATCTTGAATTTCCACTTGTTTTTAATCATATGTAATATTATTATATAGTGGTATAACATATAATTTGAGTACAAGAAAAGGATCAAGTGTTTACATTGAGAAAATATATATATGGAGAATGTAATGAATTTGAGAATGGTTAAGTAAAAACACCAATTGATTAGCTAC
Source organism: Viscum album (assembly GCA_963277665.1). Classification (NCBI taxonomy): domain Eukaryota; kingdom Viridiplantae; phylum Streptophyta; class Magnoliopsida; order Santalales; family Viscaceae; genus Viscum; species Viscum album. The sequence goes on along the minus strand of OY728120.1, from coordinate 529,161,139 downwards.
CATCACTAACCGATAAAGAATTTATTTGGAGAAAAAATACATGGGAATGAACCATCTATTATATATAAACCTCATAACCATATTATATGTATATTTTAATATTAATAACTTATCATTATCATTAAATTTAAAATATCAATTCTAATTGTGTGATTTAATCATCAATCCAAATTGAGCTACCCTAGTGTGATGATAAACATGTCTAACAAGCTATGTCATTTCCATAGCTAAATCTGGGCCCAATCACATTCTTTCACCAATTAAATATTAAAATTTCAGAGTTATAAACTTCCTTTTGTAGAGGGATTCTTATGGAGTCATCTGAATTATCATATGAATGCTATTGTTATAAGGAAATTCAATAAGAAGAATAAATTATTCCCAACTATAACATCATAATCTTTATAATAACTATTGGGTCAGAACATTCAATATGACATTTCTATTCTATATAATTTAAAAATAAAGAACTCCTTATCAGATAATTAATTAATATTTCATTTATTTCCAAAGTATTTTATGAATTGTTTTACAGAATAAATATACATCTTCCAAAATTAGAATTATTTTAATGAGTTTATGAATATAACCCAACTTTATTCATTACAATTCAAATAATGAGAACTGATCCAATAATGATCAGATTCACCATTATCAAATCGGATATAAAATACTTTTTATCTTACAATCATAATGAGTAATGTTTTTTCAACAAGACATTACGTTGTAACTAATAACATCAAGATCATACTCATACAAAAAATCATTATGGAATCCTGGAAGGAAATCCATCAAAGCTTGTTATGTATAAATTCGTAATATAAAAAACAATATTCTATTATATTAGAAAAAAATTTAATGTAAATTTGTTAAATTAAATGATGTTGTTAGCTATGATACAATATGTACTTTTAAGTGGAAAGTGACTATGTCCTTGTGAAAATAAAAGAGAAAAATTTCCATTATAGATTAAAAAGCCTGTGGGATGGTTTTCCTATAACTAAAAAGTTATTTGAATTGTTAATAGAGATGATATTTTTACACTAGTGAGTGCACCACTCTAAATTTTATAACATATTATAAAATAGTTAAAAACTTGTTCTAGGTTTATTATATTTTATTCGAGATATATTCCTTCTTATGTAAACCTTATCAGTTTTTCTGTTTAATAATATATTGTATAATATTTCTGCATTTCTAAATGTTGTGATTATGATTGATTTCTCCCAAGTATAGGAATCTAGATAAGCTAATAACCATGTTAATCAAGAGATTGAGGGGATATAAATATTGATCTGATATTATATTTGAGATCTGTTGGGTACTGGTCGATAGAGAAAAGTCAATCATCATTTCGAGGTATCAAGTGGATAGTGAGAATAAATGATCTTCATATATATGTCTTACCCATGTGTGGGTAAGACATATATTCTTTTAAGTATAAAACAACATACCTTTATCCTAGGTCATTTGATACCATTCTATTTGAGTTAAAAAATTGTATTCATATACAGGTTTTATTAAAAGTATTTTATTTCCATTTCAATTATAACAAAAAAAACAATTCTTTTTAAATTCATATTTCTATTTGCTTCTTATTTATAAAAATAGTTTTAATTTTGGTACATTTTTTAACACTTTATAAAATTATATATTCTTTTGTATATAATCATTAATTTGTATTGTGATAATTATTGTAACCAATGTGACTATGATTTTTACAATATATTATCTGTTTAAATAATTTTCTAATCTGAATATGATTTAACTCTAATGAAAAAAATGTAATACATATCTGAATCTACATGATTATGATACTTTTTTCACTTGATGGAAGGGACCAATCTGATACCCATCTAAATAATAATGAGGGGTTTCAAATATGATTTGTCTAACTTTGTTAAAAATGATTCCATTTAAGTTAAATATTAATTTTTTAAACATACATTTCACCCCACCCACCCCCTCTTGTAGTCATACATCTTTATATTCATTTTGATCAAACAATAACTAAAATCTGAATATAGTATTATTTTAAAAGATATTTTTTAAATAAGTTAATAAATTATAGTTTTATTTTTTACCATTACACATTGTAATGATACTATATAATGGTAAGTACATTTTACCCTTATATAGAGTGGTTTTTAGGAGATATGTTAGGGTAAAACCTTATTTCCTTGAATTATGTAAGGGTAAGAATGTTTTCTCAAATTATGTGTAAAGGTAATAGTGTGTTTTCCTTATCTGTGTAAGGGTGAACCACTTTGAAGATTCAATACATTAGGGTACACTGGAGCCACATAACGGTGAGTTCCTAAAGAATGAATTACATAAGTTTAATCACAACCACTTCATAAATGTATTAAATATTTTATAACTGTTTTATAAGGGTAAAATTTATGGGTAATGTCATATATAAGGATACAATGTATGGGTATCAACTCTTATATGGTTACCATGTCAGGGTATCATGTATCTCACATATAGTAAACCATATCCTTCTAAAGGCTGGGTAAGGGTATCGTGGAGTTATGTAAGGGTAAAAGCATATCACTGTAAGGGCATTGAAGTGTTTAAAAACTTTGTAAGGGTAATCTTCATACCATTATGTAATGATTCTAAGTTTAATAATGGTAAACTCTCTTACAGTAATTAAGATCTCTATTACAGTAAATTATTTTGAAAACCCAATTTTTTATTTATTCTTCCTCTATCACAACATGTAACAAATTATTAATTATTTAAAATGAATGAAAATGTGGAAATATATTCTTTATCATATTTAAAATAACATATTCCAAATTTTAAATGTTTTTAATCCATCAACGTTTAATATTATAGTGTAACAAAAAATTAAATCGTTATTTTAATTTTGGGGTTTTTTATTACAAATTCCTAGTGTGTTCTTTTTAGAATAACTAAACCATTTATAAACATGATTTTTGGGTGTCTAATCAAGCATATTTCTTAGAAATTAGCTATACTAGAAGATGATATATTTTCTTTTCCTTCTTCCTTGTGGTGTTTTTTGTATCCACAAAATTCTGAGGTGTGTGTTTCTATGGAGTTCATTCAATCTATAATTTATTTCTTATCAACAAATAATAGATACTTGTTTCCAATTTCCTAATCATTTCTATTAATTATTATCGTGAAATAAAACTTCTTTAATTCTTTTATCAATTAAATAAAAATGGTGTGGATTAAATAATAATGATATGGATTTTTTTTTTTTTTTATGGATTTATTTTGACTTTTTTATATATATATGACTACCAAGTTGGTTTTAATTAATTTTTGAAGATCTTTTAATGGTCATTTTGGAAATATGATGGTTAATTTTTAATTCTTATTTCTATATTAAACATTGTATATTGAAATTAAATAGGATTATTTATAAATTTTTTTCCACATTATATTTAATTTTCTATTTTTTAGTTACCCAAATACATTTATGATTATTATCATTGTTTATAAGGTGGTAATAGTTTAGTGATTTTTAATGAAACAGTAGTGTGGGAGGAGTAATTTTAAGCATGTTTTAAAATGATTTTGATCCTTTTATTTAATGAAACAACCCATTTAAGGCCTTATGTATGTCAAAAAAATTATTCATCTAAATGGACGTTAGGAATTTCAATGATGTTTTGTGGAAGGAAGTGGGAATGGTAATCCTTTGGAGTTTTTTATTGAAGAATATGATTTAAATTGGAAGTCAATATGTTTAATAGCCTAGTTGGAACTTTTGGATGGTCATGTATCACTAGCTAATCCCTAGTTTTAAATCACATCACTGTTTTCTTTAACATTGATGGGTTTTGAAAATAGTGTTTTATCAGTTTGAAAAAGTATTAAATATTTTTAATAATCATGGGAACCACTATAGTGGGATGATATGAAATATATTTAATCACTTCTAGTATAATCATACCTAGACTAGTGGATCCATAGAGAACATGACAAATTCATGATGTGATCTTAGAACCCATAAAGTAGGTTCCTGTGGACTTGGTTTACTCAAGACCCATTTTAACAAGATGTAATCCAAAAATTACTCATGATATATTGAGTTAATAGACTATAATTGACTCACCATTTTATCTTTGTCTTATCCATGACATCCATACACTTGATACATGATACTTGTAAATACTCGATTTGCCTACTTGGAACTAGAGTTTCCTTGACTGATTAATTCCCATTCATGAATGATATTTTAATTAATATATTTCACCCTGAAACTATTTTATTTAATATTGTACAGCAATTTTATATCTCATTCATGTTCTTACATTTTCATAACTAATATGTCATTAAATTTTTGAATGGTTTTCAAATATGTTCATAAAAAGTTTTTCGTTTTAAATGATGAAATATAATTTCTCCAGTTTATGATTCCTAAATTATTATTAAATGTTTTAGGTTAAATTTTAAAACCCATTATATTTGTAATATGATCTTGGTGGATTCTTTTTCCTATTATAAACTACATATCCTAGTTATCCCTTGTTTTACTCTCATTTATATCTTCAAAAATCCAATTTGATGTAACTACAAAGTCTTTATGGCTAAATCCTTTTAGAACTCATAGGTCACAAATTTATTGTATAATTTAGTGTATAAAGACTTTATGTTCTTATAGAATATACTCATTTTATCATCCTCATTCTTTGATAAATTAATTCTTTGTTGGGTGAGGGAATATTTCGTGTGACATGGTGGGTGGTTGTGGACCAAAAATAAATTGGTTTTAATTTTCATAATTCTTTTTATTTTTGTATTGTCTCCTTAACCCATGATATGGTTTTATTAATTTTATGTCTCATGATAAATATTACTTATTCTTTGACTTTATTAAATTATATTATTGGTTAAATAAATCAAAATAGTTATTTCTAGAGTCCCAATATCCTATTGGAAATTTATGGGTATCAGGAATTCTCTTTGGGTTAGTATTGAATAAGTTTTCATGTTTGTTCATATGGAATATCAAGTTGTTTGATTATAAGTTTTAACAGAGATTATCTTTATATAAAATAACATATCTCTCATTCAAATACCTATTATGATTTTGGGTGTGTTATTTCATAATATAGATTCATAATCCATTAAGACACAATTGGTAGATTATGAATGGTTTCTTGACCTCCACCTTTTCACAATGAGAAATGGTTTACCATGGAATTTGGGGAATTGAGTCATTATTTTGAGTTATTTTTTTCCAAATGATATATGATATTAATATTCCAGATGAGATTATATTTTATTTTTTGAGTCAATTATGAGTTTTGGGTTGCAACATAATGATGACTAATGTCTTAATATTTCTTTACAGTCTGTCAAACTATGAGGAATCCCATTAGTTTTTATAAAATTTTATCTCAAACTTTTGTGAGGTTTGTGTGTGGTTTACAAGCCTATGCAGCCAATCCATGGATATTTATACCCTAAAATAATCCTGGTTTCCAATTTATTTTTTAAAATTATATAACTAATGTGTGGTTAGATTGCATTGTTCTTGTGTGGAATCTTAATTGTTGGGTGTAGTCTAATTTCTCACTCTTAGTTTGGTTCCTTCATCTTAATCCATTTGGTTATTTTTTTAAATCCATTGAAAAAAAATTCTTAATTCAATTTTATCAAATCATTGTAATGTGTTATCAATTAACAAAAATATTTTTTATGTGGAATGATTATTTCATACAATGTAATATCAAAAACACTTCTATGGCATGGTAATGAAATGTTTAATGTATAAATTTTGGGTTTTAATGGATTTTAAAATAAAATAATTTTGTTAGATATAAAAGGGATTTATATTTTCAAACAATGGATGAATTTATTAGAGCCCAGGAAGGTATTTTTTAAACAATAATTTATATAATTTGTGATGTCCAATTTTGAAAAATAATATAATATTTTATAAATATGAAATCATACTTCATTTGAAAATAATAATGCTTTGATAAATGTGTTTCAATTCTTATTTTAAAGATTTTAGATTATATATATTATTGTTTGGTTTTTTTATATTTGTGAGTTATTTCTGTGTTTTATGATGTCTTGATATGTCACCCAAACAAAATTCATCATAAATTGGAAGATCATTTTTTCATCGAGTCTTTAGAGTGGTGCTTCCATTTTTCTTATGTGGAATCTACAATTAATGAATATAACATAATCAAAATTTAGTGGTTAAGGTAGAGTTTTTCCACTCCTTAGACCCCATTCATGTATTACAGGATTTTCTTCCACCTTTTTATTGTGGTTAGAGAGGTTCCCTTGAAGTAGTTTTGTTGATTGAAAAATTATAAGGGATTTTTTATTTAGTTAATCCTGATTCTCTAAACGTAATGTATTTCAAATCGATGGTAGAGGGACTTAGATGACAGTATTTTTAATTACATATCCACCTTTTCTTACATTGAATAATTTATTAATAATTTTATAATTCATTTTTCAAGTAGTTATATCATTATATGGACTTGAAGAAGGAGTAGGTTTCTGATCTCTTGGGTCACTATCAAGGTGAGCTATTAGTTGTGGAGTATTCCATAAATCTATCATGTTTGGAATTTTTATCACATAAATTTTTTGGTGATGACCTTGTTAATGATATTTTTTTTATAAGGGTCCTTAACCTATAACTAATAACCCATTTTATAGTAGTCTATCTAACCTTTTATCCCTTGGTTCTTCAAAGGGACCTATTAGTTGAATCTGATACAGAAAAATGATGGTAAGAGGTAAATTACTCATTCAAAGTTAACTAAGGGGACGATGTCATATATGATGGAATAAAAAATTAGCTTGGGAATGGACATTCTTCTCAGGTAAATAGGATTCTTTAATTATCAATAGGTATAGAGAACATGTCCATTCTATGAAGTCTTGTTTGAATTGTCTTAATGTTTGTAAATATTTTGTCCATTTGGGTTGCCTTAAGAGTTTTTATATATTGTGATAAAAAAATTTGAAGACTCGTATGGGGATAATAATCTCTTGACCACATTGAAGTATATTATTTTTTGTTATAAGGTACCAAATATAGGCCTCAGAGTTAATATTTTCACATAGTTGATGAACTGTTGGCTGCCGATAGTGCTTGTCTAGATAGTTGTTTCCAATTCCATAGTTAAATCCATTTTATTTTTTTATTATTTTAGTTCATATTTTCAGGGTTACCTTCTTCACTTAGAAGATATTTGTTTATTTTTTGGGATCATTATGGGTGTTCTATTTTGGAAACTTGGTTGTGATTGAGGTGATGGATTCATTTTCTTGAAATCTGAATTTTTGTGCCTTATGGAAGAATAATCATAATGGGTTTCCTTCATCTTAAATAGTTTTAGTCCCTTTAGGGTGTTGTTATTTTTTGGATGGTTTCAAATATCTTTATGGGAACATTTATATGTGTTGTGGTTGTTATGTTTTGGAATCCCTCATGTTCTTTCTTTCCATTGATTTCTTTTTTATAGTTCGTAATGGATAACATTCGGGTTGGTTGTTATTCCTTGGTATCCACTTGTTTTTTCATTAATGGTTAGATCTAAAATCATGATATGAGGGATGATATCCCCAATGAGTCTATAGTTTCCCATTTTTGAATTCAAATTATTTTAAGATATTTTTTTTGGAATTGGATAGTCCATAAGAATATACTAAGGTAGGAAGTATTTTGTGGATTCATTATAAAATATAAACCCTTAAGTGTCGGTGGATGATTACATTATCCATAGACAGGTGAGGCATTATGTTTAAATTCCTAGGGCACCTTTGAGTACTTTACCAATGTAAAAATACTTGTCAGTTATATGCCTTCATAATGGTTGGATGGTTCATTTATAGTTTATTAGAAATTGTTTCATTTGGGAATCATTGAGGTGTTTTGGATATATCAATCCCCAAGATTTTAGTTTTGTATCTTGGATATTTTTCTATAATGTGTGATCAAATTAACTTCATTTGGTTTAAGATATATGTTTTTACAGTTTTTGTCCCCACATTTCACAATTTTGTTGAATCATAAAATAGTGTGGAGACCTATGTTGTAAATTTTAGTTCATTTTGGTTTTTTGTTAGTTCTCTCGATGTTGTTTAGTTTATTGTTTTGAAAATTTTATTTATATGGGAGTTGCTCATAATAGATACTTTTAGGTCATTCTTCTTCTATTTTGTTGACCATCTACCCACGGTTTGAGTGTGAGAGTTTTTTTAGCCTTTTAATTTTTATACTTTTCTCTAGAATATTTTTGCGGAAGAAAATAATATTGTGTGTATAATTATAGAATAAACATTTATATTATAATTATAACCACTTTTTTGTTTTATTTTGACTTCCATTTGTGAGAAATTAATAATTTTTTAGTTTATTTTTAACCTAATGAGTTAAATATAGTCTACATAAGTGTTTGTACCTTACACCCTTACATGGGGTGCGTTTTAAGAGTTTCAGAGGGTAAAAATGATATTTCACAGAATTTTATATGGGTAAGAATATGTTTATAATGTTTTTGAAATGTTATTAGTTTGATTCCCAATTGTTAAGTTAGGGTAAAACAATTTTAATATGTACTGTGTAAGGGTACTCTGGTGCTGTGTAGGGGTAATGTCCCAATTTTATGCTATATGTATGAGTAATTAGGGATAATACATAAAGGTAACAATGATTTTAAAATGGTTTTGTCATGGTACTATGTAAGGGTATCAAACTATACAATTTTACATTTTTTTAGTATTGTGGTTCCTTAATCGAAGACCAAGGAACAATTTATTCCGATGAAAAAAAATGTTACAAGATTCCGAAGGATGATATCTTATTACAATATTTATAATAAATACTGAGTAAATCATCAGGCAGGTCATGCCACCAAGTTGTGTCTCAGTTGACTCCATTATTATCAAGACCATATGACACCATATTTTCTTAACAAATGGTATGAGTGACAATGAATTTAGACTCCATAATCAAAGTAAGACAATTTCTCCAACGGGTAGTAAGTGGCCAGGCTCGGTGCACCACACCATTCCAAATTGCTTGAACAATAGTAGTCCAATCACTTTCCATCCAAATGTTGCTCCAACCCTTTTGCTTCACAATGTCAACGACAGGGATAACACCCATTGTATCCTCTTACAAAAATGAGACAACAACACAACTACAAAATAAGCATCTGGGACGCTAACCAAGACTATCTCTGTAAATATCACCGCATCCTAGTGGTCTTGGGTTGCCTTTAGAGGTTCCATCAACATTCACTTTGATCTATCCTAAAATAGGTGCTTTCCAGAACACATCAAAAGTGCATATAGGTTGTTTGTAGATACCCTATATTTGGAGATGATGGAGGATCTCAATGTCTCTGATCGAGTTGTCACAATAATCCAATTGAATCGAGGCAACATCTCGAATGGAAATAAGAATTCACGTCCAAGCTGAATTATGTCTAGATGAGAAATTATTATGAAGAAGAGAATTTATATCATACCAAATCATGTGGAGAAGCATAGAAACCATAGTTAAGAAAAGATTATTAATTATTTTAGAGGAATCAAAATCCAAACAATGCTTTAGATGGGAACTGGTTGAGTGAGAGAGTAACCATCTGCAAGAAAAAATGTCAAAAATATAGTTCCAAATAGCTACAGCAGTAGAACAAGACTGAAAGAGATGATTAGTATATTCTCTATGTTGGTTACAAATATGAAACTTGGAGCAAAGTTGGATCTCAAATGACTGAATACAAACCTCAGTGGGTACACTATTGTGAGCGATACACCACACAAGAGTAATTCATCGAGGTTTGATCCATCGGTTGTAAAAGGATTTCAGCCAACAAAAGTTAGAATCAAAGATCAATTGTTCTGGTAAAATGTTTTGGAATCAGGATGACATTATGAGTAGGTTCCCAGACTAGGAATTCATCAAAATTATAGAAGGGATACTTTTCAATCACATGAATGATGTTTTCAGGGACATTAATGTCATTAGAAATTAAAACATCCCTAATAGTGTAGTTAGTGTACTCTAAAAGAGAATTGGGAGTTAGAATGGAGTTTAGTAGAGCATTAGTCTAGTTTTCTGGCTAAAATTTCATGGAGGAGTTAGAACTAACCACCCATCTAGAATTATTCAAAATATTAGTGAAATATTTCCTTATGGATGGGCATATGGAAGATGAAATATAATTTATGTTTCCTTTCATTAACATAATGATGAATCTTGATTTTATAAAACCAATGGAATCTGAGTTGTTTTGAATTACCCTCCATGTGAGCCTAGTTTTAAGAGCATCATTAAAGAGATTAAGATTTTTGATGCCAAGAACTCCCTTTTCTAAGGGTTTACAACAGGTTTCCCATGGAATGGTTAGAAGCTTCCTTTCAATATTTCTTCCTGTCTAATCCAACTTTTTATGTTCATTTTTATTTCCTTAAGAAGACCAAAATTCAATTTGTAGACCATCATTGTATGGACCATTTTGGATACAATACTATATTTCACAAGAGATATTCTTCCTACCATGTGGAGAGATTTACCTTTCCATGTTGAAAGAAGACTAATGACATGATCAATAATGGTAGAAAAGTAACTGAAAAAAAGGCCTTCCCTAGAAGATGGGAACACCAAGATAAGTGAAAGGGATGGATCCCTCTATGATTCCTATATGGTTGATGATATTATTTTTTCTAATATAAGAAATGTTTTTTCAAAAAAAAAACAAAGGATTGATTCCAACTAATAATTTGAACATAGAATTCTTCGTAATGGAACACGTCATTATTTAGTGTTTGAATATTCCTCTTATCATCTTGCAATAACAAGATGATGTCATCACCATATAAGAGATGAGTGGGCACAATCAAGTTCATGGAGGCCTGAACAGGTTTAAGCTTATTTTGATCAAAAAGGCTAGTGACCAATCTAATTGGGTATTCATATGAAATTGTAGTAAATATGAAAGATATAGGGTATCCCTGTCTAACTCTCTTGTTTCATTTAAGGAAGCCTTTAGGTGATCCATTTATAAGGATAGAGATGGATGCTGATTTGAAAAAGGAGTTTATCCAAATGATGAAGTTATCATTAAAACCAAAGATTCGAAGTAATTTGAAGATAAAAGTCCAATAAATTATATCAGTGGATTAATTAATATCACGTTTGATGGAAATATTTCCTCCTCTACTGGTTTGATTAATAATGATGGTGCATTCTAGGGAAAGGAAGATGAAATCCTGTATAGATCTACAATTGATAAAACCGAATTGGTTCTATGTGAAAATTTTATTGCATATAGTTTTATGTATATTAGCATGAAGTTTCATAATGATTTTGAAAAGAGTGTCAATAAGAGCAATAGGTCTGAAGAGATGAATTTCAGAGGCATTTTCCACTTTAGGAATTTAAGTAAAAAAATGGGCATTTAGGCCATAGGGAAGGACACCATTGGAAAAAAAGATTTGAAATTTTGAAAACATCTAGATTAATATCCTCCCTGTAGCATTGAAATAATCCTTTTTTAAAAACCATCCTGGCCGGGGGAACTATCGGTATTATGGCTAAAAATAGTGTCTTTGATTTTATGATCAAGAGGGGTGCTTAAAAGATAATCATTTTCCTCAGAACTCACCAGATCTAGAATGAATTCCGGAAGGAGGTCTTTATTAACATCTATATCATTGAAATTATTATCAATGTACGATGAAACAATTTTAGTAATAGCTGAATCAGTGTCAATGATGGAATCTTGGTCTCTAAGAAAGGTAAGAGGTATGAAAAATTTTCTGATTCTTTGAATGGAGTTTTAAATCATAGTGTTTCTATCACATTTTGAAATCCATTTAATTTTAAATATCTTCTTATGCATGTTATCATTATGAACAAGAAGATTTTTGAGTTTCATAGATGTTTTAATTTCTAGTTGAGGATCCAAAGAAATTTTAGAGCTAGTGATGATGTTTTGAATTTGAATCAGTATACCCTCAAGAGTAGATATGTACTTGTCTTTTTTTCAGATCTAGAGATAAACCAGCCTTTCGGACACTTCTTATGGTGTTTTAATTTGGTGATACAAGAAAAGTCATCATTATGATGATTCATGGACTTCCATTTTTTTTTATGTTGGAACATTCAGGTTCATCAGACCAAGTGTTGTAAAATATGAAAGGAAAGATGGGTCTAAGGTTTTTTTTAAAAAGACTATCAAGAATGAGATGATGATCTGATTTGAGATTACTCCGAGTAGTAATAGATATAGTGTCCCATTTTTCAAAGGTAGGGATATTCATGAAGGCCCTATCTAGTTTACTAGTCACCACTCTGCTATGATGTCTTATATACCTAGTGAACATGGAACCTGTGTGGTTAATTTTAATCAGATAACTATCTTCAATAGCAGTTTGAAAATATCATGAGGATAAAGTAGAGTGGGACAGGCCCATCTTGTCACTAGACGTAATAAATGCATTAAAGTCCCTAATCAAAAATCAGGGATCATGGATATTATTAGATAAGAAATAATGGACCTGACAGAGAGTTTTATGATCTTGGTATCTATTCATAAAATAAATAATTGTAAAATAAATGTAAAATCTATCAGAAGAAAAATCACAAGTAAACATATGTACAGAAACTTTGAAAACATTTACATTATGTAAAGTGGAATAATAAAAAAACCTAATAGATTCTACTACTAGACCATCTTTTCAAGAACCTAAAAAATTATAACCATTAAAACAAATAAGTTTTATTTTCGAAGAAAAATTGATTTTAGGTTCATAAATTCTAAAAAAATTAGGCTGGTGAGTGATAAAATATATTTAAGAACATTAATAGTGTAAGAGTTTGCAGTACCGTGGAAATTATAGAAAAAGAAATTCATTACAACTTGTGCATGGGGATAAAATCCCCTTTTGATGGAATACCCGATCCCTTGTTCATCTGTGATATTTTGAAGTTCTGAGAAGAGGTCCGATTAGATTTCATGCCCTGACTACCCATAGGGGAATCCAAATATTTGTTAAAAGTACCTATATTAATAATATTATGATTAGTTTCATGTGGTTTGGAGATCAAAAGGGTGTCCCTTGGACAATACATTGAATCTAGGGCTATGTGGCGTCTGCTCACTACTGCTGGAATATCGTCAGATGAACTATACTGGAGGTAGGATCACCTCTAGAAGCAGCTTCCAAGAGAGAAGGACATGTGGGGGGATAAGAAACATTAGGTATAAAGAAGTTATCATGTGGGAAAATGGGTAAATAGGTGGAATCCCTGATCATAACAGTGAAGTGTGTTCCCAATGCTACTCAGATATCCTCAGGGACAACATTACTGGAGAAAGGATCATCACCTGATGTAGTGACCAGAGATGCAGAATCCACGAGCGGCTGAGAAGCTTCTGGAAAAATAACCAATGACGCGAGACTGCCCTTCCATTAGTGCAGTAAAGTATCAAAAGCCTCACAACCCTGAATTGAGTGTGAGAAAATACATGGACCCCTTGAGGATATGGTTATCTCATCCCGCTTTATATAATAGTACCAAATGTCTCCATGTATTCTTTGATAATGATTCCTATGGAAGGAATCACAAGCTCTAAAACGTGTTGTCCAGTGAAAATAGAGTTGCATCTATCAGAAACCACTAAGGTAGATTCAGTTTGGGATTTATTGAAGGCATCCATATCAACATTTCAATTTCTTATTTAATGTATTGATCATTTGAGGCATCCTCTTCTTTATCCACAAGCTCATCCCATGTAGTTCTTGAGACTTCTCACAAAAATGGTTTTTTTACCAAGATTTTAGTTTTATTCTTGGTAGGATTGGGCTTCTCCAATGTAGTGATTTTATCTGTCTTATTCCTTCCACCCATAGCCCAATCATCATTCGTTGGCTGCATAGCTTTAATTTTCATTACTTTATAGTTCATCATGGAATTTCCTACAATCTTACAAGTTCGCAGAAGGGTGGTTTACGCTCAAACTCAATCCGGACCTCTATATTGTAGTCATTAGCATTAAAATTAATAGAATTTGGGGGTTTGGAGTCTAGATTGACCTCAATAATAAATCATGAATATAGTCCTAGCTCAGTATTCAAGGACTATTGATCAATTTTTAGGGGAGTACCTATATAGGAGGCTAAGTCGTTAAAATTATTTGGGTGCCAAAAATACCAACAAAGACTGTTGAATCAAACACTAATTTGTGCAATGTAATTTCTCTGCTTATGTGGTATAAATGTATAATCTCATTCGAAGATCCTAAGAACACCAGGCTTATGATGAATGTTTCCTAAATTCCATACCCGATCATATTCATCTTGCGAGCATAAAAAAATGTTAAAGTAATCCCATCCTAATGGAAAATTTTCCAATCAGTAAATCCACACACATGTGCAGTCCTAGGATTATGTTCTAAGGGAGACCAGGTCTTATCACCATTAATTTATGAAACATGAACCATAACCGAGAACTTACAAAGATGAGAATGCTGTAGAAGGGCCTTAGGATCATCCACGACTGCTAATTTCCCATTTTCTAGTTTCTTGCAAAGGGAAGGCTTCAATGAGGTAGTTTTATGAAGATCAGTACCATTTAGAGCTTCAAGGAAAGAGATAACTTTAGTCCTGACAATTAGTAGGGATGATTCGTTCTACACTTTAGCTTCTAGATCCACGAAGGATCTTTCACATTTAGGGTTGAAGGCCACCATGTTGAGGCAGATCTACAGCAGATCGAAGCAAACATTGTAGTTATTATGAGAAAACCTTTAGAGTCACTGGGGAGATGTTGACGAGAGCTCTCGATCCATCATATCTTCATTCGTAAGATTATTCATATGTAATATTCTATCTACACAATTTTACCTCATAAGTGTACCAATTCAAAAAATTGTACCTTATAAGGGTAATTTATATCCCGTATTAGGGTACGCAATTTTTATAAACTCTATATAAGGATATCCAGGAGAAATTTAAGGGTAAAATTAGAGCTTCATATGTGTAGATTGAGGTTCATTAACTATTTAAGGGTAAAATCCATGAACATATGTGATGTATGTGATCTAAATAAGGGTAAAAAATCATACACTTACGCAATGCCCAATTTGAGTAAAATGTTTCAAAACACTCTTTTATATTTATTTTTCTTCCTTCTCAAAATGTAACACATTTTATGAAATTTTAAAATATTTAATTTGTTGAAAATGATTCAATAAATCAATTTAATGTTTACAACCCATGTTTTATTTTTTTTAAACATATTCATTCAAAATCAGAGTATAAAAAAAATTAAATTGAAGTTTTAATACTAGGGTTTTATTTATATTAAGTCATGGTATATTTATTTTACAATACCTACAAAAGAAAAGGTTTAATTGTTTGGGAGTGATATCATGAATAGTTTTGGGTGTTCAAATTTATTAGAAGAAGATCCAGTTCCTTTTGTTTTTTCCATCAAGTTTTTAATGTTTCAAGTTTTGAAATAGTAGATTTATCTATATAGTTATTTCATTTTTTATATTAATTAATTTTTTAAATTCAAATATATGAGTTTATTGGTTCCAAAATCATTTTATGTTAATGATTTACTTTACATACCTATTCTTTCATCCTCTTATCTATGAATTAAATATATAATGGATTGAATTATAATTATCTAGATTTATTGTTTTTTATCTACATTTCCATTTTTATGATCTGGATTACATCACACTATTATATGTATATGAATTCTATATTTGTTTTGAATTGTTTTAAAATATATTTTAATGTTTATTTTGGTCAAATTGAAGGCTTGTGATGTTTTTTTCAAAATTAAATAATCAATCATTTAAATGATTGAAGTTGGTTTATGAAATGTTTCCCTCAAGATTTTAAATTCGCTAATTATTATAATGACTATGATCCCTTTTTTATAATTCCCCATGTTTATGAAATATGAATCAATGGGATATTTTATTAGAATAGTTTCTTCAATTAAGAAATTATTTTACACCATATTTTACTATGGAATAGAAAAATATTAAATTGTAAATAATTATTTTCAAATAAATATGGATTTCTTAAATGAAATGCTTCTTTTAGAGGCTCGTTTTGAATTTCAATGACGTTTCATGGATTTAAGTGAGTATGGTTACCCATTAAATGTTATACTAATGAAAATGTTTGAAATTGAAATTGATGATGATTTATGGCATGGTTGGGAATTTTTAGAGGTTACCTCTCTCTTGACAATCCATGTTTTAAATAACATGATTATTTTCCATCCCATTGATGGGTATTGAAAAATGGTTTTATCACTTAAATAAAATTTGAACCCATTTAACTAGTCATGGTAACTAATGTTGTTTTATAATATGACAGTTATTTATTATTTAATAGTAGAATCACAACTCAGATAGTGGATTGATAGAGAAATTGATAGGTTCATGCAATAAAAATGTATCCTATAATGAATGTGTGTGTGGAATTGGTATTTTTGAGACCCCTTTGGACATGATATACGCTCAAGAATCAGTATTTAAATATAGATTAACTATAATATAGTGGAACCACTAAAATATCATGGTCTCGAACATTCCATCCATATAATTTATAGTCGATAGATGACAGTGTTAATGTCGCTACTTTACATTGGTGTTATAATTCTTGATTTATTACCATTCTTGAATAATATTTTTATTTGATATAACAACCTAGAAATATTGTATGTAATATAAAAAATATGTTTTTCTATATGGTACATGTTCCCACATTTTATTCACTTATTTATCTTTATCTTGTATAATAATTTCCAAATATTTTAAAAAATGTTTATTCTTTAAATGATGAAATGGTATTTCTCCTATGTTTGATTCCCAATTTTTTTTGAAATAATTAATGTTTTTAAGACATTAAATATATCATGTATGGTCATGATGTATTTATATTAATATTCTAAAATTTACATACTAGTTCTCTCTTATTTTACTCAAAAACACTTCTGAATTAGCAAATGAATGGACTTCATAGAATCTTTGCTGAAACCCTACTAGGATCTATAGTTCAAACCCTTCATGTAGAACTAGTTTTTTATAACCATTATGTTATTATATTAGGGTATAAATAAATCTTTAAATTAAATTGAGATATTAAAGAATGGTTGGATGAGGGATGGTTACATGAATTATGAGGGAGGTCAAGGACCACCATATGATTTGTTTTAGTATTTTTATTCTATTTTATGTTTTTGTATCATTCCATGTACTTGATATAGTTGGATTGATTTATTTTTATTATATTTTTTCTAGGTACATTGATATTATTATCTTATTTTATTGGTGAAACAATTACCATGGTTTTTTGTGGATTCTTACATAGTTATGATTCACTTGTGGTGATTAGGAACACTCTTTAGGAAACTGGAGAATTTGTTCTGATACATGTCTGAATGGTATTTTAGGTCTGTACTTTACAATAACTATTTGTGAAATATAGGGAACTCTATTTGATCATATCCTCTCGTGTTTGAATGGTTCTATTATATTACCAATATATTTGATGGTGATTGTAAATAAGGAGTCAAAAGTACATGTCTAGATCTCAATGAAGAAGAATCTAAAACATTGATTTATGCCATGGATCTCAAATAGAAACTATATGTTTTTTTAACTCCATGAAACCTTACAAAATTATCAATATATAACAGAGAATTATGATCAATATAGAAATACTAGATGATGTAAATTTAATTTACTAACTTCTTAGGGTGATCAAATAAAGCCTAAATAAAATTATTCCTTTTAGATGTCTTGTGGAGTCCAATGACAAAATCCATAGAAATTTTTATTATTTGAATATACAATTGAGTAATTTATATAACTCAATTTTTTCCATTTCCACTCGACCTTATCTTGTTTCTCTAGAAACACCAAGATACATACTATTAATCATCGCTCCTTATGTAATACCAACATAAATTCTCCTTGAGGTCTCTATAAATTATCTCATTTTTCAATATGAATAGAAAATTGAGGAGTTTTTTTAAAAAAATACTTCTTAAATTATTGTATAATATAGGACGATACTCTATTTAGTAACTTTATCAATGTATCAAAATAAATTATATAACTCAATAAAATTTCTATCATATTTTTTTCAGATTATGGACTTCTTTATGCACCTCGTTAATCATCACATGTATAAAGTCGGGAAAACTATTTTTTGAAAGGGATTATTTGACCCATTTTTCATTTCAAGGTATATCATTTTTAATGCATAATATATTGTATCCTTAGAGATCCCCAACATATATAAGATAACATGATCCTTTTTACTCAATGAATTAGCAACATTATTTAAGTTCCCATGGTGCTAATATCTTGAATAGTCATAAACGTTAATCAAATCCAACAATATTATTTTATGAGCATTAAACACTTTATACAAGAATCATACTTTGAGATTTTATGATCAATACATATATAACACCTTTCTATGAAAAAAATAATTCCATAATATCATTTATAAAAAAGTATAAAATGTTACTTCAAATCATTGGTAAGTTAATATTTCTCATGAAACATTTATTAGTGAGATAATTAATTTATAACCACATACTTTTACATAATATTACAGCCTAAACCCATCGTAAATTCATCAATATAAACAAAAAACCCTTATCCACTCCTGATTAGTAAGAGTATAGTTCCAATCGACATCCTTATAGTCATCTCATTGAAATTCTCCCCACATTTATTAGGCCCGAGGAACGTGAAACCCTTCCATGTTAAAATGTAGGGAGTATTAAATATATGTGGGAAATTATTCATAGGGAATTGATAATATCAACCCAATCCAAGAAAACTATTGATCTCAACTAGAGTGTTTTTTCATGGAAAATGTTCAATGTCTTCAATCTTGGAGGGATCTTCTGATATGGCCCTCGTATGTTCATGTGTCCTAAAAATGATATATTTTTTAACCAAAATTCACACATACTAAATTTATCTAATTTTTTATACATTATTAGGGTCATAAAAATAATTCTCAAGTGATCTAGGTACTTTTCATTTCTCTTGGACTGTATAAGAACACCATCTATAAACATTTCCATAGATTGAATATTGTAATTTATAAAAACAATATTCATTGAATAAATGAAGATAATACATGGATTTGTTAGACCCAATGGCATGCCTGTAATTCAATAGTCTCTATACCTCATATGGAAGGTTTTATTTGAAGTTTCTCTATTTTTCTAGATTTGTACATAAATATCTCAATACATTTCTCTAGACATTTCCTCAGATTTAGCATTGGGTTTGCGTGTCATAGGTCTCTATAACTAATATGTTAAAAATATTAAAACATATTAATGAATGTAAATAAATCAATATATAATAAAGGGTTTTCCTTATGATCAATAAATTTGATGGGAAATCCAAGACGATGTTTTTTTTCTAGAACACAGGGTTATCACTAGGCACATTACAAAGATTCTAAACATCCGATATTTAGTTAAATGAAACTGGTGGCCGGTGAATTAAGTAAATTAAATTATTTATTAATTTAATAAGAAAAATTTAAATTTTCTTCAATATTTACCTCATTATAGAAAATCCTCAAGGGTTATCTGTATTATCCAGGGAGATTAATAGAGTCATGGAGGAGACCCATTGGTAGTTTTCAAGGAATCATTGAGTAATTACTATTCATCAAATGTTTTTTATTCTCAAATGGTGTTCATGGATCCCACCACGGATAATGACACATACATTTTCATTATCAGAGTTCAATTCAAACATGAGTAGGGGTTTTATTGCTTATATATACACCGTCTATTTTTTTTGGAAGTATTTATAATTTTCTTTTTTGTCAGATGATTTGTGTTCCCTACATAAACCTAAATATTTATTTATTGGTGGTATCTTGATTTATACCCCAAAAGCATGATTTTGTTACTAAAAAATTATAATCCCACTAAAAAATTCCTACGTTTATCCCCTAATTTATTGTTTCTTACTTTTATCCTAACATTATTCACACATTCATCGACAATGTTTCTCTTTGGATGATGGGTCCACAAAAACCCATACGATGATATCTTTGTGATCGTATATTAGAATTATTGATTAATACAATGGGGTTCCTTTCGATATTGAGATAATAGTTGTGGTGCAATGTAGTGTGAGCATCAATTGGGGATGGATTTGTAACCGATTAGGGGACCATTATTCTGGAATTTTGGAGAACGAAGTAGATCAATTGACAAGATTGAATCATAAATGGTTTGGTTATTGGGAATCCATACATTGGTGAATGATCTAGTGTCTTCATCCATATATCTAGTATCCTCATAAAATTTTTTTTTGAAAAAATGGTGTTAGTGGGTTCACTGTCAAGAAACAAGAATAGATATTCAATTTTTGAAAATTCTAGATCCACATAGCATGAATTCCAGGATCAAAGATCATGCAGGCCCCATTATATGGAGACTAGTGTTCCATGTAGAGTTAAATATCACATTCCATTTATGACCCATAAAAACCATGTGACCTAGTTCTAGTCACTAGATGTGTGCTCTAGGAGTACACATGAATATACATAGGCACATATAGGCTACATGGGCACAACTATATACTCAAACATTACAAGGGTACTCAGACTAGGTCGTGTATAAGGGAAAAATAGAGTACATGAACATGAACAATGAACATGGAAACATGCCAGAAGACATGTTTAAACCCCCAATATGCCACAAAACACAATTTAATTCATCTACATTTCTTGTAGATATAAATGGACAACCAAGTCATATGAATTTGTGGACAGTCTTAGGATTACAATCTATGTCACTTGACATGTTATCCTCTGTAGAAATTTCGGCCCTTCATCTAGAACAAATACCTTGCATATATCATTCTTAGGGACATTGATTTGGTCCCATGAGTATAATATCCCTTTTATATTTAATTTAGACTAAGATGGTGTACTTTTCTGGAATAAGAGATAAAAAAAGGTATTATTATTTTGATCCTTCTTCTAGTGATGCTAGATCTATGAAGGGCAATGGGTTTGGTCATAAGAGAGATTATAGGGTCAACAATCCCATGTCACATTAGAGAGATGATCACTAATACTTTTTATATAGGTTTATTTGGTACTACCCTAAAATAAAATATGGAATGATTCCTCAATCTAGGGATTGTTACCCCCCCCCGCCTTCGAGATCTTATTGTTAATTTGTCATCCATGGGAGTTAGTACTCCCTCGACTATAGAGCGTAGTATTGAGGAGTAGGCCCATGTACATAGATTATGTTGAGGGTGAATATGGTGATGGGATTATAGATCAACCTTTATATATATATATATTTACTCATCATTCATAGTTGTACTATGGATATTTAGATCACCAAAATCACATGGTTTTCATTGTCCCCATATATGATGAGTTTTTTATCTCTTTCTTGTAGGATGATCTACGTATTATATCATTATATTTATACCTTCTTGGTTTTTGGGATGTCCTACAAGATATGTATATACTCAACCCTGTATGCTCTTTTATGACTTGTGTTATATCTTATGATGATGATCGATAGATGACTAGTCAACATTATGGACCATGTTTTAGAGGAGCGTAGTAATACCATGTCGAGATAACTATGTTTAGGGGTTAACCTTATAAATTATTATATGGGCCCTCTATTGTCTCACTTATTCTAGTCATCATCAATTTGGGACCACATTTCTGGTGGGTGATGAATTTTCCCCATTAAACATTTTTATTACATTTTACGAATTTTATTTAATTTTAGAGGTTGTTTCATGCACGGTTTACACTATATATTTACATCCATTCATTGTATATCTATACTATTTCATATAGATAGTTGTGTGTTTGTGTGTATAGGAAATTATTATATGATATTCCATTTTTGTTTTATGACTACTCGATACTAGTTTCTAGAACAAAGTTAATTAGAAGTGGGATTATGGTGTCTCAGTTGGACTACCATCAGCCAGATAGACCACTATGCATTGGTTCATGATTGAGTGATTTCAATGGTGGATATTACCTTGGTTGGTGATTGGAGTTTTACCTTATTGTAATGATTGGATTACAACTTAGGGAAATGGTGGAAAAGTATCTAGACAATGTAATCCATGATAGGGAACCCAATATTGGTGTGGAAACTGACATATCCATTCTACAAGACTCTAACTACCTTCATCTCAACTATTTATGTTGGGGTTTTGGATACATGGAATGAAATTTACATCCATCCTTCTTATATTGGGAATTAATACTTTTATCCCTCTTGAGTTAGCTCTCCATATATTCTCATCTAACTGTGGTGTATATCGATAAATTACGTAATGAATATATGATTTTTTCTACATAGGATGATGACAGAGGATCATGATGAAGATCATTTGAATGATGAAGAAATAGTTAAGGGACCAACTCTTGAATAGTTTCAACCAATGGATCAAGAATAGGATCTACCATGTGAGGTATTACGTATAGCTCAATGAGGTCAAGATGATGATGTGAATAGGCATAAAAATTCATACACGTTATAGAGATATATATTTCTATGGTTTCATGATGAGATAGAACCCAAGAATTTGTGGTATATATCTAGATAGATGTATGAGAGTCTAGGCTTTCTCACACCCCAACTGATCACAAGGTTGTGATTGTGGCCATTTTCATCATTGATCTACAATGAACTAGTGGAATTTGAACAATAAGTTCCATGATGAGGTGTAACTCTAATGATTATACTTCTAGTAGTTGATATATGATGAGTACTACCCTTAGAGAATATGCATTATACAGATTAAAGTGATTATTGAGATGTAGTAGGGTAATATGGCAGTTGATGATTACACAACAAGGTTTAATTTCCTTCAACATTACTCCCACAAAATTTTGAATGATGCATAATTATAAGCACGGAAGCTTGAGTAGGGACTACATAGAGAAATCTATTCTATCGTGGAATTCTTATTTATTAATAGAAATTATGGAGTTATATAGAGTGATTTTTTATAGAGATCATCCTAAAAATTATATTCTAGGTGGATTGAGATGAAAGTTTTCATCATATGGTTGAGATATCCATAGTATCAAGAAGGCATAAACTGTCATGATCTTAGAATGGGCCACATACCCATTTTAAAAATCTGACACAATGATTTACAACATTGTATTTTCATCGAGGATCCAATCATTTTGATGAGGGGTGATTTTATACATGGTTTAGGTGAGGTCACATGTCTCATGTTTTCCCACCCTAATGTGAAGAGTAAGGTGGATAGTTGGTGGATTAATGTCCATAAAAAACATGGTTAGGTATATCCAATGTGTGGTTTGTGTGGCCCACATAGAGGAAATGCTAGTAGTTGGGTAGATGGATCTCTAAAGGGATGAGTTGTGGACGGTGGTTCTATACAGTGAACCACTTCGTCAACAACCACTAGGCATCCCACATCAGTATCAACATGATGGAGGTTGAGGATATTGGAATTTGCAGGATTTGGAGGGATATGAATGGGATTATCATGAGTAGAGTTAAGTCTTGATATTTATCATATATAAATTTACTCTAGTACATTTTGAAATAGTTTTGATGAATTATTTTATCCAAAAATCCCACTTATGATGGAAAGAAAATCCACTTGAGTCTTTATCCTTGTAGTTATGGGTAAAGGTTTAAATAAGGATACATTCTTCAACAATACACATCTACCAGAAGTGAGTGTTAGATCTTGGTGAAGATAAATTCCCATTAGTCCACTTTCTCAATGAAATGAAATATAATAATGTCATATTGGGTATAAAAAGGTTTTCCATGGTTAATTCCAATATATACTATAATCGCATGATGGTGATATTCTATCACATAGAAAGGATGGCATTGACCATTACGGGTGAGAGAGTGGGCCTCATGAGAAGGAAACTATGAACCACCATCCATTAGTTAGAATGTTTTTCCCTTGGTGTTGTAGGTACATTAGGTATCTGGATTTCAGTTCTACTGTAATATTTTATTGATACAATTTTTTAGTTTTTCATGGACTACCCATGATGTGGGAGATTGAATTATACATCGAATTCCACCTTGAGACCAATCAAATATCATTTTCGGCATATCTAATGACTCCTTTCGAGCTTCATGAGATAATGGTGTACTTGGAAAACCATTGAGTGGAGGGTTTTACCAATCCTAGTGTGTCCCCTAGGAGGATCTAGTTTCGATCATGAAAATGAATGATATGATATTTGGTCTTGGAATATATTATAATTCCATGAATCAGGTAATAAAAAAATCAAATTTACCTCATTCAAATGATTTACGATCTATATGAATTTTTAAAAGGTCTTATTTTGTTCTCAATGATTGATCTTATTTCTTAATACCACCAGTTTAGGGTTCATGAGGATTATATTCCAAATATGGAATTTAGATGTCTCTATAAAAACTATTAGTTATTGGTTATGAATTGTATTGTGAATAATTTTCCTTCCATGTTCATGAAACTTATAAACTACATATTCTGAACAAACTTGGAAAACATCATAGTTGTTTTTCATTGATGAAAAACTAATTTACTCTATGATAGAAGATGTGAATGAATAGTTTTTAGGGATAGTCCTAGATATTATCCAGAATAACCATCATTTGGTATGTTCTCAATGTGAATGTATTGGTTCCATGAGGTTCAATGTATAGGGAATTCCATCAATGAACATTGTTTAGCATTTGTATGTTGTAATGATTGATGAAGTGGATTCTTTGGAGCCAACCAAAAGATTGTCATAGTAAAGGAGTTTTGTTGGATTGTGTTTTCACTATAAGAGGTTTATAGAATTATTTTATAGGATAATATCCTCTTTTATTAACTTCATGAATAAAGGTAACATGGTTACACAAACTGGGTAATGTCATAGATCCTTTTAGGAGTAGAAGGTGAGGATGACTAATACACCTATTTTGAGACTAATAGAGGAATCAATTGAGTATGTGGGTTTTTTCAAATTCCTATGAAGTTGGGATCAACTACACATTTATATAGAGGTATTAAATGATCAATTATATGTCATGTTTTTTGAGATACCATTAGTTGTTTTACATGATCCATTTATTATAGTTTGCAGAATTAATGTTTTTTCTTGAAGGTGTGGATGCATTATCTTATAAGAGATCATTTCATTGTTTATTCAGACCACAAAACACTAAGGAACATCATCACCATTAGGGATATAAACCTAATATAGAGAAATCAGGTGGAGTTTCTATATTATTATTATCTTGAAATTTTATATACATATATGAAGTAATATGTTGGAAGATTCCCTTAATAGGAAGTATTATTATCTCATGGGGTAGAAGGTAAGTTATAAGTTGGATTCATTTTTCTTGACTGGGTATGAGAGTGGGATCTAGATTATCTTTAATCAATAGTAGTGATTACACTACATCTTCAATATATGAGAGAGTATCAATTGAGAGTCATTTACTCTATGGTTCTGCATGATATGATATCCATATGAGACACACTAGATCGATTCCACATGAGAGGGGATAATATTATCCTTCTACAAAGAAGGGTGGTGGTTCCAATAACATTATGAGAGCTGGTAATAAGGAAATTTCCTAATTCCCCTTTGGAAATTCATATAGTTGTGGTAATGAAGTAGAAAGACCATTAGAAGTAATTTTTTTTAGGCTCTGAGGAGGTAGAGTTTTGCTATGTTTTTTTTTCTCGGTGCCTCACATGTCAATAGGTAATGGTTGAACATCATGTTACAGTTAGTTTCACTTAATCATTTGAGTTCTCATAATGGAATTTTGTCGGAATATAAATTTATTTTTTATGATTCCTCTATAGAAAGTGATAGTTGATGATGATATCTGACTTTTGTTTGGCTAACATAATAAGTCGACACACATTAATTCCATCATGGAGAATGATATGATTCTTATTTTTTTGGGAAATTTTAGATGAATTATATAATTAATATTCATGTGGTACCCAGGGTAATCTTCTATGATCCTGATTATGGGTTCATGTGATAGTTATTGAGGGGTATAGAGTAGGAGTTTCAGACCTATTTACGAACAATCATCATGTTTCACCCCAGTAGGGATGGGAATACTGAGCGGACTATCCATTAGTGGGAGGATATTCCAGGAGCCTATGTGTAAGAATTCGAATAGAGATGGGAGTATCATTTATCATTAGTAGAGTTTTTTTATAATATAAACTATATATATAATATAACAATTAGAAATTTTGGGTACCTTAATGGGAGACCATGAATGTGTCCCATGTGATGGATGGATATTTTCATGACATTTGTTATTGGTCTACATATGGTTCCATAAACGAAAAAGGATTTATGGTAATCCATGATCATATGAGGATATCCCAAAGCAAACAAAATTCATTCACTAATTGATTTCATTGGCCTTGGGATTTCAAATAGGGATATCTTGATTTCATAAGTGTCTAGCAATGATGATTATTGCATAGTTTTGTGTTGGGATGAAATCTATCGTAGGGTTTATCAAACCATTCAAGATTCTGTTGAGGGTAGACAAAGGTGCTTACCAGTTGGCCTTACCCCAACAGTAATACTGAGTGCCTAACATCTTCACTATGTCATTGTTGAGAAGACACTTTCACAACTAGTTGTACGTTATTTTTTGGGGAGGTCTACACATTGAATGTTGATCCACCTTCTTAGTGTACCTTATGGTGATCCAAAACAAAAAAAGATGATTTAACATGGATGTAGCATTCCATCTATTCAAGGGGTTTGGTAGTATGAGAGCAAGCATGAGAGAACTTGAGATCTTGATATATTGATGTAGTTTCAATACCCACACCTATTATATATATATTTTCATCTTTGGGGTGAAAACCATTTAATTAGAGGAGAATATAACAAATCTAGTTTTCTTAGTTTTATCCTTTGTATATTTCTATATATATCTCCAAATATTTTATCCATGTCGGTGTTGTGTTTTTGTTTCATAATACCAAAAAATTAATATTTTAAATATATTAAAATATATCAAATCATTCACATGAATATTTTTTGAATAAATGGGTTTCCCATTAATCAAGACCACTGATTGGAAATCTAATACCGTAGTGGATTACAGAATGAAACATATACCCATGGTGTGACATAATTTTCATATTGAATAGGAATTATATTAAATGAATACAATGTTAGGTGTGTCAAAAAAATTTAATCATTAATTTATTTAATTTGTTTAATATCCTAAATATAATTACTCTTCTATATATTACTATTTTTGAATGATCAAATTGTTATCTTCTTACCCTTATCACATTACACGAGCTATAGAGATGTGTCTTAGAGTATAATAATATATCATGGAGAGTCAATCATTATTCAAAATAATTTTTCACAAATAGAGTTCTTGGATCATTTAAAATTATAATGAAATATAATCATTCTTCCTCAGTGATCAATCAAAACATTAGGTAGGTAACTTATTTATTGGATTTTCTCCATCGATTTATTTGTAATGTATGAATTTATAAATTTATTTTTTGTTTGAAATTTTAATTTCGACGCATGAAAAAGATATTTATTAAATTTTTATTTCTTGATTTTTACATTTTTATCATAATTCCATTCATTTATGAATGAAAGTGAACCTGAAAATGGAAATTTTTATCTTTCAATTTTCTACATCAATCTTTTCTCGAGCCACTGGTAATGGATCTCGCAGGATCAGCCCCTGCTCCCATATCCTATGTGAAAAATATGGGATAAAGAGATGAAATTGATGTGTGGGTGATATGTGTTAATAGATCTTAATTTTTATGGAATTATTAAATTAAACGATATGTAGTCTCAAAATATACACTATTTAGTCCCCTTTATAAGGAGGATAGTATTTTATGAAAAGTTGTTTACCACACATTGTGTAAGAAAAATACATGTTGTGTGACCTATTATTGAATATACAGTGTGTTCTCATGAAGTACATGAGAACAATCATGTCCATGTACATGGGCATGACCATGGTACATGGAAATGACCATGTACTAATGCATGACCAGTGTATCAACATGTAACCTGCTACATGGGCATGACCATATGACATGGGCCTATCCTACATATAGGAGACTGTAATAGAAAAAACATGAAGGACCATAAGCATTAAAGATATAAAATGTACTGTACATAAATTTATTTAGTTCTATATAGATAGAAAAAGAACATATAGGTGAGGACATGATCTAGTGTCCAGGTGAGGTTACACACAACGTAACCATATGTACACACCATGTACCATCCACTAGATCTTATAAATTCTATATATCTTTCTTCAAGGCTTAGATTTTTTCATGTTAGTAGCCTTGTTGAAGTAGTATTTAATATATATCTTCATTTTTTATTTTCAATAGAATAATATATACAACATGAACTCTTACATGTATTAATCATCCCATAGTGGTTCTTGGCTGATGATAGTTATTGGGTTTGGTCACTAGAGAGTAATTGGGTTAGTAATCCCCAATTACACAAGGGAATGTTTCCCCCATAATCAGTACATAGGTATATTTTTTACCCCCACATAATATAGAAGGGGATGTTCAACTATCAATAGATTATTACTTCCCAATCATCGATGTACAGTTGTAAGTGGGTCCTTTATGGGAGTTAGTTCTCCCTCAACTATGGAGTGAATTATTTTGAATTGGACCCCTCTACTTAAAATATGGTTATGTTTCATATGGTGACAAAAATTAAAGATAGAAAACTGATTTGTAGGGTGACTCATCATTCATATATTGATTTGGAGATGGTGATCCTCTCCCTATCTCATGGGCTTCATGATGAGAATATATGTTGGGTTATTTTTTAATGTTGATCATTCTATGAGAAGATTTTTTTTATTATCCAATTATTACCCTTTTGGTGTTTAGGGAATCCTAATGGGTATTTATATAACCCCCACTATATGGTCTTATAACATAGATGTCGTTTCTTATACACATGATAGGTAGGTAAATGGTGATATTGGAGGTCTATGATTTTGGGGAACTTAGCTATACCTAGGGGAGTTCTTTGTGTTCGGTAGTATGTATTAGAGATTTTGAGTGGGAGACTATTTGGTCTCTCATATTCTAGTGGTTTTCCATTTAGGACACCATTTATAGTCCAGATTTTATTTTCCCCATTAAACATTTGTATCAAACTACTATAAAATGATATAATTTCTATAGGTTATTTAATGAATGGTTTACACTTTATAATATTAGAGTTTAATTATTTCTCTACATTGCTTTGGGAGGATTATTGTGTGAATTAATATAGGTATTTAGGATAACTCCTCCCATTTAAGTATTATAAATACATGGAACTAATCTCTAACCCCTATCATATTAGGGGTAGACTTGGGGTGTCTCACTCTATTGATTTCCATCCAGGAGAGACCCAGTGGGTTGGAGATTGATATTCTTAGACATATCTTCACTTTTAAACCTTAGCTGATAGTATCTGGAATGAATTTCAATTTATGAGAAAAGTTGAGATCCTCAAAATTGATCAAATAAATCATCAATATGGGTAATATGATACTTATTTCTAATCCTGTTAATTTTATTTTCTAATAATCAATACATCGTCATGATATTAAATATTTCATTTAATAAAAAGAAAAGGAGTTACCAATTGTGAAACATAAGTATAAATAAATTCATTATCATGATTCTATTAGATTTTATTACTGAATTATAAAAAAGCAATTGAAATTATTCTACATCGAGTATTGAAAATCATTTTAGCACCATTAATGTGTTATTTTTAAAACTCAATCTCCCAATTCAGATGATGACTATGAAATACTCCAGAAATAAATCACCAAACTCCCAATAAATTGGAATATAATCTATATTAATTTTCATCCCTTCCATTCACAAGAAATACACTATATAATATGGAATCAAAAATCATTAAATGGAACTAATTCTCATTGGAATATCATATTTTTCCTATCACCAATAAATGATCATATGTTCATTTAGAATATGATATTTCACTACCATTTCAAGGATATCGATATGAACACTATAGAAAGATATCCGTCCATATATAAAATCAAAACAAATTCATTTATAGGGAGAATAACTGGATTTTTAGAAGATCATACTATAAAAATAAATAGGATAGGAATTATAGATTTTATTTGTGATCATCACACCATTGCATGTTCTCCATGATAATTTAATATCTAATTATTGAGAATATGGATTAAAATAAATTGATAATTTTAATTATATAAAGGAATTCATAAAAATAAGCTCAAACATGATAGTTTAATTGTTCAGTGTACATATAAGAATATCAAATTCACTATTCTATCCTCAATCCCCTAGTAAAACCAATATGATTAGTACATGACCATGAAGTGTAATAATAAAAGTCATAAACCATGTAAAATCATTCATACGATTTCAAAATCAAGTGACATTCATTTTAATCTATGACACCTTAGGTTTCACCTATATCAACCATGATCATTATATATTCAAATACATTATAATGGTTAATAATTAACATTTTAGTTAACACAATCATATCTCCTAGTAGTGTTTATAGGGGTTTGTGGACATTGGTCCACTTATCATGTTTCAATGATGATAGAGATAATACAAAATCATCTTCATTTACAGTTCTTATCCCTAGGTAAATGTATGCCCTATCTAAATCCAAATTCTAATATCTAGATATGGATGTATTTACTCAAAAAAATGTACTCATTTAATTAAAATAACATAGGATGTGGTCCTATATATATATGTATCCTATAAATTCCCTTTAATGTATTCTAATCCAAATCTTAAAAAAATAACTAAACCCAAATCTAAAACAAAATGAGGAACCCCATGAATTGCATGCATCAATATTACATCATTTTATATGAAAATTCGATACATCTTTTTTATGTTGCATTCCCTATAACCACACATTTTTTGTGTTTTTGGTGACTAGAAACCTAAAAAAATTCCATGAAAGTTATTCCACAATTCCTATAATGTTATTCTCATATTGTATACTTCTTAGTAATACAAAATTTTAAACCATTCATTTTAACATGCCTAAAGTAATTTTGAGAATGATTAAGCTCATAGGTTCACTAAGGGTAAAAAATGGATATATCAGTTAATGATATTTGTAAGAATTGCATTATCATAATGGTGTGAATATATGATCTAAAAATTATAAAAAAATATTAAAAAATTTATAGATGATAATTATATATTAAGGCTTCAGTATTTCACAAGATAAAAATCATAGATGAATCAATATTACGAGCCATGAGAACATAAAATTTGTATAATAACATGTCATAATATAGTGGTATAAAGGGAAGTATACTAAATGTTTTAGAAATAATTATTCAGGGCTATCTACCTAGATATTCACAACATGTTGGAATTGGGATACAAACCCAAGTATCTTCTTTGGTATTGGGAAAATATATTGTGTACCCTCTTTTCAGACAGGGATAATCACCCATGAACCATCTAGTAGGCATGGGATAACCACCCATATACCTCATTTGTGATTTTTATGACTTGTTATATCCCCTTTGGTCAAAAAATAATAATCATTACTGAATCCAATATGTATTTAAAATATTCCCACCCATCACGTATTAATAATCCATTAATAGTTATTCAATAAGATCATGATAATATTATCATTTCATCATAGCTTAACTTGTTGAATAGAAAAAGCGTGGAATTTATTTTTCCTCATCATAATAAATAACCACATTGTGAAATAATTTATTTCAAAATTGTATCATATCACTATTAATTCATAAATAACACTTATGTATATTATTATACATTAAAATAACATTAAACGATCTCTGAAAAGTATATTGAGGAAAAGTACACTATTTAAATTGAAATCAATTATTTAAAATATTAAAACATCTATAACATTAGGAAAATAATTTCATTGAATCTACACATTGAATCTTGTAGAGGAAACACCAAATAAATTTATATTAATTAAGGAAAATTTATATGTGTGGTATACAATAAAACAAATATTCCATTCACACCATTGTTAAAAGTACTATGTTTTGAAAAGATCAAGAATATTAATGTAAAAAAAATATATAAGGTAACATACATAAAATAAATATTTAATTATTCATTTAATAATATTAAAAACATTCTAGAAAACATTATAAATAAAATATAAAAATTTAAGGAGAACATTCTGCACAAAATAGAAATAAAAATTATGTTCTCCCTAAAAACGTTCCTTTGGTATTTCGAGTGCTTATAGAGAGGAAAATGAAACTAAAAAATTTTAATTTCAAAACATAGAGGATTATATAAAAGGAAATATTATGTGATAGATATAAGTCATAAATATTCCTTGTTAAAAATTTACACATAAAAATTCTCATTTGAATGTGATATTGTAACATAAAACTCTTACCGCTTTGGTAAATTTTGATTCAAAACAACCATGGGATAAATAAATTGAAATGGATCTTTAGATATCATTAATGTAATTTTATTAAATATATAACATATCAAAGGTTTTTTTCATACAACACATGATGGAATTTGTGGTGAATATAACATCTCTCAATGAAATAAATGTGAGACGAGAAACCCTTACCTCTGTTCCTACTAACATTCTAATTGATATTATCCTCCATTAAAATAAATTTAAATTTATTATTATTGTATACCAAAATCATATTCCAAAAAATAATACCATTTATGTTTTAATAATAAAATCTTATTCTCTTTTAATTAATAATATTTTAGTATCATCATCTTTTCATACGTTATTTGAAACATTTATCATCTATGTTTCATTTTGGCAGTTTTGGTCATTGATATTTTACCAGAGATTGATCATCATTAGAATCATTATCATATCCTAGTTATAATAATTAGTCATTATATAAATTTATATATATATTTATATATAATGGTTGTTAAAAATTAAAAATATCTCTTTGGGGAGGTGGTAGCCCACACATATACACAAGCAAATTTATTGTTTTAAAACATATGGGATGGTAGGATGGTTGATATAATTTTATAATTTTAGAGTCATAATTTTTTCATAATTATTATACATTCAAATAAAATTCATCATAATAACCATACATAAGTGTTGGGTTTGGAAAATGACTTGTGTCTCTACATTGAAGTGGTGGTCCACACATACATCTCAATGATACATTTATTTCTCATTTAATTGAATGTATGAAGAAAATGGTTTTCAAATAATCATAAAATAAAATAATCATATTTATGCTAATTGATTAATTTTTTTAGTATGGATACATTATATTTATAAAAATTAGAATTAAAAATAATCTTTGAAATAGTAAGGTAATTTGATTACATATTTTTATAGGGACATACTTTTACATACTCCTTGAGCCTTTTTAGTTTCGTATTAGTGTGGGAATAAAAGCTCATGAAATAATGTAATTAATCATAAAAGATTGTTGTTGTTATTTTTTTGATAAAAAACATAAAATTTTATGAATAATGTATTCTAAGAGGTTCCAATTTACATGTGGGAGGAGGGATGTAACACCCAAAGCTTCCACGGTACGTTTCCCTTTTGAATAATGCAATAACATACATTATACACAACTTTGAGATTCTAACACACAACAACCAATAAAACTAGCCATTATGAATAGTAATACCCTATTTTTGAATTTTTATAAATTTTATCCATCAAGATGGACTTCATTTTTGGATTCGGAATATCAAAATTATCTTAGGGTAAAGTTTTGGTATTTTTCTAAAAACATTCAATTTTTTGATGAATAGTGAAAAAACACTGCGTTATTGGTTAAAAAACTATTTATTTAAATAATTAGTTGATTTATTTTAATTTATTTCAGGTAAAAATAGATAAATAATACCTATAAATGTTGAATTTAATTTATTGGAGTCATTTTATAATATTTTTAGATATATAAAATTTTATCGAACTTTATATCATCTATTACCCACCTCCTTGGAGCATTTTCTAATTTGTGTGAAATGTAATTTTACTTCTTCTATGAGTAGAATTCAAAAAATCCAATATATATGGTTAATATCAGTAAGTAAAATGTGGTTCAATAATATGAAAATAATTTTTGGTGAATAGTAACATTTGACATTTATTTACCACGGTTAAAAGTAAATTGGGTAATTAAGGGTAAAAATTATATCATAATTACCCTAAAACATGTCCTAATTCTATTTTATAGGTATAATTCGACCAAAAAACTGTTATGAATACAATATGATCCCTTTTGGTCCACTTGGATTAGAATAGGACATTTATTATCATTTTATTTAAAGAAGAGTTAAAGGAGTTAAATTCAATGTTTAATAATTGAACCATTTTTAATATAGGGTTAAAAACAATATAAATTAGAATATAAATATAAATTATATAGATAATAATATTTCCAATATATTGGAATTTTATTTATAATTTTTGTACATTAAATATTTTTAATTTATTAATGACGCAGTGATGATTCAGTAATTACCTTATTAATGAAATATTAAAATAATTGATATTATAAATAACCAAATAAATGTAAATTGAGACTTGTGATGAATTAAAATAATTTATTATGTTAATATGACATGTTAGGGTTGGTTAAATAAATTCTATTTGAAGTGATAATGTTTTTATGGATTTCAAAAAAATCAAATACAAAATATTGTCCAAATTGACATAATTGAGTTTTTTGAAAAATATTATATTATTAACTGATATAATATTCCTAACAATATAAGGATTGGAAAAATGACTTATATAAGGTTATATATATTAATAATTAATTACTTTGTGTTTTATTGTCTTTTTATAGTA
The DNA here is from genome assembly GCA_963277665.1 of Viscum album. NCBI lineage: Eukaryota > Viridiplantae > Streptophyta > Magnoliopsida > Santalales > Viscaceae > Viscum > Viscum album. Next base: position 529,126,210 of record OY728120.1, on the reverse strand, counting down.
TGTTTATTAACCATATAATATAAAAACACAATGAGACATGGTAAATGTCAAACTATTTAACTAAGAGTTAAATCTAAACGATAAGGTTAATAAGATGACCTAAACATATATAAAACCTATATTATGAGAGGTTTTCGACCCATCCCCAACTTATACTTTAAATAATTCATTTTTGATCCATTAGAAAACGAAAATGATATTATTATAAAATATTATTTCAAGCTTTTCCTAAAGTGACCCCCACCTCTCTTATAAAAGGCTACTTCCCCTTCACTTAATTTCACACCTCCAAATCCATTTGGATCATCCAAAACCTGAAACCCAATCCTCCCAACCTTCCTACCTTAAACCTATAGGCCTTCCTTTGGTCATAAATCCAACTTAAGGAGTCCTTTTGATCAAATCAAAAGGGAGAACCCGAAGAAGAGGTAAATATTTTATCACCTCTTTCAAGTTTTTTCTTCTTCCACTTCATCTTTATTTGTTGTTTCATTTCTAAAATAATAACTCCAGAATATTATATATACTGTGATGTTATGAAAAAAATTATACAACCAAATTCATTATTCTTTCCATCCTATAAATCATAATGTCCCCACACGTGTGTACGTACGGATTACCGTCTCCACGTCGTGGTGTAGTTCGTTATTCAAACACATTATTATTTGGATGGAAATAATAATGAGTATAAATGATGTAAATAATAAATATAACATGTTAATGATTCTTTATATATTATATAACATCCAATTACATATGATTTCACCACCAGCATATTGATATTGTCGCTCATACGTACGTACATATTACCGTCTCCACAAAGGCGATGAGATTTATTCTCATCGTAATCATTCAAGAATAATTTTCATTTTATGATTAAAGATAATGTTTATGAACACACTATAATTTTCTATATGAATCAAATAAATCCTATCCATAAAAAACATAGCTTACTTTACCAAACATATAAAGGAAAACGAATCAGTAAACACCCGAAATAATTATACTACTAAAATATTATTAACAAAGTAATATTATCAAACCATATATGATGTGATTTATATGTATATTGTTTTTTATAATGTAATAACAAATTTTTAAATATTATACAGGAGTTTAACATACCATCGACTAATGAAAAGTACAAGGTAAGGGTTAATTTCACAATCTCTTTATTATCCGAGGTTAATTTTACGTAAGTATCTACTGGGACCTCTTTATCACCCCCATCTGAGTTTTCTTAAAAATTTATTTCAATTTTTTTTTACTATTTACAAGACAATGGGATAATGTCATTTATACCATTATTTGACCGTATATGTTTTGAAATGAATCTTTCTATCATTTTCCAAACAAGGCAATTTATGACCTTTTTGACAAAATTAAGGTAACAATTATTTTTTTGTACTTATACAACGGATGTAGTTATTTTCCACCGTTATAACATCATTGAAGATTCCCTTACAAGATTATAATAATATTTTCAAAATAAATGTTATATTTTATAATTAAATTACTTCTAAATGATTTCAAAATAGAATGAGATATTTCTCTTAAAATTTATTCATTTCATCTATATCAACATTCTTTGATGGATTTTAAACCTGTTTGAAGATGATTTATTATGATTAAAATATTCCATATTTTATTGTAGGTGTTTTGATATATTTGATTTTGGATGTGTTATTTTAAAACCATTCATGGTTTATGGATAAACTATTGATATTTCTTATGATAGTTTTAATACAAATGTTTATGTTATGTTTAGACCTTTTCATATGAGGAATGCATTGTAATTATTAAGTGAAGGGTGGAGCCTGCTATAGCTCCTAGATGCATCGGTAGGTTTAATAAGAAAAACAAGTGTCTTGGCACAAGGCCTTGAAATGATATTATTTTAGTCTTGGCATAAGGCCTTGAATATGAGGTTATGAAGTCTGGCATTATGCATTCCATCATTATGAATGGAGCTATTGATATTGCATTTGATTATTTGACTAGTAGAATATCCACGTGAAAAATAAATGGAATTATTTGATTTTATCGTTTCCATATTATGTTTAGGTATATGTTTAAAAGGATTTTGTTTTAGTCTTATACATTGCCTTAAATGTTTATTCTTATTTAAGAAAGATTCCACTATATTGTTATAGTTACTGAGCATCTGAAATCACTCCTTTCTATGTTTTCTTTTTCCCAAGATGTGAAGATGTATTTTATTATTGACCTGAAGGGATAGACTAAGGATTTAAGTGTATTCAAAAGGGGAGAACATGTTGTTTATGTTTTTATTTCATGATATGATGTAAAACTTATGAATGTATCTTGTACTTCCAAGGCTACTAAACTGATCGGTCTTTCGAGACATGATTCCTTGTATCATGCCAATGTTATGTAATAATACACCGACTCTAGGTAACTGTGATCAGGGCATTACAGTTAGTATCCGATGAAGGTTAGTACAATCCTTGGAAACTAGATTTAGAAAAACTCTATTAATAGAACACTACCCTAAGACAGACTTTGAGGATTAATATAGAAGAACAAACTATAATGTTTGTACTATAAAGATTTTGTGAGTTTTCAAAGAAATACATCCTTGTCTGGATACTAGCAGGTAGAGGCAACTCTGGCATAGATGTAGCTTGTGGTAAAACCTGAAAACACTGCTTTGAGCTAGACTCAAACAGGAACTGGGGCACGACAAAGGGCCTTGCTATAATCATGGTTACAACACTCTCAGGGGATATGTTTAGGATAACTGTAATTTTCATTAAAAACAATTATGATGGGATTATGAGTATATACTTCCTAAAATAAACCATTTTTATGATTATGGATTATATCCATAAACTGTTCAATTTTTGTTAAGTGTTTTATAAGTTTGGAATTATGAATTGTGATTCATAAACTAATCTAGTGTATGCCATTGTTTAGAAATGGAGCCTAACAGAATGAATGGAAACTGTATTAATTCACATAATCCATGTATGGTTTCCCCTCTTATTCAAGATAATTATAGTGGAGCTGGTGATGCAACGGGTGCTGATCATCTTGTCACCATACTCGGAAAACTCATTCAGGTTATGAATAATAACATTACCCGTATGGAGCACCCTGATCCACAATGCAGAGGATCAATGTTAGTCTGATGCATGAGGAAAAAACCACCAATATTCATTGGGATTACAAATCCATTAGTATCTAAGCAATGGATACGTACCTTAGAGAAAATATTTCACACTTTGGGGAGTAACGAAAGGGAAAAATTTGTCGTGGCAGTTTATTGCCTCACATGAGATGCAAATCAATAGTGGTCGTTTATTCAAAACAAAAATATGATGACGAAGTATCAAATATGTAATGGAGGGTGTTTAAAGAGTTTTTCATAGAAAAATACTTTCCACATGACCTTCGAGTGGATATGGAAAGGCAATTTATGAGTTTGATCCAAAAAGAGGATGAGAGTGTCCCAAAATATGAGGCTAACTTTAAAAGGATAGCATTTCATGCTGCAGATTATATACTTAACACAAGGAGTAAGATTGATAAATTATTTGATGGGATAAAACCATTTTTGTCGTGAGCATTAGTCTCATAACCCTTCTTGTCATACGAAGATATTATCCCATGTGCTATCAAGATAGAAAAATAATTCTCTATGTCTTATGACTTTAATGAAAACCAGGAGAAAAAGAGATCTACTGAACTCTCTGGAAATGGAAATAAGGTTAAGAAGGGAAAATTTTAATATCCATACTATGGTAAATGTGAAAAGAAACACATCGGTACTTTCCTGAATTTAATGTGAGTCTGTTACAAGTGTGGTGAAAAATTCCACCAAGCTCGTGATTGTAAGGGGAAGAAAGAAGTTTTTGAATGCTATAATTATAGAGAAAAGTGTCATTATATAAATGAATGTCCTAAGTGCCAAGGGAACTTACCTCAGAAAAGACCATGGGAGAAAGACCAATCTTATGCGATCACTACTGCTAAGGTTGAAGCTCCGAAAAATGTGGTGGTAGGTAATTTAATTGTTTTCTCAGGTTTAGCCAATGATTTATTTGACTCTGGATCATCACATTATTTCAAATCTTCCTAGTCTGCTAAGAAAATTATATATTTTCAATTTGACATAACACGGGAGTTGTTTGTGGAAACACCTAAGGAAAGTATCATCACAAAAAAGTTTTTTGAATTACCATTTGGGCATATAAATGTACTTTCTCTACTAATCTCATCGGCATACCAATGATTGAATTTGTTATAATCCTCAAAATAGATTATCTTTCGGACTATGATGTGAAAATTTACTGTAATAAGGAGGAGGTTACAATTTTCTATAATGGTAATGAGTACATTATCTTTAGAGAAGAAACGTCACCACCTGATTCTTATCTAGATTCACCCCCAGTAGCTCAACTAAATTCAATTATTGTGGAAGAAGAGAATAAAATAACTATGGGTGAGGAAAAGAATGTTTGAATATAAGATTTAACTATTGAGCAAGAATATGATGATGTGTTTCTAGAGGATTTACCTAGACATCCTCCACAACATGAAATTGAGTTTTCAGTTTACTTAATTCCTGGTTCAAGGGCCATATCAAGGACCCCTTATAGAATGGCCACTATGGAATTAGTGGAACTAAAGAAACAGCAAGAAGAATTGAGTAATAATTGATTTATTCGCCCTGGTGTTTCTCCGTGGGGAGCCCTTGTACTTTTTGTTAACAAGAAAGACGGCTCTATGAGGATGTGCATTTACTATAGGGAGATCAATGCTATAACAATAAAGAACAAGTATCACCGTCTTTAAATTGATGATTTGTTCAACCAACTTCATGGAACTCAATATTTTTCAATTATTTACCTTCGATATGGATATCATCAGTTTTCTGTGAAGTAGGAAGACATTCCGAAAATAGAATTTTGAACCAAGTATGAGCATTATGAGTTTACAGTAATGCCTTTTGGGATGACTAATGCACCCTCTATTTTCATGGATCTAATGAACAATGTTTTCAAGGAATATCATGATGAATTTTTAGTTGTATTTTTTATGATGATATCTTGCTATACTCAAAAATCTATGAAGATCACGAAAATCACATGTGCATTATCTAAAAGGATCTTAGAAGAAAATAATTATATGGGATGTTTACTAAGTGTGAATTCTGGCATTAGGAGATTTATTTTCATGTCCATATTGTCATTAAGGATGGAATCTCTGTTGATACTTCTAAGAAAAAGGCAATCCATGAACAACCAACCCCAACGAGTATAATTTAGGTACACAGTTTTATTGGTTTAGCAGGTTATTATCAGCATTTTTTCCATAATTTTCCCTGATTGGCTAACCCATTAACCAAGATCACACGTAAAGGGGAATTTTTTTTGGAAAATAGAGTGTGAACAATTCTTTGAAGAACAAGTGATAATATTAGTTAATTCTCTTATATTGACTCTACCATCGAGGAATGATGGGTTTGTTATTTATAGTGATGCTTCAAAGAAAGGAATTGGTTGTGTCCATATACAGAATGATAGAGTTATTTCTATGCATCACGATAGCTAAAAATTCATGAAAAAACTATCCCACTCATGATCATGAGTCGGTAGCTCTAATTTTTGCTTCGATGATATGGAGACACTACCTCTATGGAGAAAATGTGAGATTTATACTGATCACAAGAGTTTGAAGTATATTTTCTCACAAAAATAACTCAACATGAGCAAAAGGAGATGGCTTGAACTACTCAAGGATTATGATTTCACTATACACTATAACCCGGGGAAGGATAATAAGATGGTAGATGCTTTGAGCAGAAAGGATCAAAGAGTTTTGAACAAGATGAGAGTTTAAAAGGATCCTATTTTCAGGGATCTAGTAAAGATGGGTATGGGAATAAACATGGAAGGTGAAAAATCAATTATTTTTCAAATGGTTTTCAAACCATATTTACTATAAAGGATAAAAAGTTCTCAAACTGATGATGAGGAATTTCAAATGATAATTAATGTTTTAAACGATGGGAGATTGATTGACATCATATATGAAGACAGGATTTTTGAAATTTGGGATGAGACTTTGTGTTCCTGATATACCTCCTCTGAAAAGGAAATTGTTAGATAATTCTCATATCTCCAATTTCTCTATACACTATGGTAGCACTAAGATGTATAGATATTTGAAATAATTTTTTTTGGGATAATAGAAAGAGAGATATTGCTGATTTTGTCTCGATATGTATGGTTTTCCAACAAGTGAATGCATGAAGAAAACATCCTTGAAGAGTAATACAACCTCTTCACATACCTGAGTGGAAATGGGATGATATTACGGGGGACATTGTCATGGGACTACCAACAAATTTTAGAAGGAATGATGCAATATGGGTCATTGTTGATCATCTTACCAAGTTAGTAAATTTTCTTACTATAAGAGAATATTTACTACTTGAATGTTTAGCAAGACTTTATATTAATGTGGTTGTAAGACATCATGGAGTACCTCTATCGATTGTTTCTGATCATGATCCCTATTTTACATTACGATTTTGGAAGAGCCTTGAGATATCCCTGGATACTGAACTTCGTTTGAGCACTGCCTACCACCCTCAAACTGATGGACAATTAGAACAGACTATTAAAACCTTAGAATACATGTTGAGATCATTATCAGAAGACATTCAAGGTATGTGGTATCAATATTTAACTCTGGTAGAATTTTCCTATAACAATAGATTCTATTCAAGTATTTAAATGGCACCATATGAAGAGTTATATGGAATGAGATTTCGTACACCAACTTGTTGGGTTGATGTTAGTGAAAGAAAACTCATAGGCCCAAAACTTGTTGAGGAAACAACGAAAAAGGTGAATGTTATCCAAACCGACATCAAAGAAGATCAAAGTTGGCAGAAGATCTATGTTGATAACCAAATGAAGGATTTGTAATTTCAGGTAGGAGATCATGTTTTATTGAAAGTATCTCTCTGTAAGGGAGTTATATGAATCGGTATGAAGGGTAAATTAAGTCCCATGTACATCACACCTTTCAAAATTCTAGAACGAATTGGGGACGTAGCTTACTGTTTGGAAATGTTGCCAATTCTTTCCAAAGTTCATGATGTGTTCCATATATCACTATTGAGAAAATACATACATGACCCAACACATGTACTCACCTGTTATGAAATTGAACTGAAACCTGATATGTCTTATTGTAAAGAGATTTTCAAGATTCTTTATAAAAGTGAATAAGTGCCGAGAAAGCGGACAAATCGTCTCGTAAAAGTTCAATGGAGAAACCATAAAATGGAAGAGGCAATGTGGGAACCCAAGGAATTTATGATGAAGAACCACCCGAATCATTTTATGCAGTAATTTTCTAGAAATTTCAAGGACATAATTATTTTAAGGAGGGTAGAATGTTACACTGCAAGCTTCTACGATATGTTTCCCTTTGAATAATGTAATTTCTTACATTGTATGAAACTTAGAGATTCTAAGACACCACAATCAAGAAAACTAGCCATCATGAATAGTAATAATCACTTTTGGAAATTTTAAAAAATTTATCATTCAAAATGGACTTTATTTTTGGAATCAGAATATCGAAATTATCTCAAGGTGAATTTTGGGTATTTTTCTGAAAACTTTTAAGTTTTGATGAATAGTGAAAAAACACTATGTTATTGGTTAAAACCGACTTTTTATTCAACTAAATAGATTTATTATTTTAATTTTTTTATGTAAAAATAGATACATAATACCTATATATGTTCAATATAATTCATTGGAGTCATTTTATAATAAGGTGAGATCTATAAAATTTTATCGAACTTTTTAGTGTCTTTTACCGACCTCCTAGGAGCATTTTCTAATTTGTATAAAATATAATTTTACCACTTCTATGAGTTTAATTTCAAAAATCCAAGAGATAAGGTTAATATCATTAATTAAAATTTTGTTCAATATGATTAAAATAATTTTTGGTGAATAATAACTTTTCACTTTTATTTACCATGGTTAAAAGTAAATAAGGAAATTAAGGGTAAAAATGATATCATAATTACCCTATAAAATGTAATAATTCTATTTTATAAGTATAATTCTACAAAAAAACCATAGGAATATAATATGATCCTATTTGGTCCAGTTGTATTATATTAATACATTTATTATTATTTTATTTAAAGAAGAGTTGAATGAGTTGAATTCAAAGTTTAATAACTAATCCTTTTTTAATATTGGGTTACAAAAAATATAAATTTGACTATAAATATTTATAATAATTATAAAAATATTTCCTACAAAATGGTATTTTATTTATAATTTTTAGACATTATTTAATTTAATTTACTTTTGACACAATGATGATTCAGTAATAACCTTATTAATGAAATATTAAAATTATTTATATTATAAATATCCATATAAATGTAAATTGAGACTTATGATGAATTAAAATAATTTAATAGGTTAGTATTATAGGTTAGGGTTGGTTAAATAAATTTTATTCTAAGTGATACAGTTTTATGGCTTTAAAAAAATCAATTACTAAATAGTGTCAAAATTGACATAATTGTGTTTTTAAAACAAATATTTTATTATTAATTGATATAATATTCATAAAAACATAAGGTTCGTCCAATGGTCATATATGAGGTTATATATATTAATAATGAACCACATGGGGTTCTCTTGTACTGTTACAGTAAGATTATTACCCATATATTATAAAAATACCAAGAGACATGGTAAATGTCAAACTATTTAACTAAGAGTTAAATCTAAAAGATAAGGTTAATATGATGACTTAACCATGTCTAAAACCTATTGGTTTAGATTTGTTTGACCCATACCCACATTAGTCTTTACATAATTCATTTTTGATCCATTAGAAACCTAAAACGATTTTATGATAAAGAAATATTTCAAGATTTTCTTAAAGTGACTCTCACCTATATCATAAAAGGTTACTTCCCCTTATCTTAATTTCACACCTCCAAATCTATTTGGATCATCCATAACCTACCCAAATTTCCTCCCAACGTTCCTAAATTTATCTTATAGTCCTTCCTTTATTCAGAAAGCAAACCTAAGGGCCCTTTTGATCAAATTAAAAGGATGAACACGAAGAAGAGGTAAATATTTCATCACCTCTTTCAAGTTGTTTTCTTCTTCCACTTCCTCTTTATTTGTTGTTTACATTATAAAATAATAAATCCAAAATATTCTATTTAATTTGATGTTATTATAAAAATTATTTAGCCGTATTCATTATTTTACCCATATTATAAATCACAACGTCACCACACGTGCGTACGTACGGATTACCATCTCCACGTCGTGGTGAAGTTTGTTATTCAAACAATTCATTATTTGGATGGGTATAATAATGAATATAACTAATTTAAATAATAAATATAACATGTTAATTAATATTTATATATAATACACCATCCAATTACATACTATTTCTCCATCAATATAATGATATTTTAACTCGTACGTACGTACGGATTACCGTCTCTAGGAACACGATGAGATTTGTTCCCCATCGTAATCATTCAAAAATAATTTCCATTTTATGATTGAAAATAATATTTATAAACATAATATCAGTCTATATATGAATCAAATACATCCTATCAATAAAAAACATGGATTACATAACCATGCATAAAAAGGGAAACGAATCAGTTAACACCCAAAACGATGATACAACAAAAATATTATTAACAAATCAGTATTATAAGTTCATATATGATATCATATATATGTATATAGTTATTGTATAATTTAATAAAAATTTTGTATCTATTATACAAGAGGTTAACATACCATTTTCTAAGGAAAATTACATGGTAAGGTTTAATTTCACAATCTCTTTATTATCCGATGTTGTTTTTACGTAAGTATCTACTGGGACCTCTTTGTCATCCACATCCGTGTTTTCTTGTAAATGTATTTCTGAAAAATTACTATTTAATAGAAAATGGATTAAATTCAGTTATACCCTTATTTTACATCATATTTTTTAAAAGGAATCTTTGTATTGTTTTCCAAACAAGGTACTTTATGACCATTTCGACAAAATTATGGTAAGAATGCATTTTTTTATCTTATACGGTGGGTGAGGCTATTTTCTTCCATTATAACATTGTTGAAGCATCCCTTAAAATATTATAAGATTATTTTCAAAATAAATTTCTTATTTTATAATTATGTGATTTCTAAATGATTTTAAAATTGAAATCTATATTTCTCTCAAAATTTTTTGATTTCATCTTTGTCAACATTATTTGATAGATTTTAAAACTATTTGATGTTGATTTGTTATGATACAAGTCTTCCATATTGTATTGAATGTTTTGTAATATATTTGACTGTGGATGTGTTATTTTTATACCATTCATGGATTATGGATAAGTCATTTACATTCTCTATGCTAGTTCTAATACAGATATTTATGTTATGTTTAAACCATTTCATATGAGGAATGCAATGGAATTAGTAAGTGATAGGTGGAGCCCGGTATAGCTCCTCGATGTATAGATCAGTCTCATGAGATAAACTAGTTTCTTGGCACAAGACCCTGAAAAAATCGTATTTTTAGTCTTGATACAAGTCCTTGACTATGTGGTTATATAGTCTGGCATTATACATTCCATCATTAAGAAAGTGGCTTTTGATATTGCATGTGATTATTCGTCTAGTATAATATCCATGTGAATAAGTAAATGGAATTATTTGATTTTATATTTTCAATATTATTCTTAAGTTTAAGTTTAAAAGACTTTTTTTGTCTAATAAATCGCCTTAAATATTTATGCTTATTTATGAACGTCTCCACTATATTTTTATCATTACATAGAATTTGAGCTCACCCCTTTCTATGTTTTATTTTTCCCAAGATGTGAAGAATATTTTTATGGTTGACCTATTTGGATAGGATAAGGATATAAGTGTGTTGAAAAGGGGACTAAATGTTGTTGATGTTTTTATTTAATGATGTAATGTAATAATTATGAATTTATATAGTACTTCTAAGGCTACTAAACTGATCGGTCATTCGAGATATGATTTCTTATATCATGCCAATGTTAGGTAATAATGCACTGACACTAGGTAACTGGGGTGGGGGAGTTAAAAGGGACACACATGAAATTATATAAGAAGTCTCAATACTAAAAGGTAACTTTCATGTGAATGTGGAAAAAATAGCCAATAATTTGAAAATAATAAAAGTTAAGTTTAAAATATGTTCAAAAAAATATTTAGAAAAAAATTAGTGTAAATTTTATACATATAATTTTTTTTAACCCCATAGATGAACCTTTGAAAATTCATGGTAACAAATTTTTATAATATGTACTTTTCAGGAGCCAACCTGAGTCATCCTTTCATGAGATGCCTGACCTTGTTCATGAAAAATCAATAATGGTATTCATGGTATAAAAGGACTAGAAAAATTTCCTTTGAATCAAGTATTTACCTTTTAGGAATTCATTATCCTAATAAAAATTTATTAATAATGTAGTAATAAACATTTAAACAAACAACCTATTATGACCCATCTATCTATCGAACCTCTATACTAATGGAATATAAATTAAAAAACTACATAACATTAAACTATGAAATTTGTAAAAAAAAAGAAAAATCCCATAAGCACCACAATCTCCCTCTCCTATAAGGATAAGAGAGCCACCAAATTCATTCCATCTCCACCATAATATATCTACACCTCCAACCATAGAATTAATTAAAATCCTACCCATATAAGGTAATAAAAGAAACTAAATTAACACTAGAGTAAAAACATTACTTTATCCTTTTGAATTTATAAATTACTAAAAAAATGAAACACAATGCAATATGATAGAGAATGAAATAAAATTTATATCTGCATCTAAAAATGATAATTGATAGGCATGGGAAATAGGCTAATTAGGAATTTCAAAATATAATCCACACAATTTTCCATACAATTAACAGTAAAACCATTTTCAGGGAAATATGAGTATATAAATATATAAAACTATGGTTTGGATTAAATTTTAAAAAAAAATAATAGTATGATACTTCTAAAATTCAATTTTCCATTTTTAATTTTGAAAAATTATAATGAGCTAAATTATTTTAAAAAAATTATATGAAGCAACATGTGATGAATGAAACATTTTGTTAAAATAATTGGAAAAAACATAAAATTAATATAAAAAAAGGAAGTTATACACATATAAACATTTTATGATGCAGGAGTTACTAGAAAAGGGAATAATAAGTGAAATGGTTTTATAAAAAACCAAAAATGATAGAAAATATATTTCCAATAATTAATTTATCATGGTATATACCTTCAAACCATGTGAAGAGACCCATTACATACAATTTATGGAATAAAATGTCACTATATTGATGAAATGCATAATTATTGAAAATTAAAATATAGTAATGAGAATTAGAAATTGGTGTCAGAAAATGGAAAACAAAAATAACGAAATTTCACTCTTTAACCTTGAGTGAAAATTTTGGTAGATAACCTTCAATATCCAAAAGAAATAATAAAATGGGAAAAAACATTGGGTTACAATGAATAAAAATTGACACCACACCATCCTCAAAACCACATAAAAATATTACATACCCCTTAAAAATCATGATCCAAAGAAATGAAAATAATGACCAATTGAAAAAATTAAGATGAAAAGGCACATCTAAAAATTATCCAATCAAAAATTCCTAAAAAACATTAATATGATGTCTGATATTACGTCACGGAATGAATACTTCAGAAACACTCTTGAAACCCAAACCCTTAGTGAAGATAACAGATATATGTAATCAAAGAGCCCATCTCAGTCCTCCAAACCACTCCCCAATGGAACTCCAATTAAAATATTTAATTACAACACTAAGGCATGTTCCCCATTGAAAAATATTATCATTAAATTAACCAATACTCCCTATGGAGTTATCAAGGTGAATTACTAGAGAAAAACTTCGTCCGCATTTCCTCAATATCACAGTTAAATCAAAATATCAAAGCCCAATCCTCCAAATGATAATCAAAAAGAATTCCACAAACCAATATTAAACAATATGATGAGGAAGACATCTTAAGGATAGACCATCCCCTATTTATTGATATATTTTTGGAGCAGACTCAGAACAACATGAGACATGAGACAGTAGTTCAATAAATAATTATTCCCAAATCAATGTCAAATTGTCCCATCTTAAATCATAAATAGAAACTAAAAACATAATTCAAAAAAATGAAAATTACATTATAATACTACCACTTTTCCATATAAAATCCAAATAATTGATTTTATTGTTCAAGACTCAATTTTTAAAAGATAATATGAAAATATTTTTTACCCTTTCAAAAATCCAACAATATTTATTTCATTTAATTTTATATAACTATATTTAAATTATTCTGAATAGTTTTGATTTATAAATTCCAAATGGGAAAACAAAAAATTCACATAATATTTTGGAAATTATCCTTTAAACAATTTACTAAACCAAAAAATTTCATTTATGTACATATTTTGAATCACACTTTCATTTGAAAAAACTCTTTTTAAAATTTAGGACACACCATTAAATGGTAAATTAATTTCTAAAACTCCCTTAATATTTTTCATAATTAGATTTAAATTATTATAAAACGATATTTTAGAGAAAAATATAACAAAAATAATTTTTTAGAAATCTTAGTCCTCCCAAGAAGTCCCACATACATATTTTGAACCAATTTTAACCACATATAACTATTTCCAATGAAATTCTTCCATTTTTAAAATCAAAAAAATTACTTCAAATCAATATTAAAATAAAACCCCTTTATAATTTTTTTTTCAAAACTCAATTATCCAATAACACACAATATAAATCCAACCAATAATAGACCGGTGGACATGATGTAATTGACCACATGGCTTGGTAGACCACGTGTCAACCACGAAAATGTCAATGAGAATAGAAAAAAACATTGTTTGAGTGAACATCGTATATTGAAAATCCATTTGAGCTCACTGTGTAACAGTAGCTTTATTCCCATTTAATCCCTAAAATATATGATCAAAATCAAAATCAAAATAACATCGTCCTCTAGTAACTGATGTTTCAACATGTGTAGTGTTGATTAGGCCCTGACCCATTTCCAACATCATGATTCCTTAAGATCATTTATTTATATACTAAATATCCCAAGTAACAAGGGACACATTTAAAACTATGATCAACTTAAGAATATACTTCTCGGGTACCTTTTTCTCACAAACCAACCTGAGTCAACCCTCCATCAGATGCATGGCCCGGTTTGTGACAAGGATCAAAGGGTGTTCAAAATCCCCATTGGATAGACGATGTTCTTGGAAATCAAGGAATCACCATTTGGGAATGATTTATCATTATACACAATATTATATAAGAAATGACATAAATTTAAATAAAAATGTTCGACTAACCCATCTGTATGTCGAACATCCATTCTAGTGGAAAATTAACAAAACAATTTAATATCAGATTATAAATTTCATAAAAAATAATGAAATCCAAAAACCCCCCTCATCACATCGAACTCACTCTCATACAATTCAATGATACCCACTGAATTCCTATCATTAGCCACAAGAATATCTCCTCCAACCCGACAGTAAAATATATTAAATGAAAAAGTGGCCAATGCAATATAATAAAGCTAAATTGAACTAATGTAAAGGCATACCATCATCCTTTTCCATATACATGTCACCATTAAACAAAATAACCCTAAATATACATGGGAGTTAATAATAGATAAATGCGACATCCAATGTAATATTATAATAAACCGGAATGGGAAATTTTCTCAGTAAGGACACAAAAATAGAATCAATTCCCCCATTCCATACCTATCAAAATAATACTATTTTCTTATATATTAAAATTTATATATATATATATATATATAAAGGTTTTCCATTAATTTTTAACAATTAAAAGAATAATTGTTCTCCAAATCCATTTTGCATTTTTATGTTTTAAAAAATCATCCAATGAATGAATGGCATTCGAAAAATCCATATTTAAAGAGGAACATGCGAGGAATGAATAATTCTAGAAATGTAAGTGGAAATCACATTGCAATACGCTAACAAATATAGGTATGTATAACATATATGAATAAGTTAAGGGGTAATAGTTTTCGTAATAAGAATAATAGATGTAATGGTTTTATAAAAACATCACAAAATGAGTGAAATTATAAAACCTATAAAATGATTATCATGGGATATTCCTAGACACCTAGTGAACAGAACCTATACATACTTGGTTTGGAACCACCTTTTTGTGTGTCGATGCGATCTATAGTTTATTACTAAAGGGATGACCTAAAGTAGAATCACCAGAAGGACATGCCATGATGGTCAATCACCTACCAAGGTTGATCGAGTCCAACTAATTCATATTAAAATAAAAACCATATCTAAACCCTCAATATGATTCTTATGATTCCATGACATTACATAAAATGGGAGCTGATGTGTCCTTACAAAAATACCGCAATCAAGTTCAGACATACAACCATTTATTCTCCCTAGCCCACCTACCAACAAATATCAATGCAAAGAACCAATCTAGTCTAGAGGGATTCAATATATGTGTATCTCTAAAAATAATTTAAAAATCACCAATAGAGATTTACCATTTTGTAATAAATATAAACCATTTATAATAAAAAAATTATAAAATATCTTCTCAAATTCCAAATACACTCTTTAAAAATTTAAACATATATAAATCAATGTTATAAATATATATTCCCATTAACCCAATATATGTATTCTTACATAATATTGTTAATATATATAATGATGGCACCCATATACATATATAAGGATATGTGGTTGAGTTATATTTAAAATGAAATTATATAATTAGAACCCTTATGTTCTTCATTGGAATCCAAACACACAACAATTCCTTTAAGATAATCTAGATTAAATTCCAAAACATTCCCTTTCATTTAAAGCACACACATTTAAAACAATTTTTAAGAATAAATTAACAATCTTGGTTCGTGTAACTTCAAACTGATCTAGAAACAATATTTAGTCAAGGATAACCATGGTAGAAACTGTGAAAAAATATGATTATCAAGGGGAAATCCACTCCAATCATCATAACCATTTTAAAAAACATATTTAGCTTATATTTTAATAAAAACACTAAACAAAACCATCAATAATTAAATTTCTCAATTAAAAACTCAAAAATTGGTTAACAAACCTCAAGATGAAGAGAAACTCATAGCCTTTGTGGCTTGAGACCCAATCCTTTCTCATTCGAGTACAAGGAACCCTAAAAATAAGAGAAAACTCAAGGCCTGTGGAAAAACAAAAAAAAGGACTCTAAGAAAACCCTATAGTTTTTAAAACCACACACTGTAGTGAGGTAGTAGATGAATATGATGAATAAGGAGACATCGGATATGAAAAGCCTACCCGAGATGATAGTTGTAGCATCTCACCCAATGTTCCTCTAAAAACAAGCCCTTAGATTGCGGGCCACAAGTCCTCAAGTGCATCTCCCAAAATGATATAGGTTTTGAACTAGCATCGAGGGACATTGGTATGTTAGTGGGGAGACAATTCACTTATAGGAAAACATATACAATGGATGATGGAAATAATATAATTATGCAAGTAACAGAAATAATAAGAAAACAATAGTTAGCAGTCGAAGCAGATAAATGATCCCACATAAATGTATATAATAAATACATAAACTGAAATGACATAACCAATACCATGATGGTGTAAATTTTTATTCCATGTTTAAATAATAAAAGTTCTCTAATATGTCCAAAAACTATAGACAACATGAAAATAAGGATTCAAAGGAACACATAAAAATATCCCCATAGAATCTCGAGCATGGATTGGTCCTGTACTCCCGAAGTTCCTCCCAAAACAGCAATGAATTCAAGCATTATAATTAGTGCGCTTCCCTGTATCCATACCTATGAATATAAAGTCCACACAAGTACTAAATGGTATCTGATCTGGGAGTGAGATATAATATCAGTAGGCTGACACCCAAGGTATCAAGAACATTCAATTTTATTAAATAAAAAGATAGTAGTGTGACGAAGTATAATGATTACATGTTTTTTATTAAATAAAATAAATGTAATGTGGTCAATATTTCTAAGCATACATCAGCCACATTCCACTAGCTTAGTATTATGATGGAAGCCTAAACAAGTTACCTAGTAAAAAATATATATCAATAAAGTGCTAACTATCAAAAAAATTATCGAAAAGTGCACACCCCTATCTTGTACTTTTCCTTGGGTTCAAATCCATTAGTTAATATAAGGAACACTAAAGGTAATGGAAGACATCACAAGGAATAAGGAAATATTTGTTGCACAATTAATACATATCAAACATTTATAATAAAATTGTGAAGTATAAAGGTTGATTTTGAGCCCATCCAGAAGGTATTACTATAGTACATCCAATCAATTATCCAATGCCACCGTGCCCATCCAAGACATTCCATTTTGGAATACTATGTATATCCTGTGGCGTATTATCCATGAGTTTGTACAAGGTATTTTTCATAAGGGACCAAGTCTCAAACGAAGATTTGTATAGCTAACTTTCCAATGTGTATGTCCTTTTTTTCTCTTTAGGGAATCAGTGTCACGCAATAGTATTTTAAAAGATCGGGGGAGCCAATGCTTGGATACAAAAAATTATTTTTTTCCTAATGGATCGTACTTTAACCTATCAGGCCCTATGAGTCCATTTGAGGGTTCTTAATATAGAATCGACATTATCTCACTAGCCTCGTTACTTGAAACCAACTTGAGATCTCTACAGACATACATCCTAGATAAAACATTCATAATTGCAGCCATTTAGGTAACCAGTCAATTGTGACATCATAACTCAGGTTAACTAAAACATGTAATTTCTTATTGTAACCAAAAGAAAAAATCATTTAAATAAAATAAAAGAACATAAATCATTATATCTATATTATTTATTGAGAAAAATATTCTGAAATAAAATCATTTAATTTAATCATAAATATCAAGTATCAAAAACGCACATGTATCATATAATTTAAAAAATAAAGGATAATGGTATAATAGGATGATTATGTCAGTGCACCCAAAGGGGTGTCCCGAGTAATAGAAAAAACCTATTAAGGGTTCACATTAAGCAATTCTCGCAATAATTAGGGCTAATAAATTTAATTAAATTAATTAGCTTTAATTTAGATTCACCGATAGCCAATGTTGAGTGGCATAATGGTGAAGATTGAATTATAAAAAAATAAGGGGAATGATAATAGAAGACAGAAATCATAGTTGTAGTATATCCCAAGCCTCATGAAAACCTTATATTTGACCTTAAATGGATGAAAATAAATGAATTTAGAGAAACCACAATTTTGGGTAAAAACCATCTGTGATAGATTGCACGATGAAAACTGAATGAATTCTAGTTATTCTGGGTGCATGAGGTTTTCCTTACCAGGAGCTTCACAAAACATCAAACGACATTAGAAATAGAGGATAGATATAGTTATAGTGGGCTTCCAATGAGATATTGGAGGATTAGGCACACCAATGGGGGTGCTAGAGGGGTGATGCACTAAGGGTATATGATAGGTATAAGGGAAATAAAAGAAATGAATAAAGAAAAAATAAAAAATAAAATAAGAAAAATAATGAAATAAGGATAAGGGAAAAAATAAAAATAATAAAAATGGGTTAATTAGTTTTTTAATTATTCTCATTTTTTTCATAACCCCCTTCTTATAATATTTTATACTTTATTTTTAACCATTTTTATTTTCATTTAATTTCCTTTAAAAAATTTATTCCATTTTAAATCCCTTTGAAATCATTTTAAACATGTACTTTTTGAAAGGTATTATTGTAATATTTTATATAAATCCCATGAATTTATTTAAATAATTTTAATATTTGACTGGGACCCATAATAGTTTGCATAGGTGCACCCCTAGGTCTCTTTAAGGATTTGGAGTAAAAATTTAAATGGTCCATAAAATACTTAATGTCATTTATTAAAACCTACCCTCCATAAAAAAAAATCATCCCCATGTTTCCCGTCTGTGGGTAGTGGAACATTGTCCCAGAAAAGTTCCATCCAATGCGCATGCACATCAGTCTCCCATTCTCTAGTCTAACCCCGAATATGTCTGTTATTCCAAAGTATCTAGACTAGTGTAAATGATATGTGTCAATGAATCTTCATTCTATAGTAGATGATAGTGACAGAAAAATCCTCAATGGATGTATCTGCATCATGATCGATGTCATACAGATCAAACAAATTAGATGTTTATAGATCATACTATCGAAGCTGAGATACATAAACGATATTGTGCATGGAATGGTACCTCTGAGGTAATAGTACCCATTAGGCTACTAGCCCATCTATGTCCACTATATAAAATGTTCCAACATATTTCGGTGATAAATTCATCAATATCCTAATCTTCTTCTGACCCAAACTTCGTGAAACACATCGAAAGTCTTGATGTACCATCTTGAACACAAGAGGTATGCATCAAAAATCGGTATGATATTTCTATCAATATTTAGTTGTGGACATCCACTTCTAAAATATCTAGACAAGATCAGAAGCCTCTTTAATTAGATACAGACCAAGAAGAGCTACCTCACATTCTTTTAGTCTACAAAGAGGTGAATGAAATTTTCTAACATAGAGGTCCTCATATGGATCCATTTTATTTGTTTCTTATAATCTATTATTATAGGAAAATACAATATGAGGGATGTGTTTCTCCATATAGCCACCAAAATCCTGAATACTGGCCCAAAACATACCAAGTAACACATGATTGGTTTTCTCACACTGACCATTAGTCTAGGGGTGATATTTAGTACTCATTGGCATCTTTGATCCTAGTGCCTTCAGAATTATTTCCATAATTATGATGTGAAACAAAATATCAATTCAACACAATAGAACAAGGAATTACATGAGGTTAAACTATCTCCCGAATATAAATCCTCCACAACTCATCAGTTCATAGTTTCTCCTAGATATATATGTAGGGTGCGACATTGATCAACCATTCGATGATCACCCATACTGCATCACTTCGTTGAGAATATCATGATAGGCATGTAACAGAATGTGTCATGATATCATTCCATTTACACATAGTAATTGACAGAGGTTGTAGGAGTCCAACAAGCCTTCGGTGATCTTCCATCACCCTGTAGACTAGTGAATCATCGATTAATGAAAGACAATATTTTATTTCTAATACCAACCCACTAGTACTGACGATGCATATCCTTGTACATATTTTTAATTCCATAAGGAACATACCAAAAATATTCATGATATTCTTTTATCATCACCTCTAGAATATCAGAAGGTACCCAAACTCAACAGTTGTAGATTAGAGTTTCACATCCATCCACAATCCTACTAGGAGGTGGGTTTTCTCTTCTAGCACATTCCCATAACAGAGACCCTCTGGATCAGATAACCATCACATTATTACTCACTCTAGAAGAGAGTAAATCATTGCAAGGGTTTGTATAACTGGTTTTATGTGATGTTCCCTAACCTCAAGATGCATCTCAGAAAACAAATACATCATCTACCACTCACTACTAGTTACCTAGATGGATTTTGTCTGTGTCTTACTCCTCAATGTTCCAACCATGATATTTACCTTACTTGGGGTATAATCAAGATAAATGTCTAAATATTAAAGGTATTAGACCCACCATCACTTCCTCTAATTCATGTCTCATTACATAGAGATATATCTCAAACATTGATGATCTATGTAAACAATGAACCTTTCTCCCAATAAGTTTTTTCTCCAACATCTTATGACATAAACCAAAGCTACTAATTGAAGACCATATTAATGATAGTTTTGATAATGGGAACTCTACTAGTGGGATCCATTAGCAATAACTTTATAAGCATGTATCAAGACTGTACCCAGTCCGATTCTTGAATCATCAGAGTAAATAGTAAAAAAAATACCATACTATGGAGAAATCAGGATCAGGGATATTATGAATCATCCTTTTAATTCTTGAAAAAAAATTCACAATCTTTAGACCAGATTAAATAAACTCACTTCTTATTCATGGTTGTAATGTAACATCACAGAATTTTCATGTAATATTTATTTATATGGAATTATTTCCAGAAAAAAAATCCAATGGCAAGTGATTCTGATGTCTGGTGTGCTTGGAATGATCCATTGAAAAAATGTTAAGATTCAAATAGTGCACGTGATGTTCTTTCCTAAAAATGTGTAATAAGTCTTAAACATGTTCCAAGATCCAAAATATGAGGTCAATGTTGCGTTCAGGATGGTGGGTTTACCCTAGTCGTGAATCAAATTTAGTCAACACATGCCCCGAATGAGAAAACCCAAAAATTGAATAACCATAAATAAATTAAATAATTTAATTTAATATAATTTTTCAAATAATTATAACTCACAAATGATGACTCAGAATAAAAATATGATACCACCGCTGAACTCGTGAATGTATGATTTCCTTAGGAAGATAATAACATTGGTCGGGGCTGGACACAGTGGAAGATAGTTTTTGGTAGAAAATTAAATAATTAAGTGACAATTATTTTTTTATAAAATCTTTAAATTCTAAATGAAAAATAAGATTGAAAATCCATGAGTACCATTGAGATCTTGAGGTCATCTTCCCCTTACACAGAGTCTAACGTCGACGGGCGCGGGTCGCGGGTGATTGTTAATTTTTTTTTTACTTTTTTTAGGTACATTCAATAAATGTGTGGGAAAGGAATTTTATATTTTGAACCAGTTCTTAGATTAAAAATCGAAGGGCACCGTTGTATCCGCAGTGCTAGGATTAACTTAAGGGAAGCTTAAAATTGACTAGAATTGGTTGGAAAAAAAGATAATTTTTAGACTTTACAAAAAAATAACATTGTGTTATTTTATTTTATTCAATGTGCAACCGTTGGACAAATGGTGTTGAGAATACAGTGTAATGTCAAAACAATTTAATTTCTTGACTCATTATTTTGGTAATCACGCCATTGGGAGATTCAAATGAACGTGTAACCCCACCGTTGAGATAATTAAATAGGTTCATTAATTATACTCATTTACGAACCTCATTAATTGTGTGGTGTGTTGATCCTCTCCTCACCTATATTTAAATGAAGTTTGGGAATGAGTTTTTAACATGAAAGAGACAAACCTCTAATGAAGTGTAGTGATGACTTCCACCAAATTAGAATGAAGCATCAAGCGACGGACGTTGGAGGAATCGACTGGCGACGTCAAGTGCTGATGAACACCTTCAGACATGGACAATTCTTCATCATTCACAGCTCCATCCAAAGATTACAAGGTATGGGTTATATGTTTTATTTCTCCACATTTTACCTTGTTCATGAATAATATGTAGAATACGAGGTCAACCATCCAAAGGGTTGACTTGTGTTTCACTCTTTAACGTAGGGGAGGGATAATGTGGGGTTTTATTATGGGATATTTTATAATCTAACAATCCTTCCCATGTTATAATGCTAACCCAGACAGTGTGGGCTGAACGAACAAAGCTAGGATCCCTCACTGAACCTGTTATGATTGTATTCTACATGGGAAACCAGAAGAAGTGTCGGAGATACAGAGAAATGCGATGAAATAGATGATTGAGGGAGGTGGTGACCGGCACCCTCCGGGAGAAAATGAATAGAAACACCCGAAGTCTTAGCGACAAAAGAAGTGAAGGCCGGCTAATATCGGCCGCATTGAAACAGGGTGGCATGCTGTGAAATTAAGCCATGGTGGAGGGTGGACCCACACTCATGGGTCCTTAGCAGGCTGCTCAATGTGGACTGGCTAGGAGGTCTTGTACCATCCGGCGCCAGTGTTGTGCCTGGCAGCGCACCGCGGATGAAGGCCGATGCATTGAGTCATGTTGGAGAGTGGTCCTGCACAGACGGGTCCATAGAGGGCTAGTCCTCATGCAATAGCACAGATATGTGGCACCACCTGGAGCTGCGGCTTTGAAAACCTGAATTAATTCTGTCGTTTGGGAGGGGAGCGTCCCCCGTGCTCGGCCAGCGGGCCATGCGATTCCGTAGCCCATCGTTCCATGCTCAATAGGGTGGGCCATGCCAAACACGTGGCCCAGTGTGGGGGACCAGGGACAGCTGAACCAGGCTGAGCCTAGCCCCTTTGGTCTGGGCCCAGGGGATCGGGATAGGTCATCAGACTGGACTCAAACACGCCTATGGCTCAGTTCGCTTTAATGAGCATATCTCCAAAACCGAACGTCCATTGGAAAAACTGTCTATAGTGCGAGAACCCTTAAGACGATTCAGTCCTTTTGAGATACTCCATGTGATATTTGAAGAAATCTGGAGTATTTTTGGGATGGATTATACTTGAATCCAACCAGTCCCTCGACACTAAAATGCCTATAACATTTAGACCAGGTGTCCGCCTGATGCACTATCTATTGTGTTGGAACCCTTATTACAAGAAGGATCTTCGGGTTACGTCCTTCTAGAACTTAATAGCTATTGAGGTATGATCGATAACCTATGTAGAATAACTGACATGTTTATTCTAGTGAGAGTTAGGATGGATAACCCTTTGATGACTCAAGGTGCAGGTATTCCTTACTCCTCTACTCCGGTAGAGGCATGACCCCAAACGTCATGAGTGTGGGTTTGTTTTCCTCTGATATTGATTTCAAATATTTGGAGTCAGTACACCCCTATTGTACTAGGTTGTGGGTCCTCCATTCGTAACTCACATAGAGTTAGGTACTCCCCTATTAGGTAGGGTGTGGGTCCTCTATGTTAAGAGTTGGTACTCCACTGTCAACCTTGGGTGCAGGTCCTCCTTATGCAATGCTAAAGCAGAGTTGGTACTCCCCTGACCTGCCAGGGTGCAGGTCCCCTAGCCTGGGGTCGGTACTCTCCTACCATATTAGAGTACGGCCCCCCATAGTGAAAAAACTACCATAGTTGTAATCCCCTACTGGGTAGGGTTCAAGTCCTCACATACGGAGTAGTACACTCCATTCACTGAGTAGTGATAGGGAGTGGGTCATTTTTGGGATTTGGAGCTCCCTCAATTTTCAGAAATAGTTACAAGGAGTGGGCCCCTCCACTTTATGTAATTGATACCCAGGGTAGAAGTTAGTACTCCCTCGATGGACTAAGGTACGGGCCACTTATTACTGGGGAGACTGAGATATCATGGCTTAGACTAAAGAAGTGCCCCCCCCCCAACTGAATGAAGTGTCGAGGAGTGGGCCTCATCCCTCGGTTTCCATTCATCTTTCCTCAGGCGCAAGACAATGACTTCAAGACCTCTAGGGAATGGAAATAGATGGGGTTCTAGCAGAAAGTTCCTGATGGAGCATGTCCTTTGGGAAATTCCATTAGGAATGGTTGATTTTTACTTG
This sequence comes from Viscum album, assembly GCA_963277665.1. Lineage (NCBI taxonomy): Eukaryota > Viridiplantae > Streptophyta > Magnoliopsida > Santalales > Viscaceae > Viscum > Viscum album. The sequence goes on along the minus strand of OY728120.1, from coordinate 529,101,682 downwards.
ATGGAGTACATCTCTCATATGGGTGCCATCCAGGATGGCCAGTACATGGAGTGTGCACTCCTGATCCTTGGGTTATTCATTGTGTGTTGTTTTTAAATCCTATAAATGGATTTAGGTCAGGGCCATATGTTTGTTTGTGTCTGAGATGTGTGTATCAGGATTAGCAGGGTACATGAAATGGAATATGCCTCCGTAGAGATAACTTTTCATGTTCTTTTTTTTTACTTTGTAGTTTTTTGTGTTATTTTTCTGTTGTGGATTTCGGAGAGACTATAAAGGGTCTTAGGGTCCCATACTAAGTACTGAGTTACTAACCCCAACAAGAGCTTCGCCCGCACATTTTTTTTTATGGTGAAGACATTCGATGTTAAGATAGGGGCACTCAATAATATGTGACCAATGGATGTTACGATGGTGTACATGGTTGTCTTAGGACCTAAAGGGGTCCAATAGAACCAGGAAGACCGGACATACTACTTTGGCATCAACTAAAATCACTACTCCAGTGATGAGGTGGGATCTTTTTCTGATGGTCGTTAGTGATCCATTTATGCCTTGTTGTTTTCAGTTATTTTGTTGGGCCTGTATATTAGTGAGGTTACACTACCCAATACTTTACTTGTTGTTTTAATCTAGTTTATAATTACTTATTGTTCACATTTTAGATTTGTAGATTATTTTGAGAGTGCATGTGAGTACATTTATCTAGGAAAATGCTTCCCATTTACAGGTTGATGCGTTCAGCGCTAGTCACCATCCCCTAGCCATTGGGAGATGGGCTTGGGGTATGTCTTGACATCGGCCATAGGGGATAGTTCATGACAAATTATTATCTGAGTTGGTAGATTCTACATCAATGATAAGGGTATATTGTTCTTTGTTAGAAAAATTGTTAAGTGTTTCATGTTTCACTTTCTGACCAGGTAATCCAGTGTTGGTGAAGTAGCTAACATATCTATACACAGGGACTCTGGAAACCTGTTACCTGACTCCGTACAAGGAAACACTTATTGAAGGTAAAAGAAGAAAATATACATCTTCTATTGAAAGTTATGATTTTCATATTTCATCTCGAGTCAGCTATCCAGATATAACCTTCTAGTCGTGGAACATCATGATCTATCTCAGGATGCCTCCACGTGGATGAACAACCATTATTCTGATACGAGGTCATGAGGAAAACCTGCCTAGCGATGAGGCATCCGTTTAGGGTAAAGTGATTGAGATGGTCCAACTGAGTGGTGCACTAGTGATTCCACCACCCGATGGTCATCATATACTTCAAGAAGTGCTGGTAGAAGATATTTGCTGGCTCCATGCCATACATGTGTTCCAGAGACAAAGACCTCCATGGATCCTTGGAGAAACAGATCCTCAGGTAGCTGATGATTGGCTTGAGTCTGTTATGTGTGTTTTCTACCTAGTGAGAACACCGTAAAACCAAATGGTAGTCCTGGCGGTAAGAATTATTCAGTGCTCAGTGGGAAGATTGTGGAGTCTGATGATTCAAGCTCCCGATACGGCGACCCTCACATAGACTGACTTTGAGAGCCCCTTTGGAGAGGAGTTATTTTGGGAAACATTGTGCTTTGTACGCATACAAGAGATGCTTCACATGTGTCAGGGCATCATGACTGTAGCAAAGTACATAGTGAAATTCACAGATAATTATCTCTGCTCTGCAGATATGGTGTGGCACCCTTACTTCAGGGCACAGTTCTTCGAGCAGGTAATGGGAAATGAAATCAGGGCATCATTGATACCTCCCAGCATTCCGACACATGCTGGGGTACTGGAACGAGCCCTGGTGGATGACATCTTCCTATAAGAGAAGAAAGTGGATGTTGCCTATGGAAAAGGTCACCAATTAGATGTGTATAATGGAGCTGATAGGCGAATGGAAATGGGATCATTCCATAGGAGGCATACCCATGCCCAGACACATACTTGTGGGTCTGTGCACAACAGCAGTGCCAAGGAGCAAATCAGCCACATGAGAGGTAGAGTTATGCTTGTAATGTATTGGGGAATCTTGCTAGAAATTCCCAAACTGTCGTACTGCTAAGAGGGAGCCGACAGACGAACCTCTTTGGTAGAGATAGCACATAGAGCATGGAGTTCTGCAAAGTTGGCATGTGGGGTAGAGGAGCTGTATAAGAAGTAGTGGGTGGTCCCCACTAGGCTCAGAGAGCTGGAGGATGTGGGAAAGGACATCTGAATGTAGTCATGGCTCATAGAAAATAAATTCTAGGGGAATTTCAAGTTACGACCTGTGGGTTTTCTTTTGATGCATTTTTAAATAGACAAAGGTTCTAGACGTTCTTTTTCTGTATGTATTGTTTGAGACATTGAGGATCTGTTTGGACTGTGGATTTCCACTCACACTTAGAGACTCCAAATAGAGGAGAACCGCTGATTGGGACCTGGACCTGGGGGAGTTCGACAAGGTGGATAAGGGATTTCCTTTTCAAGGGGGGTGGAGGCCCTTGCGGCACTGTCTGAAATCTCGTAAAGTATCCCTCTTGAGTCATTATATGGTGGATGAGTTAGTCCAGAATATGTTTTCACAGTGTGGAATGGTTCCTATCCATCCATACTATGTGGAGATGCCACAAGGGGGAGTGGTCGTGTCTTGTTTCTATTTTTGGTGAGGCCGATGGATATTCTAGGCAGTGGGCCGCTGTACCCCATGATTGTAGATGTGTCACGTTGCTTAGTGTTTTTACCACTTTTTGCAGCTAAAGAAACATTTTCATTTTCTGGAATGATTTTATTCTAGAAAGATCTAGACATAGGAATGGTAGATCTCGGTATTCCATCATGGACCATTCTTGGAAGCAGTGCAGGAGCCTTTGTTGGACCCAGTTTTTTCCCGTGAGTTTGGGGCTAGGATTTTCGGGGAATAAAAGAATAATGGTGGGGATAATGTAACATCTCATAATTTCCATATATTTTTTATTCATATAGAATTATTTTAAAAAAACTAAATCTGAAAGCCCATGATTCTAATGCTCAAATAGACTAGAATGATTTGTTGAAAAATGTTAAGATTTAAATAACATGTGTGAGAAATTTTCCTTAAAAAGTGGAATAAAACATAAACAGTTTCCCAGATCAGAAATCCGAGGGAAACATTGCTTTCAAGATGGCGGTTTAACCCTAGGTGAAACTTAAATTTAGTCGGTGCATTCCCCTAGTGAGAAAACCCAAAAAAGGTATAACTGTATATAAAATAATTAAAAAAATATTTTATTTTTCAAATTCTTATATCTCACAAATGGTAACTCGGATTAAAAATCTGAGTCCACTGTTAAACTCGTGAGTGTATGGATTCTTTAGGAAGATACTAACATTGGTCGACATAGGATACCATTAGAAGTAATTTGTTTTCCGTAAAAAAAATAATTAAGTAATAATTATTTTATTGTAAAATACATAACTTCTAAATGGAAGCTTGGTTTGAAAATACTTGAGTACCATTGAGCTTGTGAGGTCATCTTCCCCTTAGATGGAGCCTAACCTCAACCGACGTGGGTTAAGGGTGACATTTAATATTTTTTTGAACTTTTTTTAGGATGGTTCAATAAATGTGTGGGAAACGAATTCTATATTTTTAATCAGTTAATGGATTAAAAATATGAGGGCACCATTGAATCTGCAGTGCCAATATTCGCTTATAGAAAGATTAACTTTGAATGACAAGGATCTGATAAAAAAGTAATTTTTTGGACATTACAAAAAAACAATAAAATAACATTTGTTTTTTTTTCTTTGTGCTACTATTGGACAAACTATGTTGGGACTATAGTTCCATGTCAAAAACATTTAATAACTGGACTCCTAATTTTTGTAACCACACCATTGGGAGATTTAAATGAACGTGTAACCACAACATTGATACAATTAAAGTGGTTCATTAATTATACTCATTAATAAACCTCATTAATTGTGTGGTGCACTGATCCTCTATTCTCCTCTATGTAAAAGAATCTCGGGAATGGGTTTTCAGAACACAAGAGTGGTTCCTTGGACAAAGTGCAGTGACGAAGTCTATGAAATTGAAATGAAGCTTTGAGTGATGGAGGTTGGAGGAATCAATGGGCGATGACAAGCACTGATAAACACCTTCAGACATGGACAAATATTCCTCATCTGCAGTTCCATCCAATGATTTCATGGTATGTGGTTATATGTTTTATTTCTTCACTTCTTTCTTGGTTTTTGAATACTATAAGAAAAATGAGTCAACTGTCCAATAGGTAGAACCACGTTTCACTCTTTAACGCGGGGGGGGGGGGGGGATAATGAGTGGTTTCATTGTGGGAGTTTTTTCATAAAATAATCCTTCCCCTGATATAATGCTAATTCTGAGGGAGCGGGTTGAACGAACAAGGCTTGGACCCTCCATATCACCCATTATGGTTATGTTCTATGTGGGAAACCGGAAGAAGTAGAAACGTGATGGTGGAAAGTTGTGGGATCAGTAATCATGGGAGGCAGCGACTGGCACTCGCCGACATCAAAGGAATGGCGGAACCTAGCCAACGATAGATGCGTTGAAGTGGGGAAGCATTCTGCGGCGGCGCACCACGGTGGAAGGATGCGACATCAAGATGTGGGGAAGGGAAAACCCGCGCTCGCGGGTTTGTAGTGGGAAAGCCCACATGGACCAGCCCAGAGCTGTGGCACCATCGAGTGTCGCTGTTGAGCAAAGAGGCGCACCATTGCATAGTGCGGACCCGCACCCGTGGGTTTGTAGCGGGCTGCTATACGTGGACCAACCAAGAGATAGAGTGACACCTAAATCCAGGTATTTGAAGACATGAATGGATTCAGCCATTTGGGCGGGGAACAATCCCCCTCGCTCGGCCAACAGGCTGAGTGATTCCACAGCCTACCGGGCCACACCATGCTGGGTGGGATGAGCCAAACCCATGACCCAGCATGCCGGAATAGGTCCAGCCAAACCGGGTCGAGCCTAGCCCCTTCAGGCTGGGTTAGCTAGTCAGACTGGACTCAGACCCACTTACAGCTCAGTTCGCTTAAACGAGCATATCTCTTTAACTGGACATCTTTTTGATGAACTATATGTGGAGACATAACCCTTAGGATACGGAAGTTCTTTCAAGATACTCAACATGACTTTCAGATAATGTTGGAGTTTTTCTGGGTTAGATAGTACTCGAATCAAACCAGACCCTCAACACGAAGATGTATATAACATTCAAGCATGGTGTTTGGTTGACGCACCGTTGGTAGCATTGTAACTGTAATGACATGACATATCATTGGGTTCCATCCTTGTGTAAATTTATGGTGGTTGAGGTATGGACAATAACTTATGGAGGAGAACTGGCATGTTTCTTTTAGTGAGTGTTAGTATGGATACTCCCTTGATGTCTCATGGCGCGAATATTCTTTACTCCTCTACTCCAGTAGAGATGGAACCCCCTGTCATGGGCGCAAGTTTGTTTTCCTCCGAGATGGTTTTCCTATCATTGGAGTCAGTACTCCTTTATTGGACTAGGGAATGGTTCCTCCTTTCATAACTCACATATGTTCATGTACTATCCTTTTGGGTAGGGTGCATGTCCTCTATGTTAGGAGTAGGTACTCCCCAGTCAACCCAGGGTGTAGGTCCTCCTTATGAAGTGCTACAATATAGATAGTACTCCCCTACCATTCCAGGGTGCGGGTCCTCTATCCTGGGGTCATTACTCCCCTGACATACTAGGGCACAGGTCCCCCACAGTGAACAGACTACCAGAGTTGTACTCCCCTATCAGGTATGGTGCGAGTCCTCACAGATGGAGTAGTACTCCACTATCACTGGGTAGTGATGGGGAATGAGACCTTCATTGGAGTTGGATTTACCTCGACTACAGGACACAATTACAAGGAGTGGGCCACTCCACTTGATGGAATTGATTCCCAAGGTAGAAGTTAGTACTCTCTAATCACTGAGTTGTGGGACACTTCTAACTAGGGTTACTGAGATATCTGGGGATAGACTTGAGAAGTGATCCCCCAACTTAATGTAGCGTCTAGGAGGGGGAATCTTCAATTGGTTTCCCTTGGTCTTGCATTGGGTGAAAGACTATGATAGCGAGACCTCTTGTTCCGACCACTAGACGTGGTTCAAGAAGAATGTTCCTGATGGTGCACGTCTATTTGGAGGATCCATTATGAATGGTTGATTTGTACCTGATGAAGTACATCTCTCAGATGGGTTCCATCAGGGAAGGCTAGTACATGGAGCATGTACTTGTGATCCTTGAGTTACAGTTTCATCCTTATTTGGAAATCTTGGAAATAACATGAGGTTAAGGCCTTATGTTTCATTGTGGATGAGACAAGTATATCTTGATTACCAAGGTACATGCAATGGAATATTCCTGAGTAGGGATGACTATGAATAATCATTGTGTTTTACTTCTTGGTTGTTTTGTGGTTTTTTTCCTTTCTGGATTCCTGAGAGACCATAGAGGGTCTTGGGGTCCCTACTGAGTACTGAGTAACTCAACCCTACACGGGCTTCTCCCACACATGTTGTGTATGGTGTATACATTCGACGTTTCGATATGGGCACTCAGGCAGACCAGATAGATGGAAATTATGATGGTGGAAGTGGTGGCCTATGACCCAGAGGGGTCTAGTAGGACTAGCCATGGAGGACACACTACTTCAGCTTCCAGGATATTCACTACTCCAGTGATAATGTGGGATATTCCACATACAGTTGTCAGTGCTCCCTTTGTACCTTGTTGTGTTCAGTTCTTTTGCTGGTCTTGTATACTGGCCTGGTTAGAACATTCAGTTCTTCACTTTCTGTTGTACTCTGGTTTCTAATTACATAGTGTTAACATTTTATTTTTGTGATTTTTTGTGAGTTTATGTGTGTACAAGTATATCATAAAATGCCTCCCACTACCAGGTTGACACCTTTGACACTAGTCACAAACCCTTGGTCTTCGATAGGCGGGCTAGGGGTATGTCCTGAATGGGCCCCAGGGGACAGGTCGTGACATCTATGGAATACTAATAAGAAGGATAAGTCCTAGATGAATCATATGTAACAACCAGAAATCCCGAAGAAACTGTGTATGTCAAAATTATTAATAGTATTTTCCCAAGAAACCCCTACATTTAGTTTCTTTGGGTCTATAGATATGCCTACCTCAGTTATGAAATGACCAATGAAGTGAACCTTATTGATCAAAAAGTGGGATTTACTGATCTCCACATATAGCTGTTTATATCTAAGTGTACTCATCACTATCTTAATATGGGTCGCATGGTCATGTATAGAGTGTGAACACACCAAGAGATTTTCTATAAAGAGTACCACAATAGAATCATGGTACAAGTGGAAAACCCAATTCATTACAGATAGGAAAACTACAGGCATGTTTGTTAGACCAAATGACATATCCAAAAACTCATTCAAGCCATGCATTATCCTAAAAGTGGTTTGTGGTATATCTGATGGCCGCAAAATCACCTTATGATAGCTCGGCCTCAGATCGATCTTGGAGAAAACATTTTCTCCTTATTTTCGATCAAAGAGTTCATCTCTATGAGGCAACATATATCAAAGTTTTACCAAAATATCGTTGAGTCGATGGTAATCCATGCATAATCTAAGGGCACAATCATCCTTCTTGGTGAAATGGATTAGTGAACCCTATGGATATGTACTAGGTTTGATGAAACCCCTCTCCTAAGTATCTTCAAGATACTTCATGAGTTCATCTAGCTCTGTTGGTGCCATCCTATAAAGTGGAATTTACATTCGTGGTGCACCTCAAACTAGCCCGATAGAGAACTCAACAACCCTAACATGATGTAATATAGAGATTCATCAGGGAATACTTACTTGAAAATATACACAATGAGAGGAAACACCATTGACTATAATTTCTGATTGCTCATAAAGAGACATGCTAGCTGAGATGTAACCATACCAAGCCTATAATTCTAGGGTCCATCTCAGTCTACATGGTTATCCAATTATTCCTTGTGTATAAAATTTCTTCCCTTAGGTGTTGTGGAAGACACTAGAAGAAAATTTCAGTCACATGTAAATTATAAAAAAAAATATAGTCCATATGAAGAATGAATTCAAAACTTGTCATCTCGAGGGAGTAGAAATTATTAAAGAAACAGTACTCGCCTATCATAAGGGTAAACTCTTATCACTAGTGTACTTCCTATGTTCTAACCACCAAATGTGTGTAAAAAAGACATAACGCCATAGATTTAATTGATATATTGAACCAAATAAAGGTGTATAGATGTCAACCCATACCATATCATTGGGTTTTTATGACATGGAAGTGAAATCCCACCAACGTTTGGCTTTTTCAAGAATCAAAATGGGATAAATATTGACCCTCTTTTCTAGGAGAGTCTAAAGATGGACGAAGATGGAATTCATAGCTTCAATTAATTACTCTGAAACAATGGAACAACCATCCCCCGAGAAGGTGGGAGTGTTATACAGTAGAAAGTAATGTCTAAGAACTACCATAGTAGGGGTAGGGCCTGCAACATTCGGAACTGACAGTATAAACCTATGAAGATCATCCCTAAGCTAAGCATCAGTTCCAAGTGGTTGGTCAAGGGGAGGTTCCATAAGAGGCACTATAAGAGAAACAATAGGAAGCACCGTATGAGGAATAATTGGATGTTCTAGACCTACCAACTCTGGAATGGGATGATTAATACTCTCCTGGAATACAACATGAGGACATTGTGGCTAGATTGCTCTAAAATTGGAAAATGCACACTATAGACACGACTCCATGGTAAATGTGGTAAACAAGTCAGAGAGTATTTAGAAAAGGGAAGTTGGAAGGCCTCCCATATAAGAGAAGTTAAAGTCTAACATTCCAATATATGGTTTCAATTTCATCCAAATAGGTGGTATATGATATATATTTATAACTACGATTTACTATATTATAATATAACTAAACAAAAAAGCAATCACATGCAACTAGGAAGATCCACACTAAACATAGATATGGCATGGAAATATGCATATCATTTAAATTTCTAAGGTTCCTAATATGATGCATTTCAATGAAATTACATCATTTAATCATCCTACAACAATCATAATTTGTAATGTCTAGGATTATTTAATTTATTATTTTTAAATATTATATGGAATTATTACAAGACTAAGATTTTCGATGACATGTGATTCCGAGGCCCGATGAGCCCGAAATGGTGGTTTGATATTTTTTACGTTTTGTGAGTTGGCGGGTGTGCGCAGTTGTGGCTGTTTTCAAATGGATGCCGAAATTAAAAATATGGGGACACTATTTTTTCTAGGAGGATGAGTTTACGTAGGAATGGGATAAACCATGACTGGCGCATTTCGATGGAAAAAAGATAATATTCATACATTTTTATAAAAATAAAGTCAAATAAAATAAAATAACGAAAATTTTGTTTTTTTATTTGGAATCATTTGTCGGAGCGCAATGACGGGGTAGATTTTTTGATAATTAATGCCACACTATAATAACTCAGAAATTGCAATGCTGACTCATTAATGTCATAGCGTGATGGAATTCTGAAATGTGTTCCCTCTATTTAATGGGTTAATCAAATGTTGGTTGTTGGTAGAAAATTGAGAGAACCTATTTTATCTTTGGAGATTCCTCTCAACAACGAACGACACTGATCAAAAGTGTAAGTCATTATGCCAATGTAGTTGGAGGATCTCGATGAGGTTGACAGAAGATTTCCTTCATCATTGATCAATCCATTCTCGAGGCTGGGGTTGTTATTTTGATTCTTCTTTTTCCCCCTTCTTGGATTAACCGTCGAACGAATGCCAACCCACAAACAGGATGATCCAATGACCATGCATTCTTGCAGGAGGTTTTTTATTGGGTTGATTTTCGGGATTAATCTAGGATGTAAAAATCCATGTTTTGATTCTCTCTATTTAAATCTATCAAATGGGAGTGAATCGATTCCCTGACGGACAACATCATAGGTGCATTCATCTTTTTTATTGATATTATTCCTCATCTTAACCTCATGTTCTTAATTTTCTTCACAGGTTTATGAACATCAGATCATTGTGCATATGTTTTTTAACATAGTGAACCCATATTAGAGATGTATCACTGTAATGTCTCAACGGAGGTGCGACGACGATGATGACATACGAATGTACCCGGTTCGGGAGAAATAGTTCTTCGACCGTTCTTCACACAGATTATCTAAATGAGTTTTAGGGGCTGATGTAATTCTTCAAACATCCAAAAACATTGATTTCGGAGTAGGGAGACCTTGGATCTAGAATTTCGTTGTGATCAGATGTCCAGATCAAAGATCGGCGGTGTACCTGAGGTGTGGAGGAGCAAGTTCATGATTCTGGAAATTTTTGGAACACACAGTGTGTATCCCAATGAAAAAATGTGTGTACCATCATCAACAGCTAGGGTTTTCACGCTGCACGTGACGAAGAATGTTGTGTGCCCCTAGAAAGACACGATGTGTGGACCCCACCCATTAGTGGATGGAGTCCTAGAAGACTGGAGGCGTAGACATGGCGTGTGACCCCTGTCACATGGTGTGTGGGTATATACATGGGGCTTGACATGTATCTCTGATGATACATGGAACCAATGTGGAGTACATGACATGTACTCCGCCTTATGGAAATACGAGGCCAGTAATGTGGGTCACCCAGTGTGCAAATTAAATGGGTTAGCATACAGGGTATGAGGTCGTGTATGGGAACATTTCCAGCATACCTGGAGCATACCCCATATACATTGTCACAATGTGTGATCTTTTCTACACTTCGTGTAGTTTTATTTGACACAAAAAGCTTTACGACATCTTCTGTTGTATATGGGAAGTACACGAGGTCATAAGAAATGGTGTGTGATAATTCTACACACTGTGTTCTTCTCAATACATGGATTGATCTTCATGTCCACTATTTCTTGAACAGGTTTCATTTGGGTTAGTTCCCCTTTTTCTCATTCCTCTGAAGGTCATGAATCATTTCCATTTATAGAAGTATGATCCCATCAGAAGGAAATTACGAGATAGAGTTAGGTATCCCTCAAAGAGGCTTAGAGCGATATCCTTTATCCATTTAGGACCCAAGGGAGAGTCAGGTATCGACATCAAAATTAAAAAGGATTTTGATCCTCTAATTAGCAGGTGGTTCTTGATGATTCATGGTTTCCGCCAAGGCCCTAGAAATAATCCTCATCTATGTATCATGATCTTTTCTCACTCAGGAGTGAATTATCCTTGAATTACTGTATCTATATGTATTGATATTTCCTTAAAAATAGTATTTCTCGGACATATGTTATCAGGACCATCAGACTCATGGAGTGAGTTCTCCCAGACGAGTGCATCGTGGAACCTTCAAACTGAATCCCTAGCAGTGGAATGTGGTTGTGTGACTTGTCTCGAGACTTTGGGTTGGAGATTTTTGTATATCTAGACTGTGTTTCTCTTGTAATATGGTCAGTAGACATATACTGTGTAGAGATGACTATACCATTCCATTACGTATTACGTTATGGTTTTCGACGTCCTCTATTGAGTATTATTATACTCACCCCTACAAAATATTTTCCCAGAGAGAGCTCCTTTATAAATTATTGACCCTAGGTAGAGTCAGGTATTGACTCAACTATTCCCACAGGATGCCCATCCTTTATATAGCAGGTGAATCAGTATGAGTCACGGCAACTGCCAAGGACCTGGTAGTGTTCCTCATCTATGTACCGTGATATTCTCCCACCTAGGAGTGAGTTCTCCCAGAATGAGTGTATCTATATCTCATGACCATTATCGATAACTAATATTTCATAGATGGATTTCATCAGGACCATCAGACTCATGGAGTGAGTTCTCCCAGATGAGTGCTTCATGGAACCTTCGAACTGAATCTCTAGCAGTGGTATGCTCTTGTGTGACTTGTCTCTGGACTTCGAGTTTGTGATTTTTGTATATCTTGATTGTGCTTCTCTTGATATATGTTCAGTAGACATATACTGTATAGATATGACTTTACCCTGCCATTTTGTATTGATTTTTGGTTTTGGGGGTCTTCTACTGAGTATTGTTATATTCACCAAGGCATGAGCTTAGCATGTACGTGTCATGTCTTGTGCAGACGAGCGACCATTTGATGGAGTCTGGGGTGGAATAGGATTGGACCGAGCATTATATGTTCCCTACAGGCCATGGTGTTCCTACGGCTATGAGCACCAGTCCCAATACCAATTTGTGCTTACAGATTAGACTTTGTAGTTTGCTGAATCTTTTTTTCTGGGCTTGTATTATGCCACAGTTTCACATTCTACACTTTAGATTTGTTGTACTCTGTTGGTTTGGTTTAGTTATATGCATGAAATTTGTTCTTTAGTGGTTTTTATATTTCATCATTTGTGTACATGGAATATGTGTGTGTGTGTGTGTGTATGTACAAGTACATAGGCAATGCCTCTCATGTTAGTAATATACCTACTCGGTGCTAGTCACCAGCACCTGGCCTATTGGAGGTGGGTTTGGGGAGTCGAAACGTGGGCCCCACTGAGATGGTTCGTGATATAATTTTTCATAATAATAAATCCAATACTAGTAATATCATAAAAAATTAGTCACCCAATGGTTATATCGTATCAATAATTACTAGTATAATCAATTATTGAGCTCCCAACCCAAGAAATTTTGGTTTCCCCTTTACATGGGTCAGCTATGTCTATAAACATGGAAATTTCTATATCCATATACCCTAGTTTCTTGTATAACCCATATGGTAAGAAAAAAGGAAAAATGATCCCCTCTAATACCACTTTTTATCATCCCACCCTGAGTGCCTCTAAAAACGGGCCTCGAGACGATGAGCCACAATACCTCAACCATAAATCCACAAACACTAGAGGCTACCAACTATTAGAGAGGGTATTGGGTATCTCATTGGGTAAAATTTTACGTCATATGAAAAGTAATAGAACCTAGGAAAGAAATAATATAATTGATAAAGTAGTGGAAGCAATAAGAAAAGCAATTGATAGCAATAAAAGTACATAAATGACCCAAAATAAAAAATTATAATAAATTCAAAAGATGAAATGTAATAAATGATACCATGATGATGTCAATGGTGGAGGTCATTATGTATATAAATAAATTTGATGGGTAATGGGTACAACAATGGTCTTCATGCTAACATGGAGTCAAAATACCATGAAAAAACTATCACATGGCATTTTGGCCACGACTCTATCCTCTTCCCCCAAAACTCTATCCAAAACATCAAATAAATCAAGTATCAGAAGAATAATGCTTCCCTATATCCAAACATATGAACATAAAGACTACTCAAGAACCAAACGACACCTGATAAGGGTTTTATATATAATCTCAGTAGACTAGCATTCAATATATCCAGATTATTCCATTTTATTCTGTAAGAATATATAAGTTTGAAAATTTTTAATGATTACAATATGTTTTATTAAATAAAATAACTACTATGGGGGCTGGGTTCACAAGTGTACACCCATCCTATACCACCTTCTTCAGCCTAATATGGATGTATAAACAATAAATATGGTAATTATAATATATATACCAAGCCCTACGTTTCATAAAAATAAATGAAAAGTGAACACCACATGATTGCACTCTGGCTTGGGGTCTAATCCATAAGTCAATACCAATCACACTTAAGGAATGAGAAAACATTACGTGGAAAAAGGAAATCAATGATGCACAATAATAACATATCATGAATTTATAATAAAATTGAGAAGTAGAGAGGTGGAGTATAAGAAAATATCAAAGGTATTTCTATGGTACAACCAATCAATTGTCCAATTTCACCAATCCAGTACAAGGATGTCCATTTTAAAATCAATGGTATAACTTGTGGTGTGGTAAACATGAGTAGATACCAAGAATCACACTTAGGGGACCGACTCTCAACCGAGCTTGGTGTAGCCATCTTTTCTATGGATATTTCCTCAGTTTCCCCATAGGGATCTTGTGTCACTCAAGAGTATATTAAAAGCCCAGGGATCCTAATTGTTGTGGGTCTAAAACATCAATTTTTAGAAACATCATATTATAACCTATCAGGAACGATGATCCCAATTTTGGGTTCTTAATATAAAACCTATGTTATCTCACTATCCAAATTACCAAAAAACTACAAGAGAGTTCCATACAAATACATCCCCGAGAAATTAATCATAATTGTTTCAATTTAGTTAACCTTTTAGATTCCAACATTATAACGTAGGTCAAATAAAAATTTTCATTTATCATCATATGTGGAGGAAAAAATATTTAAAAAATTTCAAGGCACAAAAAACATTATAATAAAATTATTTAAGAAAAATATTCATCATAAATTATTATTTTCAATTTAAACTTCAACATAATGAATCACAAAAACTGACAAAACTAATAATTCAATGAATCATGGATGGTGTTTAAATATTCCAATTATATAGACACTCATGAATGAGTGTCCAATGGGATGGTAACAACCCATGATGGTTTTTCTATTAATGAAAGATTGCACGAATTAGGGCTTAGAAAATTAATTATATTAATATCCTTTAATTGAGATTCTCCAGCACGCACTGATGAGCATCACAATGGTGTAAATTTAATAACTAAATTAAATGATGATAAATATCATAAATTCCCTACCTCGTAGATTTAGTATATCCCACGTCCCACAAAAAAATTCAATTTGACATAAAATGGAAAAATAGATGATTTTGTAAATAACCCAATTCTGGGTAAAACTCATCCATGAAGGATTGTATGATGTTGTCGTGATGAGATCCTATGATTCTTGGTGAGTGAGGTTATCCATACTGAGAAATTCCTAGGGAATCAAAAGAAATGGGAAATGGAGGGGAGATGGGGTAATAGTGGGACTCTGAAGGCATATTAGAAATGTAGGAGTCAAACTAAAGGGGGGCACTATAACAGTCAATGCACAAAGGGGAGAGGATAAGGAGAGAATAAATGAAGAAGGAACCAAAGAAATGATAAAATAATAAAAATAAAAAAAAGACAAAAATAAAATAAATATATTAAAATAAAATAAAATTATTGAAAAGAGTATAAAAATAAAAATAAGAAAAATGGACTACATCCCATTTTATGTATTTTTATTTTTCTCGTAACCACCATTTTAATTTAGTTTTAAATAACTTTTTCCCCTTTTAAATTCATTTAATTTCCTTTAAAATTATTTTTACTCATTTTCAATCCATTATTAGTTATTTTTAACCAAAAAAGTTTGCTTGGATGTGAAATATGTTTTTACATAAATCCAATGTAAATATTTAAATATCATTGAATTGTTTACCAATAAAAGTAACATGGTGCATAGGTGCATGGCCAGAGTAAATTTAAGGATTTGAAGTAAAAAATTTAAATAGAATGGACCTTTCTTAAATCTAGGATGTTACAAGTGTACCAAAATTTATTATATGGAACAAAAATAAATGTATTTTTGATAGGTGGGATGTTATTCTCCCAAGATTCCTTCCATGGCGTTGTTATCTATGAAGGCGGAGGCTATAACACCCGGATATTTTGAGAAATATTTTTTTTTCAAATTAATTTAAATTTTAAATATTTTTCATTTCACATGAATCATGGTGGTGGTTATTTATATATATGAATTGATATATATATATATATGTGTGTGTGGGTGTGTGTTTATTAAGACACTAATTTAAACATCATTTCACACGCAATACGAACATGCCTTGCGCTACAAGAAAAACCTACTTGGCCTATTATACACGCAACATAGATTTTCTCTAAAACATCTATTTTTATTTTTATAATTATTTAAATAAGTTAATTATAAACTATCCTTTAAAAATAGTAATAAATAATTTTAATATATTTTTTTATATAAATAAAACATACTGATAATGAAAGATAAGTTTTTTGGTAATGTCATTTTAAGTTAAAAATATTTTTTTATTGAATGAATCACATTTAATAAAAAAAGTAACATTACACAACATTATAAATTTATTTGGATAATATTAGCTTCATTTATGAATTAATATCATTGAATTTATCCTTAGGTTGTTTTTCGGATTTTTCTGAGAAACTACATTTTTTGATGACTAGTGAAAAGTACTCCTTTCAGTTAAAAACTTACTTTTGTCTAATTAAATATTAATTCCAAATGAAATTATAAATTTTTTTAGAGTAAAATTAGATTAATATTATATATATTAATGATTTAAATTCATTTGAATACAGTTCACTTTGAAACTGAACAAAGAAATCTTAACAAACTTTTCATCTTTTCCTATATTAAACCCACGTTATTTCATCCCTTCTGAAGGATTAGAAATAATATTATTTTGAATAATATGTTTTTGTAATTTTATAAATAAAACATACCCCAATGTATTTATTTTAATATTTAGATTCTAATAGGACCATTTTAATTTTTTTGATCAAAATTATTAATAAAAGTTTTTAAAACTAATCACAACAGTTAAGGCCAAATAAAGCTTTATTAGGGACTAAAACTTAACATCAAAGAATAAAATGACCTATAAACTTTTCCAAAACATTGTTTTTATCCATATTTAAAAGATAAAACATCAATTAATGAGTATTTTCTGGTTGGATATGGATTTGTTTGGTAAGAAAAAGTTCACACATAATTTGTTTCTAAAACGTTTAGGTGAATCCTTTTCCTTCCCTATAAAAGCTGACACCTCTACACATTCCACACACCTATCAAACCATTATTTCAGTCCATGATTTACCAAGTATCCTCCCAAAAATCATCCCTTTGACCTTGAATCATATACATGGGAAAAAATCTTCTCAAGTAATCATTTTGGCACAATCCAAAAACAGCTACTTGATTTAGAGGTAACATCTTCTCTCAAGCTCTTTTATATTATTTCACTCATTCACCCCTTTAATTATCATTATTCCATTATTTTGTGACAAAAATAGTATTATCCAAATACTAGTAAGTTTCTAGGAAATGGTTTCAGACCAAAACGTACACACACCTCCATCTAAGGGGTGTCGAACATATTTTTTCTGTGTATGATGAACTACTACCTCATGAAGAGATGATTGTTCTTTTCAACTTTACCAAAATTCATGGTTGCCATTATGATGGAAGATATATTTATATATTTAATATATTATACTTATAATGTATTTAATATTCTTTATTACTTTTTCAAACCACATATTTTTACCTTCCCTTAGATGTTAATACAATAATATCGTTTCAGGAAGTGTGGACTATCACCCCCTCAAAGCGATGTGAGACGTTCACACACCACATAGAATGTATTAACGATATTTTTAATAAACATATATGATATATATTAAATATTAATTATAAACTAATTCTGATATATTTCCATTATTACATATATATACATATGTAATTTATGTAATTTCTTTTAATACGACAATAAAAATGGAACCATTGTTCTTGTGTATGTACGACTTACCATCTCCAGGAATGGTGTATTCAATTTCATACATTTATATGATATAAATTATTAATATATGAATATAATCGATATATATGATATTTTTATCATTATATAAATTTTATAATCATGATATATGTATAAGGACAAGCGATATAACAAATTAAGACACAAGTGACGAACTAAGCGAATATTATCTAAAGTGAAACATTAATATTGGACCGATAAAAAGTGAGTAATATAAGGTTATAATAAAACCATATAGAGTAATATATAAAATAATATTCTTTTGTAAATGATTTATAATAGCATTATATTTATTATATAGGAAACTTGTATGAGTACATAGAGAGTCTAAACAAAAGGTATGGGGATTTCTTCTCACTTTTAATTTATTTGAGATACATGTTATATTCGCCACTCTTTTCATTTATGTGATATATGTAATGAACGTGATTGTATTATTTTTATATTTTACTTAAATTTATTATTAATAACATGCACATTTTATGATCCATATTTCATGGGGTATATGATTCAAAATATACCAAATCGGTAAAAACAATTTGTCTCGATTTTCTTTCTTTAAGAATATTGTTTTTTATGGACCTAAACTAATTTTGGTGGTGCATATACTTCCATTATAAATTTTTTAAAATGAATATAAATATTTTAGTAATATTCTATGCTTCATTTAATTTATTTCTCTATCATGGAGATCATGATCCTAAGATACTTGGTTATTAGAGTTTATCGAGACAATCTCACTGCTTTTCATGACGGTTTTGTTTATGCCTCCTTTGCGGTAATATTATGATCCATATCTCTAGAATATTCATGAGTTTCCTTATCCAGTTTTATTTAATTATATACTAATATATTTTTTTCATTTTATACTCTTTGGTACATAATATATTTTATGAATGTGTTTTTATGAAATCCTAATTTAATCATATCTTCGGTCAGAAATCTATGTTTCCTAAAAATTGTTTCCAAGAATATTATACCATTATAATATAATGATTTAAATAAATTTTTAATCTTTTTTATTTTACCAATCTATTAAATGGAATCTTCTTGTCTCTTTCTAAACAAGACATTCCTTCTAACCTTTTTACTGTGAAAATGTATTGTTCCTTTTTTACATGGTATAACATGTACAGATTTACCCACTACTATGCCTTTGAATATTACTATTCATTTTTTAAAGGGTTATCTTTATGAAACTGTTTTAAAATTAATATTTCAGAAAAAATATTTTCAAAATGGTTTCAATTACACTTTATATTTTTTCAATATCTTCTATGAGAAAATAATTTTTAAAAGGTTTTATGTATTAATAAGCATTTTTCAAATAATAAAGGTTATTTTCCTCAAGAAATGTTTTTTAATGATATTTAATAACTACTTTATATCTAATATAACATGATTTGATTCTACTAATACCATTTTTGGAAATTATTTGATAGTTCCATTCATATATTTTCTATTAATGGGTCACACTTAATGCCATGGTCTTTATGAAACCTATTTCCCTTTCATGGGTTATATTTTTAGGAAATTAGTTTCTCTTTCATGGGTTATGCAATAATGAAATGGTTATGAAAACATTATGTTTTCCATAGGTTATGATGTGATGAAATTTTAATGATAACCATTTGATTTAATGGTCCATTATTTGTTATTTATAATAATTATATCTTTTTATGGGTCATCATATGATGAATGTTTTATTATCTAGTGGCGAATGAGTGAATGATTATACTTTGAGATATGTGGGACCTACATCTCCCTCCAATGAATTGGGTAATTCTATGTTATAT
Source organism: Viscum album (assembly GCA_963277665.1). Lineage (NCBI taxonomy): Eukaryota > Viridiplantae > Streptophyta > Magnoliopsida > Santalales > Viscaceae > Viscum > Viscum album. The sequence goes on along the minus strand of OY728120.1, from coordinate 529,082,346 downwards.
ATGATCTAAAATGGCACATGGGTTGTATCCCATTAAAGAAAAAATGAGGGTGTTTGGGTTGTATCTGAAGCTCAAAATTAAAGTTGGTGTTTGTGTTGTAGGCCAAGCACAAAATAAAAGAGCGTGTTTGGGTTGAAGTCTAACCCTGAAAAGAAAGTGGTTATTTGGGTTGTATCCCAAGACCAAAATTAAAGAGTTTGGTTGGGTTTTAGTCCAATCCTAATTGAAATAGGATGAACGGGTAATATACCAAGCACAAAAACAATAAGTTACATTGGTTTTATCCTAATCCAAAAAGAAACTGGGTACATAGGTTCCTATCCCAAGACCAAGGAATGTACAGAAGCCATAGCCCAAGCCTAACATGTTAGAAATGCCTTTGTAGGAATCCCTAAAATAAATGTTTATATTCATATATGTATTCCAAAAATACTTTTTATTATTCTATAGTTATGATTGCATGGCTCATGATGTTTATTTCCTTATGACTAATGTCCTGTGAACATCCATGATTAATTCAATATCTCATGTTTATGACCTTTGATATTCAGGGTATGATATCTTAATATTACAATCGCGATATCATACAACTATGTTATTTTTTATTCATACATTTCACCATTGTTTACCCTTATTGATCATATGATCTCACCGTTTTCTTACCATTCCTTTTTCTAGGTGAAGAAGAGAGGTTTTACATTAAAGTGATAATGGTGTAGTTATTTTTGGGAGATATTTATGATATTTCAGTAGGATAGAATATTTTTTTCAGATGTATCCAATTACACTAAACTATTACGGTACATAGGAATGTATTTTTGAAATTTACTAAATATTCATCTAAAATTATGAAGGATCCTTGTTTTTTAATCTCAGGTTTCTATAATAATGAGAGAGTGTTACCCCTATTATGGGGTTTTATTTTCATTAGGGAAGATAATTATTTTAAAAAAAATTAACCTACAAGTCCACATGCATGATTTTGTAGGATGGTTGGCCAAACAGTTCACCAACCTTGTGCATCTACTATGACACCAAAATTCCACGCACAAGGAGGGTGAATGGAAAAGGAAAAGTGTGAAAACTATGTAGATGGCCTTGTAATGGTCACAATCAATAGAAAATTATTTCTAATAATAGTTGGGAGAATACGGTCTGATGACGTGATTCAAAAATAATAGTATTTAATAATTGTTGCAGCTTGAAATTTAAAAAAGATGAAAAATATAGTTAAATAATTAAATGTAATTAATAAAATATGTTATAGGGGGACATTATTATTCATTATGAAAAATAATTTTTTTACAATTAAAAAATTTAGATATGATTACTCCAAATATATAATCCATTTTATCAAATTCATCTTATATAATTTGTAGAAATTAGTTTAAAAATGAATAGACTAATTGCAATGGAAACTAATTTTTTGATAAATAAATTTTTAAACATTAATGATGATTTAAATTTATTCATTTACATTTAAAATGGTTATATGGTTGACAAAATATTCTAATTAATATGTAATTGATATAACTCATAATAACAAGTCAACAATAATGATTAATTTAATTTTTTATTATGAAAACATAGTTAATACATAAAAACGTTATTTTAAAATTTGACTCTTTTTACCATTGAATGATTCTATATTTATTCTTATCCATTAGAAAACTAATGTATGTAAGAGTAATCATAAATTAATAATAAATGTCATTAAATTAATATTTTTCATAATGATAGTATTTTTTTGATATAGTAATTAATAACATCTAGAGAAATTCATTTTGTGGTTAAAATATGTCATTCAATCTGAAAATAATATTATTAAAATTTAATTATTATATAAAATGAATTAATCAATACATTATAATGAGAAAAAAATTCTCTATATATTTCAAAATGTATTTAATTTTATTCATACATTTCAATCCAATGACATTGTAATAAATTTTAAAATATATCATCGTTCTATTATACTCAAGGTTTTGTGCGAAGAAAGATATCAAATAAATTAAATTTACTACATAAGAATACATATAATATATTCGCGTGTTACAACCATTTATTTATTGGGTGAAATAAGTCACCAAACACCCGCATACCTATATATTTTTACCATGTAAAAACAATCATCTTCATATCATGAAGAATCCATTGAAATAAAAGGAGTTTTATATTCCATTAAGATGGAATTATAAAATGAAATAATTCCTAATTTAATAAAACAACAAGACAAAATCATGGAATATAAATGCACATCTAACGTCACTAAATATTAATATCTATAGACATAATGAAATGAAATATATGTTATTTTCACCATATAGATATAGGTTATATGGTTTATTCAAAAAAATTACCAATAAATTGATGAATGATATCTAGGTGAATGCACATTAATCAATGGAAAGAGATATGGAGTGTTCACATTGGATAAGTATTAGAAAAAAAATTATAACTATTAATATTGGATGATAGTCATGAAAAATGTAGTAAGGGATAACACCTTTGAATTAAAGGAAAATTTCATAATACATATAAAGAAGAAAATGTGGATGGTAAAACATTAAAAATTTCTTTAATCATGCATACAATATGCCTAAATAAGTTTACATATATGGAAAACCCATTTTTAGGATCATTAAGAATCTTTATTCAGAAATAAGAAATATCTCTTAACATTGGAAAAAATAATAAGAAAAAGAGATATATGTTATAGAATAATGATTTCACTAATAAACCATAAAAATAATGATAATGATTCATAAATGAAGATAAATATGGTAGAGATATTTGTACACATGGGAAACACTAAAAATAGATTCCTTTCAAACCTTTATGAAAATGAACTATATGGAAAATGTTAAAAATTTATGTAAAATTATTTTATGAATTCCAATGCAGTATAAAATGACCCTTAATAAATTTTTGAGTCATAAATTATGAAATTCATATAGTAAACCTATGAATAGATTCATGTAAAAAAGAGTTTCATGTTTATAATGAATATTCCAGGTATGGTTCACACACAAAAAACACTTTAAGTAAAAATTATTGATTGGGGAAATAAATTTTGAGGGGAATTGGAAATCACCATGAATAGATAGTGAACATGATTATGGGTTTTATAAAAAAATAAAATTCTCCATGTGTATTTTTTTTAAAAAAAATCTTGATTTAATGATAAAATTAGAAACAAGAACATTATTGTTTGAGTAACCTTTAAATAAAACCCCCATTAAAGAGAGATAACTACATTAAACTAAAAATTCAATTAATAAAGGAAAAATTATGATATAAAAACTAAAATAGATGTGTATAAACTATAATAACATATATTTCTCAAATCAAGGAAGTCTCGTTGATATTGAAATGGGGAAAATAAACCTTCACAACATTGGTATCCATTCAATAGAAGTCATTTTAACCAAAATACATTAAATATATTAAAAAAAATCATTAGGAAGTAATCACATTGTATCAAATACGTCATGGATCATAATTGGAAATGTGACTCTTCAAATTAAATTTGAGATATAGAACTACTTACCTTAATTCATGGCTTCAACTGAAGTACATGAAACTTCTATTCAACCAAAATTACGATCAAAAAAACCTATTTCATAAAATTATTCATATATATATATATATATATATATATTTAAAAAATGTTTATAATTATTCTCTACAATAATATTAATTAGTTACTATAAATTTCCAATATTGATAGTGTGTAATATAGAACATTTTGAAATAGTTTTTTAATATCGATATTTTTCTTAATTCATCTCCCAACGTTCATGAGTCCTAAATCATAAAAGCTTGGAAAAATTATTATTTATAAATATCTAGAAGGTTATTATTTATTTCTATGAGTATTTTGGTTATAATCCTCAAATATTCAATCGACGATGAGGTTGTTTTGTGAATTTTAATGAACGTGAATTAATGTCACAATTAACAAGTTTAATATTATTGTTTCAATTCCAAAACAAAAATAATTTTTTCCATATATTTATATCACATATTATCAGTTATTAATTGCGTATAACCACCAATTTTATTTAATTTTTATAAATTTTCATGTTGGTGGTTAGACCGACCAAAACTAGAACATGATATAATTCAATGCATGAGTCTTGTTAAGAAAATGTGTATTTAAAGACCAAATATTGAATCTAGGATAAAATAAATTTTTTATTTTTTAATGAATATAATTTTATTGTAATAAAATAAAAACATGGTTTTTTGGATTCCAAAGAAATCCAATATTGAATATCAGTTTAAAAATAGTTAATTTTAAATAATGGATTGAAATCCATTTTTATTTTGAAAAGGAAGTTACATAGATTACAAAAAATAAACGTATGTTTTATAAGTTTAGAAAAATAAAAAAAATTAATAAATATACCCATTAAAATCATATTATATTAAATAAAATATTTAGTAAATTTCTACTTCATTCATATATATTGGTAATGTTGTAAAATTTTGAATTTCTATAAATTATTATTTTTTCAATATTCCTATAAAAGTAATCCATTTAAGAAAAATATAAAAAATTTAAATTAGGTTAATATTTAAATTTTTATTCAATTAAATTTTCTCATTATTACCAATTAATGTTTATCAATAATTAAATTTAACTTATAATATTAATTAATATAATATAATGAGAAATTACTTTTGTAGAAAAATATCAATTTTAACTATAAGTGTCATTAATATATATTCATAAAAACTTGTGAATAACATAATTTGGAAATTTTAATTAATAAATATAAATATTAACAATTTTAATTGAAATTTAAAATTGATTAATTTAATTTAATTATGAAATATAAATTCTATAAAACTATTATTCTTCAAAAGCATAATATTTAAAAAAGTAATCAAATAAAATTATTAACATGAAATTATTTTAGTTTATTGTTATATTTTGTATTCCTTATTTTTATATTATTTATGTTATTTTAATAGTCCAATTATATTTGTATTTATGTGCGGTATTATTTGGGTGTTGTGTGTGACACATGAGATCAATGAAAATATTAATTAAAAGGTTCCATAATCTTGAGTCATCATAGGAATCATATCTGATTCTTTCCCTCTTTATAGATCATAAACCTATTTTGTTTTCAAATTTTGGGAGCCTTTTTTTGGGTATTCTTCAACACCATGATCCCCAATCTACACATTTTAATATTTTATTCCTTGAACATTTCATCATTATTTTATTATAAAATATTAATGTTTTTAAAAGTAGTTTCATATTTTCATTCCATAATTTGACAATGATTTTTGATCATTTATAATCATAATTATTCAATTAATATCCAATTAAAATAATTTAAAACCCTAGAACATCAATCTTTTTTCTTCACTTTTTTGATAGTTAAACATTTTCTTCGGATTATTCAAAAGTTCTAAAATATTGGGATCTTCCTAGATGACATTTCATAGGGTTTATTATAATCATTGTGATACAAAAATGTCTATTTGATATATAGATAGATGTGATTTTTTCTTAATACCAATATTTCACTAGAATATTTTTATCAAGAATTTTTTTCTAACTATGTTATTTAGAATTTTGTAAATCCTCTAATTAACTCATTTTTATGTGTTCCTACCAATTAAACATGATGTATTATATTATTCTTATGATAAAAATCTCCTATATGATTATTGGTTAATTATATAACATTATCAACATGGGGGGTTAAATTTTTCCCCTGGTCATCTTCTCCGCCTGTCATCAATACATTGTAATAAAATAGAACTATTTAGGCGTAGGAGTTATATTAATCTTCCACGCTAACCAATTATAATTAATGATAAATACAATGTAATATATATTTAAAATCTTATATTTGGTTAGTATTGTTCCACACATTTCTAAATACACATAACTATTTGACAATAACCTAATTTTCCCTTCAGGTTATTGGTATTTCGAAGGATCTTCCCCTTTTTGAATGTGTCACACATGTGAGTGAATTCTCATGAGATCTTAGTGATTTAATTTTATTAATAATTATTTTCTAAATTTTCCTGGTATATGTTTAACATACAACCATTCGATTTATGAAAAAAATGGTTCTCCTCTTTAATAGAAAAATAATATTATTCTCCACCAATAAGTTAATGAATGCCATTTCTGAACTTCCATTGGATTAAAATAGTTCAATCAATTTCCTTCATGATGTAATTATTATTGAATAAATTAACTAAATACCCTATATCAAATAATTTATTATGATATAGTAAGTTGTGATTAAGGCCTTAAATCCCCAATACATCCACGTTCCTTGATTATTGTCCTCCAAATTTTGATTTATCAAAGCCAGTAGTCAACAACCTGTTGCTGTCTCCAATGACAATGAAACAATTTTTTCATATTTTATTCCCATGGAATGATATTTGATTCCCATGATATTAAAATTGAATATTATATATAAATTTCCCAGTCTATCTAAATATATCACAATCAATGAAATTTTAGAAATGTTGACCTACTTAACTTTATTTTTCTTATCCAATGTTCACTACTTTCAATCCTATGGTGTAGAATGATATCATTCCACCTATGGATCCATTAAATAATATTCATCATTAAAAAATGAGAATATATTATATTCATTTATCTCTCTTGATAATGATTCACTCCTTTAAAATATCTTTATTTTGTTTTCTTTTTGTATATGTATTTTTATGATTAATGATAAATTCAAGGATTTGTCTCCAAAACCATCAATGAATTAGTAATGGATATGAAAATTTTACTAACAGAGTTAAATTCACTTCATCTATTTTTTCAAAAAAAAATTAAACAACACTCTTTAGTGTACACATATATATAGTGTTTGTACTATGTTTCAACCATAATGACACTGTGTAGTTGGTTCATTATTTTTTTGACTTTATTTCACCAATTATATATTTTTGATTCCATTTTGATTCATTAAAAACAACATTCTTCAAGGGAATTTTTTATAATTATTTTTAATAATCTATATATAATATTTTATTTCCATAAATACCTTAAATATACCGACCTTTATCATTAAAGAAATAAAATTTTGGGTTAGTGATTGATGTTTTCACAGTCTCAATTTTTACATCCTTAGATTCTTTAAAGAAAACTGTACATGATCTTCCTAATGAAATTCTCAGATTCAGAAGTATTTTTTTATCATAAATATTTCATAACATCATCACAACTTCCCATTGATGTTCCCTAATCATATTGACGTGGAAAATAACTAAATCATTGAACCCATCAAAGATTTCACTTTCCTCTTCAATTTTAAACCTAAGATAAACATCCATATATAAGTTCCTAGTAATTCCAAATTTATGTCATTTAGTCTAAACATTTAAACTATTAATCTATACTTCTTTTTAATTTATATAATTATTAGCTTCATATAAAAATCGATTAGATATATTTGATTTGGACATCCAAATATGATGTTCTCTATGATATGACTCTAATTAAACCACTAGGTTATCTAATACCTTATCATTAGAACATTCATCCTTAATATCCACAAAATTTAAAATATCTAGGATAACAGCAATATCGATCTAATTATTGAATTTATAGTCCTCAATAGCTTCAAATTCTGTTTCTATTTATTTATCAATGTCTTGGGAAAGAATGGTAATGATTCTAAATGACATTTTCTTTTGTATTATACTTATTTTATCACCCATAAATAATTTATTCATGGGTTTATCCTCTTTATAATCATCTTATAATATCATTATAAATCATATAGTGACATGACCAAAATTTTCAAAAAATAAATAAATAAAGCTGGTGATTTCCATGGAATTTTGTCTTTCATCTTATGATATTTTTAGAAGGAAAATACATTACCTCGTAATTTTTTTTATCCAAATGACCATCCACCACTATGATATTATTCATTACATTGGATGATACTTTGATTATTTTAATTTTTCCTCATATAAAATTCAAAGATGGGGTTGAGAAGATTAACAAGTACCACCTCTTTTAATTATTTTTCTTAACGTGTCGACAATTTTCTATTTATATAAAAAGAAAATATTATCTAGATTCTCTGGACTATTTTTATACCATTGAGGTTTTCTCCAATTAGGCACATGACCTCTAAAAATTCATCTCTTAGTAAATTAGGGTATTAAAAACCTCATTTCACTACATTATCATTTCATAATAATTGTTTTACTATACATATTACATAGACTTATATAGAAAGTAATTTCCTTCATAGATGTTGATTTTTTATACCCATAAGTATGCAAGGACATATATAAAATCACCTTGGTGGATATAACATAATATACTTCTCTTATATAAACAAAAAATCTTTTGGTCTCAACATTAAGATCACATAAATATTTGTATGATGATGTTACACTCTCCATGTTGGTGGGAATCCAATGTATAGATATCATACAGACATACATTTTAATATATCAAAAATATTGTTTCATCTAGTTCTTCAATTTTTGAAATTTTTTTCGATCAATGACTTTAATACCCCTATGATTAAAAACTACTGATATTACTTACAATAAATAACTCTTAACCAAGAATCCCTATCCACCATAAAACATTCTAATGCCAAGAAAGGTTAGTACCATATAGAGGTGGTGAATTTGGGTGTTGTAATTTTTAGTCAAACCTATCTATTGATAGAATTCCATGGTTATCAAGAACACTATCTCCCCTTATGATTGATGATAATTATTAAATATATACATAAAATTGATATGAAAAGTTTACTTGGTTCCCAAAAACCATGATATTAATAGGATCCTACAATGTAAATGTATTTATGAACATTAAGTAAAAGTACATTATATTATTTTACAATAAGGGGTAGATGCACTGACCCATTATATTTAAAACCTTCACCAAGAAATTGAAGAATGTACTTGTCTTACAACACTATAAGAATTATGTTTGTATTACATTAATTAAATATATTATTTAATAGTGTGTTATATATTAAAAAAAAATAAAAGTGAACAAATATTTATTAAAATTAATGTCAAACTTCAATAAAATTTTATTATAAAATATTTTTAAAAATTAAATTATCACTCATTAAAAAATAATATGATATAATCATAAGAACTATTTAATATTGGAAGGATAATTTTTAAATAAAATTACATTTTCTTATATTTTATATTTTCATCTTAATGATACATTTATGATTTTTTGAATTTTAATTTTATGAAATGAACTTCTTTTTACATTTGGGGGATGTTTGGGGAAATTACCAGAAAATGTTAATTTTTTGATGACTAATGATAATTTAGATTTTACAATTTTTGTAAAATTTATGAAATTATCACAGTTAATAATGACTAACTTTTTTTCCAATGAGTTCTTATAATAAAAATATATAATTACGATACAACTTAAAAATAGCAAAAGTTGAATTTTAAACATGGAAATCTATATTTTACACTTTATAAGTTCATCTTGATTCTTTCAGTTTTGGTTTTACTGGAAATTCTAATATGTCTCCTTATATTTAACAAGTACTTTTAATTCCATGGGAATCAAAATTAAACTAAATTTAGAGATAAATTAATTTTTATTCCTTAAAATAATTTTTTTTAAATTCTTTGAATCTCGAGAACCTAATTAAGCACCCTTCAATAGGTGTTTGAGATATTATATGATAAATGGGACATAATTTATATTGTACTATTATGTAAATTTTTTATTTTCTACATGGTATTAAAATTTTATCTCATAATATATGTACTTAGATAATATTCATATGTTATTAAATCGTAGAGAAAATGGTATATTGTTTGTAATTTTAATGTTGTATGAGATTTTTAGATATTCATTTCCTTCGACAATATTTTTATTTGAGTATATATTTTTTGGAATCCAAGTTTATGGAAATTTGATTCTTTTATATATATGTTGTAATTAATTAATTTTCAGTAGGGAGTTTTAAGTGAAATAACCCTGATATTACTATCCTTAGTTAGATGGGAGTTTAATTTTGAGATATGAATGTGATTTGAGTTTTTTTCCTAATGAAATTATATAAATAATCATCATTTCATAGATTTGTTTACTATGCAGGGATTCTAAATCCCTTGATTTATATAAATTAATTAATATGATAATTGAGACTGTGAGTTAAGTAATGTCTTTTATCATTGTTAATTAAATGTGGATGCGATACTATTTTGTTGGATATTTTATATATTATTTATTAAAATTACATTCGGTAAGATTTTATAGATGTTAAAAGGCGTTATTAATTTTTTATTAGAAAATGAATCCAAAAAAGGGTTTTTTTAATGTGTAATATTTTGTGCCTAATTTTTGAATTTTTCCAAAAATGTGATGCGCCCTCTTGATGTTGATTTTATGATCACATTAATTGTAATGGATATGTAGTAATCATATATCTAAAGATTTTTTATGTATTTTCTATCTTGATATGGATTAAAAAATGTTTATTTTTTGAGAATTTTTATATTATTAAAGTTACATTAGAGGGTGTATTAAATAGTAAACTACAATAATTTTATTTTCATATTTTCCTTAAAAAATAGTTATCAAATTTTTTAGGTATTGTTCATAATCCTATATCATAAAATACAAAATAGAAGCAAGCATCATGGAACACACAATTTATATGGTTCTCTATCAAAAATGAATGGTTATATAATTGGAATGATATAGGAAACTCATAATCATGGGATCTAGTTAAAATATTCATGATAAATAAAACAGTAATGTTTTATACAAGAACTCACAATTCAAATAAATTTCCCTTGATAATACTTACCACTTATTTATTTCTTAGAATATCAGGATATGTATGAAACAACTAAATTCTCTAATATATATGCATAATTACATATTTTCATCTTTAAAATCACCTTCAGTTGAATAATCATATTCATACGTTCCATTAATTTTACTTCATTTTTGTTCTATTATATTATTCATACAACACAACTCACTATACCAAAAACATATATGGTCATTAATTTTTTAATATATTATTTTAAATAATGAATTCAATGTAACGTTCTTAATAATTATCTAGAATATCAACCATTAGATCATATAAGGATATATATTCACCGTATATTTTGTTTAGAAACCTAGAAGATCTTTTTTGAGTTACCTTGTGTCATACACAATCTGAAATATTTTTATAAACATATAAAATATTATTCTAATTACAACCATATTATTTCGTAATTAAAAAATAATGTTTTTATTCAACTTATTTCAACCACTTTCAAATGCATTTTTAAAATCAAAAAGCACGTTATGTACATAGAAATCATGGTCATTACCTCATAAATTTATCCTCAATTTAACCATGATCTCATATTAAATTGGAATGAAAATATATTAAATTAATTATCAATGCATTCCCATAATGGATACACTATTACTTTGTGAATTCACCATTTTCATTCCCATCATGGTATTATGATCACCCCCTATTTTTATTCATCAGGTCATAGAATCATAACATTTTTTCACAGTCAAGACACAAGAGTTGTAGTAAAAACATTAACAACTTCACACAACCATTATTTAGGTTACCTTTACCATGGAATAAATGGGACATAGGAAAAATAACTAGGAATAATGATTATTATAACTCTAAAATTTATTTTTCATTTATGGTATGTTTTCTTTGATAATGAAATTATTAATTTTTTTAATAACATGACTTAATGGTTTTTTATTTTACTCCATACAGATTCAACATTTACACTTCAAATCCAACCATATTTTAGCTTGTAAGGAGAAAACAATTTTTTATCAACCAACTACAAAAATCTTCAATCAGATGATACATAATGAGAATAAATTAATAACTGAATTTGGTTACCAACACAATCTAATTAAAAAATAAACATAAACTTCATGAAATTGGTCCTATAGTCTCCTCCTTTATAATTTATCATCAATCATTCATCATACATCTCATTTAATCTATTGTACCTCATTAATAGTAATTACATATTATTTAAAAAATAATAAGGCAACATAAGATTAAATGATACAATAAATAATAATTATTAATAATAACGTACAATTTATAAATTACCAACCCTTACTCACAATTACATCAACATATAATTTCCCATATAATATATATTCCTTTGAAAAGTTATTTTTTATTTCATAATCATATTTTCTATATAAATACATGCTAATAGAATTATATTTTTGATAAAATACAAGGAAAAATACCTACGATTAATAAAATCATACATAAACAACAAAATAGTTATAATAGAATCAGAAAATTAATATTTTTCATAAAATAAATAAACAACATTCCCCCACCTTACATTCACAGTTCTAAGGAAAAAATATATTGCATTTTTTTGTAATCTCCCAAATGGAAAAAAATTTATCAAAAATTAATATAGAAGGGGATAAGTAACTTTATATTATCCTCAAGGGATATGTGGATAAAATATAATCATTAACCATATTTTTTAATTGAATCATACAATCATGGTTTGGTTATAACATCTACCATTTTATCCTTGGTTGGAAAAAACATAAATAACCATTTAAAAAGATTTTAATTGTAAAATAATTATATTATATATATATGATTCAACAAAAGATGATAAACACATTCTTATAAAATACTGATAATTATTTGATTACCACATCCCAGTATAAGTGACAAATTCACCTCCACCCTAAGATCATCAGGATGATTTTTTATCGACACCAATTTTATTGTTTATTCATTTTTTGTTACATAATAATCTTTTATATTACAAAATCTGATATAACTACCACGAATAAAACTCCACCAATGGTTAAAAAATATATATCCTTAGACACAACCCAATCAACATTATAAAAACCATATGTTTATATAATTTGTGTCATATGATATGTAATAAAAAATTTAGGTGTTCCTTTTATGTTTTTTATAATCCACTTTCCTGTATTCAAGTGAGACTCATTCTATATACCAAGAAAATGATCACATAATGGGTTAACATAAATGATTTGGGTTTATCAAATATCCAAATAATGTAAATATCTAATGAGTTTTTTGAAATCCATTTTATTTTAATCATTTATTAATAATAATTGGAATTTTTAGTTCCAATAAAATTATATTATAAAATATCATTGATTCATCAAAGAATTATTTTAGTTAATATTCTCAGGAAAAAAAATCATAAAAAATAAAGATGTGATCATTTTATTATGAAATTCAAACACATAATAAATAAATCAACAATATTTTTTTTGAATATCATTAATTAGTATAGAAAAATCATTCAAACATTGTTCTAATTTCAATAAAAAATTATATAACCATTATAAATAGTTATTATGAGTTAATTGTTTTATTTTTCCTTAATATAATGGTTATTTTATATATAAAATATTCAAAACATTTGTGACTATATGGATGTATTTGACTTTGAATGTTGGGAAAAATTTAATTTTATTTATTCCATTTTATTCTTTATTGGACTTTAAAAAAAATTCACTTTACATCCAAGAACAAATTCTTCAATTTTGTCAACCTACACATCAAATTCAATTTAAAATTATCCATGGCTCACTTAACATCAACCTAGAAAATAATATATATATATTTAGTTGAAGTAGTTACCTTCATATATAGAAAAAGTATTTTAAATATTTCTCATATGTTATTTCCTTCTACCTAGAGATAAAATTTGTAAACAACCATTTCCTTGTTCCGCATTGCTTCATTTTTCTCATATAGGTTATTATGGAACACCCATTTTGTTCAAATATAGTTCTTATTTTTTCAATATATAAATGTACTACAATGTATTATTCTAATAGAACTAATATAATTATATAATCATTGAAAGAATCCACTGTTTTTCCCTTAATTCATCATATACTCTCCTCTATTCCACATAAAAATTCAATGAGGTATGTTATGTGTTCCTTAAATACAACATAGTTTCAACCTAAAAGCTATGATAAAAAATAATGATCAATGATATCAATTTATTTTTAATTCGTTATTGAACTAATCCTAATCATTCTTATATATACAATATATTTGAATAATAGTATTAAGTATTACTATCAATACACACTTTAAAATTATCAAAATTTATAGAATACAGTACAACCAATTTTGCATCATAATCTTTATCCTGATCATCAATTTTCAACACCAAACTCCATAAATGGGTATTAAATCACTATCAAATCAAATGCATAAATAATCATACATGTTTTTATTTTTTATATATTATCTCATTTTTTTCAATTTTGAATAAAAAAGAAGTATTTTTTCCACACCTCTCTAACCAATTTTTTTAGATTGGTGCTTTCCACTTTACTAAAATATGGGATGAAAAACACCCATCCGTATTTCAAGATAATTTGTTTTTGAATATTAGATTAAAAAAATGTTTTAATTTTTATATACAAATAATGGCCTTATATATATTAATAATTTTTTTAATTTATTATTTCCAAAATAAATATTGTATATCATGATCCATGAACAATTTTTGAGTCATATATACCAAATTCATACCACCTAGTGATGTACTTTTTCTATAGGTTATATGGTTCAATAATCTCAATGTAAATTCCATTTTTATCCAAATAATCTTAAAATTTTCCATTACTATATGAAAATACATTATGGACTCATATTTTATTCAATAGACATCTAAAATCCTTTTTTACAATTCTATATAAAATCTAAAACATCATTAAGTCCTAGAATATTTGTTTCATAATACTAATGCACGTTATTCAAGTAAATTTATCACTAAATAAGATAAAATACTTATATTCATTCAGAAAATTCATTATTATCATGTTAAATATATCTTAATAAATAATATATGAAAGGTGAAATGTATAGATGCACACATTTTAAAAAATTAATTATATTCCCCAGTCAACATATAAAAAATACAGTTCAATCCCTATTCAACATAGAGATGTCACAAAGATTATCCCCTCAATCGAACTTGTTCATTTTATTATGACCAATGTGTCAATTATACCAATTACATAACTCATTATCTTCTCGTATTCTAATGTAATAGGTATTTTTAGCCACTATTACACAAAATAGGTTTCCACTAGTTTATAATCAATACGATTTAATGAATACGTACATTAATATTTTCACCAGACATTTATATTTTAAAAAATAACAGTATTAACATTATCAAATATTTATAAAAAACAATACATTTTATGTTTCAAACCCTTAATAAATATAGTATTCTTAACATTAACTTTTTATATTAATTATTTTATAGTCAAATCCTTGGATATTGAGTGACTGGTTTATTCTAAATGATTATAAAATATAATTTTAATTTTTGAGATCCATAAAATTACTCATATATACTATCATATGAAATTAATATCCACATTAATGAATCCATAAATATCCATTTATGAAAATATTTTAAGGAATTATCCCCTAGAAGTTACATATTATTTTAAATTTCTCCTCTATTATTAAAAAATTCAATATTTTTCATACACAATTATTTCTTAAATGGCGTGTATATTCTCATCTAGCTTTCATGGATGATAAAATGTTCTAAATAATTCAATTAATTATTTAATCTAATTCTTTACTAGAACAGATGAAATTTTATTTTCTATTTAATCATAACATCATTAAAGGGTTTATTTTCAAATTAAACTCTATTATTCTAAAGTAAATGAACTATTTGAATATCTTAAATTTATCTAAAATTTATTTTAATATTAAGTATATGAGTTACTATATCATAAAGAACCTAAAATTGAAAATTTTAGAGAAACAAAATATATTTGTGAATATTTTAAAAAATAACATCCTTTATCTTTTCGACCAATTATTATTTTTCTCTTTTATAAAAATATTATACAGTGTCAATAAAATGTAATTCTATATATATTATATAATTCACAAAAAAATATTTTTTCAATATATAGAATATTTGTTCTAAAATTTATAAATATAAAATTTCCATGAAATGTGGAATTATCCTTTTAAGAAACATTAGTTTATATTTTTCAATATATTTAATTTCATCCATATTTAACTTAACTTCATGGTTTAAAAAATCTATATAATGATGTTCATTGTGATTGGTATCATTAAAAACACTCTTTGATACCGAAAAAGTATTCTAACGACACTTTGATTTTTCATGAACCTCAAGCATGGATTATTTAAAATTAAACAATATATTCTTTAGATGATCATTAGTATATAGAATCTTTTTAAAAAACATTAATCATTTATTTATTTTTATCAAATTTTATCTTTTAATAATGAGATGATATAATTATATATAGAATTTTTTTTTTATAATTTAGATGTAATTTTATGTGTAAATATAATATTTTCATTTAATTTTATACCATTAAATTCTGAAATAGTCTATTTAATGTCAAGTCGACTCTACATTTAAACTTATTTGTTTTTGAGAGTTCAATAAGCTTAACAATGAAATTATAATGGTTTCATATAGTTAAAGAAGATATTTTATAATGGTTTATTGATACTCTAGCCATTACATAATGGTAGAAATATTTATATAAAGGTTACTTAATGGAATCCCATGAGCTGTGTGTGGGTAATTTTATGCTATTTAAAAGTAACTCCATATTTTTTTAGAGGATATATAAGGGTAAACCCTTTCTACATAAGGCTAATATTAAACACATGATATTTTTATGGTTAAATATTCTCACCCTTAGGTAATATTTATGATATGTATAAGTTTAAAACAAAGTTCACATTATATAGTTTCCTTTTGGTGTAATGTTAGTTTTAACCCTTATTTCCCATTTTTTCATTCAAAACATGAGCTTAAACAGTACACAGACAAATTTTAAAGCCCAAAATAAATATAATTATTCATTTTGACTCCTTAAATTTCATAACTCAAATTTTATAATTTTTTAAATGCATCACATTCTAGATTCACATTAAATTTGAATTAAATAGTGTTTTTAAGTTTTTTTCAATGCTGCAAAACAGAAATGATTATACACTTTTAGAAAATACAATGAACATTCTTCCCCTTATTTAGATATCCTATTAATGTATAAGAAGTAAGAAACTCATTTATCCAATACCTATGAATATTTATTCGATTAGTTTTAGTTTATATTCTTGTTACCAGGTCTAAAAGAACCATCATTATCTCCACATTTATGAGTATGTAATTCTTGATAGGATAATTTTAGGTAAATTTCGACAATTTATTTTATTCGTGAAGATATATTTTTCAATATTTTTGAAAATAATATAATGAATCCTTCTTCAACAATAATAATGATTTATCCAAAAATGAAAACAATTACCATTCATATCTAATGATTATTCTAAACCTACAAGGGATTACCACTTTAGGAAATTTTAATTATTATTTAAAAAATAATTTTATATCCCTCTATAAACATTAAAATGATAATTTCAAAATTATCAAGGAGATAAAAATTATTATTTCATGATAAATTTTCATTTCTTTTATCTAATTAAATAATTAGAATCAGTTATATGAATATTTGGTGATCTATCTTAATTTATTAATACACATATGTGATATAATTGCTTATTGCATAGTGAACTATGATGATTTATGTCAAAAAACATATGGTTGAGTTTTCATTACAATGTATAGATAATGTATATGATTGTTATCATGACATGAAATTTTCTTATTTTATGAATTAGGCCATTCATTAATTTTATCACATGTGTTTGCACCTCTTAGACCTATATTTTATGTTTGATCGTATTTGGTGTGTATGTATAGACTTTGAAAACTATGTTTGATAATTTATCATATGATCTGGAATGTATATCCCTGATATACTATTTATTGATTTTTTCTCACTTGTGGATTTGTATTGTATATGACCCTTTCTTGATATGATGTGATGTTTAATTTTCCATATTGTATCTATTATTTCATTATTTATTCTTTTGTCTTTTTGCAGTTTTTCATGTAGATTGATAGTTATGGACTATCTTCCAAAGTGATGTTGTATAATATTGGTCATCACATATGTGTTCTATGAATTCAAAAAGGATGTTTCATATGTTATTTGGGATATCCCATGAAAGGGATGTGTTAGGTGGCTGGTTGATGTCATTTTCAGCTTGGAGCACATGAAGGTACAACTGGGGGTTTTTGGTGGCTTGAGTAGCAAAAAAATCATTCAGTGCATTATTTTATATTGATAATTTTTTATTTATTTGTGATCATTCCATACATTCTTTTCAATATGAACTCATGTTATGGACAAAATGGCGGTGTCCATCTGGGTTAATACTAACACCCTACATTTTTTATCGATGACCATGCAGACATCCAAATCAGGGACTTAATGATTTATTATAAAATATGACTTGTGATACTTTCCATTTAATATTTTTTGACATTATTTATTTATTCTAATTTTTTTATTTAAACATCATTAAATTTATTTTAAAGGTTTAATCTCTCTGCTGATAAAATTCAAACCCTCACCATTGGTCAACATCCTATTGTGTAAGGTGAGGTATGCCAAAGTTCATGTGGAACTCAGGATAAAAATGATTTTTCATTATATGGTTTTTTATAATGGTATCAGAGATATGGTCTTATATCTATATCTCATTGAATATAATTTGAGAAATGATATAAAGGAGCTAGGATGTGTGGGACTTAGGTAGGGGATATACATGTGTGCATTGACAATGTATGTGTAGTGGACCTCTGACATACCATCATTGGGATTGCTGTTATATATACAATTTTACAGTTTCATGCAAATCTAGACTCTATTGTTTTGTCATAGTACTATGGTATTTGGGTGCATTCATGCATTATGAGTTGGAATACAGGGTAATAGGAAAAATATATACCTGTAGCGTTATTCATATAAGTTCATCAGTTTAATTCATTTGTTGTTCTCTCTGTTTGGGAAAGAAATATATTTTATATTTAGATATGTATATATATATCTATGTGTTTGTGTGTTAAAACTATAATATATATATGTGGGATTTATTTATTTTAACATGAGAATTCATATATGTATTTTATGTATATGACCATGATGAATGAGTAGGTACGATGAACATAGGTTCAACTTTGGATAGTGGTAGGAAGGATACACCTTAGGTTACAGGTATCCACTTAGGAAAATATTTTCTGGATCACATGTATTGATAATGATATATATTAACATCTTACAGTGTTTAAGGCATTATTTTTCAATTTTATAGAATACCCCACCTGAACCTTTTGTTTGGACTTCTTGGTAGTGTAATGTAGAACTGTCATGAAAGGGAGAACATTTCTATTCAACCACCTATTGTGTAGGATAAGTCTCCAAAACCCTATGTAATACTTCAAGACAAATTTCTATTTTACTGAGGATTATTTCAATTAATTAATTTTCATGGAAGAGAATTTTAAAGAATATAGTCAATTATTCGTGGGGATTTTATCCGTGTCATACTCCTTTCTTATATAGAACTGGAGTCACTCTAGATGATAAGGATCGATTAAAAATCATTGAGGGAATCATTAATCTAGTAGAGACTTTAAAGGGACATTTATTGAAGATTTATTCCCGATTCATAGACCCTATAGGATGCTGTTGGGTTTCATGAACAAGGTAAGAAGTTGTGAAGGTTTGACATGGATGACCGTGAAAGACTTTTTCATTTTTGGGTAATTACTATGTATACTATTGTTGGTCCATCATTTAGTGTTTATGAATATTGATATAATTTTCTACTTTAATTACATGTATCATAGAGATAAAATTCATGTAGTAGGAGTGGATCTTGCGATAGAGAAAGTAGTGTCATATTTCCTTCCTATGGTGGTGGACAATTGGAAAAATTGTTTTCTAAGTAGCTTTCGAGGATTCCAATATTTAGTGAGGAATTTAATTCAAGATCAAACCCATGTAAATGTTATAGTCTATATTGATTTCTACATATCGTATAATTTTGGTTGTCTTGAAGTAAATCAAGGTAATACTCCCAGATTTTTGGGTGATGGGATTTCATAGACCAAAAAATTGCATTGAGGATCACTAATATAGTTTAAAAAATGTTAATGATTTTATTTTTTTGTATATAGTATATGAATTTGAACATGGTAAAATTGAAAAATTAATACTCATTATCGAAGATCGATGAATTGTTAAGTAGTTTTAGGAGTCCATTTGGTTCTATAAGATTAATATATAATTGGGATACTCCTCCTCAATATCATTTTTTATTTTGAGACACTTTTAAAGGGAAGTGATAACTCTTGCAGCTTTAGAAATTAAGCCCCAAAAGATATGACATTTTTGTTGAAGAACAATTTGATTTTATTAGAATAAATCTCCCTAAACATTATACATGGTATAGAGCTTACCTTAGTGCCAGGATCGACCCTCAATATGTCTTCATAATGTTCTGCCAAGATGTCCCAAGACTACATATATTCCTCCAAGTTAATTTTCCCCATGTTGAAATCTCTAATCAAGATGCGGTTCTGCCCGTCGATCCATTTACCTTTCCCCTTTGTTGTTTCCACTCTAATCATTTTCCCCAACATTTGGTTGATGACTTCCTGTGGGGCCTTAATATCTAAGACTTGATCCGCCATTTCTTCATCTGAGTGAAGAAGAAGGTCCATGTGATTCATCACTGAAGCAATTTGTTTCTGATTATAAAAAAGTGTATCCTCCTCTCGCTGATGCCCAGGATTCGGAGCAGGTCGCACATCCTCACTCTGTAGCCCAGGAGGGTGTGCAACCCCCGCTAGGGGAGGTTCATCCCTAAGGTGCACCTGAACGACCACTGCTTGAGAGACAGATGCCCTCGCGGGAAATCCATATACTTTACATGTTTTATAAGGAGATATACCTTTGCTGGTGGACCTATTAACTAGAGGAATGGGAAGGTTGGAATAATATTTCCTTGTCCGTGACATCCGAGTATGTTTGATAAAGCCGTCTGAATCTATAATGGTGTTTTTTTCCTTCCTTGAAGAGGATATAAAATAATCCAATGCAATCCCCACTTCTTTGGACTCACCAGGGGATTCTGAAGCTGAATCCTCGACTTGGAAGACCTCCCCTCCCTTAGCAAACTCCTCACCGGGACTGTCCTCCATCACAAAAGCTTCACCAGGTGCATAACCCCCATCTTCTCCCAACACCGCAAACTGGTTTTGGGAATTCTTGAAACTCCCTCCAGCTTTTTCCCTCTCAGCATTGGAAGGTTTGTCCTGCATGGTCTGCACTGATGTGACTGGAACACTTGGTTGTGCAAATCCATGACCCATATATTGGATGTAAATTGGAGTTTCATCCGAAACCAAGATTTGGGGTCCTCACCCATGTCTGTTTCTGCATCAACTACCTCATTCATGGAAGCTTCCTAGAGTGGAAGCAACTCCATACCCATACAAACATCCAATTTCACCTCCCTCTCCTTGTGCCCTTCCACTTCCTGAACTAAGCCTTCCTTCTCGCTGATCACAACCCTTCTGTCAGGAACCTCTCCAGAATAAGAGGGATTACCCAAGTCCTTTTTTAGGTGGTTGAAACTATCAGAGAATTTTGGATTCAGTTGAGCATCTGTTGGAGCATTCTGGGGAACCTCCAAATCCGCAACCTTTGGATCAAAAAAAACTGGTGCATTCTCTCTCTCGAGTGGCTGATCATACACTTCTTCCACATTCAAGGTAACACCCTCAGGGCCTACAGGCAATCAAGACTCACTCTGAGTAGTAGGAACAACCCCCCCCCCCCCCCCCATGATGAGAAAGGTTGCGGCAGCATACAGATTATAGATGCCCCAAGCGATGACATGAAGAACAAAAGTCTGACCATGATTCGAAAATCATTGGTTGTCTACAGTGAAACTACTCCCCCACTATGATCCATCTCCAATCAACCAGAGGCTTAGAAACATCAACTTCCACACAAATGTGTGGGTATATTGGGTGACACACTGAGTTGGTGTGGCTATCTGAGCACAAGAAACGTCTGACCAAATTTCCTAGCATTTTAATGATGGAGGGGTTTTTAAAGGGAAGGGGGAGGCCAGGAAAACATACTGAAATTTCTTTTGTTGGAGTATCCCATTACATATGGAAGTCATAGGACCATCGGAAAAGGTATAACTGAGAGGGGTTGCATTTGCGAGGAGCTCTGGCCTAAGCTTGAATCAGGTCCTCCTCTGACGAAAAGCGAACCATAAAATAGAGGTTGTTGAGAAGCCCAAAAGTAGAGCGATCCTGTAAGCCCCAGGCATCGAACATGAATCTATCTAAAGCATCGATCGATGGGTGTCTGCTCCTGAAACGGGCCACCAAATGTTTTGTTTAGGAGCGTCAAAGCATCTGAACACTCCGATAGTGAAAGAGCAAGATTAGGGTATCCAGGGTGCAAATCGGGGACTTTAGGGCAGATCTCAATTCTAGGGAAAGGTGGGAGGGAGTTTGTATTTTCAAAAAGAGAGAAAGTGGGCCGAACACCGAGGGTTCCCTCCCCCTCTGGTGGAGGAGGGACCGGATCTACGACCATCGCTTCCTAGGTCAACTCGAAGGGCAGAGCTCCCGACTCCATGAGCGCTCCTCCTAGTTGGGATACCATCTAATAATATTCAGAGAATATTTTATTCCAAATATATAATCTAGGTGTAGATATTGATGTTATAACTGTATTTTTATAAATATTTAGATGACAAAATTCTATAGTGGTTTTCATGGATCTCATCAATAATATTTTCCATATATACAATGACTCTTACATCAATGTGTTCATGAATGATATCCTCATATCTTTTATGTGTTTATATGTGTATGATAAGAACCTAAAAATCCATTTTAGAATATTTCAATCCCATCAGCATTATGCTAAAATTCCTATCTGTCACTTTTGGATTAATGTTATAAGATTCATTGGGCATGTAATTTCTTAGATAAAAGTTTTCCGTGGAGATGAATATGGTATAGGATATGATGTCTTAAGGGTGCCCAATGAATGTTTTATTGGTTAGGATTTCCTTTGGTTTAATTCCTAGATAAAAATAAGTCATATAAAACTTTTCCCATTTATAAGATCTTGTGATGAGGCATGAAAATAAGTGATTTTTGTTATATGGGTGAATTCTATATTAATGTCCCAACCTAGAGTTCTAATTATGATTTAATTAAACAAGATTATGGTATTTCTATAGATACTATTTGGATATATGGTTTTATGTAATGCCTTAGGGGGTGGGATATAAGGTGTATTGGTGTAGAGGAACCATTTAATCGCCTATGGGTCAAGTCAACTACTACCCCATGAGGGAAACTCTCCAATACCTGACTTATAGTTTGAATATGTGGTATACACTCTGATGTGTTTGGAATATTATCTCTTGAGTGATTCTTTTTTGTTTACATAAACTACTATAACCATTGATATATATAACATAAGTGAGATTTTATTTTTAATCAATTGTGTTAGATGGACAAATTTTAGTCATTTTTATCCGACATTTGTTATGATCAAGGGAAAATAAAGGTTGTTTCACATTCTCTATGAAGGAAAATGTTAGTGACACATGATCATGGTGAGTGACCTTCATGGGAGGAGAGGTGGATAATGGATCAGTGTATGAGTGGATAGTTGATCCATTAATAGACCATTTATGGATGATATGTACAATATTAGTATTCAAATATTCTTAGGTGGACCGAATAAATGTTTTTTAATAGTCAAAATATGAGTGTGTAGTGATTCAAGAGCTCTTGGAAGGATATGATGAAATTATATATTGGTCCTTGGATGTTGATAAAATGATCTCCATATATGAGAGTTATGATTTAAATATTCCTTGAGAGATTATATGATTTTCCGATTCCATTCACTGAATTTTGAAATTCATATAGGGTTGGTGAAGATGTAAAAAGATTTACAATATCAGTTTCGGTGGATATTCATGAAGAGAGGCATTGCTAGTTTTATTTTACAGTGCCTTAGCTATCATTGGATAATGGATTAGAATCAATTTCATAGTAGTATACTATAGTATCATATTAGGACACATATTTGATTTTTTGAATCTGAAAGGACATGTAGAAAGCAATGGGGACTCAGCTGAGATTGAGTATTGAATATCACCAACAAACCGGTGGAAAATCTAAGAGGATCATGAAAAATTGTGAAGATATCCATCAATAATACATCATTGAATTTTCAGGTATTTTATATGATCATGTATATAAGGGGATTATTTTAGATATATGAGTCTTCATCTAATATTTATTTTATAAATATTTGTTATGATATTAATTTTAAGAATATTCTATAAAAGAAAATTATTACTTACCAATTATCATGGAAAGTGATTTTTTTATAATTTTTAGAGTAATTATTTATTTTTTGAAATAAAATAATGTTAATATATTCTAGGAATCCTTGGATATGGGTTTGAATAAATTAGGACAACTACATGATTCTTGTTATGATTTATTTTAGAACCTTGATGATTACCATATACATTCTTGAGGCAAGTAGTTATATACCATAGAGTGAAAATGTATATTATTCTTATAATGATATGAAAATATGTGATTATATGATTTAGATCATTATTATGTTTGTTGAAATGTGTGTATGTACATATCTGTGGGACCTGTGATTAATTTTTGATCACATGATTTGTGTTTTTATATACCAACAGACCTATGATTGAGGTTTCATCACAATATGTGTATGTGTTTATCCCTAAAACACTAATTCATGATATTTTCACCCATGTTGATTTATAATATATATGTCCATTTCTTAGCATTATGTGATGGTTGAAATATCATCTTATATTATTTATTTCATTTAATTTTCATCTATATTCTTAATTTGAGTGTATAGTTTGAGATATAAAGAATATACCTAAAAGGGCATGTTTCATATGTTTTGTAGACATATAAATGTCATATCCCTTCAAGGGCGGTATATTTGTTATGTTTCTGGGCTATCCCATTCATGGGGATTTGTAGGGAGCTTGATGACATTATTTCTAGATGGGATATGAAGTTGGTATAGCTATGGGTTGTTATGTATTGGTTATAACATGAACACTCAGTAGATGTTTAAATATTATTGCATGTGAATTTATTTTTTTATCATACAATAAACTATTATGCATGTGAAATATTGATAAGGATGAATTGTGGGTGTCCCAAAGGGTTTATAATCAAACATATCATGGGAATCTTGAATAGTATTTAGAATCCATGATTTTAAACTCAAGGATGGTTAATGTCCAAATGACCCGAATATTGGACAAAGAGCATGGTGTTTGTAGGTTTTATCAGGAAGGAATCGAGAGGGGTTCATTAGTGTTTTATTTACATTCCAATATTACTTATAACATTGTTTTACCTTCTACTTTAGGTTCCTTGTTTTATTATACTCTATAACATGTGATACATTATATTCAATTTTTTATATCATTTTTTATTAATTCCACAATGTTATTATTTATAAATTTTTTATTAACATTGATGTTATATTCTCCCCATTTACGATATTCTATCCCTCATTTCTCGTTGAAATCATCTTTCATATGGGGAGTTAAACATGATGTCATGCTACTATCTTTACTAGAACCGATGATTAAGTTAAAGGTTTTACAAAATCATTCATCTTCTTTACCATATAAAAAAATACATTCAAGCTTTCCATATATTATAGAAACATAAACATTCTTAGAACATATGATTTCTTATCCCTAATGGATATTTTAGGTACCATTTCCTAATTCTTATTCACTTTATATTTATTAGAGATATTTGAAATTAAATCTATAAATTCTTATTATAGAAAAACTTTATTCAATATCTATCATCCTTTTCACCAACATCATTATCAATACTATTGAATTCCACACTTACATCTTTTCAATCAACACATTCTACTAATCATCACAATAAATGTCAACATTAGTCTCATCATTCACACATAGATTATTATATAACTAGATAATAAATTTTAATTTTTTTTTATTTTTATAAATTATTTACATTTTTATTACAGATCTTATTTTATGGATTTAGTTGTATTATTCCCAGGAAAACATATTGGTCACATCTATTTAAATATTCTGTCAGTTTACAAAAATATTGGACAATTAGTAGTGGAATTTCTGACATATATACATTTAAATAACCTAATTTAATGATTACCATAGTACATTATTTTTCACTCCCAAAATATATATGAGATATATAAAATTAAATTATCAAATTTCACATGTTTGTTGTAATATAAATATTCATCTTCCTTCGTTATTACCCTTCAAATATTATCAATATTTGATTATTTAAATGTAGTTTAATTTTATTATTTAATGTTATTTTTATATAGAATTCATTTATCATCTCTTAAGAAACATTAATTTTATTCCAGATATCTAGTGGACAATTTTTGAGAGCATGTTTTTTTATGTTATGATACATTGGATTCAATTATATTAGGAATTATGTGATGTACCTTCTTACCCAAAATTGAATCATAAATAATCCCTCCAAATCCTCATTTTTTTCCACCACCCCATTGATTCTTACAAAATATTCAATGTCGTATTCTTCCCCATGTTTTCATATCTCTTAAACCATATCATTATAAATTAAAATTCTTATTATTTCACCTTGATATTACCTTCATAGTTATTTTACTAATTTTCCCAAATTTTCCTTTTCAATTAATTTATATGTTATTGATAACATAATTTTCTAAATGATATGAATAATTTGAATACTATGTTTGACCATTGTTTACAATAATAATTATATCAAATAAGTTATTTTTTCACCAATAACACATGTACTTTAGAGATCTGTAGTGACTTATAGTACATTCATGATAAAAAAATAAGAATGACATCATCCAATACTATCATATGAGACAGTAATTTCTATCAGTTTTTGGAATTCACATGTTATTCACTATATTTAGATTATCCCTTAGGGACTCAAAAATCTAAAAACAACATAACATTAAACAATGATAAAAAAATTAGTATTTTCCTTAGAGGAAAACTAATAATGATCTGAAACCATTAAAATTCCATAAAAATGTGATTTCACTAAATGGGTGGGTCAATATGTAATCAAATTTCTTTTTTGCTTTTTCATATTTCGTTAAAATAAAACTTCATCACTTATAAAATTGATTAATCACCATGATGTAGCATTCACAAATACACAATAGAAAAAATTCATCAACAAACACTCTTAATACATGGATCACCATAAAAATAATTAAAACATCATTAAAATGTTATTATTGACCAAATTTCTTATATATCACTATAAAAAATTAATATAGATACAGTGATCATGGTTTTTCATTGAATCATGTATACAAAAAATTATTCTTAATATTAATTTGTTCTCTCACTCTTCAAAATATCAAAATATGATTAAAATGTTTGAATTATTTCACATAAGTAAATGACATGTTGATTCTATCTTTAGGCTCACAAAATTTTCGGTACACATTTTACTCTATTTATAATATTTACGTTAAATTATATTCTTATAAATTATTTTTATAGCCTACCAAATTATAATAAATACATATATTTTCATTTTCATTTTTATAATTTTTTATTTTACAGTCAATGTCCAATATGACTTTCATCATCATCAACATCAATATCATACATTCCATAAAAAACAATCACTTATTCCCCATTGATATCCTCAAGACACATTCAATATTCTGTTTTAGTGAAACACGTTTACTTTTTTTAGGAAATTATATTTGAATGTAACTTAGAAAAATATATTTGTATAAACAAGAAAAATTGAGATTAAAAAATTCAATTTTCTCATACCCAGTTTGAAAATCATTTTATTATTCTATAAAATTAAATAATCCACACCAAACATTCAAAAATGATGAAATGATTATGAAATTTTTTTACAACTCTATAAAACCATAATATCTAATACAATATGGTTAGAAAAATAATGAAATTATTTTTATCAGACCAAAATTATGATTGATATATAAAAATATAGTGGGTTTGATATTTTTATTCCTCTAATAGAACCCACTATCCATCATTGTTTCTCTTTATAATGTAATTGAATAAAAAAAATTCTACATCCAGGGCATGAGTGCTTCAGCGAAACTATGTCCAGCATCACTCAACCAAAAATAATTTTACAGGACAATGTTGTCCTTTGATTTTAGAAAATAATATCATAGCACCAAAATTAGTCTAAAAAATATTTCTTTGTCCTTAAAAAATATTTTCTTTCATCCAAAAACATAGATATAGTTTTTCACACAACAAAATAAAGTTCCACACATTCACACCAATCAATATAAGCCATGAAAATTCAACTGAAAACATATCCCATCTAATGATGGAGCATAAAATAAAAAAAATCCACAAACAAATTCAACTGCCTAGTTTTTAAAAATATATATATTATATATTAGAGAATCGTTTTAGAGTTTTCTTTATGTTTAGAGGTGTTTAGATGAAAATGATAATGTTTAATCTATAAGATAGATATCATGTCGCGTCACTATGAACAATGAGACTACGTGATTAATGTAGGAGTAAATATTTTTTGGGTGAATGAATGATCATGTTATTATAGAGGAAGCCACACTATAATTTAATTTCATATGAATAATATAATACATGAATAAGAGTAATAATATTCAATTTATTATTAAAAGGGAATATGAAGGATTTAATGTTATCATAACTTAATGTAATATTATGGTTTGATTCATTAACTAGTGACCATATTGTTTTTGAAAAAACATATGATTTTAGAGGAGATATGGAATCTCGCCATGTAAAATATATAGGAAACATTGCTTCTTCACAATTTCATGAAGCAATGGAAATCATTCAATAGAGGTTAATGGTGTATAATTGAATAAATATTCAAGTGTTAAGTTTATTATTTTCACTTTGAAGTATTTGAAATTGATATGTAGTATTCTTATAAGAGATGGAGCTTATTCCATCAAGGACTTCTTGTATCTTGGTTTATCAATCAAAGATGTTTTCCAATAATTTGACTACATAGTGAATATTAGAGTTTGATTCATGACTATAAGATGATTTTTTTGGACATAATATAGATCATTACATAATTATACTAATCATCTTTACAAAACATGATTGAGTAAATATGTATTTCTTGAAACAAAATTTAATATCCCTTTGGGATTTTATAATATTTTAATATATGATGGATGATTTTATATTTTTTTGGTTTTTTATCACCAATTATGGGTTATTTATTAAAATTATACATAGATAAATTAATTTAATAATAATAGAAAAAATTATAGATTAATTAATGTGAACTCATTAACAGAGTCAATAGTGATATTTTATATAAAAAATTCATTAATAAAATGGATTATTTTATTGAAATTTACAATGGGTTATTTTTACCATTATAGATTATTTAATAATTTGAATCATCAAAAATTATGGAGGTTTTACTTTGTGAGAATAGAAAGAGATAATAGATATTCATAGTTTATTGATATATCATCCTCCAATAATATTTTCGTCAATTATGGGAATTCATGGATAGTAATTATATTATAATTAATGATTAATAATGAAAGATAATGTTTCTAAATTTTAGGTTGGAATAGTATATTTATGAACAGGTAATGGTGGAATAAATGAATATATATTTTCCTAACATTAATCTATGACCCATGGATGTAGATAGAAATATTTCAAAAAGATAGGTTTAACCATTATAGTCAGTGATATATTTTAAATATTAAGATTGTTATGATGATGACATTTGGATTAATGAATATTAGTCAAATTTAATGAATGACGATAGAATATTTATCACATATTTATCATCATTTAATGAATATCTAAATCTACAGAATAAGGGAGAATTTATCGTGAACCGAGAAAATAATATTATAAAAGTTGAATTTATGGAGGTACATACAAATTTAATTATGTAGTGGTTGACACAATGAAAGGGACGTAATAATGATCTAAATTAAAATTTAATAGTAATATTAAAATTATTAAGAGATACAGATCATAAAATAATGGATTTTCATCATTGAAGATCGTGTCAAAAGTGGAAGATGAACATATTCCTATAAAATTTATTGAGTTGCATTAAGGAAAGTGTAGTTGTATTTAAAGTGGTAAGTGTGCCTCAAGAATGTGTGAACCATTAGGGGTTTAACCAATAGAAAAAATATTTTAAAAATTTTGTTACCTTAAAATAAAACATTATTTCTAATTATGATACGATATATTGAAGCAATTAACACAATAATAATTAATGAAATAAAAAATGAAATTAGAAAAATCTGAAGCGATTTTTTACAATGATTGGTCCCCTTGTGGGTACCTACAACCTGATTCTCCTAGTATCTATCTTAGTTTAGAAAATTTGAAATATAATTATATAAGAAATTAAATGTGGGGTAGTCTAGGTATCATCTATTCGTGTTATAATTCACAACACATATACAACATCCCCCTGAATTTAAAACACCTAGTTGATTATAATATGATCTAAATAGTTTCAGATAGTTAAAATTAGATATTGGGTTCCATATTTAGTTATAAATGAATAATAAATTCAATGATTCATGAATATTAGAATAAATATCACATTTTCTTCACATATTATAACCCTTTATAGTCTTGTTGAATGAATCAAATCATTCAGCCTTACCCATATCATGGAGAATCAGTTTTTGATCCACTTCGTAATAATATTTTAAATCCAGAATTTCTAAATGAATTAATGTATTTATGTTTTATTATCCATAATAAATTACAAACATCAAGATATTTATTTATTATATATATTTTCAAATCTCAACTCTATGTTAGTATTATGAAAATTATTCCCATTTTTCAATAATTCTCAGAATTTCTGAATTAATTTTTTTTTAAAAGTTTGGGGCTGAAGCCTCATTTATTATTAAAGCAATGAAAATACCTCATTAACTAGGTAGAGGGAGATCCATTACATATCCCAAAGGCCCAGTGGGAATTTATCCCATTACATGGCACATATGCCCATTTTTTGGTCCAAATCCCATTCTGAATTAATTGTATTCTAAAATTTATTTTACACTCAACTTCAAAATAATTCACATAATTTAATATTACTATGAGATATTCAATGCATTTAAAAAATCAATAAAATTAATTGTTATATTCAAATTATCTCTCAATAATATTATCCTAAATTAACTACGGTCTCCAAAGTAATTAAATTTTTTATTTCTTCCATTATATATCATTTCATCTATTAAATAAAAATACTATGGAAATATATAATAGAGATTACAGTGAAAATGATTCAAAAATAAATGAATTCATAAATTTTTTATGGTTTTTATATAAAAATAAATTTTCATTTGAGTAGTTTATCTTTAAATGGAATCATCTCAATCCTCGTCAGGGATTGATGAAACTCTTCATGACCCAACGCAACTGACAACTAAAACCATTGATTACTCATCTCGAATCATAAAAAAATGTTTTATTATGATTAATAAACATAAAATCAGATAAATATAAACCCAATATATTTCAATGGATTTATTACACATAAATCACCATACTATTTTTGAATTAAATTTATTTGAAAATTTCAATAATTAATGCAGTGATAATTTCTATTTCATTATAAGAATCACCTTTAATATCTGTCTTAATTATGATGTTATAATAAATTAAGATATTCTCTAACATAATCAAATCTATTTTCTTAAAAATAGTTTATTTAGGAATTATAATTAATTTAAAGACCTATAAATTTAACAATTTATTGACTCGTAATGAGTACATGAGTAGTTCATATTGAAAGAGAAAAATAAATCTAAAAATATGATTCTTACACAACTATTTTTACGAAATAAACCTTTTAAAATTCCTATAATTATTTATAAACTATTCATAAATGGTCCCATTTTTTCGTTGATGGGCGACTTGACACTTAACAAATTTAACCAATTATTATTAAATTAGGATGAATCTTATGAAATCAGTCTTACTCTTATAAAATTAAACAGACTCTTAAAAAATGATTATGACCAATATGAAATAGATATAAGTCTTCTTAAATGCCTCTAATTAATATCAAATCTCATATATAATTTCAAAAACATTTCTCATCATTCCATATCCACATAAAATGACATCATGACCTCTAAACTCATCTAAAAAAATTCATAATAGCTTCAAAAACATATTAGTACCCACAAATGATTCTAAAACATTAATCAAAATAAATATTATCCTCCTAAAATTTCTTAGGACACTTCAATATCACCCTTTATTATTTTTAAACATCATAAAACACTTTTAGATTCTCTTAATTTAGATCAATAATTCAAAAATGTATATAAAAATCCTAAAATCATAAACATTCTCTAATATGAAATGCAATGACATAAAATTTATAGAAAATTAATTGTTTCATTGTAAAATACCATCTATTGGTGAATTATTTCCATGTGAAATGTATTATCACCCCCCAATTAATAAATTCAATACAAACACATTTAT
The DNA here is from genome assembly GCA_963277665.1 of Viscum album. Taxonomy (NCBI): domain Eukaryota; kingdom Viridiplantae; phylum Streptophyta; class Magnoliopsida; order Santalales; family Viscaceae; genus Viscum; species Viscum album. Next base: position 529,049,740 of record OY728120.1, on the reverse strand, counting down.
AACATTGTTGGAATTTAAATATGTTCTAATACATATATTGAATAAGTCATGTAAAAAAATTAAAACCTATCTGTCTAATTTTTTTGATAAAAATATGAGATCATCATTTATATTAATTAGTACTCCAAAAAAGTTATTAATTTGACTTATTAATCATATCTCAAAATTCAATATCATTTTATCCTAGAAATCGTCACAATAAGGATATTTTCCCTAGTAAATATAATATTGTCAACATAGAGAATGACAATGAGACTGCCATTTGTTTATTTTTTCAGATAATAGTTGATATTAATAATTCCATTAGTGACTTAGATTTGATTTATAATTCCAAAAAATATGGAATATGATGATTTATGAGCCCATCTTAATCCATACGAAGCCTCTTCAATTTGTAAAAATTATGACCACATTGTTCTAGAATGAATCAAACAGTTTATTCATTATACACATATTCTACTAGATCTCTACCCATGATTGACAACATTACATCCATAAAATATAAATTTTAATATTTATTATTTCCCTGACCATTTTGGGTTGATAATTTGTGGTTTTTGAGTGTTAGATATACATGTATGGGGTTTGTGGAAGGAAATTATATCAAACGTTGAGAAATAATTAGTGGAAAGAAAAAATTGACCAAAAAAGCTACACCATGGTGTTTTAGAGGATGATATCACAATTTCATTCATTTTGAGTGCCCTTATATTGTGGTTTGTAGAAAAAATCATGGATTTGGTCTTGCATAAATTGGGATAAAGGTATTTCTATGGTTTTTTGTTATGTTTATCACAACAAAAACATAGATCATGTGGTGTTTGGTCATAGAAATTTACAATTTTGTTCCACACATCATATTGGTTCTTAGGACTCAGTATTATAGTGTTTGAAAAATCCTTCAGGATTTATATAATTATAATGTTTTTGTGTTGAGATTCCCTTTTTCCATGGTAAATCCTCAAATAGATCATTTTGAAGGGTTTATAGTGATAAAGAGCTTATAGATATAGGATATATGTGGAATTAGTTTTGAATATTAATCTGACATTATCCCTTTACGATGTGACCTATACCCCTTTTCAATGGCACATTGTTATGAATCTTAGCTATAAATTAAAACAATCGTCAAGATATTATTATATTTTTTTCCGACCATTAGTATTTTTTTCAATCGACTTTGATTCTCATATAATGAGATCCCCAATTCACAATCAGGAGTGAGATCACATTTATTTATTTATTGTTATTTCCATGATAACCCATAATCATGAATGATGTGAAATTATTTTTTCGATGTTGGTATGAGTGAATTGTGGGTATTTTGTGTTCTAGGTTGAATGTGTTTCCATTTTATCAGCTCATCATAAAATAATATCTTTTATAGTTCTCCAACGTAGAGGCTATTAAATTGTTATTTAAGATAATGGATTTAAGAAATATATTTCATTGAGTAAATTTTATTATTTTTCTAATATTTTGTTCATATAATGGATGATATGTATTGATTTATATATGATAATAAATTGAACAAAAAATTAATTTATTTGAAGGGTTTTTTTAGAAACTATAATCATATTTCCAACATATTATACACATGTTTGATTCCAAATTACTATTATTAAAGGTAAAAATATTATATTTTATATTCATACTATCAACATACATTAGGAATAACTATTCAAACAAATTAATAGTACAAATATGATAAACAAAAATATTTTTGGGAATTTATATTGAGGTGATGTTTAAAATGAAAATAATGTAATTAGTTGATGTGTACAGTTACTAGAATTATGTATTGAATCATTTTTCATATCTTCTTATAGAGTTTGTGACCTGTGTGGCTATTTTGGGGGGTGTATTTTGGAAATATTTATATCATATTTTATATGAGGGTTATGTTGGGATGTAGGGATATTTTTTTTTATAAAGGGAATATTTTGATTGAGTGGTGGAGGATATTTACAAATGTTTGGGAGGTGTTTTATAAAACTAGTTCCATGGATGTTTTGGGATGTGTTGTAGACTAGTTTTTAGTTGGATGGAGAATAGTGGTGAGATTGTTTTTTACTTTCCCAATAGCTATAGAATTTTATTATTATAATGAAATTATAATTGAATATGGATGTGAATAAAAAATATTTAATTTAAATGGAATATTTATAAAAAAATGAATTGGTAATGTATGGGATAATCATCAGTTGTGGATAAGTGTTGGTTTTGAATAAATATTTAATTGAATAGAATAATAACTATAAAAGGTTTGGTAATTGGTAATCATCTAAATGGATAGATTATGTGATTAAATGGGAATTGAAGATAGTCTTGTGGAAATTTTGTGTTGGACTATAGACTGGTAGAAAAGGTATAAGTGGAACTAGTTTCTAATGGATGTTGGTGGGGGTTTGATAGTTCTTGTTTTGTGTGATGTTTTTTTAAGTAATCCATAATTTAGGTATTTTTAGTGGTTTATGATACAAGATTTTTAATAATTCTATATACTCCCTACTTGATTCATATAATCTTATTAACAGATAAATATTTTTGGTTATAAGTGTATTTCCTATCATCTAGTTTGGAGAGGGAACAAATATATAACTACTCCTTATTGTCCACACTATCATCTGTATGTATCGTGAATATGATTTTAAATGTTTTAAAATATGATTTATTTAATGATGGTTCGATAATGTTTCAGAATAAATTGTAGGGGCTTTTTATAGTGTGTGTCATGTACATGTTTTATGTCATTAATGTTTATGGTACCAAAATATTAAAGAACATTTATGTGAATAGGAGATTTTTGTATTTTGTTATAGTCATGTATTACTGAAAATTAATATTTTTGAATATATGCAGGTGGGGTTGGTAGGTCTATGGTCTAACCTTGATATAATGATACATCATATTCTTACTTCTTAGATTTGGATGTTGTGATATGGAAGTTACAAGATAAATATTTCATTTGAGGTTGGGTCATGAGAGTTAAAAACTTGTTGGGAAGTTATTAAGGGGTGCAATTTTAAAATTTCATTTCATTCTTAGATTATAATAATATGATACACTATTGTATAGTATCACCATTGTGAGGATGGGTAGTATTTTCCATGGTATGATCTTATTGGTTTTACTATTTATTCAATGAATAATTAATATGATTCAACCACGTTTACACTCTTGATATAAATGAGGATACTACTGAAAAGGAATGTATGATCACCCTTATATATATATATATATATTATTTATTAGGTTTTTATGGAGAGTTTGGTAATCATTTTTGATAGTACTAGCTTAGGCCATCAAGCTTGTGTAGGAGCTTCTTTCATACAAGTTTTATTTTGGTAATTATTTTCGATTGTTATATTTTTATAGATTGTCACATATTTTTATTTATTGAGTTGTTTTAGCTTAATTTTTTATCTTTTTATTGATGGATATAATATTATATTATTATGATATATGAGGGAAATTCCCCCCATTTAAAATATTTATACCCTCGGTTCTAACCAAAAACCTGAAGACTATGTGTGATATAACTAAGATGAATAGATGGAAAACCAACTTTTATAATAACAATGATATGGTAAAAATACATTATGTTTATTGAACAACCCAGTTGGGATATTATTAATTATTTTTTAGAAACATTATAGTGTTACATGCATCATAATTATTTTAAATTTTGAATCAATTTAGTTTATATTCAATAAAATTAAATGCATTTGTTTAAATTAATTTAATAGAATTATTCAAAAAATTAAATCATAAAATAATTACATGAAATAATTATTTGGAGTTATGTTTCTAACTATGAATATTCCAAATGATCATCATCTATGTTCTGTTCTAGTTGTTGATGGTCAATAAGATGATTTGGTTTACTAATAGAGGATTATTCCAGATAAGAAAGATAACGCTTAGACGATGTTTTTGGGATAGTTCTAATGTCAAGTGTTTGTAATGTATGAGAGGATTATATGAATTTTTTATGTAGATCGTTGTATTAGGGATCATGAAATAAACATTAGTTTCTACTATGATAGTGAGGAGTATCGATTTCGGTTGGTGGCTTGTTAGATATGTGAGTAGGTACGCCTATGGTAGGTTTTCTATCATGGTATTTAGAAGGAGACACTTGTTTTATGGGATGATTTTTATAGTTATTTTCATAATAATTATCTATCTCTATGGATGAGGGTAATAAAAAATTAGGACATTATACCATTTTAGTAAGGAATAATGAGTATATGAGACATTGGAATCAGGAATAAGGACATTATTTGTATCCATCCCAACCACTTTCAATATGATAAATCCAGAGTTTGGTGTATATAGGAGGAATTGTACCCAGTTATTCATTATGTTGTTAAAAAATTTACACAACCTATATATTTCAACATATAGAATAAGAATTTTTTAATTGAGGTGGTAATTCATATTTATTATCATCGCAAGAGGTGAGTTATTATTGTTCTATTAGGAGATGGGCTATTGGTAGAGCATTTAAAATTTTGGGGGGTAGTTTCAGTTTTCAATGGTAGGAAGTCAATCATAATGATTTTCTTTTTTCATGTTTTTATTGAGTTTGAAATTCATCATCATTCATAAAGTTCTCTATTCTATTTTATTTTTTATGGAGGCTATGGACATTTGATATATTAGTGCCTGACATCCTTGGTGATCAATGTGGAACAAGTGGTCAATACCCATTCCATGATTAGTGTAAGGTTATATAGAGTATATACTCTCCAAAATTACTATAATAATATTTTATCCTTTGACGATATATATATAGTATATGTCAACCCCACAATGATACCATTCTTTAGGGACATTGGGCTGAGTATAGTCATTGAGGTAGTTTCTAGTAGAGAGCAATAAGATCATGACAAGTGTAGTTGAATGCTATCAGGATTCTAGTAATGGATAGACCAATTTTTTTCTGTAGACTCATTTATTCATCTTCCATCTTGTCTCATGATCAATATAATTTAATAATACTATTATCCTTTATTACATCCACATTATTTTTTTCATGTGACTCAAGGTGGAGAGGATTTAAATTTCCTAAATGTCGAATATAGAAATTATGGGACATGAAAGCTTTTTTGATTTCATATATAGACTTTGAGAAGATAATGGGATTTAGTTCATATTTAATTATATCCATATGATACTATTTATAGAATTTATTGGTTATATTCCATGCAATATATTATTAGTTTTTTTATGAAGATTAGTTGTATTATATAATGAATAGGGACAAAATGTGGTATTAAATTGAGAGTGTGATTACAAAATTTTCTTCTATTCTATTATATAGAAGTGCTACATTTATATTAATTTGAGGTAATAATGGTGGAGCTTCTAATATTCATTGATTATTTTCTGGATTTCATACAAAACGTGATTTGTTTTGAAACCTCATTGACATAACATTTAGTTTGGGATTGCATTATAGCCTTGTGATTTTACAAAATTAATGGATCAATATCATATGACATCTTCTAAGATGTTGGAGTTAATGAAATATATTGATAAATTTATTTATAAAGGATTAAAATGACATTGTGTATTGTTATCTGGGGATCCAATATTATTCACCAAGAATGAACATGGTTGTCTAAGTTTGTTGGTAGAAAACTAGTGGTTGAATAAGTGACTATAAATATTAATTCTCACATTAGAGGATGGATGATCTTTTTGACTATTCGATTGGTGTTATCAAGATATCAATGATAGATATATGGAATGGATATCACCGGATGATAGTGAGGGATGATGATATATAAAATAATGAATTATGATGTCATTATAGAAAAATGATATTTATTTTGATATTATTTAGTGTCACAAAAACCTCAATAGTTTCCATGGGACTCATAAAATCAATGTTCAGTGGCATCCTGAACCAGTTAACTATAGTATTGATTAATGAAATTCTCTAATAATTGATGTCATCTGAAGAGTATTCCAAGAATATCATGGTTTTATAAAAATCTGTATACACCCTAAAATCTATGGTATATTTTGCATGTTAAATTTTTTAATTTCTAAGTTGTAATTGTTTATTATTGATCTTTCCATTAATGGATTTGTAGTTTAACACTTTATGACCTATGTAGTTGTTTATTGGGAAGCACCCAAGAATGTTGTAGAGGGAAATGACTTCCTTAGTCTCACAATATAATTATAGAGTTTTTTGTTTGATTTTTCATATATTCTAGACCTGTTAGTAATATTAAAATTAAAACACTATGATTTATTAAGGACTTATCATTTTTCGTTAGATTTAGACTACCTAAACTGTAAATTAGATTAGTTCCCTCACCCTTTTCATTCTAGTGAAAGGAGTGATGTTTGTTATTTGTTTAATGTTTCTCATCAAAATTTGGTATATTTATTGATGTCGAATACAGAAGTTATATCATAGGAGTTATGGAATTTATGTCCCAATGAGAATAACAATTTTACCCATGATCTCAATTTAGTGATAACATAATTGTCATTAATGTATAGTGACATTTCATTACCGTTGAGCGATTCTTTTTAAAAAAATAATTACAATAACCTATTGGTATATTTTAACACTGTTGGAATTCAAATTTCATTAATTTTAGTGGATGGAGATCTTAGATTAATGTGAATTTTAAATCTACCATACCCTGGTGAAGAGGTATTTTTTACAAATTCATGGTTTATAAATTCATTAAGATATGTTTTTTGGTAGTTTAATGATGTTAAGGGATTGATTGAGAATATTGTAGTTATACATATTGATGTGGGGGGAAACTAGTGGAAGATAATTCATGTAATAGATTATAATATAGATTTATTTTCTATATACTTTAGATAAGTATCTATGGGGAGACATGGAGGTATATGTTATATAGGTACATGTCTTCTATAGTGATGGTACAGAGGGATTTATTGAGTAAAGTCATCATTAAATGTTATATCAATGGATATTTTGGGTTCTTCTAGAAAATACAGAGGTAGTTCTATATAATTTTCATAACTCAAAAATTGTAGAAAATCATGATATATATATATATATGTTGTATCATTATATATAGATTATGGTATTATGGACTCAGATGAAGAAGACAGTATCAGAGTTCATGTCAATATGTTGCATATGACTATAGGTGAAGGTAAAGAATCATTTTCCTAGTGGGATTTTATAGCCAATTCATTTTCCTGACTATAAGTGGCAGTATATTTATATAGAGTTTTTCAAAATAATAAAACATCAACTCAATCATTTAGTGTAAGATAATTTTATTCATGATATCTTTTTAAACATGAATAACATACCGTTAATCGAGCAGTGATAGAAAATAAAGATAATACAATATGTCCATTATAATCTATCTATTTAATTAGTTTCATGTATATGAATATCAAAAATTTGGAAAAAATAAATATATGGGTTATACACAATAAAAATTTATTTATTATTTCATAAAAAATATTAACCCAATATTTCGAAGATATATTTTCTGTTTAAAAATTTTTTCCTCAAGAAATTTTTTTTTTGATAATTTGGGCATAAATATCATAAATAATTTATACCTTTGTGATAAATTTTATCTGAGAAAATGAATATCATTTTGAAATCATCAATTTAATATTTCTCAAGTGTGACTTTTGGTGATTTTGTTAAAGAGGATGATTTATGAGTAAATAGTGAAAAATGCCATTTTCCTCAAAACTATTATTTTTTAATTAAATTAAGTAATTTAAAAGACCCACTATGATTTTGATTCAGTTTTATGTTATAATAAGTATAGTTTTATCAAAAATAATATATATAATTAAAAAAATAAGTATCACAATATTTACTTGGGGTATAAAATCATTTTTAGGAATAAAACCAAATTTATTCTAAAGAAAATTCAATGTATTTTGAGAATTTATATTAAATTTTATTGATTAAAATTTTAGGAAGTTTATACGGAATAATTGATTAAATATTTTTACTCAGGTGGTCCAATTTTGGTAAATATTTCCCTTTTATTAGTGGTCATTGTGAATATTAAATGTAGTAAATATTGGTCTATTGAGTAAGGGTAAAATGGGTAAAATGTGTTCAAAACAATAGTATAAGGAATCCAAATATAAATAAAAAATTCCATTATGTCATTGGATATAATACTTTTTATAAAAATTATCTTCTCTTTTATGTTTTTTGAAATTTTCACCACTCTTCTTTAATCATTACCTCAACATTGTTTTATATAAGGAATAAATAAAAAATGTCACAATATTTTTTAATATATCTACTACTTTTTCATAGGGATATTAAGGGGTTATGTTTAGATCTAAATTATTATTTTGAAAATGAATGATTTTTTTATCATGGTGGTTTATTTTTATTTTTTATTAATGGAATAATTACCTTGAATGCTAATGTAGAGTCAACACAGGTCCTATTCATGTAAATGAAATATCAAATAAATGATTTTAAAATTATTAATAGTAATAAAATAAGAATGAATTATATAGTTCCCCGTTATTTTTAGTTAAATATAAACTATTATTTATGTAGTAAATTTTTACATGTGAATTCCATTTCTATCATTAAAATGAAACTATGTGATTATTCTTTAAAATGAAATTAATGGTGTTTTATGATAAATAATCTTTTGGTTAAAAATTTAAAATTCATAAAAATATTATACTAAACAAATTTAACAAGATATTATTTATCATATTAACCATTTTCCACTTATGGGTATGTTTTACATTATAAAAACATTATCGACCCCTAAATAGTAAAAATGTTGATATCCTAGTAATCATAAAAACGGTTAATCGGGGGATTAAAACTAAGAGTTAAGGGTTAAAACATTACCTAAAAATATCTAAACTTTAATGGATGATAGGATTTAAAGTCATAATCATTGTATATTTTAAATTTATCAACTTTTGTCCACATTTACATGAATAAAAATTATGTTATTTAATTCATTCACATAATCCTTTATGTGCTATTTCATTCGCTATAAAAAGACATTTCATGTAACCCCCAAAGTTGTGATGAATTATTTTTTTAGAATAAATTGTTTTTTGATGTATTAAATTTCATCATACTATATATTAAACTATATTTATATGACATTAAATATATTCTTGCATAATAAGAGACATTGACTTCTCTTCTGTTACATACAATACTGAATTTCTAAAAAATATGTACTTTATTATTTTAAACAAGGTGGTTATAAAAATTCATTAAAAATTAATATGAAAAGTAATAAATAATTTTTATATATTATTATTTATTTTTTCATATAGATAAACCATATTGATAATGAAAAATATAATTTTTGGTGCATTCTATATGTTTTGATAAAAAACTATTATTTTCTCAAAATAAAATATTTTTATATACATTTGTGAACTATAAAAAAATTAATTTTAGAATATTTTAGAAATTGAATTAAATAAAATAAAAATAAATTTATAATTAAAACTATAAAAATTATTGTATGATGATTTTTTATTATTTTTCCCAAACATGTCAGTTTTGGATGGACAATGGAAACTACCGAATCTTAATTTAAAACAACATTATTATATCATTTATTTACATAGTTAAATTATATGTTATTTTTATTATAAAATTTATTTAGATAAATTTTACACCAATTAAAAGAATTTATTTCATTAGAAAAAATTATATATTGAAATTGGATATAAACAACATTTCAAACTTTTGAACATTTCATATTAAAAACATGATGTCCCACAGTGTCTTCAGGATTAATTAAATTCAAATTTTCACAACAACTGTTAATTGAAATTTAAAAAAAAATATAATAATATTTAATATATATGAAAATTTTTTCCCAATGAGATCACAGAATTTGTTGACTGAAATGAATAGTGAAAACAATTAAAATTAATTTTAGTGTCTAAGGTAATAAGAAGCCAACATAATTTTTCATATTAGAATATAATCTGTAAAAATATCCCAAAACATGTCCAAAACCCATTTCATTAACGTATATTGGTGGTTAAAACCATAGAAATTATGTTTTTGAGTTATTTGGATATAATTCAATTGAATTTACCTATATAATAAGTTTAGTATATAAAATGAAAAAAAGTAATCATCCATTCCTTTAACACTTTTAACTCTTTTGAGTAGGGTGAATGCTACATAGGTCTGGTAATAAATATAATTTATCAAGATAAATGAGAAATTTCTGTAATAATAATTTATATTTACTTATTGTAAATAAAATCAATACATTAAATGCTTAATAAATGAAAAAATTGATTATTTAATTAGTAATAAAACAAAATAAATGATATTAAATTAAATAATTAAATTTTACTAAAAATAATAACTTATTCTTGATTATTTTCAGTTTTTAATAAATATAATATATTCTCAATTTATGGTACTATTTAATTTTTATAATTAACATATTGACCCATAAATAGTAGTAACCTTGTCAGCGCATTTTGGTTTAATATAAGGTTTTTGAATATTACATGTTTTTCTGTTAAAATTAATTTTCAACTCATATGGTATTTTTATTAGATAAATTAGTTGTAATAGTTTTCAATTTTAGGTTCTAAATTATATAATAATTATCACTTTAAGTTAGTCTTAATGGATTTATTTAATAAGTTAGAAAATTAACATCCAAAATCAAAACCCAAAATGAAAAAAATAAAGAAACTAATAACTATGGAAAATGAAAATATTCTTTTCATTTTATATTTTGTTAGTGAGGCTTGGACATAAATACAATTTACTCAATTAATTATTATTTTTGTTGATAGGAACCATCCTGGATACCCTGGTATCGCAATAACTGATCTGAACCGGACATGGCCTAAAGGGTGTTCTTAATCCAAATATTCTAGTGAGAAGCCCCTAACCTCATACAACATGCAAGTGGTGATGAATATTTCACGCAAAAATATTGGAAGAAAAATAAAAAATTCAATTTGAATATAAAATAATATCTATATGGAGTATGGTACCAGAATATGTTAAGGTATAAAAATCCCAATGTACTGCAACCCAAGTACAAAAATAGGGGAAAACAACACAAATTTCCCTAAGGACAAAACCCACCATAATCAAGGATCAATATCTAGATCTCCCTTCAAGTGATCCCTTCCCATTTTTCTAACCTGGAAGTAGAATGTCTACAAACACATGAAGGAAAAAAGTCGGTTTTGAGCTTGAAACTAGTAGGATACCACCAATTATTCTATAAAAAATGCATAATATAGATTATATAATGAATGGATTTAAATTATAAAAATAAAATGGTCAGGAAATTTTAAAAAAATATTTAAAAACCATTCTATACATTTTTAAAATGATGGAAAATACAATTTAAAACATATTCTTTACATTAGAAGAGATGAAATATTTCAAAAACTATGGATTAAATTAAAAAAATTATTTAAAATAGTTTATGTAAAACTAAAAAAGGCCATAAAATCAGTTTTATAATATTAACTTGCATTTATATATCCAATATAAATAAACAGCCAGCAACATGGTAATCTACCAAAACATGTGAAATTATTTACCATCTTTAGTATTATGAACTCTCTAAGTTGTCTCAGTAAAATTAGTATACTCACCTCCTCTTGACACTAGTTAGAGGTGACTCATCTGCCTCCCATTGGTGATGTGACCCACTCCAGGTATTTCTTAGAACATTATAATAGCATTTAGTGTATCAAAATAACTCATCGAATGCCTAAGGCTTCCATCTTCTCATACATGATGGGAAATTTAAATTAAAACTGCTTAAAAAAATTAAATCCAAATTTTCCATTGAAAAATTCCAATTTCATTCCATTTTAAACCAAAATGGGATTTAATAAAAAAACATTCCCTTTTACAAGATAAAACCACTAAGATTCTATCAAATCATTTTAATCCGTTTCACTGGTTTAAAATCAATTCAAAACAAATTCCATATTTTTAATAATTCATTTTCCATAATTAATTTCAACATTTTAATTGAAATCATTTACCTCAAATATTTACTTCAAAATAATCAATTGAAATCACCCTATTTCTATATATACACCCCAATTCAATGGAATTGGGGGTTTTCCAATTTTAATTTCAAAACCATTTTTCAAATTTCCGAATTCACTAGATTTGGGGTTCAATCAAATAAATTTGAATCATCTTTGAGTGATTGAATTTAAATCAACAATTGAAATAAATCATGCAATAAAAGGTTAATCTATTTGGAAATTTGGGAAAGAACCACCTACCTCTTCCCAAAACTCAACAATCACAATGACACCCGTCAATGGGAGAGAAGGTGTAGAGGGCCACGAAACACAACCTTGAAGCCTGATCTAACACCACATGTAATAGATCAATCAATTAAATAATGATCCATTAAAAACCCAATAGAAGAGAAAGATAGATACACGATGAATGTGGAAGACCATTTTCCTGTGAATCAAACCACAAGAGAAATAACGATCAAACACCAAATGAATAGATCTGGAAGGGTTGGAAGGATTCGATATTTCATTCGAAAGTCATTGGTAAAGGGATAAGGAACAATAGATGAGACATAAATAATTAACACCCCATACAGCCTATTTATAAAATGCAGTCTGGGTACTAAAAGACTTGTAATCACAATATACATCGTTAACAATTTAATTATCATAACTGTTGAAAAAATTCCAACCCTGAATCAAAACCTAAAATTCCAAATTGAAATATGATCATTAAATCCTTCATAGAATGAAATGGATAATCATAGTTTGTACCATTCATAGCATTTAGATTCTCATTCCTTTCAGTGGGTCCATTACACAATATGTAATCTTGTTGTAGGACGTCTAACCCCCAGGTAGTCTTCAGGAAAATTCAATTTGAATTTGAGATTTCAACAAATATCTAACATCATGAGTTTAGGAATCCTCCCAATACAAACTCCACAATATTATTTCAATGAATAGGAAAAACATATTTCAGGATTAAAGAATACATGTTAGAATTGTAATGAGATGTTACAACCTACCAATCATAAAACCTATATAACCATGTAAAGAATATGAAGAAGCCCCCATGCCAAAAAGATGAGGCCACTACTCTATCATTAGTGTCTCATGCTCCCACATCTTTTTATTATTAGAATAGTGCTACCATAGAACACAAAACATTTTTATCTTCCTCCCCTAGAGTACCTTACTCTCAGAATCAACTATCCTGATAGTCCTGTTAACCAACGATAAGTCAGTTTTAATCTCTAGATCATTCCCGCACAAAATGTGAGATGGATATGATAGATACATTCTCAACTAAGATACATTAAACTGGTTATGTATTGACTTTAGCTATAGTAGATGTACTAAATTGTAATAAAATTTCACCACCAAATCAATAACCTCAAAAGGACACAAAAAATGAAGAGAAAGCTTCCCTTTCCTCCAAATATGTCAATAATCCAACTGGGGTGAATCTTTCATGAACACATTATCACCAATAAAAATTTCCAAATGCATAAAATTTTGAATAGAATAAGAGTTATATTATCTTTATGCTATTAATATTGTATAAAAAATTATTAGAATCTTCATTGTTATCTCCTACAACAATCTTGGTCCAACCAAGGAATATTTACTAACCTATAACCACCACAAGGGAGAATTATGAGGCCTAAAATTTATCCCTACAGATCTTGGACTAGTAACTGTTGTTATAAGAGTATTAAATATTCCCCAAGTGATCATCCCAAGAACCTCTGAATCCATGAACACATGACAGATTCATATCCTTTATAATATTTATTTCTCTCTCTGTCTGGCTATCCAATTGTGGATGTTCATCCATTCTGAAAAGAAATTAAGATCATAGTGCCTGCTAAAGGCCTCTCCAAAAGTGGGATGTAAACCTAGAATCCCTGTCAAATACTCTAATAGATATTACTCTGTAGAAATAAACATTATCTTTCACATAGTGGCTTCCATCCTCCTGAACATTGGATGTCTCATGAATGGGTATAAAGTGATCCGACATGGTAAGCCTATCGATCACAACCCATATCTAATTATTCTTTTATTGTGTATATAGAAACCAGAAAAAAGAAATTCATAGATATTCCATCCTACATCTATGTAGGCACAAGATTTTTTTGATGTAAACCTAAAGGATTATGGTTCTCAACCTTAACCTGTTGGAACATATAGAAACTAGATACAAACTCAACAATGTATCACCTCATCCTTGGCTATCCAAACTCCCACATCATATCATATATCATTTTTTGGTTCTTGTGTGCACTACACACTAGGAATTATGTAAATCTCTCATTACATCCATCCTTGTCGGTAAAGGAACAACGAAGTGATTATGACGACCTAGAACACCCTCTTTAAAGAAAACCCACTGGAAAAATTTCTACCCATAGAAAAAAATAGTCCAAAATTCTAAATATTACAGCATCAAGATGTTGATCATGGTGAATCTTCTCAAGAGCAGTAAATGTAAAATCAGCAGTGGATAATGAAACTTCTCCCCCTTTCTCCTAAAATATATTATAAAATTGTGAAAAAGAGCCCTAAAATTTCACTCTTCTGAATATTCTTTCAATACCTATGTTGGAAGCTCCTATATAATATATCTCCAATGATATTCCCTTTTCACAAGGTATAGGATATTTCAAATTCAAACAAGGGCAGGTACTCCACCCAATGCCTCTTATAAAGATTCCAATTTGTTTTAAAGATGATATAACTCAGGATTTTGTGGTTTGAAAAAAAGTAAACCATTCTCCATAAATTTAATACGCCCACTATTAAGTGCTTGTATTTCAACTACATGTTCAAGGTCAAGGGTATGGTAATTATTTTCATGTGGCCTAAGATTATGAGATCCATAAGCAACTACATGATCACCCATTATAAGAAAAAATCCCAATCTTGTACCCGACACATTACAAAATACTACATAGACATGCCCGACCTCTGGAAGAGTCAACACCAACATAGTAGTCCAATGATGTTTCCGAACAAAAAAATATCTCTAGTAGTTATCATCCCCACTCAACTTCACCCATTCCAAGTTAGATAACTAATTATAGAATCCATCATTGAGAAGTTTCTCACAAACTTATAGTACAATCCGGCTAAGCCCAAGAAGATCTGGATCATGGATACATTCTGTGGTTTCTCCAATTTCGTAATGGCCTTCACCTTATCAGGATCAACAGATATACCATTTTCAAAAACAACATTTCCAAATAATATCAAAACATGAATCCAAAAATCACACATCAAAATCAAGTAATAATGTTTGTGACGTATCATCGGACTCAGAACTGTTGTCCAATGACGCACATTTTTTTCTCAGATTTAGAGTAAATAAGGATATCATTGAAAAATACAACAACAAATGTATTAAGATACTCATGGAAAATCATGTTCATTAAAACCATGAAAATCGCATGATCATTTATCATATGAAAGGTAATATCAAAGGATTCATAATGGTCACAGCAACTCTGAAAAGAGGTTTTATGAATGTAATAATCCTTGATCCTTGAATGATGGTGACTAGGTAAAATGATTATATTTAAAAATGAAAGTTCATATTTCAACTGATCAAATTGATCATAAATCTATGGAAATAGATACTTATTCATTAATATGACTTTATTAAACTATTAGTAATCAAAAAATTAGAAAATAGAACCATCAGCCATCTTAGCGAAGGGAACCAAAGTCATCCAAGGTGACACACTCAGGAATTAAAATAATTTTATCATGATCATAAAACTAGGACTTAAGATCATTCAGTTCCACTAGTGCGATGTGATATAACTGAATATAAACTGGTAGAGTATCAGACAATATGTTAATGGAGAACTCAACTTCCCTTTTTGGTGGAGGACCACAAAAATCTGACGGAAACATGTCAGGAAACTCGATAATGATTTTAGGAATATCACTACTCAAATATTACCACTCAAGATCAAAACTGAACCTATATATCACCTTACTTAAATATGGATAAGAAGTTTTGTCTCTACTCGACCTTATGTCCCAATCTCCTTGAATTACAAGAGATTCACCACTTGGTGTAGTAAAGTAGACCCATTGATGATAATAATCAATCTAGGATTTATTTGAAATGAGCTAATCCACCCAAAATATAATTTCAATAGATTTCGTATCAAGAACTATAAATATCTATGTTAAATGAGCATCTAATATTCATAATACATATGAATGGCTACATATACACTACTCTATCTTCGTACTGTGGATTATAGTAATAAACATTTCACCAGATAGTTTCTTAATTTGAATATTTTGAATATTAACAATACAGGCTCAAATAAATGAATGAGGTGAACCACTATCCAATATAATGTTCTATAATTATGATTTTATAGTAATGTTACCTCTCACGGTCATTGTACCCATCTCTTCATCCTCTAGAGACTCTTCTATTGTGTGAAGAAGCTTCGTTCCAAATGCATGTGGCCAAAACCCCTTTTTACATGAATCATCTAGTTTCATAATAGTTTTTGGAGGATTTAATGATCTTCATACTCAATAAAGAGTCAAGAAATGATGGAAGAATAATTGTAAGTACCCTAAATGTCCATAAGAGATACAATTCACATTGACTCAATGAAAACATGCTTAAAATTTCCTGTATTTCCACACTGATAGCATGTAAAATAATTCATCCCCTCACTGTATGAGGTCTAGAATACCACTTTTGTTGGGAAGTAGCTTGAGAATCATCACAATTATATTTTTATTTGAAAGAACCACCTATTCCACTTGTATAAAAAGAAACTACCATCAACCATAAATTTCATTCCTGGTATATCTCAACTGTCATCTCCATATCCATCATATCACCATAAGTTGGTATATTCAACAAAAAACCTAAGAACAGATATCTTATTGAATATTCAACTCAAACTGCTAATCCTTCACAATAAAAAAAAGTTAAAACCACAAGTGAAAATTGAACCGGCGCAACAATGTTATTTGGATACCTGGTCATTATTTTTTTGGATTTCTCAAGATTGAAAATCTCTACATCCATGGCCAAAACCATTGAATATGGATAGAAATTGTTGGTGAAGATAACCTTGAAATCATTCCAATATATGACCTCATGCTTCCTTTCCATCACCATCATATCCCACCATCTTCTTCTTGGTCCCTCCGACATGAATGTGGCACACTTCACCCTGATCACATCCTATTTCTCCATGAATTAAAATAGACATTCTATCAATCCCATCCATTCCTAATCCTGTTTCAGATTAGTGTGTCCTTTGAAAATGGGAGGATTCTAGCAATGGATATCATTGGAATTAATTTAAAGGAAAACCTCCTGATGATTCAAAATTGGTTAATTAATGGGGACTCGAGGTTGTGCATGTCCTAGTGCTTGAATAGTGCAAAAAATCACCTCAAAGAGATTCATATCCACAACAGTACTCTCTCATTGAGGTTCTATAGTATCACCCTCTTGGATTTTATCCACACATCTTCCCAGATGAATTATGTTACAAACTTCATCATAAAATGTTGAAGACATTAGGTAGTTCTCAATCATAGAAACAAGATTTGGATTCTACTCTATAAAAATATGAATATGGAAAGGACAAGAATAAATCTACAATACATCCTTCCCCAACATCCTTAGGTGACAAAAAATTTATTACATTGAGATATGGTCATGAACTCAATCACAAAACCCTCCCAATTCCATACAAGATTTCACAATTTCATACAAACCACAAGACAAAAGTTGAACACTCTCCACCTCAGATACTAGTTAGTTAGTAACAAGCCGAAATACCATATTAACCTGATAATGGAACTGACCCAAACATGTCCCAAAGTGTGTTCCCTATCCCATATTGTTGGAGACTAGCACTTGGAATCATAAAACATGCATGTGGGAATGAATTTTACACAAAAAAATGTGGAAGAAGAAAATAATTTCAATATTCATCTAAATGAAACTCCAAAAAGAGTAAGGTACCTGAATAAAATAAGGAATTGAAATCCCAATGTACTACAACCCAAGGACTAAAAATAGGAAAAAACACCAATTTCCCTATGGACACAACCCATAATGACCATGTTTCATCAACAAGATCCACCTCTAAGAGAACCCTTCCCTTTTCTCAAACATGGAAGGAGGAAGTCTACGATCACCTGAAGGAAAAAGTAGGGTGTGAGCCAAATCCTAGTAGAATACCAACAATGATTCAATAAAAATTTAGAAATATAGATTATTAAATTAAATGATTTCTATTTTTAAAATAAAATTTTTTGGAAATTTATAAAGCATATTTAAAAAAACATGTTAAATAGTTTCAAAATGATTTAAAAAATGCATTTTGAAGGACAAACATTACCTTACAAGAGATGAAATATTTATAAAAAATGGGTTAAATAAAAGAGTTACATAAAAAATGTATGTAAATATAGAAATGGAATTCACGGAATTTTTACAACATTGGCATACAATTATATCTCAAATATATAAAAACAAGAGAGCAGTATGGTCATCTGCCAAAAGGTACTATTGTATTATCTATGTATAAGATTCCACACTATCTAATTGATCTCAGTAAAATGAGTATACTCGCATCCCATTGAAATTGGCTATATGAGACTTGTAACCCTCCAATTGGGGATGTGACCCCCCATATGTATATTTTAAAACATTGTAATATCATAAATTGAATACAAATAAATCACCAACTACCTAAAGCTTGAATGTGCACTTGCATGATGGGATTTTTAATATTGCATAAAATACAATTATATCCCATTCTTCCATTCCAAAATTCAAATTTTATTCTATTTAAAGCCAAACTATGGTTTAATACAAATCCGGATATTTTCACAAAATAAAACCACGAGGTTTCTATCAAACCATTTTAAGCCATTTTCTCAATTTTCAAATCCATTCAAAAAAAATTCCATCCTTTTCAAAATAATTTCCTATAATTAAATTGAATAATTTAATTGAAATAATTTCCAACAAATCCTTAGTTAGAATTCATCAATTAATATTAGCCAGTTTCCATAGACACACCCCAATTCCCTGGAAATGAGGGTATTCCAATTTCCATGCCAAAACCATTTACAAATCACTTGATTCACTAGAATCATGTTTTTATCAATTTAACTGAATGGAATATTGTGAAAATTAATTTATATCAACAATTAAAATAAATTAAATAAATAAATTGTTAAAAAAAATTGAAATTTGAAATGAAACCAACTACCTCTTCCCGAAACTCAACACTCACAATTAGACTAATCAATGAGAATGATAGTGTGGAAGACCTTCAAACTCATCCTAGATTAAAGATCCCACACCATTGGGCATAGATACATAAAATTCAACATGATAAATTGAAATAACAAGTATGGATAAAGAGAGAAACACTACTAATGAGGAATAACACTTATATAGGAAAAACATCGTAAGATAAATAATGATCGAACGACAAAGGAATAGACACTGATAGGTTAGAAGGAATTGAGATCTCCTGGAATAACATTTTGGTGAGTGAGAAGGAAATAGAGAGTATCCATGAATAAATAACCAGGTGTAATTCCTATTTTTAAAAATATATTTGGGGTATTACATGACGTTAAATACCCATACATGTCATGAACCCTTTAATTATCATAATAGCTGAAAAACTCATTGCCTCGACTTAAATCCTAGTGCGTAGAATTATAAACTGACCATTAAATCCTTCACTAGATGAAATGGATAATCAATGCATGCACTAATAATAGCATGAATCCACACTTGAATTTCCAAAGGACCATTACACAACATTTAATCTTGTTATATGTCTTGTAACCCTCTAGTAGTATACATGAAAAGTCAACTTGACGGTGACAATTCAACAAATACACGACTTCACCATTATAGGTATCCTACCAATCCAAACTCCACCCCACATCTTCAATGAAAAGGAAATACTAATACAACATTCATGGAATACCTATTTGAATGGAAACAAGTTGTTACATTGAATGTATATTTGGTATGGGACACCTCATGATTGTTTTTACCTTTTTTAATTTTACAATAATTCCACTCCACCGCTATAAAAAGGCACACATCCTCTACACATTTCACCACCCATAAATCCCATTTTCTCATCAAAAAGCTGCCCAAATATTTTCCTGAAATATATCCTATGATCAAAGATACCTCAATTTGGGATGAAAAAAATACAATGGTGTCATTTGGTGTAAACCAAAAGGGATTTTTCAAAAAATATGTAACATTCTTCGACAATCACTTTTATTTCATTTCATTTTGAAACCACAAAAATAATTATTAATAAATTTTTATATTATTCTGAAAGTATCTTATATACATTGGGATATTTTTTGTTAATGTTTTTACCAACACCTAAACACACAAAAATCAAATGGGATACACAGTCATCAGTCATGGTTACTGTGGACTACCGCCTTTCAAAACAATGTCATTCCTTCATCCATTACTATATATCAAGGTTGAATATTATTATTTAATTTATGTATTTATATGATATATATTTTATTTATTATGTATTTATTCTTTTGGAATATATATATCTAACTCAACATCATGCTTTACATTTTGTGGGAATATGATAACTTCATTTGTCGATGTTAGGGATACTGCCTCCTCAAATCAATGTGATTCGTTCACACATTACCTGTAATGTATTAAGAATATATTAGTAAATGTATATGATTTATATTAAATAATAATTCTACTAGAATGATAATATATATATATTTACATATATTTGATTTAATATTTTCCATATAATATGAAAAGTTTATAGAAACATATTTCATGCATATGTACAGCCTATCATTTTAATTAAATATTTATTCCATTTTATATTTATATAATTTATAGATTATAATAATAACTCATGTACTACTTATATATGGCATTTATATAAATTTATAAATTTTTTAAATAAGATAATAATAATCTATATATGTGGATAAATAATAACAATTCAAAATATATTAGAAAACCAAGAAGATATAACCCAGAACATTACATTAACATAGAACCGTTAATAAATGGGTAATATAAAGTCGTAATCAAATGATATATGGTATAATATATAATTACATGTCTATAAAGTTTGCTTAGAATAAAATTTTATTTATTAAACATTATTTTTTAATGTGTTCATTGAAATTCATGACTTAATGTAAGGGTTTTCACGTCTAACATTTATTTCACTGAGATGTAAGTTATATTCACCACTTATTCCTATTCTGTATTGTGTATATAGCCCTATAAAATTTAATTTTCTTTTTCTAGTTTATTTCATGATATTAAAAGGTTCAATTGTTGTTATTCAATAATATATCTCACAATTCAACTGTAACTAGTGTAGTCCGAAGAATTCTTGTCTCACTATTATTTCTACGAGACAAATGCATAATTTAAAACTCATTTCTTTTGTGTGGTGTGTATACCACCAGTAAGAACCTGTATCATTTTTTTGGTTTGTTTTACTTTTTCTGGAGTTTTTGAGGAAAAAAATAGAGTTTCCTAGAAATTTTATAAGTACATGTCGTGAACTTTATAAGTACACATTGTGTACATGACATGACCAGCACTCGGTCGTGTGTGGTAACCTCGAGACCGCCTAATGCGGGGGCCAGTAAAGGAAAGTATACACCGTGTACTTTCTTTTATTTAATTAAACATACTGGGGTCATGTCTGATGGTCATAACCATCTCCTTCTAGGTCTGTTTCGTCTGAGAGAAACTGTAAGACTGTGATCTTTCCTCGAGCCCCCAACCGAGCATCTGTTCTCTGATTTTACTACCATTGATTGCATTGGAATTTCCTCGATATGATCTTCCTTCTACTAGAGATTTGTTTCCTGATTCCGCATTTTTATCATGTTATCTTTGGATGATATTTTTTAGCATTTTTGTAGATCTAGGGTGTTATTGGGAGATTCATGGCTTGAGGTTCACGTATAAGGACCTACAACACCGCCATACCGTTGATTGTCTTTGAGTTATATGTGCAAAATTTCCCAATACACATGATCGTGGTATTGTGTGTTTATGGTTTTAGCCCATTATATTTCCTGTTATGATTTTTTTCTTGAGTAGTGGTTAATTGAAAGTGAATAGTTTTATTTGGTATGATTTGGTATTTTTTTCCGATGTATGTTTTTTTATAATCGTTTAGTCCTTCTTAGCCTATTAGGATTCCTTGTTGTTTCCCATGACTAGTATTGTAGGATAGAGTGTTTATTATCAGCTTGTTGTTGTGTTGTAAACTTGTTAGCTAAGTAGACCTCGAGGTTCACTTTGGACGCTTTGCATTACTATGCTTGTTTGACTTACACAGGGTCGTGAGAACATGGTGTAGTGGACTATAGGGAGGATGGATATAAGGGCTTCTCCAGAGTGTCTATTATTATTGTTACGATGCAGGACCATAGAGGGAATTGACGTAAGGGATTCCTTAGAGTGTATGTAGTTTCTAGATGTGGGCCATATGGATAATTAGATAGAAGTTCTTCCCCATAGTTCCTTTTAGTTACCGATATGAGACTATAGGGGGAATTGACGGTGATTGCTTCCCCAGAGAGTCTATAGTAAAGCTGAACCAGAGGGGTTAGACTATGTGTTCTTCCTAGAGGGTTTCTTGTGTTTGCTAGGTAGGACCAGAGGGGATTATTCTATGATTACATCCCAGAGGGATACCTATTTGTGATTACCTATTTACATTCTATGTAGAACTGAATTCATTGAACATTGGAATTGATTAATTTTGAGTTCTTCTTTGTTTATTACTCCATTTCTTGCTTATTTCCATCCAAATGTATTCTCCGACTATTAGGCATATATCATGTGGTGGTTTCCTACTAGAATATAATATCACACCCTTTTTGGGTCATGTTTTTGGTCCCAAACAGATTATATTGTTGCAGGTATAGATATGGGTAAGTTCCCTTCTACTTCCGGTACTTGACTACTTTGGAGCTGGAGAGCATGGGACCATAGTGAGGCTTGTGATGCTAAGGATTTTTCAACCTAATTTATTTTGTATTGGGATTATTACTATATGCCAGCATTATGAATTGTTTGAATGTTTTACAAGACACATGTATCATGAATCATTTTATATATGTGCTCTAGTTATTTTTTACATTCAGTCTTCCACTATTTAATGTTGTATCATATTATTACTGCTTCTACTATTTCTTTGTATTGTACTTCTGATGTGTTACTCTACCAATGAGGGAATTGTATCCCCACTATCACACCCAAGGCCCTCACTACTATTCAGTAGCCTCTGGCGTTAGGGGAGATGTTCTTGAGGCCATGTGACCAACCGGGTAGGGGGAGCCTCTGGGCGACTTCCAGAACTAGAACGTTTCAAAGTGGTATCAATGGAATTATTTTCTACTTGACATACTATTTAGAGCCTATAGTCAAGGATAGTAAGGAAGTAGGTACTTGGTAATAAGTTGTGCCCAATAGTAGCTAACACATGTACGGGAAAAATACAACTTACCTCATTTATTGAAATTTTATGGTTTTTCAATTTTACGATTGATTTGATTTCACTATTGGGTGATTCACAAGATTTGTACTGTTATTGTTGATATTATTGAGCTTCTATTTTTGTTGAATCCTAATAATATGAGGGTATGTCATCTCATTCATCATATAAGAACTTGCTAGAAATCACATGTCATGCATTCTAACCATGCCGTTTAGGGTGCCTTAGAGATTGTATTTTTTTGTGATAAATTCCTTGATATATTACATATTGTTTGATAGGGAATTTATTTGTGTAAGGTTTTGTTTGGATGAACGCCAAACATTGGTTCTTGAGCTATTATGGGACCTTATGGACTGGAATTTGTTGGATCATTTCCATGTTTTTCTTGTTTATGACATGTAAGATAAGTCTAGAATTGATTCGTAGGGAGTATGGGCCCTCCCGGATCTGAATTTTGCACATTAATGTTTGTTTCAGTGTTTTTGGGGCTTCCAAAGTAGTTTCTCAGGATTACAGTACGGAAAAACCCAGAATACACATCGTGTAGTTTTAAATACATACCATGTGTTCTTCTGTTTGGGAAGAAACTATTTTTCATAAGTACATGTTGTGTAATATATGTACACTCCATATAGTCTTTGACCATATTGCTGGCTGTATAGGTAGAGGCACAGGGTTCGGGAAAAACCTTAGTGGAACATGTTGTGTACCGGACGTACACAACGTGTGTTTAGATCTTGTGTTTGTCCGTGTGACTAGCAACACTAGTGGATAAATACTTAAGCAATACATGCCATGTCAGTCTTGAAAACACTGTTTATTGTAATACTTGGAATACAACCATGTAACTAACAACACAGGTTGGTGTAAATCCTTCGGTACACACAGTGTCCATCTGGAACACTCTGTGTAGTGTGTGTCGTGCATCCATCTGTTTCACTAGAAACATGAGGAGGTAAATCTTGTCTAGTACATGTCGTGTCTAGAATAAACACACCATGTAGTCTTGTTCTAGGAGAAACATGTATCTTATTCATGTATATGGACTTGAGTATGGGAAGAGAATTCATGTACTTGTCATGTGTTAGGAAAACATGTCATGTGTTTGGGGTGTTATACGACTAGTTTTTGGAAAAAGTACATGCCCATGGGAAGGCTTAAGAGAACACACCATGTAGTTAAGTATACACACAGTGTGTCCTTGGATTGTAAAACTTGAATTGTTTCATTCTCCCATTACCTTATTACTCTTCTAGTTTTCAGTCCTTGATAGTCATGATCAAAGGTGTACATTTGACCTTGCAGAGTCATGACACCAAGACAACCTCTGGTTGTATGCCAGTTGCAAGGCAGTGATCAGACACCAAAAATGGCTGATCAGGGACTTCTAGAAGATGTCTAGTTGTTCCAATCTTGGCACTAGACATCATTCAAAACATTGGTGCTGATGCATAGTTCTGAGAGGTCATTATGAGGTTCATGAAAACTTTCCACGGAGTACCGCATCCTGCCACATCTATGGCCGAGCTCATGTGAGTTTTCCAACAGTAGCATCATCCCACCTTCATAGAGGAAAGAGGACCTTAGGATATAGAGTCATTCCTAGGAGCCATGCTTTCTATCATCGAGCATCTGGAGACACCTTAAGAGAGGAGGGTGAATCTTTCTACCTTCAGGCTTCAAGATTCCTTGAAGAGATGGTGGGATATGATCTCACATGAGGTTCACTAGTAGGTAATGGCCTGAGATGAGTTCCAGTGTGCCTTCTACGACTACTTCTATCCGGAATCATTGAGGGCTGATCGAGGCTGATAGTTTATGAGTCTGGAGTGGGGTACTCTTTCCATTGTGGAGTATTCTTCTTGCTTCACTGAGCTGTAGTGATTCTCGCCTATTCTAGGAGGTGACGAGTTATTCCTGGCCAGGATGTTTGAGGATGGTCCGAGGGATGTCATCTGATCACAGGTAAAAATCATCATGTTGACATCTACCACTTCTATCGTCAACTAGGCACTGATCATAAAGCGTAATCTAATGGATTATGGAGTTGTGAGCTAGGGAAGTTGGACATCTAGAGTTTTATTCCCTCTTACTGATAGTAGGAAGTGCCAAAGGGGGCCTTTTCATGATGATCAAATGGAGAGAGACACTTCTTCTTGTAGCTTGGTGGTGTGATTCCAGTGCAGGAAGAGTGGGCAGATGAGGACACATTTCCCAAGAGACCTAGTGGAGTGCCGATATTTTGGTAAGATGGGACATATTCAGTGCTTCTATTAGATCTTCTCACCAGACGCTGGTGGTACGGTTCTTCTATGATTCCTCATTCTAGAGAAGTACCACTAGTTTCTTATCAGTAAGGGAACTGTATTTCTTTTGGTTGTTCATACTGAGGTGGATGTCATGTCCATGGTAGCATCTCACCAGGCATTCAACAACAACAGGGTGGATCAGCTCAGAGTGGTCAAGCAGGGTCACTAGACTGTGGAACATGACATACTTTTTCCGTGGAGTACACCCAGCAGGAGTAGTATCCCAAACCCTCTACCGTTCGAGGTATGATCCTATTTTCCTTAGTTTTAGCTTATAATTTTTTTCAATACAGTGGCCTCCCATAGCTTTATATATGTTGCTGTAATGGAGAGACTTGGTCCATGTATCTCTTCTTATGCTGATATCTTGATGTTGATCAATCAGTTGGGGACAAGAATGACTATTTTCCATCAATGTAAGGAGTTCCCCCTTGGGGTCGATGGGTGTCACTTCTTTTGGGACCTCTATTTCTTAGAGATGACAAGCAATGATGTCATTATTAGAATGGATTGGTTAGTTACCTTGGAGGATGTTTTCAACTGCTATGGTTGTAGGGTGAGTTTCACATCACCAAAGGGCAGATCATTTCTTCATAATGGAAAATGGGATGTCCAGTCAAGCAATTCAGGACCTATGCATCATGGTTTTGTAAGAGTTACAGCTCATATTACTAGTCTATATCTGGATGACCAAGGGACTTCACAGTTGGACTTTCCTATAGTGGTGGATCATTTTAGGGATGTCTTTCCAGAGGATTTTTCAGGTTTACCTTTACAGCATGAGGTGTAAATTTCTATTTGGATCATTCCAGGAGTGGAATAGGTGTCCATTACTCCTTATAGGATAGATACACCAGAGTTACAAGAGTTCATGAAGTAGTTGGAGGAGTTGCAAGAAAAGAGTTTCATCTGACCCATTGCATCTCCTAGGGGTTCTCCTATCTTATGTCCGAAGAAGGAAGAAGACACCCTCATGATTTGTGTGGATTATCGGAAGTTGAACTAGTTTATGGTCAAGAACCAATATCCCTTGTCGAGGATTGATGATCACTTTGATGACATTCAGCATGCCTGGGTGTTCTAGAAGATTGACTTGAGATTCGGTTTTCACCAGTTATGTGTTAGACCATCAGATATACCTCTTACAGCTTATTAGAGAAGGTATGGTCTATACGTGTATGTAGTTATGCCGTTCAGTCTCATGAACACACCTGTAGTATTCACAACAAGGATGAACTGGGTGTTCCATCCATACCTAGATTCCTTCTTGGTGGTCTTCGCAGATGATATATTGGTGTACTCTCAAACTCAAAATGACCATGTTTTCCATCTTGAGATTGTTTTGAGTACACTGAGATAGCATCAGATATATGCTAATATCTCAAAATGCCACTTCTAGATGTACCAGATTCACATCATGGGTCATGTAATCTCAGTGAGAGGAGTATCAGTAGACCTTGAGAAAGTGAGAGTTATAGTTTCCTAGGAGTAGCCGAAGAACATCTTTGAGGTACATAATTCTCTAGGACTGTCTAGACACTAAAGACATTTCATAAAATACTTCCCATGCTTAGCAACGCCATTGACGATCCTGACTAAGAATGGTGTGATGTACTTGAGGTCAGATTCATGCAAGTCATCCTTTCAGGCACTGAAAGGGAGGTTGACATCAGCACCAATACTAGTTTTTCTAGAGCCGGGAATGAGCTACACTATTAATTATGATGCTTCAAGAATCTGGCTTGGAGCAGTTCTTATGTAGGGAGAAGGAGTCATTGCGTACGGGTCTTGGTAGTTGAGGCCACATGAGAGGAATTTCCCGATGCACGATCTTGAGTTGGAAATAGTTGTTCATGCCTTATTCTATGGGAGACATTATCTTATGTGAGATAATTTTGTGGTTTTCACCGACCACAAAAGTCTCAAGTATATCTTCACCTAGAGTGACCAGAATTTGAGGGAAAAACTATGGGTTGAGTACCTTCAGTCCTTTGACATTGATCCTACCTATACGTCAGGGAAAGGCAACACTATGGCTGATGCACTGAGCATGACGACTCAGATACAGGCTATTCAGGAGGCCATCAGTGAGTTGCAGCTTATGGATCTATTCTCTGAGATACATGTGGAGGTGAACGACAGAAAGGGGCAGTCGTTTCTTTCTTTTTTAGTTGTTACCTCTACTCTATTTGATCATGAGCAAAGAATAAATCTATCAGATTCTGAAGTCCTAGTATTACGGGAGTGTGTTTTATGAGGGAAACTATTCCTAGATGGACCATAGGTGAGGACGAGATCAAGCGTTTGTATGGGAATGTATGGGTGTCATCAGACATATGAAAGGAGTTGATTCTGGACTTTCATTCATCAGTTTGGGTTGTTCATCCTAGTGTCACCAAGATGTATCCTGATCTAAACTGTCAGTAATGTTGTCCAGGTATAAAGAAATATTTTTTTTGGTTATTCATGAGGTGTTCCACCTATCAGGAGGTGAAGGAGGAGCATCAGTGACCAGCATGGCTTGGGCATCAGTTACCCATTCCTGAGTGGAGGTGGAATGATGTCGCAATGGATTTATTGACAGGTTTGCTGAGGTCGCCTCAAGGGAATGATGCAATTTGGGTTGTCATTAACAGACTAACAAAGGTTTCTCACTTCTTAACAATCAAGGATACATTTAGTGTTGATGAGCTGGGACAGTTGAACATCCATATATAGTTTGTCTGTATGGAGTTCCACACTCCATTGTTACAGACAAGGACCCCCATTTTACTTCTCAGGTCTGACAGGGGTTACAGAAGGCTTTGGGATCACATGTTCTTTTGAGTATATCTTATTATCCTCAAATATATGGCCAATATGAGAATACTATTCTTATGCTAGAGTATATAATGCAATCATGCATCATTCATTTCGAAGGTTCTTGGGAGAAGCACATACCTCTTGTGGAGTTTGCCTATAATAACAGTTTTCATGGAACTTTTCAAATGGCACCTTATGAGGCTTTGTATGGAAGGAAATGTTGATATCCCTTATATTTTCTTGAGGCAAGAGAGGTAGCTATTCTGGGACCTCATCTTGTCTTAGAGACCACAGAGTAGATAGAGTTGATTTAGAAGAGGATGGCTACTGCACAGCCTCGACAGAAGTCTTATGTTGATCAGTGGTGACGACCTCTTGAGTTTGAGGTCGGGGATCATGTTTTCTTGCATGTCACATTGAGGTTGTGTAATAATAGGGTTAGGAGATAGGGTAATATTTTTATGAGGTACGTCGGGCCGTTGGAGGTTTTGGAGAGTCTCAGGCCAGTAGTTTATCGGCTACAGTTACCTCAGAGGTACTGGGCTATGCATGGTGTATTCCACGTTTCTGAGATGTGACATTACTTTATATACCTATCACATGTTTTTCAACATTAGGAGGTTATGATAGTTGTGGATGAAAAATTTTTGGGGCATACTATCCGGATTTTTGATTGAAGTATGAAGGTTCTCCGTGGTTGGTTTGTTCCTCTAGTACGTGTGCTATGGAAGAAAAATGAGTACAAGACGAGACTTGGGAGAGGGAGGTCAATGTACGATCACAGTGGCTGAAGCTGTTTGATGATTCTTCTTCTACGCCGCCTTTCTAGGGGAATTCGGGGACAAATTTATTTAAGGGGGGGAAGTTTGTAGGAACCTAGATCTTTATTTTTTAGGTTTCATTCCCTTTTTCTACTGTTTCTGAGGAAAAAGAGTAGTTTTCTGGGAATTTATTAAGTACATGTCGTTTACATTATAAGTACACATCGTGTACTTTATATTTACACAACATCTACTTTGTTATCGCATGTATTTGGGTGTTGGCTGTGTCACGGCCATGCACACGACTGTGTGTGTGAACCTAGGGACCACCTAAAGAGGGAGTCGGTAAAGGTAAGTACACATCCTTTACTTCTAATGTACATGCCATGGACATTATATTTTTCATTAAAAGTACCGCGGTTTCATCTAAAGGACAGTACCATTTCCTTCTAGGTCTAGTTCATCCAAGAGAAACTGTATGGCCGTGATCTTTCCCCAATCCCCTGACAAAGAATCTGTTTTCTGATTCAATCACCGTCGATTGCATCGGGATCACCTTGGTAATATATACCTTCTCATAGAGCTTCATTTCCTGATTCCTCCTCTTTCTCATGTTATCTTGGATTAATGTTTTTTAGAGTTTAGTATATCTACGGTGTTATTGGGTGATTCAAGGATTGAGGTAAACATATAATGATCCTACAACATAGAGTTAAGTGTTTTGTGCCTTTCCGTTGAATGTCATTGAGTTATATGTGAATCATTTTCCAATACCTTTGATAGGGGTATTGTGTGATTATGGTTTTTGACCTATTAATTGCCTTATATGCTTGTATGCTTCATTAGAGGTTAATTTAATTTGAATATGTATAATTTCTATGATTTGGATGTGTTTTCCCATGCATGTTTTGTTTATGATTGTTTGGTCTTTCTTAGCCCATTGGGCTGGCTTGTTGTTTCCCATGACTAGTATTATAGGACGGAGTGTTTATTATCTGACTTGCTGTTGTGTTGTGGACTGGTTAGTGAAGTATTTATTGAGGTTTACTTTGGCCTCTTTGCATTTCTAAGCTTGTTTGACATATATAGGGCTTTGAGAACCTGTTGTTGTGAACCATAGGGGGGGTGGACATAAGGGCTTCTCTAGAGTGTTCGTTATTATTTTTACGATGCGAGACCAATGGGCGAATTGACGTAAGTGATTCCTTAGAGTGTCTGTAGTTCTTCGACACAAGACACTGGGGAGAATGAAACGTAAGTTATTCCCCAAAGTGCCTTTTAGTTACCGATACGAGATATAGGGGGAATCGATGGTGAGTGCTTCCCCAGAGTGTCTATTCTAAATCTGGACCAGAGGGGTTTGACTGTGTGTACATTCCAAAGGGATTCTTGTGTTTACTAGGTAGGAGCAGATGGGATTAGGATATGAGTACATCCCAAAGGGTTACTTATTTATGATTATCGGTTTACTTTATATGTGGAACTAAATACTTTGAACAATGGAATTTTTTACTTTTGAGTACTTCCTTGTTTACTACTTCTTTTCTTGCTTATTTCCTACCATATGTATTCGCTGACACTTAGTCGCAGATCTCACGGTGGATTCTTACAGGGATTTAGTCTCACATCCTATTTTGTTCATGCTTTTGGGCCCAAACAGAATATATTGTTGTAGGTATTGATAAGGTCATGCTCTCTTCTACTTCAGGTACTTGACTTCTATAGAGCTAGAGATCATGGGACCAAGCTGATAGTTGCAATGTTGAGGATTTTAATAACATTTTTTTTGTATTTGGATTATTAATGTATTTCAGAATTGTGACTTGTTTGGATGTTTTCCTAGACACATTTATATGGCATAATTTTATATATGTGCTTCAGTTTTTTATTAATTTTAGTCATCCATTGTTTACTATTGTATGGGATCATTATTGCTTCCTCTATTTCTTTGTGTAATACTTCTGTTATGTTACTCTACCAATGAGGGAATAGTTTCCCCACTGTCACACCCAAGGCCCTCGCTGCTAGTTGACACCCTCCAGCATTTGGGGAAATTATCTTGTGTCCTTATGACCAACTGGGTACGGGGAACCTCTGGATGTCTTCCGGAACTGGGATAGGGGTAATTAATAGTGAGTGCTACCCTAGAGAGTCTATACTAAAGTTGATCCAGAAGGGTCTGACTGCGTGTTCTTCCCATAGGGTTTCTTGTGTTTGTTAGGTTGGAATAGAGGGGATTAGGCTATTATTAAATCCCCGATGGATACTTGTTTGTGATTATCTGTTTACTTCCGATGTGGAACTGATTTCTTGGAATTGTGGAATTGTTTACTTTTTAATAATTCCTTATTTAATGCTTTGTTTCTAGCTTATTTCCTACCATCTATATTCACTGAATATTAGGAACATATCTCGTGGTGGTCTCCTAGTGGGATTTAGTCTCACAACATTTTTGGGTCATGCTTTTGGGACCAAACTGATTATATTGTTGCTGGTATAGATAAGGGAAATCACCCTTATACTTCAAGAACTTGACTGATTTGGCACTAGAGAGAAAGGGACCTAGCTATGTCTTGGGATGATGAGGAGTTTTATACCTGTTTTCATTTGTATTTGTATTATTACTGTATTCCAGTATTGTGACTTTTTTGGCTATTTTCTTAGACACATGTATCATGCATCATTTTATATATGTTCTCTAGTGGTTTATTTCTTTCAATATACCATTGTTTACTGTTGTATGGTATTATTACTGCTTCCACTACTACTTTGTGTTTTACTTATGTTGTGTTACTCTGCCAATGAGGGCATAGTTTCCCCACTATCACACCTAAGGCCCTCGCTGCTAGTAGGCAGCCTCTGGCGTTATGGGAAATGTGTTTGAGGCCATGTGACCTACCGTGTATGGGGTGCCTCTCAGTGGCATTAAGAATCGTGACATTACACCACCCATAAATTTAATATATTATTCTTAAAATTAAACTAATGTTTATTTAAATACCCATTTAATTATATCTATATCCTCGGGAATTATAGTTCAATAGTTACGAAATTAGTAAGGAAATTTTGGATCAAATTTCCTTCTTTAAGACATGTTTTTGTTATAATCCTATAATCTATTGTGCAGTTTATATACATCTAATTGGTATGATATATCATTAATAAAATTAAATTCTTGATAATTCTATATTTTTTCAATTATTCTATTTTATGGTAATTAGGATTCAATATTTCTATGTGTTTAAGAGTTTATTGATAAAATTTCATCATTTATGGGGATTACTTATTATTATGATTTCATTGAGGAAATATTATGATCCATCTATCATGAATTATCATAAATTTTCTTATTCAATAAATTCATTATTATATAATAATTTTTTTGTACCACATCCACACTTTCTTTGTTAAGATAATTAAGAATGTGATTTTATAAAAATGTGACCTTATTCCCCTCTTCAGTTGGATAAATTTTTTATTCAAAAACAATATTTTCTATAAATGCTTTCAAAATTGCTATTAAAATGAAATGTTAAGATAATTTCAATAAAAAATAATTTTCTAGATATTTTTTTGTTTTAATTTGTCTCAAAGGGGTTCTAAATATTCCAATATATGTTATGAATGTTATTTTGAATGAAAACGGTTTTCAATGACAATGAGTTTCAAAATGTTTTTTTTTTAGAAAGTATTTTTTCAAGAGGAAAAGTTAATTTTTACTAAAGAATTTTTTTATATGATTCTTTAAAAATTAGTATCCTACTATTATAACATCAATCTTTATTACTCTGTATTTACAAAGTTTATTACCCATGTATAGCATTATTATTATTTCCCTAAATAATTTATTATTTTGATGACATGTTTTTTATGAAACCTATTTCTCTTCTATGGGTCATAGCATGATCAATTCTTATGAAACCAACTTCATTTAAAATGTTATTAATTTGATGAAATGTTTGTGAAACATTTATTAATTCCATAGGTAATAATATGGTAAATTTTATATGACACCCATTTCATTTCATGAGTTAATATATGATGTTTATGACCACTTTTCATTTTTTGGGTCCTGATATGTTGAATGCTCTATTGATTTTTGGTACTTGTATGTAATATTTCATTATGAGAATGGTGGTACCTATATATCCCTCCATTTAATTATGTATCTATTTTTATATCATTGGATAATTGTGGAAAACATATTGATGTGCATTATTTGGAATGGGAAAGAGGTGTGTACTGAGCCATAATGTGAAACATGTGTGTCCAAAATCACAATGGGAAATAGGTGTTTCCTAATCCAAAATGGGAAACAAGTGTGTCCTGGTCAATATTGGGAAACACATGTGTCCTGATCTATAATGGGAAACATGTCCATCATGGTCTTATATTTGAAATAGATGTGTTCTGCTCTACAATGTTTTTGGTCTTTGTAGTCAACGATGACATGTGAAATATTTTTATATATTTAGGATAGTATCACTCTTACATAAAATGATATTATAGTTTATGATTGATTTATGATGATCTATCACCCTTATGATTCATTTCATTTGAACTACTCATATTTATACAATGACTAATGTATACGATCATTGATATATAGGGTATGAACAAAACATGTTATTCTCATGTTCTCATACACTTATTCTCAAATTAAGATTATGTAACTCCGTTATTTCCCCATACCAATCTTACGAGATCATCGTATGTTATGTTCCTTTCCCTAGAATAAGATTAATTGTTTTATATAGTAGTATAAATATAGAACATCATTATGGGATATGTTGAAGTTCCTTCACCAAGATAAAAGAATATGTTTCCTTGTTTACAAAGAAACTAATATATCATGGGCCTTGAGAATTTACTTTTTAAATGTGAATAATATTCATAATAAAATAGGTAATAACCATGTATGTATAGTATACGCTGGTATAGTTTTTATTAAAGGAATGTTTTAGTCAACAATTGAATATATGATGATTTTTTTTTGAGATTCCTATAGAAATTTCAAATGATATTTCTTGTGATATCTCTAAGGTTAAACCTACAATATAATAGATTTGAAAGATGGTCTCATATTTTAGATAGAATATAAGTAATTTTTCATGATTATGTGTTTTTGTTCTATGATATGTGTGTGTCAGATAATGCTTTTTAGTCTTACTCAATTGACGAACAAGAAATATTATGGTTAACATTGAATGTATCCTATGATGAATTAATGAGAATTATGAAAAATAAATGATCCACATGGATATATAGTAAATAAAATCAAGAAGGTGGTAGTAGTACTAGTTATAAAACTAATTATAAAGAGGTAGAAAACATCATGTGAAAGGTATGGAATTTTCTAAGAGTGAGGATTATATTACATGTTTTATGTAATATTATATTGAGATTTTGGAACCTTAATATATGATTAATTTTTCATATTCATGGAAAGGTGTATTAAATAATATGGTGATGAAGCCTGAATAATGGTTTAAGAAAAATTTTGGATGATTAAAGTGTATATTTTTTATAATTTAAGGATTATGTTATATAATCTGTAACCATATAAGGATTTTATGAAGAATTTTTTTAAGGATTTCCAAGAATGTGTTAAATTTTACAAATTAACTAGAAAATTTATTTAATGGAATCATCAAATTAAGGGATGGTAACCCTTAACATGTTACTAAGGATGATAAAATGATATTTTATATTGATAAAGAGATTATTATATAGAGAATTTAAATTATATAGTATTTATATCCTCTTAATTGATAAAGTAGTTTTTGACGATGTTCTTTATAATATCATGTATTAATTTAAAAAAAAATTGGATTTAATTAATGCATAAAATAATCTATGGAATAAGAAAGATTTCATGTTTTCAATTAAGTGTTATGGAAGCCTAGTTATTTCCAAGATTCAAGAGAATACATGATTAATGTATTCACATGTTTGAATGTGAAAAGCAAGAGATATATTATCGTATATGGGGATAATGATAAAGTGATCTGGGGACCTTATTTATAATGTTTTTGTATTTTATCTTTTGGAAGGGTTATAAGGTTATCCATTTATGTTATGGTATAAAATTAATGAACGGATTTGGTTTATGGATATATATTTTTTTTCTCATTATGAGAATTTAGGAATATTGGATAATTTGTGAGAAGAAATTTTCTATTTTGTTAACAAAAGAATGATGAAATGAATTATCATTTTATTTATTGATCTCATGATCTGTTAGTTTTCTATGAATGAAAATATCAATTTTTTTGTGTTTTATATTACGGGGAAAACTATAAAGTGACTACCAAATAGTGATATTGTATATATAAAAATGAACAAAATCAAGTATGAATATTTCCTTATGTACCTATAGAATAAAAAATTCCTCTTTTATATGAAAATGTTATTTATATAGATTTATAATAATAACATCATTTATATTGAAAAATTTGTCTTATAAATCATCATAGATTTATTGTTATTTGGCCCCCAATGTTCCATTTACAATTCACAATCTTGTGGTCAATTACCTCAATCACACACTATAATTGTTTACATTATTGATCTATGTAAAATCTACCCATTCCACCTATGTTCATCGATGTGGAAAAATATTTATGAGTAATTTTGGCTACATACTATGCCTCTGATAGTCATTTATAAATTTAAGAAAAATTATTCATTTTTTGATGTTATTTCATTTGAATGTAAATTTTTAGTATTAAACAATTAATCACCAAAATCAATTTTGAGGGAGAAATTCATTTTATGGGTGTAGAATGTAACACCCCATGTAATTATGAATTACCTTTCTCAAATTAATTATTTTTTATTGATTTATTTATTTCAAAACTAGATGAAATGAATCTTTTATTACATGCATCAACATGTTAATATTGTTCTACAAGAAACATTGACTCATCTTTCCATACATGCAAAAATTATTTTTTAAAAAGAGTATTTTATTATTTTAATCAAGATTGTTATAACATCACCATTAAAAATAGTAATATAAATTGTAAAATCTAATTTTTAAATAACATTCTTAATGGTTTTATATATAAATCTTTTTGATAGTAAAATTTCTAATTTTTTGTAATGTATATATGTTTTTAAAATATTAATATTTTATTTAAAAAAATTATATATTTTTTAACAATAATGAATTTTATATTAAAAAATTTTATAAATTTATTTAGTTAAATTAAATTGAATTTTTTAGTTTAGAATATGAAAATTTTCATTTTTTGATGAATTTTTTAAAATTCTGAATTTTAATTGAAAAATGATTTTTCATATAATTTAGTTATATCGTTAAATTATAATTTAATTTAATTTTCACATATAATTGTGTCAATTTTAAAAATATAAATTATATTTTTTTTCAATGGAACAAATTTTATAATGAAATCAGATATAAAATAATTTTAATCTTTTGAAATTTTATCCTTAAAACCCTATTGTCTCGCAGTGTCTGTGGGATTAATATTAACCCATTAATTGTGAACAACGTTGACCATAGTTAGGGTTAATATAGAGTTTATGCACATGACATGTGTTTTGATTAAACATAATTTCCAAAAAATATGGGATATTTACATCATAAATTATATGTAATATTTAAAATAAATGGGTTAAGATTTTACAATATTTATCACTTTATTTTTTTATTAATGGATGAATTAAATAGGATAGAAAACTAGCTACCTAAATGGGAAACAAAACTGAAAAAATAGAAATATAAAAAATGAACAAATGATAATGTGTTTTTATAATTGTTTACATTGATATTAGATCAACCTTACTTTCTTATAAAATCAATTAATTCTGCTTTTGGAATCACATGAGGTAAGGGAGACCTCCTAATAGTGTTTACCTTTTTATATTTACAAGAGTTACACTCCGCCTCTGCATTAAAAAAGAACTCACAATCCCTACATCATAACAACAATAATTACAATTGTATTATTTAATACCAAACCAAATATTCTCCCAACATCCCTAATATCATCCTAGAGGCCTCTCATTGGGATGATAAAAACTTGAGGATGCCCTTTTGTGTTAACCAAATGGAGTTACCAAAAAATCTTATAACATAATTCAATGTTCACTTTTATTTTACTTCTTTCTCAAAGATCATATATAGGTATTATTTCAGGCTTATATAATAACAGAAGTATAAAAATACATGAAGATTATTTCTTATTAATGGTTTGATCTAAGACTACAGACACCATTATCAATTGTGATACTCAATCACTATTCATCTATGTGGATGTCTACTGCCTCATGGACCGATGTCATTCATTCTTCCACCACCAACTATTATGGTTGAAAATAATGATGGAATATCTCCTTTTTATGGTATATACAGAATTTATGATTTTAGTGTCATTATTAAAATATTATACATTCCCTACCTTCAAGATTAATTTTTTTTTGGAAATATGATATCTTTTTATGTGGACGTGTTGACCAAAGCCACCTCAAAGGGATGTGATTAGTTTAGACATTATGTAGAATTTATTAAGTATAAGTTTTGTAAACAAATATGATATATATTATAAAATATTGATATTGTATTGATAAAATATACATTTATATAGATATATTTCATTTACTTTACTTCTTTAAATATGACATGATAATGGATAGAGTGTTCATGTGTTCGTACGGCATACCGTCTCCTTGAATAGTGTATTCCATTTAATATTAATATATTTTATAGATTACCATAAATAATTATGTAAAAAATATATATATTATATTTATATCATATTTATATTCTTTAAAGAAGTAATTCATGATCTAAAATGTGGAAAATGATAACAATTAAAAACATATATGAAAAACAGAGCTGTTATAACTCGAAACATAACATTAACTTTGAATTGTGAATAAAAATTGAAAATAAAGCCATAATAAAATCATATATGGTGTTATATATAATAATATGGCTATATTGAAGATTTATAATAAAAATTATATATTATATAAGAGTTTTTAATGTGTGAAATAGAAAGTCAATACATAAGGTACGAGTTTTCTTGTCTAACTTTTATTTCAGTATGATATACGATATTTTCTCCAATTATTTATTTTGTGAGTTTTTTATCCATAATTACATGTTATGTGATGAAAAAAATTTATTTGATGATATTTATTATTTTAATTTATGTAATTATTCTAGGTATCATATGTTTCAAAAGTTACTGAAGTATTATGGGAGTTATCTAAACTCACATTTATTTATACTAAACTTATATCTTATTCACCACTTGTCTATTTATTGTGTTGTATATAATTACCATGAATTTATTATTTTCATTATAATAGAATTTATGTGAATTAAAATACCCATTTTATTTTCTCTATTTTATAGGGTTTTGATATTTAAATGTCACCAAATCGATAAGGAAATTTGGCCTCAATTTTCCTTCATTGATACACATGTTTTTTTATGAACCTATATTTTTTTATGAGGTGTATATAATTACATTTGAAATTTTATATCATGAATATATTTCCATTAATGAAATTTCATGATACATGTAATTTTATTATTCACTATGTATTCAGAATAAAAACTGACATGGTAGTAAGAGTTTATTTCTACAATCTCATTTTTTATCGGGACTTTTTATGATTATGATTCTATTGAAAAAACTAATGATATATCTCCCAATAAATACCATGATTATTCTTATCCTATATTTTATCAATATATTTTCATGTATTGTAACAATTTTCCCACTCTATTGTGTTTATGATATTTA
Organism: Viscum album; assembly: GCA_963277665.1. NCBI lineage: Eukaryota > Viridiplantae > Streptophyta > Magnoliopsida > Santalales > Viscaceae > Viscum > Viscum album. Next base: position 529,010,507 of record OY728120.1, on the reverse strand, counting down.
ATAATATCTCTTTACAAAAGCCATACATTATTTCTCCCTTTAGATAGAAATTATTTTTATTCAAAAACCATGTCTTCTAAAAATGCTTTCAAATTTATTTTTTAAATGATATGATAATAACCTTTTCATATAAATTTATTTTTAACAAATATTTTTTGTTTTAAAATTTTTAACATGTTTTTCAGTCGTCCCTTATTATTTTTTATGGTTATTTTCAAATAAAATGGCTTTCAATATGGTTTTTGTTTAATAAGTATTTTTCAATGTGGAAAGGATATTTTTCAAAAAAAAAATTTATGTTATCCTTTAATAATTATTTTCAATATAATATGATATCCATTCAAGTAATTCATACCTTACTTTGGTTATAATCCATGTATACCATTAGTATTCTTTCTCTGAATGATTTATGCTTTCGATGACTTATTGTTTATGGAACCTATTTCTCTTCCTTGAGTTATACCATGATGAATTATTGTGAAACATGATTCCTTTCATAGGATTTTATATGATGAAATGATTATGAAACCTGTATATCTTTCCATGGATATTATAAGATGAAATTATTTGATAACCTATTTCATTTCATTGGTTATGATATGATGATTATGAACCCATCTCTTTTTATGGGCCACATTATGATGAATGTATTATTCTCTTGTGGAATATGTATGTAATATTTAATTATGTGATTAGTGAGACCTATATATCCCTCTAATTTATTTGGAAATCAAATAAATCTCATGATATAATAATGGAAAACTAGTCTATGAGTTTCAAACACCAAGGGAAATATGTTTGTCCTAATCCACAATGGGGAAACTTTGTGTCCTGATAAATAATTGGAAATAGGTATGTGATCATCCACACTATGAAACAAGTGTGTACTAATCCACAATGGTAAATTTTTGTGTCATGTACCATAATTGGAAACATGTATATCGTAGTCCACTATGGGAAACAAGTGTGTCTATATCACCAATAGTTTTGGTTATGGTAGTTAACCATGACATGTGAAATTTTATTCTATATTTATGATGGTTCCATACTTATATTATTCATGTAAAGGTGTTGAATTATCACCTTTATTATTAATGTCTTATGAATTTCCAATCATTAATCTATGACACACGTATATGATCTTTGGTATATAGGGTATGATCATAAAATATGTTTCTCAAGTTAACCTACCCTTATTCATAGGTTATTCTAATGTATATCCTTTATTTACCATCACTGATCATCATATCTCAACCAATCATATTTTTCCTTTCCCCAGGTTATGAAGAATGATTTTGAGAAGTATTAATAAAGGGGAAGATCATTAAAGGATATTATTAAGATCATTCACCAAGTTATAATATTATGTTTCCATTTTTTAAAAGAAACAAAACTATTATAATGATTGGGAATTAAATTTTTTAATGAGCTAAATAATAATAAAATATTATATAATATCCATGTAAGTTATTGCTAGGTCTCAATACCACACCTCTTATATTCCAAAAAACAACCATAATCCACTAATATAGAAACAACTCAAAAAAATCTAAAATTCTTATTCATGTTCTCGAGGTCATTTTTTCTTTCAAAAGACCATCCTTAGGTTCCTTAAGTAAAAATTCAAAGGAGTCACTCAAAGTGGTGGTAGTCATTTTAAATGTTCTCCATTATTTTACTTCTTCATTTATCTCTCTAATTCTATGATAAAAATTCTAATATCAAAACATGAGTTTATAAAAAATATTAAACTGAATTTAATTTTATCTAATAAACATTATCCAAATCAGCTTCTATATGTTGGGAAATTATAGTTCCCCTCATGTGTATGTGTAGAATACCACATCCATAAAGTAATGTGATTTATGTTTTTATTTATGGTTTAATTCAATTGTAATAATTCAAAATTTAAAAAATATATATGATATTTATTATATAATAATAAATATTTAATGTTCAATTATTATTTACCTTTATTTTGTTATATATAGAAATGTGAAAAAATCATTCATGCATATGTATATACTACTGTCTCCATGAAGTGATGTAATTAATTTTCAAACAACACTTTGTATGAATGGTTATAAAATTGTATATAATTATTAAATATAAAACATATTTAAGGATTAATGTTGTATTAATGAAGAACCCCTCATCATGGTGGGTGTACTGGATCCATCAAACAAAAAAAGTCTTCGAAATAGGCCATTTTTCAAATGAATATTCAATTTTTGTGAATACTTTTTAATAAAAATACAACTAGAAATTATAAAGGAATGGTAAATAGTGTTTTATTTGTAAATATGGTTTTAAAATATACTTTTACTAAATATATTTTTCTTATACATGATATTTTATTGTTTATAACGAAATAAAATACATGATGTATCGTTTTATCAACTCACTTATATTCTGACAACACATATACCATATTAACCAACATTTTTGTTTTGTTTAAGGTATATACATCGCATTAATGACTTTTATGATTATCTTCATGGATATTATTATTATTTAAAAATATATATTTTTATGAATTTTATTATAATTTAATTCATAGATCACCAAAACTGTATGGGTTTGCTTTATAATCTCATTTATTTTTCGAATAGACTCTGTTAAATTTTAATATATGAAAATAACATTGTTCATATCTTTTGTACATGATTTATTTTCATATAATCTTTATATTCATGATATTATCAACCAATATTACAATTTTTCTCTATTTCTTAATTAACATGATAATGGATATGTCTTTAAATGAACATGTAAGATCCCTTCTTTTCTCTATGTTTGTTCCTTATTGTGATTTCATAAACCTTTTTGTGCAGGTTGTTTTGGATTTGAACCCTAAATGATGAGTCGTTTTTTGGATGGGTCAATTCATGGATGAAGTAGGAATATTTTGATAATGTAGAGTATAATTTTTTATTGAACCATAGGTTGTGCCGTAAGCATGGTTGTTATAGAGTGGATGCATAAGATAGGGTATATGGAGGTCGTTGGAGGATATTTAGAGACGCTGTATTTCTAGGTGTTTTTGTGTCCTGGTTCTATTCTATGAAATTTCACTTCCCCAAGTGGTTGGTCTCTATACCATAGATAGGATGGTTGTGGTTCGTGGGCCTCATAAGGGGATTTCTTCAGTTCTTCCAAATCAGTTACCCATTTAGTGTGGAGCTAGGATACAATGCTGCCTATATATCATGTTTATGGTTTATGAAGTGTGGTGTATTAGGATAAACCATATTCCTTACCTTGGTTTTATATTATCTATTGTTTTTTCCAAGACATGATATTTTAATGTGGTTTGATTGGGAAATCTACGACATAGTCCAACTCACTATGTCGAAGTTATATTTTACTACCTATTCAAAAACATAGTCTAGAAGGTTGTACAATGGTAATATATTTTACTGGTAGTATATAAATACACTTGAACCCTTGTAAAAAATCTCTCTTCCATATCTTTTAATATAACCCTAGGTGTCCCATATAGTCTTTTGAATTCCTTTGAAACACCTTTTAATTGGATTCAACCGCCTCCTTCTAGAGACCAACCTCTTGTGATATAAACCATAAACTGATATCCATTGAGAATCATATTTGAAACATAATCATTTTTTTTATGAATCATTGTGTTCCAATACAATATATGAAGAATTTAGGAACTATATTACAACATATATATTGACTAATGATATCATCTTATATTCTATTGAGGATGGTGGATTAGAAGAACACCAAAAAAAATATTTTGTTCAATCCTTCTTGTATGTGAAATAATTGTGATTGGACAGATAAACCCAGAACATGTCCTATCTAATAGGATAAATTACAATTAATTATGATAACATTTTATATTCCTCCCTTGGATCTCATCGATTCCATTTGTTATGAGACTAGAAATACTGCCGCTCGAGACATGACTATATGAAATAAAAATATATATAAAAATGATATTTGATGAATTTATCATAGTTGATTATGATGAAACAAATGCTATGATTAATTCATAGCCTTTTAAATTTATTTATTAGTTTTTCCCTCATATAATACTATTTTTATTTATTCCATAGGGTTTAAAATTAATTGATTTTTTGTGTTTTTTATATTCAGGAATTGTTCTTTTGATTGGAACTTGATAGACCCGTATATAACACCTACGTATAATGTTGTATTTTAATACCTCCACCATATCATTTGATTCATGATTACTGATATTTTGTGATGGTTAGATTAATTGGGTACATACTACCTTAGGGTGAGATGAACTGTCACTAGCTGCCTAAATGAGAGATGCTCGATGTCATGTGTGTGTTCATTGATTTTGTAAGGGTGGATTTCAAAATTTGATGACATGGTATGGGTGATTAATCCTTGACAGTATAATCCATTGTTGATATAAATTATCCTTCTTGACACATGAAGATCCCCCACATGACACATAAACCTAGATTAGTTAATGATATGGTTTGGATGGAAGTTTTTGTCAACCTGAAACATGAGGTTTGTTGAGTTTTTTTCCTGTGAAATATTAAATTTTCAAATTAATACCCTTTTTATCACTCTATTTAATACATTATATAATCCTGATGAATCATCTTTTAGGTTTTTTGTTGAGGCCTATTGATTTACACTCACACTTTAATCAGAACGCCACTTGGCACCTAAGCAGTTTTCACGAATATAGGTATGGGTAGGTAAAAGTGACCCTATATTGGTTTATTGATTTGTGGATCAGTTTGAGCTTTTGGCTGGACTGACATGGGGATTTCTAAATTGGTTTTTGAATCTGTTATTAAATATTATAGTCATTTAATTTTTATATAATTCATCACATGATTTAGTTACAATCATCATTTCACTCAAAATTATTAATTTTTCTATTATCAAATGGACAAAAACTAAATGCCCCTATTTACGGTGGATGGAAATGGTCAATCCCATGTTCACCCATAATAACAAGGAAGTAATCACTTTCTAATGAACCGGTATAATGATAAATAGTGATACCTTTATATTGACTCCAATTGATGTCCAAGTAATCTAAAAAATAATTAACTTCCCTCCATATATGATTATTGATAATATATAGCATGATGATATTTATACACCTTTTTAATAAATAGATCATACATTGGATGCTAGAAAACATATCTGAGAGGTTCTAAATTAGCATGCTAGAATCAGATTCGACCTATGCAAGATTGATGATATAAATCCTACATCGATAATGACATATTGTCATGTCTCTAACATCCTATTGAAATGAATTTTCAAGACCATATTAGGCACTAAAAATCATGATCTAGGAGACTTTTGTATTGCACACACACCCTCCCTACACCCCTCATATCCCCATAAAATCAACAACCATACATCATCAACCTTATCCACCTGAATGGTAAAAACATTTTGACCCACCTTTCTGGGATCCTTCTTATCCGACTCACTAAATCAGATAATTTAAGGTCCTAATGTGTCCATTCTACCTTTATAGGGGGTTTAATCAAGGTATGGATATTCTAATGAAAATAATTCATGCCCCACTAGACCATGAACTATTTATTGGGGAAATTTCTTTCACAAACATTTTTAGCCTCTTTTTGGACATCCTTGTACTCATTGTGAACTATCATTCTTTCTTTCTGAACTGCCTTGCACCATATGGAGTGAGTCACTCACAGACAACCATTCCTTCACAGATCATATGTACTTCATCAATGGATGATTACTCTATGAAACAATGTTGTTTAATGGACCCATTTTCTTTTTGGTATATTGATCCCTGAAAACCTCTTCCGTGAACAATATTAAGAGTCATTATCTTTCATAGAATTTCTCCATCATGAAGCTCTTATCCTTTGTGAAATTTTTCCTCATGCACAACTTCATACATCTCCAAATTCATAACAATGTAATGATGTTTCCTCATGAAATTTTCTACCCCTAATGATCTGATTATAGGTGTTTATATTGGTAAATATATCTAAAAATCCTGCTAATCCAAATTACCCACCACAATGATGTGGAAAAACCTTTATAATGAACTATTATGTAGTCTCCATAGCATCGTAATACTTTTTGGAAGTTGATATCATAAAAAATTAAAATACCATTGAATATTTTAAATTCATAGCCTCTTCACTACAAATTATAAGCCTCCTACAAATTGTTATCCTTTTCATGAAATATGGAAATTTTGTGAAGTTATTTCACTTTCTGGTTAGTGTATCATGCTTCACAATCCACCTAGTGATACTATGTAGAAATTTTCTTGTTCTGATTTTCCATCAACATTACATGTACCTCCTTGAGAGTCTACGAACTATTCTTCGTGGTCCCCGAACTATTATTTGTGGATGTTTTTGGAATACATTACTTTTCCATAAAACAACAACCCTCTTTTGAGGCCCAAAAATGTTGGAAACATAGTGAAACTTCACCACGATAAACAACTAAATTAGTAACCCCAGACAAATTGATTCACATTTATCATGATTTTTTCAATAAATACCATCACCCCAAAAAAATATGAGATGACATATTGAGGTATTTTTGATAAAAAATATCCCATTTTTGTGTTTTTTACAACTCTTCTAAATTTTAACCATCTTTAGAGCATATTATACATTATAAAATAATTCACATCTTGGTTTTTAGGTTGTGAAAAAGTATTTACTCAACACACACCCTAAAACCCCATGATCCATTTCTATCATGAAAAATAAGATTACCAGACAATGCTCATCAATAAATCACTTATTTCCAAAACCACTTATCTGTTTTCACCACAAACCACATCTGTCATGATATATAACCATTCATCGACCACCCATAGAATTGAATGATTTAATAATCCTCATACATCATTTCTACCCCTATCATATTATCCACCAGTCTTGACTAAGAAATGTTCTACTTTTTTAAGCCACAATTTAAATAACTTTTTTAATAAACCCAAATTTCACATTATTGTGGACTGAAATAGCTTAAAGAACACATATAATCATATTTTGAAAAAAAAACACCATTAATTGGGGTGAGGGGGTCACAAATCCATAATTTTACAAGTACATGGAATCTCTTGTTCTCTTAGATCAAGTTTATGTCTTTAAAACACTTCTCTAGGTATAACCTTTTTCAAAACATATTAAGTATGAGGTTCATTATGAACATATAATAATTTTTCATTCCCTTTGTCTGCCTTATCCTGATAAAATTATATTTTATTTTAATGATATTTTTCCATTAGTGAGGGAAGGTATCTTTTTATTAGATTTATAGAACATGAATTATGACTATGGATTCTGATTGGAGACTTCACTTCAACTCCTATATCAACAAGATTCTTCCTCAATCTCATAAACAACATGGAAAATTAATTACCAATAATATATTAATCTTATGTGTTTCCCAATGAAATGAAATCATGTTTCTATCTTAATCATATAATTCACAGTCACCCAATATTTAAGGTACCACCTATCATTGATTTTCTATCATCGGATGATCCATCGCAATCTGCATCTGTAGAGCCCAATATGATTATCTCAGATTCTTCATTGTTAAAAAACCTAAAATACCACATGACCTTGATAAACTAAAGTATTATTTTAAAAACATGTAGGTGGATTTATTTGGAATTAAATTTATGATTTTATAATTGGAATATCACCAAAAAAATACCAGGTCTTGTTGTTGTCATGTACAATAGACTTCTAATAATTTTCAGGTATTTTATGATATTATTTTCATTTCCATAATCATCCCGAGATAGTTTTAGCTATGAAGACACCACACTCGTCATATCATTAAAAGTATCCATTCCATGTCTTCTCAAAATATAATTAGAATATTTAATCATAGAATTTATTCTACCATTCTTTTGGTGTGTCACCAATAAATGAAAGAGAAGAATCAGTTCACTGAAGATTGTCGTTTAAAATGCACTTTTTATGAAGTCTAAAAACTAATTGTAATATACCTCATCTGATCCACAAAATATTATTCCACCAACATACAATAGCACCAAAATCCTTTTGTTACATTTATTGTTGAAATATTCAATATAATCTAGTCCAGCACGCCGAAAATTGAGATTCTTCATAATATTATTTAGTCTTGAATAACATGTTCTATCTGCTTACATCAACCGATATAATTTCTTTTTCAAATTATTTTTTCTCATCATCATGAATGATAAAACGATAATGATTCTAAATATAAACTTCTTCTTCATGTACCGAAATTCTAATTGTTGACATGACGTCGATCAGGAATACATTAAACCTTTTGTTTTCTATTATGGCCCTGAATAATCTAATTATTTATATCATTATAAAAAGTGAAAATGATTCATAATCATAGCTAACCTTTATCCATGAGTACACTTTTCACACTAGTAATGATTTTTCTGAATCACGTCATCATGTTCAATCATCATGTTTTGAAAAACCCATTAATTCTTCATGACACTCTTATATGTTGGTCTCATAACAATTTACATTGTCTAATTCTTCTAAATTTTCTCAAGTGCATCATTTAAATCCTAAACCCATCTCTCATTCACAACATATTCCATAAAAACATTAGGCTGTAAATGTGATAAGAATGATGCTTAATGTGGAGCCATTATCATCCTTATTAGAAATAGAAATGTATGATCACCAACATTGTTCTATCTATAAATTTTGGATCTTCTATTTTGTCATTTTATAGATACAAGTTTATTACTATAATTTTCATTATCTAAATCATATTTTGAATTAGCCTCTGGTACTGGACTATCATAAAATCTACTTATCTCTCCACCACTATATTCTAGAGACGAATCATGTATTTGCTGATTATTCTACAAAATCTCTGAAGCGACTACAAATTTACAAACATAGAATGTACATAACTCTTGCGGAATACTAAAAAATTTTACAAAATGATTCCCTATGATAATAGTTGGTATAGTAACTTTGGAAACATTGAATCATAAACACAAGTACATAAGTGAGATACATTATCTCCCTATATGTTTTTCGTGACTAGCACCCAACATAGACACAAAAAACCTAATAAATATCTTCATAACTAGGGGAAGGAAAAAAAGTGGTGAGCTCAAATGCTCAATAAGGATAAACAAGGGATACATGTATGCATGAACATGTGCATAAGGTTATGATAAAATTATCATGATTATTGAAGATTATACCCTACATATCAATGATCTTATAGATGAATCATGGAATAAATCATGGATGTTCATAAGACCTGAATAAATAAGAATTAAATGACATAAGCCATGAATTAATAACATACGATTAAGACATGGAATTTTGGAAACACATAAGAATATACTTATTTCCATAGTATCCAAGACATCAATGCTAAGAAAATATTAGATGAAAATGTTCATTACTGAATCATGTGAACCTGCATTCCATCCCTTTATTATTGAACTAAGTAAACCATAATTCTATTCTTGTATTACAGAACTGAGAAACACTCCTTCCATAAATGTATTACTAAACTGAGTAAATCATCCTTCTTTTCCTGTCTATCTCATGAGATATAAATATTTACCCAATGAATTGGAGGGAGATATAGATACCGCCCATCACATAATGAAATCATATATACATGTTCCAAGAGATCATAAATGAATATATTAAAACCCATGAAATTAAATGGGTATAAAAAACATGTAAACATATCATTACCTATAGAAATAGACGGGTCTCATAATCATTTTATCATAAAAATAACTCATGTAAATATGTAGGTTTTGGAATAACATAATCCATGAATGTGTTATGGGTTTCATAAAGATATTACCCTTGAAGAAGAAATGGGTTTCATAGAGAACATGACATTAAACATAAATCATTCATAAAAAGGATATGAATGGACCATTATATCATTACTAATAAGGTATGTTTAACATCAATAGTTTTAAACATTGATCAAAAATAATTTTCAAATATCCTCTCATCATGTTTCTTGTAGAAAATATCCTTTATTGTTCAGAAAATGTTATTTAAATACACAATACCATTTGAAAGATATATTCATAGAAAGTACCTTGAAAATTTATATATTAGTCATGAAATAATATTCAAATGTTATTTCCTTCAAAACTGTTAAAATAAGATTCAAATAATTTTAAAAAAAATTCCATGAAAATAATTCAAAACATTTAAAAAATTCTTTAAAACGTTTTGAAGACCATTCCACTAAAAAAAATTTGAAAAACTATTAATAAATATTGAAAATATTTTAAAATAATATTTCTTGAAATCTTATAAATTATTATTTGAAAATGTTTTAAAATACATTTCATTAAAACAAACTTAAATTCTTATTATAAATAATTGAAAACATTTTGAAACCCATTTTCATTGAAAATATATTTTGAAATAATTTTAATAACGAATTTCCTTTGAAAAAATCAAATGGAGCTTCGATGAAATGATGTAAGGTAAATCTGTAAATGTCGTACGAGGTCTAAAAACCCTTCCTTTTTCATGGTAAGAAGAATAGAAAAATACATTTTCATAATGTGATAAGAATACTCCCTTTAATATATTGATAAAATACTAAATGTTTAAAATTTTCTTTTATGTTTTATTGGGTAATGGGATAATATTCTTGGAAACTCTTTTTAGAGAAAACATATTTCCGACTGAAGAGAGGGTATAGTCGGGATTTCCTAAAAAGACATTATTAACTATTTTTTGAACTAATGTGAAGAAAATGGAATAAATAAATGATTATATCATGAAATAAAATTTTATAAATAAAAAACTAAATAATCATGAGATATATGTCATTATATTTCATCAGTGGAATCATAAACATAAATAATCTTGAAAAGTAATGACATTGTCTCAAAAAACACAAAGAACAGTGTATCTTGGGATCATGATCTCCATGTACGGAATGGAAATTACATGAATCATATAATATCATTAAAATATTTATATTACTTATATCTCATGAAAAATTCAATAATTTGAATCTTGAAAAAAGAGTTTAGGTGCTTAACAATACACGATTGTTATAGAAGAAATGTTTAGACCAGAACATTTTTACAGATTTTGAAACCTTTGAAACATAAAACCCATTCAATATGTATAATCAAAAGTGAATTTTTATAAACATAAAATAAACTAAAATATACAAATAATAAAATCATGGGCAGTACATGCGCCACACAAAAGGAAAGTGTGGAAAATTTTTCATGCATCTCACCAAAATTAATAACGAGATGAAAATCCCCTTACCTTGTGTCGTGACCCTCTATGTACTTGTATGGGCTTCCTATATAATAAATATCTGGTTATTACACAAGTTATATAGAATAATATTCTAATATCTACTGCTATATATGTTTTTATTATAACCTTACATTACCCTATTGTTAACAATCCTATGATAAGGATCCACTTCAGTTAGTAATCACATTGTTCTTCGCATGTGTCTTAATTTGTTATATCATTGGTCCTTATAATTATATCATGATTATTGAATTTATAACAATATAATAATATCAAGTATATCCATTACATTTATATTATAATAATCTATAGCATAATGATTTATGTAATTTGATACACCGTTTATGAATAGGGTAATCCGTACATATGTGTGAACACTATTTTTCATTTTTATTGTCCTAATGAAATAACTTACATAAAAAAATATTTATATATATGTATTTATATATATATAATTATTCTTTTAGTATTAATATATCATATATATCATATAATTTTAATTAACCAATCCTTAAAACATTCTACATTGTGTGACCAAATCATGTCACTTTGAGGGGGTGGTAGTCTACATTTTCTCAAACAAGATTACTGTAATAAAACCAAATGGAATGTAAAAATATGTGAGTTAAAAATTGAAAAAATATCATTCAAAAAATAAAAAATATAATTTATTACATATATAAATAAATTTTCCATCATAATGGCCATCATGATTGGAGGTAATTGAAAAATGAGCAGCTATCATTTCGTGTTGTAGTAGTTCGCCATACACAGAGGCAATATGTTCAACATCCATTAGATAGAGGTTTGTGAAATTTTAGGTCATACCATTTTCATAAATAAATCCTAGCATATGATGATAATATTTTTTCACACAAGAAATGAATAATTAAATTTGTGGTTGTAGAGAATGAAAATAATGGAAATGAGCTTGAGAGAAGATGTTACCTCTTAATTGGGTAACTCCTTTTGGTTTGTTCCAAAAGGATTCAAAGAGAATCATTCTTAAAAAAGGGAGGATTCATGGTCTATGGGAGGATATTTTTAAAGCTACATGGTAATATATTGGATGAACATATATGGTTTTAGAGGTGTGAGGAAAGGGTAGTGGTGGTGGACATTTATTGGGAAGGAAAGGACACATATGGTATTTTTATAAATAAATTAGGTGTGTGTATGTTCTTATATAAAAAATTCATAAAAAACAAAAAAACTCATGATTTTAATTTTTATGGATGAACTATGGATATAAAATTTCTTTTTTACAAGTTTCTATGCCATTTTGGCCCTTAATTTTGTGGTTTAGTCCCTAATTATCTTCATTTTACCATAACTGCAATGATTAATATTAATAACTTTTACTAATCATTATTGTCAATGATTAACATTGTATTATTAGAATCTATAAATTAGATTGAATTTAATTTTTTATGTTCGATTTTTTAAATTCCTATCATATAAGTGATAAAATTAATATTACTGTTAATCTTGTAGACGAGATGAAATAATAGGGTTTTAATGTAGGAAAAAATTCAAAAGTTTGTTAAGATATTATATTCAGTTTAAAAGTTAAAATAATTCTAATAAATTGATTTTTATAATATATTTAACATTAATATATTTTGTCCTTAAGAAATATATATAATATCATTTATCATTAATAATTAATCGTGCATAAATAATGTTTTTAACTAAAGAGTAGTATTTTTACTATTCACCAAAAAATGATGTTTCTCAGAGAAATCAAAAATATTCACTATAGTCTAATTATGATGTTCTAAATTAAAAAATGATTTTTATTTTATTCAGTTAAATTATTAAATGATTCTAAAATTATATTCATTATTAGAAGAAGTTCATTTGAGAAAACAATGTTTTTAATCATAAATAAGACATTACAAAAAATATTCTCATTAATTATCAATATGTTTTATTTATATAAAACTAATATATATGAAAATAATTTGTTAATATGATTAATGTATAGGTTATAATTAACTTTTTTATATAATTAATACAATAAAAGATATGTTTCGTAGAAAATCACTATTGTGTGCATCATACACCATGTCGGTGTTTCTTGTAGCACCAGACAAGTTGGTAATGAATGTAGTGCAAGACATGAAAGGTATTGTATATAAAATAAATTTTTACCTTAGTGTTTTAATATATATATTTATATAATAGACTATATCAAGTGTCTTGTGAAATAAAAAAAATATTGAAATGAAAAATTAATTTGAAAAAAACAATTCTCAAAATCTTGGGGTGTTGCATTCTACCTATATCATGACCCATTCCCCATGGAATATTCCATAACATACCCAAAGACCACCTCAAATGGGATAGGGGATTGTGACTAGAACTAAAGGTGTTCACCTACAAGGGGGAGAAATTTTCCGGAGTACTTGTATGTTCCCACACACAACCACACCTTGAAGCTGGAAAAGTAAACATGCAATCCACTAAACAACCACTATGTAAAAGTAAAAATTGCTGGTAAAATTGTCAACAATAAAATCCCAACAAATGATATATTGAATATAGTAATTTACATGGAAAACTATGAAACCCATCCACTAAAACCATGTATAATATATAGTAGTAAAGTAGGTCTATTAGTCACATCATCAAACTCAATGGCATATTAGAGAACTCCTCCTCAATGAGTATAGTGGTCCTACTGAGCCATATAGAAGACACTTTCCAATAACCACAGGACTGTTGAGGTACTCATCCTCGATTAGCACTAAGGGTATGCTGGGTCACATATAAGCTGCTCCATACATTGGTCACGCCGAGTCACACATAAGCCTCTTCACACCATGGCCATTATGAGGTACTCCTCCTATTGAGTACCAAGGGTCTACCAGGTCACAAAAAATATGATCCCTACCATGGGTCCTCTAGGTAACATATATGTCACTTCACAGTGTGCCATAGTAGTCGAAAAAAACATTGATTCTTCTGAGCAGACTTTATGTCTCCCCGAGCCATAGGGTTTTCGTAAGTAGCATGCTTGATCTCAAGAGAACTGATCCGCAAGACATCAACCAAACATAATCTTCCATTAATGTCCTTATAGAGTATCCCAAAAGATACTTCTCATAACAAGGGTTGAAATTCCGCAAATGGCTCTTGAATCGAACTGTTAGTTTGCAAGTTATTGGGGTTTTAGTAAATAGGGGATGGTTATGTCTGGGCTCGGTCCGACTTGGTCAGACCAAATTGACCAACCTCACCTAGGGGGGCCACTTACCCTTGTTTGACTCGACTGACCTGAATATAACCATTTCGGGTCTAGGTCGGTCTGCTCTAGCTAGGCTAGTTGGTCAGGCCCATTGGACCTTGCTGGACCTGGCCCATCTTAGCTGATGGTCTAGCATGTCGGGTCGGCCAGCGACCCGGTATCATCCTTCCTGGCTTGCTAGGAATAGTTTTGGCATACTAGGAAATGATCTACATGTGGTTAGGGGACCGTGTTCTTGGAGAAACCGAAGCCCGCGACTGTGATCTACTCCACCGACGTAGTCCCCTGGCCGCCTCTGCCTCCACCGGCATAGCTGGTGGCCTATGCCAACCACATCCCTCCTCCTAGTGTGCCGTCGAGGCACGCCACACCCCACCCACATCTACCACTATGGGCCACCTCCATATGAAGAGAACTTCATAGACCACCAGGTCTACACTAGTGGTCCATTCATCATTTTTTTTTCACCTATGGCCACTGGAGAATGCATTACATCCTATGATGGTCTTGAAATCCCTTTTCTACCATTTCGATTGCTCAGCCATGAAGAAACAAAATGGGTAGGGGATACCACCATTTTCATGTTACCTCACTCCCTCCAACTTAGAAATTAAAAATACATGAGGATTGGGGTTATAGTTATATCAACAAAAATAATTATATCCTTGATAGAAAACCCAAGAAAGACAGCCTCCTGCAAGAATTCACAATATGTGGATCATCCTTTTTGTGGGTTGATTCACATTCATCATTTTTAGAATAATGAAGGAGAATATGAAGCACCATGAAAATCCCGAACGCGATCTACATATGTCATTTAAGAACTCTTCCCTCATTGATTCAAGTTCCTCTAGTGTTCGATGCTTCCCTGTCCTGTTATTCGTAATGTGTCGATGTTTCTAGATATCATGCCATTGTTTTTAATTTTTTATTGTAGGGAAGCCCTATCAAAGGTTCATCAGAGAATTTACATGGTTTAATTCGCATTTCCCCAACATATTTTTCTATTAAAAAGAAAACATTTTGTAGCATTTCTATAACATTGTGATGTCACGTCATTACTCTATTTTAATTAAAAAATAGTGTATATGTGACGCTTCATATATTGTTTCATTATTCTAAAAAAAATAAATTAATGTGGTTCATTTAATGGTCATCGTTACCACACTGCAGTGCCTCTGTCCGCCACTCAACAGTTTCTAATAACAATATAAAATATCTTTGTATGTTATTATATTTTTTCCAAATTTTCGTAATTAACATTTCTATCTGACCCTTGTTAGTAGATGGTAGGTCATTTCTTGGAAAATATTAGCATTTTGAGATCAATCTTCCCCTTATATTTTTTATCTGATCACCCGTTTAAATTTTTGAAAAAACCTCTTAAACCATTAGTTAAACATTATTAAAAATATTCAAAATTCCATTCTCGGCTCACCATGCCTCTGAATCACATTTCGTTAAAGCGTGTGGTCTCAAAAAAATTACATATGTTTAAAAAACATTTAAATTTTTGGATATTAAATTAAACCCCCTATTTTCAGCATCACTTCCTTGTATGCCAAAATAAGGATAAACAATGAAATCGGAATACAGAGGGTGAATCAGAGCCTACCACTCCGATGTGCTCTCCATTAGGTTCTCGTGTTTCCACTGAAATAATACTAGAGGAATCAACCATCCATGAAGGACCTCCTATTATCAATCCTCTATCTCTATTAGGAACTATACAAATATTGTCCCATTATCAAGGTATAGCTCGCCCGAGTCGATGACATGCAATGGATCAAGTACACACCTCCTCAAATGTATCCAATGAAAAACAATCGTGCACCTGGTGCATCTATGGGGGATGATCTATGCAGTACACCACAACACCAACTCTTCATATAATGTAAAAAGATCTTATGATCCTTAGAGATTACTTGCCACCCCAACCAAATCTCTGCACACCCCATTGGGGTGGGACATGAAGTAAAAAAGGGTATCCCTCCCGGAAATCCAAGGGTCCCCGTCTCCAATCAGTATATGATTTATGTCTCCTCTATATAGGCCTCATCCCCTCCATGATGATCTGCACCTTCTCAGTGTTTTCCTGTACCAACTCCAGACCAATGAGTGCTGACTCCCCTAGGTCCATCCAACGTATAGGTGATCTTAATGGAAACTCGAAAAAGGCAAGAAATGGTGCCATGCTAATGGTGGAGTTATAGTTGTTATTTTATGAAAACTCAATAAATGGTAGGTGGTCCCCCCAACTGTGACCAAAATCAAAAATGGAATCGCAAATCATGTCCTAAATAGTCTGTATGGTCTGCTCCATGTGACCATCCACTTGGGGATGAAAATCTGTGGTCAAGCACAGTTGAGTCCCGAACACCTCCTGTATTCGCTTCCTCAACGAGGATGTAAATCATGCCTCGCAGTCCAAGATGATCATCGGAGTGACCACATGGAGACACACTTTATATTGGATATAGAGGAATCTGAATCCCACTACCAATACAACTCCCAGATGGGTATGAAGGGAGACGACATGGTGACTTTTTCATCAATCACCATGATATAATCATGGACCCTAGATGTACTTGGTAATACCATTATGAATTCTACCGTGATACCATTGCATTTCCACTCTGATACCTCTAGTGGTTGGGCCAAGACTATTGTAACCTGATGCTCATATTTCACTTGCTGACAAGTGAGGTGTCATGAAATGAACTCCTCCACCGCTTTTTCACCCATGGCCATTATTACTAACCTCATAGGTCCTAGTATATATTTTCCACACTATGATGTACCCTCAATTGGGATGTTTTTAATTCCATCAATACTTCCTCCCTAAAAATCACGGGTACTATGGTTCACCATATGAAATGGTTGAAATGCTCCCCACCTAATTAAAATCCATCAGGAGCATGTCCTGAGGATTTCTAAGCATATCGGGCCTCACAATCAACATCCACAAGCTATGCCTCCCTGGATAACTATAAGAGTGCGGGAGTGACAATCATTGACTAAAGGTATGTTTCAACATCATCATCCATGATTTATATCTGCTACGCGGCTATCTATTCCATCACCTCACTCAGAAGCTGTAAACCAGACCACTTCTTGAGAGCATATTCCACCCCATTACCTTTTCTAGAAGTATAGACTATCCCAATGTCATAGTGATCGAGGAACTCCATCCATCACTGATGTCTCCAGTTCTGATCCTTCATTGAGAACATATACCTAAGACTCTTATGGTAAGAGTAGACAATAAAAAATTCACCAATCAAGTGGTGATTCCACATAATCGAGGCAAAGAGAACTACTAGTAACTCCAGGTCAGGGGTTTAGTAGTTCGTCTCCTACTGCCTCACTGGTTGTAGTTGTAGGCGACCACTGCTCACTCCTACATTAGAACAGAATCATGTCTGGTCCCTGATGTGTTGTAGAAGAATACATACCCCACTCCCTCTTTTGATAGGCCCAAGATGGGTACATTCATCAGTCTCTGGAACATATCCTGGAAACTATATGGGAAATTCTCAATCCACACAAAGGGCTATCAATTTTCTGTCAAGGTATATAAAAGTGATGCAACTCTAGAAAATTTGGGCATGAACCTATGGTAGTATATGGCCTTCCCCAAGAAACTATGCACCTTAGTTACACTCATAGGTGTATCCCAAGGAAGAACTTCTCATATCTTCACCAGATCCACTGCAACTCTATCCTTTGAGATGATGTGCCCCATATAGTGGTCCTCCTGAATCTAGAACAATAACTTTGAGATATTACTATAAATATGGTTCTCTCAGAGTGTATCCTAGAATATCCATAGTTATGTATCATGATCATCCTTTAACACTGAGTACACTAAGATGTCATCAATGAAAAATACCACGAAAATATTGAGGTAAGGCTGGATCATCCTATTCATGAGTCCTAGGAACACTAATAGGGAATTGATTATGTTGACGGGAATCACAATGAACTTGTAGTTTCTATACTGGAATTTATGTTTGTCTTCGATATGTCCTCATTCCATACCTAGAGCTGATGATATCCTATTATGAGGTTGATCTTCAAGAACCACCTCACTCCCTCCGGCAGGTCTAAGAGGTCAACAATCCTTGGTAGTTGATTATTATTCTTCATGGTCACCGTGATTAGTGCTAGAAGTCCACACATTTCCTCAATCTCTCATCCTCCATCTTTCCAAACAAAACTTGGGATGCCAATAGGGAAATGTTGGGTCTCACTAATACCTTCTCCTGCAAATCCACCAACTATACCCTCAACTCACGAAGCTCTGTGGGAGCCATATGATATTTGGTTGTGGATATCAGTACCATCACCAGGTACATATTGATACCAAATACTACCTCTCTATGATGAAGAAATCTTGGAACATCCTTAGGAAAGACAAACACATACACGTCCACCACTTCAAGAAAGAATGAACTCCCCAAATCCACCGCACTAAGGGTGAGGCAAGCCAACTGGTGAGTGATCAGTTGCACCCTCCTCCAAGAAATTCCATCCTATGCCAAAACATTTCTCATTTCCACAGTGAAGGGAAACCTAGAACCATCCTCATGGACACACAATAAAATGTACCAAAAATAGTGGATCTTAGCATGGATTGTGGATAACAAGTCCATACCCAAGAGGACATCTTAAGGCCATGATGACTCTACTAGATGATCCCATCTGAAGATCTCAACTCCTAGAGTAAGCACACACTACTAGCACCTATGTGTAGTCATCAAATCCCCTCTCGTTGGAGTCTCCAATTGTAATTATTGAGCCAGCGACTCCACTAGAATCTCTATGCGTCTATCGTCGTTCGTGGTAAAGAAAGAGTTATTTGGACTTTTGTTTATAAGAACTATATCTATGATTTAGAAGGAACATATAATACCTATAATCATCTCTAGATAATCATGGTCATAGGCCACCATCACCTAATTCTAGCCTCACCCGCAACCTCCGACTCCCTGAGCCCATGGTGGATCACATGGGGGTGGTGGTGGTAGCACCTCAAACTGTAGTACAACGCCTGCCACTCAGCATCCCACCTGCCAAGTCTATCGCCTTGAAGACCTCCTACCACGAACCTTTGCCTCTTCCATGGTAGTCCCTAGACCATATACTGGTCATGTATTCGGTGAGTCAGGCAGTCTTGAGCCATGTGTCCCTGCCTGCCATATTTGAAGCACATCCTAGGTCCTTACTAACTACCTCTTCTCTAGGAGCCCCACACAACTAACACTAAGTCTTGGGATAGACCCTGAACGATCTGACCTCGTTGGGACCCCACGTCTACTGCCTGATACTCACCACTGATTACACAACCACATGAGGTATTCTAGTGGCTCTTTCTATTGGTTCCTACTCTGATAAGAATCTCTCCATAATAAGGAATCACTCTAGTACTCGAACCTTAGTGGGGATGCTGAGAGACCCCATGTATGCCTTGATATCTAATCTAATTCCCTATTCAATGGTCTAGGTATTGATGAAAGGGTCACACACCGTGTCTTTGATGTAACAATAGAGGTCTGTAAACATCGCAATGTACTCATCCACTATCATGCTTCCATGCATTAGGTGATGCAACTTCTGTATGCACACCAAGCACAAGGTTGTGGGGATGAACTCATCCTAGAAAAGCTTCTCTAAGTCAACCCATTACATGGTATCCTCATTATGAGTCTGAATCATTAGGATCCACTATATTACTTCTGAAGGCTCACATCTAAGATCACCATCTTATCAAGCCGTGTCCTAACTAAGAGAAAGACCCACATCACAGCATCCAGTCAGTCGTCAGTGTCCTGAGGATTTGTCTCTCCTCGGAACAGAGGAAGTATCTATCTCTAAAACTCATGAGAGGCATAAATACGTTTTAGAGACCCAAATATTGACGTACATGGACATTACATTACTTTTTAGTAATACTTAATAATGAAAAAAACAGACGCCCAAAGACCGTATTAGTTTAGTGACTTTGGAAACTCGAAACGTAATCTTCTAATCATGGTGAAAGATCTTTAAAATCTCCCATAATGATCTTCACCTCTTGGTTTTCTTACCTAAAACCTTTCTTTATATCCTGGGGAAAGGAAAACATAAAAAGGGTGAGTTTAAATGCTCAGTAAGGGTAAACATGGAGAACATAAAACAATCCATAAACATTTGAATGAAAAAACATGAACATAAAATCTAAATATCAAATTCTTGAGCAAATACATAAATCTTGGAAGTACGTAAGGAATATATCATAAAAGAACATAAATAATGATAAAATAGCATGGGAATAAAACATTTGATTGTGGAAAACCAGTAAACACGTGATATAATTTCCATAGTATCCAAGGCATTGCTGCCAAGACCATCTTAGTGGACAAAGTCCCTTTCTGAATCATGTTCACTCCTCGTTCCAGTCCTGTATCACTGAACCGGATTAACTTACCGTTACAGCCATGCCTATCTCATGAGATATAAATATTTACCCCTTGAATTGAAGAGAGATATAGGTCCCACCAATCACATAATGAAATCATTCATTCGTGTTCCACAAAATCATTAATCATACATTATAGCATAACCCATATAATAGAATGGGATTCTTAAACATCATGCCATCATAACATAATCCATATGAGAAAATGGATATCATTTCATCATAAGAAGAATAAAACCATGTAAATAATGGAGACATTATACTTGAAACATAAACATATTAAATAAAGTCATTTTAGATGGAAAATAGTTTTGATAAAACACTTGAAATGAATTCTTGAGGAAAATGTCCTTTCTTCTTCAAAATAATTTTCTTTTCACAAAATGCCATGAAATTTTAAAGAAAAGGGTTTTTTTGAAAATAATCTGGCAATATTATAGAGTAAGCTTCATGAAAATGAGGCGTTATGAAACCGTAAAAATCCGTTCATGCTGTATAAGTTTAAAATAACATTCTCCTCGTACTTTTGTCAAAAACGTCAAAAAGTTCCTCGTAAAAGAAATATTCTTTCCATATGATGTGGTAAAAGTCAAAAAAGGGTAAAAATGACTTTAAACATACATGGAAGAAAATTAAACATTTCATGAAAACATTTTGAGAAAATATGGACATGGAAGAAAAACATAACCCCAGTAAATACTTACGAATAATCAATCTTGGATAAGAATGAGATTGGGATAATTATCCCTTACCTTATGTCTGATATGCTTCATATGTATCCAAACCTCCTGTATAATGATTTAAATAATGTCATTGACTTATTAAAAAATCATATTCATTGTTATGATATCATATATGGTTTACTTATGACTTTATATTACCCGTTCTTTTGTAAATTTGATGTAAAACAGTGATTTGGGAAAAACCGTTTCATTTATTGTACGTGTTTCGACTTGTTTTTTTTTTGTTTTTTTTTTCAAAGGTGGGGCTAGGCCCCAAAATATTATATTAAAAGAAGATCAAAGGAGAACACCGAAAGTCAACATGTAGGATAATACATCAAGTTCCCTGTCCCGGTGAACCAATCTTTTTCCTTACCTTGTCAGCAATTAATCTTTCTTTCTCTCGCGTGTTTCGACTTGTTGTTCTTAATATTATTACTTATATCATGATTTTCATAATTACAGAATGTAAAACATGATTTATATATAATATATATTCAGCATATACATACATATATGATAGATCGATAAAAGGAATGAAATACACCATTCATGGAGACGGCAGGCCGTACGTACGCATGAACGCTATTTTCCTTTCCTTATTGAATTGAATGGAATTAAGTAGATGATATGTATATATGCATAAATATAGTATCATTATTATTTCATATATTTGATTATTATTCATTATATATACTTTATAATCATTCATGAATGGATAACATGGAGAATGAATCTCATCACGTCGTGGAGACGGTAGTCCGTACGTACGCACGAGTGATGATATCATTCCCATGATCGTGGAATCATATTGAAGTGTATTTATAATATTTCAGAATCAATATCACTTTACAATAATTATATATAGTTATTTATTAGCACCATTATACCCATCCAATTAATAGGGTGGTCGAAAACAGATTACACAACGGCGTGGAAACGGTATTCCGTACGTACGCACGCGCGGTGATTTCATTTTCCATAGGATGGATAGAAGGTGAAATAGGGTTGTTTCATAATTTTAATAACATATAATTATATAAGTAATACTGATGTTATTACTTTATTATGAGACAACTAATGAATAAGAAGTAGAATAAGAAAGAAACTCGAGAGAATCGGAAGAAGAGATTACCTCTTCTTCGACGCACCTCCTTTAAGCTTCCTCTTAAGGAATTAGAGTTGGTATTTTGAGAAGAACAGAACCACCAGAATGTTGATAGGGAAGTGGAGAATATAAATGGGAAGGGTTTGGATGAGCTTCAATGCTCAAAAGGGTGTGAAGTGAAGAGGGAAGGGGTTCCGTTTTTATATGGGAGGAGAGGGGCACCTTTGAAAAAACTTAAAATATTATTTTATTATAGTCATATTCGGTTTTTAATATCCCCAAATTGATTAATTTCGAAGATAAGGTTGGGAGGGGTCTAAATACTTACAACCGATAGGTTTTATACAAGTTTATGTTACTATTTTAACCTTATATTTTAGATTTAACTCTAAGTTAAATAATTTATCTTTTATCTTGTCTTCTTGTTTTCTTACACTATATTGTTTATAAACTTAGTATAACAAGCCAAAAGAACCCCAAGTGGTTCATGATTAATATACATGACCTTATATAAGTCATTTAGCCGACCCTTAGATCTTTAGGAATAAAATAAAAATTAATAATATAATATTTGTTTTAAAAACTATTATATGTCAATTTTGAAACTATTTGGTAATTGATTTTTTTGAAAATCATAACAGCATTATTAGTTCGAAAAAAGTTACTTAAATCAATACTAACATGTCATATTAACCTATAAAATTAGTGTAATTTGTAGAAAGTCTCAAATTACTTTTCTTTGGGTATTTATAACATCAATTATGTTAATATTTAATTAATAAGGTAATTACTGAAACATCATTGTGTAATAAATAACTTAAATTATTTAATGTCTAAAAATTATAAATAAAATACCATTAGGTAGGAAATATTTTTAGATTTCTAATTAATATTTATAGTCGAATTTATCTTATTTATATCCCTATGTTAAAAATGATTTTTTATTAAACATTGATTTTAACTATTTTAACTCTTCTTTAAATAAAATAATAATAAATGTCCTCATCTAATCCACGTGGACCTAAAGGGAAGTATTTTATTCCTGAGGCTGTTTTTGGTTGAATTCCACTTATCCAATAGAATTAGGACTTGTGTTTGGGTAATAATAATATCATTTTTACCCTTAAATACCCTATTTTCTTTTAACCGTGGTAAATAAATGTAAAAAGTTACTATTCACCAAAAATTATTTATATCTTATTGAATCACATTTTAATCCTTTATATTAACTGTGTCCTTGGATTTTCTAAATTCCACTCACAGTGGCGGTAAAATTAAGTTTTATGTAAATTTTCAAATTCTTCTAGGAGGTGGGTAAAAGACGGTGAAAAGTTCAATAAAATTTTTATATATCTAAAATTATTATAAAATGACTCCAATGAATTACATTGAACTTATATAGGTATTATGGGTCAATTTATACCTAAAATAAATTTAAATAAAATAAATAATTATTTAAATAAAAAGTTAGTTTTTAAATAGAAACCCACTGTTTTCACTATTCATCAAAAAATGAAAGTTTCTAGAAAAATACCAAAAATTCACCTTAAGAAAATTTCGTTATTTCAAATCCAAAAATGAAGTCCATTTTGAAAAATAAAATTTAAAAAATTGGGTATTACTATTCATAACGACTAGTTTATATAATATTTTAATAACATATCATTGTTTAGTGAAACTCGGTATTGCGTACAACACACGCTATCGTGGAAGGTCACAATTGAGTGTAATTTAAGCCAAGTCAGGGTTGCGTATAGTGCAAGACACATTTTTTTTGCGTATAATAGAATCCAACAATGTTTCATTTATACATTGAATATATATATATATATATATACTCAATGTTGCGTAGAATAACTACTATCAAACGAACTTGAAATTGTGTGTAACACGATCCAAGAATAGTGTTGCGTATACTTCAAGATAATATGTTGTTGCGTATAATGCAAGATAATCTTGTTTTAGCATAAAACAAAAGACATCAAATAAATTAAAAAGAATAATTCTCATAAAATCTCTAGTTGTTACATTCTACCCCCCTTAAAATGAATTTCACCCTCGAAATTCATCGGGGTTATAAATGGTTTTCTACTTGATTGTTTCTTTAATTGAAACCCACATCATAAAATGGAATACCAAAACATAAATTTAAAAACAAAAGTATGAAACGTAATGGTTACCCAAATTAACTAATCAATGGGTTTCTACATAGGAGAACATAGGTGAAAATATGGATATGGAAGAGAAATCTAACCATCAAGTTATGATGGAGAGTGGTAGAGAACATGGCTATGAAAAATCCAACAATCACAAAGCCATAATTTTTTTATGATCCAAGGTACCATCTGATTCATCGTATATTAGGACACTAGGACAACATTTTTTTTGTTTTCAAGGTCATTTCCCTAATGTTGAATAATTTGAACTAGAAGAAATACTTACTTTATTTCGGTATAATCTCACCATTGTCCGTGCCTTGAACAATTTCCACTTCATCACTTAAGGAAATTAAGTTGAACTTGTCATTCTTGAAGTGTTAGCAGATCATGTGATAGAATGATGGGTCATTTCATCTGTCTCAAACAAAAGGTTAGCAAAAGTTATAAATACGTCTTATGGTGAGATTAATCATATATGGTTCCATAAATGGACTTATACTTCATATATCATATCTCTTAATAAAATAAAACTAGTTTCTACTAACCAGGGACTTCCTGTAGGCCAGTGGTATGCAATAAATGCATGTCACACTTCGGTTGTGGGTTTGATTCCCACAGCCTTGTCTGACGCGACGGGTTGTCGCACATCCTGCATATTGTCCTCTTCCTAAAACTACACTATTATAACATTACAGAAATAATTTCGAAATAAAAAGTTCTTGCCTTAAACAATACTATATGATATATAACATAATCTATTTCAATGTTTAGGTTTATCCAAAATACTTCTGTTCAAACCTCATAGTATAAAGATAACGATTACTTGAAATGTCATCTACCGAGCATGTGAATACCATCATTTATCATACGATATATCTTTTTGTTCACATTCCAAAAAAGTGAATACCTTAATCATGTATTCTTATGAAACATGAATTACCATAGAACCTTAGTGAAAACTTGTGTACTGTCAAAATTTAACTCTTTCCACATACCAAAATCCCGAAAATTCTATATACTCAAACCATGATATCACTTAGTCCTCAATCAATCATAAGCTCATGAATACTATCAAACATCTCATTATCTCATTATCTCTTCATTATGCGCATATCATCTACTTTCCAAAAAAATATATGGATAACCTTTCATTGTTACTGGTACCATTCAACATATACTTTCAAATACTTTAGTAAAAACAATAGTGTAAAAATCCTTAGATGATTCTTTATTCCATAGTACCATTAACTATACAACATAACTCTTGATAAACATAAATCATTCCATTACCTTCTAAAACCATTGACCAAGCTTCAGTACTTCTTTCACTCATATATAATTTGTAGTCTCCACATCATCATCCACATAAATACTACCCATATAACCATGCTAATTCTCTTCATGAGATTTTCCCTTAGGGAATTGGTTTGCATAATGCCCATACATTCCACATGTAAAACATCTAATCATTGTTGATGTCATAGAAATACCATTATCCTTATACATGGTGTTAACTGAACCTTTTCCTTTGCACTTACTGGATTTGTGTCCTTCTTTTTTGCACCCAAATCATCTTCCAGTTCCGTTGAAACATTCTCATTGATGCCTCTTCCCACATGATTTACATGAGAGAAATTGAGCTTTCTTTCCTCTATGATCATCATGAAACTCCATTTTTCTCTTATTAGGTGAGTCGGGAAACTTACCATAGTTGATAATATTGATCATATTATGAGATTGCTGAATAGGTATAATAACGATGTTTGGACTTCCAAATCCTGTTTCATTTGGTTTCTCATGAAGAATATCATTCTATTGTCCATTATATCCTCCATTATCGTGAATCTTCCTGTTTCCAGCCATTTTCTAAATCTCAAAAATAATAGTGTGAGAGGAAAAATCATAATCAAGGGGGAGTACCATAAATATCTAACATCTTAGGTTAAATTATAAGTTCATTACTATAATTCTAGGACTATAACCTATACGTATAATTATCCATAGGGACATCCCTAGACATACCTTAGAAATATCTCTAGGGATTTCACTAAAGTTTTCACATCCTAGTTTACAAAGGTCAACTAAACCTTCGCTTTGATACCAACTGTAGAGACCCAAATCTTTATGTACATGGAAATTACATTCCTTTTGCGTAATACTTAATACATGATAGAAACAGACGCCCAAAGACCGTATTAGATTAGTGTCTTCGGAAACATGGAACGTAATCTTCTAATCATTGTGAAAGATCTTCAACATCTCCCATAAAGATCTTCCCCTTTTGGTTTTCTTACCTAAAACCTTTCTTTATATCCTGGGGAAAAGAAAACATAAAAAGGGTGAGCTCAAATGCTCAGTAAGGGTAAACATAGAGAACATAAAACAGTCCATAAACATCATAATGCAAAAACTTGAACATAAAATCTAAACATCAATATCTTGAGAAAAGACATAAATCTTGGAAGTACGTAAGGCATATATCATAAAATAACATCAATAATGATAAAATAACATGGGAATAAAATATTTCATTATGGAAAACCATTAAGCACATGATATGATTTACATAGTATCCAAGGCATTGCTTCCAAGACCATCTTAGTGAAAAAAGTCCCTTTCTGGATCAAGTTCACTCCTCGTTCCAGTTCTGTATCACCGAACTGGATTAACATAACATTCCAGCCATGTCTATCTCATGAGATATAAATCGTTACCCAATTCATTGGAAGGAGATATAGGTCTCACCCATCTCATAATGAAATCATTCTTTCGTGTGCCACAAAATCATAAATCATACATCATAGCATAACCCATGTAATAAAATGGGATTCTTAAACATCATTCCATCATAACATAATCCATATAAAAAAATGGATATCATTACATCATAAGAAGAATCAAACCATGTATATAATGGAGACATTATACTTGAAACATAAACATATTAAATAATGTCATTTTAGATGGAAAATAGTTTTGATAAAACACTTGAAATGAATTCTTGAGGAAAATATCTTTTCTTTTTCAAAATCATTTTCTTTTCACAAAATTCCATGCAATTTTAAAATAAAAGGGTTTTTTTTAAAATAATCATGAAATCTTGTAGATGAAGCTTCATGAAAATGAGTCATTATAAAACCGTAAAAATATGTTCACTCTATATAAGTTAAAAATAATATTCTCCTCGTACTTTTGTTAGAAAAGTCAAAAAGTTCCTCCTCAAAGAAAGATTCCATCCATACGATGTGGTAAAAGTAAAAAAAGGGTAAAAATGACTTTAAACATACATGGAAGAAAATTAAACATTTCATGAAAACATTTTGATAACATATGGACATGGATGATAAACATAAACCAAGTAAATTATTATGAATAAACAATCTTGTATAAGATGAGATTGGAATAATTATCCCTTACCCTATGTCCGATATGCTTCGTATGTATCCTAACCTCCTGTATAATGATTCAAATAATGTCATTGACTTATTACAGAATCATATTCATTGATATGATATCATATATGGTTTACTTATGACTTTATATTACCCGTTCTTTTGTAAATTTGATGTAAAAGCAGCGATTTGAGTAAAATCGTTTCATTTATTGTACGTGTTTCGACTTATTGTTCTTAATATTTTTACGTAAATCCTAATTATATAATTTCATATTGTAAAACTTGATTTATATATAATATATATTCAGCATATACATATATACATGATAGATCGATAAATGGAATGAAATACACCGTTCATGGAGACGGTAGGTCGTACGTACGCATGAACGATGTTTTCGTTTCCATGTTGAATTGAATGGAATTAAGTAGATGAAATACATATATAAATATACATAAATCCAGTGTCATTATTATTTCATATATTTCATTATTATTCATTATATATACTTTATAATCATTCATGAATGGTTAACATGGAGATTGAATCTCATCGCGTCGTGGAGACGGTAGTCCGTACGTACGCACGAGTGATGATATCATTCCCATGATCATGGAATTGAATTGAAGTGTATGTATAATATTTCTTAATAAAAATAACTTTAAAATAATAATATATAGTTATTTATTTACACCATTATACCCCTCCATGTAAGATGGTGGTCGAAAACAGATTACACCACGGCGTGGAGACAGTATTCTGTACGTACGCACATGCGGTGATTTCGTTTTCCATAGGATGGATAGAAGGTGAAATAGGGTTGTTTCATATTTATAATAAAATATCATTATATAATTAATACTGATGTTATTACATTATAATGAGACAACTATAGAAGAAGAAGTTGAAAAAGAAAGAAACTCGAGAGAATCGGAAGAAGAGATTACCTCTTCTTCGACGCACCTCCTTTAAGCTTCCTCTTAAGGATGTATATTTGGTCTTTTGAGAATACAAGAAACTCTGGAATGTTTCTAGGGAAGTTTAGTATAGAAATGGGCATGGTTTGTCCAAGCTTCAAGGCTCAAAAAAGTGTGACGCGAAGAAGGAAGGGGTGCCCTTTTTATAAGGGAGGAGAGAGGCACCTTTTGAAAAACATAAAATATTATTTTATTAAAAAGTCATATTCTGTTTCTAATAGCTACAAATTGATTTATTTAGAAGATAAGGTGGGTAGGGGTCTAATAAATTTCATCCAATATGTTTTAGACAAGTTTATCATACTATTTTCATCTTATCTTTTAGATTTAGCTCTAGGTTAAATAATTTAACTTTTACCGTGTCATCTTATTTTCTTACACTATATGGTTAATAAACTTACTATAACAAGCCAAAATAACCCCTAGTGGTTAATTATTAATATATTTAACCTTATATAAGTCATTTTGCGGAACAATATATTTTGTGGAACAAAATAACAATTAATAATATAATATTTGTTTTAAAAACTATTTTACGTCAATTTTGACTCTATTTGGTAATTGATTTTTGTGAAAATCATAAAAGAATGATTAGTTCGAATAAAGTAAATTAAATAAATAATAACATGTCATATTAAACTATAAAATTAGTTTAATTTGTGAAAACTCTCAAATTACATTTATTTGGGTATTTATAACATAAATTATGTTAATATTACATTAATAATGTAATTACTGCATAATCATTATGTCATAAATAACATAAATTATTTAATATAAAATTTATAAATAAAATACCATTAGTTAGGAAATCTTCTTATATTTCTAATTAATATTTATAGTCGAATATATCTTATTTATATACCTATATTTAAAATTTTTTAGTTATTAAACAATGATTTTAACTATTTTAACTCTTCTTTAAATAAAATAATAATAAATGTCCTAATCTAATCCAAGTGGACCTAAAGGGAAATATTTTATTCCTAAGATTGTTTTTGGTCGAATTACACTTATCCAATAGAATTATTACATGTGTTAGGGTAATAATAATATCATTTTTACCCTTAATTACCCTATTTACTTTTAACCGTGGTAAATAAAAGTAAAAAGTTACTATTAACCAAAAATAATTTTTATCTTATTAAACCACATTTTAATACTTGATATTAACCGCGTCTCTTATATTTTATAAATTCCACTCACAGAGGTGGTAAAATTATGTTTTATGTAAATTTTCAAATTCTCCTAGGAGGTGGGTAAAAGACGGTGAAAATTTCAATAAAATTTTTATATATCTAAAATTATTATAAAATGACTCCAATGAATTACATTGAACTTATATAGGTATTATGTATCAATTTTTACCTAAAATAAATTTAAATAAAATAAATAATTAGTTAAATAAATAGTTGGTTTTTAAATAGTAACCTAGTGTTTTAACTATTCATCAAAATTTTAATGTTTTCAGAAAAATACCAAAAATTCACCCGAGGAAAATTTTTATATTCCAAATCCAAAAATGAATTCCATTTGAAAAATAAAATATCAAAAAGTTGGTATTACTATTCATAATGGCTAGTTTATATAATATTTTAATAACATATCGTTGTTTAGTGAAACTCGGTATTGCGTGCAACACACGCTATCGTGGAAGGTCATGATTGCGTGTAATGTAAGCCAAGTCAGGGTTGCGTGTAGTGAAAGAATCCTTTGTTGTTGCATATAACAGAATCCAACAATATTTCATTTATATATTGAATATATATATACACTCAATGTTGTGTAGAATAACTACTATCAAATGAACTTAAAATTATGTATAACACGATCCAAGAATAGTGTTGCGTATACTGCAAGCTAATACGGTGTTGCGTATAGCGCATGATAATCTTGGTGTAGCGTACAAAAAAAGACATCAAAGAAATTAAAAAGAATAATTATCATAAAATATTGGGTTTTTACATACGTATTCTAGCGATAACACCCGCACTAAATTTTGATCAACGGGGGGTGGAAACACAGGTGCATCACCCAACATGGCCATTTCAAGAATTGTTCCCTAAACTGATGCAGAAATCGCAGGGTGCGTTGTCTATATGACCATGTATCAGAAGACTAGCTAGCTGTCTGCTTGGAGGAATCCTAAAATAGATCATGATGTATTATGGTCAAAATATTATACCTGGTGATCTGAATATAATTCAAGAATAACAGAAGGATACACTTATTCAATAATTGTATTCAAGTTTAGAGATGAAAAGAAAAATTCAGGGTCTTGCTATATGGATACGTCGGTCGTTGCACTAACTCTGGACTCCCTAAATCTAAAAGTCGAAATTGAAACATTCATAGCTATTTCCTAAAAAACATACTCTTGGTATTTGAGGGAGAAACTACAACCTCTAATACCACATTGTCACAACTCGTCCCCACCCCGGGCTCATGTCATGACATACCCCATACCCACCTCCCAAAGGCGAGGGATTGGCGACTAGCACCAAAGGCATCAACCATCATGTTGTCGGTATTTTCATGAGTACATGTACACATGCACACACAACCACACCCCAAAGCTAGTAAAGTAAGCATTCGAGCCCCTAAAAAACATCTGAGTAAAAGTACAAACTGTAGGTCAAACGGGCCAGAATACAACCCCAAAAAAAGATATACTAAATATAGGAAAGTGGAAGGAAAAAATATGAAATCCATCAACTAGAAATCCAACATAATGTGTAAATGAAGATTAGATACTAGAAACTATAGAAGTACACCCCTCCTACCTTGTCTCACTGGGAACCACTTAGTGTTGGGCCACCAAGTCCTCCGTCAAGGTGGAGATCGTCTGCACCAGACACAACACTTTCCGGCGAAGCCCGTGTAGGGGTGAGTACTAATATACTCATTAGATAACCCAAAACACAATAGAATGACCAAAATTAAAACCATAGAGAAAACCAAGAATCATGGTCATGAAGCATGCACATGACACAAGATAGCTTTCAGTTGGTATAATTTTGAGTAGGAATGTAGGAGCATTAGTCACATCATCAAACACCATGGGATGCTAAGGAGGTCCTCCTCAATAAGTAGAGTGGGCCTATTGGGTCACACAAAATCTTCTTCACAAAAAACATAGGACAATTTTGGTACTCATCCTTGATTAGTACCGTTGTTATGTTGGGTCTCACAAAAGCTTCTCCCCCATGGGCATGTCGGGCCACAAATAACCGCTTAACACCTTGTCCATACTGAGGTACTCCTCCAGTTGTGTACCGTGGGTATGTTGGTTAACACAAAAGCCTCTCCCCAATGTGGTCCTGCTGGGTCACATAGAAGACACTTCCCCTAGGGACATAGTAGGAAATCCACATAGGGTCTCTTGTTTGTAGTCTTTATGTCTCAGTCAACCGCAAGGTTTCCATACATAGCACGCTTGATATCGGAAGAACAACTCCACATGAACTTTTTTGAATTTGCACATCCTTTAAATTCTCCCTAGAGTACTCTAAAAGATCCTACTTTCCATGATGGTTCTAATTCTGAAAACAAATTTTCAATCAGATTCTCGATTTTCAAGTTATTAGTGTTTTAGAAAACAGGGGATAGTTCTGGTTAGGCATGGTCTGACCCGGATAAACTCACCCGACCATCCTGTCTTTGGGGCCCCTCTTTCCCTAGTTTGATTTGACTGACCCGACCTGACCTAGTTCGCGTCTGGTTCTGTTTGGTTTGGCATGTCTTGTTGGTCAGGTCCATTGGAACCCACTGGACCCAGCCCTACTTGGCCGAGGTTCAAGCCTGCTGGGACATGTTTTGCCTGCCTCCTTCTCAGTCAGCCTTTGACAGACCAATTCCCCTTATCCCAGACACATGGTGCATCTAGGGGTTCCACTTGGCTAGTTAAATGCGGCCGCCCTGGGGGTTCTCACATATTTAGGGGACAACATGTTTTGCAAAACTAGGGCCCATATCTACATGTCGCTCAACCAACATGGCCACCCGTTCGTTTCTGCCTACACCGGCCGCATGCACATCCGATGGCCCTATCACTCTCCCGCAGAGAAGGTCGGCCATGATGTTCCTCCCAGTGTGACGTTGTTGCGCGATGCCACCAGACCGTAGCCAGTGAAAGTGGCGCTAGCCGATGGATTGGGTACTCTGTGGACCACCAGGTCCACTACAGTGGTTTGTTCTTCAAGAAACTTACGCCTATGGATTTTGGGGAATGACTTTCTTTCTCTGATGTCTTCAATGTCTTCTTGTTTCCGTTTGGAATGCTTAGCCATGAAGAACAAACAAGGGGGAGGGGATTGGGCCATATTAATTCTAGTCGGCGCCCTCCACATTTGAAATTAAAAACATGGGAGCCTTGATATTATATTTTTATCTATAAAAGTAATTAAATACCAAATAGAAAACCCCTGAAAGACACCCTCCTACAACAATACACAATTCGCGGATCAACCTATTCATGGGTTGTTTCAAATTTTTCATTATTAAAATAAAGAATGGGAAACTAAAGCACAAAGAAAACCCTTACCTATATCAACTTTCATCATTGGAGCACTATACCATTGATGATTCATGCTATGTTGGTGTTCGTTTCTTCCCAATATTGTTCTTCATAAAGCATCAACATTGTAAGTGATCCTACCAGCATTCAAAATTCATCGTTGGAGGAAATAATTTCCCTAGATTTTTCAATGAATTCCCACATTTAAATTCATGTTTCTTCAATTCATTATCTTATTAATAAAAGAACATGTCGCAATGTTTCTGTTACACTGTAATATCGTGTCGTTACACTATTTCATTTATGAAACAATGTATCTATTATGCTCCGTTTATTGTGTCATTAGGCTGAACAAAAATGAGATATTAATGATATTCATTTAATTCACATCTTCACCTCACTATATCAACTCCATATCCCACTAAATAGTTTTTTAAAAAATTAATATATTTTTATATGTAATTTTATTTTTTTCTGAAATGGCTGAAAAATAAAATTTACAACCGACCATTACTAGTAAAAGTTTTGTCCTTTCTAGGTGAATCCTAACATTCTAATTTCAATGTACCCTATGATTTTTGATCCCAACATTTGTTTAAATGATTGAATAAAAATAATGGAAGTTTACTTAAATGAACATAAACTGTTCAAAATTCTGTTTCAAGAACCCTGTGACTCAGAATCACTTGTCGTCAAAGAATGTGGTCTCAATATAATTCCATATAATTTTAAAAAAATTACACGGAAATTATGGGACATTAAAACCCCCCCCCCTAAAATAAATTTCTCCCTTGAAATTTTTCTTTGTCATCAAATGATTAATACATGATCATTTCATTCATATAATCAAAAATCGTCAAAAAATACTAAAACTTCCCTTAATAAGGAAAATTTGTAGCCATAAGGGTTACCCAATGCAATATATAATCGGGTTTCCATATAGAAGAACATAGGTTTAGAGTGATGATTGGACATGAATAAATTTTTTAAAAATTTATAGGGATATATTGAGCTCATAAATATCAAATAACTAAATCATCAAAGGAACGTTGAGGGCCTCAATGTTAAAAATACGTGATGATTTAAAAGTCCATCAGCTCAATTACAATTTATGTACTAGGACACATGTTTTTTTATCAATTTTAAAATTTTGGGTAATTCATTTTTATTCTCTATAAAAATAAATTCTTGGGTATTTCATTGATTTTTTTTAATACATCCATTACCACATGGAATGAATGTATAGAAATTAACATTGATGAATAATGCACTAAAATACACTTTTAACATATCTTAAGTGCCACAAGGAATAAAAATTCTAACTATTGGTCTCTAAAGAACAACATTAAGTAATATATAAAATTAAAATGTAACACTAAAAGTTCATCATAATTATTTAGTCATTTTAATGAATATTCATTAACCAGTACATCATGTAGGCTAGTGGTTGGCATGAAATTCTTATCGTCCTTCGGTCATGGGTTCATGACGTGAGACATTTCTAAACATGATTTGTTGTCCCCCACACTACATGATGTATTTTTTTTAAACCACAATAAAATAATATATAAAATAGAAATACTTGAAATATTATTAATAAATTATTTTCTTTTTAACTAATTTTTTCAACACAAACATGGTCTAAAAATATATCCTCCAAAGAATAACTTAAACTTTTCATGAACAATTAACCATATAACCCTTATGTAAGGTAAAAATACAAAACATTAGAAAAGTATTCCAAAAACTAGATAAAAATTGATTCCCCTATATAACACAAATAATCTCTTTGTTAACACATTCCATCCATGTGAATAACCTCACCATTATTTTCTCTTGAAACATGTTAACAACATGTATCACAATAAATCCATTTGAAAAACATGCATGCTTCCTCATTCCAATTTATATTGGATTTACTCCATAAATCAAATAATTTTGAAAATATAATTAGTGGTAGCATAAGACACCTATAAAAAACACCTTACATAGTTACAAGGTAATAAATATAATCTAATTTAGTTATTAATATCCCACATATCGTTAAGCAGAAAATATTATTTCAACATAAAGAACATGTTAATGGTTACCTTTAATTAGTGAAATATTTACTCTAGTGAGATAACCTCTCTAGTCAATTTTGACCATTCAATATATTATTGTTAATTATTAATAAAACATAAACTGAAAAATCCACACATGATTCACCATTCTTAATTCTAGAATCCAAAAACAAAACTACATTGATTACATCATCCGTAAACCGTTAACAATAAAAAATATTTACTTTCACATGTCATCCATATTATCTTCATCATTAGAAATGTAACCATTACTCGTACAAACATGATCATTCCGTTTTGAATCCATCCTTCTAGGAAATTTAGTTTCATAATTACCATTTATTCAACACTTGAACCACATAACCATTGGTGATGACTTATGGAGTCCAAAATTCTAATCCATTTCCTTAACTGAACTCTTCATTTTTCCTTACAGTAACTTGATTTTTTCCTTCTTTTCTACAATAAAAATTCCTTATTGATCCTCTAAGAAATTAACTTAGTAGATTCTTTCTACATTCCTAACACAAAGAAAAATGAATCTTTTTTCCTCTAGTGTCACCATTACTCGAACTCCCACCAAACTCCTTTCTATTACTTAGTGAGCCAGAGAGTTGGTTAAGGTAAATATTGTTAATCATGTTCCATGAAAGCTTTTTAAATTTGATTATGAAATAATTCACTCTAGTGATCATCCTACTTGTATACTCATTAGAAAATCATCCATCACATTCACCATGAATCCAATTCCTTCTAGTTCCTTCCATTTTCTAAACCTAGAATCATAGTGTTGGAATTACATATCATAGAATAAAACCACATAGTCATGAAAATAATTACTTATACAATGTAAAAATAATGACACCTTCTATAATATATGACACCTCGGGTTTAACCTAGGTTGTTCATAGCTAACATATATCTAAATACTTCATGATGGTTCCTGAAGATTTTTAGAATTCCAGGAGAATATCCCCCAAGAGTGTAAAACCTAGTGTGTTGTAAGGTTCGTGGTCGTGTACTAAATTACAAGAAAACAACCCTAGAACATCTTGTTAGAGTTTTTACCCCTTATTAAAATTGTACCCAATCCACCTATACATGTAGTATCAATAAAGGGATGTATTTCTTGGAAACTAGTATCTTTATCCTTCACAAAAAATCCCTGAAATTTTCCTAAACATTAACTCATCCTTAAATTATTCTTAGTGATATCCCTAGAAGTATCTATAGAAATAAAACTAGGGATCTCACTAAGGTTTTATCATCCTAGATTCCAAAGGATAACTATACCTTTTCTCTAATACCACCATATTTGAGCCTCACATTATAATCATAGAAATTAAATTAATTTTGACGAGTAGATAAACATTATAAAAAAAGTCACCCAAGTACCATATTTAATATAGTTACTTTGGAAAGATGTATACATAATAACTGGTAAATAAGTGAGCTACATTATCTCCCACTAGTTTCTTCACAACCGAAACCCCTTCATTGACACATATAAAATAATACATATCTTCATAACTTTGAGAATGAAACCTAAAAATTTGTGAGCTTAAATTCTCAAAAAGGAAAATCATGGGAGACATGTAAGAATAAACATGATCATAAGGGTATGATAACATGATCATCAAAATAGAGGATTATACCCTTCATATCAAAGTTCATATACATGAATCGTGGCCTAAAGCCTGATAGTTCACAATATATGAATCAAAATTATGTAAATGAAATAATCCATGAATGAAATTACAATGGGTAAATTCATACCTATCGTACATGGTCAATCGAATGTTCATTATTCCTGGTAAACATGATTGAAAAGTTCATTTTTAGAAAATAAAGAAGAATATTCCATTTAATATATTGGTATTAGATAAAAATGGTAATAATTTATTTTAGATATTAAAGGGTAATGGAATAATATTCTTGGAATATTGTTTTAGAAAACTTATATTTCTGACTGAAGAGAGGTTATTGTCCGTCTTTTATAAAAACTCTTTCTAAACTATATTATGTTTTCAAAGTGTAAAAAAGGTACCAATACATGATAATATCATTAAATAATTGAGGATATGTAATATAATGTATATTATTGATTTATGGATCTTATTATTTCATCAATTTATGTATAAATATTAACATTCTTGAAAAGCAAAGAGTTTGTCTCAATAAACTCTTATAACATGGTATCTTGGGATAATGATCCCCATGTAAGGAATGGAAATTAAATGAAGAATATAATATCATGAAATTTTATAGATTAATGATGTGGAATATATAATGTATGTATATAAACCCTGAAAAATTATTTTTGGTGAATATCAAAACATTCATCTCAAAGTTGGAAAATTGACATAAAAACATTTTTACCAGTTTTTTGTAACTTTGGAAACATAAAAACCATGAAAGAAGGATAATAATAGGAAAATGTCTATAAAAATAAATTTAATTAATATATAGATAAAATAAAATCATGGTCATTAAATATACCACATAAATGGAAAGAGTGAAGAATATAGTTTGTAACAAACAGAAATTAATTGTGAGGTGAAAATACCCTTACCTTGTGTATTGATGCTCTCCGTACTCAAACATTCTTCCTGTATAATAAATATATGTTTATTATAAATCACATATATAATAATATTATTATATATATTATAATTCATGGTTTTAGTTTAACATTATATTTCCCATTTTTATGATCTAATGTTAATGTTTCACTTCAGGTAATATTTTCTTTGTTTTTCGCATTTGTCTTAAATTTTTATATTGTTTCTCCTTATACTTATAAAATAATTACATAATACATAAAATTATATAAATATCAGATATATCCTGTATATTTAACATAATTAATATATATAATAATGAAGTATGTAATGGAATAAATCATTCACATAAATTGTAATCCATTCGTACGCAGGAACACTATTTTCCTATTTTATTACCATATTGAAAGAAAGTATGTAAATGTCATATGAATATATATGTGTGTGTATATATATATATATATCATTATTAAATTATAATTAATATATCATATATATCATATATGTTAATTAATCACATCCTTAATACATTCTGTGTGGTGTATGAACGAATCACATCGCTTTGAGGGGTGGTAGTCCACACTTCCTCAAACGAGGTTATCATATTCACCTAAAATGGAATGTAAAAATGTGTGTGTTATAAGAGTAATATAGAATACTTAATAAATAATAAATATAATATATTACATATATAAAAAATGCTTACATCATTATGGACACCACGATTGGTGGAAAAGGAGAAATGAACAATCATTGTTTTGTGAAGCAATAATTCGTAGTACACAGAAACAGTATATTCATCATACATTAGATGGAGGTGAATGTATGTGTTGGTCGTAACCATTTCATTATAATAGAATATTATATTTAGGATAATTTCTGTATCAAAAAATAAGGTAATAATGATAATGGAGGGGGTAGAGAAGGAAAATAGACAAATGGTTCTTGAGAGGATACATTACAACTTAATCGTGTAACCCCTTTTGGTTTGTGACAAAATGATTCCTTGAGAAGATTTCTACCAAAAGGGGGGATTTATGGCTGGATGTTGGATTTTTTAGAGGCCATTAAATTAGTTAAATAACTTATTATAAATGATTTGATAGGTTTGGGGAATGCGTGGTGTTGGTGTCCTTTTCTAGGGAAGGAAAAGGACACACATGGATTTTTTTATAAACAAATTAAGTGAGAACATGTTCTTACCTAATAAATTCATAACATATAATCCAAAATAAATAATGGATGGATTATGGAAAAACTATGGACATTACATTGGTATTAGAAAAGTATCTAGATCAATTGGGCCTTAAATTTAAATGTTTAGTCCCCAAAGAAGTTTTATTCGGTCTTAATTACTATGATTAATTTTAATCACTTTTCCTAATCATTTGGGTCAAAATTTAACATCAACATAATATAATATAAAAATTATACTAAATAAAATTTGTTACGTAGGATGTTTGAAAATCCAATCATATAAGATGAAAAATCAATATTAGTACTAAATCTACAAACGTGATGAAATTACTAGGTTTTCATGTAGGAAACAGTTCAAAAGATTGTTATGATTTTATATTCACATTAAATGTGATGTTTATTCTAATGAAATAAGTTTTATTAATATATATAATATTCATCTAATGTGACCTTAAAACATATTTATAAAATCAATTAGAATTAATAATTAATTAGACAAAAGGAAGTTTTTAATTGAAAATCAGTATTTTTACATATTCATCAAAATAAGATGTTTCTTAGAAAAAATCAAAAAATAAACGTAGGATAATTTTTAAATTATGAATTAGAAATTTTATTTTATTTTATCTCATTAAATTTCTAAATGTGTCTAAAGTTACATTCACTATTATAAGAATTTCATTATAGAGAATAATATTTTAAAAAATAAAAATGAATTTACCAAAAATATTACCATTCATTATCAATATGTATAATTTATATAAAATAAAATTATTTTAGAAGAATTTATTACTAAGATTAACAGATATGTTATAATTATTGCAATTAAATAATTTTTAAAAAAATAAAATGTGATGTTTTGAAGAAACTCAATGTTGTGTGAATCGTACGCCAAGTAATTGTTTCATATAGCGCAAGGCACGTTGGTATTTTGTATAGTGCAATACAAGATGGTATGTTATGTGAAACAAACTTTTGACATAGTGTTTTAGTATATATATATAAATAACTATTTCTAGTTTCTTGTGAAATTATTTTTTTAAAAGATAAATTAATTTTTTAAAAATAATTCTCAAAATCTCAGGGTGATATATTTTCTACTGTAGTTATATAATTTATTTACACTACCTTTTACATTCTATTATGGATAAATTATTATCGTCTTATTTTCTTTGAGTTTACAATAAATTTTACCTCCTCCCCATGAGATTCAATCTTCTTGTTTTTCTCTTTATGATGAATGGAATACTTATTTAAAAAGACTTGAAAGTACATCAATTTTGTTTTTTTCATACCATATATCCTATAGAGTCTTATCGTATTTCATACATAATAATCCTCTATTTTATGTATAGACTAATTCTATCCCTTCTTCTTTTTGAAACTTCCCAATATGATCTTTTTTATTGATAATTGTTCTATCTATGTGGTTGATATTTTAATTTCTTCTCTCAACTAATCCATTTTTTGGAATTATTATTAAAGAAACTAGGTTCTATATCACTTGTTTCTTTAGATAATCCTCCAAATGGATATTTGTAAACTCTGTTCCATTATTTTTTAGATCTTCTTGATTTTATGACCTATCTTCTTTTTAAGTTTTCTTCAATAAGCTGCTTTGTAACTAAACACCTCATATTTATGAGTTATGAATGAAACCCATTCCATTATTCAATATTCATCAATTAGGATTACATAATATCTCCTAAAATTAATAACCATTGGTTAAATATGTCTACAAACATCAATATTCACCAGATAAGGCCATTTTATAAACCTTTTCTCTTTTTCAATATATTTCTTTTGAGAAATCTTCCACAACAGAAAATAATCACACATTTGATTATTATCATAATAAATAGTAAGGAGTCCTCAAGAAGTATATAATTTTATAATACATTCAATTTATATTTTTCTCAAATAACCATGAAATTTATTCCATAACATGATTTCTTCTTCCCTAAAAATAAGCACAATTTTCTGTCTCCACTATCTAGGTAGAAATTCCCATTAGAACCCTTTCCCTATAAATAAAATGAACCTTTATTTCCCTTGATGGAATAAAATTCCTTACAAAATATAATGGAATGTAATGAATGACATAAATGACTAACAGTTAGTAATTTTTGGTTGAGGCCATCAACAAACAATGACATCTAAACATATCATGTCTTTTCCCCCAAGTCTTTGTCATATTGAGACAATGATTTTCAAGAATTAATCATTAAAACATATCAAAACAACTTCCTTTTTATATATGAATCCTATAAATACTTCCTCATTTCCTATCATATGTGATGTGCATAGAGTATCAATGATCTATATTCTAGTGCAGTCTGATTCATTGTTAGAAAAATCGGTAGCCATGTCCTATTAATGTAATAATTTTTCATCCATGTTTTTTACATAATACTCTCTGTGGATTGATAATATTTATCTCTTTCATTATTTGATGGAAAACAATCATCTTATAATGTGGTAAACTTGTTTTGTTTTTCCATCTCAATTAATGAAAATTATAGTTACTTATTGCTACCATATTCACTGTACTTTGATAAGTTTATATGGATTGTTGATGTTCAATATCTTTTTAGGTTCCTGAATATTCCACACCTAAAAGAGTGACCATCAAATTATGTCCTAAAATTTTGAGTTCTATATGGTGGCCCTTATTGTTCATGTTCCCTTTAGTACATAT
Organism: Viscum album; assembly: GCA_963277665.1. Taxonomy (NCBI): domain Eukaryota; kingdom Viridiplantae; phylum Streptophyta; class Magnoliopsida; order Santalales; family Viscaceae; genus Viscum; species Viscum album. Next base: position 528,968,125 of record OY728120.1, on the reverse strand, counting down.
TATCTATGGATCATACATTTTTTGAGAGTCTCAACATACCATAACAACAACACTTCAAGTGGGGTGAAATCCTGTGTGTAAATAATACATAATTAGTTCCTCATTGGTTTCATTGAATATTCATATTCTGATTCAAAACCAAATTATTATTCCATCACAGAGATGGTTCTTATGGTATTACTTCAATCATTAGTAATTTCTATTTTTATCAATCCCCATACGTACCTATTCATTTAGATTTTATGGCTTCTTCTCTTTTGATGGGTCTCTATGATCTACTTCCATGTTTTTTCTGGAATTATTTTCATTATCAACATTGTACAGGGAGTCCTGAGATTTTCCTCATTCTTGATCCTTCATCACAGCCTGATGAATTTATCTTGAATTTCTTTGATATGTTTTATTTGATGTATCATGTGTTATTCAAATAATCAACTTCTCTTATCTATTATTTGATCTTATGCTTTTACCCAATAGAATTTTCTAAGATCTCTATAATTTTTTATATTAGCTATTCAATTTCATCATTTATCAAGAACTTCTCTTCTTTCATCTCCTCTAAATAATGTATGGAATCACAGAAAAATAATTTAGATTTCTTAGTTATAGAACTCCAAAATTTTATATCCTAAAGAAAGGATTTTAATTCCAACTGAATGTAAGCCATTCCTTCAACTTATTCTACTACATTTTCATATTCTTCCATTTTTGTGAATTTTCTAATAATTGCCACTATATCATATAGTTTATGATCCTTACTGTCATCCAATTATTCTTCCTCATATTGTCCTAGATTTTATTACTCTTTTTAAATCATACTCTTATTTTTATGGAATTTATCTTCATACTCCTTCTACCATTCGCATTGGTTGAATAATTCTTCATGGCAATTTTTTCATTGTATTCATCATCTTCTTAATTATTATTAGGCCACTTTGTTTCAAGATGACCATTCATTACAAATAAAAATCATGCAATTTCATGTTACATTTGAAATTTTCTTTCCCTAATTGTAAATTTCTTTAATGGAATGACAGGACATCATCTATCTATTCTTCTTCATTCCAATATACAACAGTGATCTTCATCATGGCATTGAATGACACTTAGTTAGGAATCTCTTTTTCAACAGACTCATTATCATCATTTACCATCACATATGAGACAAGATTACTCTGATAACTATCTAATGTCACCTCTTTAGGAAACATATATTTCAATATTAGAACTTGCACATCAAAACTATGGTTTTTTTTTCACAAGATTCACATTACAGTAATTATTTATTCAATAATTTATATGATATAATTTATTTTCATCCAAAATAATATTCACCCTATCAAATAATGTAAGAATGATTCGTTATGATGCATTCTCAGACCCGTGTACTTGTTCTATTGAAGTTTCAGTTTGTCTTCACTCACATTTCAGTAGTCCTCATAAATATTTTGAAACATTTTCCACATAGAATGTGTTCACTTATACAAAATCACCATTGTATATACTAGTATTAAAATGGGTCCCTCTGCATCATTTATTCCTTTGTTATCAATTACCAATTATCTATATTCTCTTTTTGAACGAACATTACCTTTAAAACATGAAGAAATAAAATTCATGGTAGAAGTAAATACATCCATACTGAATGTTAAAAAGAATATATGCATTTGAATAACAAAAAAATTAAAAAAAAATTCAAAAAATGATCATAATAACTTTGTGATTTAAAAATTACATTTCATAAACTGAGAGAGATCCAATGACTTTCAACCATTAGTTCGGATTTTAATTGGTACCCAGATTGGGTAAAATACCCTAATGGAAGGGGTGAATCAAGGAATGACATTATAAAACAAAAACCCCATCAAACATTGTTTCATCATTTAAAAAACCACATTACCTCTCCTTTTAGTAGAAATATGTGAAATGAATTGAAATCAATCATGATACATATAAACTTTACCTTGTTCACCATCATTGGTCATGGACTATGGAGCATACAACCATGATGTTCCAATGGACCAAATCCACTGAGGATCACTGCAAAATTACAAGGATCAGGTTATATCACATCTATGCCCCAGATCAATACCATTAGAATTTTTGGGGTCATCTCAATGATTTCCCTAGAGTAAGACCCAACTCACATTTGATGCCTCAATTGAGGATGAATATTTCACCTTATTCCCCTTCCTTTTTTTCACTAATATGGAAAAGATCCCCTCATAGATTATATACATGTAGATCCATTCATTATAAATAATTAATGAATACTAACTTCTAGGTAAATGATCTATTAATTTACCTATTTTCAGCGCAATGTTTGTTTTATGAAATTTATTTTTCATACTTTTTTACTCCCTTCATTAAAATCATTATACCAACTGTGAACTCCCATTATTTCTCCACAATCTTCTCGGCATCATATTGGGATACACGCACACGGAAAACCATTCCATCATAGACTACCTATTCTTAGAGTATGTATGATGCCTCTATAAACTACTGATGCTTCTATGATCCTTTCTCATTCTGGGAAATCGATCCCCAAAAAACCATTCCATCAACTTTTTTAATAGGCATTTTTTGTTTTGGAATTCCTCCCTTGTAGAAATGTTCTCCTTTCAGGAATTATTTCTCACAAACAACATCAAACTTCCCCGAATTCATCCATAAGTGAAATTTTTTTATAAAAAACTCAATTTCACTAATGATATTATTATGTTCTTTTATATAGGAAAATATAAAAACAAAAACTACAATTTTTAATCAACCAAAATTTTGATGTAGTATATTATTCAATATGAAATTATATATAGTTTTCATAACACACAATCTTCTATGGTATCTTATGTCTTCTGGATACAAAAATCCCATTGATGAGGCCTAAATCACCTTATATTGACCAAAAATTACAAGACTCTAGTGAAATGTTAACCTCTTTCAAACAATGTACCTCCCATGAACAGATTTCTCTACACATTCTTCATAGCGTGCTTCAATGTCTGCATATCTCTGCAAGGTGTGAATATTAATTTGTTGAGGATAATTTATTATTCCACATACCTTCTTAGAATTATGTGAATATTTCTTCATGGTTTGAGAACTGAATAACCATAGCCATCAGCATCAGCATCATAAAACATTCTAATTTGTAGACATCTAGTTTTTTAAACAAACCCAATCACCTAAAAAACACTAAGATGAAACCATGAGAGATTTTTTCCAAACATCAAAATTCCATTGAATGAGTTTTTGGTGTCACACATATTATTTCAAACCTTAATGGGAGGCCCTAGATCTATAGAAAATATGAATTTTCACATACAATGAAGATATGAGTTTTGAATTTCTAACCACTATAAAAAATATTTATTGCCTCCTAGAGGACCCTTCACACACACTGAAAATAAACCAATGATCATTATTTCCAACCTTGTAGTTTTCTGACCCTTGAAACTAATTTACCATTTTTTTAGAAATTAATTCCAAACCTCCTCATAAACTAGGATCCTATAATATGGTGATTTATATCTTAATTTCCCATAAACATTTTAATAATATTTACTATACTATTTTTAAGAAAATATTTGAGTAGAATATGCATCATAATTTCATAGTGATGCATTTCATTTTTTACATTATTTTCATTGGGAATCATCTAATTTCTCGTCCTCCACATGAAAAAATTCATCTTCCTCAGTACCACCTAGAAACATGTTTTTGACTCCCCTTCATCATTCTCATGATTTTTGGAATCACCAACTGGTGATCATTCATTTTGAAATTTCTATTTCATGATCATGAAAAAAGTACAATTTTTGGGTTCCCAATTTATATTGATTTTATCATGAAGTCATTTTTTGTGATGTTTAAGATTGGTACTAATAATGATTTATAATTTTCTTAGTCCACTAAATTATATTCCCTGGAAAGGGAAGATAAGAAAATAGAGAGACATTCCAATCCATTTGTCCTCCCAGTATCTAATAGCTCTACATCCCACTACACATTGAACCACATTCTTCAACAACTCCCTGTTATTTGTTATGAAATATTCTAGGAGTATGGTTTTCTTATTATGTTCCTCTAATTGTTTCCAATTGCATCTTTACAATTTTCCCATAAACATGCCCCATAGGTCTTCCCATAAAAAATTTCTTTATGAGTCCTCTCTTACACGGGGTGCATTATGACCGAAAAACTATAGAGATTGAATCCTCATTATTTAATTATCCTATCCATTCTCTAATAGTAATATTAAGGGACCTTTAATATCAGGTTCTCATATCATATAAAATAAATATTATTTTCTCTCAATCCTCTCAATTTTTCTCTTCAGGGCCATGATTATTGATAGGGAATTCTTTAGTATGGATTTTAAAATGTTATTAACCAATAATGTTCTACCTCAAATAGATTGGAAAACATTTTTCCAATTGCATATTATCCCCACAATCTGATTGATGAGGTCTCCAAACAAATTACTTTTAATTATTCAACCTGGAATGGGTTCTCCTTGATAATACATTGGTTGGTTAATCCAAATCCAACATAATTTATCATTAATGTTTCTACTCCAGCTATTTAGGCAATGAATTTAAATAAATACTTTTATGTTCCATTTATTTAATATTTTAAATTTCTATTACTATATTAATCCATGACCTTTTTAAATAAAATTAAATATTTTTTCCTAGCATTAGTGGAAAATACTGTATATTCTACAAACATGAAATGAGAAATATAGACATTCCAAAACCTATTTATAAAAGGAATTATCATTCCCACATCACATACCTGGTTTTATCCATATAGAGAGAATCCTATGAATGTATAATATTTTTTGGATACATGGGGTCTCCCTACCTCAAACCTATGACATTTTCGACGATGTATAATTCCCTTTAAATAAATGAAAAAAATATCCAAGGGGAAGAAAAGAATCTAAATCAAAAGTCACACACTTATTCCCTAAAATAAAACTATATATTAACTCAAACTATTGTCCTATATTATAAATGGTCATATTCTTTAGCCATATCCATGTTGATGATGATTTTTGATTAGGGTCTATTTTTATTCTATTAATCATCCGTCACCTTCAATATTATAATCACTCATTAGATGATCCTCCAATTTAAAAGTCATTACATCTCCCATATGACCATCCTCATAGTAATATGGTTTATTCATTTATTGATAAAAAATGAGTGTATTTGTTTTGTGATGTTATAGAGGAAAATAGGCCTATATTGGTTGAGAGGATCAGGTTCTTTAACTTTTGGTAAGAGAACCACCTTAGAATCAGACAGTTACCTATTGAGATAACCACCAATAATGTTTTCACACACTGCCTCCACCACGATATTTTTTAAAAATATCCCAATAATCCTTGTTAAATGATCGTAGGAATCCATATGGACTTTGCACACTCTCCACACTAATATTTTAGACTTCATATTTGATATCCCTTTCATCAGATAAATCCTACAACTAGTTGTTGTCTATTTAACTAGTATCATGATTCTATTCATGAAAGAATCATCTCTTCTTTCCCTGTAATAAGATCCACAAATGCAATTTTATTCACATTCCAAATGAAATGTCCATTGATCCAGAGGAAAATTTGTAGCCACATCAATATTCACTGTATTGGACCCATCAACAAATTTATATTTTATATTATATTATGCCTTCCTATCTTTAATGAATTTCTAAATGAATGAAATATTTTGATCCTCCTCCAAAATGAAAATTTTACAAGATTATTTCATCATAACTCTTTCCATTTCAATTATTTTTCCAAATAGTATATTTTTTCTCTACATTGGAGACAAAAATTTCATCATCCCAGTTTGTTTAGAGCTTATCCTTCTGTCAGAAAATATATATTTTGATACCCTCCATGCTATCTTATATGCATGTTATTCATACCATCCAAACTTGAATATCCTTATTCAAACATTTTACTCGATGTGTTAACCCTAAAAAAGACACAATAATCTATATATTCTCACATTATGAATTAACCATTTGAATGAATCCATAAAACCTCATCCATTCCATAAATAATGATAAGATCTGCCTCTCACATCACCATCATCAATTGTAGAACATCTAATGAATGGTATGAGGGAGATCTAGTATGATGACCATAGAGTCCTGAAAAAATCTTCAATGCCACTAAGGTTCGAAAACTATTGATCTAGTCAACATAATATTCCTTTATTAACTTTCAAGTTATTGGTCCATGTGTACCTACTCCATACGAATCAAAAATCTATGAGCCCCCCAGTAGTCTAAAGATTAATTAATTCCAAAGTAGCAGCACTATATAAGGTTACACCTCCAATATTTTTTTCTATGTTTCCAAAATTATATTAATCCCTAGAACAATGTATGTAAGACTCTATGGTTAAAAAAGTGAAGATCTTTCAATAATCCCACTCTCCCTGCAACACCGCAACTATTATAGACGATATTGTAGACCCAAAAAACTAAAAACAGTTTCTTTGTAATATTTTGATGAGGAGACTCAATAATGATCCCTAATACACTTATTTTATAATAATTCTTAATGTGTATATTGCATGGGATTTCAAGCATAAATTGATATTATCATCTATTTGGACCAAAAACGCAAGCAGTTTGTATCATCGCTTGTTGAATACTATTATTATTTCTATTATTATTTATACTCTAATAAAAAGGGTATTGTCTCCATACTATATTCCATACAACTTTTCATCAAGTTAGGAGTCTTTGGAATATGGGGACATGTGTTTGAGGTTATATAAGCACTCGAATCGGTTGTGTGGGAGATTAAAGTGTAGGTGATTTACAAATTAGTATTAATAAAGTTTATATTTTTGGTTTTTTTACTTTTTGATATAGATTAATATGATACTAGTTTGTGTCAATACATGGTAGTGATGTTGTTCATGGCTACATTTAATACACCTATGATAAAAATTTGAGTTACTAGGGTTTGGATTAGTGGTCATGCTGTATTCATGTTAGATTATTTATAATATTTATCCTTGGGTGGATTCTTCCATATGTGGTGTTATTATTATTGTTATTATAATCATGTCATTGTATTTAATTATAGTATTCTTTATACATCACGGTATCTATATAGGGATATACATTGACAAGAATTATTCAAACTAGGGAGAAATTTATTGCTTGTGGAATATCACCACACATAAACTATGAAATGTAATCTCCTAATATAATTGATATTAGAAATGAAATAATATATTATTTCATTTGAATTAAATTGTTATGAAAAGTTAAATGTAATCTTGAGGATAGGTTTTTCAATTTTTTCTCTTATTAATGTTAATCATTTTTGTGTAACGAGTGTTCAAAAAAAATGTGTTGACATTTTTTTGATAAAATGAACAAGGGTTGGAAAAAAATCTTGCTCCATGAGTGTTATTTAGCAGTCTCGCAATATAGTTATGTAAATGATTAATATAGATAACAAGAATTATAGTAATTATTTTCTCCGTGATAGCTTCACCTAGGTCTTGTGATCTATGGAAAGGACGTTTGTTCACACCATGCCATTGATGTATGATATGAAGAGTGATTTCTAGTTGTTGTATCAACCTATATTCAATGGAGAGAGAGGAACCTATTTGGTTGAGTTATAGACTATGTCAGTCTAGAGCATAAATATGAACATTTAAAAAGATGTTATTAGGAAGGTGGAGCTTTCTACTTTCATGCTCCGAGTACCAAAAATTTTTTTGGGGGGGGACCTTCAAGAGATATATGGGTAGGTATATAAGTATCTTGGATGTTATTATAGGTGATTTTCTAGATCAAGAGTTTTTTATAGATGTAGAGGGATGATAAGGATCATTGGTTATTGACCATGGCATTGGAGGTAATTTCAATGATGTAATATTCTAGACACCTCTCTAACCTACATCATTTTTCCCTATCCTTGGAACATGATGTGGTCATTAGGGTGACACTTTTGTAGGATGAGATTTACTATGACTGAAGGTCTCAATTAAAAAAAATCCACCTCTGTATCATTATTGACATGATGAATTAGGATATCATCATGGATGGGAATTAAGTAGAATCCTTGAGTGTTGTCCATGTAATTTCAGTAGGATGATCTGAGTTCTCTGCTATTGGTGGATATAATTTCCCATATGAAAATTATTACTTGGGAAGTATTTGGTAGAGTATCCATGGTATTAGGTATCTACCATAAGATCAAGGATCAATGTAGTGATTTTAGTGTGGTATGGTAGGCAACAACTTCCATTGGGTCCTTACATTCTAGTATATTCATTCACTTGTAGAAGGATGTGGAATCTACTGATGTTCTTTTGGAACATTCTGCAACAGAGCTATAGTAGGATTTTAGGATAAACACCAGAGTTTCAAAATGACATTGGTACCCCTCATTATACTAGAATATAGAGTTACAATAGATGTTTTTGACAAGGTAGGAGATGTGGTTCCCTGATTTAGGAGTGTACGTACCTACCAGATGGATTGGACTAAGGGATTTAGACTGCATCACAAGAAAGAGGGGTGAAAATCTATACACCACAAAACAAATTCGGGCTATTTTGGATGAATGGCCTTAAACCTTCATAATTATGAATCTTGTATCATCTACCCAAGAATATGTTTTATGGATATATAGGAATAAAAATAATTTTTTATTGCAAAATTTTCAGATGGTTTAGTTTTGGTTTTGGATTTATTGGATGAGGTTATGACCATCAACACATCATGAGTAGAGTGATAATCAGATATAAGAAATTGTAATGAATTTTCATTAAGAATTGTAGTCTACTATTTTCTTTGGGGGGGTTGTTTTTGAAAATATATATTTTTATTTGATTCTATGAATAGATTTTTTCAGTTCTATAGAAAACACAGATATACTATTATAACATAATATTTATCTTTATATCTCTATATGGGGGAATCCATGATCACCAGGGCATGTAGAATCTTTAGGATGGTCATGGAGGTCCAATTTAATGCATATTTTATTGTATAATGGCATAAATATGAGGTCTTTTTCTAGATGATTGTGAAAATCAATATTATTTTTTTAGTTGTAAAATATTATAATGATGTATTAGCTGAAGAATTATATATATTACCACCTTAGTGGGTGATTTAATTCATGATCAAGATGGTTCTATGATCTAAAGTAATTAATATTCCACATTATACAATAGAGTAAGCAGTTATTCATGAGTTAATGGTCTAGTTGGAAGGTCTAGAATCAAAATAATTCTTATGGCCTTCTAATTCATCATATTTTCCCCAAAACTATTCACAAAGAATGTTTTTAGAAATTCATGAGTATGAGTGGACTATCAAATAATTAACTATAGGTTGGTCAAGATCTGTTATTCCCTTTTGTACATCAAAAATATCTTCAACTAGTTGAGATGTAACATGATCTTGTTAAAGCTTAACATGAGTTAATGGTTCAATTTATTGAGGGAGAGACAATCATACATACCTTGAAAATCATTTAGGAGTATATTTATATTTTTTTATTTCTTGGTGATGTATCTCGGTTTTATAAAAGAAGTATAGGAATTCATGGACTTAATAAATTAGTCCATTCATCTATTCGAAGATTATTTTGTTGTAGTTTTCATCGATGATATATTGGTGTTCCCCTAATTTTTAGTGGATCTTTCCCAACAACTAATAAGCATCCCAAGTACAAAAATAATCATAATATTCACCCTAATACATACAATCAAATCATCAGTTTTTATAGAGATAACTTCATGGACCATGTTATCTTAGAGGCTAGAGTGGAAGTGGTTCTAGAAAAGGTTCCATCCATCATGTCTTGGTTGAAACTAAAGAATTTCATTGAGATTCATAGAATTCTGGATCTAATATCATATTATAAATTCTTTATTAGGGTATTTTCCAATTTTACTATGTAAATTTCCTAGATTAACCTTAAGGGGGTGATGTTTTTATCACTAAGATTATTATTTGATAGCTTTCTAGTAGCTGAAGCGTAGGATGACCTTATCACAAATCCTCTTGTTGAATACACTAGATAATTAATATACTTGGTACTGTGTTGCATCCCAATTTAGAAAAAGATTAGTTATGGTGTAGGAGTATCATTTTGTTGTATATATCTATAGACAACCGAGACAATATGCGAGGAATGATCCTACCCAAGACCTAGATTTATCGATAGTTGTACATTACTTAATATGTCTGTAGCACTGTCTCCTAGGCGATAGTTTTGTTGTGTATATAATCCGAAAGAGGCTCAATTACATCATTTCTCAGTGAGTCATAAACATTTAGTAGAGGATGTTGGTAGAGTACTTATAGTCCTTAAACATTTATTTGGATTATATAATAGTAAATGACAATTTTTTTGGTGAATCATTTTGACAAAATTTGAAAATATTGGAATTGAAGGATTCCAGTGGTAAGTAGCCACTGATTTAAATATTTATAGATAAGTATCTATATTTATAGGTGAAATATGGATGAGTATTATGGACCTCAACATCAATTACTTACATGATTCATTACAAGACCAAGATAGATTAGTTATTTGATCCAGAGAGCTTAGCTCTGAGGAGGATCTTATATGCTAGGGATCCACCATCCGAATGTTATCTAATTAGTAGAGGAATTATTATTATCCATGGATGTGTATGGGATACCATGGTATTTTTTGAGGAACTAATGAGGTAGTTTCATGAAGGTTGATTAAAATGACATCCACAGCTGATGAAGATGTATTATGAACTCCACGGATAGTACTGTTGTCTAGAGATGAAAAATGATATAAATTATTTTGTGATGAGATGTTTCACTTATCAATAGTTGTTGGATAAATATCATAGATGTATTGGGTTGTAGAAATAATTTTCTATTCAATAATATATGTGGTAAGATTTCACTATATATATTGTAACAATATTACCAAGAAAACCCTAGGATAATTATTTGGTATGGGAAATTGTGATTCAACTAAAAAAGGTATCTCGTTCATTATTATAAAAGAGGCCATTAGTGTCAATGTTTTTTTTAGTCACAATGTAAGAGAGATAATTTATATGTTTTTTGTTTCATGAATATCATTTAATATCATGATCACAGTTTCACCTATTAGTTCTATATGGGGCTTTACAAGGATTTGGTATCATAGGATCTTCTGAGTAAAACCTATCTTCCTTATATTGTTGGCCAATCAGAATGAAAGATTTATATTCTGGAGTATATGTTCTGAGCATGAATCCTAGATTTTGGAGGCTCTTAAGAGAAAAATATAGCACTCATGGAGTAAAATTCTGCTGATATCTTCCAAAAATTGATGTAGATGGACCATTTCAAGGATTTGAATAGAAGGCTATATCATATGCATATTTACTAGTTGGAGGAATGTGAGTTATTACTCATTGGGAAATGTATTTTGTAAGTAATTTTTTATTACATTTATTTTATAAAAAAATATGATCGAGACCATGAAGAAATAGATGAAATCGTACAATGACCATCATAGAAAACCTCTGATGCTTGATTGTAATGATGAAAAACATACGAATAAAATTTTCTTAATTTAATGTCCTATTGATATAAAAAAACAAATGATTTTTTTATTATTGCGTTTAAATGAGTATTATGTATCATTACCGTTGATGATATATCTATTGAACAATGGTTGTACAAAAAATAAAAATATATGGTTTTACCAAATCCTTTTAACACAGAAAAATGAGATAATGGCCACATCCAGTTGACTACGGCCTTATAAAGTTCATTTTTTGAGCTCAGAAAGGAGGTAGTGTCAGTGGTCATTGCTCGTGACAAAGCCTAGACCGAACAGAAACCCTTTAAGCTCGAATGGAATCACCTACTGCAGAAGATCAAGTTAGTATGGATTACCATCCATGCATGTTACTTGAGCTTCCCCAAGAGTCTGTCACCATAGCACACCATACCCTTAGGACATATGTGGGTGTTTTAAGTGGATATGTAACTTTGTATTAGTTAATTATTGTGTCATCCCTTTCTATAAATAAAACTCTTATTCCATCAATTCCTTTATTGGAATACACTATCTTAAAAATGATTAATTTTATGAATGGTTTTTTTAGGTAAAAATTTTACTTTATAGAAATATATAGATTATTATATTAAACTATGGGATTTATTAATAATATTATAAAAAGATTATTTTAAAGATTATTATATAAGTTCATTATCTGTAAATGATTAGGTAATTAGTTTGATAAGGGTTATATTTTAGGACAATAAGAATAGTGTATTTTTAAAGAATTGATTTTAAGGAATTAAGGAATTTTTTAAATAATTAATATTTTAATTAAATATTATTTTCAAATTACTTTTATTAATAATAAATGAGAATATAATTTTTATGAGTTCAAATGTAAATTTTATTAAGGTTTAAAAACTATTTTTGATAAAACCTGTAAAATTTTCAATATTTGTATATTCTCATTTTAATAGTGAATATTCACATATTTAGAAAATTATTAAGATAAATTTAATATTTTTTTGAAATAAAAATGTTTAAATTATCCAATACTTAATTTTTCATAATTTTCTATGATTATTGAATTTTTTTGTAAAAACTAAAGAATCTATAAAAATATAGAGTGTTTTATTTCATCATATTGGCCCAATAATATTGTTATATATACCATTAAAGAGATCATAGACCAAATACATTTTTTACTCTAAAATAAGGTTATTTTTTAATATATTTGACTTATTTTATATTGCCTTACTGAATCCTACATAATGTATAATTTATTTTATGATTTAAATTTTGTTTCCTTCAGAGTGTGACTCACCTCAATATAAGAAAGACTCGTATTTTAATTTCATAGGCACTTAGACACATAAAATATTGTTTTCCACTAACATTGGCTAGAAACTATTGAAAAAACCCATGGTTTAGTTTGTGGTTTTAAATATTTTAGTGAGTAGTGTCCAAAACCTAAATAATGAATAATTCCCCCTTCATTCCTATATAAACACAACGAAGCACACATTACTCTGACATAAAACTACATGATGCTCATCCCAAACCTTCTCTCCAGTCCCTATAGTCATCCCAAGGAACCCCAAGCTCCCAAGAAGCCACTTCCAATCCTTTGGGATAACATATCTATGTAATGGTGTCCTTCCTATCTCATTTTTTTATCCAAGATTCCATATAGAGTTACACCCTTTTTTTAGTTACAAATGATAGGGGTTGTTTTTCCACCGCCCCCATAATTCCCTTATTATTTTTGAATGATGGGGGACAACTTTTACTCTCATTAATCCCTCCCATGTACACCTGTTACCATGCCGAAATTCCATTAGCGATTTCTCTCCCATAATTTCCATTCAATAATTTATCTTATATTATGCATATCAAATTAAATTTCTTATGATGGGATATTATGATCTATTATCCCTGTACTACTCATTTCATGTCTAAATTTTGAGACACCCCTTTTTTCTCTAATTAACCTATTTTATGAATCCCCACGTGATGTTGTTATGCTACCGAAATTGTACCGTGATTTTGCATGAAAAAATCATCATGTAGTGACTACCATTCTCATTTATCTATTAATGTAATCCACCTTTATGAACATATAATTATTGATTGGAGTCTTACATGTATTTATTCTAAATTCATTGATCATGGAATAAATGATGATGAATAATGAATCCACGTTATAGGATCTATGTGGCGCACTTAAGCATAATATTGAAATGTTTATGAGGGGTGTGCCCTGATAGTGCTCTAATGGATTGGGTAATATTTAGTATCACGATACATAATGTTGGGATAGGGTTTTACCTAATTCTGTTTAGCCCATTTCTCCACCATGTCTATCGGGGGGTTTACCTAATTCCGTTATGTTTATAATGCAGCGTTTTAAGTTGTTTCCACATTTCATTATTATGATAACCATTCTATATCAATCATCTATTTTCATGTTTCTATTATGCTCTATTGAAATGTCAATTTCTTAACATGTATTGTATTTATCTTGTAATTCCTTTTTAATCCCTTCCTGGTATTTATTTCTCAACCTTTTCTTATGTATGTCCTTAGGTTATCCCATGCAATACTATGTCTGATGGAATGTTGTGGTCACATAAAAGATGTATTCAATATTGATGTTTTATGTTATGTCTAATGTTTTCATGTAACTATTTTAATCCCTAATGTCCCATGAGATCTCGGTCTTCTAGGTTGTATTAAGTACAAGTTTATGTAATAAATCATGTTTATGTTTGTAATAAATACCATGGTTGTTATAGTTGGTATCAAAGTATGATAAAAAAGATGATATGGTAATTTAGGAAAAATTGGAAACTATAAGAAAAGGGAAATACTAATATTTCAATGCTAATGAAGAATTAATTTTGAGATTTCAGTTAAGATAATTTGTTCTATAAAATCTAGATTAAAAGAATGAACTTTTTAATGATGCACATAGTTTGAATTTCTTCATTCACCCTGTAGACACAAAGAAGAATCAGGATCTTTGAGAGAATTTTTGGTGGGATAACATGAAGAAGGAGATAACTAAATATACATTAAAGTTCCATGTATGTCAAAATGTGAAGTCATATAGGTAGAAGTCTAAGGGGATTATGCAACCATTACCCACACCAACATGGAAATGAGGGAACATAACCATTGAATTTGTCACTAGACATCTGAAGACATCCAAAGAAAACAATGTTATTTTTGTTGTTTTGGATCATCTTACAAATACTACACACTACATTGCAATTCGTGAGTATTTCTCATTGGATCAAAGGGCATGGATATTCATCAGAGAAGTGGTTAGGCTACATGGAGTACCACTAACCATTTTGTCTGATTGAGATCCAAGATTCACCTCTATGTTCTGGATGAGTCTCTAATATGCTCTAAACACCAATATGAACATCATCCCGACCAATAACCATAAAAATGATGGAAAATATGAGTGTAATATCCAAATAGAAGAGGTCATGTTGATTTTTTCCTCAATGGACTTCAAAGGAGAATTGGACTGACATCTTCCTTTGGTGGATTTCTCATATAACAGCAATTTCCACTCAATCATCCAAATAGATCCATATCAATCCCTTTGTGGGAAGAGGTTCATAACCCCGACATGTTAAGTCGATATTGGGGAACAAAGAATTATAGGTCCATAAATGTTTGAAGAAATGGTAGATAAGCTTAAGACCACCCAATAGCACATTAATGCTGCTTATTGTCGACAAAAGATCTATGCTGCCAATTGTCGAGGAGGCCTAGAGTTTGATGTTGGAGGCATCATATTCCTCCACATATATCATTGGAAGAGATTTAATAAATTTAAGAATAATGGTAATATTATTATATGTTACATCAGCCCTTTTATGATCCTTTATCACATCATAGCAATGGCCAATCGACTAGCACTCTCACTAAACATGTCACAAGTACATGATGTATTCCATGTATCACTATTGTGGAAGTACATACCTTCCTAATCATATGTACTCAAGCCAGAGGCAGTACCATTGGGGAATGACATCTGTAATGAAGAGAATCTAGTGAAGATATTATATCATTGATAAAAAGTTACACAAAATATGATGATGTCCCTCCTCTAGGTGTTCGGGCGAAACAAAAAGTTTGAAGAAGAAACATGGGAACAAGAGGAAGTGATGAAAAAGAGTTACCCTCATCTTTTTTGGTGTGGGAAAAGGAAATTTTTAGGTATTAATATCTAAAGGGGGAATGTTGTAATGACCCGAACATTTATGAATAATTTTCCCTTTCTTTTAATGTATTGTGGACATAGAAAACCAATGTAATTTTTTTAATATTGAGTTTAATTGAACATTATGTACCAACACCGTTGTTGATATATCCCTTGAAAATTGATCTAAAAACTAATATAAATATATGGTTTTAACAAATCCTTTTGACATAGAAAAAACATATATTGGCCTCATCCAGTAAACTCGGGTTGTACAAAGCACATTTGTTAGAGTTCAAAAAAGAGGTTTCATAACTATTTATTTTACTTGACCAAGCCCAATATGAGCTTCAACACCATAATATTGAATGGAATCTTCTACGGGAGATGTTCTAATTAATATAGACTACCACCCAGACGATGTTATCTGAGCCACCCCAAGAGTCTGTCACCATCACACACCTTATCCTAATGTATTAAGTGAGTGTTATAAGGTTTTATGTAACAATGTATTAATTACTTATTGTGTAATCCCATTCTATAAATAATAGTCGTATTCCATCATCTCCAATATAGATGTAGTCTTTACTAAAAAATGATGAATTTGAAAAATTAAATTTTCAGGTAAAAAGTATATATTTTATAAATATATACATTATTATATTAAAATATGGTTTTTATTAATAATATTCTAAAAAAGTAATTTTTAATGATGACTATATCAGTTACTTATTTGTAAATAATAATGTAATCAATTTGATAAGTGTTATACTATTATACGATAAAACCGGACGAGTATTTTTAAATAATTTATTTCAAGTAATTAGTACAATTTTGTAATAATTAATAATTTAAAAAAGATTATTATCAAATTTATTTTGTTAATAATAAATGTTTGAATGATTTTTATGTTGTCAAATGTAATTTTAATTGTGGAAAAAAACCATTTTTTCAAAACCCGTCAAATTTTCATTAAATACCTGCTATAATTTTAAAAGAGAAAACTATCATATTTAGAAATTTTTTTTGATAAAATTATTATTATCTTGGGAATCATGATATAAAAATTATCCAATGGTGAGTTTTTCATAATTTTCCAAGACAGTCATATTTTTGGGTAAAAATTAAATAATATATAAATATATAGCACCAGTTATGTCCTCATAATGACCAAATAGTGATGTAAAAAATAACATAAAAGTTTTATTTGACCAGATACTTGTTTTAAATTTAAAATAAGGTGATTTGATATTTATTTTTAAAATTTTATAATGCCTTATGGAATCCTCAAAAATGTATAATATATTTTATGTTTTTAAAATCACTTCATTGAGTGTGTGACTCACTTCCAAATAATCAAGGATAATATTATAATTTCATTTGACCATGGCTATATAAAATAATTTTTTCTACGCCCCTTGGCTATAAAATATGGGAAAACCATATTTTGGTTTTTAGTTTTGAATATTTTAGTATGCAGTTTCCAAAACCTAAATAATAAAGAATTCCCCCTCCTTTGTTATATAAATCCACCCAAGAAACCATTACACTACACTAAAAATACTTTAAAATATCCACATAAATCATTTCACTCCCTAGAGTCCTCACACGGTTCCACCAAGCTACCATGAAACATCTCAAAATCCTTTTGCATCACACATTAATGTAAGTGTTTCCTTTCTTTTTCATTTTTATCCATGTTTCTCTATATTGGTTTACCATTTTATATTAAATTAGAAATTAATGGGTATGTCATCTCACCGCACCCATTCCAATCTCAGGATGTTTGAATGATTACATACCTCATTCAATATCATTAATCCCTCCCTTGTATACTCGTTAGCATGCCGAAATTCCATAAGGGATTTCTCTCACCTTATATCCATTCAAGCAGTCCTCTTATATTATGCATCTAAAATTCCATTTCATATTTTCGGATAGGATGATAAATTATACCCATTCTACCCATTTCAACTCTAAAATGATGATATACCCCTTTCCCTCTCATCAACCCATTTTATAAATCCCCATATGATGTCGTTATGCTCACAAAATTGCATTGCGATTTTCCATGCGAAAATCATGATGTAGTTAATATGATGATCATTTATCTATCAAGGGAATTAAACTTTATGCACATATAATTATTGATTGGGGACATAAATTTATATATTCCACATTATTTTATCATGCAATAAATGATGATGTTGAATAATTACTTGGTATTTGATCTAAGTGGAAAACATTAGAATAAGATTGAATTTTTCATGACGGATACACCCTGATAGAACTCCAATGAGCTGGGCATGGTTTAGTATCATGATAAAACATTAAGGTACAAGGTTTTACCTACATCCCTCTATAACAGTTTTCAACCATGTTGGGACAATATTATACCTGATTACTTTATATTTAGGATGTTGTTTTTATGTTGTTTCCACATCTCCATGTTATTATAATCAAGCTATATCACGCCATAATTTTCATTATTATATTATGCTTCATTGATATTTATATTTCCTAACATGTATTTTATTCTTCATGTTATGTGTTTTTACTACCTTAATGGGATTTATAGCTGACCATTTTCTTATGTATGTTCTTATGATATCCCATGCAATGCTTAGTACGTAGGAATGTTGTGGTAATGTAAAGTATGTTTTCAATAAAGATGATGTATTTTATGTATTAAGTTGTCATGTAATGTTCCTAAGACCAAAATAAACTATAAATATCAATCTTTTAGGTCTTATTAAGTGCATTTTTATGTAATAAAAATGGTTATTTGTGTAATTATGTCCTGGGTGGTCATATTGATAATGTTCACATTTTTTCTAGGGGTGTTACCATGGATGGGGAAACAACATATCAAGAATAAAGGGAATTTTTCACCCATTTTAAGACTATTCTATATATTTTATGGTTTTAGTCTATTAGAACACCATTTATCACTTCCATTGTGATTAAAAACATTTATTACATAATGTTTCTCAGGTCACATCTTTTGAGATATCATCTCTACCCTTCTCATATTATAGACATTAATGACGTAGAGTTGGATGGTGATTCATCCCTTTTTAGCCACTAATCTATATCATATATAATAATAAAAATAATTTCATGGGGATTCATTTCCTCGAGTTTGAGTGTAGTGGAATCATGATCACATCTTATAGGAGACTAGAGAGAGGGAGTCTAATATGAAAACACTGTGGCGATACATTTTCATTGATACCAACCGTGATTCATTATAGTGAATCTCGAGGATGAGTTATTATATTGTGAGGAGGTTTTAGTATATAGTCTTTTTTTTCTTGGTATGTACCTCTCTAGTTTTTAGTAATCCTTATTTTTCTAGTATTTTCTTTGAAACATAGTTTTCGAACCATATTTTGGATGGAATTTCTCGGGGAGGATGTCAGATGATTTAGATGATGTATAGGATTTTATGTTTTAGATACTTGAGTTCCTCCACAATCATGGTCATGGTAGCGTTGAATCATTGGATGCAATATAGGGATACCGAGAATTAATTTTAGGGCCACATCCTTTTGGATCATTAATGTCGTGTTGTGGTTGGTTGTGGCGTATCTCTTCCCCTAGTATTTGGAATCTTTTTCATGGAATATGGTTATAGAACATGGGAAGTGGAGTGGTGTTCGGTATGTCTACCAAATTTATAACCATGTAGGATAATGTAAGTTTATTTCATTGCCTACATCTTATTAATTTTCTTCATCCATGGAATAGTGTCTTAGGATACTCCATAGTTCATCTGTTTTGTTTGTAGAATCTGTATCGTGGTCCTAGCCACAATAATCCAACATAATTTCATTTTTTTGGATATTAAGTGAACCCTTATGATATTAAATATTAATACCAATGTTAACATACCCTACAGTTTGATCTGGAAGGTTGTTCTATGGTATTAATATTTATAGTCTATCAATAAACACATCGAACAAACATATATCTCTTCTTTTCTACTCAATTATTAGGTTTATCATTGAATTATTCAAAGGAATTTGTATCACATATTGATCAAATTAAATCCCTTCCTTCCAAATATCGATATTTGTTGATTAAATCCTTCCTGGAAATCCCTTTTAGTGAAATCTTTAATCCAAAAGAAAGTTTCAACAGATTTGGGTATTCTAAGACAATTGTTTTTAGTATGGAGGATCTATATGCTATTTTGGATTTCAAGTATTGTTTTTCATATTATCTTTTTTTAAGTTCGGGGACTATAAATACTTTTTCAATGTCATTACCCATCCCTCAGGGCCCGTTTCCTGACTACCCCAAGCCCGCCTTCCATAGGCCAGGGGCAAGCGACTGGCACCGAAAGGCGTAATCCCTAAAAATGGGAAGGCATTTACTTTATAACATATAACCATAGGCTACCAAGCACTCAGCAAGATATGAACTCAAGTAAACATAATAGTAAACATAGTGAGTACGGTAAGTAAAATAGGCCAAAATACAAGCCCAACTTGAATGTACAAGAAACTGAATGTAGAAGTAAACTGGAGCAAAAAAGGAAGATTGTTGTTGGTTCATCCTTCGAGGTTCCTACCTGAAGGGTAGGTACAGACCGCCTCCTCAGCACTCCATGTATGTCGGCCTATTCCGTGTACCAAATCGTCATAAGGCCCTCCTCTAGGCACCGTCCAGTCCTAGTACCCTCAGTCTCGATCGATGTTGTATGTCATCTACACCAAACCCAACATGGTACGGGCATAACTCGTGTAGGGGTGAGTATAACGATACATAGTAGGGATCCTAAGACCCTCAAGTATTCAAAAATCCACAAATGATAAACATCAAAGAATAATTTCAATTATAAACCCTACTTAGGTATATTCCCATATATATACCTATGTTATCATGTATGCCCACCTCAATCATGAGGAAACACAGATGTACTGACTTAGATCACACTAGGTATAACTTAGGTATGGTAGTAGAGGTGATTCGTTATATCTACTGAATATTCTTACTCTGTTAAGAGTCTCTACTATTGAGCTACACAGAATTGCTTGGAGCTGACACACACAAGATTTCTAGGAGCTGGCACACACATGATCGCTTGGAGATGACCCACAGAGGATCTCTAGGAGCAGACCCACACCGGATCGCTAGGATATGACCCACAGAGGATCACTAGGAGCTGACCGGAACAAGATCTCTAGGATCTGACCAGCACAGGATTGCTAGAAGCACTCTTCTCGTCATATCCAGCTACTGGGTTTCCGCATCATAGGGGTCTCAACGTAATAGATTTTGCGTCAATTAGAAGCCCAGTATATGAATTATTAGCCTTTTAGTCTAGAGGGCCCAATTGGATTCATGCTCGATCCAACCCGACCATTCCCCAACATTATCCAAAACATCAGTGGGGTATGCCAAAGGGACCGTCTCGATCCAGGGTTTCCAGTTCCATTGACGGTTCATCAAACGGACGTCTAGTTCCAAATTTATGCACAATATTGCGTAAATGGGTCGTAGTGGGTCCGAGTCTGGTCTGACCCAATCGGACCGACCTGGCCCAACCCATCCTAGGCCGACCCAGTCCGGGTCGACCCAGATCGACCCGTGCTGGGTGGACCGGCACGCTAGATGGTCTGGCAGGCCGTGAGGGGCCGTATAGGGCCACGAGGGCTGTCACGAGGGTGGCTCGGCTGTGGAGGGTGTCGCGAGGGAGGCTTGGCTATGGGGTGTTGTGTGGGTGGCTCGATGAGGACATGTGCGGAATGGCTGGGCCGTGGACAACGGTGGCGGCTCGAGGGGTGAGGCAGCAGGCGATGGATTGGGTGGTGAGGTCGCGGGTGGCGGCTCATCTACGAACGGTGGCAGCGGCTCGGGCGGAGGTGCGGCCATGGACATCGGTGGCGGCTAGGGAGGTGAGGCCGCAAGCGGCGGCTCAGTTGCAGATGGTGGTGGCAGCTCAAGCGGCAGCATGGGGGGCAGCTAGGTCGGGGATGGTGGTGGCGGCACAGGCGGCGAGGCCGCGGGCGGCGGCTTTTCTGCGGATGGCGGCGGCGCCATTCCTTCGTTGGCGGACGGTTTAGCCGGCCTCTCACTTTGTTCATTGTCATGGTGTAAGCAAATTTCTTCCATCGTGAAGAACACCATAAGGAAGAATGGCGGAGGGGTCTATCCATGTTTGTTTTCCCCTCACCCTCTATGTTAGAGCGGTATCAAGCGGCTTAAAAAACAAGATTCAATATTGAAAAACTCTAAATTTAATATGAATCATGGATCAATTCATTTTGGTTGAACCACATTCTCCATTCTTTCCTAGAATGTGGAAATTAAACTAGAGAATTCATGAATTTAACAATAACCCCCTACCTGGGATTGATCATTGACGTTGGAACGAGAAGGAAGTACGGATGAAAATACGTCATAGATGAAGATGTCCCATGTTGGAGGAGGTCAATGATATCGGTGTTTGTCATGCCCACCACAAACCTCTGATCCCGGGCTCGTTCGTTAGTTCTTCGTAGTCGAAGGTATTCTTCGTTGGTGAGATAGTTCTTCGTTGGAGGATGGGATTCTCCACGATTCTCAAATGAGTTTTCTTCTTCTTCTTTCCCACCCAAAAGAAAGAGGTGCCAATATAATTTAACATAAGAAAAAATTATGTTGGCACACACACACACACATGTTGGAAAAATTAATGTATGGTGTTGGCACAATTAATTTGGAGGAAGCTCAAGAGGCTCCTCCACATTAAATAGTTAGTTGAGAGGTTTCTCCCTCATTAAGAGGGTAGTTCAAAGACTTTAAGCCTCAGGTGGTCCCCACCATCATAACCTCTCATGGGAGGTTAGGCTCGGGTGGTCCCCACCACCGTAACCTCTCATGGGAGGTTAATTCAGGTTTTCCCCACCTGTGAAACTACCAAATGGGAGTTTCAAAATAAAATAAAATAAACTGTTACACACTTTATTTTATTTTAGTATTTTCACAAAAATCCCAAAAAAATAACATTCACCCTCAACCAAATACAGTCGATGTGAAAGTCTTTTTAAGAAAATACTGGTGTTGCGAGTTCAACAGTGCCCTCATATTTCAATTTTTATCACCGTTTTAAATGGTATAAAAACCCACTCGCACGATTAATAAACGTACCCAAAATAAAGTATAGAAATTCATTCCAGGCACTCTGGGCTTCAGAATCGCACACCATAAATTTTACAGACTCGTTAAATTCTCATTTATTAAAAAATTACCAGGAAATTTTGGGTCTTTACATTCTCCCCACCTCAGGGATTTACGTCCCCATAAGAAACAACTCATACTAGGTAAACAAGTGGGGGTACTAAGCATGCATCTAAGCATCCCACTCCCATGTTCTCTCCTGGAGGTTCCCGTGCGGCCAGTGAACATGCACTAGAGGTGTCGACCATCCATGAAGGACCCTCTTTTGTCGATCCTCAATATCTAATGGAACCTCCATAAACGTTGCCCCATCATCGACGTCCAACTCTCCATGGTCAATGATGTGTGATGGGTCATGCACGTATCTCCTCAGATTGGATATGTGGAAGATTTCATGCACCCAGTGAAACTGAGGTGGAAGAGCTAAGCTGTAAGCAACCTCACCAACACTGCTGAGGAATCGTAAAGTTCCGATGAACCTCAGAGATAAATTTCCACCTCAGAAAAATCTCTGTAAACAACATAGATGTGAGACTCGTAGAAATATGTGGTTTCCATCCTCGAACTCCAAAGGTCTCTATCTTCAGTCGGCGTAATAATTCTTCTTACTCTGTGCATTCTTCATTTGCTCCTAGATGATATGCAATTTCTTTGTGGTAGCCCATAGCATCTCTATTCCACTAGTGCTGACTCCCCAAGGTCAGTCCAGCACAAGGGTGATCTGCAAAGTCACCTGTACAATGCCTCAAAAGATGACATCCAAATGGTGGAATGATATCCATTGTTTTATACAAACTCCACCAAAGGAAATTGATCCTCCTAGTTGTGACTGAAGTCGAGGACACAAGCACGCAGCATGTCCTCGAGGTTCTGAATGGTCCGCTCAGTCTGACCATCCGTCTGAGGATGGAAGGTGGTGCTCAAATGAAGCAGCATCCCGAAAGCCTCATGAAACCATTTGCATATCCAGGATGTAAAACATGTATCACGATCAGATACTATTGTCAAGGGTACTCCATGTAGCCGCACAATCTTTTTCACATAAAGGGGTCTCATGCTCTCTACTGAACCCTGCTCTCTGATCGGTAGGAAGTGGGCCGACATGGTGATTCGGTCAATGATCGCCCAGATAGAGTCATGACCTCTAGATGTATGTGGAAGTCCTTTCAATATGTACCTGGATATCCCATCTCACTTCCACTATGGGACCACCAAATCCTGAAACAAGACTGCTTTTATCTGATGCTCCTCCTTCACATGCTGACAAGTGAGGCACCGAGAGACAAACACTACAATTTCTTTCTTCATTCTCGGCCATCAGTGCTGTCATCGGAGATCTTGGTACATTTTCTCCACTCCTAGATGTACCGTTAGAGGGGATTTTGGGAACTCCTCAACACTTCCTCCAGAAGTGAAACTGGTACCATCTTACATCCTCGGAAGAGGATGACATGCTTGCCACCTTCAAAAAATCCATCAGGTGCTTGTCCTGTGGATATCTGAGCATGTCGTGCCTTGTAGTCAACATCACAACATTGTGCCTCCCGGACTCGCTGAAGAAGTGGGGGAGTGACTGTAACACCACAAGATTTTATGAAAAATATTGTTTTTAATTTCATTAATGTTTTGTGTTGTACGCTACACCAAAAGGAGCTTTCACAACACACATCCTTGACTTTCCTTGCATTACACGAAATCGTGACCTTCCTCGATAGCGTGTGTAGTATGCAATACCGAGTTTCACTAAACTATGATATGCTATTAAAATATTATTAAAATTAGCCGTTATGAATAGTAATAACCACTTTTTGAAATTTTGTAAATTTTTATTTTTCAAAAATGGACTTCATTTTTGGATTCGGAATATCGAAATTAGCTTAGGGTGAAATTTTGGTACTTTTCGGATAAATTTCATATTCTGATGAATAGTGAAAATTACTAAATTTTAATTAAAAACAACTTTTTTAATCGAAATAATTAATTGTGATAAATTATTGATTTGAGTGGTTTTAAAGTATATTTAGAATATATTTTTACAATTTAATACAATGTTGTTCATTGGGTGTAATTTCACATTTAAACCAGACATAAACAAGTGTTAATCTTTTGATAGGTATTATCTTTTAAAAACACGCTATTTGTTTTGACGACGGGAATTAATTTTTAAATTAGTTAATGTAAATAATATGTTTTTAATTTGGTAAAATAAACATCATTTTTGAATTCATAATATCAAATATAGCTTAGGCCTAATTTTTGGTATTTTTCTGGAAACTTATATTTTTTGATGAATAATGAAACCACTAAGTGGTAGTTAAAAAAACTGAATTTTTCATAAAACATAATTTTACCACTTCTGTGAGTAGAATTTAAAAAATCCGAGAAACATGGTTAATATCAAGGACTAAAATGTGGTTCAATGAGATGAAAATAATTTTTTTTGAATAGTAACTTTGTACTTTTTTTTCCACGGTTAAAAGTAAATAGGGTAGTTAAGGGTAAAAATGATATTACTATTACCCTAAAACAGTTCCTAATTCTATTTTATAAGTGTAATTAGACCAAAAAAACCTTAGGAATAAAATATGACCATTTAGGCCCACTTGGATTAGATTAGGACATTTATTATCAATTTATTTAAAAAAGGGTTAAAATAGTTAAAATCAAAGTTTAATAACTAAAGAATTTTTAATATAGGGTTATAAATAAGATAAATTAGACTATAAATATTCATTAGAAATATAAAACGATTTCCTACATAATGATATTTTATTCGTAATTTTTAGATTTTAAATAAGTTAATTTATTTATGACACAAATATGATGTAGTAATTATCTTATTAATGAAATATTGACATAATTGATGTTATAAATACCCAAATAAAAGTAATTTGAGCCTTTTTATGAATTCCACTAATTTTATATGTTAATATGACATGTTATTATTAATTTAATTAACTGTTTTAGAATTCATAATTCTGTTATGATTTTCACAAAAATCAATTACTAAATAGTGTCAAAATTGACATAAAATAGTTTTTAAAACAAATATTATATTATTAATTGTTATTTTATTCCTAAAAATATAAGGTTAGGCCAAATGACTTATCTACGTTTATATATATTAATAATAAACAACTTGGGGTTCTTTTGTCTTGTTATAGTAAGTTTATTAACCTTATAGTGTAAAAACACAAAAAGACACGGTAAAAGTAAAATTATCTAACTTAATGTTAAATATAAATGATAAGGATAAATAGGAACCTAAACTTGTCTAAATTCTATTAGATAAGATTATTTCAACCCATCCCCACCTTATATTAGAAATAAATTAATTTGGAGCTATTTAAAACCGAATTTGGCTTTATAATAAAATAATATTTTTAGTTATTCCAAAGGTGCCCCTCTCCTCCCTTATAAAAGGGCACCTCCTCCCTCTCTTCCTCACACCATTTGGAGCCTTCAAGCTCGTCCAAACCCTGAAAAATTCTCTTATCCACTTCCCTAGAAAAATCCTAGAGGTCCTTTTCTTCTTCAAATACCAATTTTAGTTCCCTAAGAGGAGGACTCAAAGAGGCGCTTCAAAGAAGAGGTAATGTCCGTTACCGATTCTTTCAACTTTATTTCTTCTTCCACTTCTTCTTCTTAGGTTGTTTCATTATGAAGTAATAACATCAGTATCACTAATTTACTGATATGTTATTATAAGTATGAAACAACCCTATTTCACCAACTATCCATCCTACGGAAAACGAAATCACCGCGCGTGCGTACGTACGGAATGTCGTCTCCACGCCGTGGTGTAATCTATTTTCCACCACCACCTTACATGGATGGGTATAATGGTGTACATAATAACTATATATGATTATTGAAAATTTATAATGATTCTGAAATAGTATTCATACACTCCAATACAATTCCACGATCATGAGAACGATATCATCGCTCGTGCGTACGTACGGACTACCGTCTCCATGACGCGATGAGATTCATTCTCCACGTTATCCATTCATGAATGATTATAAAGTATATATAATAAGTAATCATGAAATATATGACATAATAATGATACTATATTTATGTTTATATATATGTATTTAATCTACTTAATTCCTTTCAACTCAATAAGGAAACGAAAACAGTGTTCATGCATACGTACGGCCTACCGTCTCCATGAATGGTGTATTTATTTCCATTTACTGATCTATTATATATATGTATATTATGAATATATACTATATATAAATAATGTTTTATATTCTGTAATTATGTAATCATGATCTAAGTAATCATATGAATAATTACAAGTCAAAACACGGATGACAAATGAAATGATTTTACCCAAAACACTCTTAAACATGGAATTTACAAAAGAACGGGTAATATAAAGTCATAAGTGAACCATATATGATATCATAAAAATAAATATGATTCTGGAATAAGACAATGAGATTATTTAAATCATTATACAGGAGGTTTGGACACTTACGAAGCAAATCAGACCTAAGGTAAGGGAAAATATCACAATCTCATTTTTATCCGAGATTGTTTGTACTTTGGTATTTACTAGGATGTATTTTATCATCCAAATCCATGTTACCTCAATATCTAATATTGTTTCCTTCCACTTACAATAGTTTAAATCCAATTTTACCCTTCGTTGAGTTTTTAGTAAAGGATATGAAAGGAATCTTTTGTCATTTTTCGTACGAGGTACTTTTTGACTTTTCTGACAAAAGTAGGAGAAGAATGTTTTTTTAACTTATACGGCATGAATGGGTTTTTAAAACATTATTTCCAAGAAGCTTCCTTTACATGTTTTCAAGTTTATTCTTAATAAACATCTTTTCGTTTAAAATTGTATGACATGTTAAGAAAGGAAAATGTTTTTGAAGTAGAAAGGATATTTTCCTCAAGAATGGAGTTCAAGTGTTTTATCAAAATTATTTTCCATATAAGATAATATAGTTTCGGTTTATATCCCTATTATTACATTGATTTTATTATGTTGTGATGGAATTATTTTTATGAATTCCTTTATCTTTTATGAATTGATTTATGATGTCTTATTGTTTAAGAATCCCATTTTTATTACATGGGTTGTGCAATGATGTATGATTTACGATTTTGTGGCACACATATGAATGGTATCATTATGAGATGGGTGGGACCTATATCTCCCTCCAATTCATTGGGTAAAGATTTTATATCTCATGAGATAGACATGGCTGGAACTATAAGGCCTCGCACTTAAACCTTACTTAATATTGAATTAAATGAATAATTCACATTGAGGATCTTTTCAGGTTAGAGTTTTAGAGAATTAGGACATAACTATTTCATATCAAAAGATTACAAAGTAGAAACTTTTACTAAGTTTCCATAAAATAAAAACTCTTAAAAAGAAACATGTACAGTTCCATGTTTTAGGTTTCATGACTTTCCCTTGATCCCATCCTTGACCCTATTCCACGTTAAGTCCTGTGAAAAACATTTCAAAAACTTGGGATGAGCATAAAAAGCTCAGTAAGGGATTCACAAAGAATGAAAACTATTAGTTTTTTTCAAAACAACAAGTAAACCATGTATACTTTATCAATGTAATACTTTTCACCTTTTCGAAGTAGTAAAAAACTCTTCGCAGAATAAAAGTTCATTACATACCCTTCTGTAACCAAAATATTACCATAAAACCCATATAAAGATCACATAACATATAAAGGTAACTTGGGACATAAACATACTTAAGTGGAATAACCATACGGTCTACTTACACACATATCACTTAATGGAATAGCCATTCGGCCGACTTCCATACATAATTAATGGAATATCCATACGGCCGACTTCCATACCCAATGCATTTGAGGTTATAACGTAACCACCCATCCTGGTATTCACGGAACCACCCGTCATATGGTTTATCATGTAACCACCCGTAAAATTTCCAAGTACCATTATAAAATTATAACACATAAAACCAACATAAAGGAATGATAACATTTCTACATTTCAATCACAATATATTATTTAAATATATTGACATAATAGAATCCTTTATCAAAACCATTTTCAATACCAAAATACAAAAAAAAAGTATATGGTATTTATTTTATTTTAAAAACATTACGGCTTGTTGAGGAAGCCAAATATCAAATAATACTCGCGGCGGGGGAAAAGGTCATTTTCACTACGTAAGTAAAAAAGAAACATTCCTTTTTGTCGTTTAGTAAAACGATTCGTAGAAAAAAGATTTCTTTTGAATAAACGTAAATGTCAAAGGGGTTTATACACCGTATAAAAGAAGGTTGTGTATAAAACAAAATATGCCTCAATGAATGGAGATTGAGACGAAGACCCTTACAAAGACGGTATCCTTGGTTTAAGGATAAATCAATTGCATAATTATGTGTGAAAAACGAATACACCAAATATAAGTGGATATTAAGTGAAAAACAATCAGAGGTTATTCACACATATTCATAGAATGAAAAATTCAAGGAGTAAAAGTTTATCCCAAAGAATCAAATTTGGGTTAAGAAGTTCCCTTGCAAAAATTTGACAGCCTAACGCCGTCACTTCAAAATTCAGAAAAATAGTTGATGAGAGATAAAAAAGGTATCTCATCACATGGAAAAAAATTTAAATCAATAGTGATATAGAAGAACATATCCCAACATAATAGTATGTGAATTAAAAGACATAACAAAAGAATTCTTTTAAGAAGAGGAGGGTGAAAGGTTCCCTTACCGACATGGGTATCTTTTGAAACATACACCCCGTGAAAGAAGGACAATACAAAATTGATGTAAATACTCATAAATGAAAGTATATTACACAATGAGTAAAATAATGGGCAGTATATACACCTCTCAAAGGAAATTGTGGAAAATTTAGCATAAATATCACGGGATTAAAAGTGAGATGAAAAATCCCTTACGAAAACTCGACAGCCTAACAGCGCCACTTAAAACTTCCAAAATGGATTGATGAGAGAAAATAGTGTCTCTAGTCATATTAACATAAAGTTTACAGAAAGAGGAATATAAAAGAACATCCCCCAACAAAACAAAGAGGATCTTAAAAGTAGTGACAAAAAGGAGAGTACATAAAAAAAAGAGGTTAGATCTCTTACGAAAATTCGACAGCCTAACGGCACCACCCAAAACGTCCAAAATGGATTTATGAGAGAGAATAGAGTCTCTAATCATATGAACAATAAAAATTACAGTAATATTAATATAAAAGAACATCCCAATAACAAGAAAGATCATCTTTAAAAGGAATGACATAAAAGAGCGTACTTAAAAAGAAAGAGAGGAGTAGGATCCCTTACCTCGGGTTCGACTTGACTCGATCGTTCTTTAACATCCTGAATAATTAACTTGAGTTAATTTTTACTTGCTTAAGAACCTTTTTCAAGTTCATTATTCCTTTTATATCAATTATTGACATGTTATAAACATTATTTAATCATTTAAGTTAATAATGTTTGTTTTGTCGATATTTGGTTCTTAAGTCAAAAGTGGACTTCTTACAATTACATGTTCTTCGTGTGGTCAATGGTTCATTATATCCAGAATGATATTCATGATTTGGATATAATATATATCATATATATCCAGAATATACATGTATTTATAATATTACATAATCATTTAGAGGTAAGAAATGAAATGCACTGTTCATGGAGACGGTAAGCCGTACGTATGCATGAACGCTACTTTCATTTCATTGTCACATTAATGGAATTAAAACTAAAAGAGAGGTATGTATATTTTAATTCCAGAATTATATTAATAATTTATATGCAACATACATAATATATATCCATTATAAATATATACTTATAATAGTACTTTAAATTTGGGGATAAGAAATGAAATGCACCGTTCATGGAGACGGTAAGCCGTACGTACGCATGAACGCTACTTTAATTTCTATCTCATACATTAATGGAAATAAATAATAATCATATAGAGGTATATTATAATTCCAGTATAACATCATATATAATAACTTTAAATCCATCCTTTATACGTCCCACATATGGCATTAACGAATCACATCACTTTGAGGGGGCGGTAGTCCACACTTCCTTAAATGAAGATATCGCGTTTACCCATAATGGAAACCATAAAGTTATGCCATAAATGAAAAATACAGAAACTAAATAAAAACATAAAAATATTATATATCATATATAAATATAGTCACATCTTAATGGCCACCTTTGAAGGTGTTATATGAGTGTTGAACAATCATCGTTTCGTGAGGCAGAAATTCGCCATCCACGGAAACTGTATGTTCTTTAACCATTAGATGTAGGTGTGTGTAAGTGTAGCTCGAATATTCCTTATAACAACATCCTAGTATATTTAATATACTGTATTTGTTACGAAATAAATGAATAAAAAGAGTTTAGGGGGTTGGAGAGGCAAAATAAAACAAAAGGACTCAAGTGAAGACATTACCTTAAAATCGGGTAACTCCCTTTGGTTTGAGCTCAAAGGCTTCCTTGGGAAGACTTATCCCAAAAGTGGGGCTTCAAGGAGTAAAATAGGGAAGTGTAGAGACAAAATGGGAAGAGTTTCAATGAGCCAAAGGCTTTGGTAGTGTGGGTAAGGAGGTAGAGGTGGGGGCCTTTTATAATAGGAGAGGAGGGGCACTCTTGTAAAGTTACAAAATGTTACTTTATTTTCAAAAGCGTTTCGGATTTTAAAGGTCCCACATTGATGTATTTCGAGGATAAGGTGGTAAGGGTTCTAAATACACTCATCCAATAGGTTTTGGACATGTTTGGGTATTAGATATTACATTATCTTTCCATTTTATTTAAATCATTAAATAACGAGGTCATCGCTGCATCATTATGACGTCATAAATAATTTAATTTATTTAATGTCTAAAAATTATCAAAAAATAATATGATGTAGGAAATATTTTTATCTTTCCAATGACTATTTATAGTAAAAATTATGACTTGTATAACCCCATGTAAAATTTTTTTTATTAAAACATCTCATGTTTGTGTCATTTTTACTTTAACATTAAATAAAAAGATATTTATGTCATTTTCCAACCAAAGTGGCTCCATGGGGTCCCCAAGTTGACCCATGAATTTTATTGGTCGTCCATGACACATACAATGAGGGTAGGATATGTTTCTAGGTCAGTTAAGTTTATTAAAACATTATTCTTACCTTAAACTACACTAATTACCTCAAATCACGATTAAAAACTTAATAAGTTACTATTCACCAAAAAAATTATTTTAATCACATTGAACCACATTTTACTTCTTAATGACAACCATGTATGTTGTATTTTGGAAATTAAAAACACAATGATGGAAAAATTTCATTTAAGCGGAAAATCAGTTTTTATAAGTACCACTTAGTGGTTTCACTATTAATCAAAAATTGAAGTTTTTCAGAAAATTACCAAAAGTTCACCCAAAGCTATATTTGATATTCCGAATTCAAAAATAATGTCTATTTTAAAAAACTCATAACATATAAGTTGAATTAATTAATTTAATAATTAATTCCCGCTGTCAAAATAAATTGCGTGTTTTTATGAAACAAAATGTATCAAAAGATTGACACTAGTTTAAGTCTGATTTCAAAGTGAAATTAATTCCAACGACCACTATTGGATTAAATGGTAAAAATATATTCTAATTTCACTTTAAAACAAATTCAAAAGATAATCTAATCGTATAAATAAATTATATTAAAAGAGGTTTTGAATTAAAATACAACATTTTTCACTATTCATTAAAAATTGAACTTTTTTGGAAAAATACCAAAAATTTACGCAAAGTAAACTTTGATGACCCGATTCTAATGAAGAATTTTATTTTGTCAAATATAACACATAAAATTGTAAAAAAGTGGATTTAAAAGAGGTTCGCCATCAAAAGGCGGTTAATCGACCTTTTAAATAATATTAGAATGTTTATGCTTAAAATTGGATTCATTTGCATTTTTTAATCCTCTAACATTTATTGTAAAAAGTAAAAATATTTGACAAACGTATATAATCATTTTGTAGTTAGTTCTGTTCATTCGTGCCATTACAACAGCTAGGCATTAACTACTATTTAAAATAATATTATTTTATTATTAGAGTGCAACGTAAGAATCCCAAGAAACTCGTTGTTGCGTGTTGGGTACGCCATCGAGCATAGCATCCCCTTTAAAGTAATATTAATATTTTATTCACAACTATGGATAAATATAAAAATGTCATATTATTTATTAACCTCGGGTGTTGTATCATTCCCCCCTTTTGGGAATTGCGTCCTCTCAATTTTAAAATTGAGCTTGGAAACATCCTTGAAAGTCCCACATCGGAACAAGAGTCGGTAAAACAATCACTTTGAAATAAAGAAAGATAAGTACAGAGGTCACTCGAGTTAACCCATAATAGTATTCCGTGTAGGAAAACATGGAGATGGAAGAAAAATCAAAGGGTCATGTTCTTGAGGGAGAGTGATAATAAACATGTCTAGGAGAAAGTTAACCATAAGAAAATCACAAACTTGTGATGGGTTAAACGGTATTCGATTCCTTAGTAGGAAAAGTTAATAGACAACATTTTTGTTTTAAGTTACTTTTTATTGAGGAATTTATTCATAAGGAAACATAATCACTTATCATGTTGACTTTCAACTTTTCCTAGATTCCTTAATCAAACTCATATTTTTTCCAAAAGACGAGTATTTAGGAAGACTTGTTTGCATCAAGAGTACTATAATCAACTTCTATAGAATCACCTAATCCACCAAAGAGAACTATATACTTCCCATGTCATTAGGCTTTAACCAAAACCAAAACCAAAAAGGTTAGTACAAGATCAGATAATCCAGAAAAGGATAACCCTTTAAAAAGAAAATCTATGCTTAATCTCCAAAATTTGTCCAATAAAACCCAATGTCCAACGAGGACTATTCGATAATCAAATTGTCCATAAAATACTTCAAATTAAACAAAAGTAATATTGAAACCCAAATATTTGAAGGATTTAGTCGCATAGTCTTCCAAGGTACAAATTAACACCTATCTCCAAATAACATTAGTTACTCTTAATGTCTAGTATTGAAAAGTAATTAACCTAATCACATACCCTCCATGATAGGTTAATAATTTTCATAGATAACCCAAAATAAACTTACTCTTAATTCATAAAATCATATAACTAAAAAGAATCAGTCAAACTAACCAGTGACTTCACATAGTCTAGTGGTAGGCGATAAATACCAGTCGCACTTTGGTTGTGGGTTCGATTCCCGCAGCTTTGTCCGACGTCACGGGTTGTCACACGGTCTGCGTGTTGTCCTTTTTCCAAAACTATATAGTTTTAAAACATTCCCCAAAATGAGATAAAATCTTCAAAAATGATCATAACATATTTTAACCTCATGTTTATCTCAAACATTTTATTTTCCAGCATAACATATAATAACCCATAATTACCTCAAATGTAAGGATCATATAAACCCAAATGGTTATTTATAACTATGTCCACAAAATAACAGATTACTATTCTTTGAATAAAAATTTTCATATATCAAACATCAGTGTTACACATACTATAAAAAGTCTTCTAATGTATCCCATCATCAAAAGACACTTAATACTCTTAAGAATTTCACCATATCCCTTATATGTTGACTTCTTACTCATTTAACATTCTTCATGATCCATTAACCATTCCTTTCCAACTTATTCTGAAATACTTCTTTCCTACAATCAAAATCATGAATCATATCCTAAGATTCCAAAATAGAAAACAAAAGTTAAGAAATAATCCATATCTTTGATTGGTCATTGTCAGTTTCTTCATCCTCAATCGGAATGGAATTAGGTATAGGTAAATGAATATTTGTACGATATTGGTGATCCCATTCTCGAAACTTCTTCATAGGACATGTTTTTGCATAATGACCATGCACACCAAATTTAAAACATTCAATTGATCCCTCAGAAATAACTTCTTTCCCTTTCCTCGAGTCAACTGGATGCTTCCTTTTTTCATGGAAGGTTCTTGCTTTATGGACTTCTTTTCCACATCTATAGAATATTTATGTCCCTTTGAAACATTTTCCTAGGTGTTTCTTTCCACATCTATGACACATAGGTTTTTGAACACACTTACCTTTATGATTATTACCTGTAGTTCCGTAGGGATTTGTTTCTCGCATATATGATGCCTTATATAAATCACCAATGTTTAGGTGGTCAATCATGACTCCAGATAGTTAGTTGAGGATAAACACAAGAGTTCTCATTGCAGCTCTCATATCATTCAGTTGCTCGCTCATAAAACTATCATAGTTTCTTTCACATCCACCGTTACCTTGGTGCCTGCTAGATCCATCCATTTACTAAAACCAAGAAGGTCAGTGTGAGTATATCAACAAAACCATCATGTTCTAAAGAGGAAGATAAACACTAAGATATACTTACTCATTCACTTTATCTAAAAACTATGACTCTTTCTGAAATCCTAACCATTATGGTCATGTCACTTATTCTTAAAGCATACCCTAACCTCTAAAGTTATCTAAACCGACCTCTGATACCAACTATAAGGCCCCGGACTTAAACCTTACTTAATATTGAAGTAAATGAATAATTCACATTGAGGATCTTTTCAGGTTTAGAGTTTTAGAGAATTAGGACATAACTATTACATCTCAAAAGCTTACAAAGTCGAAACTTTTACTAAGATTCCATAAAATAAAAACTCTTAAAAAGAATCATGTCCAGTTCCATGTTTTAGGTTTCATGACTTTCCCTTGATCCCATCCTTGACCCTATTCCACGTTAAGTCCTTTGAAAAACATTTCAAAAACTTGGGATGAGCATAAAAATCTCAGTATGGGATTCACAAAGAATGAGAACTGTTAGTTCTTTTCAAAACAATAAGTAAACCATGTATACTTTATCAAAGTAATACTTTTCACCTTTTCGAAGTAGTAAAAAACACTTCGATGAATATAAGTTCATTACTTACCCTTATGTAACCAAAAGATTACCATAAAACCCATATAAAGATCACATAATATATAAAGGTAACTTGGGACATAAACATACTTAAGTGGAATAACCATAAAGTCAACTTCCACACATATCACTTAATGGAATAGCCATTCGGCCGACTTCCATACATACTTAATGGAATATCCATACGGCTGACTTCCATAACCAATGCATTTGAGGTTATAACATAACCACCCGACCTGGTATTCACGGCACCACCCGTCATATGGTTTATCACGTAACCACCCGTAAAATGTCCAAGTACCATTATAAAATTATAACACATAAAACAAACATAAAGGAATGATAACATTTCAACATTTCAATAACAATATATCATTTAAATATATTGACATAATAGAATCCTTTATCAAAACCATTTTCAATACCAAAATACAAAAAAAAAGTATATGGTATTTATTTTATTTTAAAAACATCATGGCTTGTTGAGGAAGCCAAATATCAAATAATACTCGCAGTGGCGGAAAAGGTCGTTGTCACCGCATATGTAAAAAGAAACATTCCTTTTTGACGTTTAGTAAAATGCTTCGTAGAAAAAAGATTCCTTTTGAATAAACTTAAATGTCGAAGGGGTTTATACACCATATAAAAGAAGGTTGTGTATAAAACAAAATATGCCTCAATGAATGGAGATTGAGACGAAGACCCTTACAAAGACTGTATCCTTCGTTTAAGGATAAATCAATTGCATAATTATGTGTGACAAATGAATACACCAAATATAAGTGGATATTAAGTGAAAAATAATCAGAGGTTATTCACACATATTCATAGAACGACATATTCGAGGAGTACAATTATATCCCAAAGAATCAAATTTGGGTTAAGAAGTTCCCTTGCAAAAATTTGACAGCCTAACGACGTCACTTCAAAATTCAGAAAAAGAGTTGATGAGAG
The DNA here is from genome assembly GCA_963277665.1 of Viscum album. NCBI lineage: Eukaryota > Viridiplantae > Streptophyta > Magnoliopsida > Santalales > Viscaceae > Viscum > Viscum album. The sequence goes on along the minus strand of OY728120.1, from coordinate 528,931,230 downwards.
ATAAAAAAGGTATCTCATCACATGGAAATAAAATTTAAATCAATAAGGATATAGAATAACATATCCCAACATAATAGTATGTGAATTAAAAGACATAACAAAAGAAGTCTTTTAAAAAGAGGAGGGTGAAAGGTTCCCTTACCGACATGGGTATCTTTCGAAACATACACCCCGTGAAAGAAGGACAATAGAACATTGATGTAAATACTCATAAATGAAAGTATATTACAAAATGAGTAAAATAATGTGCAGTACATAAACCACTCAATGTAAATTGTGGCAAATTTAGCATAAATCTCATGGGAATAAAAGTGAGATGAAAAATTCCTTACGAAAACTTGACAGCCTAATGGCGCCACTTAAAACATCCAAAATGGATTGATGAGAGAAAATAGGGTATCTAATCATATTAACATAAATTTTACAGAAAGATGAATATAAAAGAACATCCCTCAACATAACAAAGAGGATCTTAAAAGAAGTGACAAAAAGGAGAGTACTTAAAAAGAAAGAGAGAGGTTATATCTCTTACGAAAATTCGGCAGCCTAACGGCGCCACCCAAAACTTCCAAAATGGATTGATGAAAGAGAATAGAGTCTCTCATCATATGAACAATAAAAATTACAGTAAGAGTAATATAAAAGAACATCCCAATAACGAGAAAGATGATCTTATGTAATCATTTAAGTTAACAATGTTTGTTTTGTCGATATTTGGTTCTTAAGTCAAAAATGGACTTCTTACAATTACATGTTGTTCGTGTGGTCAATGGTTCATTATATCCAGAATGATATATATGATTTGGATATCATATATATCATATATATCCAGCATATACATGTATTTATAATATTACATAATCACTTAGAGGTAAGAAAGGAAATGCACCGTTCATGGAGACGGTAAGCCGTACGTACGCATGAACGCTACTTTCATTTCTTTGTCACATTAATGGAATTAAAACTAAATGAGAGGTATGTATATTTTAATTCCAGAATTATATTCATAATTTATATGTAACATACATTATATATATCTATTATAAATATGTACTTATTATAGTACATTACATTTGGGGATAAGAAATGAAATGCACCATTCATGGAGACGGTAAGCCGTACGTACGCATGAACGCTACTTTCATTTCTATCTCATACATTAATGGAAAGAAATAATAATGATAAAGAGTTATATTATAATTCCAGTATAACATCATGTATAATTACTTTAATTCCATCCTTTATACGTCCCACATATGGCATTAACGAATCACATCACTTTGAGGGGGCGGTAGTCCGCACTTCCTTAAATGAAGATATCGTGTTTATCCATAATGGAAACCATATATGTATGCCATAAATGAAAAATAAAGAAGCTTAAGTAAAACATAAAAATATTATATATCATATATAAATATATTTACATCTTAATGGCCATCTTTGAAGGTGTTATATGAGTGTTGAACAATCATCGTTTCGTGAGGCAGAAATTTGCCATCCACGGAAACAGTATGTTCTTTAAGCATTATATGTAGGTGTGTGTAAGTGTAGCTCTAATATTCCTTATAAAAACATCCTATTATATTTAAGATACTGGAGTTCTTACAAAAGAAATTAATAAAAAGAGTTTAGGGGGTTGGAGAGGCAAAATAAAACAAAAGGACTCAAGTGAAGACATTACCTTAAAATCGGGTAACTCCATTTGGTTTGAGCTCAAAGGCTTCCTTGGGAAGACTTCTGCCCAAAGTGAGGCTTCAAGGAGTAAGAGATGGAAGTTTATAGACAAAATGGGCAGAGGTTGGCCGAGCCAAAGGCTTTGGGAGTGTGGGTAAGGAGGTAGAGGTGGGGGCCTTTTATAAGAGGAGAGGAGGGGCACTCTTGTAAAGTTACAAAATGTTACTTTATTTTCAAAAGATTTTCCGATTTTAAAGGTCCCACATTGATTTATTTAGAGGATAAGGTGATAAGGGTTCGAAATCCACTCATCCAATAGGTTTTGGACATGTTTGGATCTTAGATATTACATTATCTTTCCATTTTATTTAAATCGTTAAAAAATGACCTCATCGCTGCATCATTATGATGTCATAAATAATTTAATTTATTTAATGTCTAAAAATTATAAAAAAAGACAATGATGTAGGAAATATTTTTAGCCTTCGAATGACTATTTATAGTAAAAATTATTACTTGTATAACCCCATGTAAAAATTGTTTTAGTAAAACATATCATGTTTGTGTCATTTTTACTTTAACATTAAATAAAAAGATATTTATGTCATTTTCCAACCAAAGTGGCTCCATGGGGTCCCCAAGTTGACCCATAGATTTTCTTGGTCGGCCATGACACATCCAATGAGGGTATGACATGTGTCTAGGTCAGTTCATTTTATTAAAACATTATTCTTACCTTAAACTAAACTAATTACCTCTAATCGCGATTAAAAACTTAATAAGTTACTATTCACCAAGAAAATTATTTTAATCCCATTGATACACATTTCACTTCTTAATGACAACCATGTATGTCAGATTTTTGAAATTCAAAACACAATGATGGCAAAATTTCATTTAAATGGAAAATCAGTTTTTATATGTACCACTTAGTGGTTTCACTATTCATCAAAAATTGAAGTTTTTCAGAAAATTACCAAAATTTCACCCTAAGATATATTTGATATTCCGAATTCAAAAATGATGTCTATTTTAAAAAATTAAAAACATATAAGTTTCATTAATGAATTTAATAATTAATTCCCGCTGTCAAAATAAATAGCGTGTTTTTATGAAACAAAATATATCAAAAGATTGACAGTAGTTTAAGTCCGATTTCAAAGTGAAATTAATTCCAACGACCACTATTGGATTAAACGGAAAAAATATATTCTAATTTCACTTTAAAACCAATTAAAAATATAGTCTAATCATATAAATAAATTAGATTAAGAGAGGTTTTGAATTAAAATACAATATTTTTCACTATTCATTAAAAATTGACCTTTTTTGGAAAAATACCAAAAATTTACGCAAAGTAAACATTGATGTCCCGATTCTAAAGAAGAATTATATTTTTTCAAATATAACACATAAAATTTTCAAAAAGAGGATTTAAAAGAGGTTCTCCATCAAAAGGCGGTTAATCGACCTTTTAAAGAAAATTAGAATGTTTACGCTTAAAATTGGATTCATTTCCATTTTTTAATCCTCTAAAATTTATTGTAAAAAGTAAAAATATTTGACAAAAAAATATATTCATTTTTTAGTTATTTCTGTTCATTCCCGCCATTTCAATGGATAGGCGTTAACTACTATTTAAAATAATATTATCTTATTATTAGAGTGCAACGTAAGATTCCCAAGAAACTCGTTGTTGTGTGTTGGGTACGCCATCGAGCATAGAATCTCCTTTAAAGTAATATTAATATTCTATTCACAAATATGGATAAATATAAAAATTTCATATTCTTTATTTACCTGGGTTGTTACAGGAACGGCAGGTTAAACTGGTTCAGTGAAACAGGACTGAAACGAGGAGTGAACTCGGTTCATAAATGGACTTTGTCCACTAAGATAGTCTTGGAAATGGTTCTTGACTAATAAGAATTGATTATCTATGATTATGTGTGTATGACACAAAGTTTCATGTTTTAAGTTATGATTATTGGGATTACATTTCACTACTATGATTTATCTCATGTTATGATATTATGATCTCTTTTGCAGGTTAAGATTTCCAAAATGTTATGTTATTATGAATATGATGTGATTGATATTTCTTTTGTTTACACTTACTGAGCATTTGAGCTCACCCTTTAAGGTTTTCTTTTCCCCACGATATAAAGAAAGGTTTTAGGTTAAAAAAAGGAAGATCATTATGGGAGATGTTGAAGATCTTTCACCACGATTAGAAGATTATATTCCAAGTTTCCAAAGACACTAAACTATTATGGTCATTGTGTGTGTGTTTTTGTTATGTACTTAGTATTCCGCAAAAGTAATGTAATGTCCATGTATGTTAAGCTTCGGGACTCTACAGTTGGTATTAGAGGAAAGGTTTAGTCAACCTTTGGAAACTAGGATGCAAGAACTTTGGTGGGATCCCTAGAGATATTTATAAGGCATGTCTAGGGATGTCCCTAAGGTTAAGTATAAGTATAGGTTATAGTACTAGAATTATGGTAACCCAAGATGTTAGATATTGAAGGTACTCCCCCTTTATTATATTGTTTTCCCTAGCGTGATTTTTTCCTCTCACACTATTCTTTTTGGGTTTTAGAAAATGGCTGGAAACAAGATGATTCACGATAATGGAGGATATGATGAACAATGGAATGATGTTCTTCATGAGAAACCAAATGAAATGGGATTTGGAAGTCCAAACATCAATATTATTCCGAATCAGCAATCTCATAATATGATCAATAAACTCAAATTTGGTAAGTTTCCTGACTCAGTTAATAAGAGAAAGATGGAGTTTCATGATGATCATAGAGGAAATAAATTTCAATTTCCCTCATTTAAATCATGTAGGAAGAGGCATCAAGGAGAATGTTTCAACGGAACTGGAAGATGCTTTGGGTGTGGAAAAGAAGGACACAAGCCAGTAAGTGCAAAAGAAAAGGTTCAGTTAACACCAGGGATGAGGATAATGGTATTGCTATGACATCAACAATGGTTAAATGTTTTAAATGTGGAATGTACGGGCATTATGAAAACCAATGCCCTAAGGGAAAGTCTCATGAGGAGAATCAGTATGGTCGTATGGGTAGTATTTATGTTGATGATGATGAAGAGACTACAAATGATATGTGAGTTGAAATAATTGTTGAAGCTCGATCAATGGTTTAATAAGGTAGTGGAATGATTACATGTTTATCAAGTGTAATGTTGTATAATTAATCTCATGGTACTATGGAATAAAGAGACATCTAAGGATTGTTACACTTTTGTCTTTCCTTACGTTTTGAAAGTGTATGATGAATGGTACCAGTAACCATGAAAGGTTATTCAGATATTTTTGGAAAGTAGTTGATATGCGCATAATGAAGGGACAAGGAGAAAATTAAATGTTTGACAGTATTCATGAGATCATGACTGATATAAGGAAATAGTTATATCATGGTTTGAGTATATAGAATTTTGGGGTTTTGGTATGTGGAAAGAGTTAACTTTTGACAGCACTCATGTTTTCACTATGGTTCAATGGGTATTCATTTTTTCAAGAGAATACATGATTAAGGCCTTCGAACATTAGGAATGTGACCAACAAGAAATATCTTATGATATATGGGGATCAACGATGGTATTAACATGCTTGTTATATGAAATCTCTGGTAATTGTTTTCACTATAATATGACAATGGACTGCAATATTATGGATAATCCTAAAGATTGGAATGGAATATGTTGGACATAAGTTAGTATTGTTTAAGGATAGAACCTTTTTCGATATTATTTATGGGATGTTATAGTAATGTAGTTTTAGAAAAAGGACAACCTGCAGGATGGGTGACAACCCATCGCGTCAGACAAGGCTGTGGGAATCGAACCCACAACCGAAGTGCGACTGGCCTTTATCGCCTACCACTAGCCTACATGAAGTCTCTGTTTAGTAGAAACTAGTTTTATTATATTAAGAAGTATTATATATGAAGTTTAAGTCCATTTTAGGAACCATATATGATTAATCTCACTATAGATAGACTAATGTATTTTTTGATAACTTTTCTAACCTTTTGTTTGAGACAGATGGAATGACCCATCATTCTATCACATGATCTGCTAACACATCACAAATGACAAATTCAACTTCATTTCTTTTAGAGATGAAGTGGAAATTGTCCAAATAACGACCAACGGTGAGACTATACCAAAATCACGAAAGTATTTCTTCTAATTCCAATTTCATCAACTTTAGGGAAATGATCTTGAAAACCAAAAATTTTGTCCTAGTGCTCTTATATCTGATGAATCATATGATACCTTAGATAGTCACAAATTTATGGCTTTGTGATTTCTGGCGTTTCCATAGCCATGTTCTCTACCACTCTCCATTAAAACATGATGGTTAGATTTCTCTTCCATATCCATATTTTCACCTATGTGGAGACCCAGTGATTAGTTTATTTGGGTAACTGTTACGTTTCATACTTTTGTTTTTAAAGAATGGTTTTGGTTTTACTTTTTATGATGTGGGTTTCAATTAAATAAACTTTCGAGTAGTAAAACATTTATAACCCCGACGAATTTCGAGGGCGAAATTCATTTTAAAGGGGGTAGAATGTAACACCCCGAAATTTTATGAAAAATATTCTTTTTAATTTCATTAATGTCTTGTGTTGTACGCTACACCAAAAGGAGCTTTCACAACATGAATCCTTGACTTTACTTGCATTACACGAAATCGCGACCTTCCTCGATAGCGTTTGTAGTACGCAATATCGAGTTTCACTAAACTATGATATGCTATTAAAATATTATTAAAACTAGCCGTTATGAATAGTAATAACCACTTTTTGAAATTTTGTAAATTTTTATTTTTCAAAATGGACTTCATTTTTGGATTCGGGATATCGAAATTAGCTTAGGGTGAAATTTTGGTACTTTTCAGATAACTTTCATATTCCGATGAATAGTTAATATTACTAAATTTTAATTAAAAACAAATTTTTAAATCGAAATAATTAATAGTGATAAATTATTGATTTGAGTGGTTTTAAAGTATATTTAGAATATATTTTTACAATTTAATACAATTTTTTTCATTGGATGTAATTTCACATTTAAACCAGACATAAACAAGTGTTAATCTTTTGATAGTTATTATCTTTTAAAAACACAATATTTGTTTTGACGACGGAAATAAATTTTTAAATTAGTTAATGTAACTGATGTGTTTTTAATTTGGTAAAATAAACATCATTTTTGAATTCATAATATCAAATATATCTTAGGCCTAATTTTTGGTATTTTTCTGGAAACTTTCATTTTTTGATGAATAGTGAAACCACTAAGTGGTAGTTAAAAAAACTGAATTTTTCATAAAACATAATTTTACCACTTCTGTGAGTAGAATTTTGAAAATAAGAGAAACACGGTTAATATCGAGGACTAAAATGTGGTTCAATGAGATGAAAATAATTTTTTTTGAATAGTAACTTTTTACTTTTTTCCACGGTTAAAAGTAAATAAGGTAGTTAAGGGTAAAAATGATATTATTATTAACATAACACATGTCCTAATTCTATTTTATAAGTGTAATTCAACCAAAAACAACCTTAGGAATAAAATATGACCATTTAGGCCCACATGGATTAGACTAGGACATTTATTATCAATTTATTTAAAGAAGGGTTAAAATAGTTAAAATCAAAGTTTAATAACTAAATCATTTTTAATATAGGGTTATATATAAGATAAATTCAACTATAAATATTCATTAGAAGTCTAAAAATATTTAATACATAATGATATTTTATTTGTAATTTTTAGACTTTAAATAAGTTAATTTATTTATGAAACAAAGATGATGCAGTAATTATCTTATTAATGAAATATTGACATAATTGATCTTATAAATACCCAAATAAATGTAATTTGAGACTTTTTAAGAATTCCACTAATTTCATAGGTTAATAGGACATGTTATTATTTATTTAATTAACTTTTTTAGAATTAATAATTCTGTTATGATTTTCACAAAAATAAATTACTAAATAGTGTCAAAATTGACATAAAATAGTTTTTAAAACAAATATTATATTATTAATTGTTATTTTATTCCTAAAAATCTATGGTTCGCCAAAATTACTTATATAAGGTTATATATATTAATAAGAAACAACTTGGGGTTATTTTTTCTTGTTATAGTATGTTTATTAACCTTATAGTGTAAGAACACAAAAAGACACGGTAAAAGTAAAATTATCTAACTTAATGTTAAATCTAAATGATAAGGTTAAAATAGGAACCTAAAATTGTCTAAATTCTATTGGATGAGATTATTTCGACCCATACCCACCTTAGCTTCGAAATAAATCAATTTTTAATTATTTAAAACCGAATTTGGATTTATAATAAAATAATATTATTAGTTATTCCAAAGGTGCCCCTCTCCTCCCTTATTAAAGGGCACCTCATCCCTCTCTTCCTCACACCATTTGGAGCCTTCAAGCTCAGCCAAAACCATCAAAATTCTCTTCTACACTTCCCTAGAAACATCCTAGAGGTCTTGGTCTTCTTCAAAGACCAATTTTAGTTCCCTAATAGGAGGACTCAAAGAGGCGCTTCAAAGAAGAGGTAATGTCCGTTACCGATTCTTTCAACTTTATTTCTTCTGCCACTTCTTCTTCTTAGGTTGTTTCATTATGAAGTAATAACATCAGTATCAATCATATATTGATATGTTATTATATGTATGAAACAACCCTATTTCACCATCTATCCATCTTACGGAAAACGAAATCACCGTGTGTGCGTACGTACGGAATACCGTCTCCACGCCGTGGTGTAATCTATTTTCCACCACCACCTTACTTGGATGGGTATAATGTTGTAAATAATAACTATATATGATTATTGTAAAGTTATATTGATTCTTAAATAGTATACATACACTCCAATACAATTCCACGATCATGAAAACGATATCATCGCTCGTGCGTACGTACGGACTACCGTCTCCACGACGCGATGAGATTCATACTCCACGTTAACCATTCATGAATGATTATAAAATATATATAATAATTAATCATGAAATATATGACATAATAATGATACTGGATTTATGTGTATATATATGTATTTCATCTACTTAATTCCTTTAAACTCAATAAGGAAACGAAAACATCGTTCATGCGTACGTACAACCTACCGTCTCCATGAACAGTGTATTTCTTTCCATTTAATAATATATTATATATATGTATATTCTGAATATATATTATATATAAATCATGTTTTATATTCTGTAATTAAGTAATCATGATCTAAGTAATCATATGAATAATTACAAGTCAAAACACGGACGACAAATGAAACGATTTTACCCAAAACGCTCTTTAACATGGAATTTACAAAAGAACGGGTAATATAAAGTCATAAGTGAACCATATATGATATCATAAAAATAAGTATGATTCTGTAATAAGTCAATGATATTATTCAAATCATTATACAGGATGTCCGGACACTTACGAAGCAAATCGGACCAAAATTAAGGGAAAATATCACAATCTCATTTTTATCCGAGATTGTTTATACTTTGGTATTTACTGGGATGTATTTTATCATCCAAATACATGTTCCCTCAATATGTAGTATCGTTTCCATCCACTTACAATAGTTTAAATCCAATTTTACCCTTCTGTGAGTTTTTAGTAATGGATATGAAAGGAATCTTTTGTCGTTTTTCGTACGAGGTACTTTTTGACTTTTCCAACAAAAGTACGAGAAGAATGTTTTTTTAACTTATACGGCATGAATGGATTTTTAAAACATTATTTCCAAGAAGCTTCCTTTAAAATTTTTCAATTTTATTCTTAATAAACTTCTTTTAGTTTAAAATTGTATGACATGTTAAGAATGGAAAATGTTTTTGAAGTAGAAAGGATATTTTCCTCAAGAATGGAGTTCAAGTGTTTTATCAAAATTATTTTCCATCTAAGATAATGTAGAGTTATGTTTCCATACCTATTATTACATTGATTTGAATATGTTGTGATGGAATTATTTTTACTAATTCCTTTATCTTATATGAATTATTTTATGATGTCATGTTGTTTAAGAATCCCATTTTTATTACATGGGTTGTGCAATGATGTATGATTTATGATTTTGTGCCACACATATGAATTGTATAATTATGAGATGGGTGGGACCTATATCTCACTCCAATGCATTGGGTAAAGATTTTATATCTCATGAGATAGACATGGCCGGAACGGCAGGTTAAACCGGTTCAGTGAAACAGGACTGAAATGAGGAGTGAACTCAGTTCAGAAATGGACTTTGTCCACTAAGATAGTCTTGAAAATGAGTCTTGACTAATAAGAAATGATTATCTATGTTTATGTGTGTATGCCACAAATTTTCATGTTTTATGTTATGATTATTGGGATTACATTTCACTACTATGATATAACCCATGTTATGATATTATGATCTCTTTTGCAGGTTAAGATTTCCAAAATGTTATATTCCTATGAATATGATGTGATTGATATTTCTTTTGTTTACCCTTACTGAGAATTTGTGCTCACCCTTTAATGTTTTCTTTTCCCCAGGATATAAAGAAAGGTTTTGGGTTAAAAAAAGGAAGATCATTATGGGAGATGTTGAATATCTTTCACCGCGATTAGAAGATTATATTTCGAGTTTCCAAAGACACTAAACTATTACAGTCCTTGTGTGTGTGTTTTTGTTATGTACTAAGTATTCCACAAAAGTAATGTAATGTCCATGTACATTAAGCTTCGGGTCTCTACAGTGACTGTAAGTGACTGAAGGAAAAGTAATTCATCTCTATCCACAAAAAGATATCTGCAAAGCAGCCAGCTACTCCATCACCTCGCCTAGAAGTTGTATACCAAACCTTCTGCTGAGTGAATCTGCAACAATGTTCCCCTTCCCAGGAGTACAGACTATCTCGAAGTCAAAGTCATGGATGAACTCAATCCAACATTGATGTCTCAGTTTTAGGTCCTTCTGAGAAAATATATACCTGAGAATCTTGTGATCAGAGTATACTATAAAACGTTCGCCCATAATATAATTCATCCACATCGTCAAGGAGAAGAACACTCCTACTAACTCCAAGTCATGGGTAGAATAGTTTTGGTCATGTTGTCTCAGCTGTCGAGAACCATATGTGATCACTACTCGCTCCTACATCATAACACATATGAGTCTTGTCCCTGATTTGTCACAGTAGACTACGTACCCTATGAACCCCTCAGAAAGCCTCATGATGGGGGCACTAGTCAGCCTCTACCTCAGTTCCAGAAAACTCTGATGGCATTTCTCCAAGAAAATGAAGGGTTTTCCCTTCTTTGTCAATGCTGATAGTGGTGCTGAAGCTGTATAGAAGTCTACCACAAACCTCTGGTAGTATCCACCGAAACCCAAGAAACTTCATACCTCCATCACACTCCAGGGTGGCTCCCAAGCAAGTACTGCCTCTATTTTCGTTGGATCCAATGCATGTCCAGCCACCAAGATGACATGTCCTAGAAAGTGAACCTCTCAGATCCAGAACTGAAACATCGAGAGATTACCATAACGCTGGTGCTCTCGGAGTGTGTCCAGTACTACCTGTAAATGATATTCATGCCCCTCCTCAATAGCCAAGTAGATCATAATGTCGTCGATGAAGACTACTACGAAGAGATTAAGGTATAGGTGAATGATCATGTCCATGAGTCCCTTGAAAACTACTGGAACATTGGTTACACCAAATTACATAACCAAGAACTCATAATTTCCACACTGACATCTTAAAGTCGTCTTGTGCACATCCCCATCTCGCACTCTGTGCTGGTGATTGCCTGATCTGAGGTCTATCTTCGAGAACCACCGTGCTCCCTTCAGCTGATCCAAGAGGTCATCAATCCTCCAGAGTGGGTACTTGTTATTTACGGTCACCTGCTTCAGGCTCTGATAGTCAACAAAAAGCCTCATGCTCTCATCCGACATCTTGGTGAATAGAATCGGGGCTGCCCTAGGTGAAAAACTAGGCCAAATAAACCCCTTCCCTATAAGTCCTCCAGCTGTACCTGCAGCTCATGAAGCTTTTCGGGAGCCATCTGATACGCTGGTGTAGATATAGTTGTCGTCCCAGAGTATAAGTCAATGTGAAAAGTCCACCCATCTGCAAGGAGGTAGACCAGAGACATCATTTGGGAAGACATCTGTGTAATGATCCGCCACTATTGGATAATTCGGACTCTCCACATTAACCGCTCTGAGGGTAAGTCTAGAAAACTGATGAGTTATTGGCTGCAACCTCCTCCGGGAAAGTCCATCCAGTGCTGCAAAGGTTTCCTTCTCACCAGTGAAGGTAAAACTATTATAATTCGTGCGGACACACCGCACTTTGTGCCTAATACAGTCTATCTGAGCATGGATTGTAGATAACCAGTCCATACCCATGACGACGTCATAAGGCCCTAAAGCTTCTACTATGAGATCCTACCTAAAGCTCTCGCCTCCTAGAGTATGCTTGAACTATCAGAACTAGTGTGTAATCATAAAATACACTCCCTTAGAAGTCTCTAGCCATAAGTATCAAGCCAACGACTCCATCGGAATCTCCAAGCTCCAAACAAGGGTAGTGGAAATAAAAGAATGACTAACACATGTGTCTATAAGTACTACAACTAAGGTGTAATTGAAAAATATCATAACTCATATCATCTCTGGAGTGCCATGATCGTATGTCTCAACTGCCTTGAGTTGAGTTCTACCCTATCCACCTACTCCCTATGCTTGGGGTGGACCTCTTGTTGGTGGTGGCTGTAACATCTCGAATTGTTCCCCACCACTAGCTACACGACCAGTACCTCTGCCACATTTGCCCGCTCCCTGTGGACCTCCCTGGTTGAACCTCTGTCTCTATCTGTGTAGTAATTTGATCGTCTGCTGATCATCCATATAGCGAGTTTGACAGTACCGAGCCTTGTGACTATGCCCGCTGCATGTGTAACACTGCCCACTCCAGGTATGACTATCTCCGCCTTGGGTACCCCACACAACAGATCTTGAGTCATGCGATCGTCTACCTATAGGTCTAGTCCACTTTGACCTCTGCGACATCTTAATGCTTCCAGCTACCGAAATCTCTGCTACGTGATGACTGGTGGTGGGTCTCGCTGCTGGTGACTACTCAGCAAGAAAACTCCCTACTAATAGGGCTCTCTCTAACACCCCAGCTCGCGTCAAGATCTTGAGTGATATCATCGTAGACTTGATCTCCCACATGAGTCCCTGCTTGATGGTTCGGGAACTGAAGAATGGATCCTGCACCATATCAGTGGAGTACTGTGAGAGGTTTTTGAACCTCACTTATTACTGAGCTACAATCATGCTTCCCTGCTACAGATGAAGAATATCCTATATGCACAATGCACGAAGAGTCACTGGGAAAAACTCTGCCCGAAATAGGCTCTTGAAGACTGCCTAGAGAAGCATCAACTCGTCGTGAACCTGGAGTATCAAGCTCCACAATCTTCTTACTACTGCCTATAGAAGGCTGGTGACAAGGATCACCATGAGATCGGCTGGTGTCCCTACCAGTTGGAAGACACTCACTATAGCCTCCATCCAATCCTAATCTTCTTGTGGGTCTGTCTCTCCCCTGAACCTGGGTGGCCTATGCCACTGGAACTCTTGCAACGTGCTCAAGTGGTGTGCACCATCTGCTGTTGGGGCTGGTGGCATCGGTGACCCGACGGGTTACGGTACCGATGGTGCCTCCGTTGGTGCCTCTACTAGAATAGGGCCCTGCACCGATGCCTCGTCGCTCGGTGGGCTATCAGTGTTTACAACTCTTGGAACCATAGATGGTTGTCCGTGTTGAGGCATCATGAAATGAAACTGGTGTGCCAGAGTTAATAAGTTATACATGGTGAGATGACTCCAAGGATCACAATGAAAACTCTTCAAAACACACATGTAATCAGTGTTTCCGTTCACTAAGTCCAAAATCAGATGTCAAGGTCCTGGTGCATGGATAAGTCGGATGTCGCACCAACACTAAATTCCCTAACCCGATAACCACACTCACTACACTTAACACTATTTCCCTTAAAAAGAAAGATCAGAGTCCTATGTTCTTTTGTAGAACCGAGTACTCTAATTCCAATTTTTCATGACCCGTACCATGGGGCCTATCCCGTGACTACACCATGCCCACATTCTATAGGCCAGGGGCAGGCAACTAGCGCCAAAAGGTGTAATCCCTAAAACTGCAAATTCATTGCCTTTATAACCTGTAAGCACATGCATCCAAGCACTCACCATGATACGAACTCAAGTAAACTGAATAGTAAATAGAGTGAGTACAATAAGTAAAAGGGTCCAGAACACAATCCCAACAAGAAAGTACTAGAAACTAAAAGCACATGTAAAATGGTGGAAAAATAAAGAGAGCTTTTGGGTCGTCCTCCGAGGTTCCTACCCGAATGGTAGTTACAGATCGCATCCTCATCAATCCACGTCTGTCCGCCTCCTCCATGTACCGACTCATCATAAGGTCCTCCTATGGGCATCTTCCAGTCTTGGTACCCTCAGTCTCGATCAATGATGTCTTTCATCTGCACCAAACACAACAAGGTGCGGGAATATCCCATGCAGGGGTGAGTAAAATGATACTCAGTAGGGACCCCGAGACCCTCAACATCTCATAAAATCCCCAAATGATAAACCTCAAAGAATGAAGTTAAATGTCATACCTACTTTGGTATATGCCCATACATATACCTATGTTACCATGTAGACCCATCTCAATCACGATGAATCACAGAGGTTCCGACTCATCTCACAACAGGTATAACATAGGTATGATATTAGAGGTGATTAGTTATATCTACTAAATCGTCTAACTCTGCTAAGAGGATCAGCTGCTGACCAGTAGAGAATCACTAAAAGCTGACCCACACAGGATTGCTAGGATATGACCCTTACAAGATCTCTAGGAGCTGACCCACACCGGATCAGAAGAGGCAGACCAACACAGAATCACTAGGAGATGACCCACACATGATCACTAGGAGCTGACCCACACAGGATCGCTAGGAGCTGAACCACACAGGATCGCTAGGAGCTGACCCACCTAGGATCGCTAGGAGCTAACCCACAAATGATCTATTGGAGCCGACCCGCACCAGATCTCTAGGAGTATACCCTCACAGGATAGCTATGAGCACTCTTCTCATCATAGCCAGCTATCGGGTTTCCGCACTAGGCTTGCTCGTCTCTGAGAGAGTCTCCTCCCAAAGTCACTGGTCGATTATCGAACTACCAATATGTCCCATGAAGAAGTATCTCAATGGTTTTCCATTTCATAGGTGTCTTAATGCAATAGACGGTGCTTTAATTGGACGCATGTTCTGTTAGTTATTAGCCTTTTAGTCCTGAGGGCACAGTTGGATTAGTGCTCGGTCCAAACCGATTGTTCCAAAACGTTATCCAAAACTCCACTGGGGTATAAAAAAGGGACCGTATCACTCCAAGGTTTCTAGCTCCATTGATGGTTTGTCAAACCGATGTATGGTGCCAATGTTATGGACAAAAGAGTGTAAATGGGTCATAGTGGGTTCAGGTCCGGTCTGACCCGGTCGGCCGACCTGGCCCGACCTGGCCTCGGCTGACCCGGTCCAAGTCTACCCGGACCAACCTGCTGGGTCCATCCTGGCCCGCTGGGTGGCCTGTCCTATTGGGTTTGGCTCGTCCCACTGGGTCCGTCCCGGCCCCTTTTGGGCTACCTGACACGTTGGACGTTCTGAAAGGCTGCGAGGGGATGCAGAGGGCCGTGGGGGGGGGGGGGGTTACAGGAGTGCAGCACGGCTGTATGGTGGCTCGGTCGCGGAGGGTGCTGCGAGGGTGGCCCGGCCCGGGGGTGCCATGTGGGTGGCTCAGTGAGGCTGTGTGTGGCGCAGGGGGGCCGTGGGTGGCGTCGGAGGCAGGGACGGCGAGGCCACCCACGGTGGACGGCGGTGGCAACTCATGTAGCAGCTCCACCGGGGACGGTGAGGTCGGCCCGGGCGGCAAAGCCGAGGGAGGTGGCTCGGTGGCGGATGGAGGTCACTGCATGTATAAGGCCCCAGCCTTAAACCTTACTTAATCTTGAGTTATTACAAGATTACACATTGAGGATCTTTTCAGGTTTAGAGTTTTAGAGAATTAGTTCATGAAACTTGCATTACACTCCACATTTAAACAAAGTGGTTACATAAAAGACAGTATTCATTCTTCCCATCAACGGAATCATATTGAAAATAAAACATGGATTATTTCTTGACACATCCTTGACACTATCATCACATCTTGTACCATTCCCTTGACCTGTGAAAAACATTTCAAAAACTTGGGATGAGCATAAAAAGCTCAGTAAGGGTTATAAAAATATTGAAAGGAAACATGAGTTCATATATACATAAAAATGAAATCATACTTTACCCATAAAACATAGGCACTTTAACATACCTCGTCAAACCATGAATAAATCATAGAAATCATAAGACATAAAGGAAAATTGAGGCATTCATAACATTCTTACGTAGGGAGTAACCCTCTTGGTTACGTTTGGAATACCCATCACAGTATATTCCCTAAATCTCTTTGGAGAAACCATAACGTTTCACTCCTTCGTGTTACCCAATGCATTGGAGAGCTATATCGGGCTCACCCGCCCTTAGTTCATCATAGAACCACCCATTTTCATAACAATTCCCAAGTACCATAACATAATCTTATCACATAAAACATGCATAAAGGAAACATTTCATTTCCACCTTTCAATAACAAGATATCAATACAAAACATTGATATAAATACATTATGAAAACCATTTTCAATACCAAAATAAAAGAAAAGTAAAACATGGTATTTATTTTTCTTTTAAAAAGATGGTATGGCTTGTAGAGGAAGCAGAAACTCAAATAATGGTCAGGGCGGCAGAGAAGTCGTTGTCGCCGCATACATACGACAAAAACATTCCCTTTTGTCATTTAATAAACACTTCGTATAAAAAAGATTGATTTTGAATAAACGTAAAAGTAAAAGGGGTTTATACACCGTATTAAAGAAAGTGGTGTATAAAACCAAAATGTGCCTCAATGAAAGGAGATTGAGACGAAGTCCCTTACAAAGACGGTATCCTTGGTTTAAGGACAAATAAATTACATAATTATGTGTGACAAACGAATACACCAAATATAAGTGGATATTAAGTGTAAAACAATCAGATTTTATTCACACATATCCATAGAATGACATATTCAAGGAATACAAGGTTATCCCAAAGAATCAAATTTGGGTTAAGAAGTTCCCTTGCAAAACTTTGACGGCCTAACTGCGTCACTACAAAATTCAGAAAATGAGTTGATGAGAGATAAAAAGGGGTATCTCATCACTTGGACAAAAAATTTAAATCAATAAGGATATAAAAGAACATATCCCAACATAATATTATGTGAATTAAAAGACATAACAAAAGAAGTCTTTTACAAAAAGAGGAGGGTGAAAGGTTCCCTTACCGACATGGGTATCTTTCGAGACATGCACCCCGTGAAAGAAGGACAATACAAAATTGATGAAAATACTAATAAATGAAAGTATATTACACAATGGGTAAAATAATGGGCAGTACATACACCACTCAAAAGAAATTGTGGAAAATGTAGCATAAATCTCACGGGAATAAAAGTGAGATGAAAATTCCCTTACGAAAACTTGGCAGCCTAACGGCGCCACATAAAACATACAAAAATGGATTGATGAGATCAAATAGGGTATCTCATCATATTAACATAAATTTTATAGAAGGAGGAATATAAAATAACTTCCCCCAACATAACAAAGTGGAGCTTAAAAGAAGTGACATAAAGGAGAGTACTTAAAAGAAAGAGAGAGGTTAGATCTCTTACGAAAATTCTGCAGCCTAACGGTGCCACTTAAAACATCCAAAATGGATTGATGAGGGAGAATATGGTCTCTCATCATATGATAATAAAAATTACAGTAAGGGTAATATAAAAGAATATCCCAATAATAAGAAATATGATCTTTAAAATGAATGGCATAAAAGAATGTACTTAAAAAGAAAGAGAGGTGTAGGATCCCTTACCTCGGGTCCGAATTCACTAGATCATTATTTAACGTCCTGAATAATAAACTTGAGTTAATTTCCACTTTATTAAGAACCTTTTTCTAGTTCATTATTCCTTTTAGATCACTTATTTCCATGTTATAAACATTATGTAATCATTTATGTTAATAACAGTCGTTTTAACGATCATTGGTACTTGAGTCAAAAAAAACCCTTTATAATTGCAAGTTGTTCATGTATCCATTATATCCAGAATGGTATTAATGATGTAGATATAATATATTTCATATATATCCAGTACATGCATGCATTTATAAAATTATATAATCATTTAGAGGTAAGAAATGAAATGCACCGTTCATGGAGACGGTAAGCCGTACGTACGCATGAACGCTACTTTCATTTCTATTTCATATTTTATAGAATGGAATCATAATGATATAAAGGTATATTATAATTCCAGTATAATATCATATATAATATCATAGTTCCATCCTTTATACGTCCCACATATGGTATTTAACGAATCAAATCACTTTGAGGGGGTGGTAGTCGGCACTTCCTTAAATGAAGATATCGCATTTACCCTTAATGGAAACCATAAAGGTATGCCAAAAATGAAAAATACATAAGCTTAAGGAAAACATAAACATATTATATATCATATATAAATATAGTTTCATCTTAATGGCCACCCTTGAATGTGTTAGAAGAATGTTGAACAATCATCGTTTCGGGAGGCAGAAATTTTCCATCCACATAAATAGTATGTTCTTTAACCATTAGATGTAGGTGTGTAAAATTGTAGATCGAAACCTTATTATAACAACATCCTAGTATATTTATGATACTGGATTTGTTACAAAATAAATGAATAAAAAGAGTTTAGGGGGTTGGAGAAGCAAAATAATACAAAAGGACTCAAGTGAAGACATTACCTTAAAATCGGGTAACTCCCTTTGGTTTGAGCTCAAAGGCTTTCTTGGGAAGCCTTATGCCAAAATTGAAGATTCAAGGAGTAATAGAGGGAAGTGGAGAGACAAAATGGGTAGGGGTTGGCCGAGACAAAAGCTTTGGGAGTGTGGGTAAAGAGGTAGAGGTGGGGGCCTTTTATAAGAGGAGAGGAGGGGCACTCTTGTAAAGTTACAAAATGTTACTTTATTTTCAAAAGCGTTTCGGATTTTAAAGGTCCCACATTGATGTATTTCGCCGATAAGTTGATAAGGTTTCTAAATCCACTCATACAATAGGTGTTGGACATGTTTAGGTCTTAGATATTACATTATCTTTCCATTTTATTTAAATCGTTAAATAATGAGGACATCCCTGCATTATCCTGATGTCATAAATAATTTAATTTCTTTAATGTATAAAAGTTATAAAAAAATACTATGATGTAGGAAATATTTTTAGATTTCCAATGAATATTTATAGTTAGAAATAGTATTTTTATAACCCCATGTAAAAAATTGTTTTAGTAAAACATTTCATGTTTGTCTCATTTTTACTTTAACTTTAAATAAAAAGATATTAATGTCATTTTCCAACCAATGTGGCTTCATAGGGTCCCCAAGTAGACCCATGGGTTTTCTGGGTCGGCCATGACACATCCAATTATGTTAGGACATGTTTCAAGTTCATTTCATATTATTAAAACATTATTTTTACCTTAGACTACGCTAATTACCTCTAATCGCGATTAAAAACTTAATAAGTTACTATTCACCAACAAATTATTTTTATCTCATTGAACCAAATTTTACTTCTTAATGACAACCATGTATGTTGGATTTTTGAAATTCAAAACACAAAGATAGAAAAATTTCATTTAAACGGAAAAATCAGTCTTTATAAGTACCACTTAGTGGTTTCACTATTCATCAAAAATTAAATATTTTCAGAAAAATCCCAAAAATTCACCCTAAGCTATATTTGATATACCGAATTCAAAAATGAAGTCTATTTTACAAAATTAAAAACATATTATTCACATTAATTAATTTAATAATTAATTCCCACTGTCAGAGCAAATAGCGTGTTTTTATGAAACAATAAGTATCAAAAGATTGATACTAGTTTAAGTCTGATTTCAAAATGAAATTAATTCCAAAGACCACTATTGGATTTAACAATAAAAATATATTCTAATTTAACTTTAAAACCAATTCAAAAGATAATCTAATCATATAAATAAATTAGATTAAAAAGTGGTTTTGAATTAAAATACAACATTTTACACTATTCATTTAAAAAAATGAACTTTATCAGAAAGATACCAAAAATATACACAAAGTAAATTTTGATGTCCCAATTCTTAAGAAGAGTTTTATTTGGTCCATAAGTATGTATAAGAGTGAACAAAAGTATATTTAATGACAGTTCGCCATCAAAAGGCGATAAGTGAACCTTTAGTGAAAACTAGGGTATAAAAGCCTAAAATTGAATTCCTTCCATATTTTAAGCCTTTATCTTTTATAGGATAAATGTAAAAAAATTTAAATACATATATAATCATATTTTAGTTATTTCTATCCATTCCCGCCAATACAACGGCTACATGTTAACTACCATTTAAAATAATATTATTTTATTATTAGAGTGCAACGTAAGATTCCCAAGAAACTCGTTTTTGCGTGTTGGGTAAGCCATCGAGCATAGCATCCCCTTTAAAGTCATATTAATATTTTATTCATAAATATGGATAAATATGAAAATGTAATATTCTTTATTTACCTGGGGTGTTACATCCTTCCCCCTATTGAGAATTGTGTCCTCGCAATTTTTAAAATTGATCTTGGAAACATCCTTGAAAGTCCCACATCGGAACAAGAGTCGGTAAAACAATCACTTTAAAAGAATGGGAGAGAAGTACAAATGTCACCCAAGTTAACCCACACTAGTATTCCAAGTACGAAAATATGGATATGGAGGAGAAAACAAAGGGTCATGTTCTGATGGAGAGTGATAGTAAAGATGTCTAGGAGAAAGTTAACCATAAGAAAATCACAAACTTGTGATGGGTCAAACGGTATTCGATTCCCCAGTAGGAAAAGTTAATAGACAAAAAAAAAATTTAAGTTACTTTTTATTGAGGAATTTATTCATAATGAAACATAATCACTTATCATGTTGACTTTCAACTTTTACTAGATTCCTTAATCAAACTCATATTTTTTTCCAAAAGACGAGTATTTAGGGAGACTTGTTCTCATAAAGAGTACTATAATCAACTTCTAGAGAATCAACTAATCCACCAATGAGAACTATATAATTCCCATTTCTTTAGACTTTAACCAAAACCAAAACCAAACAAGGTTAGTACAAGATTAGAAAATCCAGAAAAGGATAACCCTTTATAAAAAGAAAATCTATTCTTAATCTCCAAAATTTGTCCAACAAACCCAAAGTTCAACGAGGACCATCCGATAAACAATTTGTCCATAAAATTCTTCAAAGTAAACCAATATATGATTGAAACCCAAATATTTGAAGCATTTAGTCACATACTCTTCCAAGTTAAATCGTAACATTTATCTCCAAACAACATCAGTTTCTCCTAAAGTCTCATATTGAAAGGTAATTAACCTAATCACATATCCTCCATGATAGGTTAATAATTTTCATAAATAACCCAAAATCAACTTACTCTTAATTCATAAAATCATATAACTAAAAAGAATCAGTCAAACTAACCAGGGACTTCACGTAGTCCAGTGGTAGGCGATAAATACCAGTCGCACTTTAGATGTGGGTTCAATTCCCGCAGCTTTGTCCGACGTGACGGGTTGGCACACGGTCTGTGTGTTGTCATTTTTCCAAAACTATATAATTCTTAAATAATTCCCCAAAAAGAGATAAAATCATCGAAAATAACCATAACATAATTTAACATCAATTTTATCTCATGCCTTTCACTTCAATCATAACATATAGTAACCCATAATTATCACAAAAGTAAGGATCATATAATCCCAAATGGTTCTTTATAACTATGTCCACAAAAGAAAAGATAACTATTCCTTGAATAAAATTTTCCTATATTAAACATCAGGGTTACATATAATATAAAAAGTCTTCTAATGTAACCCCATCATCAAAAGGGACTTAATAATCTTAAGAATTTCACCATAACTCTTGAATCCCTTATATTTTGACATCTTACTCAATCAACATTCTTCATGATCCATTAACCCTTCCTTTCCAACATATTCCGAAATACCTCTTTCCTACAAACAAAATCATGAATCATATCCTAAGATTCCAAAATAGGAAAACAATAGTCATGAAATAATACATACCTTTGATTGATCATTGTCAGTTTCTTCATCCTCAATCAGAATGGCATTAGGTATTGGTAAACGAACATTTGTACGCTCTTGGTGACCCCATTCACGAAACTTCTTCATAGGACATGTGTTTGCATAATGACCATGCACGCCACATTTAAAACATTCAATTGATCCCTCAGAAAGAACTTATTTCCCTTTCCTCGAGTCAATTGGATGCTTCCTTTTTCCATGGCAGGTTCTTGCTTTATGACCTTCATTTCCACATCTATAGCATATTTTTGTCACTTTTAAACATTTTCCCAGGTGTTTTTTTCAACATCTTTGACACATAGGTTTTTTAACACACTTACCTTTATTATTATTACCTATACTTCCGTAGGGATTTGTTTCTCGCATATATGATGCCTTAGAGAAATCACCAAGGTTTAGGTGGTCAATCATGACTCCAGATAGTTGGTTGAGGATAATCACAAGAGTTCTCATTGCAGCTCCCATATCATTCAGTTGATTGCTCAAAAAATTGTCACAGTTTCCATCACATCCACTCTTACCTTGGTGCCTGCTAGATCCAGCCATTTACTAAAACCAAAAAGGTCAGTGTGAGTATAACAAAAAAAACCATCATGTACTAATGAGGAAGATAAACACTAAGATATACTTACTCATTCACTTTATCTAAAACTAGGACTCTTTCTGAAATCCAAACCATTATGGTAATGTCACTTATGCTTAAAGAATACCCTAACCTCTAAATTTATCTAAACCGACCTCTAATACCAACTATAAGACCCCAGCCTTAAACCTTCCTTAATCTTGAGTTATTACAAGATAACACATTGGGGATCTTTTCAGGTTTAGAGTTTTAGAGAATTAGATCATGAAACTTGCATTACATTCCACATTCAAACAAAGTGGTTACATAAAAGACAGTATTCATTCTTCCGAGCAACGGAAACATATTGAAAATAAAACATGGATTATTTCTTGACACATCCATGACACTATCATCACACCTTGTACCATTCCCTTGACCTGTGAAAAAAATTTCAAAAACTTGGGATGAGTATAAAAATCTCAGTAGGGGTTATAAAAATATGGAAAGGAAACATGAGTTCATATATACATAAAAATGAAATCATACTTTACCCATAAAACATAGGCACTTTAACATAAATCATCAAACCATGAATAAATCATAGAAATCATAATACATAAAGGAAACATGAGACATTCATAACATTCTTACGTAGGGAGTAACCCTCTTGGTTACATTTAGAATACCAATCACAGTATATTCCCTAAATATCTTCGGAGAAACCTTAACGTTTCACTCCTTCGCGTTACCCAATGCATTGGAGAGCTATATCGGGCTCACCCGCCCTTATTTTATCACAAAACCACCTGTTCTCATAACAATTCCCAAGTACCATAACTTAATCTTATCACATAAAACATGCATAAAGGAAACATAACATTTCCACCTTTCAATAACAAAATATCAATACAAAACATTGATATAAATACATTATGAAAACCATTTTCAATACCAAAATAAAATAAAAGTAAAACATGATATTTATTTTTCTTTTAAAAAGATGGTATGTCTTGTAGAGGAATCCGAAACTCAAAAAATGGTCACGGCGGCAGAGAAGTCGTTGTCACCGCATACGTAGGACAAAAACATTCCCTTTTGTCGTTTAATAAACACTTCGTATAAAAAAGATTCCTTTTGAATAAACATAAAATTCAAAGGGGTTTATACACTGTATTAAATAAAGTGGTGTATAAAACGAAAATGTGCCTCAATGAAAGGAGATTGAGACGAAGTCCCTTACAAAGACGGTATCCTTGGTTTAAGGATAAATCAATTACATAATTATGTGTGACAAAAGAATACACCCAATATAAGTGGATATTAAGTGTAAAATAATCAGAGGTTATTCACACATATTCATAGAATGACATATTCAAGGAGTACAAGGTTATCCCAAAGAATCAAATTTGGGTTAAGAAGTTCCCTTGCAAAACTTTGACGGCCTAACGACGTCACTACAAAATTCAGAAAATGAGTTGATGAGAGATAAAAAGGGGTATCTCATCACTTGGACATAAAATTTAAATCAATAAGGATATATAAGAACATATCCCAACATAATATTATGTGAATTAAAAGACATAACAAAAGAAGTCTTTTACAAAAAGAGGAGGGTGAATGGTTCCTTTACCGACATGGGTATCTTTCGAGACATGCACCCCGTGAAAGAACGACAATACAACATTGATGTAAATACTCATAAATTAAAGTATATTACACAATGAGTAAAATAATGGGAAGTACATACACCACTCAAAGGAAATTGTGGCAAATGTAGCATAAATCTCACGGGAATAAAAGTGAGATGAAAAATCCCTTACGAAAACTCGGCAGCCTAACAGCGCCACATAAAACATACAAAAATGGATTGATGAGATAAAATAGGTTATCTCATCATATTAACATAAAGTTTATAGAAAGTGGAATATAAAATAACATCCCCCAACATAACAAAGTGGAGCTTAAAAGAAGTGACATAAAGGAGATTACTTAAAAGAAAGAGAGAGGTTAGATCTCTTATGAAAATTCGGCAGCCTAACGGCGCCACTTAAAACTACCAAAATGGATTGATGAGAGAGAATAGGGTCTCTCATCATATGAAAGTAAAAATTACAGTAATATTAATATAAAATAATATCCCAATAACAAGAAATATGATCTTTAAAAGGAATGACATAAAAGAATGTACTTAAAAAGAAAGAGAGGTGTAGGAACCCTTACCTCGAGTCTGACTTGACTCGATCATTTTTTAATGTCCTGAATAATAAAATTGAGTTAATTTCCTATTTATTAAGAACCTTTTTCTAGTTCATTATTCCTTTTATATCACTTATTTCTATGTTATAAACATTATGTAATCATTTAAGTTAATAACGGTCGTTTTAACGATCATTGGTACTTGAGACAAAAATAAACCCTTTATAATTACAAGTTGTTCATGTATCCATTATATACAGAATGGTATTCATGATGTAGATATCATATATTTCATATATATCCAGTACATGAATCCATTTATAATATTATATAATCATTTATAGTTAAGAAATGAAATGCACCGTTCATGGAGACGGCAAGCCGTACGTACGCATGAACGCTACTTTCATTTATATTTCGTATTTTATAGAATGGAATCATAATTATATAAAGGTATATTATAATTCCAGTATAATATCATATATAATATCATACTTCCATCCTTTATACGTCCCACATATGGTATTTAATGAATCAAATCACTTTGAGGGGGCGGTAGTCCGCACTTCCTTAAATGAAGATATCACGTTTACCCATAATGGAAACCATAAAGGTATGCCCAAAATGAAAAATACAGAAGATTAAGGAAAACATAAACATATTATATATCATATATAAATATAGTTTCATCTTAATGGCCACCTTTGAAGGTGTTATAAGAATGTTGAACAATCATCATTTCGGGAGGCAGAAATTTTCCATCCACAGGAACAGTATGTTCTTTAACCATTAGATGTAGGTGTGTGAAAGTGTAGCTCGAAAAATTATTATAACAACATCCTAGTATATTTATAATACTGGATTTGTTACAAAAGAAATGAATAAATAGAGTTTATGGGGTTGGAGAAGCAAAATAAAACAAAAGGACTCAAGTGAAGACATTACCTTAAAATCGGGTAACTCCCTTTGGTTTGAGCTCAAAAACTTCCATGGTAAGACTTATACCCAAAGTGAGGCTTCAAGGAGAAATATAGTAAAGTGAAGAGACAAAATGGTCAGGGGTTGGCCGATCCAAAAGCTTTGGGAGTGTGGGTAAGGAGGTAGAGGTGGGGGCCTTTTATAAGAGGAGAGGAGGGGCACTCTTGTAATGTTACAAAATGTTACTTTATTTTCAAATGAGTATCGGATTTTAAAGGTCTCACATTGATGTATTTATAGGATAAGGTGATAAGGGTTCGAAATCCACTCATCCAATAGGTTTTTGACATGTGTAGGTCTTAGATATTACATTATCTTTCCATTTTATTTAAATCGTTAAATAATGAGGTCATCGCTGCATCATCATGATATCATAAATAATTTAATTTATTTGATGTCTAAAAATTATAAACAAATACTATTATGTAGGAAATCGTTTTAGCTTTCCAATGAATATTTATATTTAGAAATATGATTTTTATAACCCCATGTAAAAATTGTTTTAGTAAAACATTTCATGTTTGTCTCATTTTTACTTTAACTTTAAATAAAAACATATTAATGTCATTTTCCAACCAAAGTGGCTTCATGGGGTCCCCAAGTTGACCCATGGGTTTTATTGGTCGTCCATGACACATCCCATGAGGTTAGGACATGTGTCAAGTTCATTTCATATTATTAAAACATTATTTTTACCTTAAACTATGCTAATTACCTCTAATAGTGATTAAAAACTTAATAAGTTACTATTCACCAAAAAATTATTTTTATCCCATTGAACCACATTTTATTTCTTAATGACAACCATGTATGTCAGATTTTTGAAATTCAAAACACAAATATTGCAAAATTTCATTTAAACGGAAAAATCAGTCTTTATAAGTACCACTTAGTGGTTTCACTATTCATCAAAAATTGAAGTTTTTCAGAAAAATCCCAAAAATTCACCCTAATCTATATTTGATATCCCGAATTCAAAAATGAAGTCTATTTTACAAAATTCAAAACATATTAGTCACATTAATTAATTTAATAATTAATTCCCACTGTCAGAGCAAATAGCGTGTTTTTATGAAACAATAAGTATCAAAAGATTGACACTAGTTTAAGTCTGGTTTCAAAGTCAAATTAATTCCAACAACCACTATTGGATTTAATGGTAAAAATATATTCTAATTTCACTTTAAAACCAATTCAAAAGATAATCTAATCATATAAATAAATTATATTAAAAAGAGGTTTTGAATTAAAATACAACATTTTACACTATTCATTAAAAAAATGAACTTTATCAGAAAGATACCAAAAATTTACACAAAGTAAATTTTGATGTCCCAATTCTTAAGAAGAGTTTTATTTGGTCCAAAAGGATGTATAAGAGTGAAAAAAACTATATTTAATGACAGCTCGCCATCAAAAGGGGATAAGTGAACCATTAATGAAAATTAGGGTATAAAAGCCTAAAATTGAATTCTTTCCGTATTTTAAGCCTTTATCTTTTATAGGATAAATGTAAAAACATTTAAAAACATATATAATCATATTTTAGTTATTTATATCCATTCCTGCCAATACAACGGCTACATGTTAGCTACCATTTAAAATAATATTATATTATTAATAGAGTGCAACATAAGATTCCCAAGAAACTCGTTGTTGCGTGTTGGGTACGCCATCGAGCATAGTGTCCCCATTAAAGTCATATTAATATTTTATTCACAAGTATGGATAAATATGAAAATTTCATATTATTTATTTACCTGGGGTGTTACATATTGGGTGGAGGCTCAGTCGTGGATGGAGGCAACGGCTCGAGCGGTGAGGCAACGGTTGACGGCTCGGGTGCAGATGGCGGCTGTGCCCAGCCTGCGCGTGTGGCCGGTTTAGCCGACCACTTTCTTCGTTCATCGTCGTGGTGTAAGCCACTTTATTCAATCATAAAGAACATAATAATGAAGAACGATGGAGGGGTTGGGCCATGTTTGTTTGGCCCACACCCTCCGCTTTAGAGCAGTACCAAGTGGCTCAACAAAAGCAGGAGTCTAGAATGACAGGCACTTAAATTTAATACAAGTCAGGGATCAACTTGTTTTAGTTGATCCACATTCTAAATTTTTTCCAAGAATTGGGAAATTAAATGAAATAATTCATAAATTTAATAATAACCCCATACATTGGATTGTTCATTGAAGTTGGCATGAGAAGGAAGTACGAACGTAGATTCGTTGCAGATGAAGACATCCCACGTTGGAGGAATTCAAAGATATCGACGTTCGTCATACCCACCACACGACTCTGATCCCGAGCTCATTCGTTGGTTCTCCGTAGTCGAATGTTTTCTTTATCGGTGAGAGAATTCTTCATTGGCAGATGGGATTCTCCACGATTCTCCAATGAGTTCCCTCCTCCTTTTTCCTCTCAAAGAATGTGGTTCCAATATATTTTAACTTAAGAAGATATTATGTTGGAACACACACACACATGTTGGAAAAATTAATGTATGGAATTGGAAAAATTAATATGGGAGAAGCTCAATAGGCTCCACCTCATTAAAGAGGGAGTTGAGAGGTTTCTCCCTCATTAAGAGGGGAGTTCAAGAAGTTTAAGCCTCAGGTGGTCACCACCATCATAACCTCTCATGTGAGGTTAGGCTCAGGTGGTCCCCCACCACTGTAACCTCTCATGGGAGGTTAATTTAGGTGTTCCCCACCTATGAAACTTCCACATGGGAGTTTCAATATAAATTAAAATTTTACTAACTTTATTTTATTTTATTCTTTTCACGAAAAACCCAAAAAATTAACTTTCACCCTCGACAAACTACCATCGAGGTGAAATTATTCTTAAGAGAATACCAGTGCTATGAGTTCAACGATGCCCTCGATTTCTATTTTCAGTGGCAGTTTAAAAGTTAGAAAAACCCGATATCATGTTTACAGAACGTACCTGAAATAAATTTCCAAAATTCATTATGGGCACTCCAGGCCTCAGAATCACGCACCGTAAATTTTCACGGACTCGTAAAATTCCCATTTATTTAAAAACTAATTTACACAGAAATTCCAAGTCATTACAGTCAAATTCATTTATCAATCCTTCTATAATGTGGAATAATTGTGATCAAAATGGTACACCATGCGTGAAACCTATCAAATTTGATAAATCATTTATGTTAATAATAAAATTTATTAATCACCGCACATATATTGTTCATTCTATTTATAATTAGGATATACATGGGGCAACCCAAGAGGTGGGCCTACCCGTTGACTAATATTGAATTTGAATACATGATAACATAATGATTTTCATAATATTTTAATTATTGTTATTTAATTGATATAGAATCAAATGGAATTAAAATCTCTTAATTGAATTATAATCAAAATGATATTTAATCATTATGTGTTGTGTAAATATTTAAATGTTAATTTATTTTTGGATAAATTTTTTAATTTGAGTGAATTGTTTCGATTATTTTGGTAATTGAAAATCAAAACTATTAAAATTTAAATGGATAGAAAATGGTTTTTTGATGAATAAATAATTTTTTATTATGTTGAAATGTTTGGTATGCTTCATTATTGAAAATTTGAATTTCCATCATAGATTTCTCTCTCGAATGACACTATTCTAATTGATTAATTACGGTGGATTTTTATGAAAATTATTGCGTTTTTTATCATGATTGATTCTTGTGATTATTTTTGGAATAAACCATATGTCACGCCATACGGTACAATTATATGTTATGATTTAAACATGGGGATGTGATGGATTGTGTTCAATATCACCTAAAGGTAATATACATGGGGTATAGACTACCTCTGGGAAAGATGCATAGTTACTAGATCCTTGGGGGAAATGTTATAGATGATGAGGTATGGATAATTGATTTATTGATGGTGGGTTTCACTATTTAATGACATCATATCAATGATTCATCCTCAATAGGATAATATATCATGGGTATGGGTTATCCTTATTAATTTATGAGAATATAATAATTTAAATAGATACACGGTATTGATTCAAATATTTTTTTCGAGACTTGGGTGTTAACCTAGAACTTAATAAAATGATGGTTTATTTCATGTGTTTTATTAGTTTAAAAAATTAATAAATATATTTATCACATTATTTCATACACTATATACTCAAAATTTATTTCATTATACATTATCAGTGGAATAATATAGAGTTGAATTCATATGATGTTCGGTCCTTCATTGGGTATCTAGATAGGATCCATTGGTCTAGGTATGGACATGGGAAAGTGGCCCCACAATTGTTGATTGATTATGGGATTGTTTGGAGCATTGTGACAAGAAACACATGTGGATCAGGACCAGGATTTTGAAGACATTTATGGATCATTTTAGTAATTATATTTTTAATCCATTCAACTATTCATTTAATTATATCTTGTTTTTTACCACATGATTATATATTAATTTGGTTTTTTAGATTTTTCCACTATCCTAATTTTGTTTCATGTTGATTATTATTATAATTATTTAAAATATTATTTCTACACTTTACTATATGGAATATAATTTCAACTAAATTTTTAAAACCCTGAATACCAGTTGGATTCCTCTAGAATAGGGGGTACCTCTATTGTCAAATATCCACCTTACTCTATAACATGAGGGAGGACTATGTCAGGGATGTTATAAAAAACCAATATAATCACCTTTTTAATCGATGAAAATTTCATTCCATTTATATATATTCGTTGAAAACACTTCAACAATTATTTTAATATTATGATAAGATTTTTTAAATTCATTTTTACCCATATTTGTCTTTACAAAAAGGGTTTTCAAAATAATTATATCATTTTATAAATGACATACTCTTAACCATTAGTTTGAAAGAAATAATTATTTTAATAAATATCGCATGAATATATTTTACTACTATAATGAATAATCATTTATTTTAATCATCCATTGAAATTTTCTATTATTACTTTTATAGAAAATGTCTTTCCTAATATTATATAAAATTTAATATTTTGAATATTTTATGGAAAATGAAATGGGTATTTTACCCACAATATTTTCCCATGAAACTTTAGAGGTATATTAACCATTGTAATAATCCATTTATGTTACTTATGCTTCAATTGCGATGTAATCCCATATTAATTAATTTTATTGATATTTTCTGAAAATAATGATGAAATTTTTATGAAACCCATTTTTCAAGTGGGTAAAGTGATGATGAAATGATAAATCATTTGATGATGTTTTATCATATATATGAATGGATTATATGAAACATGGGTCCATAATATCCATATAATGAATTTTTTAAAGATGTATAACTCATGATATAATTATATTATGTGTGAACATAATTTCATGCATAGAAAATGTTTTTTTGACCTAGTTTCAGGTCCATATGTTTATATTGGACTTGGATTCATATACATATTATTATTAATGGAAATTATTTATTATGATTAAATTAATGATGTAACCTTAAATTATTTATTCATGTTTAAAATTCTATTATCTTATTCTTATTCTATGTTGTATTTTTTTATATCCTCTCACGACTCATGATTTATTATTAATGATTTGGTATTCTGTTTAATTTTTTTATTCTGTTATGAATAAAATTTTCTCCATTATACATGATTAAGGATATTTAATTGATTTTTAATGACTTCTATTTGATATGATAATTTTATCATACCCATATTATCACTTATTATAATTTATTGATGTCTATTATTTGTACCCTTACTAATCATCTGAGCCCACCCTTTCTTTGGTCTTTTTCCCGAGGTTAAAATGAATGTTATTAAAATTTATATAACTAAGAAGTGTACTATCTAAGATGAACTTGGTGGGTGATGTTGAATTTAGGTCCCAAAACAATATTATTACGTATCTAGTATCCAAATATACTAATCTATTATGGTCCTGAGGAATGTATTGTTATGAGAAGTATTGAATATTGTTTTAATTATTTTTTAATATATATGTATGATGTTCTAGGGTTTCATTAGTTGGTATAACAAAATGGTCATGTTATATATAGAGATCAATATTTACAAATTTTTGTAGACCCTTTAGGATAAGATAAAGTAATAATTAATATCCTTACATATGGTAATGTATAGATGGTGTGTTTTTACATGCAATTATATCTCTTTGTATATAGTGGAATGTATATATTTTAATAGAATAGATGCTTCTAGGGGTGAAAATTTTGAATGGGATATAATGAGAACTAACCCAATCATCAATGACGCATGATGGGGGGGCCAATGAATGCACACAAGGATATAAATTCCTATGGGATATTATTGGAGGAATACATATTTTATTTATGAAACCTTATAAAGTATTTCAGTATATGATGACTATGGATGACCTAGTTTAAACATAATGTGTATTATATTGAAAATCAGGTGTCATGATTTATATATCATGTGAAGGATTTTTGAGATTATATGGTCACAAAATATGATTACTAATTCCAAAAAATTGATTTTTTTGTTTTAGATTATTTTTAGAACCTCAAAGAATAATGTTTATACTGAATATAATAGACAATTTTGTGATTTTCCTCAAGGGAAACCAATTAAAATAGGATATTAAATGTGTAAGGTTTTTATTTTGCATAACTAGTTATCCTGATATATGGTTAATAAAATGATCTTGGGGGAGTTTTTAAATGTTCCAAATAAGAGAGAAATGATTTTTCATAAATTTCATAGAGGAAAAAAGATTAAACAATCTACATGTTGATATTGATGGAAGAAAAACCTAGGTTAATGTATGCATAGAATGAGAAGAGGATTTTTGTATGCAAGAATTATGAGAATGAAACTAATTAAAAAATAAAAATTCATACATAGGTAGTCGGAAATAAATTATATTATATGGTATTATTAATGGTTCAATATATATGGTGTGGGGTACATCAGAATTATCTAATTCCATTTCTAAAACAAAGAGATCACCCCTAGATAAAGGAATATTTTATCATACGACTTGTTTTAATTGAAATTATTGAATTATTTTTAAATTGGGATTCTATAATTATATTATAGAAGTTGTTTTTTATTGATATTATGGTTATAGGAATCATGAAACATCAAAGGATTGTTCTACGGTAGCATTGAATTATGTATTTGAAAGAATATGGTGAGAGACATCGATAACATGGGAAAGGAATTTTTTATAAGGTGATATTTTTGCAGAACGTTTCATTGAGGGTTGGAAAAAACTTATTATATTCGTGATGTTATCATAAAAATATTTAGTTTGGATAAATAAATGTTTGATATGAAGAAATTATTTTTAATAGAAATGATGTCATTGAAATTTATTAATGATATAATGAAAATATATTTTAGGTTATATCCTATGAATTTTATTATGTTTTTATATTTATGGAATTATATTCGATTGATTGTAATATTATTGATGAAATAATGACATAGTAAAATTTTGGAAGAATTTCTGATTCAATGGATGTTTAATGGTGATTAGATTAATTTTGGGAATGCATTATCATGTTTTAAGAGAATATATGAACATTGTATTCATGCGTTTGTTGTGTGGATTTATAGTAATGTTTATTTTGATTAAGGATAAATGTAATTTTAAATCATGGATTAAATATTTGATAAAATATTTGTGAATTTTTAGTTTTTTTGTAAGATATTTATTAGAGGATTTTAAAGGTTAATCATTTATGTAATTCTTTAATTTAAAAATTGGTTATTATATTTTTAGGTTTTAGAGATTAATGTATTATTTAATTATAAGAATATATTTCTATATATTTTAATTAGTGACAAAATTCTCGGTTTTTATGAATACATATTGACATGAGGAATCAAATTTTGTTATATTATATCTTATATTTTGTTAAAATGTATTTTTATTTCCTAATTCTTGAAACAATAATATTTATTTCTTGTATTGAGATATGTGAAAAAATGTGGAATTGACAGTTGAACACAAAAGGATGAAATTATTATTCTAAAATGAAATGAAATCAATAATGTAAATTTTTTGGTATTCTCTATCTTGATATTAATTGAATTTATCATCTACAAGAATGAAATCTCAAAACATATTATCATATTCCATCATTTTTTATGAATTTATAGTCTTTTATATCCCTTAATGTTTTATGGATTTTTATTTTTTAACATCATGTTATCATATTCTCAATTACTATTTATAATTTGTAGTTCATAATTTTTTCCACCATATACATATTTTCACTTCCAAATAGTTTTCCATTTATTTGTGAACCTTTTATTGGCAACTTCAGCTAACCTTAAGGTTTCACACTTCTCCATTTTAAAGGATGTTTTGCTATTCATTTATATGATGTCGGTTTTTAATAATGGTATTTTGAAATATTTAACACTTCATCTATGTTATAAAACTCAAATGAAAAAATTTATTTAAATAGGGTGAATGAAACACATTGAAAATTAATTTTCTAAGAATATAAAACAATTTGATTTTGGTTCCATGCAACACTGATCTTGAAATAGACTGTGATATACAATAAATTTATATTATATTAAGATTTTTACTTAGAAAATAAGTTTTAGGTATGAATATAAATATATATGTATTTAAAAAAAATCTGAAAAATGTTCTATATAATGATAATGTATCGATTAATTTATAAAAAATAAAAACACAATTCTAAATAAAGTGATTTTATTCTTCAAAAATATGTTTTCATCCGAAATTGGTTTTATAGATTTTTTTGCATATAAATTATATTTATAATTTATAATTTTAACATATTTTTTTTAAAAAATTATTTAATAATTTTAAATCATCATTTCAATATTATATTATAGTGAATTTTTAGGATTTTTCAGAAAATGTTGATTTTTGCGTTAATCGTTTAAAATTTCATTTATTTCCAAACCAACATTTCATTTCATTAAATAATGAAATTTAAAATTAAAAATATTTTTTTTATTTTTTTTAATGTAACATAATAATCACTTAATTATAAGTGATCTACGTAATATCAAAATAAATAGGTAAATATTTATTTTTGGTAGAATAACATTTTTAGGATTAAAACACATTTTTTCTAATAGCAATATCTCATTTAATTTTAAAAATTTATATTAATGATTATATAATTAATCACTAGAAATTTAATCTTAAAATGGATTCAATATTTTGAATTGTGAGTTTCATATTTGGTAAATGTTTTTATATAATTTTATCTTATTACAAATAGTGACAATGATAAGTATTTGTCACATCAGTAAGTATAAAATGGGAAAAATGTGGTTAAAACTATGAGATATGTTCTAGAAACATTCAATGAAAACATTCCATTATTTCATCACATAGGTTCATTATCACCTTAATCATATTATCCACTGATTATTAGAAATATATTACCACTTTCCTTAGATAGTGTCATTAATATAATTTTATCTATAAAATAAATAAACAATGTAAGTTTGAATATTTTAATTTATCAAATATTTTTTAATAGGGATAAAATGATATTATGGTTGTTTATAAATGATAATTTGTAATATTAATTAATTTTATTTTTTATATTAATTTTTTTGAATTTTTTGTGATGGAATTATTCCCTTTAATGCTTACATAATTCATAAAAAATGATTGTTCATGAAATAAGAAATTAAGGTAATTGTTTTTTAAATGTATCAAATGTTATATAATTTGGATGAATTGCCATATTACAAGAATTTTCCAGATAAACATAAAATATTATTTATGTTTTAATGATTATAATAATATTTTTTTATATTTTTATGTATTTAAAGTAAAATTATATGAATTGTCCTAAAAATAACATTAATAGTATCATACGATAAATAATATTTTAGTAAATTATTTAAATGTTATATAAATAATATATTTGGATATGTGTAGAAGATATTGTTGATCATGTAACCAATTTTCTACTAATGGGTAATTTTCCCATTTATAATATCTTTATAGACCCCTAATGAGTAAAAACATTGATAACATGATAATCATCAAAAAGGATAGAACAAGGTTAAAACTAATAGATAAGGGTTCAAACATCTCCTAAAATTATAAAAAGCTACTATGTGATAGGATTTACACTCATAATCCTCATTAATTCTAAATATATCAAATTTTCCCAAATTCACATGAAATTTATTTTAAATTTCAGTCTTTTATGTAATTCAAAATGTGTCATTTCCTTTATTATAAAAGGACACCACCCATCCCCTCTACCTCACACCACCATGATTCACTTAGCTCTAAAATACACTACAAAAACTCTTTTTATAGCACTTTTCCAGGTTTTATAGGTTGTGACTAAGGTAAAAAAAATTACACCCAACTTAAACACTAATGTTTTATTACCATATCTTGTATACAGTGAGGGATGAATTATGTACACATACTATAATAGTTTCAATATTTCTAAATACACTATTAACATGGTAATTTACATATATTATGTGTAATATCAAAATTTTATAGTAGTTAGTAGGATATAATGAGAAACTTGAGATACTATGAAAATGTTCTTAAACATAAGTTATATGGTCTAGAAACATCATGCTGAATGAACAAATATAAAGTGTGTTAATCTGGGTATGGGGGTTCAAAATCATTGAGACATATTCTAATAAGGTTTTCATGTGGTGATATAGAGTAGTTTTTATAACAATTATTAAAATGACAATAGGAATATGGCATGTTTCATGTTTCATTGGTTGTTCCTATCTATAAACATGTGTTTTGGTCTCATGAGATTATATTATTATCAGTGTATAATCTTTCATTATATTGTTTCAGGAAATTAAAATCCATGAATTTTTTTCCACTGTAGGTAGATTGCATCGGGTTCACCAATAGTTGTATTTTATTTGTTGTATAATCAGGAAAGAGTTTGTTACTTTTTAAATGAAGTGATATCTAATGAATATCTTATTAGGCTGAACATTATTTCACTAAATATAGGGATATATAAGATGAATAAAATTTCATCTAGTAAGGTCAATGAATAATAAATAAATAACGGATGATGACATGAACTGTCTATCTGTATATATAAATATTAGGAGATAAAGAGATTATATTACCCGGCCTGTGTTCATATGAATGTTTTCCTTTTCTCTGACAACTTATCACCTTTGGGGCCTTTATGGGGTTTTAGACTCTTCTCCTAGTTTATGAATAGTATTAATTACAATCAAGATAATGTCTTAAGAGGTCTCATAATAAGAGTTCTATAAATTTAGCCTATTGTTATGAAAGTCAGTTTAAGACATGGTGGGACCCACCATAGATTTTAGGATAATTTAAAATCTTAAATGATAACTATAAAATAAATAAAATAATATTTTGAGTATTATAATATTTGGTATTGAATTTATAAATTTAATGTATTTATAATATATTATGTTAATATAAGGGGAAGATATTGAATAAATAAATATCATTTTAATATTCATTGTTTATTTAATATTTATGGGAATATCTTTTATAGTTAGTGGCTAATTATTTTCATAAAATATATTTATTATATTTTAAGAGATGTGTTAAAATAAAAATTATGATTAGTACATAGTTAGTCGGTCATAACATTTCATTTATAGATTTTTTAGCTGGTATTTAGAAAACAATTACGAAAATAATTTTTAAGATCCTCAATCACATATCTCCCAAGTGGTAACGAGAGATGAAGGTTATTTGACTAGTCGATCTGAAATCTTATTTAAAAATCAAAGTATCAACATCGTTTGGGTCATCATGACATTGAATACATCATTGAATCTCCATGAAAGAATGTGGATTTCGATAATTGACTCTACCACAAACATTTTATGTTCTTATGGATGATCTAGATGGATATGGATTCTGTTTCTTTGTGAAATAAACAGTTTTGATGAATAGTTTTTGAATGAATATTCACTTTTAATGAGTTAACATATTCAATTTTATCGTGATAAAACTCCTCAATGGGGTTGTCATGCCTTCATACTAGGATATTACTCCCCATAGATGATGTAGTAATGTCAATTAGTGACGAATGCTTTTAAATCCTTGACCCATATTCTTTTGATGTGTGCCTTGGTACCTTCAATTGGTATGTTATAGGTCACATAAATATTCAAATTAAGTAAATTATTATTATATAATATTTATGGATGTGGAATCATTATCACTGAAATGCTAAATACCACACATCAATCTGACCATTGATGATCATGTTACATCCCTGAGTATTTTTTATTTGTATAATTACCAATTTTTTGAGTATGCAAATTGAATAAAACATACACACACACAGTGATATATATATATATCTCGATGTGTGTGTGCGTGTATTTGTGTGTGTATTCCATATATATTTTACTAGATTACTCCCAGAATACTGGTGTACTGAGAACATCTTGGAGAACCTGAACAATCCACAACAGGGTAGAGTATTCCCAAAAAATTAATTTTTTAAGGTTACATGGCTTTGCAAAATGAATTGGAAAAAAATAACATTTGGGAAGGGGAGGATGAATCTTTTTTGTGAACAATTCTTATCAATAAGACCATATTAAAATGTTAACAATGGGGTGGACTGTCTAACCTAATAAAAAAATTCATTTATGAAAATGAACTATTATAAAAGTGAAATAGTAAGAAAGGTATGTATAAAGAGTAATATTCACATTAAAAGAACATAATGGAGGTTTTTTTAGAACTAATAGTAACAATTTTTCTGGGGTGTTAGTGCTGCAACACCATTCAATGAAACATGCTATACAAGACAAAGTTTGCCTAATACACCCGTTATATTACACACCATCTCTCATAGGTGCTACCACCCACTCAGCTCTCCAGTGTCAACCCCACTGTCCATCCTATCATCGATACCATAAATTTGACCTCCTACTATTCTATAAATTAGCCAGGAAGAATGAATATTCCCACTTCCTACCTTTCCTAGTCATCATTAGGTTATCTAGCCTCCACTGACCCCTTATTGTATATGGTGCCGATGTTGGTTCCCCTTATTCATCAACCCACAAACCCAACCAGACTCGGCACACCCTGACATGCTAGCTAGATATTTTAGTGCAACTAATCCATACATTCTAGACCCCAGTTCCTCTCATCATCCCCTTATGAGACTCCCCCCTATTGACCCTCCCCCAAAAAACCTTACCAGGTTGGGAACTCATGAACCCATCGGCAGAATTTCGAGCCTAGTATAAGACTGAAAACCATTTAAGTGGTTTTTATAGTGAGGTGATGTCTGGGAAAAAAGTTCAACGTATATATAAGTATTTAAAATAATATTTTTTAATTTTATAAATAAAAATTAATTAAAGTAGAGGAAATATTTTTAAATTAAAAAAGAGTTTAAAATAGTTTTTTAATTCAATTACTTTTCATCAACATAATTATATAGAAAACATTAATTTTTAATATGCATCTAATATTTATATCGAATTATCATGAGTGGAGATCATCCAGTGTACCATTTGGATTTATATTTAATTTAATTATTTAATTCATTTTATATTTTTGTTAATTAATTAATTAAATATATGGTCTCTGCATCATCTATCTTCCACAAAAAATGTATAAGGGAATGCATGTTTATGAGAGCAATATTGATTGTGTATTATTAATTTCGTGTACTACTTCACCCATATATGTGTATTTGTGTAATTTTTTGAAGATGAATTGAAATTTGCACCATGTCTATATGATGTAGTATTTCTAATGACACATTGATACGTTTAATTGTTTAGTGAGCTACGATTTGAGAAAAAAATAACTGAGATGTTTTACCCCTATGGTTTAAGTTAATCCATTTTTGCTAAATGGACTTCAACATAACAAAAAATCATGATAATTAATTTTATTTATTTATATTTTGATTATAAATGTGAGCATGATCTTGTAAAATAATAGTAAAATTCCTGGATTAAAACAAATTCATACATGTTGAATGTTTTCTATTTAATAAATTTTAAATATGCCAGTGAAATAACTATATATGAATATATAATAGAAAATTATTTCATTAATAAAAAAATAATGAATTCCATCAATGAATGTTTCTGTTGAGATGTCTTTTATTATTTGAAGTTTTATAAAACTTAGTGTAAATGATGCTCTTCCACCCTTGTTAAGGCTGCCTCTTTTTAATGGGGAGTTCTTATGAAATTTAATTGTTATGTTATCTAAAGAGGAAGAAAATAAG
This sequence comes from Viscum album, assembly GCA_963277665.1. Classification (NCBI taxonomy): domain Eukaryota; kingdom Viridiplantae; phylum Streptophyta; class Magnoliopsida; order Santalales; family Viscaceae; genus Viscum; species Viscum album. Next base: position 528,891,107 of record OY728120.1, on the reverse strand, counting down.
TTACCATAAGCATATTGTTTCATATCTAGGGGGAAATCATTGAGTAAATAAAGTTAATGATATATTGATGCGTATACTTAAGTTAGTAGTTTGTGGAGCCATAAATATATCGGGTTTTTTAATGAAATACCAACCTTGATTATCATCGAGTGAATAGATATAGTTTCGACAATATGTAGAGGGTTCAAGGGTCCATTCCATGAGAATTACTAATGTGATAGTGTATTTAGATTATAATTTTGAGGGATAATAGAGTATGATAATATATTGGGACACTTATAGGTATTTAAATTTTTTATAAATTATAAATAGAAATAATAATAAAATGATTTAATTTAACATATATTATTTTGAATAAAAATGGAAATGAATACCATAGATACCTTAAATTAAAGATGGATGAAGAAAATGTACTAACTAGAACAAATTTTCAAGTATATTATATGTTCATTCATAATTTAATCTAAAATACATGATAATAATATGTGTTGGAGCCCCAAAACCTGTTAATCCATCGTAGGAATACGATGTGTAAAATATTCTTATAGGAGAGTCATGATAGACAATTTTCATGTTTTCATTGTAATTCAATAATGAATTTTCAATGTTTTGTGGAGAGAACACAAGGACATGTATGATTTCACATGTTTTCACATCTCTGATAAGATTTCATAGTGAATGTGTTGTAAGATATGAAATGGTAAAAAATACACCGAATGCGTGTAAAAGTAATGGTGGGACATGATCATTAAATATATAGAATTGATATATCATATCACCCAATTCCTCTATATTCATTTAGGATTAAAAAATTATTATTAGTGGTAAAATAGTTCGTTACATTTTGTGTCTTGTTCTCTATATTGATAATAACATCATTACTGCTTAATATTGTTTTATTGTGGTGAATAAGTAAAAATTATTTAAAAAAATACAATGAAATATGTAAAGATAATGGAATGTGTACTGTTAATGTAACCTTTTCCAGGACCTTCAAATAACTGAGTTAGATCTTCATCCATGAGGTTATTTGGATCATATTTAATGAGATCAGTCTATGGATGATAAAATACAGTTTGTTTAAGTACTAGTAGAAAAAGTATTCCACTTTGTGTATATTTATCATTGTAAATTATGTTTTTATTTTACTTAGTGGGTATTAAATACAATATTTCTATCAAATATGTGTATTTAATTCCAATACCCATGTATGAAAATAAATATTGTAGGAATTAATGGGAATTCTCCATGCGGTTGAGAAATTTTGATTCCTATGTCCGTAGTGAGATGTAAACTAATTATAAATTACTATGTTTAATGATTATAGTAGAACTTTTTTTATGTATTGCCAATAATATTTATCTCATATTTCAATTGGAAAAATAAATACATTATTCCTTGAATTAATAAATGTTGTATTTTGGTATACAACACTCAAATAATAGATTATTAATGAAATAATAATAATAAATGACCGATGAATATAAAATGGAAGAAATTTTATTTATTAGTTGTGGAAAGAAAATACATTTTAAATTTAAATAATGTAATTTCATAAGATTTAAATAGTGAGGTCTATATAATAATTTTTGATAAATAACAAATGTATTATTGACCCAGTAAATTTTTATATTTGAAAAAAATCCTTTAGATATAAAAGATTACCATAAGGATTTTGGAAGTAGTTAAACAATAGGGTGTGAAATATTAAAAATATAAGATATGTGTAAATGTAATTTATAAGATTCCATTAGAAGTTTTAAAAAATGTAAAAATGAAGTAATAAATTTTCAAGGATATAATATATGTGTTTATTTTGTCCCATGTTTTTAAGAATATCTGGACAAAGAATTCATCGATCATTAAAATATAATGTGGAATAATTCCAAAAAATAAATTTCTTTATACAAATCAATTTTATGATATTAGTAATTTTTATAGGTTATGAGTCTAACATGAAAACTCTAATCACTATTTTTTTTGTCTAGAGTAGTTCATAAAAAATCCTTATACATATTGGAGTCAGGATTTATAAAATGAAGCATGGCTGTTGAGAATAGTATGTATTGTAAGTGCTTCCATTAATTTTCAAGATCTTATTTGTAAATATAGGAATTATCCTTTAAAAATATTCCAAATATAATGAAAAATGAATATCAAATTAGTAATAATATTATACAAATATATCATGTCATAATAACATTTTTCTACATATAATGTCTTTGATAAGGACATAAAAAAATCACGTCAAAAAAACACAATTTGAATGTAATGTAATTATATTAATGGTGTGAGAGGATAATAATGAATTTTTTGAGACATAAAACGTTAAGGTCATGATATATAAAAACCTTTAGTAAAATTATGTCCATATCTACCTGACATAGTGGGGTCAATATTGATCGGGATTTAGTCAAGGTCTTAGATAAAGATGTGGTTCACATTTGAACATGTTTTGATAATGATTATGGGAAAAGTATTCTCTAGGGAAACATTTTGAGTAGGATAGATAACAATATGGAAATATTTTTTACATTAACCATCTCTTGTGATAAATTATTCCTTGATAATAATAGATCCCATAACAAATTTGTAAATAAAAAAATTCCCAAAATGAAATGTTTAATTAAAATTAAATAATGGATTCCATGTGTCAGAGTATATATGCTTAGTATTTTGAATGATTAAAATATTTATGCAGTTGTGATATTCATGGGAACAATTAAAAGGGTGGTATAATAGTGGTTATTTAAGGTTCAAATGGTTATACTATGTAACAATGCATTAGAATTATACTTATCATAGCTACTTTATATGATAATTTTATTTGACATTGGATTTAAATGTCACCTTTCTTGGAATATTTCCATATGATATTTCTAGAAATATTTGATGACACTATATAATTCCATTAAGGGGGTTCTAATTAATGAAATCTAGTTTTCAATTTTAGTAATCAATAAGATAAAATTATATTCATTTGGAATTATTTTTTTCAATATTTCTATAAAGGGTTCGTCGGACTTTCACTCTTTTCAATGAAAATATGTTTGATAACATATTGAAAATAGATATTGGTTTTTTATTTAGTCAATAAGGAATGAAATAAACTTTATAATGACTGATAGAAAGTATAAAAATAATTTTTCAGGAATAATAACTACTATGATATAACAAATTGGTTTCTTAGACTAAGTCAATAGTAAATATACTAACATGGTATTGAAAACTACTAGTCATAAGAATTTCAAGAGATAATTTTTTACATAGTTACATGACATAAATCTCTCATAGAATACATGTTCGTCATATTGAAGGAGACAAATGTTTAATGTATAATTTTAAACAATTCTATGATGGATATTTCACATATGAAATGATATGTATATGATATGATATTAAAAAAATAGACAAATTAGTTGGAATAATATCAATTATATTTAGTAGAACTGAATGGGAAGCAGTTAGAACCATCCAATTCTACTTGAGAGATTATAAGAAATATTTTCCCGGTACATGGAGAGGAAGGTGAAATAAATAAATCATGACACAAAATAATATTACATTATATCTATATTACCTAATATTGTAGGTATTATCTTGTAAATAGAAATATACACCCATTACAGTCATTGGTATTTATAGCTAAAAATATTGAGCGGTTTTGACTTCTAAAGAAACTAAATTAGTTGTGAAAAAATATGTAACAATTTTTTCTAGTTGATGGAATCACCCAAAAAAACTATTGTTTTATCAAAATATAAATTGTAATAATAATACTACTTATAATAAAAAATATGTCATGTTTTTATATTTTAAAAGTAATATACTAAGGGGAACCATCTCTTGTGGATAATTACCCAAAGTGGTGAAGTCATAGATAGAATAATATCCATGAAATGGAGATTTGATAGGCCTAATGAGTAAATTCAAAACCCATAAGAATAAATATCATGTCATGTGAGATGTAATAATAAAATTTTTTATGTTTTATTTAGTTCAAGTAGATGTTTTATAAATTTGGGATCCCCATACCCAACTTAATTAGTGACTTCTGAGTACTACATCACGTATAAATTGAGTTATTCATTATGTAAAATTATTGTATCAATGTCGATTTTTATATATCTACTATTTAAATGGAATTTTCCATAGTTTATATTTAATATTAAAATGTAATAGTAGTACCCCGAATATAATGATAACCCTGAGATATTATGACAGTGATATTAAATGTATGTTCTGTTATTTATATTAATCATACTAATAATACATGGATGATGTGTGGGTATTAGGTGTTGGGGGATTGAATGAATTGATGCATCTTCTTATGTTTTTCTATTTTCATGATCATGAGTATTTGTTATCTTGAGGAAATAATGCTAAATAGGAACACCACATGTTTTAAGTTTCATTTGTTTTTATTATCTCTAAACATGTGTTTTGGTCTCTAGATATGATATTATTTTTAGATTATGCTATTTGACTGTTTAATATGATGTTTGTGAAAAATAATGAAATTTATGTCCTAGTGAGGTTGGATTAATTTGTTTCTCATTTTTTGGATAAAATTTATGGAATTATAAATATATAAATTTTCCCCTCTAAATGACATTGATATCTCATGCTTAGTTGATCAGGATAGGTAGTACTGCCAGTAAATCATTGGACATTGTTGAAGAATGGAAGACCATCCTGTAAGGACAATGTATTTTATGTCATAAAAGAATGGTGAAATTATGTTTTTGTCCTATCTTGGGAGATGTCATGAGGAAAATATATTATATTACATTGTGTGTGTTCATAGGAAGGATTTTCCTTTCATTGAATAATTCTTATATCCATAGGTGTCTTGATGAGTTATAAGACTCCACTCCTGGTCTATAACTAATAGTCATTTCTATTGGAAAAAATTATATAGGATTAAATTCTATGTTTATTGATAATTGTGGTTTTTTCTATTGATGATGATTTTTGGATATGGTGTGACCCACCATAGGGTTCAGGTTTATGTATAAGATTAAAATTTATCCATAAAATAAATTAATTAATATTTTTAAAGAATATAGAATTTTTTATTAGTTTATTTAATAAAATAAATCAGATTATATTATGTGAAAACAAAGTAATATGTATATGGAGTTAATATTATTTTAATATTTGTGTTTTGTAAAATATTGTTTTGAATATTTTGTCATGTGAGTGGATATTTTTTATTATGTAACATATATTTTATATATCCCGAAGTCCAGTAAAATATAAATTAGATCTATGGAATATTTAGTTAGTTATAAAAATTAATTTATTTCATATTTAGTGGGTGATTCATATCAATGGGTATAGGTTAAATTCTTAGGGGTTTTCACCTATTATATAAGGGGTAGGAGGCTTTCATTTGGAAAGTAATTCATCAAATGAATTTTGGAGAATATATAACATATTTCCAACATCCTCGAGGGAGAAACTAATGATTCAATCAATAAATATGATTTCATATTCATGGATCTATAGATCAATATATCGATGATCATCGAGCCATTATAGTCATCATCAGATCAGTATACTAGCACAACAATTTCACTAAATGGTGATCCCATAAATATTTCAATCATGTGGGAAAAATATATAGGGATTTAAATGTAGCTAATTTTATAAATTTTCATTATTAATGTGTGTTTTTTTAGGCATATGAAAATCGAATAAGGAAATTTATTCAATTTATTTTTTATTATTAAACTCTTCGCACGAGATCCATGGGCATTCATACCATTCTATAAATCATCAGAGTTGATATATTTTTTTAATCATTAAAGAAAATTTTTAAATCACATTCCATTATAGTTCCACATTTCACCCTGTTACCTTCATTTTTATTTTCAAAAGGCCATCCCGATGGTCATTAATAATAAATCCACATGATTTATCTTAAAGGGGAGGTAATCATTTTAACTGATTTATTTTATTTTATATCTTCATTTACCTCATTCAATTCCATCACAATGTTGAAAATACCATAATATTAATATATCATATAAATTTTTTTTTTAATATTCATTTTGTATATACATTAAACATCTTCTTTTCAATCCATTGGGAAATGATAATGTCATTCTTCTGTACATTTGGACTACAACATCCATAGAGTGATGTGATTCATTTTTATTTTTAGCATTATAAATTTGTTAATAAGGATAGATTTAATGAATATATTTGAAATAATAATTATTATGTAATCATGAATTTTTATTTACCATTCATTCATTCAATCAATCAGAAAGATAAAACATCACCTTTGCCTACGTATCCAGTACAACCATCACAAAGTGATGTTATTCATATTTCACCAAGAATTTTTATGAATTGTTATAAAAGTGAACATTATGAATAAATATGAAATTTATGGAAATATTAATATTTTTTAGATGATGAATTCATGAACAAGGATAAACTAACAAAACCATCGATCTAAAACAAGCATATAAATCAATCTACTTTTGACTTGAATGTTCAATTTAGAAACGTAAATATTAATTAAAGAATGACTAGAAAATTTAAAGGAATAATAAATTGAAATTTATGTTTTAATATTTTTCTATAATTTTTCTACAATAAATATAATTTTGTTACATATAATGGAATATGATTCATAAGGTAATGGTTTCTCATCTATCTTTTAATTCAGTGAGACATTTACCATGTTAACTACTTGTTTATTTTGATTATTGGGTATACTTCCCATGAAAGAATTTTAAAATAATCGTTTTTAGAAATTTTTGTTATCTTGAAATCCAACTAATTTTATCCCTTTAATATCATTTGGATTCATAGATTACAAAAACTAGTAGGGTTTCTTTTACAATATTATTTCTTTTCCGGAATGTGTATGATAAATTTAAATTAAGGGAATTTATTGGGTTTTCACATGTTAAAAACCATTCAAGTCAGTATCATTATTTTATTGTTTTATTTATAACATAATTGATCCATTATCCTATCTTTTGTAATTAAAATGACCGAGAATATGGATTAAATTTCAATTAAACCACATTTTCTTTTTGGCTAATGAACTTTTTTCCATATCCTTATCATTCTCAAACTGCATTCAATAATATTTCTAATATTCTAATACAAATAAATAAATTTAGTTTTACCCATATTGGAATTTCTATAAATTTTTAAAAAATAATATTCTTCTCATTTTCTAAATGAGTTAAATTATACTAATGATATGGAAATAATAATTATATTATCATATAAGACATCAATGATTTTTCCAACATTCAGGACCATTCATTGATTTTAACATTCCATTGTAATTTTATTTGTTTATTATCAAATAGATTTATTTTCCTAATATTATAAAAATATTTAGATTTTAAATAAGTGATATAAAAATTAAATTTTTATTTTTCTTAAAAAGGGTCTGAATAATCATTTAATTTTATTTTCAACTATGACAACATCTATTGAAATTTCATATTTTTTATATGTTATATCGTCCAAGAATTAAATATTTATTGATTCTCTAGATGGTTTATGAGTATAATGATGAGATATTGATGAAAACCATTTTCTTTTCAACATGTTATTGAATGAAGAAATGATAATGGTTTTCTTGATTTTGTGGCATAAAAATGAATGAATTATGTGATGGGTGGGTCCATTATATCCTGATAATGAATTTGGTAAATATGGATAACTCTTGAAATAAAAATTTTATGTGTGAACATTGTATCATATTGAAATCATTATTCATGGGCTTAGTTGCATGTCTATATGTTTATGAACATACCTAGGATCATGTACATATATTTATGCAAGGACATGATTTCATATATCTAACATAATGAGTGATCATATTATTTTTTACAAGTGTCCACAATGTTAAAATCTTATTCCCGTTCCACATTACTTTATTTATGACATGCTCTTATGGATAATGATAAATTATAATTTCTTCCAAAGTATTATGACTTTTTAATTTGTTGTAAATAATCTATATTTTAAAATCATTATGAAATATATTTTATTGATTGGGTATTAATTCCTTAATTTATTATAATGCTCTTATAAATATATAATACTTATTATCATTCATTTATGTCTCATATGATTACCCTTAATAAACATATAATATACCCCTTTCTTATGATTCCTTTCACCAAGTTATGAATAATTTTTTTAAACACAATATTTATAAATAGTGTAATATATTATAAGAACATTACAGGATACATTAAATATCTTCCATGACGTAAGAAAATTATGAATATAGTATATGAATAAAAAATTCCATTTTGTTCCTCAAGTTGTATTATTAGGAAATATATTAAATATTCATATAAAATATTGTACTACATATTTATGACGGTATTGAGTTATTTGATATACCATGATCCTTGAATGGATCGGTCCTATTTGGGTGAGCATTTATTTTTTAATTAATTAACCCCATTTTATATCAATTATTTTCAATGGAATTATAGACATTCATGTGAATTATTATGTGGATTATTTAGTGAAACTTTATGGGGGTACCAAACACCATTAACTTGGATATAGATAATTTCCATAACTCAAATGTTTGGGGATGTAATAAACATTATTTTTAATAATAAATATAACATATTAAGACTTTTTATTCTCATACGGTTAAGAAGATGGATCAGTCCATTCAGATTCTAGACAATATGTTGTTGTATTATGGGTCGATTTTGGAGGAGTATGTGGGGAAAATATTAAATTATGTGATTTTTCTTATAACAAAACCAATCACTCAACCACTATTATTGATTTATTGGTGGCATTTTATGTATATACTTCTCAATATCTTTTGGGTAATACAAATATTGGGGATTAAACAGTTCCTAGACATGATGTACTGGATATCATAATATAGAATATTATAGTGATTATGGAATTGATGATGGTAGTGCCAAAATGTTAGAAGCTTTTTTATGATTGAATTAGGATGCATATAGAATTTAATAATGGGGATTACGTGTTCTCGAAGGTATCAAACCCAGAAGGTAAATATTGTGTTAGTTGAGGGAGTAATCGCTCCCCTAAATAATCCTTAAATTTGATATATTTAAACATGTTTATAAAGTGGAATATCTGTTTTCACTCCCTTTATAGGTAGGTCAGAACTATTATGTATTACATGTGTCAAAACTTCAATAATAACTTCTATTGATTATATTATAATATATTATGTATTGATGGATGTATAGTGTGATGTGGAATAAATGGAGTGATATTATAATATTCAACATTGTTAGGAATGTAACTGTATAGTTTATTGATTCCCTAGGATTTTTTTTTGTGTTGTCATAGTGGTTTGCTGGATTATATGTGTGACCATGATTAAAAAAATTTCACATAGTATATAAATTTTTTTTATATTTTTCTTCCTATAATGTTTATGATAAGTAATTCTACCAATATTTTAGGTTTTTTACTCTCATGGAAATTATTATATCATATATATGTTGTTTTTCTCTTTGTTAGGTATCTCCCAATATATTGTTGTAATTGATACATGTGGTTATAATTTTTGGACTAGTTTTATTCATGGGTATGCTAAATTATTGAGAGGTATATAATGCAATGGTATGATTCCATATATCCCATAACAATGTGTATTCTGAGCATTAGTGGTTTCAAGAAGATTTTAATAGAAATATGGTTCCCCTAGGGATTAGATTTCATCTTGGAAAAGGATATTACAACTTTTCCACGTGAGTTTCACCATGTTTTTTAGAGGATTGTATTCATATTCCATCTATTAAACGAGTCTATGGAAAATGGTCCATAGGACAGACTGTGGTTTTGGTTTTTAGTTTATATAGATGAAGGGAATGTATGTTATTATCATTAGGGTTATTACTACACTGATATAAATCATGAATTAGTTTTTACAATGCTTTTTTATTTTGGAGGACTACATGTCATTGTGCTTCTGTTGCATCATTGTTGGGTTCAAGGACGTCCAATGAAATTTTTGGAATTAGGATGTTATAGCCTATAGACTATTCTTGTATCATAGAACTTCTAATTTTATATAAGATTATATGGTTTAATTAGTTTATTTAGTGATATATGCGTAGTTTCATTTCTAGATATTTGTTTAACTTAACCCCATTATGTCATGACCAACACAACCATCACATTGGTTTTGTGACTTCATTGTTGAGTATAAAATCAGAAGAACCTCTATATATCATTCAATTTTAATTAGTAGTCCTAATATTTGTTGACCTAAAGTAAATTTTTGGAGGCCTTCCAGTACCCTTTCAGTCATCCATGATCCAGAGGAAATTATGTCTTTTTTTGATCCATGGGAGTTCCCAATAAGTTAGTATTTGTTCTCCCCTAATTATTTAATAACTCTACGTATTTTTAGTAGTTTTTTTGACATTAATAGGAGTAACTAAAGAGTATTACTATGTTCTAAGATTATTGGGGGTTTACATGAGTTTTTTCTTCTCACTTTCATATCATTTCACTCAGTTACACACAATGTCTATTAACTATTTTATTGAGGTACACAACTCAAACAAATATTTAAATATTAAATTTATAATAATGAAAATAATGTTCGATATAATATTCCACCAATAACACTAAGCATAAATGACTAGTAAAAAATAAGATCACTGTAAATATGATGTTAAACTAGTTAGTGGGAATTATATTGACTAAATTATGAAATGTATATATTTACTAATAAAATTTAATGAAATATAAATAGTTTCTAATTATTTTATAATAATGTATTTTTATTCATCAAAATATGATTTCTTAAAAAACTATATTTATTTATTTTGGGAAGAAAATATTATAATTTAATTTTTAAAATAGTTAAAAAATAAAATTTATAGAATTAATTTAGTTTTTAACAATATTATGTTAAAAAAACATTATGAAGAACATTTTGTATTTCCCATAAATTATTGATTTTCCAGTGAATACTGAAAAATAATGAATTTTGTAAAAATGAAAAATCCTTCAAATAAATTAAATATTTAAAAAATTCCAACTATGTTATGAATATGATTTCATGTAACAAAAGTATTATTTAGTATTATTTAATCCACTTAATTTCATGTTAATAATATTTTATTTTATTTTATTTTATGTTTCTATTATGGGATTAAACGCTAGGATTTTATGAAAACTGTTTTAAAATGAACAATAATTATAAATTTTAATTAATTAAAAAAATCACGATGAGGACTAGTAAAAATGAAATATATATATTATATATCAATTAATATTAATTTAATATCATAAAAGTATTTTTAGGTTCCTTATAGTTAATGTAAATATTCTTTTTCTTAAAAAATACAAATCTTGAAGAAACCATTTTTCATCGCATCTATTGTTTTAATATGAAATTAAATTTAAACACATATATGAATATAATATTTTAAAATAGATTCGTTATTTATAAATAGGATATGTTATATTATCTAATTAGTGTAACTTTATTTTTTGTTATAATTAATTATAAAATCAGTATGAATATTATATGGAAGATAAAATAAAAATATATTTATCTAGGGTTAACCTAAATAGATAAGGATTATAATGACCAAATAAAATTTCAAAAGTAATTTTATTTAAATAATTAGACATTATAATGTATATTTATCTATATGTTTTTATTTTATATCCTTTTGGAATGAAAAAAACATTTTAATCACTTTTTCTTTTCCAAATTTATAAATATGCATGTCACCTCCCTTAAAAATGTCTAAACCACTACTCTCCACTTCACACATTAAAAAAATGTATTGGCTAGTAAATATGAAAATATCTCATTTATACGACTCCAAACATCCTAAAAACCTTGGGTGGTTCATAAATCAATTAAATGATACTTTTAATTGTATCCTACAGAATTTACTCGATGAAGGCGTATCGTTCAAAACCAAGCGAGTTAATTTTATTTCATCTTCCACCTCATTAAAATATTATTAAATTATTATAACATAATAAAGAAATTATTTCTAAAATAATTTTATTTTATTATTTTAGATAAATAAAATAACTTTTTCTCCACTTCCATCAAATGGGAAATAAATCCACAGTTCTTGTGTACGGTAGACTACCACCTCATGGACTTATTTGATTTGTTTTCCATAATCATATACAAAGGCTAAAAATAATGATGACAATAAAGTATATATATGTTATTTGAAGCATAATATTACTCATTTAATTTTTATATGACATATAAATTCATAAATTTTAATCTATGGGGGATATGATAATATATCCTGTGTGTATGGAGGGCTAACTCCTCACAAAGTGATGTAATGTGTTATCACTAACACATATCTTGGAAGGAAATAAGGATATATTTATTAAATTTATGTGATATATATGAAATTTTTATGTTATTAATCACATATATATCACTATGAAAACATAATATATCATTACCTTTCTTACCTCTTCACTAACTGATAAATGATTGTATCATTCGTGTGTACATGTGGACTACCACCTCTATGATGTCATGTGCTAATTTTTTGATAAACACATCACATGGATGATATATATAAGTATATAATATTTTAATTATGATATTACTATCTCTCGGTAATGATATCACAACACTTACCTTCATCCCATAGTTATCATTTAAAATGGAAACATTACTCATCCGATCATAAGAACTACTACCTCCATGATAGTGACATAGATCATTTTTCATAATAATATTTTATGATTGGTCGTGATATTTTAAATATTTATACAAATGAAAACTAATTGATGGTTATTATTACATATATGATATAAAATTAACATGTATGACCTCATTTAACACACCAGATCCTTTTTTTGGATATTGAACGGATCAATCTTAAAACACATGTTGTGGACATAACCTGTTATGTATTTTAATATTTCATTGACATAAATAAAATAAATATTTCAAAATATAAGGAATTAAACCTATAAATGGGGTTTTTTAAATAAATTAATTTATAAAATATTATTATAAAAAAGTTAAAGTATGTACATGGAAATTATGGACTTATGGTATGTGACTTCATCTCTATATTTATCCATATGGATATATTTTACCCTTATGTGGCTAATTTATATTTTATTTTATATATATTAACCCTTTTAAATTTAAAATAATGAATAAATAATTAATATTTGTATTTTTTATTTAAATATGAATTATCTCATCCATGTAGATTTTAATTGAATGTTACCAAGTGGTATAGAATTTCATAACTCAATTTTCTTTTGATAGATTTTATTATATGCTAATTGTATTGGATATTTTATAATTATGTGTGCAATTAATTTTTATTATATAATTTTTTATTTATAGTTTTTTATTTTTTTTTATATTTACACACATAATCCAATCATTGATTGATTCGAACAATATTGTTTTTATTATTATAATTGTTTCGAATCTCAAATTATCCATTTTGGGAAATATGTGGTGTTATGTAGCAAATTTATTTTATAAGGTGTATCTACTACCCCTTTGACATTTTATATCATGAAAATAAATTTTTTTCCTAATATTTAATGTATCGTTGGATGTTATTCTTTCAGGGGACTTATGATTGACCTGATAGAATTGTGGAATATGATTTTTTATATAATGTACATTATTTTTAGAATTTATTATGTGAATGGTTTTTTTGGAGGAAATAATATGATTTTAGTTTCTTCAAAAAAAATATTTTCTTCTCCTATGGTTATGAATGTGATTCACATGTTTTATTTTTATTTCATCACTTATTGAACGTATAAATATAAAGAAAAACTATTATAGTTGTTACCAATATTGAATCTTACTTTTTGATATGGAATAATCATCTTCCATAATAATGTTATCTTTTCAAAAGTTTTATTTTATAAATAGAATTTATTTACCAAATATTTTTTCTATGATCATTGAAATTCTTAATTTTAAAATATTAAATTTCGAAACATTTTCCAAATGGTTCACCTTGCCTCCTTTTAGAAAAAACTTTAAATGATGCTTTATTTTTAAAATTTGAAATTTGAATGTATTTTAAGGCCCTCATGACCAAAAAATTATTTACAACGCACATTTAATTATTTAAATGAATTTTTCCTATAAAATTATATACTTAATTCCATATAATTTTTAAAAATATTTTCAAAATGGATAGGTTATTTTTTAAAAAAATTATTCATAGTGGCCTTTTGAAATCATTTTCAATTAAATATGACATCCTTTGATATTACCCAAAGATAAATGATAATATTAATCATGATTTTTTGTAACGATATTTTAATGGTATTAAAAATAATAAAAATTAAAAAATCATTAAGTTACATATCTGGCATATGGATATTTTGAAATGATACAATACTTATTCTTTCTCGTGATGAATTATGATTGTTTCAAATAAATTTTCATGGAACCCATTTATTTTCTATGGGTCTATCAGATTTCATATTAAATATCAGGGAACCAATATATTTTACATGGGATAATATAGTTATGAAAGTAATAATTGGGTTTTTATGAGATTTATGATGATATTAATGTTCTCTATAATTTATTCATGTTATTATTAACAGACATTGATTAAAAAGGGTTCGGTTCTATTATTTTTAATAATTTTTCCAAATATAGATCATTCGAATGGTCGATCCCCATTTTAGCACATGAAAAATTGTTAATCTCAATTATGATTATAAGAAGGATGTACATAATTATAGCTCTCCACTAAATTGGGTATGGTTTTCGACCATATAAGTATTCATTTTTTATAGGTTCTATAACGGTTGTTTTATGATAATGTTTCACGATACCTACTCCTTTTCTATATGCTTGATATGGTTCTTATTATTCATTTGATCATGATTGATATAACATAGATCTTTATTATTGATTATTATAACTCTTTCCATTGATTAATATTTCTTCTCTGTTTCAGGTATCATTGTGTATGAATATTCTTATATTATGAACATTCAAATTGATTATATCATTATAGCATAATTCCCTTCTCATTCTCACTAATGACATTAAACTTTCAATTATATTTTTTACCCTTTCTGGAAATTGTATCTCACAGTTCTGTTTCTTTTCCCCCAAGTTATCCAGAATGATATAAAATAGATTATGTATATATGGGATTCATTTAGATGATGATTATTACCTTTGGTGAAATAATAAAATATGGGAATAGTGTGATAAATACTCACTTGAATTCATAAATATTTTTTACGTAAGAGTTTTTATAAATCATCTAGAACTCAAAACCAAAATGTTTATTTTGTATGTATGTTATCCAATATTTATTTTTATGTTTTATTTTTTGGATAGAATAACTTTTTTCACCATCATAAGTATCAATGTATGAAATGTAAAGGTATATTATTTTATCACCGTATCAAAGAGTGCACTTTATGGATATTATAGTGGTAGGATAGATAGGTTTAGATGACACTGGATATTAGTATTTTTTTCTTTTCTGATTATTTAATAATTATACATACCACCAAAATTCATTGTGATTAAGGTTCAGCATGGGTAGAAAGTTATTTTAAAATCCTTTTGTGGATTTGTTAGTTAGATCATAAGCTAATTAGTTAATCTTAAGGGGGTGTTTTATTATGTTCTAGTATATGTAATCCTTTAATTTAATGTGATGTTTCCCAATAATTTTTTTGGACATATGTTTTATGGTATCAATAAACATTATACTTTATATTATATTTCATATTGAGGTATATATGGGAATACATGTTTTATCATAATGATATCAATGGGAATTAATGGTGATATGGTGGTCGAGTGATTAATGGTATTTCATAAGATGATTCTTATATTACATGCAATGTATTATGAATGCTTGGATATATGATTTGAGGATAAAAACTCTCTAAATATGAGTTTATTGAGGTGAATTTTGGAAATATGCTTATTTACATTAATAATGTCTTAGTTTTAACATTTATAATTACTTTTGAACATCATAGATTAATTAATTATCTCATGAGATGAAGGTTTATTGATTTTGGAAATTATCTTATCATGTGCTAAAGATTTTAGTTTTTGTTATTGTATAATGACAGGTGTAATAGATTATTTTGACTCT
This sequence comes from Viscum album, assembly GCA_963277665.1. Lineage (NCBI taxonomy): Eukaryota > Viridiplantae > Streptophyta > Magnoliopsida > Santalales > Viscaceae > Viscum > Viscum album. Next base: position 528,874,989 of record OY728120.1, on the reverse strand, counting down.
TATAATTATGTTTTACACTATGATTTTATTTTATATATTCAAGAAATAGAATAATTAATTTTTATTAATCATTTTTTAGAGAAAAAGATGATATTATAGTGTAAATTTATTAAAGGAAACAATTTCCATAAATCAAGTAAGTATATTTCCTTATGTTCATGGTATATATTTTTTGAAATTATTATCCCCTAAGAAATGGTTCATGAAATATAACATTTTATCATATTTCATTATTATATGATTAATAAAAAAAATTAATTCTATAACTATCCATAATTATTATGAATTTATAGTTTTCTTCCTTGTAAAAATATTGGATGAGCACCGATGTTCTACTCTTTATAATCCTATTATGTGTTCTTTCATATGACATTAATACATACTTTTCTATCTTAACAAGAGGATACTTTATGAAACCTTATTAGAATGTGGATTCCCAAAAATATTTTTTTAAATGGTGAACCACTGATTACCAATATAAATTAAAAAGTGTGTGTAAAACATTTAATAATGGTGGAATGGATGTGACACATAGATATTTACATGATTATCATTTTGTTTAATACCATATCTGATATAAAACACAGAGCATACACAGCCTACACAATATATAAACTTTATGACATAGCCATTAAATCAATGTGTTTGAATATTATTAACTACATTATGAAATATTTATAAACAATATATTCTTATTTATTCATAAATAATTAGAAATTAATCAATCATTTTTTAGTTATGTTGATTTATTCATCTAAATATGTCTTCTTCAAAAATGATTTATATTGATTGTTGTGAGAAAATATTATATTTATTTTTTTGAAAATTTTTAAAAATAATTGGATGAAATTAATTATAAATTTTCAATAATCGTTTGAAAATAAATTTATTGTTTTTTTAAAAAAATTATTTTTTAATGAATAGTAAAAAATAATGAATTTTTTAAAATAAATCATTTATTTTCAAAAACATTTGTTATTTAAAGAGTACAATATTTTTTTGAAAATTTTTCCAAGTAACATATGTTTTATATATTTATATTTTATCCACTTAATTTCATTTTTATCATATATATATATAAATTTTATTTTAGTATATGTTTATTTTGAGGTTAAATATGATAGTTTTTTAAAATGCTATTTTAAATAGAATAATGTTTCTAAATTTAAATTAAGTTAGAAAAATAATAATTGGGAATTATTTCAATGATATTTATATATCATATATCAATAAATATTATTTTAATTTCATAAAATGATTATTTGGGGTCATATAGTTAATATAAAATCATTTTTTCTAAAGAAATAATCATTTTGAAATATTATTTTCTAATCTCATATATGTGTTTAATTTTAAATTATATTCTTCCACATCTACAAATTTAATTTTATAAAAAATATTCCAAAGTTGTACATAAAATAATTTATATTACCTAAAAAGTTCAAAATCATTTTTCTTCATAATTAAAATTGAAATAAATAAAAATCATTTATAGCAGTTAAGGTAAAAATTGAATTAATGGGGGTTCATCTAAAATAATTACTATAAAGTTGACCTACAATTTCATATAGAATATAGTTTATTATTATATTTTGATCATATGTTATCTATTTATCAATAATAATCCATTTAGGGGCCTTTTTCCATGTGATAAACATTGGAATAACTTTTTATTATCCAAAATTACTAACATGGCACTCATCTCACTTATAGCAGGCCTCTCACATATCCTTTCCTCTTAAAACCATCAAATGTAATTGTTTATGTCAATAAATAACCAAATATCTTCCTTAAATACCTATCGATAACCTATAAAACATTTTTATTCAAAAAACCGTCCATATATGGTTCTATTTATAAAAATGATATTTTCTGATGAAGATTTATCATAATGTATTAGGCATATTTATTCAAATTATTCTTACACCTCATTAAAATATTATTAAATAATTATAATTTAATAACACAATTATATCCCATATGATTATATTTTATTATTTTAATGAAATATGTCAAATATATCTCCTCTTATATGATGGAAAACAAAATAATCATTAATTATTATCACATACTACATCCTCACGGATGAATGTAATTTTCCCCATAATCTAATATCAAGGATATAAAAAATATTTTATTTAAAGAATATATAGAATATTTTTAAATAAATATTACTCCATTAATTATTATATAACATATACCTTCATAATTTTCATTTATTGGGGGATACGATAATGTTAATAATGTGTACAAAGGACTACCGCCTCATAAAGCGATGTGATGTGTGATCACTAATTCCTTAAATGAAAGGTAATAAAGATAAAGTAAATAATTATATGTGATATATGTAATATAAATATTTTATTAATGAAATATTTATCATTATGATAAGATAATATTTCATTTCCTTTCTTACCTTTTCACACACTGAAAAATGATTTCATCATTCATGTGTTTGTGTGGACTACTGCCTCCACAAAGCTATATGATTATTTTTTTCATTACCACATTTCATGGATGATATATATAAGTATAAAATGTGGTTTCACTATTATAATTATTTAAATATATAAAAATACATACCTTATTTAAATATTGATCATTGATAAATAGAAATTATTCACATGCGAATGTATGATATACCATCTCCCTAATCACTATATAATTAAATTTTCATTACCATATATTATAATTTTTGTTAAAATTATAAATTATTCATTAAAAATAGAATTATTGTAGGATCATAATTCTGGATATGATGTAACAATGACCAATTATACATTATTCAACGCACTAATTACATATTTAAATAATGAACTGAATACCCTCAAAGTACAAAACCTATAAATAACAAATTAATTATTCAAATATGTAATTAAAATAAATAAAATAAATTATTTATGAATAAGGTAATAAACCAGGAAAATATTCCTAGGAAATAAAATAATTTATTTATAATATTATATATGTTTTAAAGGATGTACATGGAAGTTTTAGACTTGAGGTAAGGGACTTCATTTCAATTTTCCATCACTGATGGATAGTTCAACATTATGCACTAAATTTATTTTATGTGGTATATATAATAACCCTCTTATTGTAATATCCTAAATAATTCAAATTTGAAGATGTATTATGTTTAAATTATAATTATTTCTTCATAGGGGATTTTAATTGAATGTTACCAAGTGTGAAAAAAAATTAATTACTCAATTTACTTTCTTTTGTTTATATAACAAGATCATTTTCTTTGATATTTCACAATTATTTGTGTAATTAAATTGTATTATGTTATTTTATTTTTCCAATTTTTATGTGTTTTGAAATTTTCTACATATATTTTATTCACTTGTTAATTATCACGTTAATGTTATGATCATTGAAAACATTTCTCATCTGAATTTCCTTCTTTAGGATATATGCTATGTTATACACCTAACGTGTTTGGTGAAGTGTAACTACTTCAAATTTTATATTTTATATCACAAAAAAACCTTATTTTATTTATATTTAAAGTATTATTAGATATTATACTTTCACAGGGATTACAATTGAGGACATACAGAAGTGGAAATGGATTTTTGATATAATATTCATTATGTTATGGATTATTTATATAGAATTTTATTTAATAGTAAATAATACATTATTATTTTATTAAACCAAATCTATTTTATCATACTCTAGTTATTAATTTTCTTGAAAAGCTTAATTTACATTTTCTAACATATTTATTGAATAAATATCGATAATTGTTTTGGAATACGATACCAATCTTGTATCATTCATTTTGATTGATTATCTTTGTCTTCCACATCACTATTTCCAAAAATTATATCAATGGTTTTTTTCATAACTAAAATGATTTCCAAAATATTAAGTTCAGGATCTATGACATTCATTTGAATTATTTTAAAATATAATGTTACTATAATTATCCAAAAGGGTCAAATTCTCTCCATTTAATTTTTTTTAAAAGTCCTCTAATATCAAAATTTTAAATCATTAACAGATTCTCTAACCATAATAACAACATAAAGTTTTAAGACATCATTTTTACGTTCAAATTTCTATTTATAATTAATATTATTTAACTAATTATTTATATTTTGAATATTTTTTAAGAATATAAATGTTATTTTCCTTAAAAATGTTTTTATTGTTCATTCAAAATCATTCTCCTTATAATATGACAACATTTCATGTTACCCTTTGCTAAAAGGTCATTTTAATCAAGAATTTCATTAATCATAAGTCAATGGTATTTCTATTCATCGATATAAAAAAACATAATATTTTATTTGATAAAAAAGGATATGATGAAAAGAAAATTTCATTATTCCTCTCATTGATGGATTATGATTTCCTCAATGATATTGTCAATGAACCAATTTCATTTTATTTTTTTAATCACGTTTCAAAAAGATTGTTAGGTAACCCATTACTTTTTCATCGGTTAATCATGCTATGAATGGAAAAATGGATTTCTTTTTTGAGATTTATGATGACCTGGATGTTATATGAAATTTATTAATTTCATTTCTCTTGGAAATTATTTATGATGTGTTGATCCCATTATATACCAAGGGTGAGTCAGATATAATTTATATAAAGGTTCGATCCTCATTTTATCCCATGAAAAATAGTTGACCTTGATATACATTATATGAATTTTGATCCCCATTATATCTCTATATTTAATTTTTTGTTGATGATGGCTTAATGTTTGTTCCATTTGTAATGATTTTATAAGGGTTTTATGAATATAATATCCTAGGATACTAACATGTTTTTATTATGCTTGTATGGGTTTTTAAATATTTCATTGATCAAGATTAAAATGATATGGATCATTTTATTGATTCTAATGACTCTACTATTTGATAAATATTAATTACACTTTTATTGTATTTATGGGTATGAATATTATTATGTTATTATAATGCACCTTGATTATGTCAGCATACCCTTACTCTAATGTTATGATAACTGATGAAATTAAATTGGTAATGCCTATGTCTCACCTTATGATTCATTTTAGCTCACACTTTTTACATCTCATTTTCACCAGTTTATCAAGAATTATTATAATTTAATTATATAAATAATGGTTTCATGTTGATTCTAATGATTTCATATTTTGAAATAAGAAAATATAGGTTTATTTGGAAAGGTACTTAATATAATTCTTATTTATTTTATACGTAATTGTTTTTCCGATTGCTATAATCTCTCAACCTAAATATATACTTGGTTTTATAGATGATCCAATATTTACTTTTTGCACTATATATTTTCGAATGAGAAATTATATTCACTTTTATGGGAATCAACGAATAAAATGAAAGATTTTATGAATTTAGCATCAGATATAAGAGTATGTGTTCAAAACTAATATAACGTTCTTTTTTATTGGGTTTCTCTATTTCTTAAATATTTATTATTTAATTGATAACTAATTTATGATGTCAATGAATTTGGTTCTTCTGATATTTTATGATATTTTGTGAACATATTGTTTGAATCATCTATTATAAATGGATAAAAACATTAAGGAATTAAAAAAATAGGTTTTGTGGAATATGATATTTATGTGACATTTCTAATTGAAACAATGGGATTTCAAGAGGTGTGTAAATGTTGGAATTTGTTTTTTATTGTTATTTCATGTCTGTTTATAATTTTTTTGAGTTCTATATATATTATTGGTTCTATTTGGTGGTAATTTTATTTAATGGACTTCTATGAATTGTTTTTTCAGTAGAATGGTTGTAGTTGGTTATAATGGAATGTAAACACATTTTGGATGTGATGTTTTATGTTTATATAAGGGTTTGAGGTGGTTTTGTATCTAGATAAAAATAATTTTATGAGATGTGTAATGATATTTTTTTGTTGTGGTGGTTGGATGGGTTTTCTATTTTTAGTCTCCTGATTGTAAAAAAATATGATGTTGTTAATAAAATGGTGAATTATCAAGGGGTGAAAATTTAATAAACCAATAAATGTGATTAGAATATTAATAACTGAAAAAATAGGTTAATGGATGGGTTAATAAGGGGTGATGGATCCAAATGGTTTGTCCTTTCATATATAATTTAATTTCAGAATGAATGAAAATGATTAGAAATTGATATATATAGAAATGATTAAATGATTAAATTAAATTGAAATTATTAATGGTTAGTGTGGTTCTATTGTGTGGTTATGTGGACTAGTTCATAAAGAATTAGTTAAATTAGTTTATAGTGGAATGTTTTGAATAAATGGGTGTTATTGTGAGTTAAAATAGGGATTTTTTCATATAAAATAATTATGTTGGGATTCTATGTGGATTTATCACCCTTTAATTTTTTGGTTTCTTTAAAATTCAAACCATTTAAATTAACCTTACAGATTCCAAAATGGTTTACATTTTATGTTCTTTCTCTAACATCCAGGTTGGAAAGGTAATTAATATAAGATTAATCATTCTTCACTTAACTCTCTTCTTTATAAAGAATCAATTTAATAGATAGAGGTTGACAGTTTGATTGATATAATGGTGTTTGTATGATGATTTTTTATATTTACTACAAGTCAAGGACTAAAGTATGGGGTCAGGATGTTAATGATCAAAAGGGTTCGTGATATAATTTGATTATAGAAAACTATTTTTCTATGAAAATATAGATATGTGGTTGTGGTTTAGGAATTATGTTAATGGAAATACTTGAATCTATTCATGTTGTGTAATGTTTAGTATAGGTAAAGACCATATTTAATGTGACTTAATATTCATGTTGTTGAGATATGTTTTTGATTATATGGATGGTATGGGAGAAATGGGATGTTTGATGCTAGGGTGTGAGACTGAGAAACCAGTAGGTATGTGGTTTTGGGGTACCCTTTTGATATATTCATTCACTATTTTGTAATTAAAAAGGGGTTCAAAATCATGAGATAAATCCATGTAGAGTATTGGTGAAAATTTTCCTTAGTAGCTGGTTATTTGTTCTTTTAGTTATTATTTATCATCTATATTTAACATATATTTCTCAAGGGGCATCCCACTGAGTATACATATATTCTAAACCACATATATATAAACTATTATTAGGGTTCCATAGTTTGTTTTCTCAATTTTGGGGATATTACATGCTCAGATATAATAGATTTGATTGGATTTTATACCTTACGAGTTTTATTTAGAAATTAATTTTAGAGCATTGTATTTGAATGAAATAGAATTTTGTGTTGTTTATTATGGGTATTAAGATTTAATTTATATTACATAAATGATTTTTAATATCTTATTATTTACAGTGATATATATGGGTAATTCCTACCTTATACATAATATATACCATTGGAGGTAGCCGCATACTAGGTATGTATTAGAGATGGGGTTCGAGGTCACTCTTTTAATCACTATAGGACCGTAAGGGGTTTTTAGTGGGGTCCGATCTTGATAATTTATGTTGTGAGACAATGTAAGAAATATTTTGATAAATTATACCCTTTACTCAATTGAAAAAGTCTCTTCAAAATTATTACCCACCATTTTTAAATAACCCTTTAAAACTAATTTAGCATTATTTCTTATCACATCACCATTATCCTTTAATTTATTTCTATAAAACTATTTATTATAATCATAGTTTTTATGTAATTCCAATACCCATAAATTTTGTCACTTTTCAATTAGATAGGCGTCATTATACTAATATTTAATCCACTTTTAATCCATGATTTTTTATTCTTAAAATTATTACATAATATGTGACATGAGATTAGTTTGATTTTAGAGCATCAAAGTTCATATTTTTTTAAATAGGACATTATTGATTACTAATTAGGATTCCTAAATCAACATATTTCTTCAATATCTGATACCTTGGTCTTTCCTTATCTACAACATAATCTTCATCAATATATTTTCCAAACATAACGTCAATATACTTTTATATGTTTCTATCTTCTACTTCAACGTGTTTTCCTAAAATATTCAAGTTATCTGCATTGATGTTTTAAACATTTTCATCACATGAATTATTAGAATGTACTTAATTATTATTCACATTCACATTAATTATTGGAAATATTTTAAGCATCAATTTATTATAGAATTTATAAACTCAATGATTTAATTTTTATCCCATAAAAACATTCATTATCTTTCCCATCAAATATTCCATGATTTGTTTTCTTAATCTTAATGAATCTAGGGATGTTAAACAAATTATTTTTATCCAATATTTATATTTTTTCCATATCTCATAATGTTTTCTTATGTGACATAGAAAATGTAAATACTTATTCCAATTAAAAATAACAATAATAAAATGTTTCTCCAATATAATTTATAGAGTTTCTGATCAATCAGTTTAATTATTCCCATCTTGACAATAAATATGTCTTTCATCTCACATATTCTATTATATTGGTGAGTGAATGGTATACAGTATTCATAACTTATTCCAATTATTTTAATATAGTTTTATAAATCATATCACGTATACTCACATCTACAATTATATATGTTATTTTTTATGTAAACACCCAAATCCTTCTCATTAGGCCTTCAATAGATTTTTGAAGATATCAATAACCACAAATTTAATTTAAATAAACATAAAACTAGTGAATTATGTGATATAATTAGTGATTTTAGGGAAGATAAAATAATACAAATGTATATTTGTTTCTCATAGGCTCAAAAAATCATTATGAATTAAATCAAGTGACCTTTTTGAATGAATCTATATAGTATTATGGGTATGCAGAACAATATTAATGTTTTTGCAGGTTTCTAATGTCCCTTAATATTCTCTATTAAAATAGTTTAGGTCTCTCAACAAATTATGTTTTTATACTTTACTCAAATTTAATTGGATATTGTGGCTAATTATTATATTGTACAACTTATTCACATATTTTGAAATCATATATAATATATTGGTTGCAACACTAATTTGGATTGTATTACCACTTGTACTCACACTATTAGCGATACTTACAATATCCTTTGGGTTTTAATTATGGATAAATATTTCGAGAAAAAAATTAATTTCCATAAATACATTATTCCTACAAACTAAAATTATTGTGTTTGAGATCATTAATATAGACAACACCATTACAATTTAGTTTTTAGGCTTGATTTTAATCAATTTTAAAATTTCAATTTGGATAAAAATAACTTTAAAATTTTATACATATCCAATAACAAATCATTCATCATACATTAAATTTATTCAACCACCATCTATATATGAGTAAAATCATCTATCATGAATCTATGACATTCCTTTTTTTATATACAATTAAATAACATCTATGATTAGAAATATTTATTACTAATTTTCCTTTAAAATTTGATTTCAATTATCATTATGGGAGAATTATCCTATAAAAATGGTTTTACATTCATTTTAAGAGAGAAATTAATAAACACACATTCCAAAAAATTCATAAAAACCATTATACTTGTTCAATAATACACATATTAAATATAGTTTTTGATAAAAAAATTATCTAATTCCTCTTGATTTTTAAATAGTTTTTCTCTCTAAATTCTATAATTATTTTTTTATGTATATATATTATTAAAATTAATAAGATAAATTAACATTAATTTATAACACCTGTAGTATCTAATGAATCTTTGTAGATGATGATAAAATGAATTTTTATGGATATTTTTTGTTGCACCCCTATTTGATGTGCTTAATTTTTTGTAGTGGATATTGTTACTATAAAATTATTCCTACGATTTAGAAGAGTGTTTATAACTATTTTCATGGTTTTAATTTGATAAAATATAGAATATAATCATCATATAAAAGTAACATTTGGTATATTTTGAAATATAGTAAATAAATATTTAACCAAATCTTTTGAGATTACTTTCTCAACTAGTATTGATGTGTGAAATTTTACATCAACTACATTATTGAATTTATCCATCATATTCATTAATTAATTTTACACTTCATGAAATATTGATTATGTTTTTATGATAAATTCTTGATTAGGGTGATATTATATTTAATATATTTCACTAACTTTTATTACCAAACAAATCTAATATCAGGATTAAGGATTTCATCAATGTTCTTAGCTTAATAATAAAAAATTTCCACCCCCTTTATTTTTCATTTCATAATATTTTATAATATTTTGATTTATTTATTATGTTTATTATTTGACATAATGAAGGATCATTTATTTGTTATAATATGTGTTAAATATTGGTTATCTCAGCCTCTTCTCACTCTATAATTTATAATTATTCCAGATTAACCAAATGAGTTATCAAATTTGGGAATTTAATAATATATTAAAATTTAAATAAGATGCTTGAATCTATATCTTCTAATGACACACTACTCATTAATATTATTCATTTTCTTTTGGGAAAATTATATTTCAAATAAATAGATTATTTACATTTTCCATTTCTTTATATTTAGAACTATTATTATTTATAAAATATCAAGGATAGTGTCAAAATGAACAAAATTTGAAATAATTTATTGTTGTATTACCTTTCCATTATTCCATTAATTTTGAAAAATTATATGATATTTATTATTTATTCATTTTTAGTATCAATCTCTTTTATTCACATCACCAAAGGAACTCAAATAATAATATTATTCATAATTATTTCAAACATTTATCATATATGTAAATTACATTTATTATTTATCATTATTCTTATCTTCTAGATCCTTTCTCCTTTTATATGATATAATAATTTTGTGAAATTCATTAACTGTATGATATTCCCTATATTGAGGACTATAGATAATGGGATCAAACATGTAATTAATATTCCTCAACAATTTTATCTTAATTGGGCAATCCTTCCATTTTTCACCATAGACTCTGATATTTTTTATTATTTCATTCACTATTATAAAATTTTCATCAACTCATTCTTAATACCAATTTTTTATCCTCTAATATGTCTCCCCATACTTGAATCTATTCTTTTCATAGTATGATATTCCCTTTATATTATCTATTCTAGTTGACTCGGGTTGGTTTATTAGTATAAAGAACCAGTATATTGTTACACACATTGTTTGATAGATTCATTAGTGATAAGATTCAGGTATTTGCAAAGGCAATTTAATTTTATAAAAAAGATGATATAATAGAATCTCATTCATTGGGGGGAGTTTCTCTAGTTTTTGTATCAACATCATATAGGTTAAGATATTTAAGACATGATAACACTATATTGATCTAACCTAGTTAATTCATATCATCTACGATGGGAATAAATTTTCTATAAAAAAATTGATTTACCATCATTACAATAATGTTCATCTATGAGATAGAACATGAATACTCTCAAACAAGTTGATGTTCCCCAAGAAAGTGTGTACCATGGTGGGGTCAAATCATTTGTGTAAATATTAGGAATTTTTATTTTGAAATTATCCTCTTTATCTAGTTAAGAAATGATATTATGGAAAAAATGACTATGATATAACTGAATTAAATGAAAAATGAAACATGACAAGGTTTAATAGATTTATATAGGGTTCTGTTCTACTGTTGGAACCTCCTTTTACTATGTCTCATTTCTATCCGAATTTATAGTTTTCCACTAGAATGTTAGAATCAATTATAATTGGGAAAGCCACGTATCATTCTTTGGAATCGAGTTTCCCAGAAATATAGAATGTAGTCTACCGAAGTTACAACATCTCACTGGTTACAATGTGATATAAACTGTTTGTGTAAGATCATATGAAGAAATGGGTTTCTTATATAATTATTAATGATATTTCTCATCGATCCTTTAAGAATATGAGAAAAGATATGTGGAATTATCCGTCAACAGTTATCTCTAACAAATTTGATGATAGATTCTGATCAACCAACCTTTCTCAAAAAATAATGAAGTAGTTTTTTGATATTCTTATATTTCTTCTTCTCATATTGTGAATAAATGTATGTATTCTGATCTTCATGTATTGTATCCCTTTTTATACTTCTAACATCAACCTATTCATTCCTCTATAATTTTTCACAAAAGTGCATCTATATTAGGTATTTTGAAATTTTACCATAAATTTGGGTATTCAAAAAATTCCAAAACATAGTTAATTATTTAAATAGATTCTATATTTCATTCAAAAAGAATTCAAATATTTAAAAATAAAAATTAGATACATAGTATGATTCCTCAAACAACATACAGTGTGGGTTTTCTACCTTAACCACCAAATATTATATTATTTATTTATTTGATGTCATTACAATAAGTATAAAAAATCCTTTACTTTATTTCTTATCATATCAATTACTAAATGAAATTGATCATGAAAAATAAAAGTACAATCACTATTAATATATATCCCATATATAATGTTATTTATTTACAAAAGGTACTTGTTATGATATTTTCATCATTTAACTTGATTATGTTTTTTTAAAACCATTTCATCATGCTCAGGGTGTGAAGGAACATTTCCAAGAAAAACAACACCATGTAAATCAAATACAAGATAACATAGATAAAATAACAAAAATTATATTTTAATATGTTTTTTACATAGGACCATCACAACATAATCCCAATTTTGTATACCAACTCCCCGAATTACAATCAATGTTGTAAATTTATTTATAAGTGTAGTTTAAAATGTCAAATAATTTGAGAAAGGATATCAATTTAATTCATCATAAGAAAAATATTGAATCCCCTTTTTATTTTTTTAATCAATGAAGAATTATTTTGAATAATTATAACTATATTTATATTAAAACATTTATTGTTGGAATATTTAGTCTTAATAAAACATAAAAATTTGAAAATAGTCAATCAATTATGAAGACCTTGTATACTATGTATCATAAGAGTAAAATGAAACATAATAAATGACTCTTATATAATGACTATTATGGAATAACCCGTCTCAAATTACTCATAAAATTTCTTAATGAATCTTACACAGTCCTCCTAGCTGTTATGAAATCCTCCAATATCTTCTAAAACCACCGTATCTCTTAAAAAAATGTCGTTTCTCTTATTAAATCCTCTTGACTCATGTAAAATTCATCAAACCATTATTAAATCAATCCAACAGTTTTTAAATTCCTATATCACCATTGATATATCTAACATAATGTAATAAACACATTATGTATTCTTATAACCACATAAAATGAACTCAATTCTTCTCCACTCATCACATAAATATCCAAAACAATATAAATAAATTCATATCATCGTATAACTATTCATGAAAATATTTTATAACAAATAATACATAACCCATTACATAGGTAAATTCAAAGGATTTTAAAAAAAATTATAAATAATACTGATGAGATCAAGATCAATGAACACCTTTATAAAATTGGTTTGTCAATAATTACGAAGATATTATTCATATATTGGATCAAATGAAAAAGCGACTACCTTTCATTAATAGTCAGTGTAGTGTGAAGATAAAGGGATTACATATTTTTAGGTTGATCATGATCCATACATTTTCCCATTAGAGTGACACCATGAATAGTGTGACCTTTCCTAAACTAAATCCTAAATATACATATAATATTTTTATACATTGATACATTATGATTGTGTTCTCCTCTAATCATCCTTGTGTGAGTGAAAAACATAAAATTATTATCTATTGTGTTTATTCTTTAAATTTTATATGGAATACATAAATCAATAATTTTTTCATTAATTTATCATTAATAAAATTGTAATAATTGAAATATAAATTAAATAATAATCAATTAATTATCAAAATAAAAGAATAATGGTAACCTTATAATCAATGAGGATATGATGTTTTTGAGTATTGAGGGTCAATGTATTGAGTGATTTAAATTGACACATGTTTCGTACCATGATTAATACAAGGGGTTATCTCATTAAAAACCATTTTGAACCTAATAAGATACATCAGATCACATGTCTATGTTATTGATTTGGTTTTATTTTCAATTAATAATTTTTTTATTTATGTTTTTTTATTTTACCTTTTTAATATTATTCTGACATCAAAAAAACATATAAATTAATGATTAATCATAGATCAGGAAGTATTACATGTAATGTGAAATTATTTAGTGATTTTTATATTTAAATGAATAATTAAAATAGATTTCAAAAGGATGTTATAATTGGTTTTAATTTATAATTTATTAATTCATTCATTGATTTCCATGGTTTGGATAATTCTATTGATATCCCAAGTAATGTTTGATGTTCTAATGATGATTATAGATAAAAAATTCAATGGTTGATGTTGTAAAAATATCATAGAGAAAAGATCCTCTATTAAAATTAAAATTCAAGAAGTTAATAGAGGAAAATAATTGAAAAGGTATTCCTTTATTAGGACTAACACTCCAGTTAAAAAAGTTAAAGATTTTTACTAAAATGTGGTATGATGTGGATATACATCAAATAGAAAATAATGATATTCAATACAATAAGTGGGAGGATATTACAACTAAGATTTAGAGGCATTGAATTTATTATAATAATTTGGGTCTTATCTCTACTGAAGTTTAAAATAAAAATAGTACTAAAGAGGAAGATGCAGCACACAAATCATATTTGGCTGTGGAGAATAAATAAATTAAACAAGAGAATATCATTCATAAAAATTCCATTACGTAGACAAACACCGAGGTGATGGAACAAAGTAACATGCTATATGATCTCTCTAAAGAAATAGAGGTTGAGATGACTAAATGAAAGACAATCATGGATGTAATAAATTTGCAACCTAAACAATGAAATAAAAATAAATAAAAACTTGAAGAGGAATGTATCTTTATCTAAAAGATAGTGTAGGAATCATATATTGGGGGAATGACTCTTCTAATAGATATTTTTCATTTTTGATTTAACTATACCTTATATAATTATATTATTTTGAACAGAATGCGGCATATATTTTAATAGAATCATTGTAAAATCCTGAGGAATAAAATTTCATATTATATTAGAAAACCATTATTTTGATATGATAATGTCCCACTAAAATCAATTATAAATTAAACTGTGACACTTCTAATAAGAGGGGGAAAATGGATATAATGAAAATGAACACATGAAGTTAATTAGAATAATTAGTAATAAAATAATGAATTTAATGAAAAGATATGTGAAAAAATATGTTCTATTGAATTCACTAAAATATATTTAATTATTTCTATAATTCATTAGAATATATTTTATATTGTCAAGTATATGAATATTTTATAAGAAAAATATAGCAACTAAATATATTGGGTATGAATTTTACTTCAATAATTATTGACTAGCTAATTATACATTTTATAGATATCACAAAATATGATAAAAATTACTGAAATAATAAAATAATTATGAATTCATGAAATTTTTGTAGATGTTGATTTAATGGGATGGTAAACTATTATTGTTATACTAATTATTGGTTTGTTTATGAGTTCAAAATATTCTATAAAAAATGGTATATTGGAATGTGAAGAAGAAAAATGTAAAAAATCCTATGTTAAAAAGGATGTACACATATCATGATATGAGTTATGATACTAAATGAATTTCATAGCTATGAAAAAGTAAAAAATATCTTTTTGAGAATAAATATTAAATCATTGATGAGTGGATAAATCCTTGCTAGAATAAAGACACAGGGACAGAAATAATTTCAAATTTCCTTTTGGATATTTGGAAAAGAACACAAATATTAAAGAATCATTATATTATGTAAAACACATTTCATATCTCTTGATAGAATCCAAATTAGTAGTAAAGGGAACATTTGGGTTCATAGGGACCGAACATCTTCTCTAACTCCTGGAAATTGGATGATCCCTGCTCCAATTATATTTAATTGAAATATCAATTTTATGATTTTAAAAATAATAATGGGATTTTATCTTAGGGATGAACACATTATGTGATTTATATGTGGTTATGTAATTATCATGAATTATAATTAGTCTTGGAGAATAAAAAATGGTTCCTCAGGGATATGGAATTTGAAATACATGAGAAAAAAATAGGCTCAAGATTAATTAACATTAGTATAGTACAATAAATAAAGTTTTACTATCAAGAGAATATTATAATCAAGTAGAATAGAACCTTTATTTTAGAATAAAAATATTAAATAGTGAATAAATAATAAGAAATAAAAATTTTAATTTTTTTTTGATCTCACATGTTTTATTCTTCATTTGTTTATGATATAAATCATCTATTACTGATTGATAACCCTTTTCCTCATAATAAATACTATATTTTTAAATAGAGATGATGCACACATGGATTGATTTGGATCAGAAAACATAGAATATTATATCCACATCGTCCAAGGAAAGTCAATTTTTGGATGGAAGAATAAATATTTTTTACAAAATTAGTGTATACTAATGATCTTTGGATGATAAAAATGGGATGAATCATACATAAAAATGTTAATAATTATTTTATAATAAATTTATGAATTAATTATTGAGATAACATGATATGTCCTTATTAAGAGTTAATTTTTATATATTCTCAAAACTTATGAAAGTGAGTTAGTTCAATGTTATATTAACATAAAATGTTTTTCCAAAATAGAGCTACACCTCATTATACATAAAGGTTTTTTTAGGGGAATTTATTCAAGGGTATATTCACTGATGAAAAATTATCAATAAATTATCAATAATTTAAGGTATTTTTTTATATATAATGTTAAATATGGAATCAAGAGGAATTAGGGAATATTGAGCTAGAAATTTAGGTTCATTAATGCATTCTATAAAGTGGGGTTCCCAGTTTCAAAATCATGGTGTAAGGAAAATGTAAAAATGGGAGAATATGTTGTTTATGGTTTTATTCATTTAAAAGATAATAGAAAATACTTACATGGAGAGTTTTGTATCAATTTTTATTGTCTACTCATGGAATAAATATCCTGATAGTTTCATGCATTTACCCTTAAAAATAAGAGAAATAAATGGATTTAATCATGTGATTTTATAATATCAATTGGGACGGGATAAATGATATCATGGGTAAATGAGAGTTCCCTTATTTGTAAAAAATTAAAAATATTGTTCATTTGTCAATTTTAGTATATGTTTCATATAGATTTTATATAAAAATAGTATAAATTGAAACAATATGAATCTATGACTAATTTGGAAATATAATTTGAGTTTTGTTTCCCTCCATGAAGGGAATCATGGTATTGGATTCACTATGAATATTGAAAAAAAACAAAGGGTAATATTTTTATTATCCATATTGGAATTTATGTCTATTTTAGATTGTTTTAATCCACAATTTATTTTGTCAAACAATACATGTTTATGTTTTTATGACACATATCATGATAAAAAATAAATTCAACCCCTAAATATGATTATTGTAGGGGTAAATGTTTTAGGACTCACTAAATGTTTTCACTATGTTGGAGGAGTCCCTTACAAAACCAACTTGTTTAATAATAATTATAAAATATCATAATTTTAATTCAATTATATGAAATAGTAAATAATGTGTGTAAATTATAAATGTTGAAAAATTATTCCAAAACATTATGTTTTATATAATGAACAGTTGACCATATGCTACACTATAATGTAAATGAGTGGTGGAATCTTGTCTTGATAGATATCCCCATGAAAAAAATAATGTTCCCCTATTTTTGGGTTGAAGTGTGTTCACATAATAGTGTCTAATCATGGGTTATGAAGAATAATATTTTATCAGGAGTTATTTTACATAAATATAAAATAAAAAAATGAAATTTTGAAATTTTATAGGAAATTGGATTCTTCGCTAGGAAAAATGTATTTTGTAATGTTATGTCTATCAATCGTATTTTCAAAAAGTATCTTCACAACATAAATGATCGATTTTGAGGCATAATTATTAGAGGTGATTGATTTTATTAAGTAATTTAGATTATTTAATCATGATAGAAATGGTTACTCCACAATTATTTCAAGTTAAGAAATTTTATCATAAATAAAAGTCCATATTTTTTTTGGAACTTATGATAATTGAGATTAATTTGGTTTACATGATATTTTTAATTAGATTATATATCCAATTTTATCTATGATTCATTATGGTATTACATGAAATATATTTTGATCACATTGGGGAAAATGATAGTGAAATTCTTAATAAATCATGAATGGAATAAAAATTGGATATTTGTCAACGATATTATATTTCAAATAAGAAATTGTATAAAGTGGTTAACAATGGTTGGAATTTTTCCATTATGGGGCACAAAATACAATGGATTTTTAATGATTATTAATTTTTGACTTGTTTGAATATTGAAATTGAAAAAATTTATTCCAAAATTGGGGATTTTTATTTAATAAATATTTATTTATTCAATTACTTAATTTTTGGTGAATAATTTATATTGAATTAGTGTTATCCTATAGATATATAATGATAGAATATTTGGGGCTGGAATGTAATATTTAAGTTATATTCCTATTTTAATGTTGGAGATGTTATTTTTTAAATCCTCAACAAAGGATGGGTGATCATCATCTTGTATCTTTTTTGCATCACAGTAGGAATTTCCCTCAACTTTGAGTCATTTGATTACTTTCTGAGTCCCTAGTTTTTAAATTTCAAATCATAATCCAAAGAAGGTAGACATTAAATACTGATTTTTATTTCAAGTTTATGGGTTTTTGGGAAACCCATAATACATTAGTACATCAACCTATACTCTTTACTCACAATTTCAACTTATAGAGGAACCTAGTTCAGTTCTTCTTGTGGAATAGGAATTTAAGGCCTAAACTATGATCTCTCTCTTCATTACCATTGTGTTCTCAAATATATTCACATGATATTTGATGGTACCATGAGGTGTATAAACTAGGTCTATTGGTCCCGCATTCTAAACCACTCATACTCAAAACTAACTATTATTTTCCAATGACAGTGATGGATGATATGGGAATCATTCTGAATTGTCCATGCTGAGTTGTTTTGGCCTTCTTTGATATATATCGTAGTTGTAACTCTTTAATTTCATACACCCACTCTCTTATGACTCTCATAACTTTGAGAAATAATTTCATCCTCCATCAAAAATTGATAAATAAGACTAAATAGTTATGGATCTGTGCATGGATAATCCTTCCAATACCCATTGGCCAGCCTTCTAAACTTATATGGTTTTGAATGATTCTCATTGATCCTAACTCCATTATTCAATAAACATGGTGTGTAGATAACATCAAACCCAAGGAACTATATTTTATGGGTTATATATAAGCTCATCTTTATGTTTTCATGTCTCTTATTTCACTTTCTATAGTTTATAAATCAATGTTTTGTAATGATAGTATTGGATTCCATTATTTTAGATTGCATTTGGGGTCCTTCCAAATCCTTACCGGCCTTCTTTTAGTCAAATATTATGAGTTATGATGAATATGATGATTTATCCAACAAATCCATGACTATGGAAGAAGTTTTTATTTATGTAAAATTTAGATAATTATGGTTATGAAATATTAGTCGATGAATTTTACACAAAATTTAAGAACATGTATTGATGAACTTGAAAATATTATTAGTGGTTAATTGAGGATGAAAATTAGTGAATGAAGGGTAATTTATCATTAATAAAAAAACTATGATTTCATAAGAATAAATTATAGTGATATATATATATATCTATAATTATATGGTGACTTTCATTGAATATGTAATGAAATAAAGGAGGCATTTTAAATATCATTGTAGGATGTGAATTTTAGTAAGTGGAAAAAGATATATGAAAACATTAGAAATCATTAATGACGGTTTCACTGGAAAAAAGGATAATTTATTTCTAAAAGACTCATTAATTATAATCAATGAATGTGGAGAATCATTAATATAGGTTTTCACAAAATTATTTTAAAAATGATCAATAATATGAAGATTAATGAAAACACCTATACGCTTGGTACATAAATGATGAATGTGATACAATTATTTATTTATTTTATATGCCAAAGTTTTTTAATCTATAAAATATTTTTTAAATGTATATTATTCAGGGAATGACATAATGTAGGTAGTGGTACATCCCTAAATAGTTTAAGATAATTTAAAATAGGACCTAATCCTACAATTGAATATTGTTTTGGTGGATTATCATACATAAACACACGGGTGTTGTATAATGAATTGTTTTTCATATTGTTAGTGAACCACTTGAAATTATTATGTATTTTTTCATGAATTACATACTTCCTAAAAAAATAAATCTTCCTGTGTGTTTATTGTAATAGTTTATCAAATTTTATTAAGGAAAAGATTAATTAAATAAAAATCAATTCATTAATGAAGGATCCGGTCATGAATCCATCTGATGCTCTCCATCATCTAGTGACGATGATGCCTGGTCTGGATCCTCCCCCCTTTACAGGGGAGGGGGAATCATCATCCCTCGGCATAGCAAGGCCTTCATTCTAGCCCTTCTCCAATCCTTACATTATTCCACCATTTCCGAAAGCATTCTTGAGCCCTAAAGTTACAGATCTTTTGGACGGAAACCCTAATCTTCAGATTTTGACATCCTAGTTCACAAAATCCTATTCACTGTTGAATATTACTCTAGTTTCTTGGTTCAGAAAAAGGAGACCTTCTGTCGATATGTTCGACATGTTTATTTTATCCTCTTGGGATCTTCAAGAAAGGGTGATTGTCGGGTTGCTGGACAAGCAGCATATTTTTATTCGTTTTGAGTTAGAAGAGGACCTCATCAAGGCTTGGTCAAGAGATCCTCAAAGTTGGAATGGTATTTGGTTCTTCCTTCTTCGATGGTCATTTGATTTTCATCTGAAACGGGATTGGCCTTGTGCAGGAGTTCGGGTGAGTTTACCTAATCTCCCCTTACCTTTTCAGAACCCCTCTGCTATAAGAACGTTGCATATTCTTGTGGGTAGATTTCTATGTGTGGATATCCACACTGAAGTGGTGCTCCATCTGATTAACCATTGTGTATGTGTTGAGGTGGAGCATCTAGGGTTCCGTTTGAGTTTTTTTGGATAACAATTGGTGAGGAATATAGGGGTAAAAATCCCGTTATTTATGAGAACTGGTATGATTTTTGCATGACTTGTAGGCGTTTTGGACATCTTCTGGAGTGATGTTGAAAAGATTAATCAACACAGGTGCTGAAGCCTCAATGTAGGGAGTACAAGGCTTCGGTTAGGAGGGATAATGCAGTGTGGCAGACCCATGTGACTCAACCGATGGTGGGTTTGGAGTTGAAGACAAATGATGATGAGGGGGAAAATGGGGGTCCCCAGTCATTGGGACCTTTGGTCTAGAAGCTGGCAGAAGGGGTTGGCAAGGTTTCTAATAGAAAGGGTTTTATCTCATCCTTGATGGATGTTATGACGACTCAATGCAATCCGGAGGTGCATGATGCAGGAAAGAGACAAAAATAGAAGATTTCTAACAATCAGATCTCTTAGTGAAATGGTGACCCATCTGTTGTGGAGAATTTGAGAGATCATCATATGATTGGTGATATGGAGATGAGGGAATAGAAGGAAGAAAGTGAAAAACGTGCCTCGGTAGTGGAATTGGGTAGAACTGGGAGATACCATGATAGTGGGGGACCTTGTATCTCAACTAAGCCTTTACTTTCTTTGAGTAGCAGGTTCCAGGGACTTTTTGAGGAGGGTTTGAATTCTTTTCCAGTGGAGAAGGACGAATCTTTTGAGGATAGTATGAGGGATTTTGTGGTATAAGATATTGACCATGAGGATTCCTGTAAGTTTTTGGAGGAACACACTGTGCTGAATTCCATTTATCAGCAGTGAAAATATGCCAACTTTGTAAAAATTTGTGAGGGGAAAAGAAAAAAATCATTTAAATATGATGGCGTCGTGGGAAACTATCTATCTAGGATTGACTGCAACATGCCTGATCAGAGGAGAGGAAGATATGAGGAGGGCAAGGAATCGACCTTGGATAGCATCCTTGGGAGGAAGGGTATGCTTCCCAGGTGCGGAAAGGAGAATATAGGTGGTATGTTCAATCACTCCTTCAGTGATATAGTGCATGGTGGAGATATAACCAAGACTAAGGATGGAGGAGTGGCATCTGCTACTCCAAAAAGAAAAGGCAGGAATGATTTCTCCTATCTTTTTCGACTGTTGTGCACCAGATCCTCCTTCAAGCATGATCATGGGGTGACCCTAGATTTTAAAAAAGGCAGCCTTTCCATGCAAGACGGTCTTGGGCGAATCACTTTGAATGATGTGAGGCAGGACTATATTGGTGATTTCATGAGTCATTTTAATCTGGCTTCTAAATGTGGAATGGCCGCAACAGAGGAGGACTCCTATGGTGGTTGTGATGACGGGTATGGTGATTATGGTTTTTAGTTTTTGTTGGTTGCTCTGGGTGTTTATTTTCTTGTTCGGTTTTGGATTCTTTTGTGGGATTGAATGTGACTTTGGGTTTCTCACTTTTCCTAAAAGTGTTTGGAAAATAATAAAAAAAGTATTTTGACCATTAATGAAATAAGAACATAAGAGTGTCCCTTCTAATAATGATATTAAGATGGTTTAAGGCTTTCAGAGTAAGAGGGTAAAGTAGATTATATTGGAATATGTTTCACCCACTAGTAAACCCTCCCAATCCAAGCATATATCACTAAAGATCTTTTTTGACCCAAAAAATCCAAATTATTAAAACATAAACTTCTAAATCATCAAATGGGATCAAATATTTTCCTTAATTAACTATTTATTATGGATTATATGTTAACTACTTCAATATTGTTGGGAAAAATCCATCAAGGCATCATTGAAGCATTTTTTAGGTGATTGTGTTTGTTGACAATGTCGACATCTGTGTTGTGATTGTTGACAAAGCAAACCATGACATAAAAATTTGTTGGAAAAGGGTATTTCATGGAGTAATGTCACATTCAAGAGCTATGGTTAATGATCAATGTTTGATTCAAGAACATTTAAAAGGTAATGGATGATCTGTAGGCGGAATAAAAAGAGAAAATACAAGGTGGCATCATTTTCCAGTGTTTGCCAATTTTTTGGGCCTGAAAATTGACAAGTGGAGAAAGGTGGTTTTGGAAAAGGGACTTGTGCGACAAGGACTTGGAGGCTTGGAAACTTTCCCTATCTATGTTTTTCAAGATCATAGCCTCAAAATATGGGAAAGGGAAAAGGGGCGCCCAAGTTTTAGGGTTGGTCGCGCAAGTGATTTGCACGGTAGAGACTTGCGCGCCAAAACTTGCTCGCCAAGGAGAGGCATGTGTTCCATCATGCAGGGTGTCCAAATGCCTATAAATTCCGGTATACCCCTCCTCATTCAGTATTAGAGTTCAACACTTAGAAAAATCAGAGCTCTCGTCGCATAGGTGTGGTGGTCGTGCAAGTGGTGTGTGGTCGCACAAGTAATTTTTTGCGCGCCAGGTGATAGTTGCGCACCTAAGGTGGTTTGGGAGAGAAAGGAAGTGAGTTGCGCAAGTTTTGAGTTGTAGAATAAGGCGTCATGAAAGTGATTTGGTGACACTTTGCATGCTAGATTTTGAAGAAGCACGAATGTTTTTGGTTGTACACCAATATTGGTTTTGGCGTAAAAGGGTGTGTGTCACCTAAGTTTGGGGTTGCATAAGATTGTGTCACAAAAGTGGTTGAGGAGGAATTGCATGCCAATTTTTACGTGCACGCCGAGACTTGCGCACCCGCATAGAGAAGGGCACCAAGTAAGGATGTTTCACAGCAGTGGTTCAGGGCTGCGTGGAAGCTGGAAGATTTCCCGATACTCTCGGTGCAAAGAGAGATTCATCTACGGGTGAAAGTTGGACATCAACAGAGCATCTACATACAATAGAGGATGCATTCATTAGTGATAATGAAGAGACCTACAGGTCTATAAACTGTGAGTGGATCCTTTCCAGATCAGTGAGTAAAGGAAGAGGAAGAATCTGATCCTCTCCACCGGTAGTGAGACAGAGAGAGAGAAATAGGGAGTGACCCTTGGGAAAGCAGTGAGCTAACCCTAAACTTTGTAAAGGCCGTGAGCATGGGAATAGAAGTGATCTATCCCAAACCATGTAAATAGCAGTGTACTTATACTGGATTTGGTACATTAGCACATTTCCGATGTATGCTCCTTGAACGTATCCGAGTGAGGGTGAACCAAGTAAAATTTTTTATGTCATGTGCATGATTTACTTTCTGTTTATATTGTGCAACAAGAAAGAGAGAGAAGAGTGTTTTTCTAAACAGAGAAACAGGATCAGAACGGGATTTAATTTTAAATTAGTCATACCCTGATTCACCCCCCCCCCCTCAGGGTATTCAGCCTTGTGGACCTAACAAATATGTTAGAGTTAAATATCTACATTTCCTGTTCTCCATCCTTCAATTTATTCTCTTATCTATGTTACATCATCATTCCAATGGATTTGTCTTTAGAAGATCACCATGGAAAGGGAAAACAATTTCAAATCATGGTGATTTTATTTTTTAAGGATTATTAAGGACTTATTTACAATATTCACACTTTATTAGTATTTATTTTGATAATGGATTTTTATATAAGGATTTATGTTTTTATTTTTGTATATTTTTTTCAATTTTAATAATAATATAGTTTTTAAATTTTTATTATTTAATTATATGTAATATTAAATTATTTTTATAGTTGTCAGTATATTTATATTTTTATTTATTTACATTAGTGAGGTATGTGGTTCTAATTGAATTCTCATTATATCATTTAATTTTTTTTATTTTTCATTTATATTTTTAATTAAATTTATATATGATATAAAAATGTTTAATCAATATTATATTTTCATTTAATTTAATAGTGAATATGATTCTATTACATGTGTTTCTTAGGTACATTTTTTCCAAATATATATAATTTTTCTGATGAAGTTTGGTTATGGGTATTATAATGAATCATTGACTAATTTTTTCTATAAAAACAAAGGCCCTCTATTAATATGATAATAGGGTAAATAGTTATCAAATTTTATTTATGCATTAATATTATTATTCAAATGTTTTTTTATGGCCTTTGGGGGCTCTAATAAAATTCGATTATGAATAATTTGGATTGATTTGAATAAAAATCCATCATACTTTTTTGTTCCAATCCTAGAATATAGTTTGTAGGGATGTATAATAGGTTTTTTTTCATTTCAATATACACCACTGAGTGTTATAAAATAACAAAAAAGGTAATAATTTATATAATATATTTTCTTAACATTATATAATTTTGTTATCATTATTTTTACTATATGTAACGCGATTTCACTCTGTTATCGGAAATTTAAAAATTACATCTTATATTGAAATTATTGTATTTACTATATTAGCAGGTTTTGTATAACCAATTGGGAGTACATTGGATAAAATGAATTTTCAATTCTGATATTACTAATTAAAACATATTATTACATATAATTCACTGTTCTGGGTAACCATAATGTAATCATGTCTTGGTGGATTAATTTTCATAGAAAAGTTCATAAAAGTTACACTCTAAGATGAGGACCTAGAGATAGCATGAAAATATTAATAATCCTAAATATACTGTCAGATAAAATTCTATGATGGTTCACATACTATGTTGACTACCAGGTGTAAGTACATAATATTTGGTGAGACTTCCTATATTTATTTTTTTACTTGTTATTCATCAAGATGGGAGATTATGAGAACAGAACCATTAGTAGAAACTTTTCCCCTTTTTCTGCCATTTAATATTTCACTCATTGTTTTTTAATGGTTAATAGGCTATATGATTATTATAAAATTTTGAGATGAATTTAACACTTAGATTTACTTACCAAAAATATGTTTCCATATGTTCAGAGTATGTTCGATACTCTGTGTGAATCCTGGATGACACATCATTAATGAATAAGTTGAGGAACGGTTTGTAGTATCAATATTAAATGAGATTGATTGCAGAACATTGTGATTTTCATGGAACCCTCACATGAAATTCCATTCACTTGGTGAGATTGTGAGTTTATTTCAGATACTCAATGAAGGATATATTATGCACATAGGTTAATGGACTAGTTTTGAAACATTCTAGAATATACATTATGTAAAAGGTATTATATTTCATAGATAGAACGTTTATGTGGTTGTTGATGTTGTGACATTTACCTCTTTCTATTAGTTTCAATGACATATCTCTAGACAATAATGTTGTACATTAATAAATCCCTCGTAATTATAATGACAATGAAGCCTGGATGGATACACAGTAAGTATTTTTCATTTTTCTTAATTAAATTATATTAGAATTTCATTATTATAATAAATATTATTCAAATGTGAACTGAATAATTTAATTAAGATTTAATTTTTTCATAAAAAAATAAATATTTATTTGGAAGGAAATTATATAATTCAATTGTTATATAATAAATATTTATAATATTATTTTATAAATATCGAGAAGGACTACTTGACCAAGATTGTGTATGTCAATTAATTAAAATTTTAATGATTATAAATAAATATTCATCATTTCACTATTTAGAAAACCCCATGTGAAAATGATAATAATAATAATATAATTATATATAACTAGTTCATTCAATTTATAATATCTTATTTAATTGTTGTTGTTAAATTAAATAATATTTTAACCTTTAAACTATCTTTGCAAATAGATGATTATGTGTATTGTCTATTTGTTGATCAATGTTGAGAATTTTTATGCATAATGAAATATATAGCTCTCTCATAAAATCAAAAGGACACTATATATATTCTCTTTCCTACCACATTATTTTAAGAATGACATTTCATGTATGATTCATAGTGATCATGAATTACACAACAAGATTATTGATTCACTGTGCAAGCACCCGATAATATATTAGTGTTGTTTATAGATCAAAGAAGTAATAGTGGATCCCCTCCAGTGGTATTCTACTGTTGGATACTATAATAATAACGAAGGTTAACCAAAAAGGGTCTTCGATGATAAAAATACTCAACAAATAAGTATATCAAGGATGACATATTCTTTATTTCGATGTACATAAGTTTGTTACAAATTTATTGTGATAAAATCATATATTTGTTCTAGTGAACTTCTTTTTCAATATTCTTTGGTAGAATTTTATTGTCCACATTTTTTACATCTTGTACAATATACGAATGATAAATTATATATGATAATTTATTATAGGTATTATCCCCAATTATCACTTTTGCAGTTCTTGAAATAAAAAATAAATATAATGGTTTACCCATTAAAATTTAATGTATTTTCTTGGATCATTAAAATTGTTAATGTTTCATTTCCATTCATGTTTTAATTCATTCTTGATATTTCTTCAAAATACTTTCTTCCATCAATTAATTTATTCTCACGTAACTCAAATCAAATAATAGGTAATAAATAACCAATTTTATATGCCCATTTAGAGGTGTAAAAAGTTTAGGGATGACAATAAAATGTAACAAGGATTTTATACATTATTCAGATGTTGTGTACCCTTTTTCATTGCACCTGGAATACCAAATTTTTCCTAGGTAATCCTATAATGAATACATTTTTTGTTCAGTAGATTCACTACACATTGAAAATAAATTGTGGTACCAATCTATTGTAGACTACACTGAATGTTCGTTTCCAACAAACGATGAAGTCTATGTGTTCATAAGTTTGAAAACATGGTCTTAAGATAGGTTTTATAATTAATGAAAATTGTGTATATTATATTCTATGGGTATATCCTAATATCCATGTAACATGAAATACAAGTCATGTATCCTTTATAATGCCAAGAAAGTCATTAATGTGAATAAAAAAGTACATGATGAGACCCTAGGTATATACTATACATATATGGTGAAGAAAAGTATACACCATGTGGCCATCTTGCATAGGTCTTGTACATTACATTTTTACCTGTAAATAATAAATATAATTATTTAAACTATTAAAAATCCTAGACCTGAGTCTCAAGGGTTATTAAATTGATAGTTCTTACTAATATTTTTGTTTCATATTATATTAAATACTTAGTTAAATTTTCATAATATTCATAGCTACAATTCATGCAAGATAACATTATACTAAATAATAAACCAATTAAATTATATAGGAAGTTTAATATTAATGTATTTTTGTGTAAGTAAATTTATAGAAAAATACATGAAATTATTAAAAAATTCATGCACATAATATATTGTATGAGTGGATTGTATACAATTATAAAGATATTGGGTGGTTTATATTGGTTCACTATGAGTTTCTTCCTTGTATAAATCCATGTAATATTTTATAATATAATATAAAATAATTTATTTTATTATTATAGTAAATGATAATTTTTTAGTGATTGGTAAGAATAAATTAAAATTAAATAGTTGATTAATAATATAATTTAGTAGATTATTTATTGTTTGTTATTTTATTGAAGTAGAAATTGATATTAATTATATATATTTTTTTAAATTCATAATTTTTTCATTTGTATGCTCAGTCATGGGATTTTACTAAGCCAATGTATGAGTTGGTTTAATTTATATTAAATTAATTTCATAGGTTTCCAATTAATTGTTATTAAATTAATCATGATTTCTTGTGGGTCATATGTTACCCCTTATATATGTAGTACATTCATGTACATGATTATTTTACATAATTATCCTTAAAAATTAATTTGGTTCCACTCACCAAGTTGGGGCCGTTTTCCAGTGTTTGCCAAATTTTTGGGCCTAAAAATCAAAAAATGGAGAAAAGTGGTTTTGGAAAATGGACTTGCACGTTAAGAACATGGTGGCTAGGAAACTTGTGCACCCTATGTTTTTCAAGATCAAAGAATCAAAATATGGAAAATTGAAAAGGGGAACCCAAGTTTTAGGGTCGGTCGCACAAGTGATTCGTTCGGCCGAGACTTGTGTGCTGAAACTTGCGCGCCGAGGGGAGGCTTGAGTGCTATCGCGTAGGGTGTCCAAATGCCTATAAATATAGGTCGACCCCACCTCATTCAGTAGTAGATTTCAACACTTTGAAAAAACAGAGGTCTCGTTGTGTAGGTGTGGTGGTCGCGCAGGTGGTGTGTGGTTGCGCAAGTATAAGTTGTGCGTCTGGTGATAGTTGTGTGCCTAAGGTGAATTGGGAGAGAAAGAAATTGAGTCGTGGAAGTTTTGAGTTGTAGAAAAAGTCTTCGCGCAAGTGATTTGGTGAAACTTGCGCTCCAGATTTTGAAGAAGCGTGAAAGTTGTTGGTTGCACACTAATATTGGATTGGGCGTAAAAGGGTGTGTGTCGCGCAAGTTTGGAGTTGCAGAAGCTTGTGTCATGCAAGTGGTTGAGGAGGAATTGCACCCCAGTTTTGACTTGCGCACTGAGAATTGTGTGTCGGCTTAGAGAAGGGAGTCATGTGAGGCTATTTCACGATAGTGGTTCAAGGATGCGTGGAAGCTGGAAGATTGCACGATACTCTCGGCTCAAAGAGAGATTCATCTACAGGTGAATGTTGGACTTCAACAGAGAATCTATATACAACGGAGGGTGTGCAAGTCCATTTTTCAAAACTAGAGTAGTTAGCAAAGGAAGATGAAGAAGGTGATCCTCTCCACCAGAATTGAGCCAGAGAGAGAGAAATAGGGATTGACCCTGGGGAAAGTAGTGAGCTGACCCTAAACTTTATAAAGGCAGTGAGCCTGGGAATAGAAGTGATCTATCTCGA
Source organism: Viscum album (assembly GCA_963277665.1). Taxonomy (NCBI): domain Eukaryota; kingdom Viridiplantae; phylum Streptophyta; class Magnoliopsida; order Santalales; family Viscaceae; genus Viscum; species Viscum album. Next base: position 528,845,282 of record OY728120.1, on the reverse strand, counting down.
ATCCTGTAAACAGTTGTGTGATTATAGTGGATTTGGTACATCATCACATTGTTGGTGTATGCTCCTTGGACGTAGCCCAGTGAGGGTGAACCAAGTAAAAAATGTTGTGTCATGTCCATGCTTTACTTTCTGTTTATATTGTGAAATGGGAAAGAGAGAGAAGAGTGTTTTTCTTAATAGAGAAACAAGATCAGAACGGACGTTAATTTTAAATTAGTCATACCCTAATTCACCCCCCCTCTTAGGGTATTCAGCCTTGTGGACCTAACAATTGGTATCAGAGGGAAAGGTTGATATTATTTCTTCTCTAAATTGAGGTCACCAATCCTAAAGGGATTCTGATCTTCGAAGGGAACAATTTTCAGCTATGGAATAATCAGATTCAACACTACTTCCGATCATTGGCAATGGACGTATTCACAATAGCAATGCATGGCATGACAACTGATATTAATAATAGTGCATTATCAGAAGCTGAACGTAGAGAGTTGAATGCCAATGCCAAAGAAATTAATGCCTTAGGGGGATCCCTATCCAATCATATTTATACAAAGGTGATGTCATGCAAAACATCACATGCTATGTGGGAAAATCTATTGAATACATATGAAGGAGATACAAAAGTTAGAGAGTCAAAGATGTAAGTTCTATGGAACAAGTACGATGATATGAGAATGAGACCGAATGTATCTGTTGATGCATATTTCGACAGGGTAAATGTTGTTGTGGAAGACATGTGGGGTCTTGGAGAAGTCATCAAAGATATAAAGATCATGAATCATATCTTAAGGAAACTTCCTCCTCAGTTTAAAACGAATGTTTCAGTTTTGGAAGATAAAGACTCGAAAGAGATGACAATGGATAACTTGCACAACACACTTGTTGCATATGAAATGAGAAATGATGATAATGATGTTGTGGAAAAGGGAAAATACAAAGAAGTGGCATTCAAGTCCATGAAGAATCTTACCATTGGAGACTCCCAAGAAGAAGAAGAGACAGATGAGGTGATTCCATTCTTTTCTTCAAATCTTCAAAAAGGAAAAGAAATGTTTAATGGGAAACTTCCACTAGCATGATTTCGATGTGGAAAGGATGGTCATCTTGCAGCAAGGTGCCCCAAGAATTTTTAAGAAAAAAATTATGAATATGAAGTTGAAATTACCAAAAAGAAATCTTCAGCATATGTGAAAGGGAAGAAGAAGTTCAATAGAAATTTCTTCAAGAAGAAGAATCTTCTTTCACAAGAAATAGACAGTTTAGATGAGTCTGAGGTTGAAGAGGTTTAGAAGATTGAAAATTGAAATGATCGTGGATAAAATGCTATGGTGGCTATCTTCGGTAGTTCTCAAGAGAAGAATGAAACCGAAGGTGATGATGAAGAAGGAGAATTTGAAGGAAGAATAGATATTGAAGCTGAGTTAGAGGTTTCTCTTGAGGAGGTTGATGTTTGGAGAGCCAAAGAACAGAAAGCTAAAAAATTTGTTCACGATGCCAAACTCTATATGCAGTAGTAGGAAGAAGAGAAATATGAGTCAATGGAAGAAATTGAGAAACTCAAGTTATCAACACCATAAAACTCAGAATCAGTTAGTGAGCTTAAGCTCATGATTAATGAACCGAAAATAGAGATCAACAGCTTGAATAGAAAAGTTAAATATCAAGTCAAGGGTATCAAATAACATGAAGAAGAAGTGGTCAGTCTGTGAAGAAAAATGAAGGATCAAAAAAAAATATTGACCCCCAATGTGATATCAAGAAAGCAGGTCATTCGGAGGACAGAAAAAATGAATGACAGGGTTAGTATTTTAGCAAGAAAGAAGAATCAATTGAGCTCAGATGTTAAGGCTGATTCAGGGCTTGATCAGATGAAAAACTCTGTGACAATTGATGTCAGACCGCATGCACCCGTCCGGAGATTGAAGGTTGATCTAGGCACAAAGTAGAATCAGAACATTCAGACATCCCAAAGAGAAACTTGTAGTGCAGAAGTAACATGAAATAATACACCTTATATCTGGTGTTATTATTGTGGAAAGATGGTACTTTCACAGTATGCGTGTTCCATAGCCAAGAGATATCGAATGGAACAAGAACAAAGGTAGCAGCCAAATAGATAATGGTTCTCCAAAACATATTTCTAAGGATGCTGTTTTTGGTGCGGAGGATTTGGGCACATGGAAAGATATTTCACATCAATAATATAGAGTAATGTGCCAAAACAAAACCCTAGAAGTCGTATGAATCCAATTAAGGAATCGACAAGTGAGCTGTAAACAGAAAATCGATTTGCAGCTCTACAGGATGAAGCTGGTCCATCACCCTCCCGGGAAGATCAACCTCTCCAAACCATACCTAGTGTAAAGTTGAAGACATGGATCAAAAAGATAAAGGATGATAAGGCAGTAGTTGTAGAAATTTCCCTCAAATATTCAGATCGTTCAGGAGTATGGATCCTTGACAGTGGTTACACATCCCATATTACAGGTAACAAGGATCTCATTACAGGCATTAAATATGAAAAAGAAGGTGTTTTCAAGTGTGGGAATGATGAAGGGCTGAAGATTATTGGTTTCAGAAAGGATAAATTTTGGGGAAAATGAAATGAGATGTGCTGATATATTGGTTGTAGAGGGCCTCAGTCATAACTTTCTCAGTTTCAGTCAACTATGTGACTCTGGGAACTCTTTCTAATTTACCAAGAATATGTGTTTTGTGAAAGGAAAATATGGAGCAATTGTTCTATGGGGAAAAAGGAAAATGGGAAATATTTACCTTGTATGTGGGGAAGAAGAAATGTGTCTCTTATCCAGAGAGGAGGAAAACAAGTTGTGGCATAAGATACTTGGTCATCTATGTCAACCATCTATAGAAGATCATGTAAAGTGTGATGATGATAGAGGTCTTCCCAAATTATCACGTGATCACACTCATACTTGCGATGCTTTCTAACAAGGGAAGATCATCAGAAATACATACAATCCAAAGGAACTTAAATTAACCAGAGTGCTCGAATTGGTGCATGCTGTTGTTTGTGAACCTATCTCACCACAAGCCATAAATGGGAAAAGGTAGTATGTCATTTTCATTGATGATTATTGTAGAATGGATTGGGTATTTTTCATTACCCATAAGATATAAGTGTTCAGTTGTATCAAGAAGTATATGAGGGAATCAGAATGGTTGCTTGGACAGAAAGTTCTGATGTTTCGTACTGATAATGGTACAGAATTCACAAATAGTCATGTTGATGAATATCTCGAGAAACATGGGATAAGGTATAAAGTTTCATCAATAAGAACACCCCAATAAAATGTATTAGTTGAAAGGAGAAATCAAATCATTAACAACATGGCCAGAACAATGCTTATTGAAAAGGACCTACCATAGAAATTTTGGAAGGATGCATTTTTGACATCAGTCTATATTTCGAACTGGGCTCTGTTGTGTCCGAAGGAAGGAAAGACACCATATGAAATGTGGTACAGAAAGAATCCAACATTGAAATATTTTAGAATATTTGGAAGTAAGCGTTTCATTCTAAAAAATGAAAATCACCGAACGTTTGAGTCAAGAGGAGATCAGGGGATATTCCATGGCTACTCAGGGAAAATCAAAGCATATAAATGCTTCACAAAAAGGATGGGAAAATTTTTTGAGAGCAATGATGTCACTATAGTTGAAAATGAATAGAATACTCAACAACCCAGTGAATATTTCCATGATGAAAGTGATGAGGAGGTAAGAAACACAGGGGGAGTAGAAGTGTCATAGGCTAACTCAGAAGATGATACTGATGATGAGCAAGAGGAAACAAAATCTGAATCTGCTAAGAAGCTCAAGAGTCGAGTTGAAATTGATAGAAAAAATATCATTGGTGATCAAACAACTCCAATTAAACTCGAAGAATGAAATCATCACAGCAAATATTCATTTTTATCTCAGGTGGAGCCGAAATGTTTTTCCGATGCAGCTGAAGATGAGTACTGGTTTCAGGCATTGAATGAAGAATTAGACCATATTGAGAAGAATCATACATGGGAGATTGTTTCAAGGCCAGAAGATAAGAACGTCATCAGGACTAAATGGTTCTTTCACAATAATATGAATGAATATGGCACAGTGATTCGAAACAAAGCATGACTGGTATGCAAAGGATACTCCCAAAAAGATGTCATTGATGTTGATGAGACATTTTCACCGGTTTTAAGGCTAGATACAATCTGATTATTTTTAATCATAGCAGTGCAAAGAAAGTTCCAAGTGTTCCAGATGGACGTCAAACCTGCATTTCTAAATGTATTTCTAGAAGAAGAGGTGTACATTGAGAAGCCAGATGGTTTTCTCAATCATGAGTATGAGAACAATGTTTTCAGGCTGAAGAGGGCATTTTATGGGCTGAAACAAGCTCCAAGAGCATGGTACTCAATGCTTTATTAGTACTTGAAGAAGCTTGGTTTCCAGCGTGGGAGAGTTGATTACAATATTTATTTCAGCAATGACACTAATCAAAGGATGATGGTGTTGGTTGATGTCAATGACATAATATTTGGCGGATCAGATGAAGCTCGGTGCAGACATTTTTCCGATTTCATGAAATCTGAGTTTGAAATGTCAATGATTGGATAGCTAACGTCTTTCCTTGGTTTACAGGTGACACAAGGAAGTAATGGAACTTTCATTTCTCAATCCAAAGATGCCAAGGAGGTTATAAGAAGGTTTGGAATGGAAAATTTGAAGGAAATGAAGACTCCAATTTCTACCCGGAAAAAACTGTCCAAAGATGACGATGGCAAGGTAATTAATATCACAGAATATAGTCAAATTATTGGAAGTTTATTGTACATGACCGCAACAAGGCCTGACATTGTTTTTCCACATTCCAAGCAGCGAGATATAAGAGTAATCCTAAGGAAATCCACATGCTCGCAGTGAAAAGAATACTTCAGCATATCAAAGGCACTGTGGATTTCGTTCTGATGTATAATGAAAAATCTCAATCAGTTTTATTGGGTTACATAGATGTAGATTGGGTCAGATCAGCAGATGAAAGAAAATCAACATCAGGAGGTGCATTCTATCTTGGTGGATTGTGTATTTCTTGGCTAAGCATGAAGCAATATTTCATTTCATTGAGCACCGTGGAAGCTGAGTATATTGCGGCCACTCAAGCATGCACACAGTTATTGTGGATGAAGCAGCATCTAGAAGATATGGGAGTTGAAGTGAAGTCTCTGATCGGAATCTAGTGCGATAACTCAAGTGCTATAAATCTCATCAAAAATCATGTCCATCACTCAATGACAAATCACATTGAGATAAAGTATCATTTTATCAAGGAGAAGGTTGAGTAGGGAATTGTGAAGTTGGAGTATTTGCCTACATAGTTATAGGTTGCAAATATTCTGACAAAGGCCTTACCCAAGTAAGCATTTGAAAGTCATTGGTTGGATTTGGGAGTTCAGTCGACTCCCCGCACTTAAAAGAGTGTGGATGTGGGAACCCCCCCCCCTCTCCCCGAGGTATGATGTGTTTTTCTATAATGTGTTGATATATGTTCTCTACTCTATTACAGACTGCAAAGGAATGACCTTTGGGTTCGTTGAAAAAGGGGGAGAAAATAGTGATTGGTCAATGGGGAGACAGTGTTGCAATTTGATAAATCATGATTGATATGGGGAGAAGGTGACCGGTGGAGTAGCAAGATAGGGGGAGAGCAATGATAATGGGGGAGAGTATTAAATCTGAAGATGCTAGAAGTGATCGATCAAAGAATAGATATCCTGACAGCTAAGAATCGTGATAAAAGCAGAAGAGTGGTGTTGGAATGCAGTAAGAATATTTCCAAAAATTGGAATCAGTTTGGTGTCAACAGTGGGTGTCAGAGTTGAAGTGATTCATTGATGAACATTTCAATTTACTATTGTTTCTCACGCCGATCATTGCTCGTGTGGGATTAGAGTATGTGTTGATTAAATCTTTAATCGCTATCAGGAATTGCAATAGGAGAATGGTGGCAGAAGAATTAACGATGTAACTTTTTATGGAAGAGTTTTCAAAAAAACCCAAAGGGGGAGATTGTTGGGAAAAAATCCTTCAATGCATCATTGAATCATTTTTAGGTTATTTTGTTTTTTGAGAAAGTGGACATCTGTGTTGTGATTATTGAAAAAGAAAACCATGACATACAAATTTGTTGACAAAGGTAATTTCATGGTGGCATGTCGAGTTCAAGAGTTGCGGTTAACGATCAATGTTTGATTCAAAAACGTCGGAAAAGGAATGGATGATCTGGAGGTGGTATAAAAAGAGCAGATACAAAATATGGAAAAGGGAAAAGTGGAGCCCAAGTCTTAGGGTTGATCACACAAGTGATTTACACGACAGAGACTTGCACACTGAAACATGCGCACCAAGGGGAGGCGTGTGCGCCATCGCGCAGGGTGCCCAAATTCCAATAAATACAGGTCGACCCCTCCTCATTCAGTAGTATAGTTCAACACTTAGAAAAAACAGATCTCCCATCACGCAGGTGTGGTGGTCGCGCAAGTGGTGTGTGGTCGCGCAAGTATATGTTGTGCCCCAGGTGATAGTTATGCGCCTAATGTGGTTTGGGCGAGAATGGAAGTGAGTCACGCAAGTTTTGAGTTGTAGAAGAAGGAAACACACAAGTGATTTGGTGACACTTTCATGCTAGAATTTGAAGAAGCGTGAGAGTTTTTGGTTACCCGCCAATATTGATTTGGGCGTAAAAGGATGTGTGTCGCGTATGCTTGGGGTCGCAGAAGCTTGTGTCGCTAATGTGGTTGAAGAGGACTTGCGTGCCAGTTTTGAATTGCGCGTCGAGACTTGCGTGTTGGCTTAAAGAAGGGCACCATGTAAGGTTGTTTCACGGCAGTGGTTCTGGGCTGCGTGGAAGCTGGAAGATTGCCCGATACTCTTGGTGCAAAGAGATATTCATCTACGGGTGAATGTTACACATCAACAGAGCATCTACATACAACAGAGGATACATTCATTTGTGATAATGAAGAGACCTCCAAGTCTATAAACTGTGAGTGTCACGACCCATCCTCGGGGCCCGTGTCGTGACTACCCCAAGCCCAACTTCCATAGGCCAGGGGCTGGCGACTATCACCAAAGGCGTAAATCTCAATAAAAAGGGAAGGTATTGCCTTTATAAAAGTAAAAAACACAACAGAGTACAAGCTGAAGAAAACACTAAGTAAAGCAGTAAACAAGTGTGATGTAAATACAAAGGGGCTAGAAATACAAGCCCAACAGAAAGGTACAACTACAACTGAAAGTAATTTACAACTCAAAGGGAAACAGCTGAAAGGTGAAAAGCAGCTCCTAGATCATCTACCATGGATCCTACCTGAAGGGTAGGTACATATGTCCTCCTCAACATACCACATCCGACCGTCCGTCCATTCGTCTCATTTGGGTACCTACTCATCGTGAAATCCACCTCTGGGTACCGTCCAGCTCAACAAGCCTCAACCATGATCAGTGATGTCTGTCATCTGCAACCAACACAACGAGGTGTGGGCGTAGCCCGTGCAGGGGTGAGTATAACGATACTCAGTAGGGACCCCAAGACCCTCAAGGTCTCACTAAAATACAAAAAGGATAAACCAAAAAGAAAGATCTCAATAGAGAACCTTTACTTATGTATATGCCCATACATATACCTATGTTATCAAGTAACCCATCTCAATCATGAGGTAAACTAAAAGGATATTGACTCAGCTCAAACCAGGATTTTCATTATCGAAACCGAAACTATTGAAGGGCTCCTCCTCTGTCGAGTGTCGTGATCATGTCGCTACTCTGAGGCGCTTCTCACTAACCTTATACTACTGAGGTACTCCTCCTGTCGAGTACCGCGAGTCAACCACCCAAACACAGTAGTGCTTCCCGCTAGGGTCTGCCACACAAACAGAGTAGTTCACCCCCCCCCCTAATAGCCTGCAGAGGTAACCCTTCTGTCGAGTACCACGGTTCTGTCACCCAAACAAAGTAGTGCTCCCTATCATGGTTCTGCCACCCAAACACAGTAGTACTCCCCACTGGGCTATACAAGTCATTCTGACTCGAATCGGACAAGCAGTCATCAGGTCTCAGCCAGCTACAAGGTCTCCATACATTGTACGCTCATCTCTGGGAGGATCCTATCAATGAGCTACTAGTCGATACTCCAAGTATCACAAATCCCCACAAAGAAGTATCTCAGAGGACCGCCTCATCATAGGGTTCTCAACGCAACAGACGGCGCGTCAATCAGACGCCTGGTCTTGTGCGTTATTAGCCTTTTAGTCCCGGGGGTCTGGTTGGTTTTGTGTACGAACCAACCTGATCGTATCTCAACTGTACCCCGAACTCGCATAGGTTATACTCAAAGGGACCGTTTCTCAACGTGATCAACAACTCCGCTGACGGTTCGTCAAACAGACATCCAGTCTGAAAGTTATCGGTTATTCCGTTCGAGGAGCCCGGTTGGATTTCGGGTACAATCTAACCTAGCCCTACTCCAACTATGTCCAAACTTCTGGTGAAGTATTCCAAAAGAACCATCTCATCAAGAGGAATCCAAAAAAGTCGACGGCACATCAATCGGACGTTCGGTCCTTATGTTATAAGCGTTTCCGCTCCGAGGGCGCTATTGGCTTTGGGTTCGAACCAACCCGGCCGTACTTCAAAAGACACCAGTTAACCAAACCGGTCACACCATTGCAATCCATACGGAAAAACACTCGATATGGAATACCCATTGTTCGAAAATGGATAACTGGTGAAAATGTTTCTTTCCCCGCAACACGCACGAATCGGGACCCATGGAGCCCACACCTCGACCTCGACTTAAATATCCAAAACTTGTCTTGAAACATTCATCTTAATTTCAGGGTCACAACGTCGTATATGGTTTTTTCATTCTGACACCGTATTAGAGAGATATTTCAGATACAAGATCCCGTAATAATAATGTTATTATTATTATTCAGTGTTTCGTGGACCCAAGCCATGAACTAGAATTTAGTATCCAACATTAGACTTGAATCGACCATATTAATGACGAGATTACATCGCCACTGACGGAAATCCAATCTGACGTCGCACACATGAGTTATGGAGGGTCGAATATTTAATAAGAATAATATATTATTATTATTTGAGCGTTTCGGGTACCCGATCCAAAAACCTGAAAAATACATTCAATATTGGCTCGGAATGTCCGTCTCAAAATCTGGGTCACACTGCCGCTGACGGTTCGTGAAACCGAGGTCGCACGAGGAAGATACCATCAAAAAGGCATTTTATCATCAAAATTAATAATAACAATATTTTATTATTATTGTCATTAATTAATTAATTATTTTCTTATTTTTCTACTCCAAATTCAATCCATGCCCCTAATGCTTCTTGTTGGGCACGGAACTCAATTTTCATCATCTAATTCCTTTATTTTTATTATTATTTCACCAACTTAAACTTTCGTTATCAGATCTATCAATCACTTCACATTGTAGCACCTCCAAACCCTACCCATCAGGACTTCACACTGGCTGGATCCTCCGCTGAATATGCCGCATCTGGATACCGCCGTCCCGGCATCCTGCTCGCGTCGTCGCACCGCCGCACCGCCTTACTTGCACCTTGAGATCCTTCCGCACTCCATTACGACATTGATTTAACTCGGAAAAAAGATACGAATTCATATCCATGATCATTGGGTCGAGATCTTCGTGTCCCTATGCCGCGCTCAACAAAACATTGATGTTTTTACGCGCTTAATTATTTGGCGCTAACGAACGCACGAAGAATGTGCGAAGAATGAAATATAAAAGGGTCATGGACTCTATCTGAATTGATGGCCATGTTTGCCGGGCCATCATCTTTGAGAATCAAGAACAAAAGTAATTGGAAAATAAATATTTATCACACATCAAGATTTTCAATCTCAAGATAAACGGGAAGAAAATTAATTCAATCAATTGTTTATCGATCCGCGAATTAATTTATTTAATTCGCATTCATCATTGGAAATTATATCGGGGTAAGGAATCCACAAAGATAAATCATATAAATAAACTCTCAAGCTCGAGGGTATAAACCACATAAATGAGAAATATACAATATTCCCCAACCTTGCAAAGACGTCGCACGTTGTCGATCCGTGGAAGATGAATGTCACGGTAGATAACATTGCGAAGAATGGCGTCGCGGAGAAGAGAAAGGAAGGCGCGTCATTCTTCATTGGAGGCGTTGTTCGTCGAGGGAGAAAGTCCTTCGTCGGAGGCGTTCTTCGTTGAAGAAGAACACTTCCTTCTCTAATTCTCAAGAGCTCCCCAAATTTCCAACACAAAAAAGCCAAAATAAAATAATAGCTAAGCTATTATTTTATTCACCCAAGCCACTCAAAATTCAAACAAATTAAATTAATTATATTTGTTGGCAATTTTAATTGGGTAGAAGGTGGAGAGGTTCCACTCCAATAAATGAGGGGAGTTGTCATGCATTAAACAAGGGGTGAGTAAGGGGGAGATTATGAGAGTTAAAAGTGAGTTAAGGTAATGTGAAAGGTTGGGGCTCGTGTGGGCCCCACCTCACATTTATCCTCAAATGGGTAGTTAGGAACTTGTGGGTCCCACCCCAACTCCCTCACTTAGGATATAACCACTTAGATATAAATAAAAATTATTCCCCAATTTTTATTCAATTCTAATTTAATCCAAAAAATTTAACTTCTCTTCCCGCACAAACGTAATTGCGGTAAATGCCCCCTTAAGAAATTGCTGGCATTGCGAGTTCATTGGTTCCCTCGGATTTCAATTCCGAGCATTGGTTCAAAAGATATAAAAACCAGCATGTACGTTTACTGAACGTACCCGAAAAAAAAGTTTGGAAAATTATTATCATTCACCCTCGAACCGCACCGGTCGAGGTTAGGCGCTTCCTAAGTAAAATATGCCCCAACGAACCCATCGATAATCTCGGATTTTCAATTCGAGTTACCATTTAGAAGTTATGAATTTTACAATAAAATAATTGTCACTTAAATATTTTATTTTCAACCAAAAAATAACTTTTTCTGGCGACCCGCGCCGGCCAAAGTTAGTATATGCTTAAATAAATGACGCCCTTACGAGTTCAGATGTGGTCTCATATTTTTAATCTGAGTTGCCGTTTTTGAGTTATAACCATTTTAAAAATAAAATAATTTATTTAATTATTTTATTTACGGTTATTTCATTTTTGTAATTTCTCACAGGAGGCCCACATAGACTAAAATTAAGTCGCACCTAGGGTAAACCCGCCATCCTAAGCACAACGGTGCCCTCAGATTTCTGATCTGAATAATAGTTAGAGAGTTATTCCACTTTTTCAGTAAAACTGCTTACGCGCGTTAATTTAATCTTAACAACATTTCGGAAAACTATTTCGGGCACACCGGGCCTCAGAATCAGGTGCCGTCAGAAACTGCGGACTTGTAAAATTCCAAAACAAATTTCAAAAAAAAATTCTTGAAATTTACGTGTCTTTACAGTGAGTGGATACTTTCCGGTGTAGTGAGAAAAGGAAGATGAAAAAGGTGATCTTCTCCACCAGTAGTGAGCCGGAGAGATAGAAACTAGGAGTGACCCTTGGGAAAGTAGTGAGCTGACCCTAAACTTTGTAATGGCAGTGATCCTGGGAATAGAAGTGATCTATCCCGAACCATGTAAATACCAGTGTGCTTATAGTGGATTTGTTACATCGGCACATTGTCGGTGTATGCTCCTTGGACGTATCCCAGTGAGGGTGAACCAAGTAAAAATTGTTGTGTCATGTGAATGCTTTACTATATAGTTATATTGTCCAACGGGAAAGAGAGATAAGAGTGTTTTGTTTAACAGAGAAAAAAGATCAGAACGAGCTTTAATTTTAAATTAGTCATACCCACATTCACCCCCCCCCCCTCTCTCAGGGTATTCATCCTTATGAACCTAAAAAATGTATTAGAGTTAAATATCTACATTTCCTTTTCTCCATCCTCCAATTTATTCTCTTATCTATGTTACATCATCATTTCAATGGATTTGTCTTTAGGATATCACCGAGGAAAGGGAAAATAATTTCAAATCATGATGATTTTATTTTTTAAGGATTATTAAGGACTTATATACAATATTCACACTCTATTATTATTGATTTTGATAATGGATATTTATATAAGGATTTATCTTTGTATTTTAATATATTTTTTCAATTTTAATAATAATATAGTTTTTAAATTTTTATTATTTAATTATATGTAATATTAAATTATTTTTATAGTTGTAACTATTTTTATATTATTATTTATTTACATTATGTGAGGTATGTGATTCTAATTGAATTCTATTTATATCATTTATTTTATTTTATTTTTCATTAGTATTTTTAATTAAATTTATATATGATATAAAAAATGTCTATTCAATATTATATTTTCATTTAATTTAATAGTGAATTTGATTCTATTACATTTTTTCTTAGGTACAATTTTTCCAAATATATATAATTTTTTTGATGATGTTTGGTTATGGTTATTATAATGTATCATTGACTAATTTTTTCTATAAAAACAATGGCCCTCTATTAATATGATTATAGGGTAAATAGTTATCAAATTTTCTTTATGAATTAATATTATTATTCAGATTTTTTTTATGGCCTTTCGGGGGTCTAATAAAATTAGATTGTGAATAATTTGGATTGATTTGAATAAAAATTAATCATACGTTTTCGGTTCCAATCCTATAATGGAGTTTGTAGGGCTGTATAATAGGTTTTGTTTTCATTTCAATATATACCACTGAGTGTTATAAAATTAAAAAAAGGAATATTTTATATAATATATTTTCTTAACTGTATACAATTTTTTTATCGTTATTGTTACTATATGTAACCTGATTTCACTCTGTTATATGACATTTAAAAATTACCTCTTATATGGAAATTATTGTATTTATTATTTTAGTGGGTGTCGTATAACCAATTAAGGGTACATTGGAAAAAATTAATTTTCAAAAACATGATTACTAATTAAAACATATTTTTACATATCATTCAGTATTCTAGATAACGGTATTGTAATCTTATCCTAGTTCATAAATTTTCATGGAAAAGTTCATAAAAGATACACTCTAAGATGAGAACATAGATATAGCATGAAAATATTCATAATCCTAAATATAATGTCAGATAAAATTCTATGATGGTTTACATAGTATGTTGAATACCAGTTGTAAGTACATAATATTGGTTGAGACATCCTATAATTATTTTTTCATTTGGTAATCATCAAGATGGGAGATTATGAGAATAGAACCATCAGTAGAAAATTTTCTCCTTTATCGGACATTTAATATTTCACTCAATGTTTTTGTAATGGTTAATAGGATATATGTTTATTATAAAATTGTGAGATGAATTTTACAGTTATATTTACTTACCAAAACTATGGTTCCATATGTTCAGATTATGTAGGATACTCTGTGTGCATCTTGGATGACACGTCATTAATGAATAAGTTGAGGAATGGTTTTTAGTATCCATATTAAATGAGATTGAATGTGTAACAATGTGATTTTCATGGAACCCTCACATGAAATTCAATTTACATAGTGATATGATGAGTTTATTTTAGATACCCAGTGAAGGATATATTATTAACATAGGTTGATGGACTAGTTTTGAAACATTCTTGATGATACATTATGTAAAAGGGATTATATTACATAGAGAGAACTTTTATGTGGTTGTTGATGTTGTGACATTTACCTGTTTCTATTAGTTTCCATGACATTTATATAGACAATAATCTTGGACATTAATAAATCCCTCCTAATTATAATGATAATGAATCCTGGATGGATACACAGTAAGTGTTTTTCATTGTTCTTAATTAAATTATATTTGAATTTTATTATTACAATAAATATTATTCAAATGTCAAATGAATAATTTAATTAAGATTTAAATTTTTCATAACATAAATAAATATTTATTTGGAAAGAAATTATATAATTACACTATTATATAATAAATATTTATTATATTATTTTATAAATATCGAGAAGGACTACTTGGAAAAGATTGTGTATGTCAATTAATTAAAATTTTAATGGTGATAAATAAATATTCATCATTTCAATAATTAGAAAACCCCATACGAAAATGATAATAATAATATAACTATATAGAACTAGTTCATTAAATTTATAATATCTTATTTCATGGTTGTTGTTAAATTAAATAATATTTTAACCATTAAACTATCCTTGCAAATAGATGATTATGTGTGTTATGTATTTGTTGATCAATGTTGAGAATTTTTATGCACAATGAAATATAGATCTCTCTCATAATATCAAAAGAACACTATATAGATTCTCTTTCCTCCTCCATTATTTCATGAATGATATTTCATGTATGATTCATAGTGATCATGAATTACACAAAAAGAATATTGATTCACTATGAAATCACTCGATAATCTATTAGTTTTGTTTATAGATCAAAGAAGTATGAGTGGATCCCCTCAAGTGGTATTCTACTGTTGGATACTATAATCATAACCAAGGTTAACCAAAAAGGGTTTTGGATGATAAAAATATTCAACAAATAAATATCTCAAGGATTACATATTCTTTATTTTTATGTACATAAGTTTGTTATAAATTTATTCTGATAAAATTATATATTTGTTCTAGTGAACTTCTTTTTCAGTATTATTTGGAAGAATTTCATTTTCCACATTGTTTACATCTTGTATAATATATGAATGATCGATTATATATGATAATTTATTGTAGGTATTATCCCCAATTAGCAATTTTTTAGTTCCTGAGAATAAAAAATAAATATAATGGTATGCACATTGAAATTTAATGTATTTTCTTTGATCATTACAATTATTAATGCTTCATTTCCATTCATGTCTCAATTCATTCTTGATTTTTCATCAAAATAATTTCGTCCATAAATTAATTTATGCTCACGTAACTGAAATAAAATAAAAATTAATTAATAATGAATTTTATATGCCCATTTAGATGTGTAAAAAGTATAGGGATGATAATAAAATGTAATAAAGATTTTATAATTTATTCAGATGTTGGGTACCCTTTTTCATTGAACCTGGAATCCCAAATTTTCTCTAGGTAATCCTGTAATGAATACATTTTTTGTTCATTAGATTCACTACACATTGAAAATACATTTTGGAACATAGTTATTGTAGAATACACTGAATTTTCATTTCCAACAAATGATGAAGTCCATTTGTTCATAAGGTTGAAAACATGGTCTCAAGATAGGTTTTATAATTAATGAAAATTGTGTATATAATATTCTATGGGTATATCCTAATATCCATGTAACATGAAATACAAGTCATGTATCCTTTATAATGCCAAGAAATTCATTAATGTGAATAAAAAGTACATGCTGAGACCCTAGGTATATACTATGGGTATTTGGTGAAGAAAACTATACACAATATGGCCATCTTGCATAGGTCATGTACATTACATGTTTACCTATAAATAATAAATATAATTATTTACACTATTAAAAATCCTTCTCCTGAGTCTCATGGGTTATTTAATTGATAGTTCTTACTAATATTTTGGTTTCATATTATATTAAATACTTTATTGAATTTTCATAATATTCATAGCTAGAATTCATGTAAGAAAACATTATACTAAATAATAAACCAATTAAATTATATAGTAAATTTAATATTCATGTATTTTTGTGTAAGTATATATATAGAAAAATACATGAAATTATTAAAAAATTCATGCACATAATATATTGTATGAGTGGATTGTATACAATTATAATGATATTGAGTGGTTTAGATTAGTACATGATGAGTTTCTTCCTAGTATAAATCCATGTAATATTTTATAATATAAAATAAAATAATTTATTTTATTGTTATAGTAAATTATAATATTTTAGTGATTGTTTAGAATAAATTAAAATTAAATAGATGATTAATAATATAATTAAGTATATTGTTTATTGTTTGTTATTTTATTGAAGTAGAAATTGATATTAATTCTATCTAGTTTTTTTAAAATTCATAATTTTTTCTTAAGTATACTCAATCATGGGATTTTACTAAGCCAATGTATGAGTTGGTTTAATTTATATTAAATTAATTTCATAGGTTTCCAATTAATTATTATTAAATTAATCATGATTTCTTGTGGGTCATCTGTTACCCCTTATATATGTAGGACATTCATGTACACGATTGTTTTACGTAATTATCCTTAAAAATTAATTTGGCTCCACCCACCAATATATGAGTTTTCCAAAATATGTAATAAAAGGGATATCTGAAGGTTTATGGATCCAATTCATGGTGGATATGAGTTACAGGAGGTTAAAAAATACACCAAGATTTATATATAATGAGTGGTGCATTATAGCATCACCTGACCCAATTTTCAGGTATTTATTATCTCTCATCTCATTTGTCATTTTATTTGTGCACATTTTTAGGATTCCTAGGAGGGAGATCCTTTTTAGGGGTAATGACCTATGGTTTTGGTATGTATGTTTTTTGTAACTAATATATTATTGGTTAAAATTTTAAAAAGGAATAACAGGTTATATTTTTTTAGTTCGAGTTGAAATATGATATTATTAAAAGGGTTTCTACAAAATCTATTAATAGTAGAGTTTCACATATTGAAATTGTTACACTAGAGGAATATACTATCATGATGGTTCCATGAACTTATCTAGAGCATGAAGTATTAAAACATTATAGGATTGTTTTTTTCCATGAATAATTTTATCAGTGTTTTTTGAAATGAGACAACACATTTTTCTCAAGGTATAGATTTCATAGATGTCATTTCTTGAACATTTGATTCAAATTCTTTAATGTTCTCTACCTTTACATTTTTATGTGTTTCTCATCTGATTTTATTTTTATTAGGATATAGAAATCTCTCTCAAGACCCAGGTGATCTCCCACGATATTTTAGGAGTCCCTTATCCTTCAAGATTATTTTTTTCCAATTTCTCATCGTTGTAGTTGTGCAACATCTCTCTAGGGAAGTGGTCTTTATAATTATTCATTTCAATTGGCCATATCATCACTATTTCACATTGTTTTCTGATCAATAGGTCCTATGTCTTTTATTCTATTAGTCCTTTATAGATATATTTTGTGATATTTATATATAGATTGGAATTTTTGTTGGATGGAGTGCATCTTGGGGGTATTTGAGGTATTTATTTTATAACTTCTCTACTGAATTCAATGCTTGTTGAATTTGTTTTAGAGTCAATGATTTATTATAGTGCCTCTATAGATGTCTCTAATTTTTTTGTATTAGTGGATTCGTTTATATGCTTTTACGACACATGTTTGTGGTTGGTGGTTTCATCTCTAGCTTAGGTGGTTGAACTATATGTCTCTAGTTTTATATAATTTTTTATAAATTAATTGAAAACACTTTATTGCATGTGTGGAAACATTTTTTTGACAAAATATGACTTTCACAATTTTTTAGTAATATAAAAAAATTTTTCAAATAATTGTGAGATGGATAAATGAAATTATTCTCAATGCATGATTTTAATAAAATTATATGGAAAATTTACCACATACAGAGCCTCAGAAACATTGCTGGAAGGTGTAGTAATAAGTCTCATTCATTGATACTTTTTGGGGTTCCACACATGGGGTTTTATTTTACACCGTAACGACATTAATTTAGGAACATTTTCTACCTATTCAGAGTTTCAATTACTAGGGTGTTCCTCTATTGTGTATATTTTATTTACATATCAAGATACATGATATGAATGATTTTCTATGTTCGAGTACAAGTGTCATTACTATCCTGGCTAGTTGAAATACATGGTGTGATGCTACCTATTTTTTGTATTGGAATAATTAGGCTATGATATGGTATGTGATAAATTAATTTTATTATCTTATATGATATATGTGATTTTATTTTATAATATTTTACCAGTATTACTTGTAAATGTGGAAAAGATGAAATTGTTTTCCCAAGAATTTGACATAAAAACTATTTAATTAATTTTCATTCCTTATTTCCGTTAAATGTATATAACTATTTGATTTATTGTAAAGAGATATATATGAAAATATCTGATGGGATCCATCGTGGCCTTTATTGGTCACATCGTGTGCACCCCTTCGACAGTTCGTATACCCTATTAAATATTTTGATGCCGGGAAAGGAATTTTTTCATAGTGATATAATATATAATATATTAGATGGGTCTAGGTAAATGGTGGAGAGATGGTGGGAGTTAACACATACTATCACATGGGGTAGACATTTCAATTCATGTTTTCTTTTTTTATTGGACTTGTATCTCAGATACATTTTAGCTTATTTGGAGTTGTATCACTTACAATATTTACTTTTTGAAAAGAAATATATTTCTTGTTTACTCATTCACTATTTCATTTCATTAGTTATATACGTAAGGTTTTATAATTTTGGTCAGGAAAACCATTCTCCCTATATTTTTTGATGTCTGGGAGCCAGTCCACTACCAATGTGGAATTTAAATGTCATTAAGGTACATAGTGGTTCAGGTTGGAAACTATTTTGTGAGGGTACCTTTGTTGGGTTTTTCATATTTTGGTATCATATGTAGATTCTTATTGGTTTTTTGACGTATTTTTTACTCCATTTAAGAGTATAAAGACATGATAGGTTGGATGAGATGAGTTCCTAGCTTGAACATAACATGATGACACTCAAGATCCAATTGAATTTTTTTATTTTCATCTCCTATTCTGATTTTTATGGTCATGATATCAATATTTTCACATGGGATTCCAATTTTAACAAGGATTATGTAATTATATGATTGTTTAATCAATTTTGGTGTGCATTTTTAAGCCTCTGAGAAATCATCCAATGGTTCTTTAGGATGTTGTATTTGATGACCACCAAGGGTATCTTCCCCGATATTAAAATCATATCGTACCAATAATTTTAAAAAAATTTAGGTTGACCAAAATTTAAAATAAGTACATAACATTGATTTTATGGTGTAGCTCGGAAATTGACGGGAGAGGGATCAATCAGTGGAGTACCTATATAATAATCTTCCATCCTTTAGTTTTAAGAATTAACCTAAAGTGTTAGAGGAGTATATGTAAAATATTAATTAGATATTATACATCCTAGATTCACCTAATAATTTCACTATGATGTTAAAGGATTTAATACATGGGGCACATGTATGTGATTGTGGGATTTCATGGAGTAGGAAGATAGAAATGTGATCCTAGACAACAAGGGTTTCAAGAATCACTATTTTTTTTTGTTTTTCCTAGACTCACTGATTATAGAGAAGTATCTAGCGTACCATTCCATCCATTCATAAAATTGTTTGATATCATGATACACCTATTTGTTCATGGAGCTTGTTCTTTTTTCTATACTTTAAGAA
The DNA here is from genome assembly GCA_963277665.1 of Viscum album. Classification (NCBI taxonomy): domain Eukaryota; kingdom Viridiplantae; phylum Streptophyta; class Magnoliopsida; order Santalales; family Viscaceae; genus Viscum; species Viscum album. The sequence continues at coordinate 528,825,785 of OY728120.1, read as the reverse complement.
AATGATTAACAATTGAAGGTATAAAGGTTCATTTAGGGTTTTATATCCTATATCGTATCGCACGTAAATTTTTGATACATTCGACCAACTTGGATATACTTGAAATGGAAATGATGGTGGAGATATAAATTCATGACAGGCTTGCAATTCTACCCAACTATTCCAACCATCAAATGTTTAGTGTAACACACGGGAGAAATATGAATATTCATGATCATTGCCCGGGAGTTGGTGTTTGTTCTAAGTAGAGAGACACCTCATAACGTTTATTTTCATAAAATATTTTCCCCTAACATTCTCTCAATGTGTTTTGTTCAGACACACCATGATTTTTAGTTTTTCAACAATTAATTGTAACACTTATTGATGATGTGGTCATCTACTTCATTTCTATAAAGTTTTATCTACATCCTCTTATGGTCAAAGACCATTGATCCCGAAGGATATTTTTTTATATTCATATTCATCAAAGACTATAGGGCTCTAACCATATGCCTTATGAGTTAACAACATTCACATAGTGGATGAGTTTTTGGCTACGCTATATGCGGGTCAATCTCTAGTGAGAGGTAAAATCATTATTACACCACCAATAGTGACTTCTTTGTTAGATACAAGATCCACCCAAAGGTTTATAACGAAATTTTTTTTATATATTCATAATCACTCAACAGAAAATATTTCCATTATTATTGAGTTAGTGAATCCTCTTAGAAATAGGAATGAGAAAGATTTTTGGATTCCTTCAAGATTAAAATCAATTGTTAATGTATTGTTAGTGTATTATTTCATAATTATTTATCTATATATATTGTAAAAATCATCAAGATATATTGTATTATCTCTCATAATGTTAGGGTTGAGTGTAATCATCATCATGTTTGTTTCTTACTGCCAATGGGAGGAATTAGGTATTTCAAGGAGAGAGAGATTTGAGGTCTAGTTGTGTTAGAAAATCACAGAAATATTATAAGTGTTCGTTATCTAATTTAGTAGTTGACTCTGATTAAATAACATCCCCTTTTAATCATTACACTATTCCTTGGGGTTTTCTGAATACTTTCCACAATGATTTATTTACTCCACCTCCATATACAGATGTAGATAATGTGACCGATCTGGTGCCATTTATGCAGATGATGTCAATACCCTCTTATAATATGTCTCAGTGTAGCTGAAACAGCTCATTATTTAGCTGGATGATATTATGGGGAAAGTATTTCTTCTCACTTGTGTTTTACCTTAGGCAACCCTTTTTCTCTTTTCAAAGAAGGCAGATTGTTCATGCTGATTATGTGTGGAATATCATATATTGAATACGATTAATTGAAAGAATTTTATTTATAAGTTTGACTAGTTGAAGGGGGGAAGGTTGTTTTCACATATTAATCTATTGTCGGGTTATTATCACCTCATTGTTTGAGAGTCACATACTGATGATCACTATTTTGAGCATGTAAATAATTTTTAAATATCATGTGATTATATTTGTTCTAATTAATTCTTCTGAATAATTCATGGATTTCCTGAATTAGAAATTTATTAATATCTTCACTTTTGTTTGGTAGTGTCCATGGATGATATTTTAGTTTATTTTAGACCAAATCACGAGTATGGGAACCATTTGAGTTTGTTTCTAGAGATTCTAAGGATTCTCTATTTGTATGTAAGGATTTCAAAATGAAATTTTGGAATCCCAGAAATGACCTTTTAGGACATGTGATTTCTGAGTATGGATTATCAATTTATCATGATATGGTGAAGGCTAACATGTCATGGTAATATCCATAGATCATCTTTGACATTTATTGTTTCATTGGTCTTACTTGATAATATTGATTGTTCATCATGGATTTCAAAGTAATGGAATCAAAATTTAATTATATTACAAGTAATGGGGTAAAATTCATATGGGGTATAAATTTTTCTTCTTATTTCAATGAAAAAATGGACTTCTGACATCTAGTCATATTCTTTTATATCCAAATTGGGATAAGTTGAATGTTGATTTATATAATGATTTTGGTGCAGTTCTAGGTTATATTCTTATGCACTGTGATCTTTTTGTGGCTTATGGAAGTTAATAAATTCGACCACATGAGATTAACTACACCACCAATTTTTTTAGATTTATATATCAATTCTTGTACTTAAATATAAGAAACATAATAATATTTCGGAGAGGTTCACAATGTTTTCTTACCATAATAGTCTTAGATATAAATTTTCTCTTAATGAATTCAATCATAGATAGAGGTGGTGGGTGGAATACCATAATCACTTTGACATCGACATTTACTAAACCTTGGGAAAGGGGAATGTTGTTGTAGACACTCCCCATAGAAAATTAACACAACAAGATATTCTTTAATTAATGTAAGATTGGAAACATATGGGTATCTTCACATGGTTATTCCAAGATGATCAATTTGTATATTAAGGTATGATTTTTACCAGTGATTAGTTTTAATCATCTTTCAATAAGTCCATTCTATAGTGTTAGTAATAAAATGATGAATTCTGAATGATTCCATAGACCCTATATTTCATGGAGATAATTTCTAGGTTGTATATCCCTTCAAATGGTATTCTCAATTTTGGGGATCAGTTTTTTATCCCAACATCCTTGAAGAGTTTAGTTTTTTTACTCTTGAAGCTCATTATGGTTGGTTTATAAATACAATATAAAAAAGTATTATGACATGAGAAACTGATTCTAGTGGATGGTTATGAATTTTGAAACTAATGATTATTTATCTCATTGATACACATTCAATTAGATATGGGATGATCATATGAAACCATCTATTTTTTTCTTTGCTATTTCAGTTAGTGTTTAGAAATATAATGAGATGACTATTGAATTTGTTTTTGGATTACAATAGGATATATGATTGAAGTTTTCTGTCAAGGTGGTGATTTATTGATTAACAAATTCAGATCACTTCATTCTGATCCATGACACCGCTAAAATTAATGACCTGAGTATGATATATGTGAAAATGGTTTTGAGGCTAAATATGGTCACCTATACAATTTTTTCAATCAGGTATCATAGGAATACAAATTTTTTTTGGAAAATTCATAAAGAGGTGATGTGGGATAAATTCAGGCTGAGTATATCTTACCATCCAAAAATAGATATTTAGATAGAGTGTGCACTTCAGATCCTAGAGGATATTCTCCATGCATGAATCTTGGATTGTATTGGATCATGTTATAGAAATATCAGAATGGTCCAGTTTTCAAAAAAAATGTTATCATTTTTTTATCCAAATGGATCTTTTTGTGTATATTTATTATCACCTATGAAGGTAACCTCATTTTATGGCAGATTTAGGTAGGCCATATATTATAGGACTATGTCTCTTTAAAAAGTCGTCGATGATTATTGTCGATATACGTCATAATTTAGTAACAGCTCAGAGTAATAAAAAATCATATGTAAATCCTCAACATTATCTTTGGAGTATTAATTGGTGATCAATGTTTCATCAAAGCTTCTCATAGTGTGGGTCACTGTAAAATTTGAAATAGGGAATGTTGGATCTAATGTATGTTGGACCAGCTGAGGTCATTTATTAGCTCGGTAATTTTTTCATTGCTTGTTATTTCTAGTATTTCTGAAAGTTATTCATGATTTTTTCCACAAATCTCATCTTAGGAAGTACCATCATGATCCCCATAGAATTCAATGTTGGAAGTAGATTGATTTAGAGGTAAAAATTTCTATTATGATGAAACAAGTAGATAATTTTTTTTCTAAGAAAAAATGCTTTTGAGGGATTTTGATTCCATTGTCTGCAGTATTACAGTAACACATACTAGGTTATCATGAGACATGGGAGCATGAGTCCTTGATGATGGAGTAGTGGAATCCCTACTTTCTAGTCTAAATTAATCCATATGTAATACTGGGGATAAAAATTATTATTGTGGTATGTTTTTAATAACATTTTAATCTCCTTCTGTTATTTCTCATGTCAATTTTAATTTAACTATTTATTTGAGCTCATTTTGGGGATTCCAGGAATGAGAGTGAATTCACCTTCAAATATTGATTAATTTTTGGTCAGGTATATTTTTTTAGAAGTTATGTATTCTTGTTATAAATGTGAAAAAGTTTTTATAGGATGTATTTTGGGGTTTGTGTTGACAAGGTGTATTTTTCTATGGGTTTTTAGAATATTTCTAGAGGATGATTTGATGTCTGGAAATAGTTACATGAAGTGAATATTTTTTTAAGGATGGTGTCGCATACTGGTTCATATGGTGAAATTGTTACATTTTGTGAGAATAACTTATGTAACGAAATGTTTGATTGGTGTTTTTTAACAGAGGATGTTCCGTTTCCATTATATATGGATTTTGTGGATTTCTTATCGTAAACCCCTCATTAATTTCATGTACCCTTTTCAACCTATAGGTTTTAATACATTTCTACTAATATTTTATTTTCATTCAGTGATTTATCTTATTTGGGGTTGTGTTGTGTCACTCTGGTTATGGGATATTGCAGCTTCTTCTTTTCCATTCATAATAGAAGTATCATGGTGCAGCCTTTTCAAATCTATCTGACTTGTATTGTTAACGCTATTAATCAATTATATATCCACAATTCAATCATCCTCTAGAGGATCACCTTTTTGTTCATTGTAGTGTATACTGTGATTTTCTTATAGTGTTTCTTTTTTATGGTCTCCACTATCCACATTTCTTATTGAATCTATTATTATGTTCAAGGATTAGTTATAGGCACTCCATTGATGAATTTCATTATCCTTTTTAATGAATTCCAATATGGGAATGTGCAACCCATGTTATGAACTGTATTACTTTGGTATTATAAATTTAATTATAAATGAATTGGTATGATTGAATCAATTTTGTGGATGTGAGTTTTTTAAAAGGATGGCTTTCCACTTATTTTGTTAAAAGAAAATATATTTTCAAAGAATTGTGAACTGGACATATAAATTTGTATCATATAATTAATTTGATGAAATGATTTGGAAAATGTATCTAATCGATATCCTTGGGTAATTATGTATAAGGTGTAGTAATAGGCCTAATTCATTGATACATTTGGGGTGTTCAATAATGGGTTTTTCCACTTCTACCTAGGTTCTTATTCTTAGGACTCGTTCGACCTATTGGGAGGTCCACCTACTAGGGTGTTCTTTTTCCAACTATATTCAATTTCTTATATCTAGAAATATTATGTGTGTGATTTTCTATCTATGGGTACTAGTTTGATATCTAGAATAATATATTATCTTTCTTTTAATGATATTACCATATATTTAGTTCATAATGATTTGAATTTGTTTTGATACATGAGAAATTAATTTCTTGAACAACATTGATATATATGAAACTCAATGAAGGGGGTTTACTATGATTTTTTGGAAACATATAAAAGAAGAAAATCTTACCACTATTTTGATATAAATAATGATAAACTAATTATAATTACATGTTTTCTTTTAATTTTTTGTATTTTCCATGTGTTTTACATTGATAAGATATGGAACACATGGGTAGGATCTTAATGGGAAATTTTTTCGATACCCTATACACCCCTTCAGTGGTGTGTAGACTATTTTATCAATTTTGGTATATGGTATGGAAATGGGCCTTAGTGAGGTGGTGAGGTTTTTTTAGCCATGTATGGGTACTTGGTGGTGAGATGGTGGGATTTTACCCATGCAATTACATGGATAAGTCATTTTAGTTCAAGTTGTATTTTTATATTGGACTTGAATCATGGATAATATTTATCTCTTTTTCATATGTATTACTTTGTTTGATTAAATTTTAATATTGTATATAATTATTGTTTACTCGTCAATTCTTTCTTCATGAAATATATATATATATATATAATTCATGTTTCCATCATCAATTTGGGAGAAATAACTTATAGCGACTCGCCACTATACGGCCTGAATCTGGTGTAAAGAATCATTTACTTTATGATTATTACAAGAATCAAGCCCCAAAGGACCGATCAGTTTAGTAGTTTTCATAAACTTGATACGTACATGAGTCTTTTATTTCTAAATAATATGTTGATTAAAACTTTTTTTCTTATTTCTAAATAAAAACATCTAGGATAACTATAAATCATATAGTAAATCCCTTCACATATTTCATGTCACACTTCCTAGATTCATGTGGAAATAAAAATAGTAATAGGGGGCACAAATTATCAGTAAGGAAAAAAATATTGGAAGCAATAATTAATCAATGATAATAATAATTATTAAATGGAAAATAATAGAACTCATAAGACATATAATCAATAAATTTAGGGTGATGTGCATAAGAAATATGGAAAGTTAATAACAGGAAACACATTCCATTCAAATTACTAGATATGGAAAAATAAATATTGAAAGGTAAGAAAATAAAACACATTAAATTTAATCAACGATATAAAATTAAATTTATCCATTGATAAGTTGACTCAAAATCACTGGTGGAATAATAACTAAAACCAACATCAAGGAAATGGATAATTATTGGATTCCATGTTTCCTAGGTACATGGTACCATTAACATTAAGAGATAGTTTACGTATTCCAATTTGTTTAACAAATTCATCCCATGACACAACTGACACATCAAGGGGATTTCATTAACGGGTCCCAAAAAATTGGGATTTCCTTAATTTTTCCCCAACCTATGTTTTCCATATCCAAATCGTACCTCATATTAAAAAAATATGCCTTATAAAATATTCATATTACTATATTTGGAAAAATAAATATGGAAAGATAAAAAACTAAAACACATTAAATTTAATCAATGATATAAAATTAAATTTATCCCTTGATATGTCGATGCAAAATCTAAGGTGGAATAATAACAAAAATCAATATAAAGGAAATGAATAATTATTCGATTCTATGTTTCTCAGGTACATGGTACCATTCCCATTAAGATATAGTTTATGAATATCAATTTTTTTAAATAATTCCTCCAATGAAACTGTTGGAGCATCAAGGGGATTTCATTAACGGGTCCCATAGGGGTTTCCTTTAATTTTCCCCAGCCTATGTATTACATCTCCAAAACGTTCCTCATATTAAAAAAATTACTTATAAAATTTTCATATTCATTATTGTATATGGATTTATCAATATTTCACTAAATAATAAAATAACATTCAAAGTACACACCGTACGAAAAATGGTATATGGTATAGTAAATTGGCATACACATTAAAAATGACATGGATATTTATGGGAAATTGAATGTCAAATGATCATTGGAAATTAAATATTTCAAGGGGACTAAAAGTAATCATAGAAGTGAATGTGAATAATATCATTGGTGAAATAAATTATAATCTATCCATAATAATATAAATAATTGTATTAATAAAACATAACAAAAGTGAATTAAAATAAATGCTTGTTGTTATTGATGAATGGAAACATTATAAAAATATCATTTAAAAACACTCTCAAAGAAACTATCATTTTGTATTAGCAAACCATTTGAATAACCATTTACATGAAATTCATATTTGAAAATATTTTCTTTTAAATATATCCTTTTAAACATGAAAATAGAGAATAAATGAAATGATGGTGTGTAAATAATAACATGTTATATTAGATGAAATGAATATTCCTTTTTCATAGTTGAAGGATAAAAAATTACTTGTTCAGAAAGAGACAAGAAGATTCCAATGAAAACATTTGTAAAATAGAAAAGGTAAAAAAATTCTATTCCAAATATTTTTAAATTCATTTTTCAAAACACTTTAATAAAACATGGGGTTTAGGGGAAATCTTTTTCTCTAACTAAGGAGAGTTACGAAGATAGTTTTTTTGAAAACCATTTTCTACAAAATTTTGAGTACCAATGAGTGGGGAAATTATAATAATACATAGAAATGGTAATTAATAACCATACGATAGATTATTAAAGGATTAATTGAAAAATTATTATTTAATTTCCTTTAATTTAAATTCCATTGAAAGATCATTAATGTTATTGTTTAGGAAAATGATCATTAAACCTTATAAATTGTCTCATACCACATTCAAACATTTTATATAATAATTATTATAAATAAATAAATCCATAGGAAATTTATAATATCATGATATTTATTATAATCATGTTATTTCATGTAAAATGTCAGTGTATACATTTTAGAAAATAAATTAGATGCATAATAATAAATAAATCTCAACTGAATATAAATTAACATGAAATCCATTACTATGTTATTATATTATAAATCTTGGGATCCATGAAAGAGTAATACACAATTGAAACATTTAATGACTAAAATTATAAGGCCGCGGCCTTAAACCTTACTTAATATTGAATTAAATGAATAATTCACATTGAGGATCTTTTCAGGTTTAGAGTTTTGAATAATTAGAACATAACTATTACATCTCAAAAGATTACAAAGTAGACACTTTTAATAAGTTTCCATAGAATAAAAAACTCTTAAAAAGAAACATTTCTAGTTCTATGTTTTATATAGCATGACTTTCCCTTGATCCCATCCTTGACCCTATTCCACATTAAGTCCTGTGAAAAACATTTCTAAAAAACTTGGTGTGAGCATAAAAATCTCAGTAAGGGATACACAAATAATGAAAACAATTAGTTTATCAAAAAAACAAGTAAACCATATATACTTTATCAAAGTAATACTTTTCACCTTTATGAAGTAGTAAAAACACTTCATTGAATAAAAGATCATTACTTACCCTTTTGTAACCAAAAGATTACCATAAAACCCATATAAAGATCACATAACATATAAAGGTAACTTGGGACATAAACATACTTAAATGGAATAACCATACGGTCGACTTCCACACATATCACTTAATGGAATAGCCATACGGCCGACTTCTATACCCAAAGCATTGGAGGTTATAACGTAACCACCCATCCTGGTATTCACGGCACCACCCATCATATGGTTTATCATGTAACCACCCTTCAAATGTCCAAATACCAATATAAAATCATAAAACATAAAACAAATATAATGGAAAGAAAACATTTCCACACTTTGATCACAATATATCACATAAATATATTGACATAAAAAATCCATTATAAAAACCATTTTCAATACCAAAATACATAAAAGAGTATATGGTATTTATTTCATTTTAAAAACATTGTGGCTTGTTGAGGAAGCCAAAGACCAAATAATACTCACGGCGGCGGAGAAGTCATTGTCACCGCATACGTACGACAAAAACATTCCCTTTTATCGTTTAGTAAAACACTTCGTATAAAAATATTCCTTTTGAATAAACATAAACATCAAAGTTTTTTATACACCGTATTAAAGAAAGTGGTGTATAAAACAAAAATATGCCTCAATGAAAGGAGATCGAGACGAAGTCCCTTACCTCGGGTCCGAATTGACTCGGTCGTTCTTTAACATCCTGAATAATAAACTTGAGTTAATTTTTACTTGATTAAGAACCTTATTCAAGTTCATTATTCCTTTTATATCACTTATTACCATTTTATGAACATTATGTAGTCATTTAAGTTGATAACTGTCGTTTGACGATATTTGGTAATTGAGTCAAAAGTGAACTTCTTACAATTACATGTTGTTCGTGTGGTCAAAGGTTCATTATATCCAGAATTATATTCATGATTTGGATATCATATATATCATATATATCCTGCATATACATGTATTTATAATATTACATAATCATTTAGAGGTAAGAAATTAAATGCACCATTAATGGAGACGGTAAGTCGTACGTACGCATGAACGCTACTTTAATTTCTTTTTCATATCAATGGAATTAAAACTAAATGAGAGGTATGTATATTTTAATTCCAGAATTATATTCATCATTTATATGTAACATACATAATATATAATAACTTTAAATCCATCCTTTATATGTCCCACATATGGCATTAATGAATCAAATCACTTTGAGGGGGCGGTAGTCCGCACTTCCTAAAATGAAGTTATCACGTATACCCATAATGGAAGCCATGAAGGTGTGTCATAAATAAAACATACAGAAGATTAAGGAAGACATAAACATATTATATATCATATATAAATATAGTGACATCTTAATGGCCACCTTTGAAGGTGTTGGAAGAATATTGAACAATCATCGTTTCATAAGGCAGAAATTTGCCATCCACGGAAACAGTATGTTCTTTAACCATTAGATGTAGGTGTGTGTAAGTGTAGCTCGAAATATTCTTATAAAAACATTCTAGTCTATTGAAGACACTGGAGTTGTTACAAAATAAATTATCAAAAAGAGTTTAGGTGGTTGGAGAAGCAAAATAAAACAAAAGGACACAAGTGAAGACATTACCATAAAATCGGGTAACTCTCTTAGATTTGAGCTCAAAGGCTTCCTTGGGAAGAATTATGCCCAATGTGGGGCTTCTATGAGTTATATAGGGATTTGTAGAGACAGAATGGGAAGGGTTTGGCCGATCCAAAGGCTTTGGAAGTGTGGGTAAGGTGGTAGAGGTGGGGGCCTTTTATAAGAGGAGAGGAGAGGCACTCTTGGAAAGTAATGAAATGTTACTTTATTTTAAAATGAGTTTCGGATTTAAAAGGTCCCACATTGATATAATTAGAGGATAAGGTGATAAGGGTTCCAAATATACCCAACCACTAGGTTTTTGAAATGTGTAGGTCTTATATTTTACATTATCTTTTCATTTTATTTAAATCGTTAAATAATGAGGTAATCGTTGCATCATCATGGTGCAATAAATAATTTAATTTATTTAATGTCTAAAAATTATTAAAAAAATATCATGATTTATTAAATATTTTCATATTTATAATGAATATTTATAGTAAAAAATCTGACTTGTATAACCCCATTTAAAAATTGTTTTAGTAAAACAACTCATGTTTGTGACATTTTTACTTTAACATTAAATAAAAAGATATTAACGTTATTTTCCTTCCAAAGTGGCTCCATGGGGTACCCAAGTTTACCCATGTATTTTCTTGTTCGGACATGACATATCCAATAAGGGTAGGACATGTGTATAGGTCATTACATATTATTAAAACATTATTTGTACCTTAAACTACACTAATTACCTCTAATCGCGATTAAAAACATAAAGGTTACTATTCACAAAAAAATTATTTTAATTCCATTGAACCACATTTTACTTCTTAATGACAACCATGTATGTCAGATTTTTTTAAATTCAAAACACCGAGGTGGTAAAATTTCATTTAAACGAAAAATCAGTTTTTATAAGTAACACTTAGTGGTTTCACTATTCATCAACAATTGAAGTTTTTCAGAAAAATTCCAAAACTTCACCCTAATCTGTATTTGATATTCAGAATTCAAAAATGAATTCCATTTTACAAAATTCAAAACGTATAATATGTATTAATTAATTTAATAATTAATTCCCTCTGTCAGAGAAAATAGAGTGTTTTTATGAAACAATAAGTATCAAAAGATTGACACTAGTTCAAATCTGATTTCAAAGTGAAATTAATTCCAACGACCACAATTGCATTTAATGGTAAAAATATATTCTAATTTCAATTTAAAACCAATTAAAAAGATAATCTAATCATATAAATAAATTATATTAAAAAGAGTTTTTGAACTACAATACAACATTTTACACTATTCATTAAAAAATGAACTTTATCGGAAAAATACCAAAAATTTACACAAAGTAAATTTTCATGTCCCGATTCTAAAGAAGAGTATTATTTAGTCCAAAAGAATGTATAAGATTGAACAAAACTATATTTAATGATGATTCGCCATCAAAAGGCGATAAGTGAACCTTTAGTGAAAATTAAGGTATATATGCCTAAAATTGAATTCTTTCTGTATTTTAAGCCTTTATCTTCTATTAGATAAATGTAAAAACATTTAAAAACATATATAATCATATTATAGTTATTTCAATCCATTCCCACCAATACAACGACTATGTGTTAACTACCATTTAAAATAATATTATTTTATTACTAGTGTGCAACGTAAGATTTCAATGAAACTCTTTGTTGTGTATCGGGTATGCTATCGAACATAGAAAACCCTTTAAAGTAAAATTAAAATTTAATTCATAAATATTAATAAATATGAAAATTTATTATTCTTTATTTACTTGGGATGTTACATCCTTCCCCCCTTTTGTGAATTGTGTCTTTGCAATTTTATTCACTTATCAAAATAAGTTGGGGTATTTATCCCTCATAGCATTTTCAGATTCCCACATTGCCTCTTCAACCATATGGTTTTTCCAAAAAACCTTTACCTGGTGAATCACCTTATTCCGTAACACTTGCTCCCTGTGGTCAAGAATCTGGACCGGCTGTTCTTCATAAGATAGGTTCTCTTCCAGCTGAACTAACTCTGGACTCAAAACATGAGATGGATCTGGAATATACATTATCAACATCGAAACATGAAAAACATTGTGTACATAAGATAAACTCGGAGGTAATGCCACTCTGTATTCAACTGATCCAACTCTCTCCAGAATTTTATATGGTCCAATGAACCTTGGACTCAGCTTTCCTTTCTTACCAAATCGTATCACAGTTTTCCATGGAGAAACCTTGAGAAAAACATAATCACCTACCTCGAAAGATAGATCCTTCCTCCGGTTATCCGCATAACTTTTCTGTCTGCTCTAAGCTGTTCTCATGTGTTTATGAATCAACTAAACTTTTTCTGCCATCTCTTCTACCAATTCTGGTCCCATCATCTTCCTTTCACCCACTTCATCCCAAAAAGCTGGAGTTCAACACCGCTTCCCATATAATGCCTCAAATGGTGCCATCTGTATACTGGAATGAAAACTGTTATTATATGAAAACTCAACCAAAGAAAGATGTTGGTCCCAACTTCCTTGATAATTCATAGAGAAAGCTCGTAGCATATCCTCCAAATTCTGGATCGTTCGTTCTGACTGACCATCTGATTGAGGATGAAAAGCTGTACTAAAATTTAATTCAGTACCCAACGACTTCTGAAGGCCTTTCCAAAAGTTAGAAGTAAACCTGGGATCACGATCAAGCACAATGGAGAGGGGAACTCCATGTAACCTGACTATCTCTTTAAAATACAATCGAGAAAGGTGATCTAGAGAGAAAGTATCTCGAATAGGAAGGAAATGAGCAGATTTAGTCAATCAATCAACAATAACCCAAATTGCATTATTACTTCGAGATGTCCTCAGGAATCCCACAACAAAGTCCATGGATATATTTTCCCATTTACACTCTGGCACTGGTAAAGGCTGAAGCATCCCTTTTGGTAACTGCCGCTCTGCTTTAACCTGCTGACAAGTCAAACACATCACAGTAAAATCAGCAATATCTCTTTTCATTCCATCCCACCAGTAATACTCCCGCAGATCTCTGTACATCTTATTACTGCCAGGATGAACTGAAAATGGGGAACTATGAGCCTCACATAACAACTCATTCTTCAATTGTGAATCACAAGGGACACATAATCTCTTCCCAAACCTCAAAACACAATCATTATCAATGTTGAATTCAGGCAACTTACCCTTCTGAACCAGCTCTACCTTTTTCTGCAACTCATTGTCTTCCCTCTGTGCTTGCTTAATTCTGTCTGATAGGGATGATCTCACTGATACCTGAAACAAAATAGAAGAACTTTCTACACCAACAGATTCTATGCCAAAGTTCATCAAATCAAAAACCAAAGGATCTCATTCCAAACATATCATGGTTAATAAAGTATTACTTTTTTACTCAAAGCATCGGCCACTTTATTTGCTTTTCCCGGATGGTAATGAATTGTACAATCATAATCCTTGATTAATTCCAGCCATCTCCTCTGTCTTATGTTCAATTCTTTCTGAGTGAATACATACATTAAACGTTTGTGATCAGTATATATTTCACACTTTACTCCATACAAATGACGCCTCCAAATTTTTAGAGAAAAAACAGTAGCATCTAATTCCAAGTCATGTGTAGGGTAATTTACCTCATGAGTTTTCAACTGATGTGAAGAATATGCAATTACCTGATCATTCTGCAAAAGGACACAACCAAGTCCCTTCAACGAAGCATCACTGTAGATAACAAACTCCACATTCTTGGAAGGAAGTGCCAAAACTAGAGCATTCACCAATCTTCTTTTCAACTCCTAAAAACAATCATGACAATCTTTTGTCTAGATAAACTTAACACCCTTCTGAGTTAGCTTAGTCATTGGACTAGATAACCATGATAAATTTTCAACAAACCTTCGGTAGTAACCTTCCGAACCAAGGAAACTATGGATCTCGGTTACATTTGTGGGTCTTGGCCATTCTTCAACAACTTTTGTTTTAGCAGGATCAACAGTTATGCCATTTTTTGAAACAATGTGACCTCGGAAAGAAATTTGTTGTAACCAAAACTCACACTTTCTGAATTTTCCATACAGTTTCTTTTCTTTTAAGGTTTGCAAGATAACCCTTAAATGACTTTCATGCTCCTCTTTAGTTTTAGAAAACACCAAAATATCATCAATGAAAACAACCAAAAACTTATCCAAGAACTCATGGAAAATTCTATTCATAAGGTCCATGAATACAGTAGGTTCATTGGTTAACCCAAATGGCATAACTACAAATTCATAATGTCCATATCATGTACGGAACACAGTCTTTGGAACATCTGCTTCTTTTACTTTCAACTGATGGTACCCCGACCTCAAGTCAATATTTGAAAAATACTGAGCTCCCTGGAGCCGATCAAACAAATCATTGATATGAGGATAAGGATACTTGTTCTTAACATTAATGTTAATTAAGGCTCTATAATCAATGCAAAGTCTCATTGAGCCATCTTTCCTTTTAACAAACAAGATAGGAGAACCCCATGGTGATGTGCTAGGTCAAATGAAACCTTTATCTAATAACTAATGTAATTGCTTCTTGAACTCTAAAAGTTCAACTTGAGACATTTGATAAGGGGGTTTTTAAATTGGATTAGAATCAAGAACTAAGTCAATAGTAAATTAAACTTCCCGATCATGAATAATGACAGGAAACTCATCAGGAAAAACATCAAGATACTCATTAACCACGGGCACATCATTAATCTGAACAGTTCCTTTATATTCAACAATATGTACAAGGTAACACTCATTTACATCTTTGACTAGTTTCTCAACTTCCTGATATGTTATCAAAATCAAGGGTTCATTCTTGTACACAAACTGAAAATATTTCTGAAAATAACCCATTTTTGCTCTGCAGTCAATCTTAGCATGATAAACAGAAAGCCAATCCATGCCCAAAATAACATCAAACTCTACTAGAGGAAAAACAATAAGGTTTTCTGGTAGATTCTTTCCGCACACAAGGATAGGTAGGTTCTTATAATTCCTTTTTGTCTCAACGTTCCCTCTGGGTGTTTTTACCATAAGTTCAGGATTCATATCTTGATATGGAATTTTCAATTTACTAGGAATCTTCTCAGAAATGAAATAATGTGTAGACCCTGAATCAAACAACACATTGGCATAATCTGAATAAAAAAATAGTGTACCTGATACTAATTCATTCGATGGCCCAACATCTGCGGAAGTATTTGCAAAGGATTTCACCACCCCTTTCTGCTTATAGTCTGGATGGTTTCCCTCAGTTGAGTTCTTCATTAGACACTCATTTTCCTAATGACCCATTTCATTACACTTAAAACATCTTACGGCTGACTTTCCATTGCCTACTTGGTCATCTTCCTTACATTTACGAGCAATATGACCTGACTTACCACACCGAAAGCACTTTCTATACTTGGATAAACATTCTCCCGGATGCATTTTACCACACTTCTCACAGGATGGATATTTTGTTTTCTTACCTCCTTACTTATTTGATAAATTCTTCCCCTTTTCCTGCCAACTGGACCTCTTATTCTGTCGTTTGTCAAAGAACACCTGATCGTTGGGAAATTCCATGTCCACCTTCTCCGCACATCGAACAAGTTTTTCATAACTTTTGAACTCACGAGAAACTAATACCCTTCGATAATTTGGCTTTAACCCTAAGTAAAAACTGTTTATTTTACTATCAATATCTCATATGAAGTTTGGAGCATACCTTTCCAATCGAGTGTACTTTTCTTCATAAGCAGCCACTGAGTCATCCTCCTGCCTCAATTCTAGGAACTATTTTTCCATCCTAAGACGAACCACCTTCGGAAAATATTTCTCAAGAAACATACCTTTGAATTATTCCCAGTGAAGATCATCAATCTCATCACTATCCCTGATATTTTTCACCATCGACCACTACTGATCACCTTCAACATCAAAACGGTAAACAGCAAGACTAACCTTTTGATGTTCTGAACACCCCATGACATCAAAAATCTTATCCAGTGCTTTAATCCACCCTTCAGCTTGCACAGGGTTAGATGATCCTCTGAATGATGGGGGATGTTGCCTCATGAAATGTTCCACCACTGACATGTTCCTCTACGATTGATCTGACTGATCTCATACATGGATACCACCACCATTTATAGCCTGATTCAACTATGTCATCACTACAACAAACTGTTCAGTTCCGATTCTGACCATCTCAGGTTGCTGATTTGGAAGGTTGTCTTCCTCTTGATGTCGTCCCAAAATAGCTGCTTTGTTTCCTCTGTGAAAAACCATTCTGAACACAAAAATATCTTATTCGAAGGAACATGGTAATCTTTAAATGCTATATCATTTTAGTCATACCATAAATTAACTTATAATTTAACAATTTTCTAACTCCTAAAGTTTTCTAAACCGACCTCTGATACCAACTATAAGGCCCCGTCCTTAAACCTTACTTAATATTGAATTAAATGAATAATTCACATTGAGGATCTTTTCAGGTTTAGAGTTTTAGAGAATTAGAACATAACTATTACATCTCAAAAGATTACAAAGTAGACACTTTTAATAAGTTTCCATAGAATAAAAAACTCTTAAAAAGAAACATTTCTAGTTCTATGTTTTATATAGCATGACTTTCCCTTGATCTCATCCTTGACCCTATTCCACATTAAGTCCTGTGAAAAACATTTCTAAAAAACTTGGTGTGAGCATAAAAATCTCAGTAAGGGATACACAAATAATGAAAACAATTAGTTTATCAAAAAAACAAGTAAACCATATATACTTTATCAAAGTAATACTTTTCACCTTTATGAAGTAGTAAAAACACTTCATTGAATAAAAGATCATTACTTACCCTTTTGTAACCAAAAGATTACCATAAAACCCATATAAAGATCACATAACATATAAAGGTAACTTGGGACATAAACATACTTAAATGGAATAACCATACGGTCGACTTCCACACATATCACTTAATGGAATAGCCATACGGCCGACTTCCATACCCAATGCATTGGAGGTTATAACATAACCACCCGTCCTGGTATTCACGGCACCACCCGTCATATGGTTTGTCACGTAACCACCCGTCAAATGTCCAAGTACCAATATAAAATCATAAATCATAAAACAAATATAATGGAAAGAAAACATTTCCACACTTTGATCACAATATATCACATAAATATATTGACATAAAAAATCCATTATAAAAACCATTTTCAATACCAAAATACATAAAAGAGTATATGGTATTTATTTCGTTTTAAAAACATTACGGCTTGTTGAGGAAGCCAAAGACCAAATAATACTCGCGGCGGCTGAGAATTTGTTGTCGCCGCATACGTACGACAAAAACATTCCCTTTTTTCGTTTAGTAAAATGCTTCGTATAAAAAGTTTCCTATTGAATAAACATAAAATTAAAAGGGTTTTATACACCGTATTATATAAAGTGGTGTATAAAACAAAAATATCCCTCAATGAAAGGAGATTGTGACGAAGTCCCATACCTCAGGTCCGACTTGACTCGATCGTTCTTTAATATCCTGAATAATAAACTTGAGTCAATTTATACTTGATTAAGAACCTTTTTCAAGTTCATTATTCCTTTTATATCACTTATTACCATGTTATGAACATTATGTAGTCATTTAAGTTGATAACGGTCGTTTGTCGATATTTGGTACTTGAGTCAAAAGTGAACTTCTTACAATTACATGTTGTTCGTGTGGTAAAAGGTTCGTTATATCCAGAATGATATTCATGATTTGGATATCATATATATCATATATATCCATCATATACATGTATTTATAATATTACATAATCATTTATAGGTAAGAAATGAAATGCACCGTTCATGGAGACGGTAAGCCGTACGTACGCATGAACGCTACTTTCATTTCTTTGTCATATTAATGGAATTAAAACTAAATGAGATGTATGTATATTTTAATTCCAGAATTATATTCATCATTTATATGTAACATAAATCATATATAATAACTTTAAATCCATCCTTTGTACATCCCACATATGGCATTAACGAATCAAATCACTTTGAGGGGGCGGTAGTCCGCACTTCCTAAAATGATGATACCGCATATACCCATAATGGAAGCCATGAAGGTGTTCCATAAATTAAATATAGAGAAGCTTAAGGAATACATAAACATATTATATATCATATATAAATATAGTGACATCTTAATGTCCTCCTTTAAAGGTTTTGGAAGAATATTGAACAATCATCGTTTCGTGAGGCATAAATTCGCCATCCCGAGAAACAGTATGTTATTTAACCATTAGATGTAGGTGTGTGTAAGTGTAGCTCGAAATCATCAATTAAAAATATCCGAGTATATTGAAGATACTATATTTGTTACAAAATAAATTAATAAAAAGAGTTTAGGGGGTTGGAGAAGCAAAATAAAACAAAAGGACACAAGTGAAGACATTACCTTAAAATCGGGTAACTCTCTTAGATTTGAGCTCAAAGGCTTCCTTGGGAAGACTTATGACAAAAGTGAGGCTTCTAAGAGTTATAGAGGGATGTGTAGAGACAAAATGGTCAGGTTTTGGCCGAGCCAAAGTCTTTGTAAGTGTGGGTAAGGAGGTAGAGGTGGGAGACTTTTTTAAGAGGAGAGGAGGGGCACTCTTTGAAAGTAAAGAAATGTTACTTTATTTTAAAATGATTTTCGGATTTAAAAGGTCACACATTGATATCATTCGAGGATAAGTTGATAATGGTTCTAAATATACCCAAAACATAGGTTTTTGACAAGTGTAGGTCTTAGATTTTACATTATATTTTCATTTTATTTAAATCGTTAAATAATGAGGTAATCATTGCATCATCATGGTGCCATAACTAATTTAATTTATTTAATGTCTAAATATTATAAAAAACTGTCATGATGTAGGAAATCATTTCATCTTTCTAATGATTATTTATAGTCAAAAATATGACTTGTATAACCCCATTAAAAATTGTTTTAGTAAAACAACTCATGTTTGTGACATTTTTAGTTTAACATTAAATAAAAAGATATTAATGTTATTTTCCTTCCAAAGTGGCTCCATGGGTTCCCCAAGTTGACCCATGTATTTTATTGGTTGGCCATGACATATCCAATAAGGATCGGACATGTTTCTAGGTCATTCCATGTTATTAAAACATTATTTTTACCTTAAACTACACTAATTACCTCTAATCGCGATTAAAAACATAAAAGTTACTATTCACCAAAAAATTATTTTAATCCCATTCAACCACATTTTACTTATTAATGAAAACCATGTATGTCGGATTTTTTGAAATTCAATACACAGAGGTGGTAAAATTTCATTTAAACGAAAAATCCGTTTTTATAAGTACCACTTAGTGGTTTCACTATTCATCAAAAATTAAAGTTTTTTAGAAAAATTCCAAAACATCACCCTAAGATATATATTATATTATGAATTCAAAAATGAATTCAATTTTACATAATTCAAAACATATATGTTTCATTAATTAATTTAATAATTAATTCCCGATGTCGGAGCAAATAGCGTGTTTTTATGAAACAATAAGTATCAAAATATTGACACTAGTTTAAGTCCGATTTCAAAGTGAAATTAATTCCAACGACCACTATTGGATTTAATGGTAAAAATATATTCTAATTTAACTTTAAAACCAATTAAAAATATAATATAATCATATAAATAAATTATATTAAAAAGAGGTTATGAATTAAAATGCAACATTTTACACTATTCATTAAAAAATGAACATTATCGGAAAAATACCAAAAATTTACACAAAGTAAATTTTAATGTCCCGATTCTAAAGTATAGTTTTATTTGGTCCAAAATAATGTATAAGAGTGAAAAAAACTATATTTAATGACGGTTCTCCATCAAAAGGCGATAAGTGAACCTTTAGTGAAAATTAGGGTATATAAGCCTAAAATTGAATTCTTTCCGTATTTTAAGCCTTTATCTTTTATTAGATAAATGTTAAAACATTTAAAAAACATATATAATCATATTTTAGTTATTTATATCCATTCCCGCCAATAAAACGGCTATGTGTTAACTACCATTTAAAATAATATTATTTTATTACTAGTGTGCAATGTATGATTTCAATGAAACTCTTTGTTGCATATCGGGTACGCTATCGAACATAGCAACCCCTTTAATGTAAAATTAATATTTAATTAATAAATATTAATAAATATGAAAATTTATAATTCCTAATTTACTTGGGATGTTACAAAAATAATGGAAAATAATGATATAATATATCAACATGGGTAGTAGATACACCAAAAAATAAGCTGTGTAAATTTAGAATGCCTCTTGGAAGGAGAAGTGAGACAAAAAACCATTAAATTGTTTTTCATTTTTGTGAATTTATTTTAACATCCTAAATAATAAACATATTAAAATTATCTACTATATTGGGAAACTTTATTATGTTTATTAGTAATTGTATTTAACTTATTATGATTTTTTTATATCTACATGAACAATTATATTTATGTCAGTTATTTTGGCGAAAGTTGGTTTATTTTTAAAAAATGACTTATGAAGGTTAACATTGGTGAATGGTTCATTATATAACATCTATTTAACAATAACCATAAAATAATTATCATATTTATACATCAATTATACATATAAAAACAATCATTAATTATGGTCAGGAAAAATGAATCAATGTTACTACCTTGATACGACAATTCATACCCATAGATGGGTAACATTCCCATTTTTCAATGAACATTATGGAAACAAGGTAAGTAGAAATATATCTTTATATAATGATAATTTTATCAGAAATACCATATTATATAATAATATATATTTATATATATTGTTATTATGTCCAAGTAATCACATTGTGTCGAGGAGGTGGAAGTTCACACGTCCATGAACTACGATATAACTACTTAAGTTTGTGAAAGGATTATAATGAAAATGAAATATTTTTATTACATTTACAAAAAGTTAATTATTTCATGAATATCATATGGATGTTTTTTATTAAATCTTTTAATTAATCGTATGCTTTATATGATGTATTAATAGTGTGAATGAATCACATCACTTCGGGGGGGGGAGGTAGTCCACACATCCTCAGAATATGTTATTGAATTAACCTAAAATGGAATGTATTAAGGGTCTATGAAATAAAATGATTAATTATTTGTAAATAACTAATTAATAACATATATAAACATATTTTTCATCATAATATCCACCATGATATTTGGTAATGGGAAAAAATTAACAATTATCGTTTTTTGAAGTTGTAGTTTGGTGTACACAGAAACAGTATGTTTGTCCCCCATTTGTTGGGTGTGTGTGATTTTTTATGTAAAAAACTTAATAAGAAACGGTAAAATAATTTTTTGACACTTATTATGTTTTATCAAAATAGTATAAGAATATTTTAGGTGTTATATAATTAAATGAAGTAAATGTGATTTTTGGAAAGCATTACCTTAATATTTGGTAACTCCTTTGTTGTATACAAAAAATCATCCATGGATGTATTCTTTTAAAAATGTAGGATTCATTGAAAAGGTGATTTTTATTTTGAATATTTTTGAGGATATTTTCTGGTATGATGTTTCTTGGTAGGTGGGAGGAATGTTAGTGGTGGTGGCCTTCTATAATGGAGGAGAAGGACTCACATTATATTTTTTTAAACAGGTTAGGTGTACCCACACTTTTACCTAACAAAATTATTAAAAAACCAACCCAATAAAAAAATTGAAGGTTAATGAAAGAATTATTTAATTTAAAAAAATAAATGAATCTAGATCATTTGGGTACATATGTTAACGGTTTAGTCCTTTTTGAGATTATTTTTTCCTTAATCTTTATAATTAATATTAATTACATTCACTATATTTTTTGGACCAAAATTAATTTTAACTTTCTATAAATTATAAATTATGATATTTCCAAATATGGAATCAATTTTTTCCAATTCTAATTGCATAGGTTAAAAAATAATCTAAACATAATCCTGCTGACTATATGACAGGACAAATTTTATTGACAAAATGTATTAACGATTACAATGTTTTTTTAATCAATTTCAATGTGAAATTTATTATTATGACATAAATTTTATTAATTTATAAAAATATTATCTAATTAAAATTTAAAACCAAATAAAATATAATTTATCCTTATAAATAAATTAGAATACAAATATGTTATGAAAAAAAATTCTGTATTTTTTATTATTCCTTTAAAAATTGGTATAATTTCAAAAAAATATAATAAAAATCACCCTATCATAATTATTAAGATTATTTTTCAAATATAATATTTATTTTGATAAATTAAATCAATTACAGTGTAAGATTGTAGATTTAAAATAGGTTCTCCATTAAAAGGAGATAAAATTTCCATTATAAAAACATTGGTTTTTTGTGAAAAAACAGAGTTATTCTTATCTTATGTGTATAAAACCTAATGGATGTATTTAAAAAATATTTAATTAAATATATATCATTAATATTTAATTAAAATTATTAAATAATTTTAATTAATTATATTTCATAATATAATACTCCATTGGGAACATAGAAATAATAATATTTCTTTTCACGTCCAATTGGTTTCTATTTTATTTAAAATTAATGGGTAACAAATGAATTAATTTTATATTTATATAAACCATAAATTTTCAAAATATAAATAATAATATTCATAACTATTAACGTAACATTTGGGTAATATCATAAAATATAAAATAATATTTTAATAATTCATTTTCATTTAGTGAAACTCAGTCTTGTGTGTACTACAAGTTATCAAGTAAGGTCACCCTTCCTTCTAACGCAAGCTATCAAAAAAGGTCAATCTTGAATGTAACGTAATATAACTGAATGTAGTTTTCATTATAATATATGGAATATATTATATTTATTTATGATAGTAAATATATTTTAATTTATCTGGTTAATATATTCCATTTTTAAACATAGTGTTATGTTTCATACATGCTATTGAATAAAAAGTTGCATGATAGTATTTTATAGTGTTACATTCTATACACCATAATTAAATTGAGTCATTGTCATTTAAACTTAATCAGGGTAGTATATGTTTTTTATTTTTTTTGTATATTTAAGTCCCTCGTCATTATAATGTTTCATAAAACATCATCTATAAAAGATATAATATGAATTACAAAGATCACTTAAACTACCATATAACAAGGTATTTATGTTAAAGAACATTAATGGAAGTTGAAAATATATAATTGGTAGAAAACCATACATATTTATAGGTTGTTAATTATTTATTCAATCAAAATCAATTGAAAAAATAAATATAAAGTTTAGGGCCTCAAATTCATAAATCATTGATGATTAAAAATACCATCGGTTCTATAGAAATTAAGTTATAAAAAAATATTATTTATTGAAGATAAATTTTTTAAAGTTGAGGAATTATATTACTACCTATGTATAGATTCTATATATATTTATCTAAACATAATTTGTCACACACATGAACTTTTTTTAAATTCATTATTCATTTAATTTCTAGTCCTGATTAGTTTTGGGGGTTTACCACTCATTTTGTTGAAAATGGTGGATTTTGAAAATTGGGGCCAACCCGTGAGCCCAGTTCCAGATTTAAAAACAAATTTAGTTTATTATATAAATCATTCAATTTTTACTATTTTATACCCATTCCACTTCCCAATTGGAATACCCTAATATATTAAAATCATCATATCATTTTGGACCACATAGAAATCCAAAATCATGATGGATTTTAGTTTTTGATTAAGGTAATGGGCTTGCCCGTAAACCCATTTCTGCTTTAAATTATTTTTTTAACTTTTCCATATCTCATTCATTTTTTACTGTTTTCCCGTTATGAAACCTTCCTCACAAATAAAATATCCAGAGGATCACCCCCATTATCATTTTTAAAATTTTGGAGCTTAGGTGAACCACGAATTAGGACGATCTTTCATACCCTTTCTCAAATCGAATAGATTTGATGAGGTAAAATGAATCTTTCATAACTCTATCAATTTCCATACTTTTTCCCCCATTTAAGTCCCCACATGACCTAATATGACTCCTTAGAACCTCTATACCAGTTTTGGGTACTTGGAGACTCATATTTTGGTGGATTTAAGGCAATCTCTTCAATATTTCTTCAATTAAGTATTTCTCTGTTTGATTTCTCCTCTTTTCTTAGGGTTTCATCCCTCTTTCATGATGTTCCAAAGTTTCCAGAACCTAGGGTTCGTACCTAGGGTTTAACCATGAGTCTTTTTGGTGAAAAATTGTGGTTTAGGGCTGTATTTATCATCCTTGTGGTGTCGGGTTGGTGCAGTTGATGTTTCGCACCATGTTTTGAGGGATTCGACAATTTCAGTAGGTGATTCTATGGGTAACCATTTAATGATGAGTTAGTTTGATTGATTAAATAATTTTTCACGTTCTTTATATGATTTTAATTATGTGAAAACCATTTTTGGTATAAATAGTAATGCATTTGGTATTAAAGATACATTTTTGTTTGACGTGTATATTTTTCATATGTATTTCATGTGTTATCTCTTGGGGTAGTTTTGTAAAATGTGGAAGTGATTTATTAGTTTTGGAAAGGGGATACCAATTTTGGTTTGGTAATGATATAGTGACATGTAGGCCTAAAAAGGGGGGTCTTTGAATGGGTTTTATGTGTATAACCTTGTTATACTTCTTGAAAGTGTTTTATGGACATGGGTGTTCTCATGGGTATCATTTGTGATATCGATCAAGGTGATTATATAACATTTAAAAGTAGATTTTTACATGTTTATTGTGATTCCAATTCAGTTTTTGTAGGTTCTTGGTGCGAGTTTGGCTTAAAAATAGGTTTTTGAAATGGGTTTTATGTGCAACCCTTGGGTATACTCCTTATATTTGTTTTATGAATGTTTTGAATGGTTTATTGAGTTGTGTAAGTGGTGAAACTATATCAAAAAACGATTTGGGTAGGAGAATATTTTTAAAATGTCCATTTAATTTTTGAAAAGGCAGTTATGTCATATATATCATCTTGGAAATATTTTCTATAATTTTTTGAAGGAGATATTGAGGTGTTAATGTGATGTGAATGTGATGTGGACTGTTTTGTGTGAGTGTGATGTGAAAAATTGAAATTTTTATTATGAAAGGAGTGTTATGTGCCATGTGTGTGGGCTGTTATATGAGTTGAAATATCTTATAACTGTTTTATAAAATCGTTTAATGGTTTTGTGGAAGTGTTGAAGAAATATGAAATGTGTTGTGGGTTATTTTGGTGTGAGTCAGATTTCAAAATCATTTTGAATGAAAAATGGACTTTTGTGACTTTTTTGGTATACATATGGGCTGTTGGGTGAATTTGTGATGTGGAAATGATATTTTAATGTTAAATTTATTTTTCATGACTTGTTGAACTTGTTTGAGCTCAAGGGGAAAACTTGGGTATCTAGGTGGGTGGACGTGTACTAGTATCCTAGTGAATCCTTGGGGGTTTGGCCTCAGTTTCACTTAGCATGATTGACGATTACAACTATAACTAAACTATGATGACGATGATTGGGGACCACTAGGTTATGGGTATATTCCCTACTAGTGGATCGTGCACAGGAATTGATATTTGTGATGGTTACTCTCACTGAGATACGAGGTACCTGGGACTCACAGCTAGCTAGTGCCCAGGGGTTATTTCCTATTGCTTGTACTCATTAGTTAATTTATACTTACCATCAGCATAAGGTAAATTTGGCTGGAAAATTAAGTATCTTTGGTGTTTATTTTAAAAGTGTTAATCCTATAAAATAGCCCACCTGAAAACTGTTCTTATTCAAAGTTGTATCTTTTAGAAATTGTAACTAGCTTTTCATGTTTTTGAAAACTTTCATGCATTTCATCTTTAAATGTTTATCATATGGAATATCTTAGTTGTTGTATCCTACTATGCTTTGGCTCACACCCTACTTACACCATTGGGTGTAAGTAGACTTTCTTATTTTTTGTCACAAGTTTGGGTACAGGTTTTATGCCAATGGTTCGGGTTTTTAGTGGTCCATCGTGATGCAATGTCATGGAGATGGCTTGAGGGTGGTGCTTCTTTCCATGTGGAGGTTCTTGGGCTATCATTTAATGAGTTTTTACCATTTTAATGGTCTTCAAAAATTGTTTATAATTGTGTAAATCAGTTCTGAATTTTAGTAAAAGATGATTTGGCTTGAAAATCCAGATTTGATTTCTTGGCTTCATTTGTTGTTTTATGTATACAAACTCGGGTAAATCATTCCCAATTTACAGTTTTTGATACCCAATCACTTGTGCCAGCCCATGGGGATCGGAAACGCCCCTAGAGACTTTCCACGGGTCGGGTCGTGTGCCGGTTTTGGTGGTGACCAGATTTGGTTCGTGACAAAATGGTATCAGAGGAGGTTCGCTCTAGTTGAGTCATGTTATTTAGGAAATAGTCAAGATAGTCTATAGTTAAGATTGTCGAGACATGAAATTTCGGTTATGGGTAGTGTGCTTGATCACCACACCTCATGTCGGGATTCAAGTCGTCCGGGGAAGTCGGGATTTATCTATGACTTTTGGTTTTCTTTTTCTGATGATGATTAGCGGAAATGAAAAGAGAGTTGGGTTAATGGTATCAATGAGCTTGCAGGGTCTGGCAAGCCATGTGGAGCTGGGGATATTCCAGAGAACACTCTCTATGATGGTGAAGTGATTGGAATATGGCTGCCAACCATATTTCCAAGTCACCCACTGAAACTAGTTTCCTCTCGCATTGTTTTGTGATTTAGTTTTGAAATCATGGAACTTTGGTTTTAAATTAACTTGGTTTTATGAAGTGTAAAGTTTTTGTGAAATGATTTACAAATAAATAGGGAATTGTTTGATTTATGAAATGGTGGAACTGAATTTTCATAATTTTTTTGAAATGGAAAATAGTGTGCTTACACCTCTTTTGAAATCAAGAACCATATTGAAGTTGGTTTTCCAAAGTGTTTCCAATAGAGTTTTCTAAACAATAAAACGGTGTTTTAATGGGATGAGATGTTTTAAAATTGATGTGAATAACTTTAAAGTGAGTTATTTTATAAATTTTTGTGTCCTTATGAAAAGTTTTGTAAGATGTGAATTGTGATTTTGATCTCATTGTTAGGAGTTTTGAGAAAAAGGATGGGTTGGTTGGCCGTTTTGTTTTTGAAAAGTCGAAAGAATTTTAGTTTTATCCTTTGGTATTTAAATAAGAGACCACATGCATGGGGTTATATGGGATTATGGATGGATGATGGCATGACTAGATGAGTGCTGGGACGAATATGAGGAGGGTGCTCGGTGTGGCACAAAAACAAGAATGTGTGAGGCCCATGGGGTATAATTGGTGGATACGCTAACCGCTGAACTGTTCGTTTTCAAAGAAATGTTTTTGAAGAAAAACATGATGTCTTGATGAATTGTTTTGGAGGGTGTATATTGTGTGGTTTTGGAAAATGTTGATGTTGTAGGATTTTTCGAGTCCAAGAACCCCTCCTGTTCGAAATGTGTTTTGGGTTTGTCTTTGGTCGGTAAGCTGGGTAGAAGGACCGGTTAGTAGTATACTGTGAGATATGTTTCCAGAAACCTTTACGGTGGTTCTATTAATGTGTTTGGATCTGTTTTGTGGAATGTTTTTACCAATTTACAAGCTTGGTTGGGTCCTTTGGTTCTCCCGTTGGATAGGGTACGCCCCCATTAAGGGTTAGTGCACAACTGAAGTGAAACCCAGATTGTTTCGTCGTTGGGAAATCCCCCAGTTGATCACTGTAATTAATCTTTTCTTGAGATTTGTAGAATGAGTCTACACCATTTACATTCATGGTTTTTTTCGGATCCTCTTGTTGCGGAAGAGTGCTCGTGGATGGTTGAAAAAGACCATAGTTTCTTAAGATACCTGATTCTTCAAAGGTGGAAGTTGTCTAGGGTTTTCAGAATGGATAGTGTCTAAGTGGTCCTCTAAGTCCTTCGTAGTCTCTTCATAGAAGGGGTTTATGTTAGACCACCCGTGTGGAAAATATGTCCATGATAGGCTTTTATGGACACATTACGGAATGCTGTGATATTTGAGTAGGTTATATAAGGCTCCATCCATGTATTATTTATATGAGTCTCTTTGGTCATGTTCGGTGACGCGTTGTGATGTCACGTTCTCATTTGATTTTAAAGGTGAAATTTTACAATATTTTGTGAGTCTTTTTTTAAGAAGTTTTTCTCCTTTTGGGAGATCTCGACATCCTCTGTTTTAGAGGAATGTGTTTATATGTGTCCTTTATTTCTGTTGTTTCTCACCCGAAGAAACAAGGTGTGATGTGAGTGCAACCTCTAAACCCTTATTTCAATGAAATTCTATATTAGGGTAAATTGAGTTCTGGAGTGTGTTTTTTCTTTGTGAACTCATCTAGTATTACATTTAGTTGTTTGTAGCATCGAAAGAGGAAATTCTATTCGGGGGGTTTCCAAATCCTAACCGTGAGGCCAAAGATGCTTCAATCATTCCATCTCTAGCCATAGTTCCCAGAGAGAAGCTGGCACGTATTCAGAGGAAATACCATTGTAGTTTTTAAACTTGTACAAATAACTATTCTTAGTATGAGAGATGGGAATAGTTTAAACATTTGGTGTTGTCATCTTGATTCTTTTTTTCCTGTTTGGTGGAAAGAGGAGGAGGGCCTCATCCCCATGTTATCTCCCAATGACTTTATTTTCCCCTTTGGTTTCATTTGGGTTCAGGGGAAAGGTTTTAGATTTGTCTAGACATATTTAGTGAACATTTAGTGGTCACCATTCCCCATAAAACCATGTAGGTATAAGGATCCACATGGTTAGCGCACAGTTTCCCAAACTGTGCGGGCTAACCGTGCGGTCGTCCCAACTCTTTATGTTTTGGGTTTTTTCTATGCCGGCCTATATTGGTCAGTTAAGATGGTTGGTTCTTATGGTGGGGAGACCCACTATGATTCTCATGTATATTATTTTGAAAATTCCTAATGGGATTCTACCCCTTATACCGGGGAGTTTGTTTGGGGCTCCCCTATTAGTGTTCTGATTCTGTCTCAGAAAAAATTTTAAGTTGTCTCTTACGGTTGGGAAGCCCATTTGTGTATCCTTGTACCAGTAACTCACTTCTGTACTTGGTCTTGGATTTGAAGTGGGTAGTCTCCTTTGGAGCTATATAACCACCTACATCTTCCTTGGGTAAACATTGGGATTGGATAGTTCCCAATGGTTTAGTTATATCAAGGTAAGTGTAACCTTGTTCGATGTTCTTGTTTGTTTGGGTAAATTGACTGAGCCTTGTTCAGATAGTGTTTGAGGAGTTTTCTTTTAGGATAAATCCTGAATGTGATTTATCATTTCAGTAAATAGGTGTTTGTTTTGGTTGTGAATCATTCCTTCCTTAATTGATCACTGGAAGTGTTTTGTCCTTTGGGGGCGAAGTTTAGCAAAGGAGTCCATTTCTGCCTTTCGGTTGGTTCTTGTTTTTGATTTGTCCTTGATGTGGATTTCTGAGGGTGGAAAGTTTTATGGTGGGGAGAATTTTCACACCCATGAACTTTCTTTAAATTCTTTATTCATTTAATTTCCATTCCTGATTTGTTTTGGGAGTTTACCACTCATTTTGGTGAAAATGGTGGGTTTTGAAAATTTGGGCCAAACCGTGAGCCCAATTCCCGATTTAAAAACAAATTTCGTTTCTTCTATAGCCCCTTAAATTTTTACTATTTTATACCCATTACACTTCCCAATGGGAATTCCCTGATATATTAAAATCACCATAACCCTTTTAATCACATAGAAATCCAAAATCATGATGGATTTGGGTTTTCGATTAAGGTAATGGGCCTGACCATAAGCCCATTTCCTACTTAAAATTATCTTTTAAAATTTTCCATATCTCATTCATTTTTTACTGTTTTCCCATGATTATAACTCCCTCACAAAGACACTATCCCAAGTATCACCCCCATTATCATTTTCGGAATTTTTTAGCTCAAATCGACCAGATTTGATGAGGTAAAATGAATCTTTCATAACTCCTTCAATTTTCATCCTTTTTCCCCATTCCAGTCCCTACATGGACTAATATGAATTATTCGAACCTACATACCAGTTTTGGGTACTTGGAGATTCATATTTTTGTGGATTTAGGGTGATCTCTTCAATATTTCTGCAAGTAAGTATTTCTCTATTTGATTTCTCCTCTTTTCTTAAGGTTTCATCTCTCTTTCTTAATGTTCCAACGTGTCCAGAACCTAGGGTTCGTACCTAGGGTTTAACCATGAGTATTTTTGGTGAAAATTTTTTGTTTAGGGATGGATTTATCATCCATGTGGTTCTTGTTTGTTGTGATTGATGTTTCGCACCATGTTTTGAGGGATTCGACAATTTCGGTAGATGATTCTGTGGGTAACCGTTTAATGATGAGTTGGTTTGCTTGATTAAATAATTTTTCATGTTCCTTATATGTTATGAATTATGTGAAAACCATTTTTGGTAGCAATAGTAATTCATTTGGTATTAAAGTTTCATTTTTGTTTGACGTGTGTATTTTTCAATTGTATTTCATGTGTTATCTCTTGTGGTAGTTTTGTAAAATGTGGAAGTGATTTATTAGTTGTTTAAAGGGGCTTCCAATTTTGGTTGGGTAATGATATAGTTTCACGTGGGCCTAAAAGGGGGGGGGGTCTTTGAATTGGTTTTATGTGTATAACCTTGTTATACTCCTTGAAAGTGTTTTATGGATTTGTGTGTTCTCATGGGTATCTTTTGTGATATTTTCTTCAAGGTGATTATATAATATTTGAAAGTAGATTATTACATGTTTATTGGGATGAAAATTATGTTTTGGTTGGGTCTTGGTGTGTTTTTGGCTTAAAAAGAGGTTTTTGAAATGGGTTTTATGTGCAAAGCTTGGTTATACTCCTTATAATTGTTTTATGAATGTTTTGAATGCTTTATTGAGTTGTGTATGTGGTGAAATTATATCAGCAAAATGTTTTTGTAGGAGTATATTTTTAAAAGGTCCATTTAATTTTTAAAAAAGGCTATTATGTCATATGTATCATCTTAGAAATATTTTATTAAATTTTTTGAAGGAGATATTGAGTTGCTAAAGTGATGTGAATGTGATGTGGACTTTTTTGTGTGAGTGTGATGTGAAAAATTGAAATTTTTATTATGAAAGGAATGTTATGTGCCATGTGTGTGGGATTTTATATGAGTTTAAATATCTTATAATTGTTTTATAAAATTGTTTAATGGTTTTTTGGAAGTGTTGAAGAAATGTGAAATATGTTGTGGGTTATTTTGGTGTGAGTCGGATTTCAAAATAATTTTGAATGAAAAATGAACTTTTTTGAGTTGTGTGGTATACATATGGGCTGTTGGGTGAATTTTTGATGTGGAAATGATATTTTCATGTTAAATGTATATTTATTGACTTGTTGAACTTTTTTGAGAACAAGGGGATAACCTGGGTATCTAGGTGGGTGGACGTGTACTAGTATTATAGTGAATCTGTAGGGTTAGGACTCAGTTTAACTTAGCAAGATTGACGCTTACAACTCTAACTAAACTATGATGATTATGATTTGGGACCTCTAGGTTATGGGTATGTTACCTACTAGTGGCTCGTTCACGGTAATGGATATTTTTGATGGTTACTCTCACCAAGATACGAGGTACCTGGGACCCACGGCAAGCTAGTGCCTAGGGGTTATTTCCTATTGCTTGTGCACATTAGTTACTTTATACTTACCATCGGCATACGGTACATTTGGCTGGAAAATTCAGTAGCTTTGGTGTTTATTTTAAAAGTGTTAATCCTTTAAGATATCCCACTTGAAAACTGTTCTTATTCAAAGTTGCATCTTTTAGAAATTGTAACTAGCTTTTCATTTTTTTTTGAAAACTTGCATTCTTTTCATCTTTAAATGTTTATCCTATGGAATCTCTTAGTGGTGGTATCCTACTGGTCTTTGTCTCACACCCAACTTACACCATTAGGTGTAAGCATACTTTCTTATTTTGTGTCACAGGTTTGGGTACAGGTTTTATGCCATTAGTTCGGGTTTTTAGCAGTCCATCATGATGCAATGTCGTGGAGATGGGTTGAGGGTGGTGCCTCTTTCCATGTGGAGGTTCTTGGGCTGTCATTTCATGAGTTTTTACCTTTTTAATGGTCTCCAAACATTGTTTAAAATTGTGTAACTCAGTTATGAATTTTAGTACAAGATGTTTTGGTTTGAAAAATACAGATTTTATTTCTTGGACTCATTTGTTGTTTTAAGTATAAAAAATCGGGTAAATCGTTCCCAATTTTCATTTTTTGATACCCAGGCACTTGTGCCAGCCCGTGGGGATCGGTAACGCCCTTCGGGACTTGCCACAGGTCGGTTATGGTGATAGTTTTGGCAGCGACCAGATTCGGTTCGTGACATAATTTCTTCATTTTTATGCTTTAATCTATTTTCCAATTCATTAAAAAAATAATATTGATGCATAAAAAAATATTTCTAATGGGTCTTAAAAACTATAAAAGAGTGAAAATTCAAAATATTTGTCTCTAAAGATTTTCTAAAACTAAACTTTTTAATATATTTATCTTCAATCTTTAAAATTGATAATCTTGGTTAATCATTATCATTTATCAGTCATATTTTTTAACTAAAAATAGTGTAATGTTTACTAGCACAATGAGTATGTTAGTGGTTGGTCTGATACACTTCAGATCCTTAAGTTATTGGTTGAATACATGAGTGATTGCCTAATATGATGGTTTTTCATGCAGCATATAGGTTTTCCTTTCCTATTAATATATTTTCCAATATAAATATGATGTACATACTTGAAATAATGCGAATCACTAAATAAAATTTTTAAAAATCATTATAACCTCAATACATTAATACATCATCCATTTATTTCCACATAGGTCCTTATGTGGTCTATGGATCATCAAAAATATAATTTCTAGGATTTATAAATCAAGACACCATATTTATAATCTGAAACACATTAGAATTCACTTAGGTTACTTATTATATACGCAAATCCCACATAATGTATTATAATGAAAATGGGAATTATCCTAAGAATATATCCTAGGAGTCTCAAAGATGGTGTGAAATAATGCCCATTGTTCTGTACAAGGTTACCCCAATTCAAGATTGGAAAACCATATCAGTGTTATTTCTCCTAGGTACATCAGTTCTAGATCCATGTCAACTTATAGTATCCAAACATGGATGTATCTCTTGGAAGACCACAACATACCTACCTTACTGAAATTATAAGATATTCTTCGATACATATCAAAAAAATTTAACTTAGGGTTTCATTTTATAACCTTTTCCCCTAAATCAATTTCCCAAGGATGGTAATAATATTCCATTAATACCAACTATAGAATATTGACCTTAGAAGGCTCATGGATGGTGTCTTATATGAATTAAATTAGCATGAATAGAAGGAATCAAGACACAAATGAATAATCAGTAAATAGTCTTAGTAAAAAACATAAAAACATAAATATTTTATTTAAAATGAATACACTAATCACAACATAATTATTTTATACATTATAAATAAAAAACAATGTAGACAACTCTTATCTATTTACTAAATCCCTAGATATCATTCATAGTATGCTTCTTAGATTCCTGGGGAAACAAAAATAGTAATGGGAGCTCAAATGCATAGTAATGGGAAAATATAGTGGAATAAATATTGAATCAATGGGAATAATACTTTCAATATGGTATATACCTGAACTCACATGCCATATAATCAATAAATTGAAAGGAAAGTGCATAAAAATATGTAATGATTAACAAGAAAAAAATTAAATTCAAAAAACTAAATAAGGTAAAATAATTATGAAAAGGTAAGAAACTAAAACACATTCAATTTAATAAATTAACTAAAAACTAAATGTATCCATACATATATTGATAAGAAATCCAATAGATAAATAATAACTAAAACAACTTTGTGGTAAAGGGTAAATTTTTTGACTTGATGTTTCCTATTTACATAGAAACAATACCATCCTGAGATAGTTTACCTAATCTAATTTTCATAATTAATCGTTACAATGGACTACTAATTCAGGAAGGGGATTTCATTAACCAGCCCCCAACCCATAGGGATTTCCTTAAATTCCCCTGAACCCCTATCTTTCAATTCCAATACATTTTTCATATCCAGTAAACAATATTACTTATCAAATATTTGTATTGAATAATGTATACATATTTATCAATATTTACCCAAATAATAAAATAACATAAAAAATAAACATCATATGAAAAATGGTATATGGTTTAGTCTATATGCATATCCATGAAAAATGATATAGATAATTAGCATAAATTCAATGATAAATATTCATTGTAAATTATAATTTTTAAGGGAACTAAAAGGAATCCAAGATTTTATTTTGAATACATGTTTTGGACCAATAAATCAATATCCATATATAGGAATATTAGATATTTTATCAATAAAACATAAATATATTGAAGTAAACCAATGGTTTGTTATCGTTGATAAAAATAAACATTATAAAAATATCATTTAATAACATTCTTGGGGAAAATATCATTTTTTAAAAATAATTAACTTGAAAAACCATTTCACTGAAAATAAATTATTAAAATATTTCCTTTAAAAATTAATATTTTATACATGAAAAGAAACCTTCAACTAAATTATGTTTGGTAATTCCATATAATACGTACGAAGTAAAAAAAAGAAGATTATTTTTTCACGGTTAAGGCATAGATCTATTCCCTATCTAAAAATAAACAAGAAGATTAATTTGAAAAAATTGTTAAAAAAAGAAAAAATATATTTACCAAATCATATTAAATATATTTTTGAAAACATATAAAAATGTTTTTAAAAAAGATAACAAGTTATCTGACTAAAGGGATAAACAAAGTTTGGTTTTCTAAAAATAATTTTCCCAAATATTTTGATTAGAAA
Source organism: Viscum album (assembly GCA_963277665.1). Taxonomy (NCBI): domain Eukaryota; kingdom Viridiplantae; phylum Streptophyta; class Magnoliopsida; order Santalales; family Viscaceae; genus Viscum; species Viscum album. Next base: position 528,790,328 of record OY728120.1, on the reverse strand, counting down.
ATAATTGAAATGGTTAAAATAAAAAAGGTAATGAATAAGTATAGGAGATGAAATTATTTGTTTTATTTAAAAATGGAAATATTTTTTCATTGAATATAAATACCATTTAAATCTCATTAATATTATTATTGAGAAAAATAATCTTTAAACATTACAATGTGTCCCATACAACATTAAAACATTTTAAATACGAATCTTCATTGAGGAATTATATTAAATGTGATATATAATTTAATGAGAGTAAGGATATTCATGATATATAAAGTAAAAGGTAATTATATACACAGTAATAATTAAACTGGGTGCATAAGAATAAATAATTCTCAATATAATGTAAATTGAGACAAAATCCATTACAACATCAGTAGATTTTAAATCATAGGATCCATGAAATATTATTGATATATTTAATTGTTTTAAATCGTGAAATAATGGGAAATAATGATATAATATATCAAAATGGGTAGTAGATTCATCACAAAAAATAATTGAGTGGTTTAAATTGTGTATGCCTCAGAGAATGAAAAGTGGGACAAGAATCCCTTACCATGTGTTTATTTTAGGTGAATATCCTCTATCATCATGTACAATAAACATATGTTAGTACTTAACAAATTCATAATCTCTTTTCAAAATTATAATTAATTTTATTTCACTCATTGATATTTATTATACAATTACATAAATATTTATGTCTACATTGGATGTTTTCAAAAAATTTATTTCATGCGTCAAAAATAAATTTGGTACGTCAACTATAGTGAAAGAGGTCATTATATAAAATATAATGAACAATTATAATGACATAATTGTCAAATTTATAAATCAATTATTCATTTCAAAATAATAATTAAATAACTCAATAATATATAAATTAATTTTATGATCATGGAGATGATACGCCAAACGTATGTATGAGAAACATTCTCATTTTTCTAGGATTGTTATTGAAAGAAGGTAAGTGGAATTATATATTTTCAAAATTATTAATTTCATATAAATACCATATTGTTTAGTAATATTTATATATATATAATTATCTTTATTTAAAAGTAATCACATCATGTCGAGGAGGTGGTAATACACACATCTACAAAGGACATTAAGAATTTTTAAGTGTGTGAAAGGGTAATAATGAATATGATATATATATATATTATATTTAAATAAATTTAATTATTTCATTAATATAATATATAAGTTTTTTATTTAACATATTATTAATTAAAACCAAACATTATATGTTATGTGTATTGTTTGAATGGATCACATCTCTTAGATATGGCGATAGTCTATACTTCCCCAAATGTTGATATTATATTAATGTAAAATGCAATGTATTAATGGTATTTAAAATACAAGGCTTAAAATAAAATACATAAATGGTGAATATAAATTATATCACATGAAAACATATTTCCCATCATAATTTCTACCATGAGTGGTGATAATGGAAAAAATGAACAATCATCATTTTGAAACGTTGTATTTTTTCGTACATAGAAATAGAATGTTCGTTACACATTTTATTGAACTATGTATTAGTTTTTTCCAAACATTAGTAAAACAATATAAAATTATATTAAGGATACTTTTGTTTTTATATTAATATGTAATAAAAATATTTACTATGATGGAGAAGCAAAATTAATGAAAAGTGATTGTTGGAAAGTATTATCTAAAAATCGGACAACTCCTTTAAGTGTATACCAAAAGGATTCATTGGAATAATTTATGACCAAAGTTGGGATTAAAATTCCATTTTAGGGATTTTTTTCATGCTATTTTTGATGATCTTGGCCGAAACAACGTTTATTGAGAGTTGTGAGGAATGTGAACGGGTGGTCACCTTTTATATGGGAGGAGAAGGACTAACATGGAATTAATTAAAATATGTTAGGTGTACCCACGTTTGTACCTAAGAAAAAGTATTAAAAAATAAATAATATCCCAATAATGGATGTTTAATGTAGGAATAATTCACATAAAATGGGTTTTGGAAAAATTTCTAGGACATTTTCATACTTTAGTAAATTGTTAGTCGTCTATTAAGCTTAATTTGGCCTTAACAATTATAATTATTTATAATTATTTGATAACATTTTTGGTTGAAAACTATAGGGAATTTATTATTCATTATAAAATATGATGACTAAAATTATGGAATAAATTTTTCGAAATTCTAATTATAGATATGGTATAAATTAATTTAAATTAAATCTTGTATATGGGATGTCAATGTGATTTTTAATGTTAAAACATCCAAAAGATTACAATATTTTAACAATAAACAACAAATTAAAAATGATTATAATAAAATAAATTGTATTAAATGATAAAATATTATCTAGTTAATATTTATAAAAAATTAACATTATATGTTAACCTTCATAATAAAGTATAATAAAAAGAAGTTTTGAACTAAAATTGAGTTATAAATTATTCATTAAAAAATGACATGACTCTGAAAAATATCAAAAAATCACCCTAACCAAATTCATATTTTTCTGTTTCAAATATGAATATTTTTAGACATATTATATCAATTAATTTTTAATAATTCAATTTTATATTGGGTTCTCAATTAAAATGTGGTAGAATAACCTTAATAAAAATATTAGTTTTTATGTGTAAAATAATGTTTGTTCTTATCTTATACCTATCAAAACTAATAGATGAATATAAAAAATATTTTATTATATATATAAAATATAAATTTCATTAAATTTTTTAAATAATTGTAATTAATATTATTTATTATGATAAAACACCTTTTGGATCAGAAAAATAATTATATATCATTTTATACATCCAATTTGTTCTTATTTTTCTTACTAATTAATACATAACCAATGAATTCATATTAAACTTATATAACCCATAAATTTTCATTTGTTTTTTAATAATATTCATAGATTCTAGCATAATACTTAGGTAATGTCGTACTATATTGAATAATAATATTTTAAAAATACATTGATAATTTTTGAAACTCGATCATGTGTGTGACACAACCTTTCGTGGAAGGTCACTCTTGTATGTAACGAAATCCCCTGAGGGTGATCACTCATGAAGGTAATCTAATATAACTCAGTTTTTTGTTTATTAAAATATAAGTAAAATATTATATTTACCTTATATAGTAGATATATTATATTGGGCTAGTTAATTTATTGTTTTTTACACATGTTGTGGCACGTGAAACACGTGAATGAATAAAAAGTTATAATCTAGTGTTTTAAGGTGTTACATATACTTCTATTTTGATATATATTTTTCTAATTTATAGTCTATAATGATTAGGAATTCCCTTTTGGTATCTAAATATTTGGGTTGGGAAAAGTTCTAATAGGGTATCCAGGTCAGGTTCATTGCATACAAAAATAAACTGGAGGAATACTACAACTCATAACAAGACCAGGATAATGATTTTTCCTCTTTGATAATATGTTTAATTTTTTCCTTCTATATAAATTATCAATGAGATAATATCCAGATCATTTAATTAATTAATTAATTTTATTTTGGTCTTTGAATTATTTATTTAGTGTATGATATACTATTATCATATTACTAAATGTTTTAATATGAAATGATGGAATTAAAATATATATATTAACTGTAAATTTTTATAGTAATTTGGTTAATCACATAAGTAAATTCACTATTACTAAAAATAATTTTCATGTATAACCCTAAAATTATTATTATTTAATACTATACCTTATAATACATGATTTTGAATTACACCATAGAATTAGGTATTTTTCCATACAATATTAGGAAATATACTTTTATGAAGGAGTTATTGTGATATATTTTGGATTAAAAAACCATATTACATCTTTACTAGTATCCCTTTATAGACAAGGTGGGTTTTGAGGAAATTCTTTAGGAAACCTGAGCAAGAGTTCCTGGAATGGGGACTCCAATCAATAGATCATGGAGATGAAAGCCCGGGCTTGAAAAAGACTATCATATATAAATACCTTAATAAAATTGAAAAATCCCAAATTAGATAATGATAATAGAAATATGGATCCTTTAAAATAGAATTTATATTTAATTATACATTAATAATATGATGGTGATTTGTGTTAATACATAATAAAATAGTAGCATAATTAATAAAATTATAATTTAATATTGCATGTCACAAAAAATTTAATCAAGGGATATAATAATAATATATTATTTAAATAAAATATTATAATGAAAATATCATAAACCATATTATCACTATGATAAATTTTAACACCCCGACCCCAGTTACCTAGAGTCGGTGCATTGTTACATAACATTGGCATGATCACAAAAGATCAAGTCTCGAAAGACCGATTAGTTTAGTAGTCTTGGAATCACTAGATATAATCATAAAGTTTACATTACACCATAAAATGAAAACTAAAAAAACATAGTCTCTATCGTCCATACTCATCTCACCTCATACTATCCCTATAGGTCATTCATAAAATACTTCTTCACATCTTGGGAAAAATAAAACATAGAGAGGGGTGAGCTCAGATGCCCAGTAAGGATAAAAATATAGCGGAATCTTTCATAAATAAGAATAAACATTTAAGAAAATGTATAACTAAAAAAAATCCTTTTAAACTTGAACTTCAGCATAATATGGAAGAAATAAAATGAAATAATGTCATTTACTTATTCACATGGATATTACACTAGTACAATAATCACATTCAATATCAATAACCACTTTCATAATGATGGAATGCATAATGCCAGACAATCAAAACCACATAGTAAAGGCCTTGTGCCAAGACTACAAATAAGATTTTGTCAAGGCCTTGTTCCAAGACACTAGTTTGTCTCATAAGACCTACGGATGCATCGAGGAGCTATAGCAGGCTCCACCCGTCACTTATTAAGTCCAATGCATTCCTCATATGAACAGGTTTAAACATAACATAAACATTCATATTAAAACTAGCATAAGAAATGTCAATACTTTATCAATAAAAAATGAATGGAATAAAAATAACACACCCACAGTCAAACATATCACAAAACCTTTAATACAATATTGAATTTTTGTATCATAATAAATCAACTTTAAATAAGCTTAAAATCCATCAAAGGATGTTGACATAGATGAAATCAAAACTATTTGAGAGAAATATCTCTTTTTAAAAATCATTTAAAAGTCACATAATTATAAAAGAAAAAATTTATTTTGAAAATATTTTTATAATATTGTAAGGTAATCTTTGACGATTTTATAATGGTGTAATATAGTCGCACCTTCCATATAATTTAAAAAAAATACATTCTAACCTTAATTCTATCGAAAAGGTTAAAAAGGACCATGTTTGGAAAACGACAAAAATAATCCTTTATAAACTTCTTAGAAAAAGTCAAAAATAGTATAAATGAAATTAAACAAAAGTCTTTAAAACAGTTATAATGATTTGAAATACATATTTAAGAAACATGGATGTGGATGATAAAGAGGTCCTAGTAGATAATTACATATAAACAACCTCGGATAATGAAAAGATTGTGAAATAAACCCTTACCTTGTACTTTTCCATGGTTGAGAGTAGGTTAACCTCCTATATAATGGTTAAATAATTGTTATTAAATTATACAAGAATCATATACATTAATATGATATCATATATGATCTTTTAACATTTCTTTGTTAATAATATCTTAGTATTATCGTCGTTTCAGGTGTTAACTTACTCGTTTTCTTTTATATTTTTTGTTACATAAGTCGTGTTTGTTATGGATAGGTTGTATCTTATTCATATCCAGAATTATATCAAGTCCTTAAACATTATTTATAATGATCAAATGAGAATTATACATGAATGGATATGATGGGGAATGAATATCATCGCGTTTGTGGAGACGGTAGTCCGTACGTACGCACGAGTGACAATATCATTCATTTGATATTAAAATAATATATAATTTGATGGTATATCATATATACAGAATCATTATCCTGTTATATTTATTATATACATGAATTACACATCATTATTGTACCCATCCAAATAATAATGTATTGAATACCAATTACACCACGACGTGGAGACGGTAGGCCGTACGTACGCACGTATGTTGAAATGTCATTCAAAGGATGGATAGAATACTGAATATGGTTATACCATATTTATAATAACATCACATTATATAAAATATACTATAGTTATTATTTTATAATGGAAATGAAAATAAAGAAGAAGTTGGAGAAGAAAAAAACTTGAAAATGGTGGTGAAAACATTACCTCTTCTTTGGGTTCTTCCTTTTGATTTGATCAAATGGCTCCTTAGGATGGATTTATGATCAAACTAAGGCCTCCAGGTTGAATTTAGGGAAGTTTAGAGAATATTTTGGCAGGGTTTGGCCAAACAAAAAGGCTTTGAAGGTGTGAAGAATTGGTTAGAAGTGGTGTCCTTTTATAAGGGTGAGGAGAGGCACTTTAGGAAAAACATAAAATGTTGTTTTATAATAAATTTCTATTCGGTTTATAATGGTTCCAAAGTGGATTATTAAATTTCTAAGGGGTGGATAGGTCAAAAAACTCAACCAATTGGTTTTAGATAGGTTTGGGTCACTTTATTACCCTTATCTTTTAGTTTTAACTCTTAGTTAATTAGTTTGACATTTACCATGTCACTTTGTATTTTTATATTATACAGTTAATAAACTTACTATATACAACCAAGAGACCCCCAAGTGTTCCATTAATTATACACCTATCATGATATAAGTCCTTTGACCAATCCTTATATTGTTGGGAATAGAATATCAATTAATAATATAATATTTGTTTTAAAAACTCTTTTATGTAAATTTTGACACTATTGGGTATTTGATTTTTGTGAAAATCATAACAGAATGATTACTTCCAAAAAACATAATTAAATCAATACTAACATGTCATATTAACATATAAAATTAGTTTAATTCATAAAAAGTCTCAAATTACATTTATTTGGATATTTATAATATCAATTATTTTGCTATTTCATCAATTAGGTAATTAATGCATCACCATTGTGTCATAAATAAAATAAATTATTTAATATCTAAAATTTTAAAATAAAATACCATTATGTATAAAATATTTTTATCTTTATAATGAATATTTAAAATCGAATTTATCTTATGTATAACCCTATATTAAAAATGTTTTAGTAATTAAACTTTGATATTAACTCTTTTAACTCTTCTTTGAGTTACATAATAATAAATGTCCTAATCTAAAAAAACGGTCCTAAATGAAAATATTTTATTCCTAAGGTTGTTTTTGGTTGATATACACATGTAGAATAGAATTAGGACATGTGTTAGGGTAATATTAATATCATTTTTACCCTTAATTACCCTATTTGTTTTTAACCGTGGTAAATAAAAGTAAAAAAGTTAGTATTCACCAAAAATTATTTTTAACTTATTGAACCACATTTTACTCCTTGATATTTACTGTGACTCTAGGATTTTCGAAATTCCACTCACAGAAGCAGTAAAATTATGTTTTATGTGAATTTCGAAATTCTCCTAGGAGGTGGGTAAAAGACGATGAAAAGTTCCATAAAAGTTTTATATATCTAAAATTATTCTAAACTAACTCCAATGAATTACATTGAACATATATAAGTATTATGTATCTATTTTGACCTTAATTAAATTTAAATATAATAAATAATTATTTAAATAAAAATTCGGTTTTAAACTATAACTCAGTTTTTTTTCACTATTCATCAAAAATTGAAAGTTTTCCGAAAAATACCAAAAATTCACCCTAAGCTAATTTTGATATTCCCAAACCAAAAATGAAGTCCATTTTGAAATATAAAATTTATAAAATTTAAAAAGTGTGTATTACTATTCATAACGGCTAGTTTGATTGGTTGTGGTGTGTGTTAGAACTCGAAGTTGTGTACAACACATGCTACTGTATTATTCAAAGAGAAGTGTATCATGGAAGCTTGGGGTGTCACATTCTACCCTCCTTCAAATAATATTGTCCTTGAAATTTTAGAATACAACTGCATGAAAAGACTCGGGTGGTTCTTCATCATAAGTTCATCGGGTTCCCATGTTGCATCTTCCATCTTATGGTTTCTCCATAAAACTTTTACCAAACGATTCATCCAGTTTCTCAGTACTTGTTCTCTCGTGTCAAGAATCCTGACGGGCTCTTTGCAATAAGACCGATCGGGTTCCAATTCTAATTCCTCATAGGTGAGTACATGCATTTGGTCAGGCATGTATTTCTTCAATAGTGATATGTGGAACCCATTAGATGGCCTCCTCTGCCCAAAACAATGTGCCTCACTTGCTTGAACGTTTTCAAATTTTTTCACCCGCTGCTCCTCAGGCTGCTCGATCTTAGACGGTGGATGCGGCAGGGACGACCTTTGATCCTAGCTCGAGCCTCAGTGGAGGCGGATCTCCTCTGGCCCTGGCGCCTTCTGGCTAATCTACTTGGCCTAGCCGGTATGCGGTTTCCTTCAAGGAGGCGCTTTATGTCTCTCTCTACAGCAATCAGTGTCCCTATTTCCTGGAGGATCCCCTAGTGTTTCCAGTTGTTTCGAGGGATGGATCTGGCCTCTATTTGGATGTGTCAGTGGCGGACTTTGATGCGGCTATTGATGGACTAAAATGGACTCTTGTTTCCAGGTTTGGGGGAGGGGATCCCCCTTTTCTGGTCTTCAAATGATGTGTGGACTCCTAGGGTTTGCAGGCTCTAGTTTGTATCTTCGCGGTTCACTATCTATCCTTTTTTCTAGTCTTCTCCTTGGAATCTGACTTCGTTCAAGCTTGGTGTAATTCCCCCCGGTGTGTGGGGGAGTGGCGGTTCAGTCTGGCGTGGTGGTCGCTGGATGCTCACAAATTGAAGGAGATCCCTAAAGCAGTGGTTTGGCTCAGTCTTCTAGGGATTCTGTTGCCCTTCCAGAATGGGTCCTTTCTTAAAGCCATTAGAGATTCCCTGGGAGGTTTTCTCTGTGTGGATGAGTGTACCAGGTGTGGTGTGAATATGTCGATTGTCAGGATGTGCATTGAGCTTGATCTATCCAACCCCATCCTAGAGCATTGCTCTCTGAAGGTCTAGGGATCAGAGTTATGGAACCAAAACATTGCTTATTCGATGTAACCCAGGTTCTGTTCCTCTTTTTTCCTTCAAGGTCACTCGCAGAAGATGTGTAGGTGGAGTCGTCACAGAAACCTCGGGGGTGGGGTTGGGTCAAAACCGGGGCACAGCTCCTCTTCTCATAGATCGTTTGGTTCTTTCTCCTATATGGCTCAGGAGGGGCTTTGTTTTGATGGGTACTTTTCAGCTTCGTCCCCTCATTCCTGCATCCCCGACGGTTTGAGTGCTTTGGCCGATGGTGGTGTGCCTAGCAGAGCTCTGGTTCCCCTTGTTCGAAGGGACCCTCCTTCTTGGATGGTCAAACATGCATGTTGGGCTTACGATCCCCACCAGATCCTCTCTATGGGCGGGTTACTGGAACACGTGGTGCGAACCTCTGCTAGCTTTCAGAAGCCCCTGGTTTTGCTTCCCCCCGGTTATGAGGTGTCCCCTGATGAGGTCGGTATGATCGAGGTCAAAGAGAATCCGGATGCTCCCCTCCCCCGGCTGGGAGTAGGCGGTGTCCTTGGTGTGGTTGGGCTAGATGGGCATGCATACATTGGTACTCAGGCATGTCGGGAGAAGTGTAAGCATCCGATGGAAATATCTCCCCCAAGTGCTATGAGAGGGAAGACAATCAAGCTCCTCCCTCAATTGAAATTGTCACCTTAAAACATTCTGGACAACAGCCTTGGTGTGTGTACCCATGCGAAGTTCAAACAAAAAAAGTCACAGATCATGGAGTGTCTCTCCCATTTTCTGCTTGATACCACGATGCCTGGGGACAAAGCTGGGAAAATTGTTGATCAATGATTCACATCTTCATTTGGAACTCTCGTGGCCTTGGAGAGAGGGTGAAGTTTGACTACATAGCTTCGGAGATCAAGAAAAATAGAGTGCTCATTGCTGCTGTTCTGGAGCCCAAGAAGGACCCAGCCAAGCTGCAGGAGTTCACCAGCAGGATCAGCATGCATGCATCTATGCAAGCGACACCAACTAACTGACATAGATGGATCTTTTGGAGAAAAGACATCTATGTGGGATTGATACAGATGGGGGACCAGTTCATCATGACAAGGGTGACTATAGGATGTATCACTATCTGCGTATCTTTTGTCTATGGAAGTTGTGATAGTGGAAGAAGGGAGACTCTATGGGAGGAGATCAGTATGTTTGATCCAGGAAGTGAACCGTGGATCATTGGCGGGGACATCAACATCATCACGGAGCCATCAGAGAAAAAAGGACATGGGGCATTCTCGTGCCGCGCTAGCACAGACATATTATAGTTCATGGCTACCAAGGGTTTAATGGATTTGGGGTACATTAGAGATCGCTTCACATTGTGCAACAATCAGAAAGGGTATCGACATTGTTGGAGTCGTCTCGGCTGATGTCTTGCCAACGTTCATTCCATAACCAAGTTCCTAGACTCCAAGTTTGATCATCTGGTGCACGGCATATCGGATCACTCACCATTGCTGGTCTCCCTGTCCTCAAGGCATATCCATCAAAGTAAGTTCAGGTTTTATGGTCAATGGACCCGGAATCTAGGGTTTCTTCACGTGGTGAGAGATTCTTGGAGGGAACCGGTACAAGGTTTTTCTTGGGTGGCCTTTCATAATAAAATAAGGAAGCTTAAAATGAGGTTAAAGGATTGGGTAGGGGACCTCGGCTCCATCGATCAGGGGATGGAGGATCTCAAATATGAGATTTAATGCTTGGAAGCTAGTCTGGAGGAAGGCTGGAATGATGTTATTTTTGAGGAGTTGTCTATCAAGAAGAATAGTGTTGAGGAATTGGTCCTTAGACAGGAATTGGTGGCTCGTGAGGAATCAAGGATTAAATGGCAGCATGAGGGAGATAAGAACACAACCTACTTTCACGCCTAAATCCGGGAGAAAATACGTCCCATTAATCCCAATATCAGGCTCGGCGACGGGAGTTACACAGATGATAGGGATGTCATGGGAGGAATGGCCTGCTCCTTATTAAAAGACATCCTTGCAGGGCCTAACGTCAGGATGGCCAGTGGGTACCCAAGTGGTTATGTAGAGCTTTAGGAGGCAATTCCAAACAACATATCCTCCACAGACAATGCGTGAATGGAAGGGATCCTAGAGGAGTCATATATTCACCAAGCCATGATGAGTCTCAACCCAGAGAGTGCTCCGGGACCTGACTGTTTTCCTGGTTTGTTTTACAGAGTTGCGTGGGATGAGGTCAAAGGTGACATTGTTGCAGTAGTTGAGGACTTTTTCATAGGAGGATCTCTCCTATGGGTTGCAGCTTCCATGACCTTGGTGCTCATTCTGAAGGTTAAGGACCCCTCCTCCCTCTCCACTACAGGCCCGTGAGCATGTGTAACTTCACCTACAAAATCCTTGCGAGTATTCTTAACACGAGGCTGGACATGCACATACCCCACTGGATTTCCATAGAGAAACATGGTTTTGTGAGAGGGGGTTCTATACAGGGGGCTATAACTCTGGCACATGAGATGATAAGGGACATTAATGCTAAAACTCATAGTTCCAACATTATTATCAAATTAAATATGAGCAAGGCGTATGATAGAATTTAATGGGGTTTTGTAAACAGGGCCTTAGCTTGAATGGGCCTATCCGCCAAGGCCTCAGACATCCTCTTCATATGATTTAGTTCTCCATGGATGAATGTCTCATTCGTGGGGAAATCACATGGCTTTTTTAAGTCCACTTGTGGCTTATGACAAGGCAAGCTGATCTCCCCAACCCTGTTTATATTTATGCAAGACGCACTTAGCCATCTTCTGAACAAAGGAATACTCACTGGTAGTATACTCCCTTATCGAAGCAAAAAAGAACCTCAATACCATATCACATTTGATGTTTGCAGATGATACGATTATCTTTTCGAATGTAGGAAAAATATCTAAGCGTGGCATTAAGAGGATTCTTGAAGAATACTGTTATTGGAGTGGTCAGGTGATCAACTACTCCAAGAGTAATTTATATATCTCAAACAATTGTGGATCTCGTCATGCGAACCTTCTTTACAGCATCATGGACATGCAGCCTGGTCACTTCCTGATGGAATACCTTGGGGCCCCTCTTTCACATGGCAGAACACGTATTCGGGACTTTGATCATGTGCTGATCAGGATTACAGGGCGCATCCTCAACTGCAAGAGACACTTCTTATCCTTTATAGGGAGCATTGCACCAGTTAACAGTGTGCTGGATACTATCCCGGTGCATTCGATGGCTTCCACTTCAGTTCTAAAGGGGGTTATCAAAGCAGTTGATAGGATCCTAGATAATTTTTTATTGTATGCGCTTGCTGAGGGGAAGAGGCACTAGGTCACATGGGGAAGAATGGAACGTCCCATTCAGGAAGTAGGTATTAATGTTAAAATATTGATGGAGACACTTCATGGAATTCACACCAAAATTTCCTGGGAGGTCGTGGAGAATCGGTCCCTCTGGGGGAGGATCATGTCCTACAGCTACGACAGTTCCATGGGAGCTGACAGCGTGCTGGGATCCCCCTATGGCATTCGGTCTTATCTCTTATCCCGAGCCTCCAATAGCAATCCCGTTGGGTTGTGGGAGAATGCAGTATTCCTTTTTGGACACAGAACTGGGTGGGATTAGTGCTTGGATTCCCGGGGTGTCCGGCCCCAATGATTACCTTTAAGGAGGTGAGTTCTCATCCTGGATTCATCAATGAGGTGCTTGACAAGGATCATATTAACTTTTTTGATTCTATCCTCATTAACTCGAAGACGGACTGATGTGTGTTCACCCCCTCTCGGTATGGTAAGTTCAATATCAAGGATTACTGAAGGCTCTCAACCCCCCAGGCTCAACAGGATAGCTAGAACAACCTGGTCTGGTATAATAAGCTTCTGATCATGTACAACATTCATGTTTGGTGCATAAGGAATGACGGGATTTCATCGGATGAAGGAATCAAAAAAATTGGTGTCAATATAGTGTCGTGTTGTCAATGCTGTAAAAACCAGAGGGAAGAAACCATGAGCCATATCTTTTTCGAAGGGGAGTGGGCGCGAGGTGTTTTGGATTCCTTTGTAGATTTCACAGCAATTCATTCTCCTCATCATCGGGGTCTGCCGTTCCTAGATAGGTGGTTTTAGGGGACTACAGATAAAGGTACTGAGAGAGCAGCGAGGTCAATGATCCTCAGTGTTGGATGTTGGTGGCTCTAGAAAGTTCGGAACAAGGCCATATTTGAGGGATCTTCCTCTACAAGACGGTCTGTTATCATGATAACCAAGAGATTATTGATTGATATGGTCTCTCTTGTTGATAATTGGCGTGAAGATCCCTCCCTTCATATCATGCAGGCTCGTTCCCCTCCGGCCAACCCTCCTATGGATAGAGCACGCGGCCACTGTATTAAATGGGTTCTGCCAACAACTGGATTTAAACTTAACATTGATGGATCATGCATTGTGGGATCCATGAGAGGTGGTGGAGTGGTTCGAAATCCATAAGGGAGTGTTTTCCTTACTTTCACGGTGCACTATAGTGATGGTAGTGCTCTTTAGGAAGAGTCGAATGCAGTTCTCACAGGGCTGAGTCTATGCAAACAGAAGAATATTTCTCTATCTGAGGTAGAAACTGACTCAAGGATTATTCAAGATTCCTTGCTGGGAAGAGGTGCCACCCCCTGGTCAGTCTTATACATCGTTAGGAAATGAAAACAACTTCTCAACAACCAGGCTTGAGTCACCCATACCTGGAGAGAGGGGAACAAAATTGCGGACTTCCTCGCCTCTCTTGTAGCCCTGGGCTCCTCTTTCACTAACCTTTCCAATGCAACCTCTATTAACCCTGAGGGGTTTAACCTTATCCGAGGGGATGCCCTCGGTCTCCAATATTTCATACCCCCCTAATCTAGGTTCCTCTGTTGTTCTTTTCCCCCTATTTATGTACTCTTTTCCCTTGAATAAATATTTAACGATTTGTGTGTGTGATTCGTGGAACACATCGTGAACTTTGGAGAGACTTGGCGTCATTGCCGAATGGTAAGCTACAGCCCCAATTCGTTCTAGAATTTCAAAAGGTCTGATGTACCTGGGACTCAATTTAACCTTCTTACCGAAACATATAACTCCCTTCCATGGATATAACTTCAAGAAAACATGATCTCCTGCCTGAAATTCCAAATCCTTCCTTTGGTTATCGACATAGCTCTTCTACCTAATTTTATCTGCTTTGATGTGGTTTTGGATTACCTTTACCTTTTCCACCATTTCCTCTAACAGTTCTGGGCCTACAAGTTTTCTTTCACCAATATCATCCCAACAGGTTGGTTTACGGCATCTCATTCAGTATAACCCTTCATATGGTGCCATCTGAATACTTGAATGGAAACTATTGTTATAGGAAAATTCTACTAGAGGTAAATACTGATCCCACATATCTTGAAAGTCATGTGAACATGATCTCAACATGTCTTATAAGGTTTGAATAGTCTTTTATGATTGTCCATCAGTTTGGGGGTGGTAAGAAGTGCTCAAATGAAGTTCAGTATCCAAGGCCTTCTGAAGACTCTTCCAGAATCCTGAAGTAAAATGGGGATCACGATCAGAAAAAATCGATTGTGGTACTCCATGAAGTCTCAAAACTTCATTAATATATAGCCTTTCTAGACTTTCAAGTGGTAAATCTTCCCTTATAGTAAGAAAATGTGTTGACTTGGTAAGATGATCAACAATGAACCATATTCCATCGTTCCTTCTAGGAGTCTTTCGTAGTCTCATGACAATGTCTATATTGATATTATCCGATTTCCACTTAGGTATGGGAAGAGGTCGCATGACTCCTCCCGGTTGTTGCCTTCCAGCTTTCACTTGTTGACAAACCATACATCTTGACACAAAATCAGCAATCTCCCTCTTCATGTTGTCCCACCAAAAATGATCCTTCAAATCTCTATACATTTTGGTGCTCCCATGGTGTATAGAGAAATTGTAACTATGAGCATCATCCAATAATCCCCTTTTTAGATCAGGTATATCGGGAACACAAATTCTCTTCCCAAATTTCAAAATTCCATCTTCATACACAAGGTCACTCAATCTCCCATATTTCACAGCTTTAATCTTCTTATGAAATTCTTCATCATCGGTCAGAGAACTCTTTATCCTCTCTAGTAAAGATGGTTTGGAAACCATTTGAAAAGCATTGATGTTTCACCTTCAATGGTGATTCCCATATCCATCTTTACTAGATCCATATATATAGGATCCTTTTCAACTATCATCTTGTTCAAAACTCCATTATCCTTTCTACTCAAAGCATCTGCCACCTTATTTTCCTTCCCCAGGTGGTAGTGTATTGTGCAATAATAATCCTTGAGTGGTTCAAGCCATCACCTTTCCCTCATATTGAGTTATTTCAATGAGAAAATATACTTCAAACTCTTTTGATCAGTATAAATCTCACATTTTTCACCATAGAGATAATGTATTTATATCTTCAAAGCAAATATTACAGCAGCTAACTCAAGATCCTGAGTATGATAGTTTTTCTCATGAATTTTCAGCTGTCGTGATGCATAGGAAATAACCATATCATTCTGCAAAAGGACACAACCAAGTCCTTTCTTCAAAGCATCACTATAAATAATGAACCCATCATTCCCCGATGTTAGTGTCAGTATATGAGCATTCAATGATATTTTTTTTAGTTCTTCAAAAAATTATTCTCACTCTTATTTCCAAAAAAATTTAACCCCTTTACGTGCGAGCTTCGTTAATTGGTGAGCCAATCGGGAAACGTTCTTGAGGAAACGCCGATAATAATCTTATAATCCAGTAAAACTGAATACCTTAGTTATACTCATCGGTGCTGGCCATTCTTAGATTGCTTTTGTCTTAAAATGATCAATAGATATTTCATCCTTAGAGACAATATGGCCAAGAAAATAAATCTCCTGAAGCCAGAATTCACACTTGGTAAACATCCCATATAACTCATGTCTTTTAAGAGTCTTCAGGATAATGCGCAAGTGATTTTCATGATCTTTTTAGTTTTTGGAATATACCAAGATATCATCAATAAATACCATCGCAAAATCATCAAGATATTCCTTGAAAACTCTATTCATTAGATCCATAAATACAGTGGGTGCATTAGTCATCCCAAAAGGCATTATTGTAAACTCGTAATGCTCATACCTGGATCGAAATGTTGTCTTTGGAATGTCTTCCTTCTTCACACATAACCGATGATATCCAGATCTAAGGTCAATCTTTGGAAAGTATTGAACTCCATGCAGTTGGTTAAATAAATCATCTATGTGAGGTAGGGGATACTTGTTCTTTATTTTTATAGAATTAATTTTCATGTAGTCGATACATAACCTCATAGATCCATCTATCTTATTTACAAAAATGATAGGGGCTCCCCATGGAGAAACAGTAGGGAGAATAAATCTCTTATTACTCAATTCCTCTAGTTGCTTCTTTAGTTCAACTAATTCAATAGTGGCCATTCTATAAGGGGTCTTCATTATAGGCCTTGATCAAAGAATTAAATCAATGTAAATCTCAATTTCTCGTTCTGGAGGATGTCCAGGTAAATCTTCTGGAAACACATCAACATATTCTCTCACAATAGGTACATCCTCTATTTGAACATTCCTTTCCTAACCCATAGTCATTTCATTATCTTCCTCCCCAATAATTGAATTTAGTTGAGCTACTGGGGGTGGATCTATATAATAATTAGGTGGTGATGATTCTGCTCTAAAGATAAGGTGTTCCTTATCATCATTATCAAAAATCATAACCTCCTTCTTCATACAATAAATCTTCGCATCATGGTCCGAATTCCAATACATTCTGAGGATTATATCCAACTCAATCATAGGTATGATGATGAGATCAGAAAATAAATAACATTTATATGATCTAATGGGAAATGATTCACAAAACTTTGTTGTAATGATACTTCCCTTGGGAGTTTTTACTGACAACCCTTGTTAAATCAAATTGGAAATATCAAATTTTCTTAGAAAACTAGGAAGATATGAAACAATGCGATGATCCAGAATCATATAAAGCATTTTCAAAACATGAGGAAACCATTAAATTACCTACCACCACGTCTTTCGTAGCATCAACCTCAGCAGTAGTGATCGCATAAGCTTGGCCTTGAACAATTGGCCTTTTCTGAGGTAAGTTTCCTGATGCTTAGGACATTCATTTTCATAATGTCCCTTCTCCCTACAATTGTAGCCTTGAATATTGGTAGCTTCTTTTTCCCCTTGCAATCACGAGCTTGGTGGCCTTTTTCACCATTCTTGTAATAGACACTCATTCCTTACAAGCATGTACCAGGTTGTTTCTTCCCACATTTACTATAGGATGGATATTAAACTTTTCCCTTCATCCCCTTATTTCCATTTCTAGATTGATCACTGGATCTCTTCTTCTCTTTCTTTGCTTTAAAGTCATAGGACTTAGAGAATTCTTTTTTTGTATTGATAGCACATGAGACAATATCTTCATACAACTAGAAGGTTTGTGAGACTAATGCTCGACAGAGAAACGGTTTTAACCCATCAAATAAAGGGTCAATATTACTTCTTGGGTTACATATATAATCTGCAGCATACCTCGCTAACCTTGTAAAGTTATCCTCATACTTTGCGACATTCTCATCCTCCATTTGCCTCAGACTCAGAAATTGCTTTTCCATATCTACTCAATGGTCACGAGGAAAGTATTTTTTCTAGAAAAAGCTCTTTAAACTCCCTCCATTCCATATTTGATACTTCATCATCTTCCTTAGTGTTTTCAATCAATGACCACCATTGATTAGCATCTCCAGTGAGGCGGTAATCTGCCATGACAACTTTTTCCCTTTCGCTTCTCCCCAAGGCATGGAATATTTTCTCTAAGAAATTTATCCATTGCTCCGCTACTAGGGGATTTGTACTCCCATTGAATGTTGGTGTTTTTTTCCTCATGAAGCGATCTAACATTGATCCACCACATTGTAGATCAAGGTGCTCCATACGGGTAAGGTTATTATTCATAACCTGAGTGAGTTGTTCCAGTATGGTGATTAGCTGATCAGCACCAGTTTCATAACCAGCTCCACTATAATTATCTTGAACAGGAGTGAAATCCCTACACGGAGTGTGTGCATTGATACAGTTTCCATTCCTTGCACTAGGCACCATTTCTAAACAATGGAATAAACTAGCTCATTTTATGAATCAAAATACATAATTCCATACTTGTAAAACACTTAACATAAATTGAACTATTTATGGATATAATCCATAATCATAAAAAAAATTCATTGAGGATGTATATACTCATTAAGTAATGTGAAAATCAAATTATCACAGACATTCTTCTCAATATGCATCAAATCAAGATTGTGGCGCAACAAATTAAATTCCCAATATGAAAGTTTAAAGAATATACTTTTTTTCTTCCATTGTTGCGTTCTGGTTTCACTTGACGATGCACTTCGGACACGTTTTCCGCAATCATTCAAATGATGAACCTTTTCAAATTCTGTTTCAACATTTTCAAGTTGTGTCAATATTTCAGAACCAGTTAACAACTTTGGAGGTGGTCTACGATCAATGAAACCATTAAATTTTGATTTGTTTAGCCAAAATCTATGAGATACATCAAGAAATCTTTGATGGCCTAAGAAGCACCATTTTCTACTGTGAGGTAGCCGTTTGGGCTCAAAATCAAAGTTACAAACGGGACAAGACAAACCCGTATAAGTGTTCCAACCAAATAAATTCCCAAGCCCAGGGAAGTCACTAATGGTCCACAGTAAAGCAGCATGCATTTTGAACATTATTTTAGAAGAAACATCAAATGTCTCAACACCGTTACTCCATAACTCCTGCAATTCTTCAATCAAAGGCTGCAAGTATACATCAATATCATTTCCAAGCACTTGTTTTCCAGGAATAATCATTGAAATGATAAAAGATGATTGTTGCATACACATCCACAGAGGAAAATTATAAGGGATCAAAACAACTGGCCAAATGATATAACTTGTACTCAAAGTCCCAAACGGGTTGAATCCATCGACAGCCAATCCCAATCGAACATTCCTAGGATCATCTGAGAAATCTAGATTTAATGAATCAAATGTCTTCCATGATTGGGAATATCGTGGATGTCTCATTAACCTATCATTGTTATTTTCTACAGAATGCCACTTCATGTGTATGGCGGTTTTTGATGACATGAATAATCTTTGCAATCGCGGCTTCAAAGGAAAGTAACGCAAAACCATTGTAGGTGTGTTCATTTTCTTCTTCTTCATAAAATTATGTTCAACCAGACTTCCAACATCACCCTTTTACTGCCATCTAGAAGAAGAACATTTCATGCAATTCTTTCTACTTGATTCCTCTCCCCAATAAAGCATACAATCAATGGGACACGCATGTATTTTTATATAATGCAGACCAAGCTCGTTAACAACTTTTTTCATATCATAAAAAGATTTTGGTATTTTTGCTTCAGGAAATGCATCACGAATCAATTCCAATATCATGGACATTGCCTTATTTTTAATTCCACATAGACATTTGATATGGGACTACTTCAGCAGAAATGAAAGCTTTGAATATTTCAAACACCCACTATACAACTCTTGATTTCCATCGTCAACTAAATCATGAAACACATTTTTCTCAATGAAGTTTTCCGTTACATTTGGCTCTACAGAATCAAGAGTAGGATCCAATGATATGTTCCAATCTTGATCTACTTGTGTTACAGTCTCAAAAACATCACTTGTCATGTTGCAATTTGTAGCACCCTTTTCTAGTTGTTCTGATATGTTTTTATGCTGATAGTGGTGTCTTGCAGTGACGAATGCATCATTTATGAGGTTTTGCATTTCATTTTACATTTTCGATGAACTTGGGACCTCATTCTGTGGATTAACATCAGTGCTCAATCTTTCTATATTGTTCGATTCTCCATGCCAATTCCAACATAAATATTGACCAGGGAATTGCTTCAGTATTAAATGTTCATAAAATTCATCTCTCTTCAACCATGTTCTAAATTTACATTTAGGACATGGACATCTTATTCTCCCTTCAACAGATCGATTAGAAATTGTAAAATCTAAAAACTCATTCAAACCCTTAACATACTGAGGTGTGTTCCTCGGTAATGTGATTCAACTTTTATCCATGTATATCACAATGTGCCTACACAAAATATACGATACTATAAGATTGCAGAACCATAATATAATAAAGATGACCCATTGATCATAAAGTATGCATAATATAATAAATATGATTCATTGATCACATTTACCACTTACTTAGCATGCCCAGACAAACCAAACAAGTCTGGTCCTTAGGAGACAGTGTGAAAACCTCATTCAGGAGCAGTAAGAATATCGGGTCACACAATTATCATAACACTATCAATCACACATTTATGTTGCCTCAAACAATTTCTATCCCCACTACATTAATGAGATACATTAGTCCACTCAGATTACATCGACACCCTCAAAAAAAATACTACAACTTTCCTGAACATCTCATATACTCACATGCTTGGTCATCTCAATTAAATGTTTTATTTTATTTTCCATATCTTGAAGTGGGATACCAGTCGGTATTTATAACATCCATTCAAAATCACTAATATAGAATACCAATGCATTGGTTCCCATTTCTAGAGTTTCCCCTCATTGGATTATGTTTAATAATCATTACCTTTACTTATCAATATTATAGATCAATAAAAATAATATGGAATATTTTTTAACCATATTTAGTTTCATAATTTGAACAATGTTGTTGATACTTGTTTATAATCCAATGAATATTCTTCTCACTAGATCCAACACAGTGAGAACACATTATGATAATTCCCCCACTTAATTTCAATGTTTTTTTATATATTAACTATTTATTTAGTAAGATACCTAAAACAGTGAAGTCGGATATTTGTTGTACTTTAATCTTTAACCAGCTTTTTCTACATGATTCAAAAGTCTTTCACACTGTATAAATAGGTTACACATCGTGTAACTATTACTAGATACAAGTGATGAAAGGGTATTCATGTTGTGAAAGTTTACACCTCGGGAAGAGTGGTTTCACATCATAAATTTTAAAATAATGGATTTTTAATTCGAGGTGAAGGATTCTTCAACATACTAGAACACCATGGATTTCACAGCAGGAAATAGTATTACACATCATCAAATGGCCCTCTTGTAGTTTTTAAATTAGGAGAGTGGCTATTTTGGTTTTAGTTCTTTTCTCCAATCCCTTGGATCCCTACCAAGAGATCTTCTCGGGTTTTTTTGGGAGACTATGCTCCATCTAGATTGATCCATTCAACATTGGATATTTTATTATAGTTGTGGCACATCTCTTTGGGTAAGAAATATTTCTGATTATTCGTTTCTCTTGATAATGGTGGCACCCTAGGGTAACATTATCAGATCTGGTGGCCTATGTTTTTGAATCTTTGTGTATTCTTCTAGATCCTTTGGGAGATCTCATTATGGAGGCCATTCCTTGGTTAGTTGTGGTGTGTCGGATGTCTTTTATTGAGGTATTTGGGGTTTTCCCTTTCCACCAACCGCTTCTTTTCTAATTTATATCAATATTAATGTTTTTATTATATTCTAGGTCCTTCGTTTTCATCATTGGGTTTTCATTGTTGGTGGATCCCATTACGGGAATGTGTGACTTGAGCTTTGAGGTAGGTGGTTCCATCTCTAGACTATGATAATTAGCCTAATTAATCTTAATTTATAAGTTGATATATCAAATTGGAATGACTATTTTCATTTTTTTAAGAAGGGTTTTTTGAGAGAAATGTTTTTCCATGATTTTTGATAAATGAAAATGAAATGGGTAATTTTAAAATGAAATGTTTTTCCATCTATTTGATGTTGTTATGTCACATTGAGCATCAACGGTATTCCCATTTACTTTTTATGTTCATCCAAAAAATGGAGGTAAAACAGTTTTCCCCATACGAAACGTTACCTGATTGAACCCCATATAGTCTCACAATATCTGGAATGTTCAAGCTTCTTAATTATTTCACCATAGTTGAATACTTTATCATGATAAAATGGGTGGATTTAAATAGTTAATAAGTTTACAATCCAATGGTGTAAATTCACTAAGGTAAAACAAGAAACCTAATAATGAAATATATAGTGACATAATCCTACATTTAGGTAGGAATAGGGAGTGACAAAAGAATAATTGAGGGTCTCTAGTTCTCATCCTAAATTTACAGACACATATAACATCTAGATACAATTTTAGCTACATCATGACTTAAAATTAGCCATCAAAACTATTGAAAAATATCATCAAACATATTTCTGGACCAAGGATAAACAAACCATGGATACTAGTAGTTATCCTATATAAAAACCTTTTTTAGAGACAACTAAATCATGAAATAACCCTTGATGAAAAGAATTTCATCATATGACATTGAACACCAATCAAGAACATCCACAAAATATAGATTTTACTTTTAACATTTTCTTAATTCATCCTTAGGATGTTCATACTGAATTATTTCTAGAAAATGTGGTGTTAACTGAATACTAACTATGAATATAGCTCCACTATTCTCCTTGGATTCTTAGTGAATTTCAGAAAAAGACGCATCGGATTCCAATCATCACTATAATCATTTAATGAATGGGTTGGATTTTTTATCCTTAAGGTATTGTCCACCATCTTTCTCTTACATAGGATATAGAAAATTAAAAAATTCAAATCCCTAATTGTAATCGATCAATGAGCAATACCTTATACATAGATCATTTTTAAGGAAAATACATTCCATGATTATTCTTTCATAGTATAATAATCAGTTCTCACTGAATTGATATTGACCCCATGATTTTAAAGAATGCATCACCACCAATTCCTCTAGTATATAGGTTGGATAATCCCATTAATTTTGTAAGAGGTGGTATGATCTATGGGCCACTAAATGGTCAACTTACACAACACGCTTCCCAAACCTATACCTAAAGCATCGCAATAAACCACATACAACATTCTAGTCTACGTTAACATAAATATGGCTTAGTGTTCAACCACTGATTGTGATCATAAATGTATGAATAAAATTATGTATTCTTTTTTTAACCTTACCCATTTTTGGTAAATCTATTTTATGAGTTATGTAAATAGAGATAAATTTATAAAAAAAATTCCTATAATATCTATTGTGTTTTAATAAGATCATGATATCAAATTCATGACTCAAATATTACCATAAATTCACTACCCTAATTTCTATTGGATCAACTTAAACCCAATGATTCTATGACAGATACAATATGAATTTGACCTCTCTAATCCAAAATCTATTCTTGGAGTATATGGAGTTAATATGGACATACAAAAGTGTGCCCAAAACAATTCTTTGATGATAATCATGCTCCACCTCAATGCAAATGTATACTAGGATTCCATGCATATACACCACCATAATGTATTCAATTTACTTAGGAAACACACAGTTCATAAGGGCCATAAAAATCATAGGATCATTTTTCATCCTTAATGGCACAAATTTAGACTTGAAGTGGTTGTACCTTCTTCATAAATCATTCTTGTGAATTCCAAATCCACTCACACTAAAATGAGGATTCCAAAAGTGAATGTTGATATTATTGAACCACATTTCCCCCATAATCTGATCAACTTGGTCACTGATGTTTGGAAACAGCTATTTTTTTATAGAAAACCTTTCCAACTTCAAATAGTTGATACAAAATCCGAGTGATATATCATGCTTTATGTAATTCAACCTTTTTTGGACTACGATGAGATTCTTGGGTGAAAAAATACTTTGGATTCTAATTCATCAAACCAAATAATTAATTCCCCTAACTCGATGGGGTCTATATTGAATGAGGTAAGAGATGTAGTATATGATTCATGTACCAAATAAATGATTAATTTTAATTCCCGTTACTAATGTATACCTAATAATTCCTCTATAAACACCTTTACGAACTCATATAAAATGAAAGGAAACCCATTTTCAGAACCATTGTCATCATATTCTAGTATAAGGGAAAATACAAGGGTTTATCATGGCTGCCTAAATCTCTCCATCATATTCCCTTGGTTGAGTGGGGTGTCTTTATAGATGAATAACACAAACAATATCTAATAAAAGAAGCCATAAATTCAATATTCCATAGAGAACCAAAAAATACCATAATTAAAAAACATTTGAAAAATAAAAATTAAAACCACCACAATCACAATTATTAATTTATAGCACTCCACCCTTACTCAATGTCCATTCACAGTATACAGAATATGTAGTTTACCTAAAATATGAGTAAATCCAAATTACAGACAAATTATGGTGACCTTTGGTCCATTATGTGTTGTGTTGGGAAGACATCCCACTCACACCAAGATTCTTAATCCCAAATAGTAGATGCTCTTGTCTATTGGAAATTACCAATTAAAAGTTCCCAAAAGAAGGGAAAAATTTACTCCAATTCCATTTTTCACATACTATCCAAGGTTCCCTTGCAACCCAACACCTAGCACATCCCATGGCATAGCTCAAAGTTAATTCCAGATCCACATGGTCTTATAACCAGTGAATTGGATTTGAGGAACCCCATTGGGAATAATTTTCCTAATAGGAGAATATCAAAAGTAATTATTAGATTCACAATAATGAAACCCAATAACCATTAACCATAAAATTCATATATGCATTTCAAGATACACATATAATCTATATAGGTAAGACATTATTTCCTCAGATGTGTAATAAAGGTTGGTAGGTACTTGGTGTCCACTATGATAATATCAAAGTATATGTACCCCAAAACAAGGAGGTAGAAGGTGACTTCATCAACAAATAATCCAAACAAATCCAATTTAATTAAAATCTCCTCGATGATAGTACGACCCAACTTAGTCACAAAACCTATCCTAGGAATCTGTAATTTTTTATATATATGGGGTTTATCATAATATGTATCCTTAGTATGATTATACACAATACCTCCAACGAAAAAGCTAAAGGAGTATAATAACACATCATTGAACAAACAACATAAATACTAAGAACCTAGTAAGTAGGTCGCTGGAGATGGAGGTCGCGGGGTCGTCGGAGATGGAGTTCGTGGGGTCACCGGAGACAGAGGTCGCGGGGTCACCGGAGGTCTCGGGTCGCCGGAGGTCTGGGGTTGCCGGACGGTTGGGAGTCGAGGGTTGCGGGTCACCGGGGGTTTGGGGGAACTATCGGGGAGGGGGAAGAAGGGTCGGGATTGTTAAAATGAATTTCGGGTTTCACGGCGGTTTATTAAAAACCGCCGCGAAACCTTTCGGCAAAAACGTTTAGCGGCGGTTTTGTTATCCGCCGCCACAAAACTGCCGATAAACCCGGTTTTTGTTGTAGTGATAGTAAATCAACCAATTTAGTTATAACCTCACCAATGAAAATATAAATACAACTTATCCATAAAAAAGTGTTAATGTAATGTAATTATATCATAGTATAAGTAAATAAATATTATTAATTTATTGTTTGTGTTTTTTAAGTCATATATATTAAATTACAATATTAGGATTAATTTAATAAATTAAATGAAAATATATTTTTAAAAAATTAATCATAAAATAATATTTTGAGGTATTCCGATTATAATTTTATTTTTTGAGACCTTACTTAATATTTTCAAGGTTTATAAAAGTAGTTTAAATTTTAAATTCTCTATTTTTCATGTAAATTCTAATTTTTATTTAAAATTAAATTCCTCATATTATGAAAATTATTTTCATAAAATGGCATTCAATTTTGAATTCTACCAATCTGAAAATGGTTATAGTTAATTTTTTGTATTATTCCAAAATACTTAAATTTTTAGTGAATATTAAATTACCGTAATTTATTCTATTTATACATTAATAGTTAAATACACTATTCATTGATTCATGACTAATTTAAAAACCACTGGTTTGAACTCACATGATATAAATACTGTATTTAGTTTTAAAAATCATTACTATTTCTTATCTGGAGAAAAATAAAAAACTAATGAATTTAATATTGAGAAAACACTCATCTCCAGTGGTACAAATACCACCCCTCACCACCACTTCTCATCACACCTCTCAGGCCATTTTCAATGGCCAAATTATTCTCAAATATCCTCCCATGCTCCTAAAACTTGTCCATAATCCCTTGGTATCCTCAAATGACTAAAACATCTTCCCCAAAGAGGCTATCTAGGAAGACAAATTCAAGAGGTTAATTCCACAATATGTTTTTTTTATATTTCCAATCAAGTTCATTTATTTTCATTTCTCTCCTCATATACCCTAATTAAAGAGGTATGGAAACTACAATAAAATAAATACAGTAGAATATCTTTACTCTAGTGTAATAATTCACCATCATCTCTTTTCCCCTGTAATTTGTACTAAACATGAAAAGACTATCCAAGATATGTTAATTTATCACATTCAAGGATGAGGAGTTTTCAATTTCATTTAACGTATTCATGGATAGCCATGAAAAAATTTCTATGGTTTAAAAATCATAATATACATATTTCATCTTATGTAATTTTGTATAATCATCAAACACATATGATGTAAATCATTACATAAAAACAAGCTTGTTGGGAGTGAAACTGCTCAAAATAATCCAAGCGATTATCTTTAAAAAAAATTCTAATGATTCGTCCTCATAAAATTTAATCAAATGAATTATATATCCTTTTTATCTGCTGTATTTTCATTAATAAAATATTATTACCCTTCTGGAGAACTATTCCTATTTTAAGTGAAATTCCATGCTCTTGCACAAGTGAATCAGTCACGAAAATTATGAAAACGAGCACTCACGAACGATAAAATTGAAGACTATACATATCAAAAGGAGATAAATGTACTTTATAGATTTATGTTAATTAAATTAATTGTATAATATGTTCTGGAGTTATTAATTAATCAATCTAATTTGATTATCTATGAAATAAAGATAAAGTTAAGAACACCTTCAAACTTAAGGTAAGGGATTATACCCAGACCACCATTATTCCTTCATGTTATTCTTCCTCTCCCTTTACTGATATGAAATTATCTATCCATTTTATGTAAATATTTTACATGTTGTCCATATTTCTCAAACTCAAGTATTTTTACCCATTACTACTTTTTCACGGATATAGATGTTTCTAAATGGTTATCTACTCAATTCCTTCTGATAAGAATATCTGACTTAAGGGATCTCTCTGAATTCAAAAACATTTTAATGTTTATTCTATAGTATACTTTTAGCCACTATACATTTCTAAAATCCATCTTTTTTTAAATAAATCCTTTATGGGTCACTTCTTGTTTAATATAAAATATTATTCCCATTTCTTTTTTAGATTTTATTTAATGTTTCTTTAAACTTCACTAAACTTTTTCATTTCTAATGATTATTAAATAAACCTTCTACATGATTCCACATGATTTGGAAAACACTTATCCTAATTTATATTTATTTTTACTTATGAATTTTCATTAATATTTTTAAATCAATTATTCCATGGACATAATTATGATATGCTTATTTGAAATGACTTATGACATGATTATGATACCCATTTCCTTACATGGGTAACCCTTATGTTTTGTATGATTATTTGGGTATGATTCATTATGTGGAACATATATTCATGAACATGTTATGATGGGTGCACCCAGATATCATTACAATGCATTTGTTAAGGTTTAGTGTCATTAGACTTATGTGTAACTATCCTGGGGGTTATCCATGACTAGTGCCCCTTGTGTAATGGTCTCATTGGCTAACCTTGGTTCATGATCCTCTATGTGAAATTATCATTGATTAATGCTAATGTAATGTATTATATTTTTTGGAACAGTACTATGATTCTATGTTAATATGATCCCATGTTTTATATGTTATGATTTGATATGATCAATCATGTTCCATGCCATTTTATATAATTATGTCATGTCATCTAACCCATGTGGTAAGATTTATTCTTATATTTATTCCCTTATTGGGTTTTCTAGTTCATACCTTCACCCATTTTATCGCTAGATTATCCTATGCATATGTTTTAGCACAATGGATGTTATGAGCTAAATGTGGAGATTAAATAAAAATTGTTTTTAGGATATGTTTATTATGTACCAAATATTCTCGGACCCTAGAATTTAGAATCCTTTTCATGAAATATGGGGTTTAAATATACCTATAATCAGATAATTATATATGTAAAATGATAGGGTCATTATATACATTGAGCTAGAAAATATGAAATAATGATAGGGATTATGATTCTATAGTAAATTCCACATATATTGAAACTTCTATGGTAGCTAAATAATCAATTTGCATACCCAACTTTTCCCATGTGTATGACTTCATGTCTATAGGTAAATATCCTATCATTCTCTTTTATAAACATTCTTTACTGGTGAACCTTTATAGGAGATAAGGTCATATCACCACACAAAACACTTACAACATAAATATCACATCTAGATGGATTTTTCATAGAGATGTGAAGTTGTTGCGAGTTGAGTTTCCACATAAATCTATGTTTCAGACCCCTTGACTAATTATTTAACTAAGAAGAATCATGATCATATTTTTAGATCTAACAAGAAAACTTTTTTTTGGTAGTTGGGACTAATCCATGTTGGAGTCTGTTGAAATTTTTGTCCTAGAAGAAACCCAATGTACATTGGATCACATGTATATTTATATTAGTGAATACGAATTAAATCATATTATTACATATCAATCCTAGTTATACATGAAAATAATGTAATGATGTTCAGTTGTATATATTTCATTGAAACTTTCATTGAAAATAACCTCTATGATGAGAAACTTGAAATTCCATGATGATATTTTTAAAACTTGTTCTTTGGTCGGTTAACATTATATGATGGGTCACCTAGAGTTTTTACTATAATGTTTGAGAATAGGTAAAAATATAAATCTTCCTCTAAAAATAATTATACATGCTAATATACAATATGAGAGATTATTAGAACTGAACAACTAGTAGGAATTGCGCAATTGTATATGTCATTGGATATTCTTACTTGTGACTGTCCGTGATGGTCCAAAGACATTAATATTATTATTAATGAATATCAAGAATCATGTACATATATTTACTAACCAAAATTATGATTCCATATGTTCATGGGACGTAGGGTAATTTGGGTGATTCATGAATGAAAATTAATTAATAAATAATTTGAGTAATGATATTTCCATTTCATATTAATGGAAATTGATATCTCAAACCTTTTATTGAAATGGAACTATCACATTATATTACATGTCTCATGTTGTAGAAATGAGTTTATTTCATATATTTAAAGAGATATGTGCTATGAAAATTGGTTATTAACAAGGATATGAAGCCTTGTTTATGTGATGTTGTGACAAAGAGATTATATAATATAATGGGAACTCATATGTGGTTATCAATGTTTCCACATTGACTTCATTCTCTTAGGTTCCTTAACACTTCTCAAGATAGTAATCAATGGATTTAGGATTCTAAAATTACTAAAAAGACAAAATAATCCTATAGAGTTAAAAATTAAGTGTTTCATTAATCATAATATATTACTATATGAATTATATAATTGGAATAAATATTATTTCCAGGTATGAGGAATAATTTTAATCAAAATTTACTGGTCACATAGAGTAAATAATTATTTATTAAGAAGGTAATTATTTAATTACATAGAAATATAATAAATTGTTTTCTTATTGTTTATTAAATTTTGGGCAGTACTACGCCATGACTTTCTCTGGTGATAAATAATAATTTGAAAAAATTTAAGAAAAAATTTATCATCGTTCCATTTAGTGTTCTACATTAGAAAATGATAATATTATTATTATTACATATAATAGGGTCATATAATATATCACCTCATGATTGTTTTATGTACCTTTTTTATTATTTTTATGTTTATAAAGTAGTTGTATAATTTTTGGGAGTGTTTGAAAGGTTTTTTGGATGTTTTGGGGATTTTATAAGGGAGAACTATTCGAGGACATTTAGTAAAAATGACGATGAATATCTAAGAAACCATGAAACATGATATAATGTGATTTCCCACAGTTAGAGAATGGTTTCTCAAAAAATGCGGTAAATTCATGTGGGAAACCCTATTGAGACAGTAGTGAGTGAATAATTATCCCACGATTTGTCTAACTGTGAGTCTAAATTGTGGGCGGTAGAAAAAGTAGGTTTTTTTAAAAATGGGGCTTGGTCATGATTATTAATAAACACCACATTTTTATATCAAACAATGTTTGATCAGTATTTTCACTTATAAAAAGTTAGAAAACCTCTCCCACTCTTTTTGGAAGTGATTCGAACGTTTTTTTTGTTGTTTAAAACTAGATCGTCCTCGTTAAGTCTATTTTCATGGTAGTTTCAACATTTTTCTTAGATCTACTCTCCTATATCTCATTTTTTTCTTAGATGTAGTTACACTATGGATGGATTAAGGGTTTTTGTTTCAAATAATGGTCATATTTTTCCTTACTGATGATAGGTAAATTGATCTAAAGGACTTTTTTGGATGTTTCAACCAGATGCCATGTGTGGTGGTTCGGTGAGTCGATTTCACCAAACCCTAGTGGTAAGTGGCTTAAATATTAACTCCTCTTACTATATATTAATGTAAGGATTAAAAATTAACACTTTTTCAATATATGTATTGTGAAATTCCTGTGATAAGCATGTTTGGAACCCCATTGGTGTTGATTTACGGGTTTTGTGGGAAATGTAATATTGTAAATCATTGTGCTTTGTTTTGAATTTTTAAAATGAAGACCTTATTATGGGTTCCTAGGTTAATTTTTTTGTAAATTACTCGTGTAAAGGGACTTCCATAAAAATATTTTTTTATTTTATGGATGTTTGGAATAGTGTGATAATATGGCTTTGACATGGTTGTTGGATATATTCGTCGGCATAAAGTGTGGATTTGGTTTGGTTTTTTTTCGTTAGAATGGTTTTGGAAGAAATTTGTTGATATGATTTCGAAAAGTATTATTTGATGGTTAGTGTATTGAATGATTAATCATGAATTTAATAGTAGTATTGGTGTTCAAACACCAAAAAGATGATGGACATGTAAGTAACACATAAAATGGGGGGTGATAGACATGGAAGTTCCACACTATGGAAGTGAAAAGTTTGGACCTGGAAGTTTCTAAATAAAAGTAACACCAATATTGTAGGGATCATGTGGTTGAATTATTAGTATGGTTTTGATATGTGTGTGGTCACATTAGTTGAAATGGTAAATTCATTTTCTGATTTATTTCCATGGGATTGTGTTAATTTGGGTGAACAGTTTGAGTAAGGATCTGTTTGTCTTGATGGAAATTGTTTAAGTACAAAAATGGTTTCATATAAATTGTTTTACATAAATGTGATAACTTATTTTTATCCTAGTTGTGTGAAAAGGGAAGTAATTTGTGGAAATCCTAATAAGTACTATTACTCACCCCTTCTTTGTAAATTTTCTCATTTTAATGATTTTGTATTCCCGGAGATTGGTAAAATCAAATCATCTCATATCATTAGTGGTATATTATGATTTTTTTTTGTTGTGTTAGATTAAGGATTATATAGATCTTGGAGTAAATTTGGTTTCTATGAATTGTTGACTCATTTTCATTTGTGTACAACGAGATATTCAGTCTTTCATTTGGTACTCTGATTTAGTTTTTTTATGGTTTTGTGTTGTTATCATTGGAATGTGTTTGAATTGTAATACATTGTTGACATGAATCATGTAGTTGTTTTTGGGTAATGGTATATTTTGTCAATTGTTTTTTTAGAGTGAAAAACATCCCCCTTCATTCAAGAATCCCTCAGAATTTATTTCCAATATTTGGCACCTTGGGAATGTATTTTAGGGAGAAGTAGCACTTCCTCTACATGTAATGCCAATAGGGAAGGGTGATATCATACAAGTGGTATCAGTTTTTTTGGTCATTTAGAATATGTATTCAGTATTGTAGGTGGCATTCATTATTCTTTTACTCCTTGAGTCAGGATGGTAGAAAGGATTACAAATTTCAGAACATAAATTGTATAGCATAAAAATGTGTACCTTTCTTTTTTATATAGAACTAAAAGTTACTTAGGAGTTGTTTACATAAGTGTTTTGGAGACAGATATTGGAATTGGAATCTCATTTTCACTTGTTTATCCAATAATACATGAATGGAATTAATTGTAGAAAATAAATCCCACTAGGACTTCTTTTCTCATTATGTGTAATTATATAGATAGTTATATAAATTTTTTGATTTATGAAAAATTATCGATTTTTTTTCTAATGTGTGATTTTGAAAAGATAATTGTTGTGGAATTTTTAAAATGATTTGATTTTCAAAAACATAGTCCCATTTTTTCAAAGATGTTTGCACATAAGAAATGTTGAATTTTGGAAAGCATTGTTGTTATAGTGAAATGTGATAGAATTTTAAATTTTAAGCCTTTAGTATTGATAGAGTGAGACTTATCGTTATTTTTTGTGGATAAAAATGGCCCAAGGTAGGAATCATAGATAACAACTGGAGGATGTAGGTGGAAAAGTGGTCACGCATGAGGAAAAAGAGAACCAGTAGTTGGTGAAAAGAATCGTTCAGTATTCTCAAACCATTCCGAATAGATTTTAAATAGATAAATTTTTTACAATATATATCACTACTATAATATCTAGTACAGGATGTATGGTTTTAGTCATGGGAGGAGGTGTGAACCCTAACACTGAGAACAGGAAAATGGCAGGACCCCATATCTCAAGGACATAGAAATCATTAAAATCAGGCCACTAGTTCCCTAGAAATTCATCCTCAACCCTGATATAATCTGGTATGTTTTCATCACAGATCATTGAATCACATCAAAAATATGTTTATGACATAACCTCTAGAATTCCACAATTGTAAAGAGATTTGGAAGATTCAGTAATACTATCACAGGGATCTGAGGATGGGTGTTTGTTAAACTTCTTAGGGGTCTTAAGAATCTGTTGTTTTGATGGGATGAGGAAAACGTAATACCTCTCATCTGTAGAATAGATTTATCCATGGTTATTCCTGAAATACCCTGACTCCTCAGCAGGGGATGTTTTAGAAAATAAAAAAAGGGTAGAGTATGTTCAGTGAGCTGGTCATCCGGGACGAATATGTTATGGTGGATGATTAGTCTTGGAAATCCATAGTGAGAGGTACGATGTAATTGAATTCACCATTATGAAAGTGTTGTTTGATACATGTGAATATTATTTTTCATTTATTCTCATACTATTTATTTTTTGGGTTTAATTGTGGAAATTTTGATAACAATATTGAAAAATCAAACTCAGTTGGGTTAAAGAGAGTGTTGACCCTTTCAATATATATTCATATAGGCATTTATGGGGTTGATTTTATATGGGACTTCTTAGTGCTTCAGATAAATGATTAATATATAATCATGGGTACATATTGGTTGATGATTTTTAAGGCCCACATCTATATTTATTTTTTATGGTTAGTTTTACGACTAAGGATTTCCTTGATCATCTCTTTATAAGGTAGATGAAGATATGAGAGGGTGAAAAGGTATTGTTTTCACTAGCTGTTGGTATGATCATGTATTAGTTGGAAAATTTTCATTGACATCAATGTATGAGTTTTGGAGAATCATTTTTATGGATGCTATAAATTGGTCTCTAGCTGTCTTTCCTTGTGATATCTTAGGGTTTCCACCCCTATGGTATATGTATTTTATGATAGATCTCCTCTTAGGAACTATCCCTATGACACTTCTGTATTAATATACGGTATCAAAATAAGAAAAGAAAATTTGTAGTTAGATGAAGTGGAAAACAAGAAGTTCGTCAAGCCCATAACATCTCCATAGTCTACAAAATTTTTGTAAGTTAAAAGGGAGGTTGTAAAACTACATCTACATGTTGATTATCATAAGAATAAATATATTTTTATGAAGATATGATATCCCATCCCATGCATTGATGACCTATTCAATCAATTTAGGGTATCTCAATTGTTCTCAAAATATGACATGCGATCATGATATCATCAAAACTGGGTGTGGAAATAGTATCTTCAAAAAATAACATTCATAAGTAGAAATGGACATTATGAGTATGTTTTTATTCCCTTAGGTCATACAAATTAATCAATAGTCTTCATATAATTGATGAATCATATATTTTAATGTTATCTGGATTCTTTCATAGCACCCTTGTGGTTTATATATTTTTGTATTCAAAGACATGGGTTGAGCATGAGAAACACTTTGAAATAGTTTGGGGAATATTTAATGATCATTGGGTGTATTGAAAATGATCAAAGTATAATTTTTGAATAGAAGAAGTATATTACCATATGAATATTATTTTTTAGAATGGTTTTTTAGTGTTTCAAAATTAGATCAATGCAGTTATCTCTTAAAACCTCCAATGAATTGTTTTTGGGATACATAGTTTCCTTCGAAGGGATGGGTATTACTGAAAAACAATTTGTGAATTATCCCAACTATATTCAAAAATTATAAGATTAACATGGAATATGTTCCATATCATTGGAATTAGGGATATCAGATGAATTTTGAAGAGAAAAAGAGTCTCTTTACCTCTACACTGATATTGGTTTTTCCATAACCTGGAAATGAATATGGGGTTTATTGTGATGATGTGTGATCTGGTTTGGGTGTAATCTCTTGTACTAAGATCATGCATTTTTTATTTCTCATGGATGTTGAGGATTCATGAGTAGAAGTACCAAACACATGAATTGGAATTAGATGTTGTGTTTTCTACTTTGAAAAAATGGTGCCACAATCTCTTTGGTGAGAAATTGATGGTGTTTACTGATAATAAGAGTTTGAAGAATATATAATAGCAAAGGAATTTTAATTTGAGACAATAGCGATGTATGATCTATCTCAAGATAAAATAAATTGACATGATTTATACGCTGGGTAATGGAAATTTGGTGGCGAATTCATTATTTAGAAAGTAATATGTTCATGTAAAGAAGAAGTTTCATATCAAGGGAAGTTGATGTTGGTAATAGACAACATGTGTTTAGAATGTGAATACTGACATGATGTTGTTAGTTTCTTTATAATTTATTTGGTTCTGTATTTGGATGAATTTTTTAGAGATGTGTAGATGAATGATCTAGAATGTGTAAATATAATGTCAATACTCAATGGTGGGTAGACCATTGAGTGGTGGAAGATGTGTGGTAATTTACTGTTGTGGTTTCCGAATAATATTAATTTACTAGTGGCTTGTTAGGATCAACTTTTTAGTGAACACTATCATTCGAGACGGGAGTTTCACCCTAGGATTAATAAACTGTATAAGGAATTAAAAGCATAGTTTTGGTGTGTGGATATCAAACAGAAGGTAGATAAGTTTTTTTTGGGATTCTTGACTTTTTTAAAACTCAAGTCCGAGAATCATCAACTAATAGGTATGTTATAGTCTGTACACATTAACTAGTAGGTATCATTGACTAGTAGGTATGTAAAAGTATTTTCTATTTGATGATTAATAGAAACATGTTGATACCAACTAGATGGGTACTGATCATGGATTCTAAAAATTTAATGCTTGTTTATATAAATGGGTTTTTGATATTAACCATATTTTTAACACACCAAGCTTCCATGGTACATTTCCATTTGAATAATGAAATAGCGTTCATTGTTTGCAACTTTGAGATACCAACACAAAGAAACAAATCAAACTAGCCATTATGAATAGTAATACCCATTTTTCGAAATTATATAAATTTTATTTTTCAATATGGAAATCATTTTTGAATTCAGAATATAGAAATTATCTTAAGGGCAATTTTTGGTATTTTTCTGAAAACATTCAATTTTTTATGAATAGTGAAAAGCATTGTGTTATTTGTTAAAACCGAATTTTTATTTAAATAATTATTTATTTTATTTAAATTTAATCTATTTAAATATAAATACATAATACCTATATAAGTTCAATTTAATTCATTGATTTCATTTTATAATAAGTTTAGTTATATAAAAATTTTGTTGAACTTTTTACCCTCTTTTACCCACCTCCCAATAATATTTGAAAATTTGCATAAAACATAATTTGACCACTTTTATGAATTAAATATAAAAAACCCAAGATACACTGTTGATTTCAATAAGTAAAATGTGGTTCAATAAGATGAAAATAAGTTTAGGTGAATAGTAACTTTTAACTTTTATTTTCCACAGTTAAAAGTAAATAGGGTAATTAAAGGAATAAATTATATTATTATAACCCTAAAACAAGTCGTAT
The DNA here is from genome assembly GCA_963277665.1 of Viscum album. NCBI lineage: Eukaryota > Viridiplantae > Streptophyta > Magnoliopsida > Santalales > Viscaceae > Viscum > Viscum album. The sequence continues at coordinate 528,753,798 of OY728120.1, read as the reverse complement.
TTCTACATTAAAAGTGAAATTAAACTAAAAAAACCCTATAAATAAGATATTATCCTTTTGTTCCACTTCGATTATATTAATACATTTATTATTATTTAATTTAAAGAAGAGTTAAAAGTGTTAAACTCAAGTTTTCATAACTAAAACATTTTTAATATTTGGTTAAACATAATATAAATTCGACTATAATTTTTCATTAAAAACATAATTGGGTTTCCTATAGAATGATATTTTATTTATAATTTTTAGGCAATATATAATTAAATTTATATATGACACAATGATGATGTGGTAATTACCTTATTAATGAAAGATTAAAATTATTGATATTATAAATATCCAAATAAATCTAATTTGAGACTTTTAAGGAATTCCAATAATTTTCTAGGTTACTATGACATTTTATGGTATATTAAATAAATTTTTTCGAAGTAATCATGTTTTTATGACATTAGAAAAAACAAAATACTAAATAGTGTCAAAATTGACATAAATGTGTTTTTAGAACAAGTTTTATATTATTAAATGATATAATATTTCTAAAAATATAAATATCAGCCAAAGGACTTATATAAGGTTATATATATTAATAATTAACCCCTTGGTGTTCTCTTGGCTTGTTATAGTATGTTTATTAACCATATAATATAAAAATACAATGAGACATGGTAAATGTCAAACTATTTAACATAGAGTTAAATATAAAAGATAAGGTTAATATAATGAACTAAACCTATATAAAACCTATTGGTTGAGAGGTCTTCCAAATATCCCCACATTATCCTCTAAATAATTCATTCTGGAGCCATTTGAAACCAAATATGATTTTATTATAAAATAATATTTCAAGCTTTACCTAAAGTGACCCTCACCTCTCTTATAAAAGGAAACTTCCCCTACTCTTAATTTCACACATCCAAATCCTTTTGGTTCGGACAAACCCTGCTCAAATATCCTCCCAATTTCCCTCATAGAAACCTAGAGGCATTACATTGATCAGAAAACCAACCTATGTATCCCTTTTGGCAACTCAAAAGGAAACTCCTGAAGTAGTGGTAATAATTTCACCACACTCTTTCATTTTTTTTTCTTCTTCTATTTCTTATTTCAGTGTTGTTTCCATACCAAAATAATAAATCCAGTACATTCTACATACTTTTATGTTATTATAAATATCGTACAGCCAAATTCGTTTTTCTATCCATCCTATAAATGACAAAGTCACCATAGGTGCGTACGTACGGCTTGCTGTCTCCACGTCATGGCGTAGTTTATTATTCAAACACTTCATTATTTGGATGGGTATAATAATGAGTATAAATGATGTAAATAATAAATATAACATTTTATTGATTCTTTGTATATGATATATCATCCAATTAATATTATTTCACCATCAATATCAGGATATTGTCGCTCATTCATACGTACGGACTACCGTCTTCACGAATGTGATAAGATTCATTTCCCCATCGTAACCATTCCAGAATAGTTTTCAATTGATAATTAAAAATAAGGATTACAAACTTATTATCATCATGGATATGAATCAAATACATCCTATCCATAAAAAACATGACTTATGTAACAAAACATATAATGGATAATGAATCAGCTAACACTCGAAATGACGATAATACTAAAATATTATTAACAAAGCAATATTAGAAGAGAATATATGATATCATATTTACATATATTGTTCTTGAATAATTTAATGAAAATGATTTAACTATTATACAGTAGGTTAACGTCCCCTCGACCAAAGAAAAGTACATGTTAAGGGTTAATTTTACAATCTCTTTATTATCCAAGGTTGTTTTTAAGTAAGTTTCTACTAGGACTTCATTATCATCCACAACCATTTTTTCTTAAAAATGTATTTAAAAACATTTTTACTATTTACTATACTATGGGTTAAAGTCATTTATACCCTTATTTTACCTTATATGTTTTGAATGAAATCAATCTGTCATTTTTCAAACAAGGTTCTTTATAACCTTTTCGAAAAAAATAAGGTAGGAATGTTTTTTTAAATTATATGGTGGGTGCGGCAATTTTCCATTGATATAACATTATCGAAGCTTCCCTTACAAGATTATAAGAATATTTTCAAAATAAATGTTTTCTTTTATAATTATGGGAATCTAAAATGGTTTCAAAATAGAAAGAGGTATTTCTTCAAATAGTTTTCATTTCATCGATGTCATCATCCTTTGATGGATTTTAAACTTGTATGAAGTTAATTTATTATTATACTAATCTTATATATTGTGTTGAAGGTTTTGTAATATGTTTGAATGTGGATGTATTATTTTAAAACCATTCAAGGTTTATGGTTAACGTATTGAAATTTAATAAGATAGTTTTAATACGAATGTTTTTGTTATGTTTCATCCTTTTCAAATGAAAAATGTATTGGAAATAGTATGTGATGGGTGGAGCCCAATATTACTCATCAGTGCATCAGTAGGTCTCATGAGACAATTATACATGGAATTGGGTGAGGCCTTTCCCAGCTTGATATATGGTTTTGGCGGAGGCCTAAATCAGTTTTAGACGTCTTGGATGAGGCCTTAAAAAGATGTTTCGGAATGTCTGTCATTATAAATTCACTCATTATGAAAATAATAATGATGTTTTATGTGTAATTAGACTAGTAGAATACCTGTGACTATGTTTTATTATGGTATTATTTACTCATCTCATGTTACTTACATAAATTTTTAATGTTTATTATTTGTAAAGGCATGTGTTTTAAATTACTCACCATTCCTAATGTTTATGTTATCTTCTGCTGTATTTATTACCCTTACCAAGGGTTTGATCTCACCCCTTTATTTTTTATCATTTTCAAAGGATATGAAGAATTTAGTTATGGGTCTCTTGTAGGCATAATCTAGGAGGTTTGGATGCTTATAATGGAATAAATTAGTGTTGTATTTATTTTCAAGAATTAATTTCGAACGTATATATGTATCTTATTTCCAATAATACTAAATTGATCAGTCTTTCAGGATAGATTCCTTGTATCATGCTAATGTTATGTAATAAATCACTGAGTCTGGGTAACTAGGGTCAGGGCGTTATAGTTGGTATCAGAGAAAGTTTAGTACAAACCTTGTAAACTATATTTAGAAAAACAATGATTAGCGTACATTACCCTAAGATAGACCTTGAGGATTATTATAGAAGAACTTCCTATAATTTTGGTAATGTAGTTATTTTTTGAGTTTTCCAAGAAATATATCCATGTCTAGATATGAGTAGTTAGAGGCATCTCATGCAGAAATGTAAATAGGAGTGAAAACTCTAACAAGGGGTTTTAGGGTTGACCTTGGGTATCCTGGTACATGACAATGGGACTTGCTGCACTTTTGGTTACGACACTCCTAGGGGATATGCTTAGTATAATTTACATTTCCTTTATAAACCATTATGGATGATTTATGAGTATATAACTCCTCAAAGAAAACATTTTTATGATTGTGGATTATATCCATAAACTGCTCAATTTATGTTAAGTGTTTTACATGTTTGGAATTATGTATTGTGATTCATAAACTAATCTAGTGTATTCCATTGTATAGAAATGGAGCCTAGTGGAAGGAATGGAAACTGTATCAATGCACGTAATCCATGTAGGGATTTCCCTCCTACTCAAGATAATTATAGTGGAGCTGGTGGTGCACACAGTAATGATCTGCTTATCACTATACAGGGACAACTCACTCAGGTTATAAATAATAACCTTACCCATATGGAGCTCCCTGATCCACAATGCGGAGGATCAATGATAGACTGCTTTATGAAGAACCAACCATCAACATTCCTTGGGAGTGCAAATCCATCGGTAGATGAGCAGTGGATAAGTTCTCTAGACAAAATATTTCATTCTTTGGTGAGTAGCGAAAGGGAAAAGGTTGTCATGGCAGTTTACTGCCTCACCAGAGATGTTGATCAATGGTGGTCATTGATTCAAAACACAAAGGAAGATGAAGAAGTATCAAACATGGAATTGAGGGTGTTTAAAGAGATTTTCTTAGAAAAATACTTTCCTCATAGCCATTGAGTATATATTGAAAGACAATTTCTACGTCTGAGGAAAAAAGAGGATGAGGATGTCACAAAGAATGAGTCTATCTTTACATGGTTAGAAAGGCATGTAGAAAATTATATACCTCACCAAAAAAGTAATATTGATAGACTATTTGATGGTTTAAATCCATTTCTCCATCGAGAATTATCCTCGCAATGGTTATCATCATTCGAGGATATTGTTTCATGTGCTATCATGAAAGAAATAAAATTCTCTAAGTCATATGACTTTAATGTAAAATCAAGAGAACAAGAGATATGTTGAACACTCTGGGATAGGAAATAAGGAAACAGGGAAGATGGAAAGAGTTGAATTTCCACCCTGTGATAATTGTGGAAGGAAGTACCCTTGTGACTCTCTAAAAGGAAAAGAAGTATGCTACAAATGTGGATAGAAAGGCCATATTTCTAGTGATTGTAATGGGAAGAATGAAGATTCAAATGTTCAATGATACAATTTCAGGGAGGTGGGACATTAGGAAAATTAAGGTACGAAGCATCTGGGAAGCTTACCTCAGAAAAGTCCGAGGGATCGAGGCCAAGCATATGTGATCAATACTACAAAGGTTGAAGATCTGAAAGATGTGGTGGTAGGTAATTTAATGGTTTCCTCAAGTTTATCAAATGCTTTATTTGATTATGGGTCATCACATTAATTTATATCTTCCTAGTTTGCTATAAAAATTTGATATTTCAAATTTTATCTAACAATGGAGTTGTATTAAAAACTCTAAAGGGATGTATCATTGCAATAATGTTTTGTGAATTAGTCCCCATTATGGCATATAAATGATATTTATATGTGGATCTAATCATCATAACCATGATTGAATTTGTTATAATCCTTAGTATGGATTGGCTTTCAAACCATGATGTGAAAATTTATTGTAAGAATAAGGAGGTTAAAATTATCGATGATGATATGGAGTACCTTATCTTTAGCGAAGAAACACCACCATCTGATTTTTATATAGATCCACCCCTAGTAGATCTACTAAATTCAATTATTGGGGAGTAAGTGAATGAAAAAACTATGGGTTAAGAAAGGAATGTTCAAATAGAGGATTTACCTATTGTGTAAGATTATGTTGATGGGTTTTCATAGGATTTACATGGAAATCATCCATAATGATAAATTAAGTTTTCCATTGACTTAATTCCTAGTTCAAGGCCCATATCTAAGACCCCTTATAGAATGACCACTATGGTATTAGTGAAACTAAAGAAACAACTAGAGGAATTTATTAATAAGGAATTTATTTGACGTAGTGTTTCTCCATGGGGAGCCCCTGTTCTTTTTGTTAAGAACAAAGATGGATCTACGAGGTTGTGAATTGACTATAGGGAGATCAATACTGTAACAATAAAGAACAAGTATCCCCTACCTCGCATTGATGATTTATTTGACTAACTTCATGGAGCTCAATATTTTTCAAATATTGACCTACGATATGGATATATTCAGTTGTGTGTGAAGAAGAAATACATTATGATAACAACATTTCGAACCATGTATGAGTATTATGAGTGTACAATAATTCCTTTTGGACTGACTAAGGAACCCTCTGTTTTCATGGATCTAATTAACCAAGTTTTCAAGGAATATCTAGATGACATTGTAGTGGTATTTATTGTTGATATCTTGGTATTCTAAAAATACTACAAATATCATCAAAATCAATTGCACATTATCCTAAAGAATCCTAGAAGAAATGAATTAAATGGGATTTTTAGAAAGTGTGAATTATGGCTTCACGAGATTTCTTTTCTTGGCCATATTCTCTATAAGGATAGAATATCGGTTGATTATTCTAAGACAAATGCAATCCAAGAATAGCCAGCACCAACAAGTATAACTAAGGTATACAGTTTTATTGCTTTAGTAGGTTATTATTGATGTTTTGTCCAAAATTTTACCCGTTTGGAAAACCCATTAACCAAGATCACACAAAAAGGTGTTAAATTTTTTTGGACAAATGAGTTTAAAGAAAGTATTGAAGAACTGAAAAGAATGTTAGTCAATGATACTATATTATCTCTACCATTAGTGAATTATGTGTTTTTTATTTATAGTGATGCTTCAAAGAAATGACTTGGTTTTTTAATTATGCAGAATGATAGAGTTATTGCTTATGAATCATATTAGCTAAAAATCCATTAACAAAACTATCTTAATCATGATATTGAGTTAGTAGCTATAATCATTTCTTTGAAGATATGGAGTCAATATCTCTACGGTAAAAAATGTGAGATATATACCAAGCACAAGAGTTTGAAGTATATTTTCTCACATAAGGAACTCAACCTGATGAAAAGGCGAGAACTTGAACTACTCAATGATTATGATTGTACTATACACTACCACATGGGGAATTCAAATTAGGTGGCATATTCTTTGCTCAGAAATGATCATAGAGTTCTAAATAAGATGACAGTTGAAAGGGATCCTATGTACATGAATCTAGTAAAAATGGATATGGAAATAATCATGGAAGGTGAAACATCGATACATTTTCAAATGGTTTCCAAACCATATTTACAATAAAATCCAAAACGTTCTCAAGATGATGATGAGGATTTTCAAAATAAAATTAATGTTGTGAACGATGGGAGATATATCTACATCATATATGAAGATGGGATTTTTAATTTTGTGAAGAAGCTTTGTGCTCCAGATATACGTGATCAGAAAAGGGAATTATTAGATAATGCTCACAGCTCCAATTTCTCTAAACACCCTGGTAGCACTAAGATGTATAATTATTTGAATGAACATTTTTGGGGGGAAAACATGAAGAGAGGGATTACTGATTTTTTACCGAGATGTATGGTATTTCAACTAGTAAAAGCTGGAAGACAACATCCAAGAGGAGTCATGAAACCTCTTACCATAAATGAGTGGAAATGGGATGATATTACTATGGAAATTATCATGGGTCTACCAAAGTCTCTTAGAAGGAATGATGAAATATGGGTCATTGTTGATCATCTTATAAAGTCAGCACATTTTCTTGCAGTAAGAGAAGATTTACGACTTGAAAGTTTAGCAAGGCTATATATAAATGATGTTGTAAGACTTCATGGAGTACCCCTATCGATTTTTTATGATCATGATCCTCATTTTACATCAAGATTCTGAAACAGTCTTTAGAATTCCCTGCATACTGAACATTATTTGAGTGCTGTCTATCACCCTCAAACTGATGGAAAATCAGAACAGACTATTGAAACAATTGAAAACATGTCTAGATCTTTCTCACGTGACTTTCAAGGTATATGGGATCCATATTTACTAATGGTAGAATTTTCCGATGACAATAAATTCCATTAAAGTATTTACATGGCACCATATGTAGTATTATATGGAAAGATATGTTGCACACCAACTTGTTGGGATGATGTAGGTGAAATAAAACTACTAGGCCCGAAACTTGTTGAGGAAACGATGGAAAAGGTGAAGGTTATCAAAACCCACATTAATGTAGCTCAAAGTTGGCTGAAGAGCTATGATGATAATCGAAGGAAGGATTCAGAATTTTAGGTAGGATATCAGGTTTTCTTGAAGGTATATCCTTGTAAGAGAGTTATATGATTTGGTAAGAAGGGTAAATTTAGTCCCTTGTACATCAGAGCTTTCGAAATTATAGAATGAATTGGGGTTTTAGCTTACTGTTTGGAAATGACGCCATGTCTCTCCAAAGTTCACAATGTGTTCCACATATCACTGTTGAGAAAACACATGCCTAACCCAACACATATACTCACCTATGAGGAAATTGAACTGGAACATGATCTGTCTTATAGTGAAAACTCTATGAAGATTCTGGATACCAGGGAACAAGTGTTGAGAAACCAGGCGACTTGTCTGGTAGAAGTTATATGGAGAAATCATAAGATGGAAGAGGCAACGTTGGAACCAGAGGAACCAATGATGATGAACCACCTGAATCATTTTGTGCGGTAGTATTCTAGAAATTCTGAGGATGAAATTATTTTAAGGAGGTAAGAATGTGACACCCCAAGCTTCCATGTTATGTTTCCCTTCGAATAATGCAATATCTTGTATTGTACACAACATCGAGATTCAAACACAACGCATCCAATCAAACAAGCCATTTGAAATAGTAATACCCACTTATTGATTTTTTATAAATTTTATTTTTCAAAATGGACTTCATTTTTGAATTTGTAATATCAAAATTAGCTTAGGGTGAATTTTTGGTATTTTTCTGAAAACAATCAATTATGATGAAAAGTAAAAAACTCGACGTTATTGGTTAAAACTGATTTTTTATTTAAATAATTATTTATTTTATTTAAATTTATTTTAGGTAAAAATAGTTACATAATACCTATATATGTTCAATGTAATTTATTGGAGTCATTTTATAATATGTTTAGATATATAAAAATTTTATTGAACTTTGTACCGTCTTTTACCAGCCTCCTAGGAGCATTAAAAAATTTGTATAAAACATCATTTTACCACTAATTTCAAATGAATTTGAAAAACACAAGAGACATGGTTGATATCAGTAAGTAAAATTTGGTTAAATAAGATGAAAATAATTTTTTGATGAATAGTATCTTTTAACTTTTATTTACCATAGTTAAAAGTAAATAGGGTAATTAAAGGTAAAAATTATATTATTATTACCCTAACACATGCATTAATTCTATTGTATAAATGTAATTCGACCAAAAACAACCTTGGGAATACAATATGATCATTTTGGTCCGATTGGATTAGATTAGGGAATTTATTATTATTTAATATAAAGAAGAGTTAATATTTTTAAACTCATTTTTTCATAACAAAAACTTTTTTAATATAGGGTTATACATATGATAAATTTGACTATAAATATTCATTAGAAATATAGAAATATTTCCTACATAATGATATTTTAATTATAATTTTTATACATTAAATAATTAAATTTATTTATGACATAATGATGATGTTGTAATTACCTTATTAATAAATCATTTAAATATTAGATATTATAAATATCCAAATAAATCTAATTTGAAACTTTTGATTAATTCTGCTAACTTTCTAGGTTACTATGACATGTTAGGGTTGATTAATTGAATTTTATTCAAATTAATCATGCTGTTTTGAATTTATCAAAAACAAAATACTAAATAGTATCAAAATATAAATAAATGTGTTTTTTTAAATATTATATTATTAAATGATATAATATTCCTAAAAATATAATGTTCGAAAAAAGTACATAGATACAATTATATATATTAATAATAAACAACTTGGGGTTCTCAAGGCCTATTTTAGTAAGTTTATTAACCAAATAATATAAAAATACAAAGAGACATGGTAAATGTCAAACTATTTAACTAAGAGTTAAATCTAAAAGATATGTTTAATATGGTAACCTAAACTTGTCTAAAACCTATTGGTTGAGAGGTTTTTGACCCATATCCACCTTATCCTCGAAATAATTTATTTTGAAGCCATTATAAACTGAAATTGAGTTTATTATAAAATAATATTTCATGAATTTCCTAAAGTGACCCTCACCTCTCTTATAATAGGGAACATCCCCTTCTCATAATTTCACACCACCAAAGCCTTTTTGGCTCGTCCAAACCCTTCCCAAATATCCTCTCGAATTCCCTCAATTAAACCTAGAGGCCTTACTTTGATCATAAATCCATCCTAAGGAGCCATTTTGATCTACTCAAAATGAAAACACCTGAAGTAGAGGTAATAATTTAAACACCCTCTTTCATGTTCTTTTCTTCTTCCACTTACAGATTCATTTTTGTTTCCATAAAAAAATAATAAATCTAGTACCTTATATATACTGTAATGTTATTATAAATATGGTACAACCATATTGGTTATTCTACCCATCCTATAAATGACAATGTCACCATATGTGTGTACGTACGGCTAACCATCTCCATGTCATGGTGTAGTTTGTTATTCTAACACTTCATTATTTAGATGGGTATAATAATGAGTATAACTGATTTAAATAATAAATATAATATTTTTATTATTTTTTATATATTATATACCATCCAATTACATAATATTTTTCCATCAATATAATGATATTGTCGCCCGTTAGTACGTACGGATTATCGTCTCCATGAACCCGATGAGATTCATTTCCCCAGTGTAACCATTCAAGAATAATTTTAATTTTAAGATTAATTATATTATTTAGGAACATAATATCATTCTTGATATGAATCAAATATATCCTATCCATAACAAACACTGATTATGTAACCGAACATATAAAGGAAAATGAATCAGTTAACACATGAAATGACGGTAATATTAAAATATTATTAATAAAGCAATATTAGAAGATCATATATGATATCATATTTACATATTTAGTTTCTGTATTTTTTAATAAAAATGATTTAACTATTATACATGATGTTAATGTACCCTCGACAAAGGAAAAGTTCAAGGTAAGGGGTAATTTCACAATCTCCTTATTATCCGAGATTGCTTTTACGTAAGTATCTACTGGGACCTCATTATCATCCACATCAATGTTTTCTTGAAAATGTATTTAAAAACATTTTTACTATTTACTAGACTATGGTTTAAATTCATTCATACCCTTATTTGACCTTATATTTTTTGAAATGAATCTTTCCGTCATTTTTCAAACCAGGTACATTATGACCTTTTCAACAAAATTAAGGTAAGAATATTTTTTTATCTTATATGGTGGGTGTGGCTATTTTCTTCCATTATAACTTCATTGAATCTTCCCTGACAATATTATAAGAATAATTTTGAAAGAAATTTTTTCTATTATAATTATGTGACTCTTAAATGATTTCAAAATAGAAAGTGTTATTTCTTTCAAATAGTTTTCATTTCATCTATGTCAACATCCTTTAATGGATTTAAAACTTGTTTGAAGTTGATTTATTATGATACAAATCGTCCAAATTGTGATGATGGTTTTGTGATATGTTCAAGTGTGGATGTTTTATTTTTATACCATTCATGGATTATGGTTAAAGTATTGATATTTCTTATGCACGTTTTAATACGAATTTTTATGTCATGTTTTAACCTTTTAATATGAGGAACGTATTGCACTTAGTATGTGACGAGTGGAGCCTGTTATAGCTCCTTGGTACATTAGTAGGTCTCATGAGTCAATTAGACATGGAATTGGTTGAGGCCTTTCCAAATTTTATATATGGTTTTGGTCGAGGCCTAAATCAATTTTAGACGTCTTGGCCAAGGCCTTGAAAAGATGTTTTAGAATGTCCGGCATTATACATTCCTTTAATATGAAAATAATAATGATGGTTCATGTGGTTATTTGACTAGTAGAATACCCATGACTATGTTTTATTATGGAATTATTTACTCATCTAATATTCTTTCCATAAAGTGATCATTTTTATATTTGGTAAAGGAATGTGTTTTTAATTATTCATCATCCCTAATGTTAATGTAATCATCCGCTGTATTTCTTACCCATAGTGAGAATTTGAGCTCACACCTTTCTTAGGATTCATTTTCCCGGGATATGAAGAAGTTATTATCGAGTGACTTTCATGCATAATTTAGTAGGCTTGGATGATTATAATGGATAAAATTAGGGTTGTATTGCTTTTCAGGTTGTAATGTTGATCTTATGTATGTATCTTGTTTCCAATAATAATAAACTGATTGGTCTTTCAGGACATTATTTCTTGTATCATTCCAATGTCATGTAATAAAGCACTGACTCTGGGTAACTAGGGTTGGTGAATTACCATATTCATCAAATAATGATCTCAAGGAAAATGTATTATTTATATTTATCTATTTAAATTAAATATAATTAAAACATGAAAATATCTTCACTTAGTTCTAGTGACCTCTCATTCAATAATATTGGGAAATATTTCATTAGTTATAATGTTAAAATATTGTTAAATATGTGAATAGACCATCAAATATGAAAATTTCATGTTGGGATCAATCATGATAAACAATTCCTCAACTTCCCATACAAACATTTACAAGGTTTTATAAATTTGCATTAAATTGGATGATAATATGTTTTAGTTGACTATATGTTCTAGGGAATTGATTTAAAAAATGCTTGTTCAGTTTGTTATATTTATTACATATAATGGTGTGATGTATTTTTAGTTTTTGAATAGTTTATTTTTAAAAATAAACTAATAGGAACATTCTAAATTGGAAATTTTTTTAAAAAAATATAGAGAAATAAATTGGTTATGATATTCTTTTTCATATGTTTTTGTACCTTTATAACATTATTACATTTTTTTGTTTCTGTAATTATAAGAATTTATGGGAGTGGATTCTATGAAAACCAACTACATGAGTTATATATTCATTGAGGTTTGTGTACATTGATCCATTTACAATTTCATTCTTATTTAAAATTTTATTTATGATCTTGGAAATTAGATCTTAAAATTGGGGAAAAATATAAGCAATCATTTAATTTGGGTTTTAATGGATGAATGATTAATCTGGATGACTATGGTTGTGTTTGATTTTCGGTTCATACATATTATAGTGGTTTTATTAATTATATTAATTTTAGTTTCATTTTTAATTTTATTATTTTTATCGTAAATAGTTTATCTACAATGTACATAATTCAAATTATTTACTTTTATCTGGAATATAAGTACCTCTTAAATAAAATGGATAATGATGTAGTTATTTGGGGAAATTTTATACTTTTAAAAATTATAATATATAGATCCCTTATACTAAAATTTTAACAGTATTTTTTTCATTGTGATATCCATAATAAACAAGGTAAAACATTCCCTAAAGTTATGTATTTACAATTATCAATTCTAAATGGATTTTAGTGACATTTGAAAACATTACAGCGGTCTTGTGGAAATCATACTCATGTAACGAGCTTGTTATATGGATTAGGGAGTTATAATTCTGCCGGGGTGTGAAATGTTATAACATCCCTAAAATTTTGAGGTATAAATTTGAAGAACATTTTTACTTTTATAAAATTTTTAATGGTTACATTTGGATGTGTTTGGGTGGTGTTTGGAACAAACTAATGTTTTATAAATGGAAAATCCTTTCTTAAAATTATGAAATAAAATCAAATAAAATCACAACACAATGAATTAATATGTATTATGTGACCTTTAAACATAATATTGTCAGTTATGTGTATAGAATTTCAAAAATCTGACATATACGATTGCATTCAGTAAGATATATAGAGTCTGATAGAATCCACATAGTTTTTTATTAATTGTAATGTGAACTTGTGAATAGTAACATAATATTATGAATGGTAATGAATATTATGTTGAAAAAAAAATAAACATCACCCAAGAATTTACAAATAAAATTTAGACATCTTATAAGTGAAAAAACTGTTATTGTATAAGTATTGGTATTTTTGTATGTCAAAAATATTTTAATTTCAATTTTATGATTAATTTTATAATTTAAATTGGAAATTTATTTTGATAAAATTTAATCATAGATTTTAATTTTCGAATATTATTGTTATAAGATAATTTTATGGGACCTTGATTATTTTTTCAAGGTGTTGTAAAATGAGTTATTGTTTTAATGTTGTTTTTTGGAATAAATTATTATTTTATTTAAAAATTATATTTTTCATATTTATAAAAATATTTTTCAAAAAAGAAGTACGTTTTTGGATTCCACAAATCAATAAACCATTAAGGTAAATTTTTGGGATCTTTCTAAAATACATGAAGTTTTGATGAATAGTAAATGTCTATAATTCACAATAAACTCTAAAACCATAATTTCTGCATCATGCATGAGTCATGGATGATGTAAATTTATGTTGGTTCAAATTCACTTGTACTTATTGATTTTTTTTGCCACAATAATGAATACCTATTTATTTTCTTGAGAAAAATAACAAAATAATGAATTAATTATTTAGAATTCACTCCTCTCCTCCACTGAAAAAGCCTCCCACAATCCCTTGTTATCTTCACTCCTCTCAAGCCTTTTTTTCTTTCCTATTTTCTACCCAAATAAATCACCAAGAACCTCCCACATGTCCCATATCCCATGGTATCCTCAAAAGACCAAATCCTCTCCCATTAAAAGTTTATCACATGACATACACTCAAGAGGTTAATTCCACTTTTCGATTCTTTTATTTTATTTCATGTTCTTTTCTTCTCTTGATTCATTCCTCACCTCCCATCACCCAAATGTTATGATAAATATATTTCCATAAATTTACTGTAATTATATTATACTAATGGGATATTTTATCATAATCTCTCCCTCCCCCTTCTTTTTGTTCAATAAATTAAAATATCATCTAAGATGTGTTGATTTAGAACATTAAAAGACAACGAGTTTTCAATTTTCATTACCATATTATAGACAGTTTAGGAAACTATATTATTCTTTTAACAATATCAATATTTATTTATTTTTTCTTATTTAACATTCTAAAATAATTATAAATTCATGATGTAAAATAATAATAGTAAACAAGTTATTTGTGATCAAAATCAACGCATTAATCCAACAGTTTATCATTATTGATTTATATCATGATTCACCTACAATAAAAGTATGAAAATTAAATATAGAACTATATGATATTTTGGATTTTCACTAATGTCATATAACACCAATTCTGGATGACCACTCTCACCATACATGTTTATCTATTCATGTATATAACTAAACTGATCATGAAACCAACATACCCAAACAATGAAATTGAACCTCATAACCAATTGAAAATGTTATTAATGAACTAAAAAAGGTTATACTAAATCATTTACTTGTAAAATATGTTAAGGAAATATTAATTAATGAACCCAATTTGATTATTCAGGTCATTAATATCTTGGGGAGAACACCAACATTCTTAAGAAAAGAGAACCACTCTTTCTCACATTTATTCAAAAATATCCTCTATGTTATTCCCTTGTAAAAATAATTCTTAATGATGGGGTATGATTTTTAACCTTCTCTATTCATCCTTCATGATAAATTAAAGAATATAAATACCTTTATCAATCATTAAGACCTCATAAGTACACCCGATACCATGCCGATATTTTGTAAGGGATTCTACACAAACTGCCCTTATTCCTATGGGTTCTCTATAATTCTTTTTACCCTAATGAATTTGTCTTTTATTTTTATGTAAAACTTCTACCTGCTATTTATATGATCCCAACACATCTTTCAATATTCATCCCTCTTTCTCTTTCATGGATATAAATGCTTTTATGTGATTCCCTCCTCAATACTTCCCAATAAGAAAACTCATTTTAAGGGAATTTCACAATTTTTTAAATAATTTCTTGTGCACTATAACAAAAGTTTAATGAATAATTTGTTGTTATAAAATAATTATTTTTATCTGTAAAACCTTCTTGTTTTACATATGGTTTTATATAAAATATTATTCCATTTTCTATTTTGAATTCTCTTTACTATTTTCTTTAAAACTACCCAAAATTGTTTTAATGCAACTAATTTCCTAAATACTCTTCTAACATGTTGTCACTAATGTTTTACATCACTTTCCAATAAATATGACTATTTAAAATTATTAATGTCCTTTTATGTTATAATTTTTTCCCTCTTGGATACTTTTATTATGTTCCCATTAATTATGTTTTATGACATGAATGTGATACCCATTTCTATCCATGAGATCCTTTATGATATTGTATGATTGATTATGAATGATTCTTTATGTGGAAATCAAATTCATGAACATATTAATATTGGTTCCACCAGATAGAACTCTAACGTATTGGGTAATGTTTAGTCTCATTATATTTTATGTGCAACAGTCTTGGAGGTTAGCCTTGACTCATGATACAATGTGCAACAATCTTGGTGGTTAACAGTGACTTCTGATTTTCTATGTGCAACGATTGTTGACTCATGCAAAGGTCATGATTTATGTTGCTACCACAATACTATGAATTCATGTTTATATGATCCCATGTTTATATGTATGATTCTATATGCCATTTTATATCATTATGTTTCGATCTCTAACCCTTGTTCTAAAGCCTTATTCTTATGTTTTATCCCTTACTACGATTTCAGCTCATCGCTTTGTTCATGTGATACCTATAATACCATGTACAATGGTAAGGGCTCAATGGAAGTTAGGATATATCTATGAAGATTAAGTAATTATGTGTTTTTTAGTCCCATGTTTTACATTTTATATACCTAGAATTCAAAGTTATTAGACTTCACCGTCCTTGGCTTGTACTCGAATGTTTAATTTTTCTTAAAACCATGTAATTATATTTGTAAAAGGATAGGTTTGATATAGTTCATATTATTGGAAGGACTAGTTATTTATGGAGATTAGTAATAGGGATCTTTAGTAATAACCTTAAGGATGAGACTAAGTGTAATAAAACACCCCCTAAATTTTTGTTTGTATAATTCAAGTGGATTATAAAGAAAATACATCTATGTCTGGATAAAAATAGGTAGTGGTGGATCTGCCAAAGATGTATCTAGGGGTAAAACAGGAAAAAACTGAATTAACTAGACTCAAATTGGTACTCCTGTGTGACAATGACCCTTGCTGCACTCTTGTTTGAGACTTCCATGGGATATTATTTGGTAAATTCATGATCTTATTACAATCCATTATTAGGGAAAAATAAAAAAGAGACCATAAGAATATATGATTTGATATAGATTAAGGATAACCTAGATTGAGACCTATGGAATTGCAAGTTATGATATACATATCCTTTGCAAGTTCATCCTCTTATGTTTGAAGTATCGTTTTTATGATTAATAAAAATGTATTCAAGCCCTCTAATTGTTCATTATTTATCATAGTAAATGGATGGAAATAAAATAACATGTTCCAACAACAATGAGATAGGTAATGTGATGATTTTCCTAATTATATTCTTGCTATGATGAGAAAGAGTGCTCAAAACATTATAATGATACATCCTCACCTGGCTCAAGTTATGAATAATAACATGAATCATGTAGAACAACCACCTCCTCCATATAAAGGACGATTTTTTGTTGAATCCAAAAAGCATAAAAGTCCTCCCATATAGAGTGGATCTTTCTATCCCCTCCTCCCAGAACATTGGATCAATTCCATTGAAATGATATTCTCTATCCTTCAGTACTCAGTAGAAGAGAAATTCATACATGCAGTATATCATTTTTATGGGGATGCTTATCGGTGTTGGACACTAATCAAGAATACGAATCCCCATGAAGAAATTGATTCCATGGAATGTGAGGAATTCAAGATAATGTATTCAAATAAATATTTTCCCCAAACCCTCCATCTCAAGATAGAGAGAGAGTTCCTTAGACACAAGAAGAAGGAAGATGAGTCAATTGGGGCATATGACGCAAACATTACAATGCTATCAAGCTACACCTCTGGATTTGTCATGAACAGAAAAATCAGGGGGGATTTCTTCTTCAGTGGACTCAATCAGAGGCTACAAAAAGTGTTGGAAATTCAAGACTTTGAGGGAAATGAATATATTGTCTGTTGTTCAATCAAGGTTGAAATGGATATAGGAGAATCTCATTTGTATCATTGTCCTAATGAAAAGAAGAGGAAAATTGAATCTCATGTGGGTGGTCCGAAAAATAAATTCCATGATGGGAAGAATATTGATCATCCCACATCTAAGAATTGTGGAAAGAAGAATCCTGGAAACTTTTTAAAGGGATATAGGAATTACATCAAATGTGAAAAAAATGAGACATCTACCTAAAAACCACTCACAGGATATGAATAATCCATCTAATATGAAAGAAGAACATATTTTTTAGATCAACACTCAACCTGTAGTGAAGTGTTACAACTTCAAGGAGAAAGGTAATTATGCAAGGAGAAAAGGCATTATGCGAAAAAATTTCCCTATGCCGAGGGTTGTTTAAAGCAATCAAAAACAACCTCTAGGTAGACAAGGAAGGGATTATTCGATCACTACTGCTACAGTAGATCCAGACAATGATGTGGTGACATGTTTTCTAGTTATTCATTCAATAATAGCAGACATACTATTTGATTCCGGTTCTACACATTCCTTCATATCTTTCATTTTTAGTATAACTATTCAAGAACCAAGTTAAAATTTTGGTGGAAAGATATCTATGAGAATATAAAATGGGTAAATTATTTCATAAATGGTTTATAACTCCTCCCTATGAATATTTATGGACTGAAACTCCTAGAAAATATCTCCATACATCCATTAGTGGAGTTAGATGATATCATGTACATGGATTGGATATCATTATAAAAATCCAACATCAGCTGTCTAGAGTGGGAGATCAATATTAAAAACACAAAGCATCCTCCAAATCATTAAAAGAGTAAGGAGGATGATGAATATACTTTAGAATCAATGTCTCAAGTGAGGATGTTAAATTCCATATTATCAAAAATATCTAGATAATATGATTGAAAAAAGAATATAATCATGCTTGAATACATTCCCATTAAGAGGGATTACACTGATGTATTCTCTAAATAGTGTCTTGGTCATCATCCTCTATGAGAGGTTGGGTTCTCAATTGTTCTTATTATTGGATCTCCATCTATATTAAATACACCTTATAGAATATCCACCATAGATCTGGAAGAGCTTAAGAAGTAGTTACAGGAGAATCTGGACAAGAGGATTTTATGCATGAGTGCTTCGCATTGGGCTATGCCCATCCCCTTTATCAAGATGAAGGATGGATCAATGCGTCTATGCATTGATTATTTTAAGCTCAATAAAATAAAAATTGGTAACAAGTATCCCCTTCCACGAATAGTTTACTTTTTCGATCAACTTCATTGGGCCGTCTATTTCTCTGAGGTCGACCTTCGGTCGGGATATCACCAAATAAAGGCGAAGAAGTAATAAATTCCAAAGACTATCTTTATAATGAGGTTTTCAAACTTGGTGTTCATAGTGACGCCCTTCATTTTTTCTTACGCTCCAGAAATTTCCTTGGATTTAATGAATAGTTTATTTAGAGATTACATCAACAAATTTGTGGTAGTCTTTATCGATGATATTCTGATATACTCCATGGGAAGGGAGGAACATGATGACCATCTGAATACTATGTAAAATATTTTTCAAATAGAGAGGTTGTATGCATTGTAAATTATATGTGAATTCATTATGAAGGAAGTATCATTCATGATGCATGTAATCACCAGCAAAGGGATATTTGTGGACCGTTCCAAGACAAATGCAATTGACGATTGGCCCAGGACAGCATCTATAATGGAGATCCATAGCTTTCTCGGTCTATCTAGGTATTATAAATGATTTTTGAATAAATATTCATTATTTTAAAACCCAATTACCATGCATACATGGATGGGAGTAAATTTTCCCTGCACTCATGAATGTGAAGACCGTTTTAAGGAGTTGAAAAAGAGGCTAATTACTACACTAGTACTCACACTCCCATAATGTGGAGATCTATTTGTGCTGTATAGTGATGCTTCAAATAAATTATTATGTTATGTGTTAATGTAAAATGATAAATTTATATCCTATTCCTCAATGAATCTGTAAATCCATGAGAGAAAATATCATATGCATGATCTGGAGTTGGAAGCTGTGGTCTTTTCATTGAAAATCTCGGGGAATTATCTATATGGGGAGAAGTGTGACATATATATGGGTCACAAGAGTATAAAATATATATTGACAAGAAAAGAGATTAATATTCTCTAGTGAATATGGATAGAGTTCATCTAGGATTATGACTACTCAGTCCACTACCATCCTGATAAGGAAAACATGGTGGCAGATGCTCTATGTAGAATAGATCCAACATCTTTATCAATGATGAGAATTGAAAAGGATTTGATCTTATCAGACTTATAGATGATGGACATGGGAATTGTTAATGGAGTAACATCATCAATATTTTCTAAAATTATTTCCCAACCATCCCTCATAGTGAAAATAAAGAATAATCAAAGAAATGATGTGGAAATTTTGAAAAGGGTGGAAGATATCAAAAATGGGAAATCCTAAAAGATCATGATTGATGAGGAATGAGTTGTATGATTTGGATCATGATTAAGTGTTCCACCTGATCTAGATATAATGAAGGATCTTATGAATGACCCACATAGTTTATCCTTCTTTATCCACCAAAGGAGCACAAATATTTATTGATAACACCCAGAAAACATGGGGTGGGATAATATGAATAAGTATATTGTTGATTATATATCAAAGTTCATAGTTTTTCAACAAGCGAAGGAGGAAATTAAGATGTATAAGGGGATGATACAACCATGACCCATAACAACATTGAAGTGGGAGAACATCACCATGGATTTTGTCCCTATACTTCCAAGGACAGCCAGAGGAAAAAATTATATATGGGTCATTGTGGATCATCATAAAAAGGCATCTTACTTTATCATGATTCGAGATGACTTATTATTGGATCTAATTACGCACATATATATTAGTGATGTGGTAAGGATTATTGGTGTAACACAATGTATTGTATCCGATTGAGATCCGAGATTCACCTCGATGTTCTGGAAAAGTCTCTATCATTCTCTATGAACTGAACAAAACTTCAATCCAGCCTATAAACTCAATATAATGGATAATCTAAGAAAACTATTCATTCACTATAATATAAGTTGAAATAATTTTATATGGAATTCAATGGAGGATGGGAAAATCATCTTCAATTGGTTGAATTCTCCTATAAATATAGTTTTCACTTGGGCTTTTGAATGGCACCATACAATGCCCTTTATGGGAATATGTGTAGAACACCGGCTTTTTGGAATGAATTTGGTGAGAATAAACTGGTTGGACCTGAAATGGTCAAAGAAAAAGGTAGAGAAGGTGAAAACAATTCAACCACATATCAAGGCATCCCAATGTTGACAAATAGTTTAGAGACAATCATCGATGAGACCTTGAGTTCAAAGTTGGAGACATGGTATTTCTACACATATATACATGGAAGAAAGTAATGGAGTTTATGATAAAAGGAAATCTATGTCCCAGGTACATAGGTCTCTTCATGATTCATGATGGTTTCTGGGATGTGGCCAATAAAATGGAACTTCCATCGACTATTTCCAAAGTACAATATGTATTTTAGGTATCTCTTTTATAGAAGTACATACCAGACTCTTCACATGTAATCTCATCATAGGTGTAACAGTTGTAGAATGATCTTTCAAAGGAGGAGAATCATGTAAAGATCTTGTATCATAGAGATAATATTCTACTTAACAAGACTAATCACTTGGACAATGTATTTTTGTGGAACTATATGTACGAAGGGGAAACATGGGAACTGAATGAGGCAATGAAGGAAAAGTACTTGCAACTGTTTATGTCTTAGAATGAAAAAAAAATTCAAGGGTGAAATTTCATAAGGGGAGATTTATGCAATGACCCAATATTATATCAATGAATAATACATTATTATAATTATTTCATATAATCACATTAAATCTCAATACAATGAACTACTAGGTCCAATGTGACCTTTAAACAAAATATTATCACTTATTTTTTTTGAATTTCAAATATCTGACATACACGGTTGCATTTAGTAAGATATTTGGGATCTGATAGAATCAACATAGTTTATGATTAATAGTAACATACCATTTTGAATAGTAACATTCCCTTATTAATAGTAATGAATAGTAATTTGGAAAAAAAGACACTTCCCCCATGAATGTACAAATATAATTTTGAAATCTTGTGTGTGAAAAAACGACCGTTGTATAAGTATTGGTATTTTTGTAAATCATAAATATTTAAATTGAAATTTTAAGATTAGTTTAATAATTTAATACAAATATTTATTGTTATAAAATTTAATCATAAATTTTTTCTTTATTTTCTTATGGTTATAAGATAATTTTATGGGACCTTGTTTAATTTTACAAGGTGTTCTAAAATGAGTTATAGTTGTAATGTTGTTTTTTTCTTATAAATTAGGATTTTATTTAAAAATTAAATTAATCATAATAGAAAAACTATTTTTGAATAATGGTCTTCATTTAAGTATTATACTTGTCAAAAAAATTTAGGCTGAACTTTTTGGATATTTCTAAAATACATGATTTATTTATGAATAGTAAAATACGATAATTCACAATAAATGCTAAAACCTGAATTTATGCATCATGTTTGAGTTAGGGATGTTGTAAATGGACATTGGTTAAAACTCTCATGCACTAATTATTATTATTTTTCCCAATAATCAGACACTATTTCTTGTCATGAGCTAAATTATTAAATAATGAATTAAATATTCAAAATTCACTCCTCTCCTCCACTATAAAAACCACTAACTTTTGCCTCTTCTCTTCACTCCTCTCAAGACTTGTTCCTGGCCTAAGTTCATCCAAAATAACCTCCCACGATCCTCCCTCACGTCCAAAAACCATTGGTCTCTCCAATAGGCCAAATCCTTTCCCTTTAAGAGGCTCTCAAAGGAGATAATCTCAAGAGGTTCATTCCTCTTTCTTATTCTTTTATTTTCATTCAAGTTCTTTTTTTCTTATTTCTTTCTACACCTCCCATCACACAAATTTCATGATACTCGAGTAACATACCTGTACTAGAATTATATTATTCTAATTGGATATTTTATCATAATATCTCCTTCCCCCTCTTTTTATTCTCTAAATGAAAATATAGTTTGAGATTTGTTGATTTATCACATTCAAGGACAATGAGTTTTCAATTTTCATTACCATCTTATAGACAAGTCATGAAACCATTTTAATATTTTAAAGAGATCATAACATATTTATTTTATATTATTTAGTGTTCTGTAATACTTATAAATTCATGATGTAAAATAATAATATAAAACAATTTAATAGTGAGAAAAAAGCCACATTAATCCAAGAGTTCATCAATAATGTATTATATAAAGATTCAACTTCCCTCTAAGAAATAATATTAAATATAGAAACATATAATATTTTTTATGTTCACTAATATCATATAACATGAACTCTATAAAACCACTGTCACCATACATGTATATCCATTCCTTTATATACGTAACCCGGACATGAAACAAACGGACCCGAACAATGACATTGAACCTCATAACCAATCAAAAAGGTTATGAATTAACTCAAAAAGGTTATAAAAAATAATTTTCTTGTAAAATATATTATGGTATTATTAATTAATAATCCTAATATTGATTATTCAATTCATTAATATCAAGTGGAGAACACCATATGACTTAAGGTAAGGGATCCTCTCTTTGTCACATTTATTCAACAATCTCTTATATGTTATTCCCTTTAAAATATAATTCCAAAGGATGTGCAATGATTTTTAACCTTCCACACACTTCCCTCATGATGTATAAAATATTATAAATCCTTTTATCTCTCATTAAGGCCTCCTTAGTACACCTAATTCCATGCAGATATTCCAGAATGGATTCTACCCAAACTGCCTGTATTCATTTGGGTTTCTATAACATTCATTTTTACTATATGAAGTTTTATTTTTTTTATAACATATAAATATTTTTTATATGCTCTAAACTAAGGTTTCATTATCCATACCTCATTATCTTTTTGGGGTATACATTCTATTATGTGATTCATCCATGATACATCCCAATAAAAAACTCATTATAAGGTAACATCCCTTATATTTTACCCAATTTTTTGTGCACTCAACCATTAATTTAAAGCCGCATTTTTTTTATAAAATCAGTATTTTTATTATGAAATCCTTCCAATTTCACATCTATTTTTATATAAATTATTATTCCTTTTTTGATTTTAAAATCTTTTGAGTATTTTCATTAAAACCGCATTTAAATGTTTAAATGTTAATAATACCCTAAATACTATTATTACATGTTGTCCCATATATTTTACATCACTTAATATGCTATATTCCAATTTAAAATTATTAATTTACATATATATTTTAATTCCTTTATCTCGATGACACTTTTATGATACACCCATTTATTATGCTTTATGACAAGAATGTGATACCCATTTCAGTCCATGGGGTCCCTTATGTTTATGGATGATTGATTATGTATGATTATTTATGTGGATTGAATATTCATGATAATTTTGAGATGGGTGCACCCAGATTGTGCTCTAATTCATTTTGTAAATTGTAGTCTCATTAGATGTTATGTGCAATGTCATTGGAGGTTATCCTTGACTCGTGATACCATGTGCAATGGTCTTGGTGGTTAACCTTGACTTTTTCTTCTCTATGTTCAATGATCCTTTACTCACGCTAAATTAATTATCTATGTTTCTTCCAAAATAATATGAATTCCTATTCATATTATCCCATGTTTATTGGTTATGATATTTATGCCATTTTATATCATTATTTCATGATATCCAACCCTTATTCTGAAGCTTTATTCTTATGTTTAATCCCTTACTGGGATTTTAGCCAATCCATTTATTCATTGGATCATCATGGTACCCTAGGCAGATGCAAGCGCTTGAAGGATGTTGGGACCTCTTAATGACGATTAAATAATTAAGTGTTTTTTATTCCCATGTTTTATTTTTTATGTACCTAGTCCTCAAAGACACTAGACATCTCGATACTTGTCTTGTACTATGTTGTTTAATTATTCTTAATATCATGTAATTCTATTTGTAAAAGGATTGGGTCTCTATAGATTTGGGTTTTAAAAGTTTTTTCTAGAATTATAATAAAGATTTATTGTCGTAATTGTAACAGGAGGGAACCATGTACCTAGTGTTAGGTCACTTTTTAATCGATGAAGTGTGTAGTTATCTTGATGGGCCTAGAGCCCCACCACTACCCAGTGTAGTTTTTTTATGTGCTAGGTGGAGCATTTTGTAATAGGTATAGGATAATTACTTACACAGGGGATATTAGGTTAGTTATTTTGGTATTTTCTATAACATTCCTATTAGAATAGTCTAAATATACTTCTCACAATTCATTGTACCCAACCTAAGATTATACCATCATATTTAATTCTTCCTTAATTATATGATATCTCTATGGAGCATTGGAACCCAATTTTATCCCTAGTGTATTACATCGTTCTTCCCTGAGTAAGGAATATATTTTGGGTCCCAAGACCTATATATTAATTTTTTTTCATTATCGTTACTTTGTTATCTAGAATTCAAATGTTTTTTCTAAGTATTGTTATTTATGTTTATTTGGAAATAACTAGGTGTATGTATTGGTATGTGAGTCATCCATTGATTAAGTAAAGAGTCCATATATGATTACATGGTTCCTATTTTATGTGATATATTTATTTTAATAATAATACTCCTCCATTGGTATTATAATGGTTGAGTAATCACTTTGAGATATGTTGGACCATTTGAAGGGATTTCATAGGTCATTGTGAAGATATGTTATATAATTGATAATGTGAATATATCCTAACAACCAATGTTATGATATAGCTATATATGTTATTCCACATTCTATTATTAGGATAAATTATTATTCTATGGATTGGTCATCACATCACTGCTCCTGAGATATGATATAGGTATTTGGTTGTTTCCTAGAACCATTTTTGGTAATGTTCATGTGTGAGAATTTTTAATACATGTTTTAGGTTATTGGTAAGTTTAATGGGATTCCAATGGTAACATATTATAATGAAGTTGTATGTATTTAATATTTTATTAGAGAACATTTCTGAACTAGAAGGATAGCATGTTGTCTTGATGATCCCCTCTCCTATTATATTTCATGATGTGATAGATGTGTCTAATAAACTCACAATGAGTGATACTGTGGTGGTTCATGGAAATGTTTGTGAAATAATCATGGATGACATGATTTTGGTATGGCATTTGGGGGAAAAGAGTCACCCTTTGGGGTAGGATGATGGAAAAATGTGACTTTGTGGCATCACCAAAAATAATAGGGTGGCAATACATAATGAAGTTGTATTAACCCTCCCAGATTGAATCCATATAGGTCCAAGATTTAATGAGGTTTTCATTCACAAAATTTTTGTGTAGAAACAATACATATAAATATACATGTGTTATTAGATGAATTTTCATTCTTTAAAATGGATTATGTAGTTATGTTCATGGTTTTTTTGTATCAGAATCAGTCTATGATTACCTAACATGACTACATGTGTTCTTTTTATTATTTATCTTTTTTATAGAGAAATAAATTAAATATATATTTCAATAATTATTATAATGGAAAATTATTTGCGTCTTACTAGATTTAATTATTCCAACTTTTCACAGGGACCCATATGTGGTTGAAGTCTTACTTTTAAAGTATCTATAAAAGGAGAAGGACTTATGTCAGTAACTAGATATGATAAATCTAGTTATAGATAGAGGAAATAGTAGTGCATAATCTAATATAATTTTCAAATGATGCCTCTATTATTATATTGTACCTTCTTTATAATGATCACTACCTGTTATTTTCACCGTTGAATGATTTTGTATAAATGGAATGATTTTTTTTAAAAAAAATATTTTAGGATAGTTATATGATTGAATTTATACTATGATTCTATAATTTTATAATTATTATTAGTTTTATTGTATTGGTATATTATTATTGGCTATATGATATTAGGGTCATAGTCTGAGAACAATATGTTTTTGGACCTCAACACTAGTAACATAAATATTCTATACTTTTATGGCATGAATGAGGAAATATTATGCATGATCATGGACCTAGTGAATCGGGATGAAAAATTCAAAAAATGGTATTGGTTCTATTAATTTTATTATAATATTTTGGGGGTTTTAAGGATGGGTCTAGGGTATTTAATGCATGAGTGGGGATATTTTATCATTTATGAGAAGTTACAATATATGGTTTTATTGAGTTTCCTAGGTAATATTAATTATGTTAATAATTTTCATGTTGTGGTTTTATGATTTCACATAAGTTATATTGTTTAGTTATTTTTTATTTCTATTTCCAACTTCGCAAATTTGGAAGAGTGGTTCAGTATATGAATCAACAAATTGAATTTTGTTTAACATTCCATTCACATATTTGTATAATGTTGTTGAGGGTTTAAATTAATTATATTCCAAGAGTTTTGTTTCTTCCAAATATTTTATTATTGGAATATAAATAATTAAACCACAGGATTATAAAAATTTTGAAATATTTTTATGAATAAAATTATATTATATGTGATATGGGCTAAGTCATTGAGTATGTGGTTATTGATTTTATTATATTGTCTTTTATATTGGACTATTTGACCTTATTTCGTAGGTGGATGTCTATGTGGGAATATGTTAATTAAAAATATATGTTATGATTTAATCAGTCAAATATATTTTTATCCTTATGATGTGGAATTTCAAAAAAAAATCCACATTGATAATTTCCCATAGTGAAAACTATCGATAGGGATGAAGATGTTCTAGAGGCCCCTGAATCTCATTTTATAACATTTTATTTTTAGTAAGGAGGAGTTATAATTTCTCCCATTGATACTTTAGTGGTTAATGTGTCTTAAAAAGGGCATTAAAGATTGTTTTACATTATGTCGGTTTGAGGTGGAGGCATGTAGTGGTTCGGAGCTCCCTAGATAAATATTGATAAATACATCAATACAAAACAACCTCAAATTTTTTTAATGAATAATTTGTACTCTTAATATTTAAGAGAAGATTACTGTTTATTTAGAAATCATTGATATTTTTTATATGATCAATGACCACTGAATGGTGTTGATGGAATTAATTTTTCAAAGACCCTTCAGGAGATGATATAGTATTAGGGTTCACACAATGAGGCATGAGGACCTATTATAGGAGGCCTTAAAGGACCACTTTATTGATGAATTTTACTTTATCTTTGGTTTATTAATCTAGTTCATATTTCCTTAAAGTAACACTATTTTTTACCCAAAATGATGATTCCCTCGATATCATCCATAATACACAACATCGAGCATTATGTGAAATGAGATGTATTATAAAAATATTATTATTCAAATGTGACCGATATATTGAATTGATGGGTATGAATATGATTAAATACATTATGGAATATATGTATATTAGCCTTATTCAAAACAAAATTAGTTATTATGAAATAAGAACCCAATTTTTAATATAGTCATTTAATGCTATAAAAATATGTTTTCTTCAAAAATGAATTATATTGATTTTTTTTGCATGGAAAATATAGTTAATATTTACAAAATT
Source organism: Viscum album (assembly GCA_963277665.1). Taxonomy (NCBI): domain Eukaryota; kingdom Viridiplantae; phylum Streptophyta; class Magnoliopsida; order Santalales; family Viscaceae; genus Viscum; species Viscum album. The sequence goes on along the minus strand of OY728120.1, from coordinate 528,725,482 downwards.
TGTTAATTTTATTTTAAAAATTCAATTTTTATTTAAAATAATCCTGTCACAAATTTTTTATCGATAATTTTTTATAATTTTTTATAGTGATTGAATTTTTGATGAATATCGAGGAACACAAATTTTTATTTAACACATCCTTTTCATTTAAATAATTTAAAAGGATACATTTTGTATATGGTATTAATATAAAAATTTCTTAATTTTTATTGTGAATGATCCTACTATGGTCATTTTATTTAATTTTATGTTATATTTTTATATAAAAAAAATTTATTCTTCATAAAAAAAAGGTTCAGAAAACAAAATCTCATTACATTTTGTGAGTAAAATATTAAATTTTATTCTATCAATAAAATTAATTAAATCATGAAAAATGGATTCCATATTTTAATTTGTATGATCACTTTTTTTATATAGGTCATTTTTTATTTTTTTGTTCTGAATAGTAACTCTGTAAAATAATTACCATCATAGTATAGGTAAACCAGGTAAAAAAGACTTAAAAATTGGGATAAGGATTTAAAATTTCTCTCAAAATTTCCAATATAATTTCCTTTGTGGATATAATAAATTTACATTGAATACTCAAATATATTTCCACAAGGTTCCATTTAACATTTTTTGTGACTATTATACTTATATAATTCATACGTAAATACAAAATGTCACTCTCTAGACTTTAAAATAAATAATTTTTTACATAAAGATAAAATGAGGAAAATTTCGGTTGTAAATATTTTTTAAATAATAATTAAATTTTTACCCTTTTAATTTGTCTAACTTTCACTAATTACATAATTTACTTTAATTCTAATGGTGAATTGACATAATATTTTTCAATTTATAGAAATATTAATCAAATTATGCTATAAATATTAACTATAAATACATTGTGCTTTATTATTGTTTTATATAATTTTTATTAATTAATAAAACACAATATAGATATGTTTAAATTTTTAACTTTAATTATATATTTTTCATCTTGTTTTATAATTAATGTTATGTCAACAGTTTTTAAAATGAAAACAATAGAATTTAATATTAATTTTTTTATAAATTAATCAAAAATCCTTAAAATCATGAAATATTAAGATTGTGATGGGGAATAGACTAAATATACCTCATATTCAAATTTATAATCCAATATTTACCTTAAAAGTATAATTATAACCCATCAATATTGAAAAATTCATCACTACGTTTAAGAATTAAATTGGATAAAAAAGGGGTTAAACAAAAAGATAACATTCAAAATGATATATAAACATTTATAAATTTTATATGGTTATTATAGTAAAATAATAAATTTATTTTATTAAAATAAATGAAATTTTGAAACCATTATACGGGATTTGTATGCATATTATATTATAATACTTTTTTAATTCTAGAAATGATATTAATGATATTTTAGAATAAAAATATTTTATTAAATTATAAAAATTTAATAAAAATCCAATATTTCACCATGTGAATGGTACATGGTTAAGAATATCAACCACAATCCATTTTTGGGTTACATTCAATTTTATAGTTACATTATTTACCCTTAAAGAGTAAAACCATTGATACTCTGGTAATTATCAAAAGGGTTAACTAGGGTTAAAACAAGTAGATATATCACATAAAATTGAACACAATTTACTACATGAGATTATTTATATAATTTCACACCATATATTCTAAATATGTTGATTATTATCCAATAAAAACAAACTTTATGTAATTTCTGGAGTGCATGTCTCCTCATTTATACATACAAAACTATTTTCTTGTCTTCCTCACACAATATCTAACATCTTAAATGACCAACCCCAAAAATGTACTCTTATATAATTACCTAGACATGAATTATAGTTTCTTGTCTCTCTAAAATATCATTTCGATAATCCTAGTGAAATGATCTAATGGAGGCCTACAAAAGACTAAATAATTGTCTAAACCAACCAAAATTAATTTATTTCTTCTCCAAACGTTTATATGTCTATGCTATTCATATTAAAATATTAAATTCATTATAATTTATACTGAAAAATGTTTTTGTTATTATTTAACCAATAATATTCATCATATATTCTATCAGATGGTAATTAAAATTATCTCTCGTGTGTATGGGAGGATAATCACCTGTGTGTAGAGAAACAATTTAATTTCCATCACAATCATTCGTGGATGGTTATTTAGATTTATTTAATTTTTATAAATTATATCTATGACTTAAATGTTATTTAAAAATATTACATCATATATACATTTCTACCTTCCAATATTTTGGAATATAATTACGTCGATTGTGTGTAGGTGTGGACTTCCACCTCTATAATGCAACATGATTCATTTTTAGTTTCCATTTTATAGTGATGATGATATTGATAAATTTAGTGAATGCATATGATATATTTTATATAATAAAAATTAAATAATTTTAAATTAATATTTATCTTTATAATATTTCATCTATTAAAAAGTCAAAACAACGTTCATTTAAACATACAACCATCTCCAAGAACAATTTAATTTATTTTCTATCACTACCATTTGATAATGACAATATATATATATGTGTGTGTGTGTGTGTGTAAATAATTTATATGATAGTTATATAACTATTAAAATTATCATGATTATGTTACCTTGATCAATGTAAAATGATCGAGACTGTTGAATCGAGACACATATGAAAAATGAAGAAATTGTCATATGGAATTATCATTTTAATAATTATATTGTCCACACATGGGATATTAAATGTTATAAGAATATAATGTATCATATGATAGCTATAATTTTGTTTTTGGAATAGATTCATAATAAATTTATAACTCATTATATGTTAGGATTGAACATGTAGGAATCATGATGATACTTGAAGTAAGGTATTTTCATATCTCATTTATATTTATGAGACACATTCCATATTAATCACAGATCTTTTTTTGGGATCTATATACATCACATGAATTTATTTTATTAAAATTATAAAAAATTGGGATATTTATGTCCATATAATTTTATCTCTTTGAAAAGGTTTTTTAAAAAAATTACTAAATAGGTAAGAGGTTTATCTCTGCCTACCATTTTACTTAGGATTGTTTTTACATGAATTTAAATTTACAAAAATTATATGATATGCATTTGATAAATTGATTTATGTTTTCTCCGCATATTTTAATTAGTATATAATAAATATTTCCTTTCATTTTTCTTAATTTCAGTACTTAAAATACATAAAATATTATTTTTAATGAAATAAAATTTGTTTTACTGTTGTATTGGTAATTTATTATTCTGAATCCATGTATTTTACTAAATGTTTTCAGGGTTAGTTTTTAATAATCTATAACTATTTTTTAAATTCATTTTGATCCATGAATTCCTTTTTATAGAAATATTTCAATGGAATCTTCTTCTCATTTTCCAATTGTGTAACTTTTGTTGTTTTTTCAAAAAAGTGAGAGAAATGATCAATTAACTATACTCAACCTGAATGGAATTTCCCACCATAATGACAGATAATATATTTTAAGATTAAATTATTTGTTCCCACTTTTAGTTTAAATTATATTATTTTCTATAACATATTGGAAAATATTTGATATTAAAGAATTGATTTCAAAATAAATAGTATATTTTCTTCAAGAAATACTGTTGTGATATTTTTATAGTTATTAATCTATGATATCATTAATTGATGTTAATAAATATTTTATATTGATACAATCTATTTAAACCATCTTTATTATTTATTTTTATGATTATTATTATGATAATGACTTTTCTATGAAACCCATTTATTTTCTGCAGCTTAGACTATGATGAAATGATGATTTTTTTGTGAAACATGTTTTGATTCAGTGGTGTATTATATGATGATATAATTGCGGTTTTAAATTATTGTAGGAAACATATGTATTTTATTCATTACATGGTTGGTGGGACCCATATTATAAAGGCCTCTAATGCATTGGGTAAATCCTTATATCCCATGAGAGAATAATGGGAAAGTGGTGTTGATTATTGACCCATAATGATTTGATGGTCTTTGTAGTTAAACATCAAATATGAAATATTTTTCTACCCCTAGTATTATGAAATAATTTTATTACAATTTTCATTCTTTTTATTTAAACATTTGTATAATATTTTATAAGTGACAATCACCCATCCTTATGATTCTTTTCTTTTTTAATGATAAATTTTTATAACATAAACCATGTTTATGATCAATAATAAATTGGGTATGAAAATTTTATGTTGTTTTAATTATTCATATCCTTATGATAATATTATTATTTACCATGATCATTGACTGATATCATCCATGTTTACCCTTACAAATCATTTGATTTCACACTTTATTATGTTTTACTTTACTATGTTATGAAGAAATTTTTTTAAATAGGGAATGTCCTGAAGCATAAAATTTGATAAGAACATGATGAGATATGAAAATTAATATACCTAAATAATATGTTATTCTATCTGGAATACTAATACACTAAACCATTAATGTTTCGGCATGAATCATAATTTTATATATTTAATAATCATATAAATTTATGTACTATTCATGTATGAAAAAATAATCCTATATAGAAAATATTAAAGAATAGTTTTGTAAGTATTTGGATATTTTGAGTAGTGAAATATGTAAAAAATCCTCAGTTAAAAACCTATTAAGTATAGGGAATCTTATTATTTTGGTAACATACTGATTATACCTTTTTTCCAAGAAACACATCTATGTATAGATACTATAATAAAACGTTGTTTTGGGATATATTTACATAGGTGTAATAACCAAAAAATATATTTCTTTGATTATACATCAACAATATTTTTTTTGCATAATGAATGTTTTGTTATTGCAAACATGGATTGATAATCCCATTATATCTTCTTGATTAAATTAATTGTTATCTTAAGAACCATAATAAACAATTTTATTTAATTATGTTCATGGATGTAATAGGTCAAACCTAAGGTGTCATATAATGAAAAATGTTTTCCTGATTTGGATATCCCAAAAATTATTTACATGTATATATGACTTATAATTATGATTATTATTTCTCTTACTATAATTTATGTTAATTTTAATTGATTTAACAAGTAAAAGTCAAGTTAATATTTTATGAGATTGATAATGAAATGATTTTATTCGTTATAAACTAACTTAATTGAGTGTATAAATGTGAATCCTTTTAATTAGAAAAAATTTCCAATCACATTACATTAATAATAATAACAACTTGGGTGGGAATTATATATAACTTAATTATAGAAAACATTTGTCTCATGGGTATTTAATTGTTTAATAACATAAAATAAAAATATTATGCTTCATATTTGGTATTGATGTGAAATGAAACACCAATATAAATATCTCAATGGAATTAAAATATGTTTTCTATGTTGAAATTTATGGAATAGAGACATTTCCATGGAATTCGATGTCATATGGTGGGGAACTTTGTAATTTATTGATTCAATTACATAATAGAATGGTTAAATCCTAGGACAAGGAAGAACCTCAGCTATGACTACTATTGAATTTTAAGTATTGAAATTTTTATATATTTGGATTCAAAAATTATGCATTTTAGGAATTATTTCTATGATATTTTAGTTATAATAATCATGAAACATATAAAAATGGTTTCAAAATTGTTTTTGAATTGAAAAATTTATAAACACAAGTTGAATTGTAATAATAACCAAGAAAATTGATTTCTGGGGTAAGGATATATTTTTTATAACAAATTATTAAGGTAAATATATCCCATAATATAGTCTTCATATTGAAATAGTAATGTTTAGTTTTTCTAATGTGATGACTATCATTGTTTAATTAAATATGATTGTATTAGTAACTATGAAATTGGTTAGAGATTTTATGAAAATGTTATTTAGGACTTAATTTATGTATTTTATTATATTTTTTAATTTCTTTAATATATTGAATATTCTTTGATAATGATAGTTTTAATTTTTGTAAGGATATATGTTTTTGTTGTGGTTTTATGATGATTTCATTTAATATAATGTTTTAAGGGAATATATGATTAAGGTATTCCAATATTTGTTATGTTACGTTATGTGTTACTTTTATTTTTTGGAATTTTTTGATCAATTCTTTAATTTTTATGTTTTCAATATTGTTAGACAAATTTTAGAGCAATTTTAATATTAAAAATTTATGGAATGGATAGTGTTTCATCATTGGGATTTATTTATGAGGATTTAGGGAATAATGTATAACATTTACCCATCTTGCAAAATATGTGTTTAACATTTTGGTTCCGTTAAATATTTAAAGAAATAATGCTTTCCTTGTCATTATTTTATGGATATTATGATCATTTAAATGTTCATTTATTTCTTATGGAATGGAAAAATATTCTTCAAATATTAATTTCATGGAATAATATTTGTACTGGAAATTTGTTGATGTATAACAAAAGGATGTAGTTTTGATTTAGAAAAAGAATTAAATAAATCCAATTTTCCAATTTTCTTAATATTTATTGTTAAATAATCCATCAATATTCAGAAAATGACCTTGAACAAGATTTTTCCATTTACCTTCATTTCTGATGACTTCATGACCTTTTTGCTCCTCAATGATGTATTGTTTTGTGGTAATTAATATTCTCATGATCTTGTTCTCTAATGTTAGATTTCTCCTCTCTATCTACATTTTAACTTCCCATAAATTTTATAATTAAATGGTAATTGAAATGTTTGTTATTTTTGGTAATAATTTTCCTTCCCACATTATTTTATTATATAAGATATGTTAACCCACTTTTGGATATGGTATATTAATAAATATATTTTTAAATATTATAACCTTGATGACCAATATAATGTTTTTATGACAAAATTAATTTATCTATGCGATAATTTAGTGCCCCAAAAATCCCGTTTAGAATTATTGTAACCTTGATAGCATACATAACATATAGTATTGATCTCTAAGAAAATTTAGATGTATTATAATCATAATATAATTAAACATTGACCTTGTTACAGAATAAAAAAGTATGAATATGTGTAACCACATTGTAGAATAATATTATTACAATATTTTTCTACAAAATTTTATAGATTAATTATTATGAAATAAGAGCTCAATATTTAGAAAATTAATTTTATTTTTTAGAAGTGAAACATAATAAAAAATGAATTTCATTATAGTCTATGTGTGGATATTATAATTAATTTATATCGTATTCAAAAAAAATATAAAACTGAACTTCATTTATCTAATATTCATATCAAAATTAACATGGAGTAAAGTTTTTATACTTTTATGAAACTGTTAATTTTTGGATGAATAGATAATAAAATAATTTTTATTGAAAATTGAATTTATTTTAGAATTAAAAAACACCCATGAAGTTTTAAACTATTTTTGAAATAAATATTAGTTCATGGTATTTTTAATAATCCCATTAATTTCATTTTTATTAATTTAATGACAGATTTTGGTAGAAAACCATTGTATATTTTAGAAAAAGTATTTCGTAAATCAAATTGACAACATGGTCGATGGTTTTAATTATTAAATAAGTTATACAATGTTATTTATTAAAGTTTAAAAAATATAATTAATATTTTTAATCAAGATAGTCAAAAATTTTAAATATCCCATTTTAAATTTGATAATTATCAACAATAACCCATGTAAATATTTTTCAATGTAGTATGGTTAAATTTATTAAAAGTGGGTAAAATCATTAGTATAAGGCTTTAAAATTTCATTAAAAACTCTTTTATCCAATATTATGGGTTTAGTTCATCTATTTACATCAAATTACTAAATATATGTCCCCATGGTTCCATCTCTATTTGATTATGACCTATATATTAATTTACAATAAGGATAAAGAAAAAATATCTCTCTCTGGATTTTAATATCTCTTCAATTTATATAAAAAGGATAAATTGAGGATTATATATGATCTAATATTTTATTAGATATATAATCAAATATTTTAAAAATAAAAAAAAAATTAGTGATCGAATATTTTCCTTTAATTTTTTTGTAACACCCACTCAGTATTTATTAAATCGATAGAAAATAAAATAAATTTTTTTAAAAATTAATTTTAATACAACTTTAGTAAATTAGTGTGTTCCATGAAATTTATATATATGTTTTACATGTTATAGATTTTTTTTCAATTTTTATATTCCAATTATATTTTTATAATGTTTTTTTAAATGTCCAATTTTGTGACTGGTTCATATAATGACAGTTATAGTATTTAATATTAAATATATATTATAAAAATATTTAAAAAAATCAAGAAAAGTAAATTATAAATACATATAATATATTGTGTATTCCCTTAGCCTTTTATGATCCAAAATTTATCTTATATGAGAAATTATAACCCTTCAATATTAAAAAATCATTACGATGGTTAAGAATTAAATTTCCTAATGATATGGATAAACAAAAGGATAATGTTTGAAACGACATATAAATCACATAAAATTATATTGTGTGTTTATAATATGATAATAAGTTCAATAATTTTGAATAAATTTTATTTTGGAACCATTTTATATGTGTTACACATATTGTATTATAATATTTCATATATTTTTGAAAAATGACATTAAGAATATTTTATAATGAAAAATATTTTATTAAATGATTTGAAATTTATGAAAATATTATATTTGTAAAATTGGGTGATATATAGTTTGAAATATCATCCATGATCTATTTATGGGACAATTTTCTATTTATGCTAACATTTTCACTATCAAAAGTGGAAAACATTGATTTTTTTATACTTTCCAAAAGGGTTAATTGTGGATTAATCGAAGTATATACATTAACTAAATATCTTGAAAAATTATTGGATGAGAATAATTATTCTCATAATATCAAAATATTCAAAATATAATAATTTGGATCCACTTGAACTAGATTGTTATTTATATTTATTTAATATTATAAGTAATTCCAAGAGTTCCCCTCACTGGACATATAAAAGTTAACCACTTGTTTACTATTCATTTATTTCATTGAGAAATCTATAGCTACCAAACACAAAAATATTCCCTTTAAAATTCAATATATATTAATTATAGTTTCTTTTATCTTTTAATGTATATTCCAATGATCCTTAATATGGGATATGAAAGAGGCCTACCCAAAATAGTTAATCGTCCTACCTGACCTATTTTAATTTACTTATTCTTATACTTCATATAAATCTAGGGTATTCATGATGAAGTAATAAATTAGTAATCCTAAATATTAGGAATTTTTTATTATTGATCCAAAAATATACCAAAATTATTCGGTCAAATGGGAACAGATGTTATTGCATGTGATGATGTGTTGATTACTGACTCCAACTAGTGATACAATTCACATTCCATCATCGGCATTCATCGATGGTTATTATGATGGGATAAAAATTTATATGTGATATATAAGATAAAATTATTTTTTACCTACTTGAAAATAAGGCTATAACCAGGGTTCAAAACAGGTGGTATGGCCTATAAAAATATGGTCATAGGCTATACCCACAGTTTTAAGAACCTTGGGAGCCCAAGGCATTTGTTATAATTCTACACTAATGGTTTTACCATACCATTGATATAGTCCACCTATACCCATGGTTCATAAACAGTCAGTTCATGAAATTTCAATTGAAATACTAATACCCATGGTTTATCCAAACCATGGGTATAGGTCTATTAACACAGTTTGGTTAAACCAAGGGAATACTTCATTATTAAAAATATCATTTTCTAGAATTTGATCCAAACACATTTTGATTATAAAAAAGTACTTTACCACTACCCTTGAACATTTTTTATATTAATATAGTCATATATATAAATAATTATATTTTGTTATATTATTTGTTATTATTATAATTATTATACAAAAATAATGCCCAACATATAGCCATGGTTTGTTAAAACCATGGGTATATATTTCCCCATCAATATTCCACCATGTAATATATTTCCATGGTTTAAAAAAATCCTGGCAATAATAGTGGCCTATACCCATAGTTTTATAGAACTATGTGTATAAGTCCTTCTTGTGAAAAAACATTCCCTGAGAAACATATTCCCATAGTTTAATAAACAAGTCAAAATAGAGGTGAACTATACTCACATTTTTGTCAAAGTTAGGTGTATAAGTCATTTTGGTGAAAAAAATCTTCTTGTAAAGCCTATTTCTACAGTTCAAAAAAACCATGGGTATAGATACCCCTATAAACATGGTCCTCCAAATACTGTGGGTAAAGGAACTCCTATACCCACGGTTATTTTTAGAACTGTGGGTATAGTTCCTTCCCAATAAATGTTTTTCTACTTGGACATATGGGTGACATATACAGACAGTTGTTTCCAAAAACGTTGGTATAGCCTAATTTTCTAATACTGTTTTGGAATTATGATATCACATCAACATTTTGACAACATAGTAATGATAGGATAATTATTTTTTAAAAAATTTGTTAATATTTATAAAATAGATAGTAATTAAATGAATCTAAATTTTCAATAGCATATACACTATGTTTTTTTGTTAATAATAATTTGTTTTCAAATATCCATTTATATAACTTTTTGATATCACACATGTTTTAAATATAATTTTTTTATCCTTTATAAATTATATTTTAAAAAATAAAACTTTTATATTAATGATATATATAAATATATATATATATAGTAAAAAAATTATTGTTCTGATATGTCATATAATTTAGTAAATAGTTAAAAAATAATTCATTTAAATTGATAAAATCATTTTTTCTAAGTAATTTGTTGTGTTAAATTTTATTTTTTATTTGTTGTAATGTACAGTTAGGGAAATATTTTACCATTTAATCAAATTATTTTCATCTGAATAAATTTCATGGTTAATTTTTATATAAAAACATTTCAATAATTTTGAGGTTTCCAATATGAAAACCCCTTGTTTCGTCCTGCCCATGGGACAAATTTTTAATTAAAATCATCTCATTCTATTTTTTGAATTTTCAATGAGGATTCCAAATTTGTAATAATATTTTAAAAATTTATAAAATATGTCCCTTTTAATTTTATACAATATGAATAGTAATGTTATTAATAATTTATTAACACAGTTAAGTATAAATTAAATAATTAATGGTACAAAATAATCTTCAATCTATACTATAGTTGGGTGACCTCTTCATACATGTCACCCATACATGCATCCATGCCTTTAAAAAATAACTATTATACCAAAAAATAGGAAATCCCTCTCACACAATACCGAAGATTCTCTCTATTCCTCCAAGATAGGGTTCCCACAGTGATTTCACATTCCATCATGGTTCTCTTTCTGAAAACAAACTTTGGTATCCTCCTCGTCATTTAATTTCTCTCCTATAGTTGGAGATCCTCTAAAATCAACTCATATCTTGATGAAATTTCCACATATGAAAGATGGCCTCTTCCTCCCACTATATATTCTGAAGGTTTCTATTATACATCCCTATATTTCAAATGAAACCAATCCATCCCATTGAAACTGCATTTGTTGGAGATTTATGTCTCTTTTATCTATGATAAATTTGCATTTAAACTTTCGTAACCTTGATTCCCCCACAAAATAATATTCATATAATGATTTTATTACCCTATACCTTCGGTAACTGTAAAGAATAATATTTTTCAGAGTTTATTTTTTTTAATTATTTGGGAACATTTTGAGACTAGGCACGTAGACTGCGTACAATTCTGAGGCCCGATGATCCCAAAATAGTTCATTGAAAATTGTTATGTTTTCAATGTCCCGAACACACTTTTTTCACAAAATGTGTAATAAATCTTAAACCCATGTCTAGATTAGAAATCTGAGGGCATCATTGTGTTTAGAGTAGCGGATTTACCTTTTGCGAGGCCTAACATCGGTTGGTGTGATCTAGCTCTAAAAGATATTTTTTGGATGTAACCAAAAATAAATCAATTAAATAAAAAATATTTTATTTTCAAATCCTAATAAATTATAGTCATAGACTGGTATTGGAAATCTCATACCACAACTTTGTTCATAATTTCGTGTTTTCCCTAAGCATGACTTATGTTTAGTCATCATGGTCATTCTTTAGAAAACCCAAAATTGTGTAATTGTCATTAAATAATTTAATGAAAATTTATTTTTTTGATGCAATGATGATATCCTTTAAAATAATCCTTATTCTGTCATCCCATGGTTTGGAACATAACCTTGGGAATTCTGGAAAATATCTATGGAGAGCATAGAGGATTTTCTATTAGTGAATGATGACTATATCATGGATCGATGATCAGTGCATATTGAAATCAAAGAATCATGCTAATGATCATGAAAAAAAAAATTGTTCTTACTCAGAGTTTTAACCGAATAATTTCAGAAATTTGACCACTTTGTGATTTATTTTCCCCCTTCATATTTTCAATGACAAATGTGCACCAACAAGTAAACTGGTTGATCTGTGGTTCGGTCGTTCTTGTGGGGTGGTTGAATTGTTGGGTTTGACGAGTGTTATATCTTTGTGGTTAACCTTTTTTGTTATTACTTATAAAATTAATGAATCTAGTCCAACATTAACAAATAAAAATATCCTTTCATTGGGAGTTCATGTGAATTTATTCTCCACCCTCAATCTCTTGTGTTCTTTTTGTGTTCTTCATCTTCTCCCCACACATTGAAACCAATATGTGAATGATCAATTGTTGCACCCCAAATTTATTGTGCAATGATCCATGATTTAAGATTCAACCTTATAAAGGAATAGTATATGTGTGATGGAAAAGGAACATTGCAATTTAGACGGGATCGTGGAGCAAGTAGACGGCTTCGGCTGATCAAGGAGAGTGGCAGCATGGGTATAGGGGGTCGATCGTGGCAAACGGGGATCCGGCAGGTCGAGGTCACTAGCAGGGCACCAGGAGCAGATGAAATGCTGTAGGGGGTGCTATTGGATCCACTAAGGCAATACAGTTGGCTATGTAATTCATATGGAGGCATGGAAATAAGGGAGCTGCCTAAACAATAGGTGGGCAGCATGGAGCCCATGTGGAGGCGATGCCATGGGTAGGTGGACTTCAAAAACAACCACATTTTACGCAGTGGAACCACATTTTTAGAGATTATGTTTTCAATATATTTTATCTATATTTCAATGAATACCCACCAATGTGTCATTATTTGTGGAATTTCATCTTTTTATGATTTTGTATGTATTTTTTAGCTAAATTCTGAAGATACCCAAATTCTGTTTTTTTAATAGTTCTCATTAATCTGATGTTTTGATCATATAATTTTCAATATTAATTCTATTCAAATGATTAATTAATTTATGAACTAATGAAATATGGTCTTAACCATTGTCAGTTGTACAAAGTGAAAAAACCGTCCATCTAGATGGCTAAATAAATTAGGCTCTGTGAATAGTTTTTATATTCAGTAGATTGGACCCCACCTCATTAAAAGAGGAATAACTATGGCTAAAAATATCCAAAGATGTTTACTCAAATTTAATATGAAATATGTCTTATGTGTGTGTGTGTGTGTATGAAGAGTTTAAGTGAGATATTCCATAATTATGGCACTATTTGAGTGAGTAAAAAAATTGGAAGATGAAGAGTCTCCTCATGCAGAACAAGAGATATTGAGTAATTAATTCATAGTATTTACAATATGTGTCCAATTTGGCAGATATTTACTGGGTGGATAGAAGATATAATTTCTAAGAACTCCATTAAACATTATATAGGTTTCTTGGGTTGATTTTGTTTTTGAAATAAAATTTTCATGACCTAAAATTATTTCCTGATTTTGTTACCATTGTATTTTGATATGGATAGATAATTTAACTCTTGGGTTAGAGAAACTTAAAATCCCCCTTTCCCAAGTTGTGAATATTCCACTAACATACTTATAAGGAATCCGGTAAAATCTGAATTTCCATTTACTGAAAATAGGACATTGAAATAATTGGATTCATTTTTTGATGAAAATCATTAAAATCTTGTTGAATATACTAATGCACCTACTGGGTTTGAAATTAATTTTCGTTTCACCCACTAACTTCAAAAATTTAGTGGTTTTCCTGGTAAAGATCCACATATTGACATTCAGAAATTTTTCTATCTTTATGTCAACAAGGAATCTCATGGAGTTCATGAAAATAAAATGAAATTGAATTCATTTCCATTTTCATTAGAAGTAGATTCCAAAAAATGATTTTTAAATTCCCATTATACTTTTATTAATGATTTGATTGAATTGAAGAATATTTTCCTTGAAATTTTGTTCCCAACTTATAGAACTACTTTCATTAGAAAAGAGATTTTTGGAACTATGAAAACTCAAGGTGAAACATTTCTTAATTTCTGGGAGTGATTGAAAAGATGCTATTTTAGTTTCCCCCTCCATCATATTAGTGAACAACATTTGATTCAATATTATTAGAGGGATTGTGTCTTATTGATAAAATCATGATTGATGAATCTTTAGGAGGGGTATTAGTTGACAGAACACCAACTTTTTATCAGATATTAATTTTAAACATGGAAAAAATTCCTAAAAATTAGAATTAGAGTCCTTGATCATGTAAATTTTTTCCAAGAGTTCCCCACTATTAGACCTAAAAATAACATGATTGCAAGTAAACCATATGATGTTACCACCACGGTGAGTTCGGTGATGTTGTCCAATATCCAACCAAAACCACCCAAATATGAACCAACATTTTAAATTCATGTCCACTGTGGAATTTTTTATTCAAATGAACATTATAGTTACCAATTACAATAATTGAATGAACCTTCTAAGAACTCCAATACTATTTTTCTGGGAAATAACTTTAAATAAAAACGATACAGGATATTTCAAACAAATATAAATTTCAATCAATGTTGGATGAAACACTCTAATGAATGATTTTGACAACTTGAAAAACTTATAAACATCATCCAAGGACAATCAAGAAATTCAAAACAAATTTATTTCATTGATAAATATAATTCCCATTTTGGAATAAGCTTATATCTAGCCACTCCAACTCAAAATTCTAAGAGAAACATTGAAGAGGCAATGAGGAAACAAAAGGAGGAAATGGAACAAACTCATGATCAATAATAGAACATGATGAATACCTTGAAGTCATTAATGGTTCAGATTTCCTATGATCTTAGTTTCATCAAAAATAAAAAGAGTGGAGGATTTACTTCATATTTTCTAGTGAATTCTAGAGAAATATAGAAGGAAAATTAGAGTGTAATTTAAATCAGGAGTGGAGAAAGATTGGATAACCCTCAAACCAGGAAACTCAACCCTAATATTGAAACTATTAATTAGAATCCCACCATAGATGGAAAAGATAGAAATTCTTGACTTTCATTGTAGGGGAACACAATGTCACGAAAATAAATTTTTATTGAAAGAACATTGAGGGATTGAAAGTGGATGGCTGGTCCTTTTTTCTCAAATTACTTCTCTGAAATGCCAAGAAACATTCAAACCATCACTTCCTTCTCTAACAAGTTGCCAAAATGGACACAAAAGATGAAAAAGAGTTGGATGTGGACGTTTTGTATAATTTTTAGAATATTCATTTGAACATATATTTTCTTGATGTTGTGAAATATATTCCAATTTATGTATTGTTTTTGAAAGAAATGTTTAACCATAATAGGAAATTCAATATAGGCGAAAATGTCAACATAGTGAGGAATGTTTCATCCATGATTTATCCTAATTTTCCATTCAAATATAAATACCAAGGTCCCTTGAATATTCCCTAAACCATTGGGAAATTTTAATTCAAGGATGTTATGATTGATTTAGGGGACTCCATCAATGTTATTCTACGTTATCTGCAATAATCCATTTATGTTGGAGAACCGAAACCATTTTGAATTATCATTTAACATTCGAAATGAAGTATTACCAAGCATACAAGAGTTATAGAGAATGTTCACATTTTGGTGAGAGACCTGATTTTTCCTATGGATTTTTATGTCTTTTATATGGCAGATGATCAGGTTAGTACACATTCACCACACATTCTATGGGGCCCATTCCTAAAAACTAAAAAAAAAATCATCAATGTTCACAAGTGACCAATTTTAGTGGAGTTTGGAGGAGATGTTGTTCATTTAAATATTTTTTATTCCATGAAACACCCATTTGGGGATCATTCATCCCCCCCACCCAAATATAAAAATGATTGATTTGTTTTCCACAGATATTTTCCTAAATATTTCCAGTGATGAAAAAAAAATTGTTTTTAATGATGGAATTTTTTTTTGCTGAATATGATCAACAAGAATGGGAAAAGAAATTAGTGATGAGTATTGGAATATAGATACTATATTATAAGAGTTTTATGAAATTATATTTGATGAATATTTCTTCTAGAAATCCATGAACCTACAACTGGCCTCCATAGAGAATATGAAAATTTTCTACATCATAGAAATTCTAAAAACGTTGAAATTGATCATCATGGTGAATGTACACTAAAATATGGACTTCCATTGAACAATCACACCTATGATCAGTGTCCCTTGACCATTTAAAACACCCTAGCTGAGTTAGAGTAGTAAACACTTCCTGAGAATCGAAAATATGCTTTCTTTAGTGAGAATGAAAAATTCCATGTCATCAATTCAAACGATATGTCAAGGGACAAAGAGAACCAACTATTAGGTGTCTATAAACCCAAATGAATGTTATTGGATGGTCTCTATATGTTTTAAACAGAATCTGTACCTCATTATTCTCGTGTATAATTTTCATGGAGGAAAATTCTAAACTAGTGAGAAAATTTCAATGGAGTTTGAATCAAACGCTTTTAGAGGTTTTCAAGAAGGAATTCAACACCCTGTTGTATAAAAAATTATTTTTACCATCTTTGATAGTAATTGGGTGAGTCCAATCCCTATTGATCCCAAAACATTGTATTTAAAATAACAAGGAATGATTTTTGTGAGCTTTTACCTATTCATCTTCCAAATAAATGGAAAATATTCATTGATTACAGGAATCTAAATATTTATTCAAGGAAATACCACTTCCTATTTCCATTCCATGATATGTTTTGTTAAATTATTGTTATTCTAACCAAAAAATGCATTCTTAATAGATTCATTAGTTATTTCAAAATTTACATTGCACTAGAAGAATATGATAAAACCACTTTCACATTCCCCTTTAGAACCTTTTCTTATAAAAGGATTAACATCCATTTTTGTAATTCTCATAGACCATTTCAAAGTTGTCTCATGAGAATTTTCATTGTATTTCTTGAAAGAAGAATAGAATTTTTTATGTATGACTTTAGTATTTATGGATCTTCATTTGAAATCTATTAGATTTGTTTGGATTATGTTCATAAAAATGAATTGATATGAATATTGTCCTTAATTATATAAAATTCTATTTCTTGATGGGTACAGGGATTTTTCATGGTCATATTTTTTCTTTGGATGGAATTTATGTTCCTCAATCAAATGTTAATGAAATTTAATCATTTATAGACCCAAAAATATAAAGATATTTGAGATACTTCCATGGAATTCATTTTTTTAATAGGATATTCATTATGTATTTTAGTAAAATAGGGACTCAATTGTATATATTTATCCAAATGATACACCATTTATCATTGATCAGAATTGTAAATAGGTCATTGAAGAGATAAATCAATGATTGATAACCACTCCCATTGTTCATCCTCCCAAATGGGACATTCCCATTGAAATCATGAATGATGATTCTGGATTTTCACATGGAGAAGTATTAAGTAAAAGGTTATAAATGAAATATCATGTGATTTATTATGCCTCTATAAAATTAGATAATTCCCAATCATACAAAACAGCAACTGAGAAGTAACTTTTTTCTCTTATGTTTTCCCTATAAAAATTTAGATGCCATCTACTATGAGTCAAGGATGTTTTTTTCCTTGATTATTCTACAATCAACTTTTTTATGCAGAAACATGATGAAAAACCACGTCTTTTTACATGGATAATTAGGTTTCAAGAGAATAATTTTGAAATAAATGATATGAATGTAATTAAGAACCCTGTTTCTAATCATTTGAGTAGGATAACATCTGTTTTTAATGAGAAACTTTATACCAATCCACCGATTATAGAATACTTTCTAGATGAGGTTTATATTCTTGTCAATCCGATAGACCTTTTTTTGATGATCTCATAAATTATTTGGATACTAATGATGTTCCCCACCAGTTTTATAAGAAATAAATTGGTAAATATGGGAGTTATTCAAATCATTACATTTTATTTGATCTTTATATATGGAATGTTGGTAGTGATCAAATCATTAAGAGTGAATTCTGAAGAATCAATTTCAATCTTTTGTAAATGTTTTCTATACATTTATTTGTAGAGGAAACCTTGGGAATTAAAAAAATGCAGAAAAAATTGATTCAATATATTTTTTATTGAACCACCAATTTTAGAGATGCTTTTAATTTTTTTGGAAATGTAAAAACTATCAATTTCAAGGGAGCATTTCCAAAATGAATGAGATTTCACCACAACGACCATTGTTTTGTGATATATATGATGTTTTCTGTATGGTTATCATGGATCATTTTCCTAATTATTTTATATATGATTACATATTTCTTGGGATGTATTTTTTCTCCAAGTGGGTAGAGGCTATTCAGATGGTATCTAATGATACAAAAATTGTGTCAATTTTTTTGAAAGGAAATTTGTTGTCAAGGTTTGGATTACCAATTTTCTTAATTACAAATCAAGGTAATCTATTTTATAATTGGAATTTGTAATCACATTTTAAGAAAAAAAAGAGTTCATCATATGGCCTATACACCTTGTCATGCTAAAACAAATGGATGGGATGAGTTGTCCATCCAAGAATTGAAACAAATTCTGGAAATAACTATGAACCCAAAAAGAAATGATTGATGTTTGAGAATTGATGACACACTATGGGACTATAGTATGATATTAAACCCCATTTTACATGTCACCAATTAGATTAGTCTATTTAATGCCTTGTTACCTTCTAGTTGAGTTAGGACACAATTTTTTTGGATGTTAAAACGTGTAACATGAATCTATTTTATATAGGAGAAAAAATAATATTTAGATTGGATGAGCTATAGGAGATCCAAAAGAATGCATATTAATATTATAGGTTGTACAAGGAAAGTACCAAAAGCATTTTATGGTGAGATAATTCTCAATAAAACAATAATGATGGAGACAAATTTTTGTTGTTTGATACGAGATTAAAGTTGTTATCATGTAAATTTCATTGCAAATGGTCTTTCCCCTTCATTGTTACTCATGTTTTTCCTTTTTGTGTAATCTTGAAAAAAGAACCAGACAAAGGGACACCATTTATAGTCAATGGGGAAGGTTTAATTTTTTTAGAGATAATTTTCAAGTTCTTCTAGGGTAGGATATCCAACTTCATGATGCTAAATTTTATTAAATCTGGGTTGTGTTTTTCCTTCTCACTTATTTTTTATAATGTATTTAATTTATTAAAATTAATTTTCACATAAAATTTGTTTTACAATGATGAAATTAGAAAAAATAAGTGTTGGGGGATGAACATACTAGGTATATTAATATTTTGTGTGTTTTCATTTCAAATTAATTTTCTTCAGTTTTTATTTAAATTTTTCGTGTGTTAATTTTCATCTCTTCTTCTTAAAATTTTATAGTTTTACATAAAATATTTTAAATAAAACTTGTGAGATTAAATTATGAACTTATCACATTTTAAAACTATCTCAATTATTGAACCTATAAATCCCTTGAATATGAACATATTTGAATGCTGAAAATTAAATTGTTCCAAGTTCAAAGTTTTTGAAAATTTCGTGAAGAGTCCTCTAATTTTTTAATGTCATGACTCTTTGCACTTTATTAATCATTGAAATTACCCTTCCTTTGAGGCTTCTGAACCCATTTGGACATCTTATTCATATTAACCTCTTTTCTTGAGTGAAATATTCGAATTTGTATTGAACAATAACATGATCTATTTCTATCATAACATGAGGGTTTTGGTGGTTGTGATTCAAATGATTAAGTTGTTTTTTATTTTAAATCCTCCAATTCCGGGTTATCCATTCTATTGTGGCCCAAATTGTACATTTTATATTTATTGATTACTTAGTAACCATGTACAACCTGTTTGGTTAACACCTTTACAATCTATTTTCCCTTTCTAACCTACTCTAGAAGTATAAAATACAGGATCTAGTTGATCTAATGTATAGGGAGGGGGGAGATGACATGTAGTTTTCTACCTCATCTGTTGTTTTTTGGGTGGTGATTCAAACATTGAAGTGATTTTTTAATATCTAATATTTTTTATTAGTGTTTTTCCTTTCTTGAGATCTTAATTGAAATAGATTTTTCTTATCGGGATCTCTCAATGGAAGAAAGTTCTGACCAATTTTGGGATTTCAAAAAATAAATGAGAAGATAAATGTAAATTTTTCTTTTGAAATATTGATACATTGAAATCGAAAAGTGATTATCATTTATTCTCAATTTTTATTTTATTTGGAGGAGGTTAAGGAGGATACAATGGATGAATGAACATTAGATTCATACAAATTTTCATCCAAATGACTGAAAACCTCCTTATTTCACCCAAAACTATTGACATTCTAATCCCAAAAGAACTTTTCCATAGAAATCCCATGAAAATTCATCATGGTGATCACATTATCATAGCTCATATAAGGTGGAGATGTGGAATATCATCATGCCTATGGTGATTATTAAATGATTTTTGATGAGAAAAACCTTGTTGGAAATTCATATTTGGGTGTTGATAGAAATTTATGTGAGGTACGTGTGTTGTGTGCATGGGAGGAGAAAATTAATGGAAATGGATTGAAGCATCTGAATCAGGAACTCGAAATATATGTTTTTTTAGAATATTCATGATATCCTTTGATTCTTGGTGATTAATTGGTGAACTTCAGTGGTTTGTGTTTTTAATAAGAATTCATTTGATTTTAATGGTCACTTGTCCATGAGTCCACATTTAATGTGTCATAGAATTTATAGAGATGATATTTTCAGTCTATTTTACATAAATTTCAAGGATATAGTCCCCACCAATGTGTCATTATTTGTGACTTGCATTATTTTTGGAATTATGATGTGTACTAAGATAAATTGTGAAAATGCTCTAATTCACAATTTATTAACGTTTTTCATTAGTTTGATGGTTTGGGAATATCATTTTTAGTATTGATCTGATTAGAATGATATTTTTTGGTACCCCTCGTATATGGGCTTCATCACTTTCAACTTTACCAAGAGTTAAATGGTCTATTTGGAGGCCCAAATAAATCAGGATTTATGAATCGTTTTTATGGTCGGAAGAGTGGACCCCACCTAATTCAAAGATGAATAATGATGGCTACAGCTGTCTAGTGTAATTTCATAAAATTGTAGAATAAAAAGGACTCATCAGTTTACATTCCATATGAGTGTCTAGGATAAATTCGATCAATATGGCACTATGTGAGTGATTCAAAAAAGTGGGAGATGAAGATTCACCTCAAATATAATAACTAATGTTGAGTAATTAATTCAAATAATTTATACCATGTGTCCAAATTATATAAAATTTGGAGTGTCGATAGAAGAGATAATTTATAAAAAAAAACCCTTTAGAAGAGTCTATAGGTTGATTCAGCTTGGAATGGTGTGAAACCTTAACCATATTTAGACAGACATAATCTTGTTAGAAGATTTACAACCCCCTCCCTTATACTTTTATTTCCATTTCTTAATCATTTCAATTTGGTTGTATTGAGAGTGAAAAAGTAATGTTGAAGATAGGGATCTTGATAAAGGTGGTGTTCACTCATGCTAGAATGGATATGATGTGGGTAGCTCAAGTGATGTGATGCTAAGGCCCAAGTGGTTGCGAACAGTGAAAACTGACAGACACACCTTTCTATGTTTTGATCTACATGTGTAATATCTATTGAATCTATATTGAACATATATTTCTGGAAGGAAAGCGGTTGTTTTCTTTCTTGAGTATATTTTTACCTTTTTTTGAATTTTTTACCAATCTATGATGTAATATTTTTTATTTCACAAGATAAATTCCTTCATTGAGGTCATAGATTTGATCATAGTCATTTCGATAGGTTTAATTATTTGAAGGACTTCCTGTAATTGAATCACTTATATAGGAGGGTAAAAATAATATCAATGTTTTAATATAATATCCTTGAAAAATAATTTGTTTATACAATGTTATTTGGGTAATAATTTATAGATTCATTTGGGAACTAATTTTAAACAAGGAGGGGAGTGTCTGGGAGATTAAATCATGTCTATAACCATTATTTTGATTCTCATTTCAAAACCTAGTTTATTTTATATCAATATTATTTCATAGTTATTATTTTTCTTGCACATAAATTTTTATCCATATTCTGTTTTAGAATTTTTAATCAATCCCCAAACATCTCTTATTATGAAAAAATATAAATTAAATATGATAGTTTTGTAACTCTAATTGTATCTTCCCAGAGAGAAAATCTACAGACTGTTATATTGCATTCCTATTGGAGATAAAATTATTGATTGAGGTTTTCATGATGAAAACCATCACATCACATGTTAATCAAAAGGCATGTGGTAGGGGTCGACTGTGTGTGGGGTAGCAATATGGACCACAGTACAGGTCTGAATGAATGAAGCGGGCTACTCCAGTAGCCCACTGGGCTAGGTGCAGCAGTCTGCAAGGCTGCTGCCCAATGGTTCATGCCTTTTTCGCTTAGAAATATTTGGTTCAGGTCATACCCAAACTAGAGTCGAGTCTAGGTTTTTCATTAAAAATTTTGTCACATTCAAACAGAAGGACTATTTGAAGAGTTGTTTGTGGCATTGGGACCCACATGACGAGGAAGTAATTTTCATATATATTAGTGAGTGGTTTTCTTTTTCAATTATAGGCGTATTGATTCCCTTTTATCTATTCTAGAGGTTTCAGTATTGTATTATGTTCACATCTTTGGATAGTAGTCCACCCTAGAGGTCGAGTCCTTAATAGAGTAATGGTATCACTCCATGGGGATGGAGCGATCCTCTATCACCCATGAGAGAGTTTCATGGGAATTTATATGACTTATAATCTCTTGGAATAAGTCCTTCTTCTAGTGGGATATATTGATAGGGGTTTTAGTATTCTCTATGAAATATATCCTACATTACAATCTGCATCGATAGGGTTGTTTGTTTTCAATGAGAATGATCTCAAACATTGTGGGATAACATAGACTTTGTTTTAGGTATTATCTGGGAAGAATCCCCACTATGTACATTACAATATTTGGCTAATGTTTCTCTCTTTGGGAAGTTCCCCAATTATCCTGACCTATTCGTATGAGTCTCCATAAATATTATGGCCCAAGGGATGAGTTCTACTGAAACGAGAACTCTTATAGAAAAATCATTTAGTGGTGATATGTTGTGACATACCTCTTTAGGTTGTGTCTGGTTAATAGTATAACTGGATAACCTTGGTTTATGTGTTATAGAAATATACCTATGTAGATATGACTGTATAGTTTCTAGGTGGTATATTTCATGTATTTTTATGTGGTATAACTCATGTATTTCAGCGTTGTATACATTGGGTTTTTGTTAATGGTATAATTCATGTATTTTGTTTCTGTTTAATACATTTATTTATTTGTGGTACGCCTTGTGTATTTCATTGTTGTGTTCTTTTTTGATG
Organism: Viscum album; assembly: GCA_963277665.1. NCBI lineage: Eukaryota > Viridiplantae > Streptophyta > Magnoliopsida > Santalales > Viscaceae > Viscum > Viscum album. The sequence goes on along the minus strand of OY728120.1, from coordinate 528,701,673 downwards.
TCCCTTAGTGGTGTTCCTTCATGTTGTTTCTTCATGGGTTCCTTTATTGTGGTCCTTCTAGGTTTTTCTTAGTGGTGTTCATTCATGGTGTTCATTCATGATGTTCCTTGTTAGTGTTCCTTCATGGTGTTCCTTAGTTTTGTTCCTTTATGGTGTTCATTAGTTCTGTTACTTCATGGTGTTCCTTCATGGAGTTCCTTCATAGTGTTCTTTAGTGGAGTTTTTTCATGGTGTTCCTTAGTGGTGCTACTTAGTGGGGTTCTTTTATGGTGTTCCTTCTGTGTGTTCCTTGGTGGTGTTCCTCTGTTGTGTTCCTTAGAGGTGTTTCTTCATGGTGTTCCTTCATGGTGTTATGTAGAGGTGTTCCATTGTGGTGTTCCATAACGGTGTTCCTTTGTGGTGTTCCCTCATGGTATTCCTTCATTGTGTTCCTTCATGGTATCCTTCAGTAGTGTTCCTTTTTTGTCTTTATTCTTGGTATTCCTTGGTAATTTCCTATGTAGTATACATCCTTTTTTGTTAAATGGGTCCTACTGAGTATTGTTTTATTCAACCATGAATGGGACATTCCCAAACATGTCGTGTCTTGTGCAGGTGATTGATGCTTTGACGGAGTCCTAGGTGCACTAGGACAAGATGGTTCTTAATGAGAACATATAGTCAAGGTGTGATCCTTCGGCTTGAGAACTATATCTAGTACCTTACTCTTCTGGTTGGGTTTTGTGCAGATGAGTTTCAGGAACATGGGAATTCACTATTTGAGACTCCCTTTCATGGTGGGATTGTATTCTATCCCTTTTCACCTTCTAGTTTTCTTCTATTATACTCTGTTGTTTGTATATTTGTCTTTTAAATTCTTGATTAGATAATGTATTTATATGTCATCATATTGGTCTTGGAGATGTGTTCTTGTGTGTAGATACTTAGGAGAATGCTTCCTATTTCGGGGATATGCCTACTCAGTGCTACTCGTCGGTACTTGGCCTATTAGAGGTTGGGTTGGTGTAGTCACAACATGATTCCCACTAGGATGGGTCATGATAGAGTGGTATCAGAGGTGGTGGGTTCTATTTAGGGACCAAGAGTCTGTAAATTTTGTTTGGGGAAACAATATTAAGTGCTTCGAGATTGGATTTTAGGGAATGGAATCCAATGTTGGTGCGGTGGCTGAAATATCCATACACCAAGACTCTAAATTTTTCTTTTTGAGTTTGTACATTAAAAATCTAGTTGTAGGGAAAAATAATGGTACCTGAATTATATATTATTTGGGAATATTAACATGTTCTTCTTGAGTCAGTTCACCTTGTATACTCAATTGGTTGTGTTACATCATGTCTTACTTCAAGATACCTCTACATAGACTGTGAGATAGGATTCCACCACATGATAAGGAGGTTGATCTGTTGGGTGATGGTACATCGATACATGGATTTATACCAGAAATAAATCAACTAGTTGGTGCACCAGATATACCACCACTTATATAGAAGCACATGGAACACGTAGTACTAGTGGATAAGTAGTGCATTCTTAGAGTGACTCACAAGTTTCAATGTTAGAGACCCCTCAGGTTCAGTGGAGAGACCGATACATAGACGACTAATGACTGGATTGAGGTGGTGATTCTTGGTTTCCATCTTGTCATGACACCATCATATTAGACGATGGTCTTAACATGGATCCTTCTACAAATCTTAGAAGTGCGATGGTGGGGTTTGGATATATGGTATTATGATGAGGTGATTTTATATGGACAGAGATTGAGAAAAATTTCAAAGAAGTGTTCTCACCTTATATGCATAAGGTTGTGTAGGTCATGGAGATTCTATAGCACTTGAATGAAGACATGTCAGTATCTGAGTATCCATTGAGGTATACCAACCCTTTGAGGTAATTCATTGTTCTGACATACGACCAATACATTTGGGATCAGAACCTAGAGTAAAGTCTATGTAGGGAAATCAGATACCACATTATCACTCTGTTAATTCCTATCTATGCTAGGGTTCAAGAAGGAAACTTTTTTGGTTAACTATCAATAGGATGAACAAATACATCCATTGATAGTCAGCAGTGGGGAAGCAAGAGTTGAAATATCTCTAATGCAGTTGACCTGGTAGAGGAGTTGGGAGAGTATTTGGAAGAGGGAGGGGAAAATTTGCATACGATCAAGACTTAGGATCCAGGGGCTCTTGGAATGATTCCAGACAATATATATGCCTATCTACGTTAGTTATAGTATTGATATAGGAAAAAGTAAATGTTATCTTTAAAAAAAATATTGTTGAACTGTTGACTCGATCCTCGAGATTGGAGACTCATACTAAAGGATACCCAATGATCATCCACTACTGCCGATAGTGTGTCATGACTCATAGAGGTGATAGTTTCAGTTGGTATCTCTCAGTCGTGACATATAAGCATTACGATGTATTCATATGGGTATCATTATATATAATATTTCAAAGGCTCTATTTAACATATTTTAAATCATTTACTTTTGTAAATAATTTTCATATTCAGATTTTACAATGTAAAATTAATTGAATCTCTTTGGATAGAATAATATTTTGAATGCATTCCTTTGATATATATAATATATGATTTTTAAATACATTTCTAGAAAATAACTGCTAATCAAATTGAAATAAAAAATGTTTATCAGTCATAAAATTTCTTTTTTTTGTTATTCATTATCAATTGAACTCAGATAGGTGATGAAATTCACGTTGTTGAGTTTTTAGAATTTTCATCAGTTGATAAGAAAATGAATATATTAAGGATAAAGTAGGGTCATATATTAAGACATATTATATAACATGTCGTTTTGAAAGCGAAATCTATAAAAAATGGAAAAATTATCTTCTATGATACATGTTTTGAGAGGTATTTCAGTATGCTCTTCCAAATTGAACCATACAAACTAGTTATAATTAGGGACAAATAAGCATATATTGATGGTATAAAGTTTCCTGGCTATAGTATTATAGATATCTGGTTCATTGTGGGATCATATTTTGACTGATTTATAGTTTATAGTGCATATTAGTTTTTAATAGAGCAGCCAAAGCATGGGAGTTTATACAATGTTGAAACATAATAAGGTTGTGGTACTTTTTCATCTAGCAGAGGATATATTAGCACAAGTATTGTTTTGTTTTTCCATTTTTTGTGTTCATTTTCTCTGATTCTATATTTTTATATTGGTGTTGTTGTTTCACTATTTGATTCATTATCTATCAAAATCAATATTATTCATGATTTTCACATTCATTGTACGTCGCATGATAATTTTAATAGTTCCCAATGTTCTTACATGTATTGTTTAAAATAGGTATATTGATCAACATCTATATTTTTTGAATGCAATGGTAAAAAAAATTATCAAGATAATTTTTCATTTATATAATTATTTAAAATCTATTTTTGTTTTCATAAAATGATGAGGTCTTTATTATCAAAAATAATATTTATTTTTCAAACAATTATTTTCATAAGGATCAACTTACCATTATTTTGGTCATAGATCCAAAGGATAGAAAATAATTTTACCATTCTCATCTAATTTTTATAATCATGTATGATTTTTTCTATTGTTTCCTACATTTCCTAATATCTTTTCCTATATGCCTAAATTTATAATTTTTTCATTTATGCTCCTTACCCAGGTTTGTGAATTGTAATCCATCAACTCTCGTGAATTTTTGAAAAGTTTTTTATTTTTCACATATGTTATATGTCTCCACTTCACACATTCAAATTTAACTAAATATTTTCATCATTTTTTATATAAATTAAACACATAAATATTCTTGTCTTATGCATGTTCATATAGATGTTTCACATTTTTGAACATCTGTACACCTATTCATAGATTAAAAACTAGCCACCAATATGAATTGGATTAACATGTTACTGAGAAAATACACATAATGTTGTATCATATATCATAGTTCAACAAATTTTTCATAAATAAGATGATTCTTTCATATGATTTGATTTTGTATCCACCTTTTTCACATTTATTATCTATTTGTGTGTACATGTAGTCATTGCTTCATAGATATTATCCACTGTTGATTTAAATAAAATCCCACCAAAAACAAAATTCAAGGAGGTAGATATAACTATTAGTAAGTTTCATAAGTTATATATTCAAGATTTTTCATGATGTGAAATACATTTTTGGGTTTTTACTACATTCTTCTTCAATAAACATCCTTCCCCAATTAAAACTTCTTAGGGAAGCTCCACATTCCTTAACATCCCACAATAGCATCAAATAGAAATTTTCTAGCATATAAGTTGATTTACCAAAGATATTTGAGTCAAAATATTTCTATGTATATACATGTAATTATTTTTTGACATCATTGTGCATGCAGTAAAAGACTGTCTTATCATAACAAACACAATTCTTGCAAACAAAAAGCTTAAAATCAATCTCATCCAATTATCAATGAACATCTTAATAAATTAATGGACTAAAATTTTATAAGAACTTTTTATGATGTTCTGTCAAAAAAATCATTATGTTAAAAGACACAATTTGATGTTTACAAATAGCTGTTAAGAAATAGATCCTTTCTGAAAGCGGGAAATTCTTCCAATAAACCCAATGTTAGTTTTTTGGTTCCAAATTATTTCTTAAACATTAAAATTAAAATTTTATATTATATGCATTTAGAATGAATTAATTTGCATTAATTTTTTTAAACATTATTATCTATGTAGAAACCCCTATAGAAAGACTTTAAAGATGAAAATTAATTAATATGTTAAATCATTATTGGTAAACATTCTACAACATGATGTTAATATAATTAAAGTATAAAGTTATACAAATACAAACATAAATAATTCTGCCTTAAAATTTGATGTTATTTTTATCATTATCTTTTGAAACAACGCATTCTATATGTTTCATTAATGACTGTTAAAACCATTGTCATATATTATTATCATCATCAGTTTTATATTAGTCTAAAAAAAATTATTTTGTCAATGTTACATTAAATTTAGGTTCTTTTTTTGTTTTTTGTTTTATATAAATCTTGTTTCCTTTTTAATTATTTGAGTAATTAGTTTTTATTACTTCAATTTAATTTTACATCATCTGTACTATATATTTATTAGTGATTTTTTAAATTATTTTTTTTCTCTAAATACTTTCTTTGAGTGATATGTATTATGATTTTACTATAATATATTAAGTTTTGTAATTTTGTAATTAATTTAAAATGTTTTTTGTTTACAATTTCAATTGTGGTTCATAAGGACTCAACTATAACATTATTTTTCACACTGATCATAATTTTAATCATCCATTATATTGATGATTCCATTAATGTATTTTAAATCATCATGATGAAAATAAATTCATATTCTTTTAGAATTTTTGATATGTGTTGATTAATAAAATTCTATTAAAAAATAGCCGTTTGTGCAATATAGACTTATTTTAATAAAAATATTGTTATATTTTGTTGGTTTCAAATTAGGAGGAGTTGGGGTTTTATTAAAAATAAATATATTTATGTGAAGGTGTAAGTTCAGATGAAGTTGGTAACTGAAAATTTCTTAGGAACATTAACAGATTTATATAACTTTTTTTTCTATTGTATTACAGCAATATGAAGAAACATTATGTTTTCCTACACATTCAGGATATTGTTTTCTCATATTTCTTTGAGGTGGCATTGTCTTATCAGGAGTTATAATCGAAAATATATATTTTTAGATTAAATTCATTGGATTTTAAATCCATAAAAAATTATATGTGTATTGATGAGATCATGGGTTGGCGGCTATGGAGGTTCTTGTGCTCTCTTATGATGTATGGTCAAAATGAAATCTTATTAAATTAATTCACGTGTAATTATTAGAACAATGTATTTTTTTTTACTTATAAATATGTCTTTTTCATGTGATTCCCTTATAATAAAATGCATTTCTATTATGTTTTTCTCATATATTAAGGTTCTTCTAGGTGACAAAAATACATCGGTTGTTAAAACAATAGATTCATAAGGGTTCTTCGATGATTCGTACTAGTATTGGATGGGTTCATGCTTGAATTCATACTATTCTACACCATTTTTATCACTTTAATCATTTGTGTGTCTCTATAATTTATAATTTATGAAAATGGATTTCATGATATAATGATATTTGTTCAATTTATTAAATTTCATAGCCTTTTAAAAGCCACAGGTTTTCATTCCTAAAGAAATCTGGCAACATGGTGTACTTTCTTGAGGAATGAAACCTTATAACATGAAGGTTTTATATGTGTAATTTTTATCATTTACAATAATACATTACCTTATAAATTTCATGGAGTATGTGTAGATTAAATAGGTAGAATCTCATTCGGGACATCCTCTACTAGAACTGAATCCTTCCCCATGTAGTGCAATTCTTCATTCTCTATTTCTTTCGGTCATACATCAATCCACCATCTTCATTTATTCATTCATTTTTCTATGATTATAATTTTTCAAGAGGATAAAAATTAAATGAATAATAAATATCATTCCTTTTAGTCACATGCATGATGATCAAATTTATTGTACTAATAAAAAATCTACACATAATTGTTTAGATTCAACAAAAAAATACAGACAGTGTAACTTTGGATTTATATGTAGTTTTATTAGGAATTAAATATTCATGCTTATTTATAATATACATTAAAAATTTTAATATAGGTGTATGGATATTTTAGGTACCATTTAAATCAAAAACATTAAACTCATGTAAAATGTGAATTATCTTAAGCATTATTATATATTATTTAAAGTTTTACCTCACAACACATCTCATTACAACCATTTCTGGTAGCCCTATAGAAAAACCAATCCCTACCCATTACAACCCCACCATATAGCCACACCAATCCCCTTCTACATACACAAAACCCAATGAATACCACATATCACAACCCTAACATAACTTATTTTGTTTTAACATTGGTGATATTATTCAAAATCCCACTTCTTAAATTGCGGTTGTGATCATAAAATCCTAAAGATAATGGGATATCCATTTAAATTAATAATTATATGTGGTTAATCAATTTCATATATAAATTCATTCAAAAAAACCAAAAATAATAATTCACACAAAATCATAGGTGCACAAACTATAACCCCCAATTCCAAATATTTTTACATGGTCGTTAGCCCATATATATCAAAATATCAAAAAAGTAGTGACTAGCAACAATAACATACATGAATGTTCCCCACACAATCATATATTAATCCTAAGAATATTCAATTATATTTATTAATTGTTATTAGACCATCTTTCCATTGTAAAAACATTCATACCAATACCCTGGATGATTCACAATTGAGAGAGTCAAAGGAAAACCAACTTGGAAGAAGGGGTGATGAACACTTATTGATTGTACAGATATAGGGGCACACATATGCTGAAGGAAAACACTAGGGTAAAATGATCCAGAATACACATCCCTATGGCATGAATATTACGTGAAGAAGAACTCTTTGCATCTCATACCTAGGGACAAAAGAAGGAAGATCGAGGGACAAGTGTATCTCGGCCTGCAAAATATCTCAATACATCTTTGTCATAGATATGTTTTTTATTTACAATTAAAGGTGGATTTAGTCAAGATAATGTGTATTGATCAATTAAATTACCTTGCACACATAATAATTTATGATTAGATTCATGAGTATTCATCAGCCTCAAATCCTTTGAAATCTTCCATTACTGTCGTTTTAGGGTTAAGGATACACAAAGAAGGGGAAAATTGAATTGTAAATACTATTAACGAGACATTGTAGGGTGAGGAACCATAGGAAAAGATTCTATTGAGTGAGAAACACTAGATAAAGCACTAATGGGTGACACAATGATCAACAAGAAACTACTGGATAAGGCACTATTGGGTGAGCGACCACCTGGATGAGACACCGCAAATGAACGACCGCTAGGTTGAGACACTACTAGGGAAAAACTGATAGGGTGAGCTACTACCAATGACTGACAGCAAGGTTATGACATCACCATCGAGCAACCTCCAGGGTGAGATACCACCATTGAGTGACTTCTAGGGTTAAAAAGAAAGCGGTGACACCGTTGCTAGGTGACACTGCCAAGGTGGCACCACAACTAGTTGACACCACCAAAGTGAAAATGTTGTATAGTGATACAGCTAGGGTGACATCGCCACATGGTGATGCCATTGGAAAGGCACTAATGGAAATATTCTAAAACCAGGGAATTTTTTATTTTGTTGGAAAGAGTCACCTTGATTCAAAAAAACCTGAAAACACCATAATCTCACAACTGAATGGAATGAGGAGGTTCGAGGCTTTACCTCAAATTCCCATCAAATTATTATCACCCTCAAGAATTCAAAAACAATCCCAAAAGATTGAGGGGTCCGAACAAACACACCGTGAGATACCTCTCAAGGTTCTCACAACACTTGAAACACCGATAACAACCCAACACATCATTTTACAGTGATAAACCACCTATTTTGTTCAAAATATGGAGTCGATGCATAAACGTTCAAGAACACATCCTCCAACATTTTTCTAACCCAAATGACCCCATCAAAACAACACCCAAAAAAACACATTGTATGAACGGTCAACCCATGGAATTGCATCCCCTATGTTAAGATATTATCCTCTCTGGGCACCACTGACTCACTCGCATAAGTATAACGATATCAAAATTAATTCTTCATTCTTCGGAATCAGTACTTCCCCTTTCCACGTAATAAAAAATAATCATATAGTACCCTTCATATAGCACTTCTAATAGAAATCATCTCATATCATATAAAAAAAGGTTCAAGAATCACATCATAAAACAAAATAACAAGGTAAATAATAAAATTAAATGCATACTGGGAACACATCTGCATTTCCCTCTCCAAAGTGCTCTCCTCCTGGCCACCATGCCTCCACCTCACACAAACTAGAATAATGGTTTGACTAGAAAATACATTCTCTTAATTATCCTAGATATTTACTAGCCACTCCATGTATGTCAATTCATTCTCAATATCTAACTCTCCCTAGTCAAGTAAATGGGAGTGATCGAGAAGACACTGAAGACGTTGAGATATGTGCAAGTCGTCAGGGATTCCCTCTAATCACAGTGGAAATTGAATCCAGTATGCCACCTCACAAACTCCCTAGAAACCTCATAGGGACTAAAAAACAAAGAGAAAGCTTACTCACTCTGCAAAACCACTTCTACCCCCATCGAGTGGACTCCTTCAAGAACATGTGGTCCCTTACCTCATACACCAAGGGCCCCCTCATGCAGTCAACATAAGAATTATGCTGGTTCTTTACTGATTTCATTAGTTCTCTAACAAGTTGAACACTCTCATTTGGTCCCTGCACCACATCTGGACCAAGAATAGCTACCTCCCTGACCTCCATCCACCACAATTGGGAATGACAAGGTCTCTTGTACAATTCATCAATTAGATTCATTATAATGTAAGAGTGATAACTATAATTATAATCTTACTCTACCAAATAAAGTTAAAGTACAAAAGATCCACCTGTGTCCAAGACACCCCCTAGTAACATATCCTCCACTATCTAGATAGTTTGTTTCATTTTCCTATATTTTCGAGGGAGTACTTAGTTTTGAGGTGTAATTGGTGCCAAAATCATGACAATATCCCATCCAATCTTGTGAGGTACACTACTAGTCTTGACCTGATACAATGTTCTTCAAAAATCCGTGAAACCACACCACATTATCCACAAACTCATTGGACATGGAATCCACTATGCTCAACTCCTTAATCATTAAGAAGTTAGCATATTTATTCAACTGATCCACTATAACCCATATATCATCATATCCTCCATGATCCATGGGTAACCCTATTATAAAATCCATTGAGATGTGATCCCACTTCCACTCAAGGACATCCAATGGCTACAAAAAACTACGGGGAACATGGTTCTCAGCTTTCACCTGCTGGAAAACTATGCACCCTTCCACAAACACTGACACATCCTATTTCATCCCAGACCATAAGAACTACATTCTAAATCTTTGATACATCTTAGAAACATAAGGATGTATCAGTAAATATGATCTATGAAACTCAAAAAGAGCACATCATGCATCTCTACTGGAATAAACCACTTTCCATTGAAAACATATCTTTCCAACCATCGCATGGCCATCCCTCTGGAGCTTCACTATGCATAATGCAATCACACAACACATCATCCTCTGAGTCTACCGACTGAGACTCCTCCACCTCTACAACATGTAGATGACCAAGCCCAGCTCCCTGGAATCTCCGATGAAAATACCTATATGACCCCACTCAATCCATGATCCCTATTATTGAGGGCCATATTGAGGTGGGATTCTAGCTACCACATCTTTCCTTGGTGCAGAAAATTCATACTATCCTTGCAACAGAAACTATATCACTAGAAAATGATCACGAGGCTAATGCAAAGACTTTATACCTCCACAAAACAGTTCTTTGGAAGACACAAGTCACTAACTCTAAATATGTTCATGAACCCCATAGATGATACAAATTGGACACAAGACCATGGGAAAGGTATTGGGATAGTTGGAACCAGGTATCTAGGAGGAAATGTGATAAGGTCATATCATTCATGTAGAAACCTCAAAGGCCCTAGATGTTAATTCATGTTGTTGACCACCCTGCCTATCAATGAACTTTTCTAGATCTACTCTTGTGGTAGACCAATTCATGATTGCATCCTCTCAACCACATGTACCTTTTTACGAACATATAGATACATTAAAAATGTAATGGGAGTTACAAAATAACGGATTGAAGGGAAGAGTGCCTCCATGATATGTCTATCATGAGATTACTTGTTCAGAAAAATATCTAGTGACAAACAAATGAGGTCAATGGACTTTATACAATGCTACCATATTGACATACTCCCCTATTAGAGGGAGATTATCTTCAACTCTTCTCATCCTTCATAGTCAATGAAACGAACTTGGCCCAAAATACCTTCATATACTGAACTTAAAAATAGTATAATTCCTTCCTTCCCCATATATTATTCATCCACCACAAATGCACAATGCTCCATATCTTGCTGACCGGAAAGGAAACGTTGTACTTTTTCAGGGCCCATATTTTATTGAATATGATCTCAAGATCCTAATTCCAGCTCTCTATCTCCATGTTTGAAACACTTACATAATAAATTCTCAAATATTTCTTCTAGAAATCACACAAAGTCTACTATAGTTGGTCATCCTCCCCAACCGGCCTGGCCCTATGGTGATCAAATGGATTAGCCTAATGAACATCCAATTCTTGAGACACATGAAAGAAACATCTAAGAGCCATAAATTAAATCCAAATAAGAAAGTATTAATCCCTAATATAATTTAAATGTATTTAAGATTAATTTATTCTCATTTATATTCATTTCTTGTCATTCATTATCTATTTTACAGAATCCACATTTCAGACAAGAATACATGTCATTAAGATTCATGTACATTTTATATTATCACAACTCAATAATTGGTGTAGCCTCACATGGTCATTAAGTTGGATTAGAGTACTTTCAACAGATCACGAGGGGCTGTAAAATCCCATGTCCTAGACAGTCATCATTGAAATATGTCACACACCAAGATCTTCTTACATTGTTTCCATACCAACCCACTCAATCCTCATTGTGCCTAACTCCAAAATACATCATATCTCTCAACCATCACCCATAATACCATTATATCATGAGCCATCCCACCAAGGATTCCACTCTTGGTATGGAAATGAAAAAAGGGAGAATAATGACCCCCCTCCCCCCCTGAGTCCCACCTCTAGTAGGCCTCGTGTCCATCACCTATGATACCATTATATCATGAACCCTCCATCCAATGATGCCACTCTTGGGATGGAAATGAAGAAAGGGAGAATAATGGCCCCTAAGTCCCACCGCTAGTAGGCCTCATGTTTGCAACAATCTCCAATGTTATACATATCTCGCAATATGTGTGGTAATATCATTTTTGTTGAAACATGATTAAGAGATATGATGGATCATCACAAAAAACAACTTTAGGACTTATATATATATATATATATATGATGAATTCCAAAACCATCCCTCAAGCATGATTAATTTAGAACTTATATAGGAGAAATAAAACTCTAAAATAAGTACCTATAGAATGCTATTATAGCAACTCAGCTACTATCATCATTTAAACTAGTAATGTCCAGCACAATGTGTGATGTCCTCTAGGAAACCATGAATAAGTTTATATATATTGGGTGAGGATAAATGTATACATAATAGGGTAAAAATAGTCTCTCATGCACATGTGAAGGAGGAATACTAATGCACACAAGAGAAAAACTACTAAACCAAACAGCACTTGAGAAGGTATACTAACCATCACAACATCACTAAGTCACACTCCCCAAATGATGATGGTAAGGTAGAATAATATAATGAAAATAAATGATAGGGAACCCCACACCACTTTCCCATTAATTATAAACTCTCATACCCTAATGATAAATTTCATGGAACTCCCACCTCTTCCAAACATATAACATCGCAACCCTCCCACACACACCTGGTCCTCACAACCACATCCCACACATAGACACATCTGACACATACCACATCAGGTACTGCATGCAGACACATGGGCCAAATACCAAATCACATCCCACTTGTAGACACCTAGTCCACATTACACATCTCATCCTAGAGAATCCTAGGAAAGCACAAAACATCCCCTCCCAAAGGCAGTTGGGAAAGAACAACCTTCCTACAAAAACATGGGCCTCACAAACCACAACTTTCCCAAGGAATCTAAGGTTTCCACCATCAATAAGATGGAGTAGGGAACACCATATGGTTATATATCCATCCTCACATCGGGGTGTTTAGGAGAGACACCCTCTCCCATGATAGTGGGGGTGTTTTTCATATAGTGATCAACATAGGGTGTGTTGCATATAGAAATTGCAGGAACATACCATGTGTGTGTGTGTGTCTATATATTTAAGAAATCAAGGCCATACTATGGGATATAGAACAACTGTTACCACTATATGAATTTATTAGTATCAGCAATAGTCACTTCATATGTTTATAAATTTAAGCAGATTCACAAATGTTCATCGATTAACACCCATTAATTTCATTATTTCTCTTTAACCATAATTATCAGAACTTCCCATCATTTGATGATTCATTAACTAGCATCATCCCAATAACCAAAAAAACTCATGTAATATCAAAATTATTAAGAACTTATTTATCCCATCACAACCAGTTTAACAATGAAATAATGAATCAGTCATTCTTGAAGGTGAAGAGCATAATAAATAAAGGCATCTTCACATTAATGACATGTCATTCCATGATCTCCACTTTTAAAAACCTATCATGACATAACATATATTGATACCAATACATGGGTTAAATCATTATGTGTGTTATTAATGTCGAAGAACACATACCAATCACTACCATCACCCTAATTATAAGTCATCCTACCCAATCCTTCCCCTCAACAGATAAAACCCTAAACTCGCAACCGCACCAAGAAACACATCTCAATTCAGCCATTTTCGACAACCCTGATTCACAACCATACCATACCTATCATAGTCCCACCATGCAACCAAATCCATCAACAATCCCATGGAAAAAAGGCACATTAATCAACACATCACAACCATAACACAACTTATATAGTATTAACAAATGGGATATTATTCAAAATTCCACATTATAAATTTCAAGTGTGATCACAAAATTCATAAAATCCTAGGATCATTTTAGCTAACCGAATATACGTGGTAAATATATTTTAATATAATAATTCATTCAATATAGTAACAAAAATAAGAATTATGAATCCATCATAGGTACACAAACAAAGACCCCAAATGAATCTGATTTTCAATGGCTATTTATCCCATATAGATCAAAATATAAAAAAGTGATCAACGAACCATAAGAACATCCATAAAAGTTCCCCCAACCCTTATATATTAATCCTAATCAAATTAAAAAATAATTATTAATTTGTATTAAACCATATTACCATGGGAAAAAAATCCATACACCCACCCCACATCATACACAATTGACAGAGATGAAGGAAAAGCTACATGGAAGGATATTTGACCTGCACTTCGAGATTACACCAAGATAGGGGTGTGCATATGTAGAAGTAAAACACTAATATAACATTATAAGGCCCCAACCTTAAACCTTACTTAATATTGAATTAAATGAATAATTCACATTGAAGATCTTTTCAGTTTAGAGTTTTAGAAAATTAGTACATAACTATTACATCTCAAAAGATTACAAAGTAGAAACTTTTACTAAGTTTCCATATAATAAAAAAACTCTTAAAAAGAAACATGTCCAGTTCCATGTTTTAGGTTGCATGACTTTCCCTTGATCTCATCCTTGACCCTATTCCACGTTAAGTCCTGTGAAAAACATTTCAAAAACTTGGGATGAGCATAAAAATCTCAGTAAGGGATTCACAAAGAATGAAAACTGTTAGTTTTTTTCAAAACAACAAGTAAACCATGTATACTTTATCAAAGTAATACTTTTCACCTTTTCGAAGTAGTAAAAAAACTCTTCGCTGAATAAAAGTTCATTACTTACCCTTCTGTAACCAAAATATTATGATAAAACCCATATAAAGATCACATAACATATAAAGGTAACTTGGGACATAAACATACTTAAGTGGAATTACCATAAGGTCGACTTCCACACATATCACTTAATGGAATATCCATTCATCCGACTTCCATACATACTTAATGGAATATCCATACGGCCAAATTCCATACCCAATGCATTGGAGGTTATAATGTAACCACCCGTCCTGGTATTCACGAGACCACCCGTCATAGGGTTTATCACGTAACCACCTGTAAAATGTCCAAGTACCATTATAAAATTATAACACATAAAACCAACATAAAGGAATGATAACATTGCCACACTTCAATCACAATATATCATTTAAATATATTGACATAATATAATCCTTTATCAAAACCATTATCAATACCAAAATACAAAAAAAAAGTATATGGTATTTATTTTATTTTAAAAACATTACGGCTTGTTGAGGAAGCCAAAGATCAAATAATACTCGCGGCGTTGGAAAAGGTCGTTGTCACCACCTACGTAAAAAGAAACATTCCTTTTTTTCGTTTAGTAAAATGCTTCGTAGATAAAATATTCCTTTTGAATAAACATAAAAGTCAAAGGGGTTTATACATCGTATAAAAGAAGGTTGTGTATAAAACAAAATATGCCTCAATGAATGGAGATTGAGACGAAGTCCCTTACAAAGACGGTATCCTTGGTTTAAGGATAAATCAATTACATAATTATGTGTGACAAACGAATACACCAAATATAAGTGGATATTAAGTGTAAAACAATCAGAGGTTATTCACACATATTCATAGAATGACATATTCAAGGAGTACAAGATTATCCCAAAGAATCAAATTTGGGTTAATAAGTTCCCTTGCAAAAAATATGACAGCCTAACGGTGTCACTACAAAATTCAGAAAATGAGTTGATGAGAGATAAAAAGGGTATCTCATCACTTGGACATAAAATTTACATCAATAAGGATATATGAGAACATATCCCAACATAACAATATGTAAATTAAAAGACCCAACAAAATAAGTATTTTAAAAAGAGGAGGGTGAAAGGTTCCCTTACCGACATGGGTATCTTTCGATACATGCACCCCGTGAAAGAAGGACAATACAGCATTGATGTAAATACTCATAAATGAGAGTATATTCCAAAATGAGTAAAATAATGGGCAGTACATACACCACTCAAAGGAAATTGTGGCAAATGTAGCATAAATCTCACGGGAATAAAAGTGAGATGAAAAATCCCTTACGAAAACTCGGCAGCCTAACGGCGCCACTTAAAACTTCCAAAATGGATTGATGAGAGGGAATAGGGTCTCCCATAATATGAACATAAAAATTATAGTAAGTGTAATATAAAATAATATCTCAATAACAATAAAGATGACCTTTAAAAGGAATGACATAAAAGAGTGTACTTTAAAAGAAAGAGAGGAGTCGGATCCCTTACCTCGGGTCCGACTTGACTCGATCGTTCTTTAACGTCCTGAATAATAAACTTGAGTTAATTTCTAATTTCTTAAGAACCTTTTTCAAGTTCATTATTTCTTTTATATCAATTATTGACATGTTATAAACATTATGTAATCATTTAAGTTTACCATGTTTGTTTTGTCGATATTTGGTTCTTAAGTCAAAAGTGGACTTCTTACAATTACATGTTGTTCCTGTGGTCAATGGTTCATTATATCCAGAATGATATTCATGATTTGGATATCATATATATCCAGAATATACATGTATTTATAATATTACATAATCATTTAGAGGTAAGAAATGAAATGAACCGTTCATGGAGACGGTAAGTCGTACGTACGCATGAACGCTACTTTCATTTCTTTGTCATACTAATGGAATTAAAACTAAATGAGAGGTATGTATATTTTAATTCCAGAATTATATTCATCATTTATATGTAACATACATTATATATATCCATTATAAATATGTACTTATTATAGTACATTACATTTGGGGATAAGAAATGAAATGCACCGTTCATGGAGACGGTAAGCCGTACGTACGCATGAACGTTACTTTCATTTCTATCTCATACAGTAATGGAAATAAATAATAATGATATAGAGGTATATTATAATTCCAGTATAACATCATATATAATAACTTTAATTCCATCCTTTATACGTCTCACATATGGAATTAATGAATCACATCACTTTGAGGGGGCGATAGTCCGCACTTCCTTAAATGAAGATATCGCGTTTACCCATAATGGAAACCATAAAGGTATTCCATAAATGAAAAATACAGAAGCTTAATTAAAACATAAACATATTATATATCTTATATATATAGTGATATCTTAATGGAAACCTTTGAAGGTGTTATATGAGTGTTGAACAATCATCGTTTCGTGAGGCAGAAATTCGCCATCCACGGAAACAGTATGTTCTTTAACCATTAGATTTAGGTGTGTGTAAGTGTAGCTGGGGTGTTACATCCTTCCCCCCTTTTGGGAATTGTGTCCTCGCAATTTTAAAATTGATGTTGGAAACATCCTTGAAAGTCCCTAATTAGAACAAGAGTCGGTAAAACAATCACTTTAATATAAAGAAAGATAAGTACATAGGTCACCTGAGTTAACCCATAATAGGATTCCGTTGAGGAAAACATGGACATGGAAGAAAAAGTAAAGGGTCATGTTCTTGAGTGAGAGTGATAGTAAACATGTCTAGGAGAAAGTTAACCATAATAAAATCACAAAGTTGTGATGGGTTAAACGGTATTCGATTCCCCAGTAGGAAAAGTTAATAGACAACATTTATGTTTTAAGTTACTTTTTATTGAGGAATTTATTCATAATCACTTATCATGTTGAATTTCAACTTTTCCTAGATTCCTTAATCAAACTCATATTTTTTCCAAAAGAAGAGTATTTAGGAATACTTGTTTGCATTAAGAGTACTATAATCGACTTCTAGAGAATCACCTAATCCACAAAATAGAACTATATACTTCCCATGTCTTTAGGCTTTAACCCAAACCAAAACCAAAAAGGTTAGTACAATATCAGATAATCCAGAAAAGGGATAACCCTTTAAAAATAAAATCTATGCTTAATCTCCCAAATTTGTCCAACAAAACCCAATGTCCAACGAGGACTATTTGATAAACAAATTGTCCATAAAATACTTAAAAGTAAACCAAACTAATATTGAAACCCAAATATTTGAAGGATTTAGTCACATAGTCTTCCAAGTTAAATCGTAACATTTATCTCCAAACAACATTAGTTGCTCTTAATGTCTCGTATTGAAAAAAATTAACCTAATCACATATCCTCCATGATAGGTTAATAACTATCCATAGATAACCCAAAATCAACTTACTCTTAATTCATAAAATCATCTAACTAAAAATAATCAGTCAAACTAACCAGGGACTTTACATAGTCCAGTGGTAGGTGATGAATACCAGTTGCACTTTGGTTGTGGGTTCGATTCCCGCAGCTTTGTCCGACGCGACGGGTTGTCACACAGTCTGCGTGTTGTCCTTTTTCCAAAACTATATATTTCTCAAATCATTCCCCAAAAAGAGATAATATCATCAATCATAACCATAACATAATTTAACCTCAGTTTTATCTCAAGCCTTTCACTTCCATCATAACATATAGTAACCCATAATTACCTCAAAATTAAGGATCATATAAATCCAAATGGTTCTTTATAACTATGTACACAAAAGAACAGATAACTATTCCTTGAATAAAAATTTTCATATATTAAACATCAATGTTACACATACTATAAAAAGTCTTCTAATGTATCCCATCAGCAAAAGACACTTAATACTCTTAAGAATTTCACCATATCCCTTATATGTTGACTTCTTACTCATTCAACATTCTTCATGATCCATTAACCATTCCTTTCCAACTTATTCTAAAATACTTCTTTCCTACAAACAAAATCATGAATCATATCCTAATATTCCAAAATAGGAAAACAATTGTTATAAAATAATCCATACCTTTGATTGGTCATTTTCAGTTTCTTCATCCTCAATCGGAATGGCATTAGGTATTGGTAAACGAACATTTTTACAATCTTGGTGATCCCATTCATGAAACTTCTTCATAGGACATGTGTTTGCATAATGACCATGCACACCACATTTAAAACATTCAACTGATCCCTCATAAAGAACTTCTTTCCCTTTCCTCGAGTCAACCGGATGCTTCCTTTTTCCATGGTAGGTTCTTGCTTTATGACCTTCATTTCCACATATATAGCATATTTCTGTCCCTTTGAAACATTTTCCTAGGTGTTTCTTTCCACATTTTTGACACATAGGTTTTTGAACACACTTACCTTTATGATTATTACCTGTAGTTCCGTAGGGATTTGTTTCTCTCATATATGATGCCTTAGAGAAATCACCAAGGTTTAGGTGGTCAATAATGACTCCAGATAGTTGGTTGAGGATAATCACAAGAGTTCTCATTACAGCTCCCATATCATTCAGCTTCTCGCTCAGAAAACTGTCATAGTTTCATTCACATCCACTGTTACTTTGGTGCCTGCTAGATCCAACCATTTACTAAAACCAAAAAGGGTCAGTGTGAGTATATCAACAAAACCATCATGTACTAATGAGGAAGATATAATTACTCATACACTTTATCTAAAAACTATGACTCTTTCTGAAATCCTAACCATTATGGTAATGTCACTTATGCTTAAAGAATACCCTAACCTCTAAAGTTATCTAAACCGACCTTTGAAACCAACTATAAGGCCCCGGCCTTAAACCTTACTTAATATTGAATTAAATGAATAATTTACATTGAGGATCTTTTCAGGTTTAGAGTTTTAGAGAATTAGGACATAACTATTACATCTCAAAAGATTACAAAGTATAAACTTTTACTAAGTTTCCATAGAATAAAAAAACTCTTAAAATGAAACATGTCCAGTTCCATGTTTTAGGTTGCATGACTTACCCTTGATCCCATCCTTGACCCTATTCCACGTTAAGTCCTGTGAAAAACATTTCAAAAACATGGGATGGGCATAAAAAGCTCAGTAAGGGATTCACAAAGAATGAAAACTGTTAGTTTTTTTCAAAACAACAAGTAAACCATGTATGCTTTATCAAAGTAATACTTTTCACCTTTTCGAAGTAGTAAAAAAACTCTTCGCTGAATAAAAGTTCATTAATTACCCTTTTGTAACCAAAAGATTACCATAAAACCCATATAAAGATCACATAACATATAAAGGTAACTTGGGATATAAACATACTTAAGTGGAATAACCATAAGGTCGACTTCCACACATATCACTTAATGGAATAGCCATTCGGACGACTTCCATACATACTTAATGGAATAGCCATACGGCCGACTTCCATACCCAATGCATTGGAGGTTATAACGTAACCACCCGTCTTGGTATTCACGGCACCACCCGCCATATGGTTTATCACGTAACCACCTGTAAAATGTCCAAGTACCATTATAAAATTATAACACATAAAACCAACATAAATGAATGATAAAATTTCCACATTTCAATCACAATATATCATTTAAATATATTGACATAATAAAATACTTTATCAAAACCATTTTCAATACCAAAATACAAAAAAGAAGTATATGGTATTTATTTTATTTTAAAAACATTACGGCTTGTTGAGGAATCCAATGGTCAAATAATACTCGCGGGAGCGGAAAAGGTCATTATCACCGCCTACATAAAAAGAAACCTTCCTTTTTTTCATTTAGTAAATGCTTCTTAGATAAAAGATTCCTTTTGAATAAACATAAAATTCAAAGGGGTTTATAGACCGTATAAAAGAAGTTTTTGTATAAAACAAAATATGCCTCAATTAATGGAGATTGAGATGAATTCCCTTACAAAGACGGTATCCTTGGTTTAAGGATAAATAAATTACATAATTATGTGTGACAAACAAATACACCCAATATAAGTGGATATTAAGTGTAAAACAATCAGAGGTTATTCACACATATTCATAGAATGACATATTCAAGGAGTACAAGATTATCCCAAAGAATCAAATTTGGGTTAAGAAGTTCCCTTGCAAAAAATATGACAGCCTAACGGCGTCACTACAAAATTCAGAAAATGAGTTGATGAGAGATAAAAAGGGTATCTCATCACTTGGACATAAAATTTACATCAATAAGGATATATGATAACATATCCCAACATAACAATATGTAAATTAAAATACCCAAAAAAATAAGTCTTTTAAAAAGAGGAGGGTGAAAGGTCCCCTTACTGACATGGGTATCTTTCGATACATGCACCCCGTGAAAGAAGGACAATACAGAATTGATGTAAATACTCATAAATGAGAGTTTATTACACAATGAGTAAAATAATTGGAAGTACATACACCACTTAAAGGAAATTGTGGCAAATGTATCATAAATCTTACGGGAATAAAAGTGAGATGAAAAATCCCTTACGAAAACCTGGCAGCCTAACGGCGCCACTTAAAACATTCAAAATGGATTGATGAGAGGGAACAGGGTATCTCATCATATGAACCTAAATATTACAGTAAGAGAAATATAAAATAATATCCCAATAACAATAAATATGAGCTTTAAAAGGAATGACATAAAAGAGTGTACTTTAAAAGAAAGAGAGGAGTCGGATCCCTTACCTCGGGTCCGACTTGACTCGATCGTTCTTTAATGTCCTGAATAATAAACTTGAGTTAATTTATACTTTCTTAAGAACCTTTTTCAAGTTCATTATTCATTTTATATCAATTATTTACATGTTATAAACATTATGTAATCATTTAAGTTAACAATGTTTGTTTTGTCGATATTTGGTTCTTAAGTCAAAAGTGGACTTCTTACAATTACATGTTGTTTGTGTGGTCAATGGATCATTATATCCAGAATGATATTGATGATTTGGATATCATATATATAATATATATCCAGAATATACATGTATTTATAATATTACATAATCATTTAGAGGTAAGAAATGAAATGCATCGTTCATGGAGACGGTAAGCCGTACGTACGCATGAACGCTACTTTCATTTCTTTTTCATATTAATGGAATTAAAACTAAATGAGAGGTATCTATATTTTAATTCAAAAATTATATTCATCATTTATATGTAACATACATTATATATATCGATTATAAATATGTACTTATAATAGTACATTACATTTGGGGATAAGAAATGAAATGCACCGTTCATGGAGACGGTAAGCCGTACGTACGCATGAACGCTACTTTCATTTCTATCTCATACATTAATGGAAAGAAATAATAATTATATAGAGGTATATTATAATTCCAGTATAACATCATATATAATAACTTTAAATCCATATTTATACGTCCCACATATGGCATTAACGAATCACATCACATTGAGGGGGTGGTAGCCCGCACTTCCTTAAATTAAGATATCGCGTTTACCCATAATGGAAACCATAAACGTATTCCATAAATGAAAAATAAAGAAGCTTAAGTAAAACATAAACATATTATATATCATATATAAATATAGTGACATATTAATGGCCACCTTTGAAGGTGTTATATGAGTGTTGAACAATCATCATTTCGTGAGGCAGAAATTCGCGATCCACGGAAACAGTATGTTCTTTAACCATTATATGTAGGTGTGTGTAAGTGTAGCTAGAATATTCCTTATAAAAACATCCTAGTATATTTAAGATACTGTAGTTGTTACAAAAGAAATGAATAAAAAGATTTTAGGGGGTTGGAGAGTCAAAATAAAACAAAAGGACTCAAGTGAAGACATTACATTAAAATCAGGTAACTCCCTTTGGTTTGAGCTCAAAGGCTTACTTGGGAAGACTTCTGCCCAAAGTGATGCTTCAAGGAGTAAGAGAGGGAAGTGTAGAGACAAAATTGGCAGAGTTTGGCGGATACAAAGGCTTTGGGAGTGTGGGTAAGGAGGTAGAGGTGGGGGCCTTTTATAAGAGGAGAGGAGGGTCACTCTTGTAAAGTTACAAAATGTTACTTTATTTTCAAAAGAGTTTCGGATTTTAAAGGTCCCACATTGATGTATTTATAGTATAAGGTGATAAGGGTACTAAATCCACTCATCAAATAAGTTTTTTACATGTTTGGGTTTTAGATATTACATTATCTTTCCATTTTATATAAATCATTAAATAATGAGGTCATCGTTGCATTATTATGATGTCATAAATAATATAATTTATTTAATGTCTAAAAATTTAAAAAAAAATACTATGATTTAGGAAATCTCTTTATCTTTCCAATGATTATTTATAGTAAAAATTATGACTTGTATAACCCCATGTAAAAATTGGTTTAGTAAAACATCTCATGTTTGTGTCATTTTTACTTTAACATTAAATAAAAAGATATTTATGACATTTCCCAACCAAAGTGGCTCCATGGGGTCCCCAAGTTGGCCCATGGATTTTCTTGGTCGGCCATGACACATACAATGAGGGTAGGACATGTGTCTAGGTCATTTAATTTTATTAAAACATTATTCTTACCTTAAACTACACTAATTACCTCTAATCGCGATTAAAAACTTAATAAGTTACTATTCTCCAAAAAATTATTTTAATCCCATTGAACCACATTTTACTTCTTAATGACAACCATATATGTCGGATTTCTGAAATTCAAAACACAATTATTGCAAAATTTAATTTAAACGGAAAATCGGTTTTTATAAGTACCACTTAGTGGTTTCACTATTCATCAAAATTGAAGTTTTTCAGAAAATTACCAAAAGTTCACCCTAAGCTATATTGGATATTCTGAATTCAAAAATGATGTCTATTTTACAAAATTCAGAACATATAAGTTGAATTAATTAATTTAATAATTAATTCCCACTGTCAAAACAAATTGCGTGTTTTTATGAAACAAAATGTATCAAAACATTGACACTAGTTTAAGTCCGATTTCAAAGTGAAATTAATTTCAACGACCACTATTGAATTAAATGGTAAAAATATATTCTAATTTCAATTTAATACCAATTCAAAAGATAATCTAATCATATAAATAAATTAGATTAATAGAGGTTTTGAATTGAAATACAACATTTTTCACTATTCATTAAAAATTGAACTTTTTTTGGAAAAATAACAAAAATTTACGCAAAGTAAACTTTGATGTCCCGATTCTAAAGAAGAATTTTATTTTGTCAAATATAACACATAAAATTGTCAAAAAGTGTATTTAAAAGTGGTTCGCCATCAAAAGGTAGATAATCGACCTTTGAAAGAATATTAGAATGTTTATGCTTAAAATTGGATTCATTTGCATTTTTTAATCCTCTAACATTTATTGTAAAAAGTAAAAATATTTGACAAACATATATAACCATTTTGTAGTTAGTTCTGTTCATTCCCGCCATTACAACGGCTAGGAGTTAACTACCATTTAAAATAATATTATTTTATTATTAGAGTACAACGTAAGATTCCCAAGAAACTCGTTGTTGCGTATTGGGTAAGCCATCGAGCATAGCATCCCCTTTAAAGTAATATTAATATTTTATTCAAAAATATGGATAAATATAAAAATGTCATATTCTTAATTACCTGGGGTGTTACATCCTTCCCCCTTTTGGGAATTGCGTCCTCACAATTTTAAAATTGAGCTTGGAAACATCCTTGAAAGTCCCACATCGGAACAAGAGTCGGTAAAACAATCACTTTAAAATAAAGAAAGATAAGTACAGAGGTCACCCGAGTTATCCCATAATAGGATTCCGTGTAGGAAAACATGGACATGGAAGAAAAAGCAAAGGGTCATGTTCTTGATGGAGAGTGATAGTAAACATGTCTAGGAGAAAGTTAACCATAAGAAAATCACAAACATGTGATGGGTTAAACGGTATTCGATTCCCCAGTAGGAAAAGTTAATAGAAAACATTTTTGTTTTAAGTTACTTTTTATTGAGGAATTTATTCATAATCACTTATCATGTTGACTTTCAGCTTTTCCTAGATTCCTTAATCAAACTCATATTTTTTCCAAAAGATGAGTATTTAGGAAGACTTGTTTGCATTAAGAGTACTATAATCAACTTCTAGAGAATCACCTAATACAAAAAAGAGAACTATATACTTCCCATGTCTTTAGGATTTAACCAAAAAGAAAACCAAAAAGGTTAGTACAAAATCAGATAATCCAGAAAAGGGATAACCCTTTAAAAATAAAATCTATGCTTAATCTCCAAAATTTTTCCAACAAAACCCAATGTCCAACGAGGACTATTCGATAAACAAATATTCCATAAAATACTTCAAAGTAAACCAAACTAATATTGAAACCCAAATATTTGAAGGATTTATTCACATAGTCTTCCATGTTAAATCGTAACATTTATCTCCAAACAACATCAGTTTCTCTTAATATCTCGTATTGAAAAGTAATTAACCTAATCACATATCCTCCATGATAGGTTAATAACTATCCATAGATAACCCAAAATCAACTTACTCTTACTTCATAAAATCATCTAACTAAAAATAATAAGTCAAACTAACTAGGGACTTCACGTAGTCCAGTGGTAGGCGATAAATACATGTTGCACTTTGGTTGTGGGTTCGATTCCCGCAGCTTTGTCCCACGCGACGGGTTGTCACACAGTCTGTGTGTTGTCCTTTTTCCAAATCTATATAATTCTCAAATCATTCCCCAAAAATAGATAGAATCATCAAAAATAACCATAACATAATTTAACCTCAATTTTATCTCAAGCCTTTCACTTACATCATAACATATAGTAACCCACAATTACCTCAAAAGTAAGGATCATATAAATCCAAATGGTTCTTTATAACTATGTCCACAAAAGAACAGATAACTATTCCTTGAATAAAATTTTCATATATTCAACATCAGTGTTACACATACTATAAAAAGTCTTCTAATGTATCCCATCGTCAAAAGACACTTAATACACTTAATAATTTCACCATAGCCCTTATATGTTGACTTCTTACTCATTCAACATTCTTCATGATCCATTAACCATTCCTTTCCAACTTATTCTGAAATACTTCTTTCCTATAAACAATATCATGAATCATATCCTATGATTCCAAAATAGGAAAACAATAGTTATGAAATAATCCATACCTTTGATTGGTCATTTTCAGTTTCTTTATCCTCAATCAAAATAGTATTAGGTATTGGTAAATGAACATTTGTACGATCTTGGTGATCCCATTCATGAAACTTCTTCATAGGACATGTGTTTTCATAATGACCATGCACACCACATTTAAAACATTCAATTGATCCCTCAAAAAGAACTTATTTCCCTTTCCTCGAGTCAACTGGATGCTTCCTTTTTCCATGGCAGGTTCTTGCTTTATGACCTTCATTTCCACATCTATAGCATATTTCTGTCCCTTTGAAACATTTTCCTAGGTGTTTCTTTCCACATTTTTGACACATAGGTTTTTGAACACACTTACCTTTATGATTATTACCTGTAGTTACGTAGGGATTTGTTTCTCTCATACATTGTGCCTTAGAGAAATCACCAAGTTTTAGGTGGTCAATAATGACTCTAGATAGTTGGTTGATGATAATCACAAGAGTTCTCATTGCAGCTCCCATATCATTCAGCTGCTCGCTCAGAAAACTGTCACAGTTTCCTTTACATCCACTGCTACTTTGGTGCCTACTAGATCCACCCATTTACTAAAACCAAAAAGGGTCAGTGTGAGTATATCAAAAAAACCATCATGTACTAATAAGGAAGATATACTCACTCATTCACTTTATCTAAAAACTATGACTTGTTTTGAAATCCTAACCATTATGGTAATGTCACTTATTCTTAAAGAATACCCTAACCTCTAATGTTATCTAGACCGAACTTTGATAACAACTATAAGGCCCCGACCTTAAACATTACTTAATATTGAATTAAATGAATAATTCACATTGAGGATCTTTTCAGGTTTAGAGTTTTAGATAATTAGGACATAACTATTACATCTCAAAAGATTACAAAGTATAAACATTTACTAAGTTTCCATAGAATAAAAAAACTCTTAAAAAGAAACATGTCCAGTTCCATGTTTTAGGTTGCATGACTTTCCCTTGATCCCATCCTTGACCCTATTCCATGTTAAGTCCTGTGAAAAACATTTCAAAAACTTGGGATAGGCATAAAAAGCTCAGTAAGGGATTAACAAAGAATGAAAACTGTTAGTTTTTTTCAAAACAACAAGTAAACCATGTATACTTTATCAAAGTAATACTTTTCACCTTTTAGAAGTAGTAAAAAAAACTCTTCGCTGAATAAAAGTTCATTACTTACCCTTCTGTAACCAAAATATTACCATAAAACCCATATAAAGATCACATAACATATAAAGGTAACTTGGGACATAAACATACTTAAGTTGAAGAACCATAAGGTCGACTTCCACACATATCACTTAATGGAATAGACATTCGGCCGACTTCCATACATACTTAATGGAATAGCCATATGGCCGACTTCCATACCCAATGCATTGGAGGTTATAACGTAACCACTCGTCCTGGTATTCACAGCACCACCTGTCATATGTTTTCTCATGTAACCACCCATAAAATGTCCAAGTACCATTATAAAATTATAACACATAAAACCAACATAAAGGAATGATAAGATTTCCACATTTCAATCACAATATATCATTTAAAAATATTGAAATAATAGAATCTTTTATCAAAACCATTTTCAATACCAAAATACAAAAAAAAGTATATGGTATTTATTTTATTTTAAAAACATTATGGCTTGTTGAGGAATCCAAAGATCAAATAATACTCATGGCGGCAGAAAAGGTCGTTGTCACTGCCTACGTAAAAAGAAACATTCCTTTTTGTCATTTAGTAAAATGCTTCGTAGATAAAATATTCCTTTTGAATAAACATAAAATTCAAAGGGGTTTACACACCATATAAAATAAGGTTATGTATAAAACAAAATATGCCTCAATGAATGGAGATTGAGACGAAGTCCCTTACAAAGACGGTATCCTTGGTTTAAGGATAAATCAATTACATAATTATGTGTGACAAATGAATACACCCAATATAGGTGGATATTAAGTGTAAAACAATCAGATGTTATTCACACATATTCATAGAATGACATATTCAAGGAGTACAAGATTATCCCAAAGAATCACATATGGGTTAAGAAGTTCCCTTGCAAAAAATATGACAGCCTAACGGTGTCACTACAAAATTCAGAAAATGAGTTGATGAGAGATAAAAATGGTATCTCATCACTTGGACATAAACTTTACATCAATAAGGATATATGAGAACATATCCCAATATAACAATATGTAAATTAAAAGACCCAACAAAATAAGTCTTTTAAAAAGAGGAGGCTGAAAGGTTCCCTTACCGACATGGGTATCTTTCGATACATGCACCCCATGAAAGAAGGACAATACAGCATTGATGTAAATACTCATAAATGAGAGTATATTACACAATGAGTAAAATAATTGGCAGTACATACACCACTCAAAGGAAATTGTGGCAAATGTAGCATAAATCTCACGGGAATAAAAGTGAGATGAAAAATCCCTTACGAAAACTCGGCAGCCTAACGGCGACACATAAAACATCCAAAATGGATTGATGAGAGGGAATAGGGTCTCTCATCATATGAACATATAAATTACAGTAATAGTAATATAAAATAATATCCCAATAACAATAAAGATGATATTTAAAAGGAATGACATAAAAGAGTGTACTTTAAAAGAAAGAGAGGAGTCAGATCCCTTACCTCGGGTCCAACTTGACTCGATCGTTCTTTAACGTCCTGAATAATAAACTTGAGTTAATTTCTACTTGCTTAAGAACCTTTTTCAAGTTAATTATTCCATTTATATCAATTATTGACATCTTATAAACATTATGTAATCATTTAAGTTAACAGTGTTTGTTTTGTCGATATTTGGTTCTTAAGTCAAAAGTGGACTTCTTACAATTACATGTTGTTCGTGTGGTCAATGGTTCATTATATCCAGAATGATATTAATGATCTTGATATCATATATATAATATATATCCATCATATACATGTATTTATAATATTACATAATCATTTAGAGGTAAGAAATGAAATGCACCGTTCATGGAGACGGTAAGTCGTACGTACGCATGAACGCTACTTTCATTTCTTTGTCATATTAATGGAATTAAAACTAAACGAGAGGTACATATATTTTTATTGCATAATTATATTAATAATTTATATGTAACATACATTATATATATCCATTATAAATATGTACTTATAATAGTACATTACATTTGGGTATAAGAAATGAAATGCACCGTTCATGGAGACGGTAAGCCATACGTACGCATGAACACTACTTTCATTTAAATCTCATACATTAATGGAAAGAAATAATAATTATATAGAGTTATATTATAATTCTAGTATAACATCATATATAATAACTTTAAATCCATCCTTTATATGTCCCACATATGGTATTAACGAATCACATCACTTTGAGGGGGCGGTAGTCCACACTTCCTTAAATGAAGATATCACGTTTACCCATAATGGAAACCATAAAGGTATTCCATAAATGAAAAATACAGAAGATTAAGTAAAACATAAACATATTATATATCATATATAAATATAGTGACATATTAATGGCCATCTTTGAAAGTGTTATATGAGTGTTGAATAATCATCGTTTCGTGGGGCAGAAATTCGCCATCCACGGAAACAGTATGTTCTTTAACCATTAGATGTAGGTGTGTGTAAGTGTAGCTCGAATCTTCCTTATAACAACATCCTAGTATATTTAAGATACTTTAGTTGTTACAAAAGTAATGAATAAAAAGATTTTTGGGGTTTGGAGAGGCAAAATAAAACAAAAGGACTCAAGTGAAGACATTACCTTAAAATCGGGTAACTCCCTTTGGTTTGAGCTCAAAGGCTCCCTTGGGAAGACTTATGCCCAAAGTGAGGCTTCAAGGAGTAATAGAGGGAAGTTTAGATACAAAATGGGCAGAGGTTTCCCGAGCCAAAGGATTTGGGAGTGTGGGTAAGGAGGTAGAGATTGGGGCCTTTTATAAGAGGAGAGGAGGGGCACTCTTGTAAAGTTACAAAATGTTACTTTATTTTCAAAATTGTTTCGAATTTTAAAGGTCCCACGTTGATGTATTTAGATTATAAGGTGACAAGGGTTCTAAATACACTCATCCAATAGGTTTTGGACATGTTTGGGTCTTATATATTACATTATCTTTCCATTTTATTTAAATCGTTAAATAATGTGGTCATCGCTGCATCATTATGATGTCATAAATAATTTAATTTATTTAATGTCTAAAAATTATAAAAAAATTACTATGATGTAGGAAATCTTTTTATATTTCCAATGACTATTTATAGTAAAAATTATGACTTTTATAACCCCACGTAAATTTTTTTTAGTAAAACATCTCATGTTTGTGTCATTTTTACTTTAACATTAAATAAAAAGATATTTATGTCATTTTCCAACCAAAGTGGCTCCATGGGGTCCCCAAGTTGACACATGGATTTTCTTGGTCGTCCATGACACATCCAATGAGGGTAGGACATGTGTCTAGGTCATTTCAGTTTATTAATACATTATTCTTACCTTAAACTACACTAATTATCTCTAATCGTGATTAAAAACTTAATAAGTTACTATTAACCAAAAAATTATTTTAATCCCATTGAACCACGTTTTAATTATTAATGACAACCATGTATGTAGGATTTTTGAAATTCAAAACACAATGATGGAAAAATTTCATTTAAACGGAAAATCAGTTTTTATAAGTACCACTTAGTGGTTTCACTATTCCTCAAAAATTAAAGTTTTTCAGAAAATTACCAAAAGTTCACCCTAAGCTATATTTGATATTCCGAATTCAAAAATGATGTCTATTTTACAAAATTCAGAACATATTAGTTTCATTAATTAATTTAATAATTAATTCCCGCTTTCAAAACAAATAGCGTGTTTTTATGAAACAAAATGTATCAAAAGATTGACACTAGTTTAAGTCCGATTTCAAAGTGAAATTAATTCCAACGACCACTATTGGATTAAATGGTAAAAATATATTCTAATTTCACTTTAAAACCATTTAAAAAGATAATCTAATCATATAAATAAATTATATTAAAAGAGTTTTTGAATTAAAATACAACATTTTTCACTATTCATTAAAAATTGAACTTTTTTGGAAAAATACCAAAAATTTACGCAAAGTAAACATTGATGTCCCGATTTTAAAGAAGAATTTTATTTTTTCAAATATAACACATAAAATTGTCAAAAAGTGTATTTAAAAGAGGTTCACCATCAAAAGGCGGTTAATCGACCTTTTAAAGAATATTAGAATGCTTACGCTTAAAATTGGATTCATTTGCATTTTTTAATCCTCTAACATTTATTGTAAAAAGTAAAAATATTTGACAAACATATATAACCATTTTTAGTTAGTTCTGTTCATTCCCTCCATTACAACGGCTAGGCGTTAACTACCATTTAAAATAATATTATTTTATTATTAGAGTGCAACGTAAGATTACCAAGAAACTCGTTGTTGCGTATTGGGTACGCCATCGAGCATAGAATCCCCTTTGAAGTAATAATAATATTTTATTCACAAATATGGATAAATATAAAAATTTCATATTATTTATTTACCTGTGGTGTTACAAACATGGTCTAGAAACCACAACTTGATCACATGACTATTATAGGATGAATAACTCAGGGTGTCCCATACCATGTTAAAATAGGAAGGAAGAAAATGGTCCAAGGGAATATTCTCCTTAGAATGATATAAAAAGATCATCGATTTAGATAAGTTTTTTATTTTTTCATTATAGATGGGTTTGGTCATTCCAATGTGTTTTGACTGAGTACAATTCCTCTTACACTTATAAATTTAGGATATGATTTATAAGCTTTGTATCGGACATAAAGCCATTCAAATCTGAGAGAAATGTAGTTTTACATCAAAGTAGATGTCATAAAGGAGAAATATAGAGTTGAAAAAACTATTCAAAAGACACTAAAGGGAGAGGAACCATTAGGAAATACACTGTTGGGGGGAGACATTATTGGTTCATGCAACGCTGCACGAGATACTGCTCAATGAGGTACAGATGGACGTGGCACCACTAGGTGAGTGACATCGCGGGTGAGACACTGATAGTGAGAGAGAACCTAGGTGAGCTACTTCTTGTTAGAAATTGTTAGGGTGAGACACCACTAGTGAGTGAATACCAATTTGAGCTACCATAAGCGAGCGACCGCCAGGGTGAGCTACCACTAGTGAGAGACCACTAGAGTGACACAACCAGTGGTAACACAATCAAGATGACCCCACTACTCGGTTACACCACCGGGGTGAGAGCACCACTAGGTGACATAACCAGGGTGACACCACCACATGGTGACACCGCATGGGTGGAATCACTGCATCATGACACTTTTGGTGATAACCAATTTAGAATACCGAGAAATTTAGAA
Organism: Viscum album; assembly: GCA_963277665.1. Classification (NCBI taxonomy): domain Eukaryota; kingdom Viridiplantae; phylum Streptophyta; class Magnoliopsida; order Santalales; family Viscaceae; genus Viscum; species Viscum album. Next base: position 528,669,394 of record OY728120.1, on the reverse strand, counting down.
AAGTGTTGGAAAGAGTAACCTTGATATACCAAAACATCTAAAACATAAGATTCCCATAAAGGAGTGGAATGGAGAGGTCCAAGACATTACAAGTGAATTTTTAATCTTCAACTAATAGTAAATGAAGGATTAAATTCTATAAATCAAAATATTAATAATTATCATGAATTATTGACTGAATTTTTATCATCTTCAATTAAATTTTATAAATTTTCTCTTTTCTTGTATTGAATATTAAACCCGCATTATTCACATTTAATTGTCAATTTTAGTGTAAAAATATAATTTTTTTAAATGTTATTTGAAATTTAGGTTCATTCATGTAATTGATAGCTCCATCCTTAATAAATGTTTTCATTATTTTTAATTTATCCTTAATTTTTTATACTACATTGATGATGTCTCAATATTTTATTTAATTATATTCTAGTAATATCTAACATTTATCATTAATTTAAATATATTTAATATTAAATTTTATTTTAATCATTGTAAAATAGTATTCTATTATAGAAAATTTACAATGCAGGATTGTGTCGTGTGAACGCACAGGCGGGTACTAGTATTATAATATTATAAGATTTTAGTTACACTTGTACAAATTTTACTGAAAGATTTATTTCTACCAAAATCAACACAGGGAATAAATTATGACCTTTTTTTCCACTAGTCTGAGAGTATGAAATTTATAATATTATAGTAAATTAAAAGTCGATTTTGTTACACTTTTGTTTTTCTGAAATGTAACAGTTTTAATATTTATTAATATGAGGTACCCATTCAACTATTAATAATATTTTGAAAGATAAAACATATATAACTATCATGATAATTTATTTGTAATTTGTTATGGAGGAATAATTAAATTAATGGCTTGTACCGCAATGATGCATTAATTGTTTAATTAAATGAAATATCAAAAACATGAATTTAAAAACACTAAAAATTTATAATTTGAGCTGATTAATGTCGTCCATGATTTTTTAGTTGATTTTCACATTTTATTGATATTTATTAATAATTATTACTATTTTTTATTTTTTATGATATTTTTAATATTCCATGTTATTAATAGTGTCAAAATGGACATTATTGAGATTTTAAAAAATGTTTTACTATATGATTTAAAATATACAAGATTATAAATAACTTCCATCAAATTAATTTATGTGATAAAATTTTTTCTTTGACTCATTTATTGGAATTTTTTCATTTTAAAGTAATTATATTAACCCTCATAATTTAAATTTCATGATATCATGGTGGAGTTAAAAAGGTTAAAACTAAAATATAAGTGTTAAAAAAACAAAAAAAAACTTGTATATTTTTTATTGGATGAATGTACCAAGACCCGTGGTATTCAAATATTATAAATAAATCACATTCGAATAATTTTTAATAGAATGTAAATTTATATTAAATTGATATTTTAAAAGAATTATAAGTTTTCCCATCCTCTCTCAAATAAAATTGAACCCATTATTCTTCTTTAAAAACACTTAAAAACATATTTGGTTCGTTAATTATATTATAAAATATGTTTTTATAATGAATACCCATATACTAGATCACTTATTTTTGGCATAAATCTCACCTTATAGGTGTTAACGTGATAATCATTAACATCATTCAAAGAATAATTTTTTTAATTAAGAGTTTAAATTTTATTTTTTCTTCATATTCCTTAAAATATCATTAAATCACTATGAAATAACTTATCATGTATCCTCAATATGCAAATCTGTTACTATGTTAATATCATCACCTATATACATATCCTTTTCTGACAAATGGAAAAAAGAAAAATACATTCATGCGTACGTGTGAACTATCAACTCCATGAAATAATATAATTTATTTTCCATCACCATAACTCAATACAGGTTATAAGGACAGACTTAATGTCTATATATTATATTCATAACATATTTTCTAGTTTTAATGAATAATATAACATTTATGACCTTACATTTCCATTCCCATGATAATGATAACATCATTTGTGCGTACATGTGAACTATCACCTCCATGAAGCGATGTGATTCATTTTTCATCACCACATCACATAATATATATATATATATATATTTAAAATCATAATATAATTTTAATTATTTTAATATCCTAATTTTAGTTAAAATAATACTTACCTTCTTTCAAAAATGATCACTAAAAAATGAAAATGTTACTCATGTGTATGTACGGCCTACAGTTTCAGTGATTATTTCACACATCATTTTTCATATCCATAATTAATGGTTTGATTTAAAATTATAATTGATGTTATAAATTGATAATATGTTCATGAATATTATTCTATAGATTATCGTGTAATTACCACTTTTACTATTGATATCATTCCAAATTCATTTTGGATTCTCCTACCGAATATCATCAAAACATCAAATGTGTATGTAAATAATTAATTAATTCTTATAACATGGTAATAAGTGATCTAAAACTGATAATTAACTATAAAATATTCTAAATAGAATATATAATTAACATAGGTTTTTTTAGGAATGTAAAAGATATATGTGACGAATCAGACTCAAGGAATGGGATTTCACCTCAATTTCCATTAATTAATGAAATTATAGATGTTATATACCTTTATTACCATTTGAAGTGTATATAAAACCTTTTGGAAATTTTATATAAATAATTTAACTTTTATAATGATATTTATTTTTTAATTTCATTTTTTTATGGGAATTATAATTCAATAGTTTCCTAATTGATAAGGGGACAATCATTGCAAAAATAATCTTTTATGGAATTCTATAAAACTCTTTTTTTTCATGTAAATGTTTTCAATATAATATTTGAAATCTTTTATTAATTATGTGGTTATCTGAAATTATAAATTATGGATATTCCCATATAATTCCACATGATCTCATTATATGTAAAATGAAGGGTGCTTCCTAATAGTGCTCCAATGCATTGAGTAATTATTTTTTCCTTTAGATATTATATTTGAAGTCAAATGTATGGTATATAAATATATAGGGATTCTGTAAGGGTTATTTAATGGTTCAATTTTATTTTATCCCAAGGTTCCTACATGAATTTTCTATGATTTCTAATGATTTTATGGGAATTATTTATTTTTTAATGGAAAAATAAATTATTTTTTTAAAATCGATATAAATTAAAATTATGGTTTAAGTATTTTGATTTTAAGCAATGTGTTTTCCATGGGTTTAGTTGTTTTCCATGAACTAACTATTTCCTTTCTTTTTATACACCTTACTATGATTTTTTGATCATCACATGTTTTAAAATGTTTTTCATAGCAGTTAAGGGAGAATAGTAGTTTGGATGAGATCAAGGAGAAATTTGTGACGATTGGTCATGAGAAGAAAAAATGTCCTATTTAAAAATATTTATATTATTGATGAAATGGATAATGTTGTAGTAGTATCCTCTTTATATAAATATGGGATGTTATGTATGACTTATGACATAATTTATATAATTCTAAACCATAAAATATTCTCAATATTAGATAATGTAAACTATGGACTAAGACTAATGATTATGTAATGATTAAGGATGGGGCCTTATATTTGGTATTAGAGGATTATTTAAACATCTTTAAGGGTTAAGGAAATATTACATAAATCATTAATAGTAATTACCTGATGTAAAAGGTAAAATGTTATAGAATTTTAATATTACTATGTTTCTTCATCTAAACTATGTCTGTTAAAATTGGTTTTCCATAGAGGATAGAGGGAATATATAATTGGAAAGAACTTTTAGGGGGATATCCTTCCAAATTAGCATTATAAGACATTAGGAATCAGAGAATAATAGTTTGTTATAGTGATGGCTCATTTTAATCATGTGATAAATGGTGGTGGTACCCATGCTAGAGATAAACCTAGTCTACAATGTATAAACATCTATTATGGAGAATTTCATAAGGAAACAACCCCCATATTTTAGTGGATTATAATATTCAGTGGTAGCCAATGGAAGTATCAATGCCCTAGAATATATATTTCAAGTAATTGGTTGTTTGGAAAATCAAAAGGTAACCCTTTCTGTTAATCATTTTTATGTTCAACCCAATAAATGATAGATTTTCTTTAAGAATCATATAGAGAAATATGATATCAATACATTGTAATAGCAAACAATCTAGGTTCATTTACCAGAAAAATATTTCCCTACAGTTTTTCAAATATAAATGGAAAAATATTTTGGAAATTGAGGAAAAAATATGAATATTATTTTGATACATATGTAGAAAACCTAAAAATATTTTCCAAGTATGTTCATGATTTTTTAAGGAAAATAATTAGAAAAATAATCAATTTTACTCATGATTGAAACCTAGCCTATGAATAGGTTTTATTGAAAAATAATTTAAAATATATAGTAATGTTGTTTGATGGGATAAAATTGTTGGGATGAAGTTTTCTGAATCATATGTTCCTCATAAGGTTGAATGTAAGAAGATATCACTATGGTAGGAAATGAAAAAACATAAAACAAATAATCATAATATAGGATAATATAGTTCTAATAATTAGGTTTGTATGGGGAAAATCACCCTATGGAATTTCTTATAAAGATACGAAAGTGTTACTGATGTTGAAATTTTGGTTTATGGAACACAAATGCAAGGAAAAGAATCATGAGTATCTAAAAAATTGGTAAATGATAGAAATCAAATACTGATACGTTTTAGCTATAATGAGTTGGGTCATTATGTTAATAAGGCTCTAAATATTTTTTCATAGGATGGAAATTTTCACTATTTAAAATATAAAGGTTTGGTAAAATCATTTTATTCCACTTCATTTGATGTTGGGACATCATAGTAAGTGTTGATATATATGTTACATGTGTATTAAAATTATGCAAATACCCTCTTCGACTATAGATATTAACATTCATTCGTTTCTAATAACATTGTATGTAAATTTAGAATATCAAATTATCAAAGTAAGATAGATATTTTCATGGAAACTCTCAATGGAAGTATTAATGAAAACATGATTTATTGGAAATCATCCTTTTTATATTAGAGGGATGTTCTTTCCTAAAAATATTGTTGAAGTAGACATAATAGTGTTTTATATCGATGTGTCTATGGATTGGATTTTAGTTTATCATGCTAAAATATATAGGACTAACATGAGTGTTCTTTTAAATGATTTGAAATCATTGATAACATTCAATTATGTTAGGAAATTTATCATATATGGAAATGAGTGTTTCACTAATCATATTATAGAAAATAGAGAGACATTTCAAATTTTTGATGTGCCAATAGTAAATGAATACATTGATATTTTTGCGAATGAATTTTTTCATTTTAATCCAAATTGGTAGGTAGAGATTATATTGAATTAGTTCATATTTATATGAAAATTTCAAAAAAAACCCCTATAAAATTGATCAAGTTGATATTTTAGAGTTGAAGAAAAAATTGAATGAGTTATTAAAAAAAATGTTTCTCCCAAAATAGCACTTCACCAAAGAGTGATACTATATTATTTTTGAAGATATATGGTTCAATGTGGTGTTTTATTGATTATAGTGACTTCAAAACAAATCTATTATAAATAACAATAATTATACTCATGTCAGTGATTTTTTTGATCAGTTACAAAGAGTACAGTAACTTTTTAAGGTTGATCTGTGGTTGGGGTACCATTATTAGAGAGTAAGTAAATAATACATTCCAAAGACGACATTTCATACAATATATGAACATTATAAATTTATATTTATGTCATTTGGGATATCTGATTCCCCTTCTATATTCAAGGATATGAAGAATAGAATATTTCTTGAGATCTTGGTTGTTTTTTTGGTTGTTTTTTTTATGAAATAATTGTGTATTCTCAATGTGAATAGGATAAGGAAGGATATATAATGCTTTATTTGAAAACATTAAAATAAAAGAAATTGTATTTAAAATTTATAAAGAGTTAATTTTGGTTGGAAAAATTTTTATTCCTTGGTCTTATTGTTTCTAAATATAGTATAACCATTAATCCTTCAAAAATAAATGTGGTTGATGAATGGAAGACACCAAAAATATAACTGAGATTTGTAGTTTTCCTGGTTTATCAGGATATTATCAAAAAGTTGTTGAAAACAATACATTATTGTCTATCTCTCTGACTAAATTACCAAAAAAATGATTCATCTGGGTAAAATAATGTGATGAATGTATTTGTGAACTGACAATAATATCAGTGAATGCTATAGTTATTTACCTTCCTTCTAGAAACAACGAATTGGTCATCTATAGTGATTCTATATTGAATGGAGTTGGATGTTTCATAATTCATAATGACCAAGTAATTGATTACACTTTACATAATTTGAAACCTCAAGAGTTAAATTACCCAAAACGTGATTTGGAATTATCTGAAATGTCATTTTTATGGAAAAAAGTGTGAAATTTATATTGGTAAAAAACATTTGAATTATATATTCACTTAGAGTTAATTTAACTTGAGATAGGGATATGGTTTGAAATATTAAATGATTATGATTTCATGATTTATTAACATCTTGGATAGGAGTTCAAATTGGATGATGCTCTGATTCATAAAAGTAATGAAATATTATCCATATTACATTTCGAACCACTTTGTTAATGATTTGATGAATTTTTCATTGGATGTGGTTGGTCCGGTAAATTCCTCTATCTTTTTTAGGTGATACTATAATTGTATTTTATAGATATAATTAAGAATGTGTAAATTGAAGACCATGAGTTGATGAAAGAGGAAGAGTAGGTAAAAATGTTAGGATTATATTATTTAACATCTATAAAGATTTGGTTTTGAAGTTTTTTTTCATATTATGTGTGCATTGTGATTCAATGTTGCAGAAATATTTGATATGTGAAAACATAGTTCACATTTTTTTAATTAATCCATGAATAATTAAGATTTCCATAGTCATCCAGGAGTGTTATGGGTGGGTCTGAAGTAAAATTGATATTTCTGACAATACAAGGAAAAGTTTGACTTTTCATAATGTGATATGAGTGTGATAATTTACAAAGGGAATTCATCATGAATTTCCAATGCTAGAGTCGAAATTGGATAGTTCTTCTATGGTTAAACTAGTTTAATTACCGAAGGCATCATGTGGTAACATTGTAAATTGGATAATTATTGATAGAATGAATAAATCTTCACATTTTCTTATTATTTTTAGACACTATGTATCTCGAATTTCTTTCATAGTTGTATATTAATGAGATAGTAAGGATACATAAAGATCCTCTATATACTATATTAGATCATTATCCAAGGATCTCTTATATTTTTTGGAAATTCTTTTATAAGTCTTTGGGGACTGAATTCAACTGAAGTACAACCTTACATCCTAACTCTGATTGATAGTCAGAACAAAAAACTCAAACCAGAGAGGATATACAACATGGATTCTCAATTTATTACTAAGGATGAAGGATAAACATATTTCTTTGGTTGCGATTTCTAATAATAAACTTTTTCATTATAGTATATATAATGAACCATTTGAAGTATTATATTGAATGTGATGTCGATCTCTATAATTTTGGGACGAATTTAGAGAAATGATGTTGATGGCACATGATATAATTGAGGATAGGACATACAAAGATCTGTTGATTCAACTACACAAGTTGAAATACATCTTTCATGGTCGCTCACTGCTCTCTGGATTGATTGTTTGAAATCACTTTTCGATATCAACTTCATTGCCACACATACCTACCGGAAAGCTAACAGGATAGTTGATGGGCTTGCCAATTTGGGTGTTTCTCATTCTTTTCTTTAGAGGGGTGATATCCCTCTTATGTTACTCCCACTCTATGTTAGGGATTTTAACAAAATTTATTCTTTCATACATGTGTAACTCGTTCACTTTTCAATAATATTTTGGGTTTTGGTCGTTGACAAGAACACTACCCCCCCAAAAAAACTACACAATAGGAAATATCAGATTAGAAAAAAAAAGTTATGCAAATGACCAGATGAAGTTTCTTCTTTCAATGTAGGTTATTATGTAATTCTCACTGTTTCTCCATGAAAAAGTGTGATATGTATTGTTAATAAAGTGATGCTTAGTCCATGTTTCATTGGAACCTCTAAAATCCAATAGAAAGTTGGATCAGTTGACTACTGAGTTTCATTTCCTCTACTTTTATCCATTGTAAACAATTATTTTTCATTTTTGAATTTTAAGAAAGTATATTATATATAAATATGATGTTTTAGATCCGTTGTAGTTTAGTTGGAAAAGATTCATTCTTATGAGGAACAACGAGTTTAGTTTCTCATCTATAAAGAGAAATAGTTTCAGAATTGTGTGACTCATCAGGTTAAGGTTTTATGGAAAATAATATGGTTAAAGATACAATGTGGGGATCTGAAAATGTTATGAGGTTAAAATATCCCCACTTATTTATTATATGAATAAAATTTCATTGATTCAATTTCAATAAGTGGGAATAATATAACAACCTAGGTAAAGACACAATGCATATTTTTCAATTTTATTAATATTTGTGATTTATATATTAATTGAAATAAATAATATATCCAATATAATATAAAATCAATATAGTTTATGGTTAGAAACAATTTTTTTCTAAAAAATAGGTTTGTCACCTTTTGATGGCACACATGTTTTAAATGAATTATTTGTAACATATGTAAATTATATTTGAAAAAAAATCTTCATTGAAATAGGAACATAAAATTTTAAATTGATTATATTTTTTTAACTATTCTAATATGTTTCATATTCTGATGAATATTTAAAAAATAATTCATTTTAATTGAAAGTATATTTTTATGAAAAATATTTTTTATTTTTAAATTATACATTTAATTTGTTTTAAAGTATATATAAAGAAATATTTTATAATTTCATCATATTAATGTCATCTGAATCAATTTCACATTGATGTGGATTAAAAAATATCAATATATTGGCTGTTTTCAATTAAAAAACTCATTTTTCATCCCAAATAAGGGAATAATTTTTTATAATTATATACCAATTATATAACACCCCATGATTCTTTTTATAAATTTTATTTCAAATAAATTTAAACAGTTTAAAAAATTTCAATTTCAGGCAATACAAAAAATATATTATTTTACATATAATCAATATTATTGGCATGTGTTATACGTAAGACCATGATATTCATTCACTATATTCTACATTAATTTTAATTTATTTACATTAAACACTCATGTTAGCATGTGTTACATAATAAAATGACTTTTCTCGATGGAATGTTTAATATGCATGTCCAAATAATGATATTGATATATTATTAAAATATTATTTATTATAACCTAGTTATTAAATTTGTATTTATGAAAAGGGATATCTATATTATGAAAATATATGTTTTAAATAGATAAAAAATTAATTCCATGATAAAAAATTAATCATAAATGAATATGTAAATCGAATGAATATAATGAAAAATATTATTATTTTTAGGTGCACAAAGTTGTTTCACCCTAATAAATTAAATTAATTTAAATTAGAAAATGATATTGATGGGAAATAAGTTTATATATATTATATATTTATTAAAATATTTTTTATATCCATTTAAAATATTTTATTGGGTTATTAAAAAAACACAATTTTATGCATAAAATACTATGTTTTTATTAATGCGTTTTACCACATTTTATTAGAGAACCTATTTTAAATCCAATTCTTGGAACATCCATTGATTATATATGTCAAAATAATATTCATATCTTAATTAGAAACATGAATATTATGTTAGGGTATTTTTGTGGTATTTTTTTATGAGTTTTGGTTTTTTAATAAATAGTGAAAATAAATAAATTTATTTCAAAACATCATTTTAATCCTATTTATTTAAAAGTGTGAATTATATTTAAAATTGGGATAAGGTTTAGTTAGATAATATTTTTATCAATTAATCCAAATTTTTTTATTGGAATCAATTTCTATATGAAATTGATTATATAAACATAGGAAACAATAACATGTTTTTACATTTCAAACAGGCTTCGTTATCCTGTCTACGGTATGAAATATAAATTAATTTCTGCCACTTATGTGATTTTAATTTTGAAAAAAGGATTCCGTATTTGGAATAATAATATTTTATAAACTATAATAAGGTAATATTTGTTTCTGTAAAAATGTATCAGTGAATGTAATTAAAAGTAATTACATTGATTAAGGAAAAAAATTAACAATAATAAGGGACTAATCATTAATATTAAGGGCCTAAATGACAAATACACTTCTCAAATACCATTTTTATGGCCATATTTCATACATAAACCTTTCATTATTGAGTTTTTTAATGAATTTTATTAGGAATAATTTTGGTACACCAAATATTATTTCAAAAATTCTAAGTTGGTCCCTTCACATTCTTATAATGGGATTCCATATCTCCCTCTTCTTAACGCTGCTCAGAACTATTATTTTTGCCCAAGAAACAATTAATACACTTTCCAACATCCCTACCTTCCGAATATTAGCCTCCAAATTGGAATAAATATATCCATGTAATCCCTTTGGTGAGAATCAAAAAGTTACCCAAATAATAGGTAACTTACATCCTCAAGCTCAGTTTATTAATATCCCATTATCTACTCCCTATAATAGTTTTACTCCACTATTTTATATAAAAATGAGTATCCCAGATATACTATTTTTATTGTGTTATGTTTTATAGATACACTTTCATTCAATTCCATATAATGGGTAACAAACTCATTGTTTAGTTGTATAATTAACAACCGCCACACAAAATGATGATTGTTTATTTCTCATTAACACATCTCCCGATAGAAATTATGATAGAAAAACTATTTATATATTACATAAATTATGTTTAATTTCTTTTATTAATATTTAAATTATATATATTATATACCTTCATGCTTTCTATATATCTGAAATATGATAATTTCATCTGAGGTAGTCTTGATTACTGTACCCTCAATGCGATGTGATTCGTTTACACACTACATAGAACACATTAATGATGTCTTCAGTGAACCAATAAAATATATATGACATAATAATTCTACATTAATGATATTATATACATATATAAATAAATATAATTTCTTTTTCTTTCTGTATGACAATAAAATATAACCAACATTCACATGTACGTACGACATATCATCAATGTGAATGATTTTTTCCACTTCATACATTGATATTTTATAAATTATTATAATAAATGTATACTGAATATAAATTATATTTATATCATGGTTTAAATTTTTTAAATCATGTTATATTTATAAAGACTATAAATGTAACAAATTAAAACACCAGTGAAAAGCAAAATGAATATTTCCTCAAACGTTACCTTAACATTAATTTTTTAACAAGCAGGTAATATAATGTCATAATAAAACAATTTACGGTACTAGATATACGAATATGGTTTTTAGGGATATATTATATAATTTTATTTATTATATAAGAGTGTCTAATGATTACGATGAGAGTCAACACATAAGGTAAGGGGATTTCAGCACACTTTTTATTTTCATGAGATACATTCCTTATACACCAGATGAGAGTCAACACATAAGGTAAGGGAATCTCAGCACACTTTTTATTTTCATGAGATACAATCCTTATACACCACACATTTTAATTATGTGGTATATATATTTCAAATTAATTTATTATATGTATTTTATACATAAATTTATGGTTATTTACATCTCTACTTTATTATATTTATCTCATGGTTTTTATGTTTCATCTGTTATTAAATCAGAAAATTATTTTTGTCTGAAATTACAATTTTTGAGACCTAGTCCATCTTATTCACCTATAAAATTACATGTGGTGTAAATAATTCATTTTAAATTTTATATAATAAATATATATATATAACAATTATGGGTTAATATTCCATTAATTTCTTCCCTTCCATTATGTAATGATTTAATGTTGCCGTATTGGTTACAGTTTATAGCTTCCATCTCACTATTTATTGAGATTTTTTAGGATTATGCTCCCATTAATGAAATATTATGATAAATAACTCAAGATATCTCATGAGGTTTCATGAAATATATTTATTTATGTAATATTAATGTAATATTTCTATTTTTTCATTTTTAGGTATAATATATAATCAAGAAAGACTTTTTAAGAATGTCTGACATCACCCTTATCTTCGGTCGGAAATTAATTTTTATTCAATACCATTTTTTATAAAAGGATTCCAAAAAAAATATTATGTTACTATACTATAATAATTAAGTGAAATTTGTAACATTTTTTTGACATTAAAAAAATATAGTTTCAAAAAATGAATCTTTTTTTCATTTTCCAGTCAATGAAAATTTCTAAATATTTTACCTTGCAAAAGGAATGTTCGGCATGTATGGTTTTTTCAGCCGTCCTGACATTAATTAATTTTAAAATTTCATTAAAAGACTACAATTTTATTTTTTATTTAGAAGAAAATTTTATCTTAATTTTCTGTAAATTTTTTGTCTTAAATTAATTTTTATAGAAAACGTTTTTGAAAAATGTTTAATGTTTGAAATTGTGTTTTCAATTTTTTTCAAAACACATTTTAAATATTTTCAAAGTAAAAGTTTACAAATAAAATTATTTCAAGGATATAAAATATTTTTTAATATTTTTTCTAATTACTTTCAAGGAAAATAAGTTTCAAATTTTTTTTATCTTATTCAATATGTTTTCTTTGAAGAGTTTTTTTTCAAAATGATTTAATTATTATTTTATACATTTTAATGGAAAAAGGATTTCATCATAATTTCATGATCCCATTTTTTTCTCAAATTAAATTGTTTACAAACAAATCAATGATTTATTTCAAAAAATTCAATTTTATTTTCAAGGAAATTGTTTCACAAATGTTTTATGTTCTAAAGGGTTCTTATCAAAGGTTAAAGGATACTTACCTTAATAAATTTCTTCAAAATAACATTCCATGTTATTTTTTATCAAAGATAAAAAAAATTGATGTTACATAGGATCATATAGTTGGTAATTCAATGGATAAATTACTATTATTTGTAGAATGGTTTATATTTTGATATAATGATCCATATTACACCCATGTCTCTTCGACTGGTTATAATCATTCGAAACCCACTTGTTTTCACTAGTTATTCTATGAGTAAATGATTTGAATCCTTTATAATTTACATAGGTATTTATATGATGAAATGATAATGATACAAATTTAATTTCATGTGTTATGATTTTATTTTTGAAGAAACTATCTCTTTTATGGGTCATGGTATGATGAATGTTTTATTATCTTGTGTGGTATATACGAATGGTTTTATTATGATATGGTTGGGGCCTATATCTCGCTAAAATGAGTTGGGTAAATATTTATATCTCATGGGTTAATTAGGGTAATCAGGTCGACAAGATTGATCCATAATGGTATTGTGGGGAAACCTGATCCCTTGCAAGGAAATGACTGTGATTGAGGATAGTGGCGTGTCCCACCCATTATGTGTTTTCACAATGAATATGGATGATGGGAAACCAATTTCATTATGGGAATATTGGGAAACTTGATCCCTTGTAATGAAATAACTATGACTAGGGATTGTGGTGTGTCTAAGCTAGTAGGTGTAATTCCTATGAGATGCCTTGATATGTTCTAGCAATAATTGTTGACTTATAGGGAATGATTTTACATTTCTATTTATGTCATAATTCGATGTATTTTTCATATGATATGATTTTATGGATTGGGTTATTTAGTTCCTTTTTATTCACGTCTTATAAAGTTCTAAAATTCACTTAATTATTCATTTTTATGATCTTTGATATATATGGTATAATCATAAAAAGTTATTATCATGTTCTCATACCCCTAGGTTCATTCTTATTCTTTCATGTTTCCATTTTTAACCCTTACAAAGAATCAGATATCACCCAATATTATGTTTCCATCCCCAGGTTATGAAGAAATGTATTAATTATGATGTTTCTATGAAGGGTGCTAGTTATTAAGAACCTATTGGGAGATAATGTAAGTCATTTATGTACCAGTGTTTATGTGTCCATTTTTGTAACAGAACAATACTAAAAGGGACTTTATGAATCTATTTGTTAAAGGGTTTAATTATTCTAAAAAATTAATCTAATGTCTATATAGGTTAAGAAAAATTTTATATAGTTGGTATTAATGAAAATTATTAGTTATTCATTGGAATCTATGATGATAAATACTTAGTGAGATTCCAGGGAATATGTCTATGGTTGTCTCTAGGGATGTCTCTAAAGATAAGAATACAAATGAGTTAATGATTAGGAAAATTTCATAGTATTGTGCTAAAGGATATAGTGAGTGGTTTCCGATCAATATATCACTATGTAGATACTATAAGTTTATGTAGATATTTCACATATATACCAAGGTGTAACAACTCAGACATGGTGCGTCGGGCCTAACTCAGTGTAATGTGATATCCGAAAATGGGCCCTACTGCACATCTGGTTTGACACGCCCTGGGGATATTCATTCAGAATTCAATATTTCCTTATGAACCATAATGAAGGATTTAAATATTGTATTACTATGAATAACCTATGATAAACCTAATATGTAATATACTAAGTAAGTATGTGTCATGATTTAGATATCATATAAGTAATCTTTTTTCATGATTATGTGATTTTCTTCTATAATATGTGTTTTCCACCTTATTTTTTCAGTTTTTAGTGAATGGAGATACCTAGAAGTAACATGGGTAACATTTAATGTTTCATATTTGTAAATTTTGGGAATTATTCAAATCAATTTCTCAAGTGGAAATACTCTAAAGAGAATCAAGAACATGGTACGAGTATTTCCTATAAATCTAAAAATAAATATACTACAAGAAACATATGAAAGTTATTTTTATAAAAAGCATAATAATAATGAGTATATTATGGTTTTGGAACCATAAAACATGACTTCTATATGATATTCTAGTAAATAAGTATTAATAAATAAGTGGATGAATCCTGATAAATGGTTTAGGAATACAGTTGGATGAATGAAGTATTTATGTTTTAGAATTCAAATTCTATGTTATATGAATCATGAAATATTTAAATATTTTATGATTAAGTTTTCATTAATTACTGAAAATGATGTGTTGAATGTTGATGAGGACATAGAAAATAGATTTTTTTATGTGGGGAAGTTAACAATTTATTAATTCCTAGATTTTAGATCATGATGCATGGATAATGATATGTTGGATATGGATAAGTAAATTGGAGGTTATAGATTACCCTATAACTCATTAATGAAAAAGTTGTTTATTTCATTAAGGATGATGATTACAAGTTCATTGATATAAATATTGTATTAATTAATCATTGGAATAAGGAATCATGCATGTTTTAAAAAATATTTTATTGTAATACTGGTTATTACCATTTTTTAGGGTCATATTTGATGAGATTATTCACATTATTGGAATGTGACAACCAAGTGATGCATAGTAATATTTTGTGAATCAATGAAAAAAATGATTTCATGATAACCATTCTAATTTTTTGGATTTTCATCATTCATAAGGATTATATGGTAAAAATTCATGAAATGTTTATGTTAAAATTTATAGGATGTATTTATGTATTGACATTCTACGGAAAACCTTTGTTAAAAGATTTTTTTAGTGATTAAACATATTTGAAGGATGTCTATCATATTTATTTTGGATATTATATTAGTTCATTTTATGAAAAAGTTTTCATGTATGTCGGGTGACAACCAATAATGTCTATCAAGGGCATAGGCCTTGCACCCATGACCAAAGTATGATAAGGGTTTCAAGCCTACAACTAGCCTATGTGATGTCCTGGATAATGTATAATAATTTTTTGTGAATACATTTTTATAATGATATAGTAGTGGTACTATTTATGATTAGATATTAACATATTACATATATTTATTTTGAAGGATAAATATTGAAAATGAGTGATACATTTCATTCCATTATAGCCTTAAGATCTACTTAAAGTGTATTTTATTTATTTGGGAACCCAAAATAATTTTTAGACATCCATTTATTAATGTAATGGATGAATTAGAAATAGATAAAAGCATAACAAAATAATTGCTTTTATACAAATATATCATCTAATTATATTTCCTTATATTCATTGACAATAAAAGAATTGATCAAATATTGGATAATGAAAAAAAAGATTGTTTTTCATAATACCTTAATTTTAGTGGAAGTAATGGATTTTTAAATCATTATTAATTTATAACATTGTGGCCTAAAACATTATGTTATCATTCAATTATTTTTTATTGTTAACTCAATCACTCCCTATAAATGATTATGAATTTTCTCTATGTACAAACATCACTTACAACCCTTACTCTCTTATGTGGAACCCTATTTATATGTTACTTTGGTAACCATTATGGTTCCAATGATCCATTTTTTAAGGGAAGTTTTAGTGTTTCTTTTTAAGATATAGTTTTGTATTAATGAAACATTCACGTATTAAACCATTGAAATCCCAACTTAATTTTAAAATATAAATTCTTTTTTAAGGTTTGTAGAATGTAACACCACATGATTTTGTGATTTTTTCGAATCAATTTAATATCTTTTATATTTTTTATTTCAAACAATAATAATAATATTTTATATTATGTTAAAGTGAAATATTTAGATTGGGTTATAGGAAAAACCATGTTATTCATGATCTTTAAGAAACATATATTTTATCATACATTACACAGATCACTGAGGAAAATATTCTTTACACACAATAATGGCATTCCTCAATGGATAGTGAAACACACAATACCAAATAAAAATAATTATATATTATTAAAATATGATTTAACATAACATTTAAATTAAATTAGTTTTTATGAAAATGGTAATCTAAATTATAAAAATATATTGTTTACATAAATATAAAATGAATTCACTTGTTATAATGAATTATAATTGAACATAAAAACTGATTGAATATAAAGGAAAATATTATAATTGTTTGGCACACAATGTTGTTTTACAATAATAAATTAAATATATTTAAATTTGAGAGTGATATTAATGTGATATAAATATTATATATTTAGTTATTTTTTTATATTCTTTCGATATATTTGATATGATTAAGTTAAAACCAAACCAATTTATTTCATCAAATATTATATTTTTATTATTGTGTTTTTACTTCCTTTTATTGAAAATAAAATTTTAATACCATTTTTGGAAAATTAATATATTATATTGTCCCATATAATAATCATATTTGAAAAATATAATAAAAATTAAGCTGGGGTAATTTTTGGTAATTTTTGGTGAATTTTCAATTTTTAATGAATAATGAATATCATGAAATCTATTTCAAAACATCATTTTTATCAAATTTATTTGTATGTATGAATTATATTTTAATTTGTTTTTAAACTATAATTATATTATATTTTTATCAATTAATCTAATTTAGTTCATTGGACTCAATTTCATAATGAAATTGAATATAATAAATGGGAATCTTTTGGAGGTTTTTACATTAAAACTCGCTTAGTCATTCCATCTGAGGGATTAAATTTAATTTTATATCTAGAACTTCTATGTTTTTTACTTTAAACAAGTTATTCTATATTTTGAATCATAATAATTTATAATATCTAATAATATTGAATTATTTTTTAACCAAAAATATTAGTGAATGTAATTAAAATTAATTACACCGATTACGGAAAAATTATGCTTAAAAAGGGACTAAACCATGATCTTAAGGTCCTAAATTTCAATAAAACATCTACAAAACCCATTTTATATACATATATGGGCCATAAATCATACATTATAGACTTATGTTTCTTTGGGATGTCTATTGGAAGTTAAAATATGGGTACACCTAACTTATTTTAAAAAATGCCAACTGTGTCCCCTCCCTTCCGTATAAAAGGTCCACCATCTCTCCCTCTTTTTCACACCTCTCAAACCATATACCTTCATACATGATCTGAAAAATAAACTTCCCAAAATTCTCACACATTACTCATTCAATCCTCCATTTGGTAAGAAGTCAATCCAAGGAAACGTATTGGTTAGAACCAAAAGGTGTTACCCAAACAAGAGACATCATTCATCCTCAAACTCCATTCTTTTATTTTCCATTATACACTCACTATAATATTATTTTTACATAATTTTAAATGAAAAATAATTCCCTAATACATTGGGGTTTTTTTATGATATGTTTTATACCTAAACATACACACAGTTCTATTTAATAAGTAATAAAAATATAATGTTTACGTGTACAATGAACAACCACCTCATGAAACTATGATAGTTCATTTTCCATTGTATCCAATCATACTAAAAATTATAAAGGAAACTTTATTTATATATGATATATATGAGATTTATTATATCATTATTTTTATCTAATTTTTATTTAGAACTTACCTTTATGATTTCCATCTTGTGTAAACAGGATAATTTTGTTTGAGATAGTGTGGATTACCACCCCCTCAAAGTGATATGGTTATTTCACACACAAAATTAAATTTATTAAGGATTTGTTTTTCAAATTTATTTGATATATATGATATAATAATTTTATTGTAATGATTTTATATATGTATATATATATATATTTCATTTCCACTCTTTCTTTTAATACGATAATAAAACGGAAACAACATTCATTCCTACGTACGTCCTACTATCTCCATGAATGGTGAATTAAATTTAAAACATAATAATTCATTATATTATTATAATACACATAAAATCAATATAAATAATATTTATATCAAGTTTTAAATTTTGTAAATCATTATATATGCCTGAATTCCAATGATATAATAAATTAAGACACAAGATGAATGTAAAGAGAATATTACCCGAAGGGTATCACTGACATGAAATTAATAACAAGATGCTAATATAAGGTCAAAATAGAAACATATTTGTACTTAGATAAAATAATATGGTTATTTTTATACGTATAATAAACTTATATTTATTATATAGGAGCTTTCAATGAGTACAATGAGATTCAAGACATAAGGTAAGGAAATTTCTTTTCAATTTTTATTTCCATGAGTTAAATGCCTTATACCCCACTCATTTATATTTTTATTGTATATATACATACTATTAATGTATATATTACTCTTATAAATAAATTTATTTGTATTAACATATCAATTTTATTAGATTTATCTCATTCGGTTTATGTATTAAATTTTAAAAAATATGAAATGTATTTTCTTCTCAAACATCCTTCTTTTACACAAAATCCATATTATGCATCTATATTATTCCATGAGGTGTATATAATACCTTTGACATGTTATATCACATATAAACTTCTATTCATTATGTTTTATGCTTCCTATTATTTTATATATTCCATTATTTAATGATTCAACGTAACCAAATTGGTAATAGTTTATAGCTAAAATCTCACTATTTATTGATATTATTTAGGATTGTGCTCCCATTGATGAAATATTATAATCCATAACTAAAGAAAACTCATGAGTTTTCTTAACCAATTTCTATTCATGTTATATCCAATAAATGGTAACATTTCCCACTCTTTGGTATATATGAGGTTCAAGAAAGTGTTTCTATAAAATTCTAACATTTGTTATATCTTCGGTAGGAAATCTATGTTATTTAAAAAACATGTTTTCTAAAAGGTTTAAAAAAACTGTCTACAATTCCCTTATGATAATTAAGAGACATTTTTATGCATGTTCTACCTTTTAATAAAATAGTGTTTTTGAAAAAGGTATCTTATTATCGTTTTTTTGTTAAGGAACTTTTCTAAACATTTTACATTGCAAGATAAATGTTTGGTACGTATGGACTTACTCGACTTCATGAACATAATTACCTAGAAATTTAGTTTACAACACTATTATGTTATTTTTATTCAAAAAAACTTGTTATTATAAATATTCTGGATTTTTTTGTTTGACATTGTTTATTATAAAGACAAATGTATTAAAAAATGAGTTATTTTAAAAAAATATTTTAAATGACTTTAAAAACATCATTTATTTATTTTCAATATATATTTTTTAAATAAATAGATTTCAGTTATCTCAAATATTCTTTTCAATATTTTATATGTATTTTTGAGGAAAAGCATTTAAAAAATTAATCACCCTTTATAATATTTAAAGTAAAATTGTTTTAGGATTATATTGTAAGTTTTAAATAAAATGTTTTCTAAAACATTTTCAATGTGTTTTTATATGTTTTCAAAGAAACATGTTTCAAAAAAAAAATCAAATATTTATTTATAATATTTAATATTTATATTCATGAAAATGTTTTTCAAAATTTTTTATGTAATAAAAATATCTTTTTAAACAATCATAGATATTTACCTCATGAAATAATTCAAAATAACAATCCATGTTATTTTCTATCTAAGATAAAATTCATTAATGTTACTCATTCCCATCTATAAAATAATTGAATCATTTGATTCATATTAATTCATTACTAGTTAATGTTTTGATGGAATGATGCTTATGACACCTTCCTCTCTTCCTCATGTTATACGTTTTAGAAACCCACTTTTTTCATGGGTTATGAATTAATTAAATGACTATAAAACTTTTTTTATTTCTATATGTTATGATGTGATGAAATATTAATTATACAAATTTCATTTTGTGGGTTATTATTTGATGTTTAAATAAACCATCTCTTTTTATTGGTTATGATATGATGAATGTTTTATTATCTTATGGAATATGTAAGAAGGATTTTATTTTCAGTTTTGTGGGACATATAACTCCCTCCAATTCATTGTGTAAAAAATTTTCTCTCATGAGGTAATTATGGGAATCAGTCGATGGTCTTAATCCATTATGGGAATATGGGGAAACCTAATCCCTTAAAAAGAAAAAACTACAAATGTAGATTTTTTCGTCTACTTCCTAGTATATGTAGTCACCATAAATATAGATTATGGGGACACTCAGTTCACTATAGGAAGATGGGGAAACCCGATCCCGTATAATTAAAGATCTGCATCTAGGGATGGTGGTGTGTCCCACACTATAGGTCTAGTTCCTATGAATTTCCTTGATATATTCTAGAAATGATTCTTGACATGTAGATAATGATATCACATGTTTATGTATTCCACAATTCCATGTTTTATTGCTATGATATAATTTCATGGATTATGTTCTTCATTTCCTTTTGATTCATTTATTGTGACCTATCAATATTTATTCAATTAGTAATGGTTATGATCATTAATATGAAGGTTAAGATCCTCTAATTTGATGATCACTTTCTCATAACCTTATACTCATGTTTATAACAAAATCTCTACCATATTTCCACTTACTAAGCATATGAGGTCACTCCTTCATATGTATCATTCCCCTTGTTATAAGGATATGTATTATGTATGTTGTGTCAATGAAAGGTTATAGTCAAGACGAACCTAGTTGGAGATAATTTAGTTCACTTATGTACAAGTGTTGATGTTTCAATGTTTCCAAAGGCACTAGACTAATATGGCCTTTGAGGGTCTGTTTATTTAATTTTTTATGTATTCATAAAAAGAAATGTAATCTATATGTATGTTAATACTGGGTTGTTATAAATTACTAGATTTAAATTTTAAAAAATTCTTTCTATATTTGTAATCCTAAGGTGCAAATTTAGTAAATATGTCCCTTATAATTTTTGAATATATGAATAGTATCATTAGTAATATTTAATACCATGGATAAGGGTAAATTGGGAAATTAAAGGAAAAATAATAATATTATAATATAATAAGATTATAATTACCCCTTTCATACTTTTATTGGATGATTTTTATTTGACTAAAACCATAATTGAGTTAAAGTTATGACCTTTTTATGACGCATTGATGATAGTATGACATTTATAATATAATATTCAAATAAAAGGAAAAAAGTTCATATTTTTCTAACTAGTCAAATATTTTTAATATGGGGTTATATATGGAATTTTTTTACTATAAATAGTATTTTAAATCTAAAAAGATTTTTTTTCATGATTATTATTCTTAATTATTAATGAATAAATAATCGATATAAATTCTTGTAAAATAATGATGCAGTAATTTATTAATTAATGGGAAAATTAAATAAATGATATAAAAAATAATAAAATAAATATATTTTTATATAATTGATGCCATACATGAATTTTTTGGATGCATTTTACATTTTTGTCATGTTTAAGATGTATTGGTACTAATTTTTCTTTCTCTTATGATATTTTTACAATTTCATGAAATAAATTGTGTCAAGATTAACATTATTGATATATTAGAATTAATAATATATTAAATGATATAAAATTTTAAAAAATATAAATTTATGAAAAATAATTTGAATAAGTCATAAAATTTCATTAATTACTCATGTATTTGTCACTTGTATTTTTATAGTATTTATATAAACCCTCATACTGGAAATTACATGATATAAGGGTAAGAGTTAAAAGGGATAAAACAAAATGAATAGGATTAAAAAACTAATCAAAACATGAATAATGTTTATTTGATAAATCTATTTAGACACATTCTCATCCTATATTCTATATAAATCACATTGGACAAATTAGGAATAAAAAATTAATTTATATTAATTTAAAATTATGAAAAATTCTATAAGTTCCCCTCCCCTCTCAAATAAAATATCACACAATATTATCATTTCAATACACATCAAAAACTATTTGGTTAGTCCAATATATTCCAAAACCCCTTCCTATAATCCATACCCGCATCCTATAGATCATATTTTGGGAATAAATCCCACATTAGAAGATGTATTTTTTTTATTAACTGTTTCTATTTTAATTATATATCCACATATAATATCCTTCAACCATGATGAAATAATAACTCCAATATCCAAAATATACTGAGATGTTATAATATTAATATAATCACCTATATCTATATTATTTTCTTTCAATAGGAAAAAAATTATTATTTTGTGCCAACGTATGATCTATCACCTCCTTGAACAGATATAATCCATTTATCATCACCCAATATTGAGATGGGTAATAAGGATGGAATTAATGTTTATATGTTACATTAAAAAAAATATACCATTAATTAATAAAAAAATATTAGTTATTTTTCATACCATTCCATGCATAAGAAAATGATAATGTCATTAATGCATACATGTGAACTATCACCTCCACGAAGAGATGTAATTCCTTTTTCATGACTAAACATTGATGATATATACATATTTATTTATTTATACTCACAATATGATATTAACAAAACTATTAACAATTCATAAAGATAATAAATACTAACCTTCTTTTTAAAATTACGAATATATAATGAAAATATTACTCATGAGTATGTATGACATACCGTCTCCTGGATTATAACATAGTTAATTTTTAATAACCATACATAATGGTATGATTTAAAAGTAAAATTGTTTTATAAAATTGATAATCACGTCATTAATATTATTATGATAATGATGTACTAATGAACACATTTACTATTGACATCATACCAAATTCAATTTGGACTCATGTAACGAATATCATAAAAAAACCTATAATTAATTAATTAATTAATTTTTATAATATACTCATATATAATATAAAAGGAATAATAAACATGAAAATTATTTAAATAATGTAAATAATTGACATATGTTTATTATTTAGGAATATAAAGCACATACGTGATGAATCAGACTCAGTGTAAGGAATTTAATTTCAATTTTATTTCGTTGAGGCAATTTTTGATATTATAGGCGTTTATTTTTTTTAGGTTTATATATATACTATTTTTAATTATGTATAAATAATTTTCCTATTTTAATGATACATATTGTTTAATGTCGTTATTGTATGGGTGTTATAGTTGAAGAGATTCCTATGTTATGAAGGGATTTTCTTTCAAAAAATCATTTTTTATGATTTTCTATCGAACTATTTTTCGTAAATGTATATGTTTTTGAAAAAAAATATTTCAAATGTTTTAATCTTTTCATCATTCATGGAAATTATAAAATTTCGGATCAGGCATACAGCACTAGGTTATCCATTTATATCGTAACTGATGGGTGAGACCAGATAACGCTCAAATACATCGAGTCATGATTTTTTTCTCTAAAATTATATTGGAAGCCATTCATATGGTTTTTCTAATATATACATGTTCTATAAGGGTTAAATGTATCATCTTGGATTTTACATGTATTATTTTTAGTTATTATATGGATTGATTTTGATAATAGGCCCATAGACGATGTGTGATACTGTGGCACAATGTTACTAGAACTATTGTTTGAAAAATATTAAAAATTTAGTAGCACACATGCATGGTTTTCCTGAAAAAGTGGAATAACACTTATAAATGTTCTCAGACTATAAATATGAGGTCATTGTTGAGCTCAGAATGATGGCTTTACGGAAGGCTTCCCCAAACCATAGTCGACGAGGACCATTTGTAGAACAAGTCAATAAGAAAGTAACTGTAAATAAAATAATTTATGAAATTATTTTAATATTATATCCAAATAACTCTAAAAGGGTGACTCATTTTGGAAATATTATACTTCCATTGAGTTGGTAATTTGGTTTTTCAATAGGTTACACTTAATATTTATTGACGTATATCACATCTAAAAAAGATGTCTTTAGATGTATCCAGAATAAAATAATTTATAAACACTATTTTTTAATGCATCGATTTCCCTTTTTAGTAAGTCTTTGTTATGAATTTAGGGTTTTCCTCACAACCATGAAATTTTTCTAGAGGCATGGAGGAAGAACCTCTAGGGATATTTTTGGCGAATGACAGTGGATCAATTGAATGACGCACCTCAGATTCGAGGAATCTTGGATCAATGATGATGCACTAACATTTATTCATCAGTTACCAATACTAATCGTAGGAGGGAAGTTGTTTATTTGTCATTTACCCATTCTTTATTTACACAATGAACGTGGGTAATTACATGACCACATTAATTTGTGGTCTGATCATTCTGGGATGGTTAATAATTTTGTTGATTATTTCGAGAGTTTTCATTTTACTTCTCTATATTTTGTTCTAACCAAAAATAATTTAGGTTAAAAAATAAAAATTCCAAGGTTTGTTCCTCTAGTTTTTCATTGTTCATTCCTTCACCGGTTCATCATGTTCATCACATTTGGACCCCAATGGCCACAGTTCGACATGCCAAGTGGCTCTAAACATGATCAGATCCCCTGATTGGGGGAAAACTGACAACAGAGGCTAAGTCAATGTATAACGAAACTCAAGGAGCATGTATCTATGACATTATAATTTTTTGGTTTCAGATGTTCTCGGTGGTCCGTGGAAGTGACCACCACCACAAATATGGTTTTTTGTTCGGGTGAGGTGAGGCGACCCCTTCGATAACCTAGGCGATGGATATCAAAGGAAGTAGTGTCTAGAGGCGGTGAGGGTTGGAGGTGGTGGCATAAGTGGTGAGGAGTACATCGAGTGGCTGCAAAAGAGATGGCGAGATCAGTAGGAGCAAACTATAGGGGTTTCCACATGATCGGAGGCCATAAACTTGTCCAGGAATGCTGCGGGCAGAAGCCCTTGTGACCCGTGTGCGAGAAGGTCTGGCCAAGGGAGATGGGTCAGGCGATGAAGAGTGGTATAGGCCTAGGTGTAGTGGACCGAACCAACCAGGTTGGGCCAAGGTGGGTCGGGCCATGTGGGTTGGACTGGGGTCAGACCCAGTGTGATCGGCCCAATACTAGGCCACTGTCGACTATACTAGCCATGGTGTGGCCTATCTAGGCGGTCAAATACCACATTTGGTGGACTAACAGTGTAGTCCATCCACAGTCCTAGTGACCCCCTTCTAAAATTTCGAACTGTCATAACATTCAAATGGTATGTCTGTTTTATGTCGTATATAGAGTTAGTACCCTAGTGACTAGATGTTATTTTTGATATGGTAATTGGGTTTTATTCATAGTCCAATATAGTTTGGGGGTTTTCCCTTATTCCATTCCTTGAGGGTTCAGTAGGACATTATTTCCACATCACTAGATGGTAACCCCTCTAGAAGTCGAGTCCTAGATACTGTATGGTATCCCTCCATGGTACTGGAGTGTGATCCTCTATCTTCCCTAGTGGAGTCTTCTAGAATTGACATAACCACAAGAGCATTGAGTTTGTCCCCCATCTTGTGGGACACATCTGTAGGGTTATTGATATACCTAGTGTGTTTGTGAAAGACCCTCTACCCAGTGGACTAATCCATATTAGTATAGTAGTATTCCCCATGGTTTCTGGGAAGGATCACCTCCCTATATATCATAGACTTCCTTGACCAATAAATTCTCATTTGGATAGATACCAAATGATATATAACTCTTCATGAGTGTCTTTGATTAAATCATGGATCGAGGAGTGATTTCTCGAAGAACGAGCATGCTACAGGCATAATCTTGGGTTTGGAAATTGGTTATGGATTTCGTCTACAAGGTGTGTCTTGGATATAGTATACCTAGATATTATTATGATATGTTCTGTGGACATATAATTTTTTACAACTGACTATAAAATCTTGATTAGTAATCCTATGAGGTATTTTTATTTTGTGTTCCTATTTCATAATCCAATGTGGTATTCCTGTGTGGGATTCCTATGTGGTAATATTGTGAGGTATTGATATGTGTAATTCTTATGAGGTAATATTCCATGGTATTATTGTGTGGTATACTTCTATGGTAGTCTTGGGTGGTCTTCCAAGGTGGTACTCTTGTATGGTAATCCGGTGTTTTAATCCTTTGTAATAATCATGTTTGGTATTATTGTTTGGTATTATTGTTTAGTAATCCAGTGTGGTATTCTTATGTTGTATTCCAATTTGGTAATCCTGTGTGGTATTCCTATGTAGAATCCCTATGTGGTAATAATGTGGGGCAATCCATTTTGGTAATACTATGTGGTAACCCTTTTTTGTATTCTTGTCTTGTATTACAATGTGTTAATCTCGGGTGGTATTCTTGTTTTAGTAATTATTTGTGGTATTCTATTGTGGTAATCCTTTTTGGTAATACTCTGTGGAAACCCTTGGTGGTAATCCTGTGTGGTATACCTTTGTGGTAATCCTTTTTGGTAATCCTATGCTGTATTCCATTGATGTAATCTAGTGCGGTATTCCCTTGTGTAATTCCTGTGTGGTATTCCACTGTTGTAATCTTGTGTGGCATTCCATTGTGGTAATCCTATATTGTATTCCTTTTTGGTAATCCATTGTGGCATCCCTATGAGTTATTCCTTTGTTTTATTCCATCATGTTTTTCCATTGTGGTATTCCTTTATAGCATTCATTTGTGGATTACCGTTGTGGTTTTGGGGTTTCCTACTCGGTACTATCATACTCACTTCTTGATAGGATTTTCTTGAATGTGTTGTGTTCTGTGTAGATAATCATTTTTTGATGGAATCCTACGTGGACCAGGACTAGATGCTTCTTTGTGAGACTAGATAGACTGAGATCTTTCCCAAAACATTCAAACTATAGTCCATGTTCCTCATTCCTTACAGGTAAGACTTCTAGTTATAGAATCTAAGTTGGTCTTGTATTCATGACGTTTTTTAATTTACTATACTTTTACTATAATACTCTTAATATGAGATATTTGTGGTATGCACTCATCATTTTCATTTTTTTTAGATTCCAGCATTTTTTTGGCTTGGTTATGTGTGCTTCTGTACATGTGATTTGGCTAATGATTCCCATTTGGGGGATATTCCAAATCTATAGTAGTCTCCATCACCTAGCCTATTGGAGGAGGGATTAGATTAGTCATAGCATAGTCCCCTCTAGTATGGGTCATGACAGAGTTGAATCAGAGGAGGTCGGTAAATAATTAGGACTAGAGTTCTATGAGGTTTGTTTTGGGGAAAAAGTGTTATGTGTTTTGAGTTCAAGTTTTAGGCCAAGGACCCTAGTTTGGGTGCAAAGACCAACATATGCATACACCAGGACTCTGGTTACATACTATTTGACTTGGTATAAGAAAAACCTAGTTGTAGGGGACATAATGGTACATGAATTTTATAAGAATGATTGTGTTTTCCCTTTCATTTTTGAGTCATCTCCCCATCTTTACTTAACTGAATGTGTTACATCATAAATTATTTTTGGAAGTCCCCTTATAGATAGCTGGTTTGGATTCCAGCGTGTGATCACGAGAGTGATATTTTGGGTGACGAGGAATCAATACAGTGATTTTTATAGGAGATATCACCTTCAGGGGGTGCACCAGCGATACCACAACCTTTAGATAAACACATGGTACCTACAATGTCAATGGGTGAGGTGCATAGTCTGAGTGCACATCATGAGTTTCAGTAGTAGATACCCCTTACGATCAAATGTGAGACTAAAAAATAGGATGACTGATACTTTCTAGAGACACTAACCTGCATTTTCTGACTAGTTATGACACCAACAGATCAAATGGTGGTCCTAGTAGTGATCCTTCTACATGCCTTAATATGGAGATGGTGAGGTTTGGTTACCCGATCTTATGATGACAAGGATATTCCATGGAAAAAGGATCGGCAGTTTAAGACTCACAGGGTCGGTCATGTCATCCTAGAGAGAGGCAGTGACTTTCTTGTGATGGCCAGGGGAATATTGGTCATGATTATCCAAACCATCATACTGCTAATAGGGAGACTAGAGAAGGACCACTAAGGTAAATAAAGTGACATGATCAGATAGATTCGTGGGGAAGCTGGTGTGGAAGAGGATATAGGAGAGCATCAAGAGTTGGTCGATGTATCAACATGTTACCACCACAACCCATGAGTGGTCTATACCAGGCTCATAGTGTAACATCCCAAGTATGTAAAGAATTATATAGTTTCATATCTATGTCTATTTATGAATTATATAGTGTTTTAGAGGCTTAAAATGAGAATAAATCCAATCTTAAGCATATAATTGATTAATATTTTTAAAAGATTGTTTTACCACCTTTTGATGGAGAACCATTTTTAAAACTATCATTTGACATTTTTATAAGCTCTAATTGTCAAAATAAACTTATTAATTATAATTGGGACATTTAAATTTACTTTGGATAAATTTTTGGTATTTTTCTGACAATGTTCATTTTTTAATGAATAGTGAAAAATACTGCATTTTACTTCAAAACTGCCTTTTCATATAATTTAATTATAAGGTTATATTATCTTTATAATTTGTTTTAAAGTTTAATTATAATATATTTTTACCATTTAATACAATGGTGGTCATTGTAATTAGTTTCACATTGGAATTGGGCATAAACAAGTGCCAAACTTTTCATAGATATTGTTTCAAAAAAACCCGCTATTTGTTTTGACAACGGGAATCATTTTTAAATTAATTACTGTAATTTTTGTGTTTAGAATTTGGGAAAATGGATTCCATATTTTTAATAAGAAGGTCCAAATTATGTAATTAATATTCTTTTGTTTTTGGACATTATGAATTGTAACGACGATAATTATCTTTAATTATCATGATTAATTAGTAATCGGGTAGATAAGGGTAATTAAATAATAACATAATAATATAAAATGACCCCAACATGTGTCCTAATTCTACTGGTGTTTTCATGTCCGACCATGGTATTCCTTGTGCCAAACTTTGGGACCCCATGGAATCACTTTTGTGTGATAGTGACTTTTTATCTTTTTATTTTTAAAGAAAGTTAAATATAACAAAGTATGTAACACCTAAGTACAAAAATTTTAATTTTGTCTAAATAAATGATATATTGTACTATAAATATTAATTTTAAAGCTAAAAATATTCCCTACATCATAGTATTTTTTTTATAATTTTTAGACATTAAATAAATTAAATTATTAATGACACCATGATGATGCAGCGATTACCTCCTTAATGAACGATTTAAATAAAATGAAAATATAATGTAAACTATAAGACTTACACTTGTAAAAAACATATTTTATGAGTATATTTATAACCCTTATAACCTTATCCTCTAAATATATCAATTTGGGACCTTAAAAATCCGAAAATAATTTTAATATAAAGTAACATTTCTTGACTTTCCAAGAGTTCCCCTCCTCCATCTTATAAAAGGCCCCCACCTCTACCTCCTTACCCACACCTCTAAAGCCATTGGCTCGGCCACTCTCTACTCATTTTATCTCTACACATCCCTCTCTTCATCATATAAGCATTACCTTAGGCAAAAATATCTTCAAGAAACCCTTTTGGTTCAAACCAAGAGGAGTTACCCGATTTAAAGGTAATGTCTTCACTTGTGTTATTTTGTTTTATTTTGCTTCTCCAAACCCCTAAAATATTTTTATTCCTTTATTTTGTAACAACACCAGTATCTTAAATATACTATTATGTTGTTATGTGAATTATTCTATCTACACTTACACAAACCTTCATCTAATGGTTAAAGAACATACTGTTTCTGTGGATGGTGAATTTCTACCTCACGAAACGATGATTGTTAAATCTTCTTTTAAAACCTTTCATGGTGGCCATTAAGATGTCAATATATTTATATATGATATATATTATGTTTATGTTTTCCTTATTCTTCTGTATTTTTCATTTATGGCATACCATTATGGTTTCAATTATGGGTAAACGCGATATCTTCATTTTAGGAAGTGCGGACTACCGCCCCCTAAAAGTGATTTGATTCGTTAATGTCATATGTGGGAAGTATAAACGATGGAGTTAATGATATTATATATGATATTATACTAGAATTATAATATACCTTTATATAATTATTATTTCATTCCATTAAATATGAAATAGAAATGAAAGTAGCATTCATGCGTACGTATGGCTTATCGTCTCCATGAAAGGTGAATTTCATTTATTACCTCTAAATGTTATGTAATATTATAAATGAATGTATATACTAGGTATATAGTATATATATGATATCTAAATCATGAATATAAATCTCAATATAATGGATATTTTACCACATGAACAACTTGTAATGATAAGGAGTTTATTTTTTACTGAAGTGCCAATGATCGAAAAAATGACCGTTATTAACTTAAATAATTACATAGTGTTCATAACATGGTAATAAGTGATATAAAAGGAATAATTAACTTCAAAAATGTTCTTAATCAAGTAAAAATTAACTCTATTTTATTATTCAGGAGATTAAACAACGATCTAGTCAAGTCGGACATGAGGTATGGGACTTCGTCTCAATCTTCTTTCATTGAGGAATATTTTTTTTTATACACAACTTTCTTTTATACGGTGTATAAACCCAATTGAATTTTACTTTTATTCAAAAGGAATCTTTTTATACGAAGCGTTTTACTAAAAAAAAGGGAATGTTTTTGTCGTACGTATGCGTCAACAATGACTTCTCCACCGCTGTGACCATTATTTGAGTTTTGGCTTCCTCTACAAGCCATAACTTCTTTTTAAATGAAAATTAAATACCATGTTTTACTTTTCATTCATTTTGGTTTTGAAAATGGTTTTTATAATGTTTTTATTATATCAATTTGTTATTGATATCTTGTGATTGAAATGTGAAAATTTTATGTTTCTTTTATGCATGTTTTATGTGATACGATTATATTATGGTTCTTGGGCATTGTTTTTGAAGACGGGTGGTTTCGTGAAAAACTAAGGGCGGGTGAGCCCGATATAGCTCTCTAATGCATTGGATAACATGAAGGGGTTAAATTATAAGGTTTCTATGAAGAGATTTAGGGAATATACTATGGTGGTTATTCCAAACGTAAACATGAGGGTTACTCCCTACGTAAGAATGGTATGAATGCCTCAAGTTATCTTTATGTCTTATGATTTCAATGATTTATTAATGATTTTATGAGGTATGTTAAATTTATTATGTTTTATGAGTAAAGTATGATTTCATTAATTCTTATGTATACATGGACTAATGTTTTCATTTCTTACTTTTATATCCCTTACTGAGCTTTTTATGCTCATCGCAAGTTTTTGAAATATTTTTCACAGGTCAAGGGAAAAGTACATGATGTGTTGATAGTGTTGAGGAAGTGTCACAAAAGAATCCATGTTTTATTTTAAATATGTCTCCATTGATGGGAAAAATGAATATTGTCTTTTATGTAACATCCTTGTTTAAATGTGGAATGTAATTCATGATTTATGATCTAATTCTCTAAAACTCTAAACCTAAAAAGATCCTCAATGTGTATTCTTTAAATAACCCAATATTAAGTAATGTTTAATGTTGGGGCCTTATACATAGATCTAGAGAATAGGGTATTGGACAACTACATGTTGTTGAGTCATATGAACTAGGCGATCTAGGAATGATTTGATGTGATATCTATGTCTTTCCTACTATGGATTTTGTATTGATATAGATAGGTTCTAGACATTATTTATATTCCCCTGATCTTATTTGAGACCTCAATATTCTGATGGAACTGTTGACTCAACCCATGTGCTTGGAGACTCTTACTAGAGCAAACCCAATGATCCTACCCTGGATCCGATAGTGTCACTCGAACCTTAGAGGCTATAGTATGAGATGTGATCTCTTCTTATAAGGATCAAGGACTTCCCAAATAATTCCTAAATGGACTGGTTATCCATAGTCCATTCTCATATTTATTGTTCTAGTTGAATACTATGGTGTGTCTATTATGGGGGGAAAAGTTATTCCTTATTAGTCAAAGGTTAACCCGGGAAGAACAGGACAGTCTCACACATATGATGGTGAATATGATTACTACTAAATTGGTTATCCCAATACTTTGTGTAGTGTATTTTAAGAGTCCTTATATTCCTATAGGGAGCATAGTTTCAATGGATCATGTGATGGTTGACACAGATCTTTTGGTTATTGTTCATCCATGACTATGACTTTGACATTGTCTATAATCCTAGGAAGGGGAATGTTATGAAATATTCTTCCATTAGGAGGTCTAGATTGTAGTTAAAAAATGAGGCATCATAGTAATTGACCACATTGTCGTTATACCTTGATGATGGAGATGGATAATATTACCTTCAGTTTATATTTTTCACCCATCCATTCTTACAAAAAATCAAGGGGAACAGTTTGGTGATTCCAGCTTTGAGACCTTATGTGCTAAGTTTTCCACAAGGAATTCTCTTGATGGATATTTGAAAGGTTGGAAGACCATTTTCTTCAGAGGACGTATAGTAGTGCCAGTGGTTTTTTATGAAGAGGTTCTGTGGGAGTTCCACATATCCCCTTTAGCAAAAAATCAAGGTGTGGAGAAGATGTACAAGGACCTCTAACGTCAGTTTTGGGAGCCATGTATGAAGAAAAGTGTTTCAATATTTTTCTCATGATCCATTACTTTCATTAGGTGAAGGATGAGAAATTGCTTCCAATAATTTTTGCTAAAAAACTTGAGGTACTCTAATGGGAGTGGTATGCGATATATATTGACTTTATGATGCATTTACCAAATACATCTAGTGGAACTAATGACATCTGAGTGATCATTTACTGACACACCTTGTCGGTCCACTTCCATGATATCTTTGAGATTCATCTTCCCAATCTAGATTCTATTTAAATATGGTGATGTAGAGTACATATCGGATCTACCATCATAGTTATATTGGGTAGGAAAGATCTTACACATGTCTTATCTGAGTAAGTACATGCATGGACCATCACACATCATTGTTTAGGGAGAGCAAGAAATCGAGGATGGAACAAAATCTTCTTAGTATCCAATGAAGATCAAGGATCTGTAGAAGAAGATCAATTGCGGTTGATTTATTCCCTTGGTTCTTCTTTAGTGGATGCATGGAAATCTATAGAGACAATATAGGAGTGGGGGCTCAGATTATTGCTTTATACCCTCATCTGATTGTGTATCACATGGTTTTTATTTTGAGACATAAATCCCAAAGTTAGGGAGAATGTTACATCTTTTTTCCATGAAATATTTTTATCAAATGTATGAATTGATTTCATGACCAAGGGATAAGACAGTGTGTGATTATGAGGCTCGGTGTACCTTGAAAAAGAGTTTGAAAAATATTAATATTTTATATACTACAAACGTACGGTTTTCATGAAAATTTTTAATAACTCATTAATTGGTGACCAGAGAAAAAATATTATGTAAATGTGGATCTTATATGGAATATTTAACCTAGGTGATACATAACCTCGGTCGGCATGATCTATTTCATAAAAATCATTCACCGAATTTTATAGGATTACAATATGTTTTAAAAATTATTTTGTTGATGACACTACTTCCCTTTTTAATATGTATTTTTCAAAAATTCAATGTTATACTCATAACAATAAAATTTAAATGGACTCACGAAGGAATATCCTATGGAGAAACTGTTGGTGACTGATGATAGATCCATCTAACTACCCCCACCGGATTCGATGAATCAAGGATCAATGATGACGTGATGACCATTCTTCATTAGAGACTGATAAAAATTGATTTTGGGAAGTTGTTAATTTTGGTTTCTCCAAATGTTATTTTTGTGATGAACGCGAGTCAATCAATGAACAAATTGATATGTGGTTCGATCATTTCATAATTGTTTATAATTACTAGGATTATATTTTGGGTTTTCATTATTCATATTCAATCTTCATTATAAAAAAGGTTAATTGAGGATCACATAATAAAATGAGGAGTTTCATTCCTGGTGTTATTATTTTTTGTTTTCCCTCCCAATTTTCATCGTGTTCTTCATCATCGGACTATTGGGGACATAGGTCAACTTTTAGAGTAGTTCAGAATGTAATATAACCCAAGGAATGGAGGAAACCTGTCACCAGAGGCTGGGTCTATATTGATCAGGACTAAAGAGTGAATATCTAAAACACTTTCAAATTCCAGGCACTATAGGTGGCTTGGTGGTCCATAGAAGGGTCCACCAGTGTGGTGGCCCAGCGAGGAGAAGCATTGGTGATGACGTCTTAAGGCGGCATTGAACGAAGGTGGTGACTATCAGAGGTTTCAATGTCTGTGGCATGGATCATGGTGGGCAGCCGCATGGGTTCCATAATGGCTAGCAAGAGTAGACCGTGGAGGTGGGAACATGGAGAAAAGGATAAGGATGCATCCATGAGCAACATTAACGGTGCCCCAAGGGGCCATGTGCAAGCCAACCAGGATAGGAATTGGTGGGAATGGTTGGGTGGGTCAATCCAGTGGTGACCGAGCCGAAGCTGATCTAGGGTCGACCATGGTGGTCAACCATGAGATGTGGTAACTATAGAAAAATGTGGCTGATGCAACTAGGGGGTTAGCCATGGTGGTCAACCACGGAAGCCATGGGGCCACCGATATGCGCGATCGACCTCCTCAATATCCGAGGTCGACCATGCAGTTGGTCCATAGGCAGAGTGACCCCCTTCAAAACAAAGAACTACCGTAATGTACAAACAATACATGAATTTGATGGTCAATATATTACATTTATACCACAACAACAAGATGGAATTTTTGATACAGGTATTGAGTTTTTATCTTGTACCGATATAGGTTGAGACAATTCCCCTGATCTTTTCCTCAATGGTTCGTTATAGAATTTCATCCAAATCACTAGATTTTAGTCCCCTATATAGGTCAAGTCCAAGATAGTGTATGGTATCTCTTGGTGGAACTGGAGTGAGATACTCTATAACCACTAGTGGAGTTTTTTTGAATCAACATAACCACTTTCAACAGGGTGTTGTTCCTCCATCTAGCAGACCACATTATTAGGGTAAGTAATATTCTCCAGTGTTTTTGGGAAAGATTCACTACGTTGCGGGTTGATTTAGATTGGGTTAGTGGTATTAAACATTGTTTCTAGGATGTATCCCCTCAATGTGTACTATATTATTCATTGACCAATACGTTCTCATTTAGACATGGACTAAAGGAGCTACACCTCTTCGTTGGTGTCTGATAATATCATGGATTGAGGAGTGAGTTATCCCGAAATGATCATGCTTCGAGTAGAATATTGTAGATGAAAATTGGTTGCTTCCTACCATTAGAATATGTGTCTTGTATTGAGAATACCTGGATATACTTATAATATATTCTGTAGACATATTCGTTGGTAGATATAAATTTACCATCCTATGTTGTAATCTTGTGGGGTATTGTAGTGTGGAATTCTTGTGTGGTAATCCCTTGTGGTATTGCTGTGCAGAATTACTATTTATTAATCTTGTGTGGTATTCCCGGGGGGGGGGGGGGTATTCTTATATTTTAATCATGTGTGGTATTCCTCTATGGTATTTCTGTGTTGTAATATTATGTGGTATTCATGTGTGGTATTCATGAATGGTAATCCTATGTGGTAATCCTTTGTGGAAATCTTATTTTTTCTTCCTAGATGTTATTCATGTGTGGTAATCCTATGTGGTATTCCTGAGTGATATTCCTTCATGGTAATCCTATGTGGTTTTTCTGTCTGGTATTACTCTGTGGTAATCTTGTGTGGTAATCATTTTTGGTAATCATGTTCGGTATCCCTTTATTGTAATCAGGTGTGTTATTCTTATGCGGTATTCCTGTGAGGTATTATGTAGTACTAATCCTTAGTGGTATTCCATTGTGGAAATCCATTGTGGTAATCATGTGTGGTAATCTGTTGTGGTAAACATGTGTGTCATTCCTTAATAGTCATCCTGTGTGGTTTTACTTATTAGTAATCATGTTTTTTCATTTCATTTTGATATTCCATTTCAGTGTCCCCTTTTTTTAATCATGTGAGGTATTCCTTTGTTGTAATCTGTTGTGGTAATAATTTATGGTAATTAAGTTTGGTATTACTTTATGGTAATCCTGTGTGGTATTACTTTTTGGTAATCCTTTGTGGTAACTCAATGTGTTATTCTATTTAGTTATTCCATTTTGTTATTCCATTATGGTTTTGGGGTGTCCTATTGGGTATCATTATATTCACCCATAAACGGGATTTGACCGTATGTGTCGTGTATTGTGCATATGGTCAACCTTTTAACAAAGTCCTATGCGGATTAGGATAAGACAGTGTTAGCGAGACCAGAAAGACTGAGTGGTGTTCCACTATCTTCATATTTTCGACCTAGTATGTCTTTTCAAACACATTAGTATTGTGGTTATATACACTTTTTGGTGGGCTTCTATTCTGGCCCAGTTTATTTTACTCTAACTTTAATGTCGTACACTTTTGTAAGTTTTTTTTTCATGCATTGTGCACATAGTCTTTTTATAATTTAGTATTTTGTGTCATAGAGATGTGTCTGTTTGTGTGTGTGGACATAAACTAATTCCATCCATTTTTTGGATATTCCTACTCAGTGTTAGTCACCATCCACTGGCCTATTAGAGACGGGATTAGGGTAGTCACGAAACGATGCCCTCTCGGACGGTGCGTGACACTCTATGTGATGATGTCCCAAGGTAACTACCTAAATTTTCTATTCATGTTATTTATATTTTATAGGAATCATTTATTTTCAAAAGATAAAATAAATGATCTTTTTAAGTGATATTAATTACCATGATGAGTAAAATTCTATTTTTTCAAGAAAAGTTCATTCCATGTGTATTAGTGATTCTCATGATCAAATGGTTTCTGTTCCTTTTATATCCCTTACAAAAAATATATTTTTATCCTATGTTTTTAAAAACATTCCCAGGACATATGGGAGAATATATATAATAATGAGGTCATAGTGAAATTTCTAATGATTAATCAAGAAAAAAAGCCATATTTTTTCTAAAAGCTTAATAATTAGGAGAAAATGGATTGTGTTTTAGCAGTACCCACTTTGTATAAATGTGGGGTGTTACATAGGTACTAAGTCATAATTTTAAAATTTTCTAATCTAGAAAAGAACCTCAATATGATAAAATATAAATTTTTTACATAAACCCATGACTGTGTAATGATTAAGTCTGATTCTATATATACATTATTTCCTTCCAATCCATAGGAAAATAACAACACCACTTGGTCCTACATGTGTACTACCACCACCATAGAGCGATGAGATTCATTTTTAGCTTCAATTTTACATTTATGGAAATAATGAAAAATTTAATGAATTTATATGATATATATGATATAATAATAATTCTTTAAAGGTGATTTTTTTAACTTTTATTTTT
Source organism: Viscum album (assembly GCA_963277665.1). Taxonomy (NCBI): domain Eukaryota; kingdom Viridiplantae; phylum Streptophyta; class Magnoliopsida; order Santalales; family Viscaceae; genus Viscum; species Viscum album. The sequence goes on along the minus strand of OY728120.1, from coordinate 528,631,219 downwards.
TTATTCTTTGAAAAGTTAAAATATTCTCCAGACATATATATAACCAAAAGTCACAACGAATAATGTAATTAATTTTTTATCTATATCTTTGATGGATAATCATAAATATATATATAATGAGTATATAAGATATTTACATAATTATTAACATATTATGGTAGATTTATCAATGATCGTAGTATAAAGATCATGACTACCAAATAGAAACATATATGGTATTGATGTAATTTTCAATTGGAGTATTTGTTTTATTGAATAATTGATAATACTTGGGTGATATAATTTAATAAGTAATTCATATATGGTATGATATAAATTTTTTTTTACTATATTATATTTTAATAATAAATATATATTTATAATATAGTTGTTTTTAATGTGTAGGAATCATGTCATGAAAAAAGGTAATGGATTTTCATCTTACTTTTATTTCTATGAGACAGATTTTATATTCACCACTAATCTCATTTATCTGGTGTATGTACATCCCATGATTTCATTTAACATTTCATTTCATGAAAATTATGGGGATATAAATATCTATTTAAGTTTCTCTAATTCAATATTTTTTGTCAAAATTTACTATTGTCATAATAGATTTACCCATCAAACCCATTTTATTTAGGATTATTAATGCATTAATTTATATTGAAGAAGTTATTTGACCCTTAACAAATAAAAAACAGATTTTTCTTATAATCTGGAAATTTATATAGATTACATGATTTTTTTTAATTTCCTCACATTATGTACTCATAATTCTAAATGAACTTTATCATGGAAAAAACTATTTTTTACTATTAAGAAGAAAATATTTTCCTTCCTTGTCCTAGTTTTATTTAAATAGTTTTTTAGAATAATTTTAATTATTCTATAATGATTATTTAATGTAATTATTACACATGTTCGTATTTTTTTTGAAATTTAATAATTGAATAATCTTTCCATTTCCTAAACAGGTCAATTTGGACTTAAAAAATGAAATTAGTTTTTATTTTAACTTACCTAGTAAGTAAACAGTTTTCCACTATCATGTGAAATCAATGAAATGATGAGTCCTTTAAATGATTTAATGATTTTAATAGATTGTTTTAAATATTTTCTAAATATTTAGGTTACAAATATTTTTTTCAAAATATAAAAGGTATGTTACTTATGAAATATTCCAATAATGTTTTAACGGGTTTTTAATTTTGAGAGTATCCATTGATTTTAATTTTGAATTACTAGGAATAAGATCTAATGAAATAATTATAATTATTTTTGTAGATTGTTTTTATTATGATGATGAAATTATTATGATTCTAATTTATTTTCCAGGGGTTATTTTATAATAAAATTTTAATGAAAAACATTTTATTTCTATGAGTTATTCTATGTTGATATAATGAATGTTTTTTTAATATTGTGGTACATATATGTATTGTTTTAATTATGTGAGGGTTTTTCATAGAATTATATCTCTATTCAATTTACTTGTTAATGATTTATACTACATGATATATTATTTGGAATCATATTAATGTTCTTGATCAACTAGAGAATGAATTTAGATGTTCATTATCCACTATGGTAAATAAGTCCATTTATTAGAACCATAATATAAAAAGTCAATATGATTGATCCACTACGGGAATCAAGTGGTAAATCTTGATTTTTTATGATATAGGAAGCATGTGTTGATTCATAATCCAGTATGATGTTGTGGTCCTAGTGGTTTTCCATGAAAAAAGAAATGGTTTCTATTCCAACAATGGTGACACACTTTTATGACATGTTTCTATGCTTATGATTTGATGTCATGGTTCATGTTTGATTTGTGATGATCTCACAAGATTGTGACTACTGTATTTTGAAATAAATTTTTTTTATAGGATTCATGTTTATAATCTATGAAAAATTCGTTATAAGTGTTTTGGGTTAGGTTTATGCTCTCATACCCTTATGATTATATTATGATTTAATATGGTTATCTATTGAAATCCTCCAATTTATCCATTACATAGAATCTGATATCACCCTATATTATGTTACCAATCATGGATTATGATGAAAGAAATTATGAAGGGTATGTCAAGATGGGTACATAGTAATAATAATTAGATGATGTATTTTTAAAATTGTACCTTTATAATTTATTCAACTATATAGTCTACAAATACAGTAATACTACATTGTTCTATCATTGATCATAATGATATATTATTAATATTCATCTAAAATGATGTAATATTTATGTATGACATATTCGATATTCAATAATTTATATTTCATTAGGGGGATTATTTTATTATTGTGTATTCCAATGATTTCTCAATGCTATTATGATTTTCTCCTCCCTTGGATGTGAATGATACTCTAACAACCGATAGGAGTGAGATTATACTTCATCCATGTTTTATAATCTAAGAGATATTGTTAAAATTTACATCCCATTATATATAGAAAACTATACTCTTAAAAATTATAATACACTCGTTAAGGTGATTATAAGGAGTTTTCTTAGTTGCCACCATGGTCTTAATGGATAGTTTATTGGGGGTTAAATTAGTTCATCTTCTATAGAAAGAAAGTGGATATATGATGATATTTTTTTGGTTTGTGAGAGGAAGCCAGAGTGGGAAATAGGTTTATCTATCCCCTTAAAAAGGTCACCCATTTTTTTATATAATCATGTGATATTAAACAATTTTCTTAGTGCATATATGATTTTCATGTGAAAGATTCGTTCATAGAGTAATGATATGGAATATTTTGCATTTATGTTTTATTATTCCTCAATATAGTGTGAATAGAGGCCAAAGAATAACAAATTATTCTTGGGTATACTCTAGAGGATCCTAGTGGATAGAAATCCTGATGATTTTTAGAAATTCAGTTCTTGGTAGTGGGGAAAATATCACGTGTAATAGAAGTAGGTTCCCCATTAATCAGTTCCAATGGTGACTTGGGGACTTTGGGGCCAATTCCATGTTTATAAGGAAATAAGATTTTATTCCATAAATAAGGAACAATAAGATTTAGGGGATGGAAATTTTATCACGATAGTTGTCTTTTGGTTATTTATATTATTTCTATTTCATTGTTTTTTATAATACATTATTATTTTTTATCTGGTTGAGTGGTAATTGTTATGGGGTTATCAATTTTGTTCTATTTTGGTTTTTTATCCTTTCATGTTTATATTATAAATATGATGGATGTTATTTATATAATATAAGTGTGTTCTATATTGGTCAATGTTTATGTTCACATATAAGATTTATTTAACATAAATATAATGAGTTTGGATATTATCCACTAGTTAGATTTGTTAATTAACTTTTTGTTTCATCTTGATTACTACTAATTGATTTTTTTTATCTCATAATTGAATGGGAAGTAGTACAACTATATGTGAAAATTATGTTGGGATGTTGTAATATCTAGACCTTACCTCAATAAGTTTGGGGACATTATAACCCAAATGGTCAAAAGGGTTCTTATAGTCATGCATGTGAGGATTCCACCAACCCCCCCCCCTTAATAATTGGTAATTTACATGATGTGTTTCATTATTATTTCTTATATTTTACACCTATTATGGAAATAACGTTCATGATCTGTCTTATTTTTTTAGCATGTGATATATAGATACCTTCTAATAAATTGTCACAAACAAAGTTGAGGGAGATAATGGTGTAGCTCAAAGATCTCAAGTGGAAGGTTTTTATTAATCTTAGTACCTCTCATAGGTTAGTTTATGTCTTTCATTCTATAAAGTATAATGGTATCCTGATATATTGTGTGGATTAGTAAAACAAAAAAATAATAGATAATAAGAGGAATCTATTACCAAATAAATATAATATTTTTTATCATTTTTGAGTATCCAGGTAGTTCATCATGATTTACTAAAATACATATCACAATGCCGTGAAAAATATATATTTCTTTAATTTAATGTAGTCTGTTTTTGGATCATGTTTTATCAAGAGATGGGTTCTAAAAAATTATTTTCCACTTTGAATTCAAAAAAAGGTGATTTAAATTATTTGAAATATATAAGAGAAAATGAAAAAAAATTAAAATTATATATTGAAATAATGAGAATGTTAAATGAAACATTAGAGTTGGTTTACATGTATTAATTTTTTCTATGTAATTAAAATAATTGGTTCTTTATAGTGTTAATTAATAAAATAGAGGATTTGCAAACAAATATCCTCTCACACATGGTTGAATGGTATTTTAGGATAATAATTAAAAATATATATAAATTGTGTATCCTTATTCCAAATTGTGACAAATTGAATCTATGAAATGCAAATGGAGAAAAAAATGTTATTTTACTTAATCATTACCCAAATAGGTTATTGAATTTTTTAGAAACTAAATAGAATTTTTAACTGCTTAAAATATGATCAATAAATCATAATGAATATAACCACTCAGTCTCTTCTATTCATTACTACTCCTCTCACACATGGTTGAATGGTTTTGGGGAGGATAAACATAAAATAAATTATATAAATGGTATATCCTTCTTGTTTTAAAAAATCCCACCAGATGATGTCTCTATTTTTTGGTGTGATTATGTTTGATGAAAAATCTAGAAGATCGTGAATGAGCATGGTTGGTGTTTACCAAAGATAGATTTTTAAGGTTTCGTAGTTTCCCAGTGCATACCAAATTTTCGGGCCTCAAAATCTAGAGTTTTATGTTGGAATTGGAAGGTATTCCTCATAGGATTGAACTATATGAATAAATACAAATAAATTTGGGAAAATAAGGGATCCACGTACCTTGGAACATGGATAGTGTACCATTTTTTGGAATGGTTCGCATTCGCGTACTGAGAAGTGGGAAACGGAACGTAGAACTATTTGTGATGAAGGGGTAATGGTACACAAAAGGCTTGGAGTTTCATGAAATGGTGTTCCGTATAGAAATATATGTAGTACATAGACTGTAGTGGAAAAATGGTACTTGAAAGGGTTTTGTTTTGTGGTAGGAGGATCGATATGCTATAGATGTTGTAACGAATCGAATATTTGGAAAATCATGAATTAGAGGATTTTACAGATATCTATTCCAATGTAAGGAGAACTAACCCAAAATTTTATAACAAAGATTTAATATCATTAGATAATATCTCTTTGCTAAGCGATTTTAGTGAAGTCCAAATGTAGTTAACGTAGAATAAATTCCTGTAATGTTCCTTGAGAGGTAGTGAAGACACCAAAGGGAGAAGTGGTTTGCATGGATGATCCCGTTAAGGGGAGTGTTTCACACTAAAGGATTTCTACCGATGGTTTTTTTCAGGGTGTTATAGGAAGACAAGGAAGAATTTATGTGTAATAATAATATGTTATGTAGAGGGGGTGCTTCGGTATGTGGAAGAGAATGTAGTCCCTGAGCAAAGAATAGTTCTTCGAGTGATGAGGATTCTCAAAAAGAAGAGTTGGTATGCGAACACAGTACATGGATATGGTATTTTGAAACATTACATAGAGGAGTTTCATAGTGTCAGAACATAGCGTTCGTACATGGATGATGGCGGATCGCATAATAGGAAGTGTTACACTGAGGAGGTGGTCCGCGTAGCAAACCTGCTACACCGTATTCGGGTGGAGAAGGTGGTTCGCATAACACTCAAGGATTCTTCAGAAAGATTCAAATCAATTTTAGGAATTATTTTTATGGCATCTAACAGTACCTCGGATGGTGGAAATCATCTATCATCGAAAAAGGGACTACAATAGAGAATCTACCTAATGTTGATGATATAGTAATTCATGAAAATTAAGGCACCTACATGTCCATAAATTTTTTTGTACCTACATGTCTACAAAATGTGAGTAGATTTCATTCCAAAACCAGTTAGCGGCAGAAGAGGAAAATGGAGAACCATTCCACCAGTTGTGATCCACATAAAGTGGAATTGGTAGTGACCCTTGGGAATGTAGTATGTAGACCCTAAACATTACAAAGGCACTGATCATGGGATTAATAGATCTATCCTAAACTTCGTAATCATTATTGGTAGTGAGCCTTAGTGGATTTGGTACAATGGCACGTCACTTGTTGTATGCTCCGAGGACGTATCCCAGTGAGGGTGAACCAAGTAAAAATCATTATGTCATGTGAATAATTTCATTTTTGTTCATATATTTCAACCGAATAAAGAGATAAGTGTTTTTTTAACAACAAAACAAGATATAAAGGGGCATAATTTATAATCCTTCATACCCTAATACACCCCTATCATGGTATTTGACCAAGTGGACCTAACACTTATTCCTATATGTGAAATGGAATCTATGAAATCTATAAGGTGAACCACTCATAATTTACTTCTGAATTACCCAAGTTGTTTTTTGAATTCTTAATAAACTAGAGATAATTCTAATTCATTCAAATATATTCCAAAAAACAAAAATAACATAACCACTAAGTTTGGACTATTCTATAATATATAGACTTAATCTATGTATAGGGAAATATTTGATTCTCAACTAAGGAAGTTAAATATAAATTGAAATAAATAAAACACCATCAAAACGGACAATATAAAATGCTACTGAATTGTGGAATTAGTTAACCGAGGAAAGTTTTTATTCCAATAAAAAAGGAAATATCAACAATAAAATTAATGTCCCTTCAATTTCATGATCTCCCAAGGTTTTATCAAGGTATGTGAGATATAATAGTGGTGAAAGAGAGGGAAAACTCCCTTACCAACACAAATCAATAGGTAAATACTAAAAAATCAACGAGTAATAGTCCAACCCAAATGTGGAATATATTCTTTTCCATGATCTTATCACCCTCTTATTAACTATTCATCACCATCTTATTTCGATGATGAAAAACATCATAGATCCTTTATTCATGAATTTTCAAATTCTGATAACTTCTTCTCATATTTCCTTCAGAATATTAGTATATTATCCCAAACATCCATAAATTTCAATTTATTTAATTTCATTGGATTATAAATATTATATTACAACTAAAATCTTTAATTATAATCAATGTGGTTTTATATTATTGTGATTCTTGAATTCAAATGTAGAACCCCAGATAATTAGTTTGTCAAATTGGTAATTCTCACTATGTAAGTTTTTACACTTCTAAATAATTCATATTCATCCTCATAATGATCAAAATTCTCAAAGTACGTGACTATCCTATTGTCAGTTTTACACATCCAAAATGGAATTTTATAATTCCAAACTTGAATTTAACCATTCTTAAGTGGTGTTTCATTATTACAATGTTCCTTATAACTCTTCTAAACTAGTTTTTTTTACACTTCAAAATTCATGTTTTACTTATTCAAAAGATAAATCATACTCATCTAATGTAACACTTAGCTAAAATTAGAAAAATTATGATTACGATCCACCAAAAGAAAAAATCACAGGAAAATCAAATTTGAGGGAACATTTTATTTGATAAATAATGTATTTCATTTATATCCACAATTAATCCTTGGACTCTTACATCGAATAATATCAAAAGGATTACCAAGTAAAAAATTAAATTAATATCCAATTTAATTTCTTTTTTCGATCCATGATTCTCTATATCATCATTATTTTTTAATGTCCCAAATAACATTTTTATTATTAAATAAATTCATTTAATTTAAAATTCATCTAGCCCTTCATTCCAATTTATACCTACCATTGTAGAAATATATCACTCGCCACTAAATTATAAATCCATAGGCTTTTTTCCCTCATTTTTTTATCATGGAAGTGTCACTGTATGCTTGAGTAATTAATCATTACCAAAGTAGTAAAGTATTTATATATTTATTGAGGATTTTGGGGTTTTTATACTTCATACGGATTTCTAGGATCTACTGTGAGAAAAATATGAAGGGGAATTATTGGTTTTCTATATTTTAATGAATAATTCACGGTTTATAGTTTCAATTTTCACCCTATTGTACTTGAAAAACATCATCGCGAAACTAATCTTGATTTTTAATGGCCTTAAACGCTTCAATATATTAACAAAAACATTTTTTTCTTCCAAAATTCATCATTTTTAGTGGCAATATTTCATCCTTTTATAATATATATTTTTGTTAAGAATTTAATTTTAGAGGGAAATAGTGTTATCTTTTTTCCCTCAAATAGTGTTGAACTCACAGGATCATACTTCAATTATATTTTGGACCTCCAAAAATTATCCTAGCTTGATATTACATCCCTCAAATTAGTAGTGATGTTTTAAAAATTTGGTAAATTGATCAAAATATCTTATCATAAATTATCATCTTCCCCATTTCCATGATTTATCTCCACTCTCATAAATTTTTTAATGCATGGTTCAATCTATTAAAACATAAGTAGTTTAAAAATATCTTTTCATTATTTCCTTTATCACATTTTCTTTTTTACTCGCCTTTTAATGTGAATGTATATAGGTAATTTATCATCGTGAGTAAGTGTGTGAACATCCCTTCCCATGTATGGGTGACAATTTAATGTGTATCTAAACCTACAGTCCTAGATCCAGTGATAATGACATGATAATTTCATTTCTGTATTTCATACCAAACAAAATGTCCCAATTTTTTTCACCGAAAACATAAAAATTTATCATCAAATATTTGAACACATATATACCTAGAGAACTTATAGGTTTATAGTTTTAGAGAATAGGAAAAAATATTACATAACAATACCCAAGTCCTCAAATGACAATTATTCCTATAACACTGATCATTTATTATTTCATAGAAATTCATTATAATCATGCATAAAATTTACGAAAAATTAAAACATTTATGTGAATATATATTTAACATTATTCATCATAAGCTAGTGTAATGAAAAGAACAATTCGGATATGAAAGAACACTAGGTAAGGGTAAATAAAATCATTAATAATTGAATTTCATCAATGAGAATAAGATGACCATAAGGGTATGATGACATCATAAAAATGAAAGAGAATAAAATTTTAAAATTAAGTCCATCAAAACATGGATCATTAAACACATGAAACAGAATATATATTTATCATTGATAAGAGTTATGATAATAATAAATAATGATCCAAGTGATGTAAATCATTTTCAAAGGAATTATTAAAAACTCAAAGCAAACATAGAGAAAATGTGTTACTATCATGGAACATTATATAACTCAACAATGTTAAAAAATATCAATAATAAATAGAACCTAGTCTAATATATAAGATAAAATACCCCATTTCACTCCCCCACCATTGACATTAAATATATGGAACATTATGCAATTTCTTTGATAGCTATATCGAGCTCACCCATAGTATATAATATATCATGCTCACCCAACAAAATGAGTTATATCATTCTTACCTATCACCATTTATAATTTCTACGAAATGTACATGAATATATCACATGAAACCATGTATTGTAGTCACCAATATTTTACAACATTTTTCATTCTTTTATAACTTGATTTAGTAATGGAAAATTGGTTTCAAGATGATCACATTAAAATATTCATTATATTTTTTTTCGTGAAAGAATATGGATTGAATCTGAATTTCATATTTCTAGTGGAGTTGATGAGTCTTTAATGGATTTTATAGAATAAATTAGCATTAAAAGAAAATTTCAAATAACTATTTTTTATACTAGGGAAAATATACTCTTCAATTGATATATTTATATAAAAAATTAGAGTAAATTTGTAAAACATTATTCCTTTAAAATAATCATGGAAACATATAATGGAATCATCAAAGTAATGAATGATCATGATGGTAGGAAAATCTATTGATTCCATAAATTTAAAACATAGTCATCATTTTCAAACAATAGTAGAGGGAGCCAAATGTAACCCATACACAAAATGTTAATAAATTTTCTTTTAAAACATTTAAAAGACAGAATAAGATCATGGAAAATAATATTTAGAAATCATTTATATTTATTAAATAACATTATTGAATAATATAAAGATTATGTATGAAATGATTTTTTTAAAAGGAATTTAAATATTTTAAAAAAAATTAAATAAATACCCCTTTATTAATTAATAAAACCAAAATCATTTGAATAAAAGAACATAAAATGGAGCATAAAACAAAATTGGTTTTAAAATATTCATGATATTATTTTTCGATAGTTACTTCTGTGCAATATGAATGAATATAGGTTCATCAATCCAAAACATGTCTTGAAGAAGGATGTTTGAAATGAGAAAACCTTATAATAAGGGAAATGATCGAATAAAAAACACATTGAATCAAGAAACATAACATGATTATGTAAAACCCATAATTAAAATTAAATAATATATAAAATACCTTCTGGGAGAAATAAGTACAATATATAAAATTAATCATTGTGCATAACAAGAATCATGTCTCAGGGAATTGAAAATGAGACCAAAAAACCCTTAATTAATTTTATGACATTTGAATATACATCTCATGAGATAGGTAAATTAATATGATCCTTAAAAATATTTATCAAATGTTTATTCATGATATAATATCAAAATAGTTATATATGAAAAAATAAAAAGTATTTAGTTTAATAACATAACCTATGTCTCATATAAACTATATTAAAATGAAAAATATTACATAGATCTTATCAATGATGTTAGAATTAATCAATGAAGTGATTATGTGTATATATTGTAAAAACCAAATAAAAATTAAATAGATCATAAAAAATAAAATTCATTTTTATACAGAATCACCGAATAACATAGTCAATGAAGTATAAATGTAACCCAATAAATAGAAATAGAGTTAAGATACCCCTTAACTTGAGTCTCATCTCTATATGACTCTATTTTTCTATGTTTTAATAAAATTAAATTAATGATTTAATTGATTAATAACATTTTACCTTTTTTTATCATCAAACCATTTATTTGAATGAGTTATTTATTTTCATAGTTGATTAAGTAAATGTCGGTTGTTTTGATCATGTTTGTTTCATAATTGAAAAACAACATAAGTATGTTGACTATTTTATAATTTGTCATTATTAAATTATATAAAAATTAATAATCATGAAATAATTATAATTTTTATACATCCAACACATTTCTAGAGTCATCAATGAAAAGTACTTATGAAAAAAATCATCTTGTGTGGTGGTAGTTCGTCTGCACAAACTAGTGTTCACTACGGGAAAAAGGGCTTTTTGCGAATGACCTTTTCCGAAGGGAATAAATCTCGTCGCAATAGGTCTGTCCAAGAGGTTATTTGCGACGGGGGTAATGACCCGCCACAAATAACCAACTATTTGTGACGGGATTTCGTCTCCCGTTGCAAATAGTTTGGCGCGGATAGCGCGGAAAACTACACGAAGGTTATTTGCGACGGTGGGATCCCACTGTCACAAATAAACGGCAGCGGTTTATAGCTTTCTGCGACGGGATGTCATCCCCTCGCACAAGGTGTATCAGCAGGGACTATTTGCGATGGGTCCCATCGCAAATAACATTTTAACCGCCGACTGTAATTAATGTGGGCATAGATATTTGTGACGGGATACCCGTGGAAAATAATCCCGTCGCAAATAATCTAACCTATATATACCCACATCCGTTTTTCCTCTCATTCCTCTCAAATTTTAGATCTTGTTTCTCTCTAAACTCGCAATTTAGAGAGAGAATTTTTCGAAGTTAATTTTTTTGTTCACGAAGAAGTGGTGAAGCCGTCTGCATCAATAGAAAATCATTCTTAAATGTATTTATGTTTTTTTTAATTTATTATTTATTTCATTTTTTATGTTATTTTTTTTATTGTTGATTAGTTGTAATTAAATTAAATTTAAATAGTTCTGTCATTAATATTTATTTTTACTAAAAAATTGAAATTTTTAGTATTAATTTTTAATAATTAGTAGTAATTATTATTTATTAACGATAATTAGTAATGTATATAATTAATTTGTAGTAATTAATAATAATTGGTAATAAATATCAATAAATAGTAATAATTAGGAATAATTAGTTATAAAAAGGAATAATTAGTAATAATTAGGAATAATTAGGAATAAATATTAATAATTAGTAACAATTAGTAATAATTAGGAATAATTAGCAATAATTATGAATAGTTAACAATAATTAGTAATAATTAGCAATAATTAGTAATAAATAGCAATAAATTGTAATAATTAGTTATAAATTGCAATAATTAGTAATAAATTCTAATAATTATTAATAATTACTAATAAATAATAATAATTAGCAATAAATACTAATAATTAGGAATAATTAGCAATAATTAGAAATAAATAGCAATAATTAGAATTAAATAGCAATAATTAGTAATAATTAGCAATAATTAGTAATAATTAGCAATAATTAGGAATAATTAGCTATAATTAGCAATAATTAGGAATAATTAATAATAATTAGGTATAATTAATAATAATAAGTAATAAATTTTAATAGTTAGTAATAAATTGTAATAATTAGTAATAAATTGTAATAATTAGAAATAAATACTAATAATAAGTAATAGCTACTAATAAATTCTAATAATTAGAAATAATTAGCAACAATTAAGAATAATTAAAAATAATTAGCAATCAATAGAAATAAATAGTAATAATTATCAATAATTATGAATAATTACGAATAATTAGTAATAATTATCTATAATTAGTAATAAATAGAAATAATTAGTAATAAATAGAAATAAATATTAATAAATAGGAATAATTAGTAATAATAAGGAATAATTAGTAATAACTAGGAATAATTATGAATAATTAGGAATAAATACTTATAATTAGTAATACTTACTAATAATTAGTAATAATTAGAAATAATTAGAAATAATTAGGAATAATTAGCAATAATTTGGAATAATTAATAATAATTAGTAATAAATTGTAATAATTAGTAATAAATTGTAATAATTAGTAATAAATTGTAATAATTAGTAATAAATACTAATAATTAGTAATAACTACTAATAAATACTAATAATTAGCAATAAATACTAATAATGGGCAATAAATAGCAATAATTGGGAATAATTAGCCATAATTAGAAATAATTAGCAATAATTAAAAATAAATATTAATAATTAGCAATAATTAGTAATAATTAGCAATAATTAGGAAGAATTAGCAATAATTAGCAATAATTAGAAATAATTAGCAATAATTAGCAATAATTAGCAATAATTAGCAATAATTAGCAATAATTAGTAATAATTAGAAATAAATAGTAACAATTAGCAATAATTAGGAATAATTAGCAATAATTAACAATAATTAGTAATAAATAGAAATAATTAGTAACAAATAGAAACAAATATTAATAAATAGGAATAATTAGTAATAATTATGGAATAATTAGTAATAATTAGGAATAATTAGTAATAATTTTAAATAATTAGTAATAATTAGGAATAAATACTAATAATTAGTAATATTTACTAATAATTAGGAATAAATACTAATAATTAGTAATATTTAGCAATAATTAGTAATAATTAGAAATAATTAGGAATAATTATCAATAATTAGGAATAATTAGCAATAATTAGTAATAATTCGCTATAATTAGTAATAAATACTTAATAAATACTAATAATTAGTTATAATTACTAATAATTAAGAATAATTAGGAATAATTATCAATAATTAGGAATAATTAGCATTAATTAGCAATAATTAGCAACAATTAGCAAAAATTAGGAATAATTTGAACTAATTAGCAACAATTAGAAATAAATAATAACAATTAGAAATAATTAGGAATAATTAACAATAATTAGGAATAATTGGTAATAAATAGGAATAAATTTTAATAATTAGTAATAAATTGTTATAATTAGAAATAAATATTAATAAATATTAATAAATAGAAATAGTTAGTAATAAATAGTAATAGTTCGTAATAAATATGAATAATTAGTTATAAATAAGAATAATTTGTAATAATTTGGAATAAATATAATAATTAGTAATATTTACTAATAATTAGGAATAAATACTAATAATTAGTAATATTTAGCAATAATTAGTAATAATTAGCAATAATTAGAAATAATTTGCAATAATTAGGAATAATTAGCAATAATTAGTAATAATTAGCTATAATTAGTAATAATTACTAATAAATACTAATAATTACTAATAATTACTAATAATTACTAATAATTAGAAATAATTAGGAATAATTAGGAATAATTAGCAATGATTAGAAATAATTAGCAATAATTAGAAATAATTAGCACTAAATAAGAATAAATTGTAATAATAAGCAATAATTATGAATAATTAGGAATAATTAGAACTAATTAGAAATAATTAGAAATAAATAAGAATAATTAGAAATAATTAGGAATAATTAGCAATAATTAGGAATAATTAGTAATAAATTGTAATAAATTGTAATAATTAGTAATAATTAGTAATAATTAGTAATAATTAGTAATAATTAGTAATAATTAGTAATAATTAGTAGTAAATAGTAATAAATAGTAATAAATAGTAATTAATATTAATAAATAGTAATATTTAGTAATAAATAGTAATAGTTATTAATAAATAGTAATAGTTAGTAATAAATATGAATAATTAGTTATAAATAAGAATAATTAGTAATAAATAAGAATAATTTGTAATAAATAGGAATAATTAGAAATAAATAGTACTAAATAGTAATAACTAGAAATAAATAGTAAGAATTAGTTAGGAATAGTTAGAAAGAAATTTTAATAAATTTTAATAAATTCCAAGAACCTGGCACGACTTCCAGTGGATTGACGGCACTCCTTTTTCTCGATGACTTTTCTCCTTTCTACTCTCACCGACTCAAAACAATATGAAAAATGTGCTACAACATAGGCATATTCAATCTCGTATACAAGATATTGGATAAGAATTCTTAGGATCATACTTTTTATAATGTTTTCAGGTGGTGTCAGTTGGAAGAAGACGATTCATCGACGAAAAGTGGGCTCTTTTATCCGGTTTCTCATTTACGTGCATCTTTCTCACACTGAAATCACAATGAAGAATCTCATCGAAGTTACGTATATTCATTCTCGTACATACGAGAACGAATATGCGTACCTCCGACCAGATTCTTCATTGTCATTTCAGTGTGAGAAAGATGCAAGTAAATGAGTCGTCTGACAAAAGAGTAGCCATCAATCCACTGGAAATTGCGTCACCTTTAATTAATGGTAATTATTAAGAAGTAGTAGCAATTATTTATCTTCTTTTTTTAGATAGTAGTTTTAAAATTTCAAATTATTCAAAAATAGTGATGATTTAATATTTTGTATAAAAATATAAAACATTGAAGTCGACATTAGTCATTATTAGATGATCGTGCTTGGATAAATCAGCACAGAAATCCAAATGGTTCTAGTTTAAATCCAGTATATATTTATGGTGTTGAAGCTTTCTTATCATATGCATCATCAAAACCAGAATATGTTTCAGAAGGCATAATTAAGTGTCCTTGTAAAAAATGTGCTCTGATAATGTTTGACACAATTGACAAGGTTGGGGGACGTCTCTTGTGGTTTTGTTTTTAGCCAGATTATGTTTTTTGGTATCAACAAAGTGAACATAGTTCCAGAGAAGATATTAATAACTTGATTCCAGATCCATCATAGTTACAAAATTTAGTACATGATGTTGCAGGTCCATCTGTTCAATAAACTGAAACTGGTGATGATATTGAATTAACTCCTAAGTTTGCACCATCCGAATTTTATGATTTTTTGAGGTCTACTGAGGATGCATTATATCCTGGTTGCCAGATAAGTAAATTAGAAGTGGTTGAAAATTTTATGGCTATTAAATAAGATAATTCATTGTCAAACATCTGTTTTGATCAGATAATTTCTTTGGTTAAAACATTGTTACCTAAAGAAAATGTGTTTCCTGTAAAATAATATGAGAGCAAGAGGTTGGTTTATAATCTAGGCCTTAGTTATCGGAAGATTCATGCATGTGAAAAAGATTGCATCTTATATTCTAGTGAAAATGAGTCGTTGGATAGTTTTCCAACATGTGGACAATCAATGTATAAAGAAGCTCAACCAGGGAAGTCTGGATCGATTCCTGTAAAACAGTTGAGATATTTCCCCCTTACACCCAGGCCGAAACGTTTATTTATGTCTCATAACACAGCATCAATGATGTCATGGCACAAAACCAATATTTAAACCGGTAAAAGCTTGAATCATCCATCTGATGGTGATTCATGGAAACATTTTGATCTTCTGCATCTGTCTTTTTCTTTATAATTCTGAAATGTGATATTGGGTCTTTATACTAATGGTTTTTGTCCGTTTAGTTCTTATAGTAGTCAGTATTCATGTTGTACTGTATTTATAACTCTGTACAATCGACCTCCTAGATGTTGATGATAGAGCCTTATATATTTTTGACCTTATTAATCCCAGGACATCCGAAAAATAATATTGATGTTTATTTGAAACCATAGATTGATGAGTTAAATGTATTGTGGTGTAATGGTGTTAGTATATATGATATTGCTGCGAAACAAAATTTCACATTAAAAGCTGCATTGATGTGGATGATTAGTGACTTTATGGAATATGGCATATTATCTGGCTAGAGTACACATGGTTTGAAATCATTTCCATACTATATGAAAGACAACAAAGCTTTTATGCACATCAATGGAAAAAAACCTTGTTATTTTGACTATCATTGCATATTTTTTCCAACTGATCATCCTTTTCAAAGAAACAAATATCATTTCAGAAAAGAAACAATTGAAAGGGATGAACCTCCAAAAATGATCTCAGGTACAGAGTTAAAATCAGTTGTATTTTCATTACCTCCCATCACATTTGGGAAAACTCTAAACCAATAAAAAATGTATGGATTTGGGAAAGAACATAATTGGATAAAACGATGCATTTTTTGGGATCTCCCATATTGTTCTGATTTGTTGGTCTGCCACATGTTGGATATCATGCATATTGAGAAGAACTGTTTTGATAATTTATTTCATACAGTTTTGGATACAGCAGGTAAGACCGGAGATACTGTAAAAGCATGATTAGATCTTGCCCAAATTTGCAGGCGACCAGAAGTTGAACTACTTGAAACTATCAGATCATAGAGTATAATGAATCCAAAAGCAGGTTATACACTGTCCAAAGAACATCATTTATTATTTTGTCAGTGTATTACAGATTTGAGACTTCTAGATGGATATGCTTCCAATTTGGGAAGATGTGTTAAGAATGGTCATATTATAGGATTAAAAGTCATGATTGTTATGTTATTATGGAAAGAATTATGACGATTGGATTTATAGGTTTGTTGAATTCTATGATTTTGGATTCGATAACAGACATATCATATTTTTTCGAGACATTTGTGCCGAGACACTGACTACAATGCGCTAAGAAAACTAGAAGAATATGTTGTTGTAATTATATGTAAACTAGGAAAAATATGTCCTCCCGCTTTCTTTGACTCAATGGAACATCTGATATTACATTTTCCACATGAAGCTAATTTTGGAGGTCCAGTATAGTTCCAATGGATGTACCCATTTGAGAGATGCATGTAGAAATTGAAGAAAAAAGTACGTAACAAAGCATCAGTTGAAGGATCATTGGCAGAAGTTTATTTGCAAGAGTAAATTTATTTTTTCTACTCTCACTATTTTGATTCTAAATATCCCTCAAAACAAAACCACATGGGATGGAATGAGGGAAATTTTAATGATGAAATTGGAAATCATTTATTAGTTTTTAATCAGCAAAATCTTGGCTTTAGTGGAGTTCAAAACGATGGATTTTAGACGATGAACATCATAGAGCTCATACATATGTTCTTCTCAACTGTGAAGAAATGACATCATTTGTATTGTGGGTGCTTCTATCGCTTATTATATAATTTCTGTTATGGTATGTAAACTTATTTTATCTGTAGCTTACATGATAATCATATCAAGAAACAAGTTACACAAATTACATCAGTTTCTCTTGAAGAATGCTGACAAAAAAAATTCTCAATGGTTTCAAAAGCTGGTAACATAAATTATTGATGGTTTAATATCAATTTAGTTTACTATTAATTATATTGTTAATTTTTTTACAAATTTTCAAGTGTCTCAACGTGATGGTAACATTGATAAGCGACTGTGTATATTGGGTAACCCACCATCCAAAACGGTTAAATCTTATAATGCATATGTGGTGAATGGTTTTCCATTTTATACACGTGCATATGGGGAATCAAAAAAAAATGAACAGTGGAGTTTTTTTGAGAGGATCGTATCATAGAGAAACTGAAGTTGACTTTGATTTCATTCTAGATGAAATTATTGAGCTATCTTATTTTGGACAAAATTACATAATGATGTTTAAATGTTGGTGGTTGGATACTGAGAGAGTCTTGTGTGTTCATCCAACTCATGGAATCGTCAATATTAAATATAAAAGTCTTCTTGCAGTAAATAAACCATTTTTACTAGCTCAATAGGAACATAAAATTTATTATGCAATGTACTGTGATACTTCCAGAGACCTGGGTGATTGGTGGAGCATAATAAAAATGAAATCTTAGGAAAATCAATTTACTCAAAATGAATTTGGTTCCGTTGAAGTAGAAGAAATTGAAATTTTTCAAGAGACTACTCAAAATCCATATTTTTTCCCAAAGAAAAGTGAATATCGATGAGGACACCCCACAATTAAGGGTCCTTGGTGACGAAGATGTTAATGATGTTACAAATGAAATTGAAATGACAAGGGATGATGAATGTGAAAATGATATGGATATTGATGATGCCGATGAGGAATATGAAGACATTTACATCATTTAATATGATGATGATGATGAAGGTGAACATTGGCATAGTTAAATGCTGGTTATGATCATAAATAATATATATATATATAATATTTATTTTCAACTATCTACTAAAAAAATCATTTTGTGTTTTAGATGGACTATGAGCTATTGCGTGAGTTAGGGGAGGCTGCGCAACCTTTAGATGAGGGGGGTGTGGGATCATCTTACCCTCAACCTACTGGTAATTCAGGAGGTATGCGGAGGGGGTGTGGTCTTGTGCGACTGATGAATCCTGACCCAATCCCCAAGAGACTTCCATGTCTTGGCTTCGATCCATGCACACTGAGGTATGCTAACCTGTATATTTTAGTTAGATTTCATTAATTTATTTATATATAAACTAATTATGTGATTATTTATTCTTTTCTTCACAGTTTTACGCATGTAGCTGTTGGACAGGGGAGCGTTATCTTCCGCAATTAGTTTTCTCAGCCATATACCACATGGGGACAGATTCTCGTTGATGTGCAGCTCGGCATGTACAATCATTGGCTGGTACGTAAATAAATAATATTTATTTTGAAATTTATTTTATTAATAACTTTATATTATAAATTATTTTTAGGGTTTATGGTATATCATCGATGATAGCATGCATAAAGATATCCATGCACCATGGGAGGTGGCTATGCATGAGCGTTTGTGTTAGTTTTTAAAGAATTTGAGAAAGATGGCCATTAAGAAAGAAGGAGCGATAGTATTTGATGAGTCGTGTAGAGACCACCGACCAGAGTACATTTAATCTCAGGTTTGGGATGAATTATGTGAACACAGGTTGGGTGGTGGATTTCAGAGGAGGTCTTCATTGGGTCGACAGAACTAGGGGAGATAGGAGGTGACGCATCGAGCTGGTAGCTTTACATTCAGTACGCATAGAGAGCATCTGGTAAGTATTTTTTAAAATATTTTATATAAATTCAAAAATAAAAAATTTATTTTATATTCATATAGGCAATCGAGCATCCCAATATTACAGAGTATTATTTTTATCGGAGTATGTACAGTGATCCAGCCATCAGAGAGATTAGAGGTGATTTTCAGCATCAGATTGTGGTTAGTCTTATTTTTTTCAGTTTGACAATTAACTACATATAATATTTTCAAAATTTTAATTTCAAATTTGAATTAAAGGAGTCATATGAGGCTGTGACTTCTCAGACATAGGCTGAGGGTCAGGACGAGGTGACTGATCAAACCAGTACCCACCACTTCGACGAGGCGTCATGGATACAGACGACTCAGTATGGCTTTGAGAAGGGACGAGTAGTTGGTATCGGCTCTCATGTGACTCCTGGTACTTATTATGGTACTGCTGCGATGTCGGTGTCCAACTCGAGAAGAGCTCGTGGAGAGGCATCATATTCTAGCTCATAGTAATAGGAGCAGTTTTGAGCTCAGAATGTCCTTATAGAGAGTTTGCAGAAGCAGCAAGAAGAGATGCGTCAGCAGCAGCAGTAGCAGCACGAGGAGGAGATGCATCGATGGTAGCCGCTGCAGCAACTGTATGAGGAGGAGATGCTTTGATGGAAGTAGAAGCATCATGATCAGATGGAGTACATGTGATGTCCGAATCGTTGTTTAGGGATGGAGTTTCCTCCACCAGCTCCTTCAGCTCCTCCACCTCCTCTAGAAGAAGACCCCCATGTGATTTTTTCTACGTAAAAAACATTTGAATATAAATTTGTTGTAAGATGAACTATTTACAGTTTCTGTCTTTTATATCGGTGCGATTATTACATAATTAAATTTTTAATATTTTATGATTTGTTTTTGTAAATATTGAGAATTTTAATATTTTTTATTTTTTTATTATTTTAATAATGATAATATTATTGTTTCAATATTATTCATAATTTTATTAAATATATTTTGTCAGTTTTATATTTTTTTAATATTTTTTTATTTTACTAATAATAATAATAATAATAATATTTTATGATTTTTTATATTTTTTTGTGAATATTGAGAATTTTAATATTGTATATTATTTTAATAATATTAAAATTAATTTTTCAATAATCATAATAATATATTATGATTTATTTATATTTTTTTGTGAATATTGAGAATTTTTATGTTTTTTATTTTTTTTATTTTAATAATATTAAAATTAATTTTTCAATAATCATAATAATATTTTATGATTTTTTTATATTTTTTTGTGAATATTGAGAATTTTAATATTTTTTATTTTTTTTATTCTTTTAATAATATTAAAATTAGTTTTTCAATAATCATAATTTTATTAAAAAAAATTATAATTTATTTATTATTTGCGACGAGATCTGTTGCGATGGGATCCCGTCGCAAATAGTCTAAATAATTTTTTCTTAAAAAAGGTATTTGCGACGGGATTACGGGCCCGTCGCAAAAAAATATTTGGGACGGGACCGTCACAAAAAAAGCTTATATATATATAAAGTATGTAATTAGAGACTTATTTGCGACGATGCTTTATGCAATAGGATATTTGCGACGGGGCCCCGTTGCTAAAGCTTATTTGCGACGTGATCCCATCGTAAATAACTCGTCGCAAATACCATGAATTCTAGTAGTGGTTGTTTATCAATTTATATTGATGGAAACAATATGTAAAATAAAATATTGTAATTACATAATAATTATAATTGTATAAAATTTATTTAATTTCATTAAATAATTATTCATGGCCTTCCATTAAATGGATATTTTTTAAAATAAAAAATATCACCACAATGAGATTGGTGTCCGTACGAATAGACGTGTGATGATATTTTATTGATTTTAATGTAACGATGATAGATGATATGTTTTCATTAAATATGGATAATTATTTTCGTAATATCTTAGGAATATATATGAATTAAAAACAACATTATAAACAACCATGATTGGTGATGATGGAAAACAATACACATATCTTAATGGAGGTTGTAGTCTACAAAAATTGAACAAATGATATTTTCGCTCCCCATTTGATAAAAAAATTAAGGAAATAGGGTTGTAAAATATCCATAATAACATTTTAGTATATCATATATACATATGATTTTATATCATCATGGATTAAAAATATTTGATGGAGTTATAAGGAGATGTAAAATGAAAACCCTCTTTTGAGAGTTATGCATCTTCATCATGAAATTTACTTTACATTGTACCAAATTAATTATATTTAGGAATTTTGATGATAAAATATCCTATAATTAGTGAATTGGAAGGACTTAAATGTATTTCTGGTAGGTATTGGAAAAGGTATAGTGCTTAGAATGTGTTAGGAATATAGGAGAGGAGGTACCCTTTTTTTAGTGGGGGGGAGGTGAACCCTTGGAATTACTTAAAGTATGAAATTAATATAAATTAATTATTCTATAAAATTGGAACAAAATTGATATCATTATAATATATGATGATTAAATGGATAAATAATCCCATAAAATAATATTAAGACACGTTTAGGTTTTTTTAACTCAAATATCTTAATTTGATCCCCTATTAATGCTTTTCATGATTACCGTAATATCAATTTTTATTAATCTATAGGGGTAAAGATATATAATATAAAATGAAAATTTACCCACAATTATAATTTTTTTATATTAGCGACGAGCTAAATTTCACATGGAATATATAATATTTTTATTAATTTTAAATCATCTAATGAAATATAATAACATTAAATTAATTTTTCGACCATTCACATAGATGCATTTCAAAAAAATCAACATAATAATTTAATTAGAATATAATATTTTAAATAATTAATTATAAATTATATTTATTTAATAAGATCATGGGAGACAATAACTAATTAGAAAAATATCACATTTAATGTTTTTAAAATAATGTTTTGATTTTTCTACGGAATTTCCAAAAATTTTATTGGTGTTGCTCAACCATTTAATGTAATTATTTATTCACAGAATATTAAAAATAAATTAGGATAATAAAAATAATTTATTAATCTTAATAATTACATTTTATAACCACTGATATTAAATTACAATCCATATTACAAAATATTATTGATATTAATGTAAGGAATGTGATATTAATGATTAATTCCTTACATTAAAAAAATAGTATAGTCTTTATCAATGAAAAAAATAACCAAGTAACCAAATCAATGAATATTTTATGAGTACAGTTCACGTTGGCTTGCTGGATCCCTTAATGGTCATAGGCATGTTACCCGTAAATGTGTTTTGTATGTAGGGTTTGGCATTGTAGTAAACCACACTGTAATAATAAATCTAGGATGGGGGTTAAAAACCCATGGGGTGCATGTCACTTTATTACTAATATAGTAGAATTGTTATAGGAATATAGCAATGGTGGTACTACTGTACCACTGCCACTATAGTGGTTGTGGAAACTATAGCTGGAATTGTAGTAGTAGCTGCACTATATCATGTAACGTAGCCACCGACGTATGGTATTGGGACTATTATATGAAGGTATTTATAATAAAAAAAGTTTGTCCTTCAAGTATATTTAATGGGATTTCATACCCACTAGGTCGGCATTCTGTGTAAGGGGATTCCTTACCATTATGTTTACATGCCTTTCAGCATTTGTTTGTGGTGTGTGAGTTTAAAAGTAATTATACCACCAAGAAACTAATATATATATATATATATAACCTTATCACATTATTATTAACCTTTATTAACATATTAACCCTTACTAAGGTGGAAAATAATTTTCTCAGTTACTAGTCACAAGGAAAAAAATTAAATGGGAAATAAATACCAAATTTTAACCTAATGAATCCAAATATAAAAACCATTTTATCAATTTTAATTCGTTTAAGTTGAAGAAAACAATTTTAATATATGTATTTAAAATCTACTGATAAATAACATTTATAAATATGATTTTTCAATTATAAAATTAACTTATAACAAAATAAGTATAATGGAGACTCCTAGAGAGAAAATTAGATAATATAAAACTAATAGAGAAAATTTTACATTTATATAAACTAAAAAAGATTGGACCAATTATATTACAATATTTAACAATGATACATTATTGTTTTATAAAATTTTGTATTTTCACTATTCATTAAAAAATAAATATGTTTAGTAAAACATCAAAATTTTATCATAATATAATTTTGATATGAAATTTTTAAAAATTATATCACATGTATCAAAATTTTTTTAGAAAATTTGTATAAAGTATATATTTTATTATCCCAAAAAATAAGAAACCATTTTTTTTAGAAAACCTATGTTGAAGCATAAAATGGATTTTATAAAAATGGAGTCATTATTTTCACACAAGTAATCATTAAATTTTTATTGATTGGATATTATATGTATATATTTATACCACAATGAGGATACCTTTATTCGTACCCACCAATTAAACGACATGTTTATAATATACATAGTAAAATAATTATATTTTAATGTTATTAAATATCATTGTTATTTTTCATGTATCCTATCCAACATTGTCGTACTATAAAACTTTGGATTGTTATACTATATGAAATTAAATAAATTCCATCCTCAAATTTTTCTTCTACTCATAATAAAAACTGTTTATATCGTTTTAAGAAAATTTTATTCATGAAAGTGGAATATATAAAATCTACTCCGGATAGAAAAAACATAATTAATATTTAAAAATCAATTATTGAAAAACAATATCCTAATATTAGTTAATAAAACATACTTATGAATATAAAGATAGGGAAATATGATAGTAATTTAGAACAACACATAAATTCATTTATAAATAGGATAATATTAGTTGGAAGGGAAAATATGGATATAGAAAATAAAAATAAATTTCCTAATATTGATGAATACCTAAAAATAACATTGATCAATAGAAATTGAATTATCATGTGAATATAAAGGATCAAAAACAATAAATCAAAGAGGTGTTAAAAAGACTAAAAATTAATGAAAAATTTTTATAATAAGACAAAATATTTTCATTTTCAATACAGTTTATCAAAAAGTGAGGTATCCTTTTAAAATTATGATAGATAACATGATAAAATACATTTCCATGATATCTTCATATCCATTAATGAAAATTAATCATTTTTTCACATGATTATATTAGTTTCTACCATCATCTCATATTTCACGATAAAGGATGATTATACATGTTGAATATTTTTATTAATATATCACATAATCATAAAAAGGATAAATATATAATTGTACATTATTTATTAACTCAAAAATTATTAGAACAAGGTAATTAATAAATTTATATATGATAAAATAATAAATTAATATCCAAAATTGAGAAATAATATTGAATATTAAAATTAAATCATTTAGAAATAATTATAAAAAAATACCAAAAAAGTATATAAAACCATATTAAACCCAAATTTTTTCATATAAAATTAAACATACATCCCCAAAAATATAATAAAATTATTTATAAATAATTATTCAAATTTAAAAAATGAGACACATATACCTCAACCCAATAAAATTTCTCCCAATATTTCATTAATCACTTAATTATAACATTACATAAAACTTAAAAAAGTGTCTAAATTCCTTTTATCTTATAATCAAACACATTCTTATAAACCGAATATGGTATCCATAACTCAAAAGATAAACTCTCATGAAAAAAATTTAAATCTCCAAATTTATATAGAACCATCTCTGATAACAAATAAATCAATCCTGAAACCACAATCCAAAATCCACTATTCCAAAGATAATCTTTAATTTTCAATATTTTATATAAAAAATATGATCAAAATTTACCCATATAAAATCTAAAAATTAATTTGATAATATTGGATCACTAGCATTACCAATAATATTTTAGGGTTATAGTTTTAGATAATTTTGAAAAACTCCTTCATAAAAATACATTTTCCTCAAGTGATCATTTTTCTAAAATACTGGGATTTTACAATTTTATAATAAGTATTAAAAATATCACATAAAATTATTAACAATTGAAAAATTTATATTATAAATTCATTTATCATCATTCATTATTACTAGGGGAAATAGTAAACATAGGATGAGTGATAATGAACACATAGTAATGGTAAACATAAACATTAATTATTGAATTTCCATAGTGATAATCATTGTGCGTGAGAATAACATGTGAAAATCCATACCCTTAAAAATATCATTATTTAAATTATAATATACAAGAATGATTTAAAAAAAGAATCATTAATGCTAATTGATAATCATGATCCATGTGATGTCAATTTTGATAAAACAACCATGAATTAATTTTCTTCTTCAAACTTATAAAACAACTTTCATTTCTTTCTAAATTGAGATACTTGTGGAAAGAAAAATGGTTTCGTGGGAATATCCTTAAATTAAACATCCCATGACATAAACAGAATTGATATATATTATATTATAAGATCATATTCACATTTAATTAGTAGAATCATTAAATTATTATAACATAGAAAAAATACTTTTGAATAAAGATTTAAAATATTTATTTCAAAAGAGTGAAAATATCATCCTATTTTGATAACATATTATAAAAAAATATAGAATATTGGGAAAAATAATTTCAGTGAAAATATACATTTAAACATATAGTGGTGTGATTGATCAAAATAACAGTCATGAATGTGGAAAAATTTCTTGAATATATAAATGTCAAAAAACATTATTTTTAAAAAAAAATTAAGGAGAGACTAATGTTATGAAGCTTGAAAACAACAATAAATTTACATTTAAAATTATTAAAAGAAGGTCATATACTATGTAAAATAACTTCAATAAATAATTTACTTATAGATAAAAAAACTAATTAAAATATATATTGAACATGTAGGAATAGTTTGGTTAAATGTATTTAAAAAAAATAAAACAACATCTAAAAAGAAATACCCCGTTTTGATTTTTTTGAAGACAATATATTTGAATGTATGAAAAAATGAATTGAAATAAAGTAACCTATGTATAAATGGATTCATTACATTATATTTAAATATTAATTGTATACATATTATAAATAAATGTGGTTTCTTCAATCAAAACTCATATCAATGATGGAATTTTAAAATAAAAAACCCATATAGCTTGGGGAATTATTAAATAAAAATCCATTGAATGAAGGAATATAAATTTAATATATTAAAAAATAATTTCCATTAAATAATATGATAATATATTAATAATTTAATATTTAAACCGTATAAAATAATTCATGTTTTATGGAATGAATTATGACTCAAGAAATTGAAATTGAGACATTTCAAACCTCTGAATATTTCTATAAAAATTATATGAATATATGATCATAGTGAGTGAAAATAAATGTAGCATTAAAATCATGACCAAATATTTATTCATGAAATATTATCACATTAGGTATTATATAAACCCAAAAAAGTTTTATATATGTATAATACAATACATGTCTCAAACAAATAATATTGGGATGAACAATCGTTAAAAAGATGATATAATTGATGTTCACATTTATCATCGAATTAATTATGTGTAAAAACATTAAATCACAAAAAAACAAATTTCGATAAAAAATAATATTATTAATGGTTATTTCACACATTATCATTAAATAATATAGGCATTGAAGTACAAGGATACCATAATGAATGGAAATTAGGTTAAGAAACCCCTTACCATTATACTCAACTCTCTATGCACATTATTCACCTCTTTTATAATATAAATATATTCATCATTTAACTATTTTATTAACTTTTTTAGGTTTATTCCCATATCATTAAACAATTTATTCCTAGTACATATTTTATTACATAATTGGTCATGTCTGCGCCGGGTGTTTTGAGGACTCTGGATTCAGAATTTCGAACCAACATCTGAATATTGACTATATTAAAAAGGTTATTGTTACATGTTATAATTATTAATCATGAATAATTATTATTTTTCTATATAAAATACACTTTTTGATTCATCCATGAAAAAAAGTTAAAAGAATACATCGGCTAATGAGGTGGTAGACCAAAGGTACGCATGAGTGACGTTTTGTAATTTTTGTTTGATAGATCATACAAAAGAAAAAAAATTATCATTAAATAATAATTATAATGTTACAAAATATATTTACATAATTTAATCCACCACCATAACCTTCCATCATTGGTTGGATTTTTTAAAAAAATAAATACGTCATTTCTTGTAGACTATAATATTTATGTGAACACATACGATGAATCTATTTTTAATGATTGGAATTGTATGAATATATATTATGTATTATATTTAAATAATGATAATAATTTAATTAATATAATATATCTATATATATTAAATAAATCATTATAAAAATCCATTATAACCAATGATTTAAAATTAAACACAACCCATCATGGAGGTGATAGTCTACACTTAAGTATAAAAACAGGATTCATTCCCAATTTAATGGAAAATATATGAAAAAGGGTTTTAACATAGTCATAATAACATATAATTATATATTTTATACTTATTATTTAATTCTAATTGATAACATATATTTAAAATATGTATTATAATAAGTAAAATAAATATATTGAGTATTGAGTTATATTTCTTATTTAGAAAACCACATTTGTCAAACACCTTATGTATTCTAGTTTGGTATTTTTATGAGTAAATATCCTCACAGTATTGTAGTGGATGTTTATTATGGGATTTTGGTAGTTATTGTCTAATACATAGTTTTGAAAAGGTGTAAGGATGAGATTATAGAATTTACCCTTTCAAAAGTGAGGGTAGAGGTACCCTTGGAATTTAATAAACTACCAAATTAATATAAATTAATATTCAAGGAAAAGTGTAACCATATTGGTCTATTTATAATATAGTATGACTATTATTATATATAATCTCATAAAATAAAATTTTTGTTTGTTCACGTTAGGTCTTAACCATAATCTCTTAGTTTTTACTCATATTAACCCTTTAAATTTTTACTTTGATATCGATTTTTGTTACTCTTTTGGGGAAAATAATGTGAATATAAATGTAAAATTGAAATATAAGTCAATAATGGTTAATATTATCAACCATATCCCTTTCACATGAAAAAATAAATTATTTTTATTCATTTTAAATCATTTAATAAATAATTATATAACATTAAATACCATTAAAGTCATTTTAGGCCAATTCACATAATTGATTTATAAAAATAAAGTTAATAATGAAATTAAGAAATAAAATTTTAAAACATAACTAATAAGTTATTTTTATATAAAAAACTATTAGGAAATATAATTAATAAAAAATACTACAATTATTATTTTTAAAATAATTTTCTAGATTTTTCTACTAATTGAACAAACACTTTACTTGTGTGAATAAGCATTAATCATAATCTTTCACACAATGAAAATTAAAAATATTTTTTAACCTAAAAATAATATATTAAAATTAATAATTAAAATTTATAACTATTAATAGGATCATTTTATCCATGTTACTATATATTATAGATATTATTGTAATTAATGTGACATTTTAAATTTTTTTCATTACACAAAATAAAAATAAGATCATTACCAAAGAAAAAAGGAAAATTATATCCATATATTTTAATATTTAATGAGGATTGTCAAACTAAAATCATTTTATATAAATTATTTAGGTTTTAGAATGATTATTAAAGCTCAATAGCATTATCATTAACATTAATTTCTAGATTCATCCCTAATAATTCTTGATATTGATAAAATTTTATCTATTTTAATTCATATAATTAGTAAAAATCTTTTTTAATATAATATTTTAAAACACAAATATTTTTTTAGAAATAATAGTTTTTATTCTAAATTTAACTTATACCAAAATAAACAATAAAGATGATTCCTTAGAAATTAATTTTATTATATAAAATTTAACAAGACTTATGATACTTTAATAACATATTAAAAATATATTGGTACTTTTAAATTACATTATTTAATTAAAAGTAATGACAATTTTATTAAATTCACTATTTTTCTATTTATAAAAAAATAAATATGTTTGGAAAATATTAAAAATTCATAGAAAGATAATTATGATATTATATTTTTTAAATTATTATCCATTTAGTTAAAAAATATATAAAATTGAAATATATTAATTTTTATATTCACTCGTAAAAATTAGGAAATCACATTTTAAACAATCTAATTTTTCATGGGTAAAATAAAATAACTAAAAAAATAGTTATTTTAACATAATTAGTTATTAGTAATTTTTATTTAAAATGTTATATATATATGTATATATATCATAATGTGTTCATTCATATTATTACCTATTAATTCAATGTCTAGGATATAATATTAATGTTTTAGAAAATAATATCTCATTATCATTAATGCTTGATGCTTATTGTTGTGTATGCCATAAAACATAGATTTATTTTATAATATTGAATTATTAAATGTTTAATCTTAATTATGTTAACCTTTTATTCATTTAAGAGTATTTTTTTTCAAAGAGATATGGTAATTGTTATAACAAACACCACTAAACTAAAACTATAACAACAAAATGTATTAGGTAGACTAGTATAGTTTAAGTCAATTAGTTTCTTCTCATATAGTTGAGTATAATGATGATTTATGAATTATCTTCTAAATTAAGGTATATAAGGATTTTTGGATTCTAATATGGCTATATATTAATGAAATTCAAGTAATCTAGGTGTGACATAGTCTATAATTGAGGTTCATTGTAAATGGGTTGTTTTATTCAAAATAATGCCTCAATCATTTATAAAAAGTAATCTAAAATTATTCATGTATTTGGAAAGAATAACCTCAAAATTATCCTTATTAAATAATTCTAGTGTTAACACAATAACTCAGGTTTTTTTAAGAAGGATTAAAAATTTCGTTACAGTCCTCTTATAAAGGTGATTAAAATATAGTGAAATATTCCATGTTGTAATATTCAAGGATCAATGTTAATTTTTTGATATTCATTCAAATATATTTTGAATATATGTTCATTTTAATATTCATTCAAGTTTATTTCTATAATGAAATCATTTTATCTAAATTTTCATTGATTAATATTTTTAATCTGAATTTGGACTAATATTTGAAGGCTTCAAAAAATAGTGAAAATGAAAAAGAAACACATGATTTTTTTAATATAAATTTATATGAAAAAATAAAAAAATTAAATTCCTAATATTCAAATGGTTACCTCCCCATTAATTGATGAAATTGTTTCCTAAAATCATGTAAATATTTTCCAAAATTTAAATAGATTATTTTTTTGTACCGAAATGAAATTTTTTTGTTGAAAAAAATTGTGCAATGGTTCTCATTAATATATTATTTAGTGTTGTAAAATATCCACCACTTGTGAAATGGTTATATTTCCATTTAATTTCTCTATCTTGTTCCCATTAATTATAAATTAATTATCCTCACCTTCTTAAATGACCAATAAAAAACTAAAAAAATATATATTAGAGATAATAAATGTCCTCCCGATCTAAAATATTAATACATTTCATTAATTTGGGTCTTGATTTATAAATTAACACATGTTCCCTATGTTAGATGTATACATACTGGATTAACTTCTCATTTATAATCTCATTTCCATCCATATAAATATATTAATTCTCAAAATATTCACCTCTATTTTATTCAATCACCTATAACTATATTCTTATTTCTTTTTCAAATCAATCCAAATCCATACTCATATCCATAAAAAACCAAAGAGATTTGTTCTTATTATCCTATGGTAAATGGATAGAATTTCACTAAATCATCTTATATGGACTCATTACAATGGATATTTTGGAAGATAATTTGTAATTTATTTAGGTTTCTTATAAATATTTTCTCTAATCCTTCCCAATTGGAATTACAAATATCTCCAAGATCAACTCAATTTATATATTTAAAACATTATTTCCACCATTACTTTTCAAATAGTTGAGTATTAATAAATTCTAATTCACTCATTGTTTCTCATTATAAAATTTATGATTCTATTATATAAATTCGGATGGCCCCATTCTCTCCCGGAGCGCTCTATCGAGCACGCTCGTCTTCTCCTTCCTCAGCTTACTCCTCCGACGTAGGAGTGCTATTCCAATCGCTTATCTCCCGGCGAGCTCCATGGAGAGATCTTCTCCTTTCTTCCTAGGGTCCCATCCCCTAATGTTATCTCTGAAGCGGCTTCCCGGCTTCTGTCTTCTTACTTTCCTTTTTCTAGGGTTTCATTCCCTCTACCTTGATGGCTTTTTGGTTTAGGTTTCATCCTTGGATCCTTGTTCGATTTTCCCTTTCACCTTCTCTTCCGTGGGTTTCAATTATGGGTTCGTCTAGGGTTTCAATATTGTTTTATTCTTTATCCTTATAGGATGATTTTGAGGTGCATACCTGTTTCTATTGGGGTTTTTGGATGGCGCGGTGCGGGTGAAGGATCTTTGTTGCTGATTTTTGGTGATTGTGTTGGTGATTACTTGGCCGCGGTGCGGGTGAAGGCTCGTTACTTGGTTGTGGTTTTCGCCGATTCTCTTGAATCTCTGTCGGCTCTTTTCCCCTATTAATCTACCCTGACATCGTGTATTGTCTCTCCTCCCTGGGTCGGTCTGGCGAGATGGTTTCCACAGGAGCTTTGGGAGGTGCTATTCGAGGGGATTTCGGAGTTCCAGGAGACTTGATCCTCTCTCGACGGCTTTGACGGTGTCTGGTGCTATTTTTTCTAGTGGATACGATGGACTCTATCAGTCTTCGGTGACTGGTGATGTTCGGTCGGTGACAATGATGGAGGTGTTGGTTTTCTGGGTGAAAATTGTGTTTTTGGTTTCTGTGGATTTGTTTGTTTCTGGTTTCTGTGATGGAAGGACGGCGATAATAAGTTGAGGATGTTCTACAATGGTTCGATGGTTCTCGACAGTCTCCATTGCTGGTTGGCTACGTCAACATTGGTGACTGGATAGTGGCGACGACTGTTCCAGTGATGATGTTGGTTATAGACGATAATATTTTGGCTTACGACATGGTGATAATGCTCTACAGCGTGCTTAGTTGGTGACTTGTGAGATATCTGATCATATTGGGTTCTGTGTATCTGATTTCTTTTTTATTTTTGAATTTTTAATTTTGAATGGGGCATTTTGTGATTTTTTATCTCGCCGGTTACCACTCTCCCTTAAAGCGGCTGCTTCGAAAATCAAATAGAAATGATCTTGCAGTATTATATAAATTATTTCATTTATTACTAGTTTTTTCTCTTAGAACTCTAAACTTGAAAAAAAAATAACATTGAGAAAAGCCCAAGAAACATTTCCATTATTTGTTTTAGTGGATTAACCTTCAAAAAACATTGAAACCAAACAAACATAAAATATAATATATTATTACACAAAAGACATCGGGAAATTTCCCATGAAGTATATTATATAGACATAAAAAAGTGTAAAAAATATTCTAGTTTTTAATGTTATTTATTTCTTCTTGATGATATTTCTAGTCAATTATATTTCATAACATATTTTAAAAAATTCATAGTAATATTTAAATAAATTATTTTAATATATCCAATATGTTAAAATTCGGTATATATTACATTTAGTTCATTAGTGGCCCTCACCAGTTAGAGTAAAGAAACATTCAATAATAAAATATATCTCAGTTATAAAAAACCCCTAATCAGATAATCATTGTATATTTTTAAAATATATGGATCTTCCTAAAGGAAAAAATTTGGATTTTGATTTGAACTAATAAAATTATTAGGGGTTTAGTAGCAATGGTTCTTGAAAATTCACGAATAAGTTAACAATAATGATTTCCAAGGCACCTCTCCATCAATAAAATATAACTCAACCGATAGAATTAATTTATTCAAGGATTATTTATCTAGAATTTACACATTATCTTGATTTGGTAGTTTTTTAGATGATATTATATATGGTATTAAGATACATTTTTATCTTGGGTATATATATTAAACTATTGATGAAGAAACTTCTATATTAATATCTTAATCTTTTATTCTACATTCTTTATATTGTACAAGAGAGATACATAATAAAAAACTACAACTGTAGTTCTAAAAAAAATTAATATCAATTTATTCAAATTAAAATAAACTTATAAGAATTATTTTAAAATGGATGGGATATGGATATGTGTGGAATAAAAGGTTCATCAATCATAGATAATTACATGAGGTTTCCTTAAAATAATTATGAGGAAAATTGTTCCAACAACAAGGTATGATGGAACATAATGTAGTTCAAAAGTGTCCTCCTTATTGGGTGACTACATTACTAGGGGTGTGATTAACCAATTATTAAATTCATCAATGTATTTCCAAAAATAATCTTCAAACCCATATATAGAATATTTGAATTGTATCCTATATAAAATAATTTTAATCTTTCTGATGTCCCTCAATTATATCCAATAAAAGAAAGACTATGCTAGAAACGATCTCATATATTTCACATTGATTGCCTAGGGAAATAGATTTATGACTTAAATTTTGGATTTATATACCTATATTACTTTTTCATGGAATGAAATTACTAATTATTATTCCTATTTCCTCCAGAATATTTAATTTTTCCGAACTCAATACAAGGTTATTTTCAATTCATTTATTAAAAACCATATACATATTTTTCAAACAATGATATAATAAATAAATAAAAATAGTGTAGTCTGAAAAAAATACACTCAATCAGTATCTTATGTGATAAAAAAAGATACATACCCCATATATGTTAAATATATCTAAGTCATTTAATAATCCACACTGAATCCATCAATAAGAAAAGGTTCAATAATTCAATGTAATGGTTTTTTTCTCCAGGTCATCTGGTAAAATTGGGAACTTAACATAACATTGAAATCCATATAATATGTATTGATGGTTCCTGTAACATTTTATCAATGAATTGAATGGGTAATTAGTCCTTTAAAATTAATTAATTAAACTTCATATATTTTATACACATTCCTAGGTTATTATAAATTCTAACAGGAATCAATTAATGTTGTTTGTTTCTAACAATGATCAAAAAAATTACTTTCCTAACTATTGGAATTGGAATCACACATTGGGAGTTAGTTATGGGGTACATTATTTCTACCTCTAACGTAATCTCTATATCATTCTTTAATTCCTTCATCTTGGTTAGGATTTCCGTTAATTTGTTTTTTCAAAATGGTTTTGAATTTTTTTCATATAAAATTATATAAATAAATATTTTGGGATTTAGTGCATGTATAAATCCTAATGTCTAGTTTATTTATTGAAAATAATACCTTATATTATAAATAAGTCTTATTTTATGATAAAAAGATAGTTCTCTAAAAATTATTACTATAAACTTTTTTGATTCATGATGTAAATATACTTATAGTTTGTGGATAATGGTTTTATATCCATATTTGGGATGATTTAAATTTGAGATCAGACATGGGTTTCTCACCTATAATTATTTGACTTATTATTAACTACATGGAATATCATCTTCCTCTTCATTTAATATAGAATCAATACTATAAAATAAGTTATATTTCACTTCATCCTATAACATATATGTAGTTTCTTAGATTGTTCCAAATAATATTTCATTAAAATAATAAAAAATATTTTTCTTCTTTAGGTTGAAATATCATTAAAAAACCCTTGGTATTCCCTCATCTAAAACTACTCAATTCATGATAGTATAATGATTATATGATCCACTTATGATTATTAACTTAAGATAAATTTGTTTAAATGGAAATTTATATCACAAAAATCTAAAGTGAGAGTTCCCTCATAAAAATTGATTAAGGTGTTGGTTGTATTAAAGAACCACCTACCTAGAATAATTGTTTACTTTTTTGGGGTTTTATCATGATCCATGTTGAGTACATTTAATTCATGTAGAAAGACCAGATTTTATTCATAGACTAGGACATCCTTAAGTACACCTAGTACAAAATCAGTGGAACCTTTTGAATTTTTTACAACAAATTTTTTGGTTTCCATTATCCCATATATTAGGATGAAAATTTTCAATATATAATTAAAATAATTTAAGAATATAAATCACTCAAAGAATATGAAAAATTAAAGAATACAATATAATAAATAATAGAAACTAATAGAATCTTGAATATTGTGAGAAAAATATGAGGTAATTCGATATGAATCACTTCCCCTATAATTTAATATTTTATTCCATTAAATTGTACAATTTTTATTTGAAATTAATATCCACAACAAGAAATATTTTTTGATTTTTAATATATTATAATAGAGGAATATTTACTTCCACTTTATATAAGGCCTCTAAAATTTCAATTTTAATTTCCACTTCTTATATCATCATTCACTAGATCATCCATTATGGGAAAGGAAATCTTTAAATATTCTTCAACAATTTATATTTTTACAAGGGTTACCATATAATCTTTTCATTATTCCTAGATCTTACATCTATATTTTATCATCTTCCTCTTTAATCTATTTTTATTGTGTTTTATAGATTTATTATGTTTACACTCTTTTAGGATGGGTGGGTTTTTTCATGGAACCATGTATAGCTAGGGATTGAATATATTTACCACATGTATTTTTCACATTGATTACATTCAAATTTTAGTTAGAGAAATGTTGAGATTTTGATTTCATGTTCTTCTAGATTAATTCCCTACAAGAAATCATATTTTACTCCATAATTATTCCCTTCATTCCTTGACTAATCATCCTAAAATACTTGATTTTTTTACAAGATTTATTCCACAAGTTTAGGTTTCTTATATGGATTAATTTACTTAAATTTTTTGGGTAATAGTTATACTACCTAATTTTAAGGTTGGTTATATTTCTATTGAAATGGTTTTTATAAAGATAGAGGTTGTTTGAACAACTGATTGTAGGTTTTTAATTTTGTTGATTCCAAAATCCATATAATACATTGGAATTATCATTAAAACCACGATAATGAAATTGGATTTTTAATGGTTTATAATATCTTACAAAATCCCCATGTCCCTATGCCTTGACACACTGATCAATAAATGTATTTAGAGATGAATAAAATCAATTTACATTCACTAGTGAACTCTATTAACTATATTATTTCAAATAAATATTTATATGAAAATTAATGAACTCCTAAATCATGGAATATAATAATGTTTATAATTTATAATTTCTTACCTCATGAAATCCCATTTTATTAGTACCATTAGTACTTATTATTTAATAATTTGTTAATAGCTTCTTAATTAGTCCTTTGGACTCGACATGGGAAATATCAATTATAGATGCGCCTAATAATGCATCTAGTAGTTTTTGGTCATTTCCAAATCTTCCTTAACATGAAGAGAAAAAAAATAAAATTATTCAGTGCATTGATGTATTCAGCATGCACAAAAATTCATGAATAAATCCTCGACACAAAGAGAGTCTCTGTGGAATATATTATGATAGAATAAACCACTTTTATGGTTTTTTATTTATTAATAAATTAAAAAAATTCAGAAACATTCATGGAATATCTTCCCAGTCACTTACCATTCCATAATCTAGAATTTAAAACCCCTACTTTGTTTCTCTCTCTAAAAATATTTGGAAATATGTCTATTTTATAAGATCATCATCAACAACTATTGTTCTGAGTGTTGATCATGCTAAGTTGAACTATATGTTGTGTTTGTTTTTTCCCTATGTGACTATGGAATCTTGGATATAATTATATGAATTATGTTTTTGGTATGAAATTATTTTCCATATATGGAATGAAAATATGATAAATTTAGTTAATGATTTGTGTTCCACAATGATTTCTCAAAGTTGGATAATAATTTCATTCCATTAAGGAAGGATCACATTTACCACTTAGGTATCACCGTATTCTATTCGGAAATTTCCTTCTATTTCAATATGTATGACTATGTTTCTTTATTTTATAACAAGGTACTTAAAATTTTAGGGATAAAAGATAAATTTTCGTTTTTATTTGACATGTTTATATAATTAAGATTATTATTTTCTACCACCTCTTCCCCAAAAATTATTCCATGTTCTTACACACTAATTTTAGGGTTATATGAAATCAATTTACATCTAAGGATACATATATCATAGTAAAATCCCAAGGATGTATCTAGCGTGGGATACTCAACTATTAGTGGTTAAATTGAATAAAATGTTAGTGATTTAAAAAAAATATTGATATGAACATTTTAGAGATTAAAACTAGATATTGAAATCAAGAGAAGGAAATGTTATGATCTAGGGTTGGTTATTCGGTTATAATTTTTTCATTATCCATTAAGTAGACAGATCTTATACTTATTAACTAATTAATTAGAGGTTCATAATCGCTTATCCTTCCACCATCGAATGAAAGGTTTTGGTGTGTCTTAATGTCGTATCAAACTCCACATTATATATCCTCATACATATATGAGTGAAATAAACTATATGAAATAGAAATTTTGAACCCCACATAATGTATGTTGATAATTCTTAATAGGGTCATGGTGTACCCAAGAAGATTAATTATACTCTAATAGTTTTCTAATTTTTGTAATAATCCCCAATAACCACCCCACTTACTCTAGTATATTCTATTTTATATAGGTTTAAAATTAGTTATTAGAGTGTTTTGATCCTGGAACAATGTACCAAATATTAAAAATATATAAATCACACACAATTTCATTCAAAAATATTAAATTCCACTGAAAATGGAAATTATTAAATTAAATAAATCATTTTTATTCATATAATTGTTTGAAGTAATGAATCACAAAGGGAATTCCTTCCATTTCCTACATACTAGACGTTTTACCCCATGATTAGTGGGATAAATGTATATAAATAGAGAGAATAAATTATTTTATAATTATAATGGTAACTAAATAAAATAAACGGAAACTCCCACATAATGTTTTCTTTCTAAAATCTTAGTATCTGAATTCCTTCATTCTTTTCCAATTATTTTCATCATTTTCATTCAATTTTCATCAGTTTATAGTCTCCTTTTGAGATAATTTCATGGGGAATTTCTAATTATATCCTTATTTTCTCAATTTTCCCTTGAGAATCATAGTCAGATCATCTAAAAAATTTGAATCATCAATCATTTTTTTGATGGATTATCAATTGTGAATTATGAAAATTATTATTAATTATAAAATATATATCCGCCTATTATTAGGATACTTGATTTCTTTTTTTCAATCATTGATCATCATCTAGTAGCATAGTTATAGAACGTAATGTTCTAATATAACTCTTATGAGGAGGACAAAATTTTCCACTGAATCCTCAAATTTTGAGATGGACATGACTCTTTTGAAATTAGTATTAATATTTTGAATTGAAATTTTACTATTATGGATTCCAATTTTACCCTTCTAATATCAGACGTTGAGTATTCCATAGTAATAAATAGATGAATTTTCATTCCTCAGTACATCCATGATTATTTTCTTTCATAACATAACTATTAAGCTAAAATGAAATTATAGACATCAATTTCTTCCAAATATTATTTAAATTAGTAAAATAAAAATTAATTTCATCATAAAAATATTCATAAAATAATATAAATTTATAATTTATATAAAAAACAACATATAAAATTATGTATTTATAAATGTGTGATCATAAATTAATTTAATATTAAAATATAAAGATAAATTTATTATGTATTTCACTGACACATGTTCGGGATACCATAAATTTAATTTCATTGATAATGATATATTGAAAATGGAATTTTGGAGAGGGTATGTGTTATATTAAGTTATTGTGATTCCAGTCAGTATTTTAATTATATAAACAGAGTTCGTGGAACTAATTTATTGGAAATCAATCTGCACATGTACACCTTAATCAAGATATTTATTAACAATGTTTTGGTATATCCTCAAATATAGGGGTTTCATGTCAAACACTAAGAATTTTTATTGAGTTTTAATTTAGATAATTTGTCATATTCTAATATTTCCAAATTATAGTTCTGGATTTGTTATGTGCACATACATAATCATGTATTATTGATTTCTGGAATAATTGTCGGGCAGAAAAGATAGAGGTGGTTATATCTTCTCTGTGGATTGAGATTTTGTTTGGGAGTACAACTTTAATTAAAATTGAAATTTATTATATGTTTTTTTATTTATGATTTCCCTCAAAGAGAAGCAAACATGATGTATCGACTAATGAATCAAGTAAATTTTTTGTTAATCAATCAGTTGAATCCATTCATTATGTGTAGAGGTTGATGTTGAAATATTCTATAATATTGAATATTTTGGACACCTGAAGTGTTATACCATGTATTGTTATGCCCCCTAGTTGGCCTATGAACATTTGTGATGTCTGGTAATCAAGTGGTCTCTTGTGGTTCTTTTCAGTTATGACCCCATGAGAGGAACTACCACAAACATGATCTTGAGTTAGTATCTATGGTGCATAACCTAATGTATCAGAATAATTTTCTCTCTAATTAGTTATTAAATATCTAAATGAACCATAAAATCTTAAAATTATTCTTCTCTATGTAGGACATAAAGATATGATAGATGTATTTGTTTGAGTATATCAATGTTTTGTAAAGACCTGAAAATTTCAAGGAAATTATTTTTCTTAAATCATTTGGAATTTTACGATTACATAGTTTCTGACGGCACCTGATTCCGAGGCCCGGAGTGCCCGGAATAATTTTCTGAAGTTTGTTAAGATTAAATTAACGCGCGTAAACAGTTTTCCTGAAAAAGAGGAATAACTCTAAAATGGTTACTCAGATCAGAAATCTGAGGGCACCTTTGTTCTCAGGATAGTGGTTTTACCCTAGGCATGACTTAAGTTTAGTTGGTGCAGGCCTCCTGTGAGAAAACCCAAAAATTGCATAACCGTAAATAAAATAATTAAATAATGTTATTTTATTTTTCAAATACTTATAACTCAAAAAGGTAACTCGGATTAAAAATATGAGACCACCGCTAAACTCTTGAGGGTATGATTTCTTTAATAAGATAATAACTTTGGCCGGCACAAGCCACCTGAGAAAGTTAGTTTTTGGCTGTAAATAAAATAATTAAGTGATAATTATTTTATTGTAAAATTCATAACTTCTAAACGGTAACTCGAATTGAAAATCCGAGAGTACCGTTGAGTTTTTTGGGGCGTTTTTCTCCTAGGAAGAGCCTAACCTTGGTCGTAGTGGGTCAAGGGTGACTGATAATAATTTTCCAAACTTTTTTTCGGGTACGTTCAGTAAACGTACGAGCGGTGTTTTATAACTTTTAAACCAGTGCCCAGAATCGAATTACGAGGGCACCGTTGAACTCGTAGCACCGATATTCGGTTAAGAGTACTTTCACCTCAATGGCAGATTAGTGGGAATAAAAGTTAGTTTTTAGATTTTTATAAAAAAATAATAAAATAAAGCACAACACTTTATTTTCTTTTTTTTTAAGTTTCCATGTGTTGAGTGAGTTAGTTAAAACCTCCCCTTGAGATTTGGAGGTGGGACCTCCACACCCTAAACTCCCATTTAATGGGGAGGGAGAGGAAACCTCTCAACCCCCCATCAATTAATTTTATGTGTCGATGTAAAATTAATTGCTCTTAATTAATTTTATGTGTCGACGTAAAATTAATTGATGTCAGTTAATTTTACGGGTCGATGTAAAATTAATTGCGGTCAGTTAATTTTATGTGTCAACATGAAATTAATTACTATTAATAAATTTTATGTGTCAAAATAAAATTAATTAGTGTCTTATTTTTTGACGCATGCAATGTGGGGGAAACATCTTGTCATCCTCCCCTCTTAAGTTGTGCCAACGCACCTCTTAAATTGCGCATACACAATTTAATTCGCCCGACCCCCTTCTTAAATTAAGTAACTGAATCGTTGGAATTTAGGAAGGTTCTAAATAAATGAACCGTCATAAATTCCATGATGGTTACATACCTCTCCCCCTATCCTATATATAGGGAGCTTGGGAGAAGGTTTTGGGATGGCTTCACCAAGCGACGAAGCGCTGGTAAAGTATCACGACGCCCAACACTTGGGGAAATCTTATCCTCTCCAACGAAGAACGTGAAGAACGCCAACGATGATCTTCCACGCGATTCTTCTTCAACCTTCCTTCCCCAGACACCTATCCTCCATTATTCTTTTTTGTGATGACTTCACGATGGCATGGCAATGAGGCGACGACGACGAAGGCAGCGAACAATGGCCGTGCTACCCGCGACCTCCGTGAACTGTGCCACCCCCACAGCTCCCTGGAACGCACCCGGTGCCCCGCGCCCCTGCCAGCGCACTGTCGGCCCACCAGCGGCGCCCTGCCGGTGCAGCCCGGTGCCCCCAGGGATGTTGCCCCGCCAGCCCGGTGCCCCGCGCCCTTGCTGGCGGCCTGCCCGGCGCCCCCGACACCCCTGTCGGCAGCCTACCCGACACACCCCGGTGCCCCTACGGCTCCCTGTCGCGCTACCCGATGCGCCCCCGAGTGCTGACCGGCATTCGGCACCCTACCTGGCGCACTCGCGCCCTACCCGGTGCACCCGCGACCTGCCCGGAGCCCAGCCGGCCCGCCCGCGCCCCGCGCGGTCTGCCCACTGGCCTCCTGGTCACCAGCTGCTGAACTAGCCTGCGACACCCATGCGGTGTCGCTGGTCGAACCGACCCGGTCTCCTGGGCCGAGTTACCGAGTCGCCTATGTGGCGACTATCGGGCCAAACCGCCCTCACGGTCCGCTCGGTCGAGCCCAGTGGACTGGGTCAAAAATTTGCGGGCTGATTCGCCCAATGGGCTAGGTCAGACCTAGTAAGCCTGACCGGGTCGACCCAGACCAGGTCGTCCTAGTTTGGGTTAGGCCGAGTTGGTCTGGCCGGGTCGGACCAGACCCGAGATCATTACTGACCCACTAACTTCTTGGACCATATCTTTGGCACCGGACGTCCATTTGACAAACCGTTAGTGACGCCGGTACTCCTGGAGCATAGCCTTCCCTATTATTATACCCCATGAGAGTTCAGGGTATAGTTGAGATACGGTCGGGTTGGTTTGTACACGAAACCAACAGTGCCCCGGGACTAAAAAGCTAATAACTCATAGGTTGGGAATCCGATTGACGCGTCGTCTATTGTGTCGAGACCCCTATGACAAGGTAGTCCTTTTTGATATTTCTACGTGAGACTTCATGACACTTGGAGTATCGACCAGTAGCTCATGGAGTGGTTCCTCCCAGAGACGAGCAGACATAGTGTGGAGACCTAGTAGCTGTAGACCTGACGACTACTTGACCGATTCGACTCGAAGTGATTCAACTAGCCCAGTGGACGGAGCACCCAGTTTGGCGGCAGACCCACGGCGGATTGAGTGCCTGGTTTGGTAGCAGACCCGCGGTACTCGACAGGAGGAGTACCTCCGACGGCTATTATGGGGAGCGCCCGGTTTGGCGGCAGACCCACAGCAGAGGAGCGCCTAGTTTGGTAGCAGACCCACGGTAATCGACAAGAGGAGTACCTCAGCAGTCTAAGGTTAGTGAGTAGAACCTCCGAGTCACGACAGGGACACTATACTTGACAGAGGAGGAGTTCTCCAACAGTTGTGGTTTTTTTAATGAAAATCATTCTTTGATATGAGTTAATAACCTTTGTGTTTTCCACAAGATTGATATGGGTTACTTGATAACTTATATATATGTATGGGCATATACCTAAGTAAAGTTTATCTGTTGAGATATTTCTTTGTTGTTTATCCTTGTTGGATTTAGTGAGACCTTGAGGGTCTCGGGGTCCCTACTGATTATTGTTATACTCACCCTTGCATGGGCTACGCCCGCACCTCGTTGTGTTGGTTGCAGATGACGAACAGCACTGGTTGGGGTTGAGGCTTGTGGATATGGATGGTACCCGGAGGTGGACTTCATGATGAGACGGTACCCGGAGGTGACAGACGGATGTGGAGAGATGAGGTGGCTATCTGTACCTACCCTACAGGTAGGAACCCGGAGGACGATCCAGGAGCTACTTCACCATTCAGCTGTTGTATTCTCAGTTGTACTTTACTTTCAGTTGTAGTTGTACCTTTCTGTTGGGCTTGTATTTCCGGCTCCTTGTACTTCCAGCACACTTGTTATATTGCTTTACATAGTGTTTTCTTCAGCTTGTTTTCTAGTTGTGTGTGTGTTTACGTTTTATAAAGGCAATGTCTTCTTATTTTTTAGGGAGTTATGCCTTTGGTGTCAGTCGCCAGCCCCTGTCCTATGGAAGGCGGGCTTATGGTAGTCACGATACGGGCCCTGGGGGATGGGTCGTGACATGTTTATGATTACTCGGTCTTATTTCTGCAGATTGGGAAATTCCATGAAAATTCTCTATGCTAGAATATATTGA
Organism: Viscum album; assembly: GCA_963277665.1. NCBI lineage: Eukaryota > Viridiplantae > Streptophyta > Magnoliopsida > Santalales > Viscaceae > Viscum > Viscum album. The sequence continues at coordinate 528,587,065 of OY728120.1, read as the reverse complement.
AATGTTATATTTAGTAATCTATTATGGAATGGAGATTAATGGATGTAATTATGGATTAGAAAATGGATATGATAGAGGGGTTGGATGTCATTGACTTTTCTCCTTTAGTAATTAATTCCTCACTACATTATTAAGTTATGTTTCTCCATGAGTCAAATTTTCATTATTTTATGATGTACGAGTTGTTTATTTTTAATGATCTAGTGTCTAGATGCTCTCATGACATGTATGATGTATTTTATTTCCACATAATGGTGTTGGTCCTTAATTATAAAAGGGATGTTTTCTTCACGACCCGTCCCTTGGGTCCCATGTTGTGTCTACCCCAATCCCTCCTTCGGAGGGCCAGGGGTTCGAGACTAGCACCAGGAAGGAATATCCAAAAAAGGAAAGTGTGTCCATTAAACCAATTCACACATAGATTATGTACATAACAAATAAAAAACAAAAAGTAGAACTGAAGATAGTAAAAGTGTGAATCAAAAGTAAAATGGTCTTGTATACAAACCCAACTGAAAATAAAGTACAAAAAAAGGGAAAAATGTGTCCATGAGGTCTTCTACCAAGGATCCTACATGAAGGGTAGGTACATATCATTTTCCATCGTAACTAACACTCCTCACATCTATCAATAAATATCAAGAAATGACTAGCCCTAGCTTCCCAAGTCTCAGTCAAGCTGTTTGTCGTCTTCACAAGACACAACAAGGTGAGGGAAAATCCCATGTAGGGCTAAGTATAACAATACCCAGTAGGGATATTGAGACACCTAAAGGTATCCCATAATTACATAAATGAATAACCACAAATCGTGATCAAAATCTCAAATAAGAAATTAAAAGATAGCTCACACAAGTTATATAACATAGTGAATAAGAATAATGATGATTAATCTTGAGCAAGATCATTTTATTTTGTAGAGAGGTTATGTTGCTGATCCACGAAGGGTCACTGTACTACTAATCCACAGAGGTCTCTCTATTATAGATCCATAGAGGGTTGCACATCTACCAATCCACAGAAGTTCAATGTCCTACTGATCCATAGAGGGTCGCTCTAATGCTGGTCGAAGGAGGTTTTCTTTAAAGTCGATCCATGGAGGGTCACTCTAATGTTGAACCATGGCGGGTCTCTATTAACTTGAAACCCATCCACAAGATACCCACACATGGTGTGATTGAGTTCTCATGATTTTGGTCATCATAACATTTTCCTTAGCTCAACCACCAAGAAGTCCCAGGAATACATAACCTGAAGTACCTCCTAATTGAAAGGGATCCAATAGAACAGACGTGCCAGATGTCTGGTTTATAAGTTTTAAGAAAAAAAGGTAAATAGGGCCTTGTTGGATTCGAGTCCAATCCCATCCATCCCTATTCAATCTTCTTCCAAAATCCTTGTGGAGTATAACAAAAGTATTGCACCAACCCTAGGTTCAAAATTCCACTAAGGTGCATCGATCAGACGGTTGTATTGTGAGATAATCATGTTTTAGAAAAACAGGACTAGTCAGGTCCAGGTCTGGTAGGGGAATGGCCTAGCTCCTGGGTCTAGCCTGACCAGTGGGTCCGACCGACGTTGAAAACCCGGCTCGCATGGTGCGGTCCTGTCGAGTTGAACATGAGGATGGGGGTCTGGTTCTTCCCAGCAAGTGATTCCAGCGGGGCACAACCCTTCCTTCCAAAATGGCCAACTCGAGCCGGCTGTTGCACTCTGATAGAGAAACCCTAGTAGGAGGCTCATCTCCCCCACACGGTGTGTCAGTGCCATGTCATTCCGCCCTCTAGGGTATTTGTGGTTTCCACTTCTCCATGTGGTTATGTTAGACTGGCCTCCACCATAGGTCACCAAAGGGGGCTTCCTTGGGCCACCAGAGAAGCTTCGGTGGTCTGTTTTCTTTCCTGACTGCTCCAACCAGCCTCTAGGGTCGCCTCCATCACTATGAAGCCCTTGTAATTGCCTTTACTCCACCTTTCCTAGTCATCCATGAAAAATTCACGAAACCCAAAAGTCGAAAATGGTATGAACCTTGTTCACATTGGACCCCCATGTGTTATTGTTTTATCAAAGGGGTGGAATAATATTCAAAAAAGAAGTTTAAAATTATCCCCAAATTAAAACTGTGCAGCAACCACTGGCATGAAAAAAATGAGAGGCAGATCAACCCGTTAGTCAGTTGATCTGCATTTGTGGTATTTTACATGAACAGGAAAAGTTGAATATTAAACTCATAACCCACCCCCCCCCCCACATGGAAAAGGTGTTGCGGACAAAAGAGAAGAGTCAATTTCTTTGTCATTCGACGTTCTTCGACACTTGTCGATCCCTAGTTCGATTCCTCTAATGATCATTGCTCGATCACCATTCTTCATTGGAGAGGAATTTCATCAACATCACAACAGAGTCTTCTCTACGATTTTCAAATTTCTTTCTAATGTTTTGATTAAATAAAAACAAACCACTCACGTTCCGTTCATTAATTGTTTTCATCAATGAACCGTAATTAATGATCCATTAATCCCATGATCGTTGCAGTTACAAAACGAATGGATCGTGTTATTAAATTACCCTCATTAATTGATTGTCGTTATGTTGTGGTTCCACCAACAGTCTCTCAACAGTTGAAAAAAAGAATAAAATAACATATAGTTATTTTATTATCATTTTTCGAAAGTCCAAAAAGAAACTTTTCAGTCTGACCCTTTCCAGTCGATGTTAGGCTCTATCTAAGCAAATCCCGGCATTACAAATCCAACGGTGCCCTTAGAGTTTCAGTCCATGAACCAGTTTAAAATATATTAATATCCAAAATCAAATTTACTTAAAGTACCTTAAAAAAATTCAAAATTGTGTTTCGGGATCTTCTAGACCTTAGAATCACGTGTCATCAATTTTTGTAGTCTAATTATAATTCCAAATATTTAAAACAAAATTAAAAAAATTCCAGGTCTTTATTGACATATTGAGGGAATCTGATTCCTCGAATTGGGTGGTACGCCCACGGGTAAAAAATATTTTCCATATAAGTATAAGAAAAGTTGTCTAGATTTTAATGTGGAAATAATTGTATAGTTTGTAGCATTATTGATTACCAGTAATAGGGTAACCGTGATTTATGAAAGACCGGATATGATACATATTCCCATACCAATTCAAGTTCATATTTGTAATGATATTACTATATATATTTTCAAAGTTTTCCCTAGGATGACCAGGGGTAGTGATATAGTATGGATCATAGCAAAATGGTTTATGAAGCCCACACATTTATTGACTATAATTGAGACTCAATAAATGGATAATCTAAGTATGATTTATATGTGGGAGATAGTGTGGTTGTGAAAAATATCTATCAATACATTATTAGATTTCTATGAATATTTCACGTCAAAAATTTATTAATTAATGTACATAACTAAAAAATTATAGTTTTTGATTTTTCAATTATATTACCCACTAAAAATGTGAAGTTTGATTGGATGATTCTGTTCGAGGAGGAAATTCTCTATGCAGTAATTTTGTATTTCACTCTGATATTGGATTAACATCTGTCAATTGAAAAGACATCATAGAATAATTGTTATCATTCCTTGATTTAGATGGATCCAAGTGAGGAAATAGAAAGATATCCATTTCATTCACCCATATTCTACTTAGATATATGATATTTAGTGGTTGTTAATCTGATATTGGTTTATATGATCATATATCGGGTATAGTTGATCAAAAAGTGGTTTTGTAACACAAGATTATAGTGTTATCAGTTATTTATCAAGGAAAAAAAGACTAATTTCATTAAGTTAATAAATTATTCTTATTTTTATTTCCCTAGATTAGTAATAAACATCATAGGAAAAAATGTCTATTTGGTCCATGGTTTTCGTAATCCATTTTATGTTTTAGAGTGGATCGAGTTTCTAGCTATTCAATTAGATATTCCTCTGTAACATTTAAAAATACATGATGTATTTATCTTGTTTTTTATTAATTATTAAGACATGGACCATTCATATGTGACTAAAAATATTGGCGTCAAATTAGAGTTGAAAGATTCAGTTTAGGAGAAACCAATGTGTATTGTGGACTTGAGAGAGAAACTATTTTGGGGGTTGAAATATCCTCTAATACATGTTTTATAGAAACATAATAATATCAATGAAGTTACCTAGGGCTGTGAGTTTGATGTAAGGGACCAATGAATTGATCTATTTAATAAAAAACCTTACTATGGATTTTTAAGGATGAGGATCCCATAAGGGATAGATTGTAATTTCCTTGAAATATCATGGTATAAATTTCATTCTTGTATCACATTAATTCTTTAACTAATTTGAAATATTTTCAGATATCAAAAGCTTTTTTGATCATTTTACAGGGGGTGCATTATATATTATTATTTTTAGTGGAACTATATACTTTGTTCAGAGTAATTGGGAATATAGTGTTGTTAATAAAATGTCTATATTGATTAGATCTCATCAATCAACCAATGGGGGTGTATCATGTTGCTGGCGGAGAACTATATACCAATATAGGATAATTGATTACCTACTAGTTTTTATTTGATATTATTTTCAATTATTTACATAAAAAAATTCCTTAGACCTTTTTCTCTTTATTTATTTCTCTTTGAACTACTTGTGACCAACGTTTTGGTTTCCACTATGGTTTGTGATCTCTCTAAGTCACATTTGATTCATGGATCAATTCCTTATCTAATATCCCTCTTATTATTTTAATAATTATTATATAGATTCCATAAATGTATATTTTTCTAGTTTATATTTCTTCATACAATCAAAGATATATTCTCTAGTGTTTTCTCCATGCTTTTCTATTTTTTTATCTAAATTGAACTATATTTTTATGAATTGGGGAGTGATAATTAAAATGATATAGGTAGAAAATCCATCCCTATTTTTACTATTTTTATGTAATGGATTGTGTTTACATACATATGGGTGCATGAATCTATAGTTATCCAATTGATTTAGGTATTAATGTGATTTGGTAATATTTGGGTGATAGATTGAACCTTGGTCTTATCATAACATCTGAGGATATGTTTAGTGATTTGATTGATAAATCCAAAAAAAAATTGAATTTTTTTTCTTGACATGGATTATAAAAAAACATGGTTATGGGTTGGATTAAGTGGTGTAAATTGGGAGAATATGATGAGTTTATTTTATTTATTATGACATGTTTTAGGATATGGTCAACTATAGTGGGGTGATATGAGTTTATTGTTATCTTGATTACCCTATTGCTAATTATACTTCATGTGGTGATAGATCGGGTTAATAAACCTACCATGAGTAATTGAGTGGTTCATCTTTTGGTGCACTATGAACTCACAATGTGTGATAAAGTGTTGGTTTGGAATCTGGGAAAGAGTCTTAACCTTTGGTGATGTAGTTTTTGTAGTGATTGTGAGTGTGGGGCCTTGTGTAAAATAATTAGTTTTTGGTATTTGATAATGTGGTCTGAAAACAACATGATTTAATTTTTTTTATTTAACAATGTTGTTAAACCCTTACTATTAGTCTACTAAAAATACTTAGAGATATTTTTTTTGTATGAGATGATTCAGCCTTCTGACACTAGGAATAAAATGGTATGTTCAGTGTCCTGTTAGGCCTAGTTAGAGCATGATGATTCTAAGTGTGATCATTTTTATTACATTTATTTTATTCTTTATTCATGTACACACCCATATATTTACCACTGAATATATTTTATGGTATAAATGTTTGTTTTGTACTAGGTTTTTAACTCACACCCTCTATGGGAACCGAAGTATTACTGTAAGCTTTGTTGTCAAGAATTCATGTAAGAGGAATGCCCATATTTCAATCAATTGGGAATTTTTGTAGGGTATATAATAATTTAAAACAAATATATACATTTGAATCATATTATAGTTGTCCCAATGTTATTTTTTGTACATTAGTATATTGTACATTGATCTTCTTCAAGTTGTTATTACATTATAATCTTGTTGTATGAATGGAATTTACCAATTTTATTCTATATTTTGTGGGTATTTATATTAATGGACTGCTAATTTGACCCCAAAATATCATTTTTATTGTTTATTTCTACTTCATTTATTATATATTTTTGATTGTCTGACATCGAGGGTGAAGTACCCCTACTTTATCGCCAAATCCCTTATTGATGGGAGTGATCCACTTACATAAAAAAATTATAATCATAAATAAGTGATATAACACCCTAACCATGATTAAATAATTGATTAAATATATTTTTGGCAAATTTTTTATTTTTTCTGACCATTTATAAATATAATTATTTTTTATTTTAGAATATGCACACGTTGGGTGCACATTTCATATTAACCATGCACAGGCCATGTGGTGGTCTATATAAATTCTATTGAGCCAAACCACGCATTTAGTGCATATTTTTTCAAACCATGAGGCCTTCTCATGCATTGTTTTCTGAAAACCATGTAATAGGTGAACATTTTTTGGAATGTTTTGGGGACATTGTGACCTAAAAAATCACCATGTTTAGTTTTCAATAATAAATAAATAACTTATTTTAAAATAATACTGACATAACAAAATTATAATCTCCCTAGCACCCTCACCCTCTCCCATTAAAAACTCTTCCCCTAGGGTGATTCCACTCAAAATAACCACCCATTCCCATATTATCCAATCAACTCTCTACTATTATCCATATTTCATGTTGTTTCATCATGCGGTCATATCAAGTGTTTTTTTTATCATCATCCATCATTTTTTTCATCGTTAGTATTCATTACCTCAAAGATTAGTGAGGTCAGAAAAATAGAAGTGTTTTATTATGGTATGATCATTATTATTTTATTTTGAGATAGGGTTTCATGCCACTTTTGCGGGTTTCATTGAATCATTTGAGATGGTTTTGGATTTTATCAGTGACAGCCCACGAGTGATTCTTTAGTTTGAGGTAAGTTACTCAATATTTGATCCATAAAATTATAATCTACATTTTCATGAGTATGTAAATGTGTGTTTTAATTATATTACATTGTATATAAATTATAGAAAAATATTTTGATGCTTGATGTTTTTTACTATTTGGTTTTCAACATTTTCCCTATGTTTCATCCATCATAACACATTCTATAATTATGTTTTCAATCATATTTTAAATGTCATGCACCATGGGTGATTGTTTGGTATTGATACCTAGGATAAGGCCATTCCAGATTAAAATAACAAAAATATTGTTTTCGATCCCTTTTGATGTTTAAAATATCAAAAATATTGTTTAACATTCCCTAATTTTAAAAGAGGTTATTATATGATTTCAACTACCTCCTTCCACTATATAATGATTCTCTTATCACATTTTCATTCTCACAAGTGGGTTTTTGGATAATATTCTTATCATTTGGATAATTATTTTTAAATACAATAAGGAAAATTGGTTCTCTAATGTATTATATTATTAAAATTTTTGAATGATATTAGAAAACCTTCTTTAGATATATATGTATTTCAAAAATATCATAATTTTATTTCTTTTTAAAGATAATACATAGGGTTTGGTTTTTATTTTGGAGTCCCCAATGGTAATTTTTATGATCAGGACTATATCTTTATGACTTTTTATTTATTGGTCTAGTTTATATTTTATTCTCAAAAATTAGGTATTTTGGTATTCATTATAAGGTGGTTACTTGTATAGTCACAATGTGGAATGTATGATTGAAGATATTTTTTTGTTTCATTTTCATCTGGTGTATTCCTTATATAGGCTTCAACATATTTCTAAAGAATTTGGGTAACTATAGGTGCTTGGGGATATGAAAATACATTTGAGAGGAATAATTTCCATTAAGGAGAGGGTGGTAAGAGGATGGGATATGTTTTGGTGCTCAATAATAATTTTTGAACCTCCTAGTTTTATTATTATGTTACTTTTCAATTTTTTCTCTAGTGTAGACATCTAGAAAACATATCGGAAATTCCATCATGTAATTCATTTTTTAATAGATAATTTTATTAATTATTTATGGGGAAAAATAAATTCCATGATTTATTCTGTAATGTCCAATCACTTGTTCCTTCTTGTAGGGATTGAGAATGCCCTTCAGGTCTTCTTATGGTCCAACTCTAGCATTTATTGGAGGGATGAATCTGGAAGGTTCATTATGGTGTTTGGAGGTTGAGGGAGTTTGTTGGTTCTCTTTTATCTTTTCTGCATTTCATTGTTTTGTTATTAAGTATAGGGTTTTTTTTGTTTTCTCGAGAGCAGCTACAAAAAAATAAATTGTTCGAAGGGGTTATTTTTTATATAATACGTGGTTACAACCCCTCTAAAATAATTTGAGGTAGTTATGAGGAACAACTACTAATATAGTCACATCATATTGTTAGATTCAGTTTCAGAGAACTGTAAGTAATATAAGAGAATAACTTGTGGAGGATAAATTACGGGGACATGGGGCTGGTATGGGAAATTGACAATACTGGCCTAAACGTATTTCTAGAATTTAGGTGGGGGAGGTTTTCAAACGCCCTAATGTGAAAAATAGATTATGAGTAGTTTCAAATTCTGCTAAATAAAATTATGTATACAAATATATATATAATATTTAAATGTACACAATTAAATATTTTTATATATGTATATATAATACATATTTATATTAATATATTATATTATATATTATATAAATACTTTTATATGTATAAATATATATATATACATATATTATAATATATATATTATATATGTACATATAATATAATATAATGTTTATATATATGGATAAAATGTTAACAATATTTATATATAAATACATTTTACATATATAAATATATTTACACATGTATTAATATTTATATATATTCTTATTTGATGTATACACATATATAAATAATATATTAAGTTCAATATATATATTTATATATCATTATTATTTTATTTATTTATTTAATAATAGGATATTTATAATAAAATATATGCATAATCTAATAATATAATAAAATATAGTATGATACGACATGATATAATATTTATTTATTTATATAATAATTTTTATATAATTACATTTATGTTTTTATATGTATGTGAATTTATTTAATGTTTTTATATAACCTTCCTATACAATATTTTTATAATTTAATAAAATAAATTTATATAATTTCTTTATAAAGAACATAAACAAAAAATATATAATTTGTATTTTAAAAAAACTAAAAAATATCAGTGGTTGTTTTAACACGCTCTATTCTTTATAATTATAGGTAGTTTTCAGCCACCTCTATTAATATGCCTCTTTGTGTGATTGTATATTTTTTATATATTATTATTATATAAATTATAAAAACTACAATGGTTTTCTTATGATTTTTTAAATAACATATATTTATTTATATATTTATATAATATATTTATTATTTATATTATATAAAATAAATTTTATGAAAAATAAATATATATTAATGGTAACATTATACAATTATATATATATATATATTATAAAAATAATTAAATTAAACTATATAATTTTTTGGTATATATATAATATATTCATGTAAATTACTTAAATGAGTTTATATATTGTGTTTTAAATATATACATGTATTGGGGATTGTTATTAATAGAACAATGGGGGTTCAATATCCCCTTTAATCTCTAAGAATATAGTGGGTTCAAAGCTGCCTATAGTCGCTTAGATTAAAGGGGGTTCAAATCCCCCATATATCATATATTTTTGGGATTAAAAACCCCCTATAATAATTTATATTATAGGGGTTCAGATCCTCATATCATAAATTATATTAGAAGTGAATCAAAATATCCTACAATTTCTTAGGTTAGTTGGGGTTCAAAACCACCTCTTATCTTATAGATTATAGGTGATGGAAAACCCCCACTATTTTAATAAAAAAATAATTCCATATGATATATATCTATATATATATAATATAATCCAACTGAACATCATATGTATATATAAATATATATATATTCTAAAATCCTATCAAATAGAGAGAAACTCTAATTACTAAATTATTAGAGTTTTTGGATTAACCGCCTCAAAAAATGTAAGAAATAATTAAAAAACAATTGAAAAACAATTATAGGGTTATTTAACCCCCCCTATAAATTAGATTAATAGATGGTTATGTTCATAACCCACTATAATATGTGAGTAAAATAAATTTAAAAGGGTTTTTCTCAAACACCTCAAAATAACCACCACTAGACTACTATTTTTCATTTTATATTTCCTAGACGTCTGACATATAGAAAATTCATGCTAGAATTTTATTTATTTTTCCACTACCAATTTTAATAAATATTTATTGTGAATTATAAATCAAAATTATTTTTCCATGATACCAATTCACCTTTTATAGCTCATGGGGATCAAGAATGCCAATCAAGCCTTATTAAGGGGCAGTTCGGGTGCCCGATAAATGGGATGTTCAGGTTGGATCATGAAAAAATGGTATCAGCGCAGGAGTCAGGTGAATTTCTAAATTTGAACATTGACTCTTTTAATGTATTTTTTGTTATTTTTAATTTATAATAAATGTAAATAGTACCCTTGGTTGATAGGAGTGAGGTTATTTTCAATGCCTTATAAAAAATTCTATGATCAATCCTGAGTTACTAACCAATTTTGTAATTTTGATTTTATAAATTTATTTTGATAGTGAAATATGATTTAAGCTTGTGGTATACAGTGAGATAATGGGTACATATAAGCCATTTATATCACACATAAAAATGATTTCTATTTCTCAGATTTAGGGTTTCTTATCTGAAACACATCCCAATAAGTCATGTGGTCTTTTCATTAATGTGAACAAGTCCCTTTTAAGTTGTATTTATCTTCGCGAATATTGTATAATTTATTTTTTAGTAATAATTTATTAATTATTTTTAATTTAAAATTGTTATAAGTTAATTTTTAATTATTTAAAAATGGGATAATTTTCTAATTGTTTTATGTGGATGAAAACATTTTACATTTTAAAAGGGATCTTTATAATATGTTGATGTTATAGAAATGTTTTTATTGATATCATTATCAAAAAAATTGTCTTATCATAAAACTCATATTTGACACTGGTTTATTTAAAAATATTTCCTCTAATGAAATTATTTGTTCTTAAAAAGAACATAAATCTTATCTTTTAAAATGTATAAAAATTTATTTTTTTACTCTATGGGTTTTATAAAAAACAAAATTATTCATCCCATTTTATATTTATGTTCAGAAAATAAATTGAAATAAAATTGATTATATTTCGCAATGTGGGATGAGAATTTTTCATGATATGTTTATCAAATTGATTCTTTACATATTAGATGAAAACATTTTTTAATGGGAAATGAGATAGTTTTGTAATGATTTCATCATTCCAGTTATACAAATTTTAGGATTTATTATGATTCATATTGGGAGAATTTTATTTGTATTTGTAATCTTGAATTGATGGTCCATGTTTCATGAAATTTTATTATTCCCAATAAAAAATTCTCAAAAATAGTGGATGGTTTATAACTGCGATGTCTTCCCCTGTATATGGGTGAAGATCAATTTTGGGAATTTGTGTTTGAAAGATTTTTCATATTTGGGGGTGGTGTGTTTGAGGAAACTAAGGTCTTGAAAATTTTATAAATAATAAATTATATTGTTTTTTACCACTGATAACTCTTTAGGGGTATTGATTATTTCATTGATAAATATTTTTGATGAGGTTCAAGCCTCTGTGTTGGTAACACTTCTTTGGATGAGAATGTATTGTGTGAGTGGTTAGGATGACGAGGAATGGAACATTATTTTTAGTATCGATTTAGTTCACTCAGGGTCAGTGTTTCAAGATACAGTCCAAAGTTGTGATATCTTAACCGAAAGTTAGATCCCATATTAGATTTATTTAGGCATATTTTTTGGGGGATTCTTCATATATATAAGTCATTCCACATTTATTGGATTTTCCATGATTGCATCATCTTGGGTGTTATTCCTATGAGTTTTATGTTTAAAATATTTTATAGTTCATAAGTGGTTAAATGTTTTATATGTATATATTCCTTGGTAATTGTTCTAAGGATGGATAGGTATTGGTGGTGTCTCTTAGGATCCATCTATTTTTTCCTACATTTCCCTTTTGGGTTTACATTTTGTTGAGAATATCTTCTGATTTTTTGGATATAATTTATTCCCATTCTTTTTGGAATTTAATTTTCAATAGAATTATATTATGTGGAATTATGGATTTTGTTTTGTGAAGATGTTTTATTAATAATTCTAGGCATCATCATTGTATATTTTTTCCCACATTATGATTTGTGATTTTATTCTTGATTTAGAAATCAAGGTTCAACCAGAGTCCTAATATAATGGTGAGACCATAATAGACATTGCTCATGGTGAACCTAGTTTCTATGTTTTTTTATTCGATAATTATTCTTTTCTCTTCCACCTCACTTAGGCCATAGTAGATTGGTTAGACCGATATATGGATCATGTGAAATATGATCATGGAAAACTTAAAAAGGCTATAATTATTTTATTTGACGATATCTATGATAGTGGTCAGGGAGTTCATTGTTTTTAAATTTTTGGAGATATATGATTCACTTTTTATTTATGATATTTCATTTGATGGTTCTAGTTCCATATCCTTGAAATATATTTCATTGGATTCTGGTTTGGTTTTCAAGGATGACCTCTCTAGTATTTTTAAAATTCTATAGTTATAGTTTATGAAGAGGAAAGTGAGGGTTGGTTCTTCAGTTTTCATGTTTTCGTGTATCGTTTAGAGTAACGTTTTTTCTTTATCATCGATTTCATATGAAAAATATCCTTGGAAATTCAAGGAGAATAAAATGTCATGACTGGGGGATGTGTCACACCTCGACTATGATTTATTAAAAAACTCATATTTTTTTATTATTTTTATTTGTGTTTTTCTATTTTTGTTCCAAACCAATTATAAATTATAAATTATTTTATTTACATCATAGGTGAATGATTGGAGGATAATTAGTGTAAATAGTTTATATAACTTGTGAGGGTTTCTGAAAAAATTATTGTTAAAAAAATATTCTCATCACATGGTTTTCAAAAAAAAAAATACATCTTTCCTATGAGTGGTTCTCTATAATGATAGTCTATCCCAAAAGTTTGGTTTATATATTTCCTCATCATGTGATCCAACCATGTTCCATGTATAGTATTCAAAAATAAGTATTATTATTAATAATATAAGAATAATATTAATGTATAAACTCTAATATCCCTATCCAACTCAACCACCCTCATTTATGATAAAAATATCTAGGTGATTCCCCTCACTCACACCACCACCATCCCACGACCACCGAACCTGCGTAGATTTTTTTCTATTTTTATACGATTTCATTCTGAGACAGTCCCATGTGAATATTTCTCCTCCTTTATCACTTTCATATATCCACAATAATTTTTTGTCATTATAGATTGAGTTCATCTGAAAAAGGGGTTTCTTATGTTCTAATATCTGTGTATACCCTTCTGGATTGGAATTCTTTAAATATTTTTGGGATCCTTGGAATTGAATGAGACAGGTTTTGGTATCCTAAATGAAAGGGAGTGTGTTTTTTCTTTAGTTTGTTGTAGTTAACCCTATTTATGATAATTTAAATTCAAAAATATGATTACTGGTGTGTTTACATTTGTGTGTTAATTATATAATGAATTATTTAATATATAGAATTTTTTTAATTTTTAAAATTTGTTTCACTTTGGTTTTATATGTTTTTCCTATGTTTCATCCATGAGAACTCATTCTAAAAATATATTTTCATATCGGTTTGAAATTACAATATCCCCGAGGGATCATTTGGTTTTCCAATTTTTTTGAATACATAGATGTGAAAATAATGAATATTGCCTTCCATTTAGGATGGGTTTTCCATAAGGGATTAAAGGTAATTTTGAACCCCAAATAGTTAAAAAATCTTCTAATTAACTTCCATTTTGTAACATAAATTTGATAGGCACACATACACACATATAATTATATATAGATGAATTATTTTTACACATTATCACATGTATTTGGTAATATGGGCATTGATATAATGGGTATCTATATAAATTTGAGGGGTATTTGTGTCTAAGATGATGTTTAGTTGGGAACGTGAAAGATATGGCACAAGTTTTGGTTCCAAAAATAATTGTGTTTCCTTTTCAAATGATGAGGCCTAATTGGATATTTTTAAATAGTTTATAAAATATAGGGAATTCAAATGGAATCATGGATCATTATGGTGGTTTCATAATAATGATTTGAGACTTTTGGCATGTTGGTATGATTTTATGAAAAAAAAATTATTCATAATGTGTGGAGGTGACATGTTATTGTTTGATTTATTTTTTTTATTATTTTATTGATATTTGGGTTTTCTAATTCACCTCAATTATTTACATTGGTTATTGGAATGTAACATGGGAACCATCTGTACCTGGTGTGAATGAAAGGACTTGCATATAGACCTTCCTATAGGGCCTAGGCCCTAGTATCACTTGCAAGATCATGATTAAATAGTAACTATAAGATATGAAAATGTTGTTACCATGGGAAACAAGGTTCTCCCTCTATAATAGGTCACTCATGAAAATATTAAATGTAAAATTGTTGAGATATGATGTACCTAGAACACCAATAATATTGATTGTTAAGGAATTTCCATTGTTCTTTCTCTTATATTATTTCTTGTTTTATATGATTATTTTTTGATGATTTTTATCATACTTGTTTTTATACCTAAAAGGTTATTTTTCTAAATTCCATTTTTTTTAATATTTGATATTATTTCTAGTATTTTATTATTAACTATATTATCTTCATATATTTAATTTTCCATCTCATGACGGGTTTTTTTGAAATATCTTATTATTTGGAAATCATTTTTTAGTATTAAAGATGAAAATGTGTTCTCTATAATATTATCCTATTACTTATTCTAACAGAAGATGAATAAACCTATATATATTTATTCAAACATTCATGAAACGGTTTTATCTTTAATGGTAAGCAATAGGTAATGGATTCTCTTCTAAAATCACTATTACGCCTTTTTATTCTCATAACTATATGTTTATGATAATTTATTTGAAAATATATATTATATTTTATTCTCACACATGGGGAATTATGGTTGATTTTTAATGGGCAGTGAAGTGTGTAGTGATTACAAGGAATGTATGATTGTATATTATTTTCTTTCATCTTCCTTTGTGTCATGGTCCATATAGGATTCTACGACATTATACCGATGGTGGGTAGCTGTAAGTGATGGTTTATGATGAAAAACCATTGGATGTGAATATTTTCCATAAAGGATAGGGTGATCAGTGGGAGAGGGGTTTTTTGTGATATAATATGTTTACTACATTTCCTTGTGATTTTGTAAGGTTAGTTTTTTTAATTAATTTCTATCGTGGATATTAGAAATATTTATGTGTCATTCCAAAATATTATTTTTTCAAAAAGAATCTGTTATTACTTATTTTATTAGAAAATGATTTTTCATGAGATGTTTCATGTATTCAGAATAACATGTTCCATCCCTTGGGGACCTATAATAGCATTTTGGCATTATTTCAGGCCAGGACATGTGTCTAATGGAGGGAGGTATCAGGTTAGATCATGATGGTGTTTGGTGGGTGAGGACGGTTTTTTGTTCTAACCACTATTTACATCAATTACATTTTTTTTATTAGGTTTATGGTTGTTTATTTTTCACATGCATGGACATCCAAAATATTTTTAATCCATTTTCTAATTTTATTTACCTTACCACTACTGAGTTTCATTATTATTTATAGGGATAAATCAATTAAAAATGGTGTTTCATTAATACCATGTAACTTGATAAAGTATGTGGGAATCTTGACTTCACATAGGGTGTTATCTTTTTCCAGCTCAAGCATCCAATAGAGGGATGGCATGGGTTGGTCTATGAAAACATTGTATCAAGTAAATAATCTTGTTATTTACTCTATTTAAACCGTGAATCTATCTAATTTTCCCATTATTATTTGGTTTTTCTCGTAGATATATATATGATTTTAGTGGATCTTGAGGTTTTTAATGAGTCGATGCCTAATCACCACTAATCATGATGAAAATTGAGTTACAATGAATTGTTGGGATATTTATTTTTACATTTTTAATGTGTGGATGAAATGATAAATGAGCTACTGGAACATGGTAAGCTCATAAGGATCTGTAACCCATGTAGAGACAATGTTCAAGGTTATCTGTTTCTCTCAAGGGAAGTGATGTGGTTGAAACATGGACCACATATTCATTTGGAGAATTTATTCATGATCACTAGTCACTTCCAATTTGGTTTAATGTTCTATTTTATTGGTTAATTAGGTTTTGACTGTAGTTTCATGTATTTTTTTTATTTGAAAAAAAAATTCAATTACTTTCAATATATTTTGATAATGGAAGAATGTGTTCAAAATGTATTATAAGTGGTTAAAACAAGGTTATCTTTTAAAGAAACTTTTTTTGGGAAAATGTTCTTATAAAAAAAATTTATGATATTTGTATAAAAAAATATTTTTTAGGATAATGGAATCATAGTTTCATGAAATTTTTACTTAAAACTATCATATTTAATTAAATTATACTGTTCTAAAAATGGATTCCATGTTAATTTTTAAAATATTAGAAATATTTTGTTATCCTTAGTGGGATTTACAAATTTAAAATTGATGAGATTTATAAAATTTTATGTATATAAAATTAATTGAAACACAAATTGTTTTATTTTTTCAAATGGGGATGAATCACATTCTTTGTTTGTTTTAAGAATTATTATTGACAATTCAAAATAAATTATGGGGATTTTTTAACAAGTAAAAGTTCTAGTTTTCAAAATATGTATTTATTATGTTGAGATATGTTTTTACTCAGTTTATGATCTATGTTGGTGTCCTTTTATTTGGATTGGGAACTATGAATCAGCGAGTTCATGTTTCAAATTATATGATTATACCTCGGAAAAGATTCATTAAAGGGTTGATGGTCTGTCTCTATGATATATTCCAATATTTCTAGGAGAATAATAGTTTGGAGAATATGTTTTGGATATTATTTTAATGTTTTAAATTGGTGAGTTTTAGGTAAAAGATGACTTGATGAATATTTTTATGATATATTCTATAGGGTTTCCCATTTTAAACTCATTAGGGGGTTTCAATTTTTTTACTGATCATTCTATTTGATAAGGTTCATTTATTGTCCTTGGCACCACTTATTTTAATTATATTTTCTTGTGTTAGGTGATGGGATAACTAAGAAGTTTTCTTTATTTTATGATAGTTTGGGTTCACCAAGAATTAGTATTATGAGTGATGGTCCAACATCGTTGCATCTAGACTCGATTTTGGGTCTGATGATGATTTTTTTTGGAATTTTTTATTCTTAAATCTTTAATCATATCATTTTTTTCTACTCTAAACGGATAGTCCTAGATGAAATCATTCTGGTTGGTAGTCCATAAACATTTTGGTTTCATCAAATGTTTTAGGTTCATGGTTGTTTTTTTATTTTAGATGTCTTGAATCCATTAATATGGTCTTAAGGATAAATAGTTTATAGAGGTGTCTCTTAAGAGAACTTCATTATTTTATATGTTTTTTATTCCATTGGTTTCCCTTCTTGGTTACACAAACTTCTGTTGTAGTGGATTTTCCATTCATTACATTCTTATAGGAATACTTTTTTTGATAGATGTACCTTTTAGTAAATTATGAATTTTTTATTGTGTTGTTTTGGTGCTAGTGATTGCATGAATCATTATTCTATATCTTTTTTACCATTTAGACTATGATATTTTTCTCTCTAGTTAAATCAATTTTAGACTAGATTCCAAAAGTTGTTGGGAGAAAACTATATAGGGTTCTACTGTTGAACTATATTACAACAATTTCTTGATGGTGTAATTATTATTTTTAGCCCCACCCAAACATTATCATGGTTGTTTTCTTGGCCATGACAGTGAAGTAGGTAATAGATTCTCATTGAGATATCGAATATACCATGATGATTTTTTGGTGATTTCAATGTTAGGGGTCAGAGTGTTATTTTTTTATGACTTGTGGTTAGAGATAGATGATTTTATTTCTCTTTTATTCCACTCATTTTTTAGTTTAGGTATTTTCGTATTTCAATATATTACATTGTACACTATATTTGTTTTTAAGGATCAAATATCTAATATTTTGGGGATTTTAGTGTTTTTAGGTTTTGAGAAAAAAAGTGAGTTTCAGTCCATCAAGAATCACATTAACAGGTCTCTTATTCGTTGGTATTATTTCATTACCTTTTTCAAGATCAACTATGATCTATTGACATTCAGAGGAAACACATTTCATAGTGGGGAGATTTATCACACACCAAACATGATTTTTTATTTTTAGATTACTTAATCATATAAATTTCATTTTTTAATTCTATGTTGAACTAGTTCCAAATTTTAAATTTTAAATTTTCTGTATTGGCACACAATTAGTGAATAGTCATTAGAAAATTTGTACAAAATGTTTGAGGGAGTCTATAAATTTTACAGAGCTAATCCCCAATGTCTCCAATGGGTTTACTAAAACGTACAACCTACATAGGAATGGTTCTCCATAATCCTAATAGAGGGAACACTATTGGCACATGGTTTTCCAATCTATGGAACCTAACCATGCATGATGATCTAGTTTGTAATGAAATTGAAATATTATTATATTGATAATTATAATATCTCATTGAATTATTTTAGGTACTTCATAACACCTGTATTAATTATATTTTTTTTTTGTTTTTGAAGAATTTTGATATAGAAGATATTTTTAGGGGAAATGACCTAAATTTCTGGGATTTATGATATTTTGAATTAATAGAGTACATGTATTGAATTGTTCAAAGGATTTAATGTGTGAAACTTGGGTCAATATTGAACAGTAATCATTATAGGTGGTTATACTCCTTGGAAATAGATATATATATGTAATTTATACTATAAATTATTTCTTTATGATGTAACTTTTCTACTGGACAATATCCTGAATAATTTATTATTTTGTAGATTGGTTTATTCAATAAAAGATAAATGTAAACTATAAATTCACCACTCTGAGTTTTATTTACATTATGAAATACCAATTTAAATGTATGATTACCATGATATTCTTACAATATAATCCAAAAATTTATGAATGAAATGCATCACGCCCAGTGGTTTTATTTTTTATAACAACTAAATTTAATTTGTAATTAAATATTTTACCCTCCTAATAAATATTGATTTACTCCTATATATTGCAAGTGAAAACATCCCTTTCATACATATTTGTTTTTTGTTTGATCCTTGGTGAGTTTATACACTTTTTTTCTCTATCCTCCATTTACAGTTGTGTGACCACAAGATCTCTGATTGAATTAGAGATTCATCATGATGGTTTATGATCTTTGATTTCATTATTGATCACATTATCCATTTTTATTCTTCGGTGACTCCCATTATAGATTTTGATTTTATTTTTTATTAATTGTATGTATTTTATATTATTTTTTCCAGAAATTTAATCTTATAATTTGTGATTCATTTTCATTGAGCTTATAAATTTTTTAAAAGCTCAAATTTTAGATGACTGAAATATGATTTTGAAAAAGGTATGGAAATTGTGAAAACCCCCCTATTTCCATGGACTTAATATTATTAGGAATATTTGAGTGTAATTGGTGGATTGATTTGGAAATTTGTTGTGAGATAAGTGTATTAAATAAAAATATGATTTAAAGAGGCATATATTGATGAAAATCTATTATTAAGTTAGGAAATTTAATATGAAGGTTTTAAACTAAAAGTGTGGAATTATATTTTGAAAATATTCTAAATGATCAATTTCCACATGATTGATTGAATCTATTAATCACATGTGAAACTGGGTTTTTTAATAATTAGGAAAATAAAACTATGATCTACCCCACTAGAACATGATTGATAATAGAAACATGGAAATAAACATATAGTGGAATAATTTTCACCTATGTGGAGTTACATATCAACCTACTGATTTATTGTATGTTTACACACATGGAGTTCAGACCACTAATTGAGTAGTGTGAGGATAATTTTGCAATAAATTAAGGAATTATTTAGATTTTTAAAAATTAATTTAATATTTTTGATTTGGCGATTACATGTCTATGATTTTTAGGACTATTATATTCAAGAAAACTATATTATGTAAGTTTTTTATATAAAAGTTTCCAATTAAGAATATTTTGAAATATCATTCATATTTTGATTATGAAAGCATGTTTTGATAATAAAAAAATTCAATTAAATTGAATGCATTTTTTTATAATTGAAATAATATCTGTTTTAATTATTGTTGAATGGGTTATAGAACACATAATGAGAATCTAATGGGATCTATAGATCAAAAAATACCATTTCCTTCATTAATTTTTAGACTATCATATTCCATGTATAGGAATATGAATAGTGCCTCTTGGTGGTGGTGAGTTTTCTTAATGCATAGGACTCAGAGTAATGGATGTGACCATTAAAAATGTGATCCACTTATAACATGGGATTATCATTGAAATTTATCTCTACAAACACTATGTATTTTGAGGATACATGGTTTTTGTACTTTATTACATATTCATTTCAGGTATATTTTGTATTTGGTATATGGCTCATACTAAATTGTATGTTGTTTCTTGCATAATTCTATTGAAAAATAATTCCCTTGTGATTATTGAATGGTGCCATATTTTACTCAACAAACCATGGGAATATGGAATAAACTATAGGACATGTCAAGGTCGGATCAGTTATCTGCTTACTATTTTATTAGGAATGGTTCATAAAAAATGGAATCAAAGGAGTTTTTTTGTTAAAATTTCCTTATTTTTAGAATGCAGTTGGGATATCCTTGGAAACATGAGGTAGGATTATTGGGACATAAGAAGTAGTTATGAGTGATTTCCTAGAAAACTAGCTTCGTAATGAAGCTTAAGTCACCATGGGTGTTTGGGAAAAGTTTCATTTTGGAATAATTTGATTTATTTTCTATGATTTTCTTTAGTTTTGATTAATTTAAATTGAAATCCCAATCTTGATTTCAATTTAATGGAATTTATATTCATGTATATCTATTTCAGTATGTTGATATTTTTATCCTTTTAGACCCTTAAAATTCATTATATTGATATTTTATAGAATCATGCCTCCAAGGAGATATTTTAATAAGCTATAGAAGGAATTTTCTGGTGAACCACATCCAGAAAATCCTCATGTTTTCCAATATATTTTTAAGATAACGGTGTGTTTTTTACATGATTTTGGAAAAATAATTTCACTAGTTTCAATTAGGTATTTAGTAGTTGAACCTCTATAGGATGAATCTATATATCCTAAAATAGAATTTCATTATTTTAAAAAATCAATTTTTCAGGGATATAATGATCCTCATTAGGATTTGGATTAATTTAATAATATCGGTATGTTTTTTATGTTTATGGAAATATCTGATTTGATTAATGTGATCTCTGTTACAATTAATCATTTGGTGTCATTATAGTGATGGTTTAATTTTACAATGATGGAAAATATGTGTGAATTTTTTGAATGGAAATACCCTACATATTTTTCACTGATTACTTTTATCCATATTCGA
Source organism: Viscum album (assembly GCA_963277665.1). NCBI lineage: Eukaryota > Viridiplantae > Streptophyta > Magnoliopsida > Santalales > Viscaceae > Viscum > Viscum album. The sequence continues at coordinate 528,565,335 of OY728120.1, read as the reverse complement.
TGGTTTTAGTGAAATCCATACATTTTATCAACTTTCTATTGTGTAATTATGTTGTGAAACATTATGTGAAACATTTTGTTGAGTTTTTCCTATTTTCAACTGAGTTTTTATCCTATGAATATACATGGTCTAAATGGTTTGTGATGGGTCTCTAAATTGAAATCAAATATTGTATTTTCTTATTGAAGGTCACTTATAATTTTATGGTTTTCGATAGAGTATTAATGATTTATCTTATCTTTGCAGGTAAATCAGGGTTGAATGGAGTTCCATTTTCTCCAAGAGAATGTTTGGTGACTTCCATTAATGTATAGGGAATATTTGATGAGTCCCATGGTGTATCTAAATATAATGTATCATCTAGACCTCCTACAATATCTATAAGATTCTCATTTACTTGATTTCATTATGTATTGTTGGGAATTTGAAACATGTTTAAACAATGGAACTAAATATCTATAGTTCATGAGGTGTCTCAGGAAACTGATAAAAGATATTCCATTTATTTTATTATCCATGTAGTTGAATGAGATCATTGACACAAATAATTACTATACTTCAATCAAATGCATCAAAAACTAAGGGGTCTTCAATAAATAGATTCCACAATGAAGCTTCTTCAAACGGTGGGAGTGTCTTTAGAAGATGTTGATGTGTGTATAGTGAATATGAGATGTACCATAGCTATAAAATCGTCTTTAGTGACTAATTTATTTGATACAGGTTCATATCATATATTTATATCAACTCATATTTGGATATTTTAATCTTTATATGAAGAATTTTCCTTATGTGATGAATATTAATATGCTAGTTATAATGAAGATAGTGTAGGGTATTTTTTGTCATGCTAGTGTTTTATTTGTTTTAGATATTAAGATTTCCTAGAGTTGATTGGTTCTTGGAATCCTACAACAAGATGTCATTTTTTAGAATGGACTGTATGGATAATGATAGGGCCCATATATGCATTAATCTTTAATAGGTATCCTTTATGATGCATGATGGGATGTGTTATGTTTTGGGAGAATAATTGGTCCCAAAGTAAAGAAGATCTAGACTTTAATTTAAAATGTTTTATATGGCAATGAATCTATTTTATTATTAATTAAAGTTATAACATTTGAGTGATGATCTCACTCTAGTTGACACTGAGTTTCACAAGGTTTTCCCTTTTGATTCCTCTGTCAATTGAACTATAAGAGTGGTGGATTTTTTATTTATTGAGTACTAGGTACTCATATAATTTCTATTAATTCTTACCATATATAACTAGTGGAATTGAGACAGTTTTAGACATATTTTAATGATCTACTAGAGAAATGTTTAAATGCCTTAGTGTCTCAAAATGAATATCACCTGTTTTATTTGTAAATAAAGATGATGGAAAACTAATCATTTATGTTAATTACCAAAACATAAATAGATATTTGGTGAATAATAAATATATGTTAAAAATAATTAATCATCTCTTCTATAAACTAAAATGTGTGATGTTTTTTTGAAGATTTATATTTGATCGGGTTATCAACAGTTTAGAATTAAAGAGTCTGATGTTTAGAAGACTCCATTATGGAGTATATTTTGAATCTAATATTATATTGTTATGAAATTTGACCTAAACACTACAACTATAGATTACATTAATTTGATGAAAATTATGAATCATGATTATATATTCTCATTCATGGTGGCATTTTTGGAAGATATCCTAGTTTACCCGTAAATCGAGGATGGTTATGAGTGTCATTTGAGAGTTATTAAGGAAATATTGTGAATTCATAATCATTACAAGAATACTTTTGAAATTTAATTTAAGTATTTTGGATGAAATATGTTGTCTCATAAAATGATATATTTTTTAATCTGAATAAGGTGAAATCTATTATGATATGGGAGATACCATATAATTTTTCCAAATTCTAAGATTCTTGGGTGAGATAGGATATTACCTCATATTTTTCATGGATTTGTTGATGATGGATTCCTTGATTAATACCCTCACTCCAAAGTGAGTTATGTTTGTTCTGTATTATAAATTTCATTATAATTTTGACAACCAGTAACATATTTTCACTTCTATATTGGGGTCCTCTATTCTAGAGGTTGTCAAGGGCCATGGGGTCTTCTATGGCCCATGATGTTCATGATTTGGTTGTTTCATTATATATGGTGATCATGTGGATTCATATGGTTATATATAATATAAGAAACATTACAAGAATTATCTGACACGTGAAATGAAACAAAAAAATATGATAAATTTTATTAAGTATTGAAAGAATTGTTTTTGTTGTGTATGATTTTAGGACTTTTTTCCCAAAAAATATTGAGCTATTTATTCCCCCAATAATATTTGAATATTATATAGAGTCATTAGGTGGTGTACCTAAATTAATTTTATTTCAATATTCTAGGGAATACGGGAAAGTGAAATTTCATTATAGATGCATTAACAAGGAATATTACATCCCAGGTCAATAAAGAATCATCAAAACTATCATATATGATAGATCTATTATCTCAGTTTCATTTTGGGGTCATGTAGGATGAGTTTTTGGAAGTTTTGGTGATTGTGATGTTGACCTCCTCTCATATTGAGATGATTCATCAGGATGAGATACTTGATGATGAATTATGTTGAATTAAGGATTTGATTTATGGTGAGAAGTTCATTAGTGAGTGGTTGTTCTCTTCATAAGGTTTCCTTTGTTTCCATAATTGGTATTTTGTACCTTTTCTTCTGAGAATGGTTGTAATGGGGGGTTCCATAATTCCTAGTGGGTGGTGAAAATTCAAACCATGTAGAATTTATGTGATATGTGATGATAATTTGGTTGTCTGGGCATGTGATGAGACATCACATTGTTTTTATCTCATTGCAATATATTCCAAAAGATCAAATATAAGAACCATATACTTTCAGGATTACCATATCTACTTCTACTATTGACTTGGATATGTGTTGAAATTTTGTTGGATTTGTTGATAGGTTTTCTACACACCTAATAAGTTAATCACATGATATGGTTTTTGATCAATATGCTGACTAAATTGGATCATTTTATACCCATTCAATATACAACCAACATTGAGGACATAAGATGTCTCTATATGCAGGTGATTGTCAAACTGCGAGGAGTCCATCTGGTATAGTTTGTGATAAGGATCCCAATTTCACTTTTATCTTCTAAATAGGCCTCCAAGAGTCCATGGTACCCCTTATATGTTTGAAAATGGAATATCATCTATATATGGATTTCCAATATAAATCAAATATATAGATTCTTGATGGCATGAAATGTGATTTCAATCTTGGATTTAGTGGATCTTAGGATGAAAATCAAGGATTGGTTCTATTATCCCAAAATATATGTAACCAATATATAATCATGATAGCTCACCCTGAGGACTTGTTTGGTTAGCCTTGGAGATATCAATTCTTTTGGTCAGAGATCACTGAAATTTATTTAATTAGAAAATGTTTTTTCCAACAGACTACAAGGATTATTTAGTTGATTCATCAAACAATATTGGCATCACAGTGTTGGTATAAATCAATTTATGATTATTTTTAGTGAATATTAGAATTTTCAATTTGTGAATAGTTGTTTTTGAGAATTTCACCTTGGTTGGGTTACTGACATCTAAGTAAATAGTTAAGTCTTTAACTGAGGTTTGTGGGTCATTTTTAGATTATTACGTGAGTCGGGCAAGTGTGTTACTAATTGGTATAATAACAATAGTTGACATTGATCCAGAAAAAATGTTTCATGTATCACTACTTCAAAAGTATATTTTTTACCCTTACCATGTATTTATCATGGAAGATATTGATATTCAGACACTTCTATATGTGACTCTTCATCAATTTAGGAATATTGATTCTAAGAATGTGGATCTTTGTGCAAAGAAGATGCATTTTTTTCATGCAATTTCATTACAAGATTATAATTCACATTAGACATGCGATGGTGAGTCATGGATGAGAGATTTATGGCCTCATCTCTTTCATATAGAATCTTCTTGATATCCATTCATGAGATAGAAAGTGATTATAGTTAAGGGTTTTTAACATCCCTTTACCTTCATTCTAGGACATTTCGACTCATATTTTGATTCCGTCTTTTTATGTATGTCTATCCAGTCACGAATATCGATATTTTTATAGGTAAAATTACCTAATCATTGATAATATATGTTCATTTCAGTTAATGGAGCCTATTTATTAATAGATTAATGGGTTTAAATAGTTTACATTTTGTATGGGTTGAAAAAGATGCTTCATGGGTTGTTTTACAGATGGACAATGGCTACAGAAGTAATTTCCACTATGTATATTCTATTAATATATAAATTTATTTCAAGACACAATATATGGTAATTTAATATGGTGAAAAATGATTCATTCTGTCAAATATAAGCATATATCATAAATTCATCACATTTTGTATTTATAACTCTAGGTGACAACTTTTTTGGTGTACGTCAAACTGCATACATTTACACTTTAAACCATTGATTTCAAATGTAAATATGTTGTTCCCAGCTGTTTTACTAGATCTAATTTCTTTATTTCACTGGGAATTATAGGGAGGAACCTCAAGGGATCTCTCTATTTCATCTATGAGATAGTGATAAACTCTGATGATTTTAGATTTCCTTGTTTTTTGTTTATGATTTTCCTCACTTTAGTTTTATCCTCCCTCCGACTATCCTTCATTTATTATGGTGTGATATTATAATTTCAAATTAAATCAGAGTCTGATATTTGTTGTTTGTTGTCTAGTATTTCCTTGCTGATCTCCATCACCTTTGTTATTTGTTTTTGATTCCCATTATGGATGTTCATTTGATCACTAATTATGCTATGTCATTCATTATGATATTTTCCTACAATTGAAACCATTAATTTCATGAATGACATTATTGAGTTTTTAATTGAATTAAAAACATTAATTTGAGATAATAGATGGATGATTTGAAAAAAGTCTAGAAGATTGTGTGAAAATCCCCAATTTAAATGGAATTGATGTTTGTGGGTAGATATGATAAAACATATTGGCTTGATATGGATATTTTTTTAGATAAATTTATTAATTTAAAATATGATTATAAAATGATTGATTTTGTGAAAAAAATATGTTTTTGTTTTGAAATGAGAAAGGAATGATGAAAAATAAATGTGTAAATTGTATTATCAAATAATTTTAAATATTTGTTTTACACGTGATTTATTTCTTGATTGAGTGACGCACATGTGATCCTATGTTGTTAGGGTGTAATTAGGACACCCATGCTATGATCTAATCCTTTATCACCTTATTTATGATAAAAACATGGAATTAAAATACCATATCAAGCTTTTACATGATGGGGAGTATTGTATCGAGGGACTATGTTATGGGATATGGGTTCTCATTTCACTGAGATCACTGATTGAGTATTTCGGGGATCCTTTTTCTATAACTAATCATACCACAATGATTATTACATTGTGCATGGATATATTTTAATTTATGATTACATGCCACTAATTTAAAGAAATATTTTATTCATAGAAACTAATTTTTATAATTTGTTATATAAATATATTTATTTAAGACTATGTGGATATATATTATATTATTTCATGACCCAACAAGATTTTCAAAAAAAATTACTTTCAATCCCTTTCTTTGTTTTAATTAAATTAAAAGAATATATGGTTAGACTTTTTTGTAAAATTTATTATGGAACACTTGGAGAGACCCTATTGAGATTTATATTTCGAACCCTACCATTACCTTTTGGAATTGATATATTATCTTATTCCAGGTACATGAAATGGGAGAGATTAACTTGGAGGTGGTGGATGATCCTGGCCCTTGTGACCTTTAGTGATGGAGGTGACTAGTGGATTTACTGACCCCACCAAAAAATTCCATGATCTAATATCTACTACTATTACATTAGAGTTATTATAATGAATCAAATTATAGAGGTTTGGATAGTTTAGTCATCTTTGGAAACCAGATAAATAAATAACTCAAGTTGTATAAATTAATACATTGATTACAACATTTTTTTTCTTATGAAAAAAATTGGATAACTTTTTTATATCTAGAATATATTTTAAAATCATTCCTAGTACACATAAAAGATTCCAATTGAAAGTAATAATAATTAGGGTCATATTAAATTATTAGTAACTGTAAATAAAATGGATGAAATGATGAATCAATTAGAAAACAAATGTATAAAGGAAGGTAATAAATTAACTCACATTCCATGAAATTAATAAACTAAGGAAGTACATAAACAATATATAAAGGTAGATAAATAGAAATAAATTCCATTCTAATAAATAGTTAAGGAAAAATAAATATGGATAGATAAAATACTAAAAGCACATTAAATTTAATCAATAAACTAATAATCAAATTCATCAATAGAATTTTTCATAGTGAAAATATCTCGGATAATTAATATAGAATAAAAATTATCCATTACATTACAATTGGATACCATGTATCTGGAACATGAAAACCTATACCATCAAGACATTTCACAATACGTTTTAAAAAAATAGGTAGAAACTAGTTTAATTTCCATAACTATTTGGTCTCATGAGAACCTGTCAATGCATCAATGGATTATAAAACATCTAGTCCCCACTAGTCATTTCTAATCCAATTAATTACTCACATAGAATAATTTATTTAATTCATAATCACTATTCCTTTTAAAACATATTTATTAAATATAGAATAAATATTAATCAATATTTCCACAGTTAATCAATTAACAATCAAAATAAATATTGTATATATAAATGGAATATGTATTATTAAATAAATATATATATGATAAATGATATAGATAATTAAGTAAATTTAAAATTCTTTTGATAATAGGAAACTCGATATTTCAAGCGGACTAATAAAAAAATCTAGTAAGATAATTTCAATACTAACCTTAACATAATCATATATAAAACATCCAAATGAATAATAAGGGTGGTATCAATACAATATATCCAAATTGGAGTAAAAAATGGGTTTTTGTCATTTATGAATAGATATACTATAAAATGATCTATTAAAAACATTCTTCTAGAAAATATTATCTTTTATTTTGGAAAACATTTTGAAAATCCTTTTCATTTAAAATCAATTTTGAACACATTTTCTTTAAAAATAATCCTTTAAAATATAAAAAAATAAATCATTGAAGATATGATGATGGAAAAAGCCAAAAATTACATAGAAGTTAAAATGTACATTCACTTTTCATGGTAAAAAAGTTAGAAAAATTAATTATTTAGAGATAAATAAGATTACATTTGAATCATTTGAAAAATATAATTATTGAAAAATTTTCTTCAATAATTAATTTTTTAAAAGTTAAAATCATTTTTTAAAACATTGTTAAAATACATGGTTTTTTATTGAAATTAGGTTCTCTGACTAATGATAGAAATGAAGTTGTTTTTCATAAATACAATTTCCAAAACATTATGAGTATCAATGTGGGTAAGATGGTAAAATTACGTTTAAATGTACATTAATAAAAAATGGAGATGAAAATTAAATGGGTCATTATACAACAATAAAATATCTTCCTCCAATAGAAATTCATGTGAAAACATTCTGATAAAAATGATATTTTTAAAAAACCATTGAAAATACAATAATGATTATGTAAGAATAAAATAATTAATATATTATGTGTGTTAAATCTAAATCAACATAATAAAGTGTAAATAAAAATATATAGTAAAAATTTATCACACACGTAATCCTAGATTATTAATGATAATGAAGATGTCATAAAACCCAATGAAAATAAATTGGGTTGTGAACTTCTTTTCAAATTATTGAATTTTATCTAAAATCCCCGTAAAATAATTAATTAAAATTGATACTAAAAATAACTTGCAGGTAAATAAATTCATGATATAATATATCAGAATGGGTAGAAAATATAACATGAAAAATAAGTACGTAGTGAATATGACATTTTCCCTGATGTAAAAAGTGAGATGTAAATACCATATCTTGTGTGTTTACATTTAGGATAATATCCTTAAATTTAATGTATAATGGTTTTAATTATCATAATAAATTATTACAGAACCATTTTAATATTTATGATATCAAATATGATGATCTTTTAATATCTTATTACTAATTTTTTTGTAATCATTCATTATTTTCACAATTTCGAGTGTTAATTTCCTAGTTTCTCAAGTATTATTTGACTTGTTAATTGTTTTTCATATCATATTTTCAAAATATCAAGAATTAAAATCATGATTTAAATTTCATATATATTCAGTATATGTATATATATTTATAATAATCTATAAAATTTGGTGATGATAAAAGTAATTCACCATTCATGGAGATTGTAGGTTGTATGCATGCATGAATGTTACTTTCATTTCATTTACATATTAGAAGAAGGAAAATTAAATTATATATTTGTATATTATAATTATAGTATCAGATATATGTCATATATTTCAAATATTATTATTAAAACAATCCTATATACAGTTCTTGTATGGCATGAACGAATCATAACTCTTTGAGGTGGCAGTATTCCACACTTCAACAAGTGATTTTATTGTATTTACACTAAATGGAAAGTATAAGTGTATATGCTATATTAAAATTATATAATAATAAATATATTATAAATGTCTTATATAAATATATAAATAGAATTTCTATCATAATTCTTATCCATTAGAGGTGGTAAAGGAAAAATGATGGAAATCATTTTGGGAGGTGGTAGTTTGCTGTACACAAAAGGTGTTTGTCTGTTACCCATTATATGGAAGTGTCTGTAATTATAGGTATAACCCTTATAATAAAAATATATCATCATATTTTGGATAGTTTTTTAAAATATAAAAATTTAATAACAATATTTTGAGTTTGGAAATTTATAAAATAACAATTGATCTTTAGAAAGGATGTTACCTATTCTTTCTGTATCTCCTTTTGGTTTTACCCAAAGGGAATAAATGGATAAGTTATATAGAGACATAACATTTTCTTACATTACAATTAAATTATTTTAAAGATTTTAATGTAATATTATTACACAAACATGATCCAAATGATTAGTTTCTTGGGAATACTAGGACCATACATAACAATTAAAATAGAAATCATAAACATTTATTTAATTCTTTATTCTCTATTTTCTTATTGGAACTTGACCTCTCCTTAGTAAATTTAGTCACATGAGGATACACATCAAAAGGGGTGAGCTAAAATCATAGTAAGAGTATATATAAGATCAATATAACAATGGGTGATCATAACCATAACATAGGCAAAGAATCAAGAACAAGGGAGGAAACATTAATAAGAGACTTGAAATATGGAAATGCATAAAAGTTAAACATCTTATCTTACTGGTAAACAACCACAGATACTTGTGAAAAAAGATAAAATCTTGATCACGCAACATTTAACATTAACTCATGAGATTAATCACTTTCCCCAATACATTGGAGCACTATATAATTACAGGGACACCTGTCGCATTGAAACATTCATATTGCGAGATATAATTTCAGGTGCACCTATCGCATCATAACATTATCATTTATCATGCATGACAAAATGAACATAGATAAAAAATTAAAATGACTATCTGATGGAATGGAATGGGATTTATCTCATAATAAAACCTTCCTAATCTTTGGGTTCCTAAAATAATGTGGGAATAACATACTTGATACGATAACCATCAACCTTGAGTGAGAAGAAAAAGGTGTGTTTTTTGAATGAAGAGTTGATTTAGAAAACATTTGTTTGACATAAACTTCAGTAGAAAACATGTATATCCATGAAAAGTTAATATAATTATGAGAAAATTATTTTTACGGTGTGACCATACCAGATATGTAGTGAAAGTGTGATAACCCTAAGAATGAAATTTGTGTTCAGGATTTTCTCCTCACCTAGTATTCGAACGCTTTATTCAATTTAATGTAATGTATAACAACAATAGATTAATTAATTAATAATTAAAGAACCTTTTTTACATTAATATGGTTCGTTATGGTTTCATTAAGTTATTTTATGGGCATTTTGATGAGTTATAGTGTTTAAAAACATTGTTTGGGAAAGTTCATTTTTATGGTTTTCTTGAGCGGTTCATATGAATTCATAAATGAATGTTTGTATAGAACATGGGTAAACATATAGAACAGATATTTCATGTTATTAATTATATTAAAGATGATTAAATGATCTTATTATGAATTATATTATTTACCAAGTGGATGAATCATTAGACAAGAATTAAATGATGATTGTTTGAGTTAATTTGGTCTGTTTTTTATCACAACGAACTTTTTTTGTATAATAATTTTATAATATGTACATATGTTAGTTAAATGAAATGAAATATAATATAATACATATAATATAATCTGGTTCAACCATAAAAATGGTTTTCTAACCCGATCTGAATTCATTAAAAGAAATTGAAAACATGTCGTTCTTGAAGGTGATAGATTAACACCTCACGAACAACGTTTTAATTTATAAAATAAAAGGAAAAGGAGAAAGGGGTGTGATGGTATAATATATCCTTAGTATCATAAAATTCCATTATATGTTTTAAAATTGAGTTAAACTACCATTTTTATGAATATATGGGGGGAGAATAGGAAAAGAACGTGAAATTTAAAGGAAATTAATGGAAAAGAGGGAGAGAAATTACCTCTTGAATCATCCTCTTGAGATCCTCCTTATGGGACCTAGGATTGGTATTTTTATGATACAATAATCTCTTTAAATTGGGGTAGGGGATGGGGAAGATTATTGGGTAGAGTTTAGACTTGGCTTTAAGCTTGAGAGGTGTGAGGAAATGTGGGTGTGAAGGCTCATATTTATAGTGGAGGGGAGAGGGGATTTCTCAATATAAAATTCATTAATTTATTATTAACCCATAGGACAAGGAATAGTGAGTCTTCAATGACCAATTATAGTAATTGTATCATGTGAACCCGAACCAATTGTTCTCACATCATCAAAACATCATGCATGACTCTATAATTAGCTTATTTAGCTTATTTTGTAAATTATGGTATTTCACCATTCTTCAAAAATTCAAGAATTTCAGAAAAATCCCAAAACATAACCCTAACCATTTTTGGATGTTTATAATCTAAAAATAATGTCCATTTTTCAAAAATAATTTTCAAAATATGATTAATTAAATTTTTAATTAAAATCATAATTTACTTGAAAAAAAAACATTTTTTAAAATTATAACTGTTTTCATAATAAATTAACAAATTATGTAAGGTATTATAAAATTATCATAAAATAAGAAGACATAAAATTTTTAATTTATGGACAAAGTTAATGAAAATAAATTTTCTTTTAAATTAATTAAATAGTTATAATTATTTATTTATGACTTACAAAAAAAACCAATACTTTTACTATAGTCAAATTGTCACTTTCTATGATACGTAAATTTTATTTAATTATTCATGGGTAAGGTTACTCTTATTTTAGAATATTTAATATTCATAAGGGTCATATTACTATTCATAAGGGTAGGTTACTATTCCTAAGGGTGGGTAACTTTTCACCAATAATTATGTTTTTTCTATCGAACTCCAAACATCTTACTGATCACAGCTGTGTATGTCATATTTTTGAAATTCAAAGAAAAGAAGAGTAAAAAATATGTTTAATGGTGATATATTATTTAGTATCCTAATATTTAATTGTGCTTCATAATGTGATTATACTATAGGGCATAATTATAAGGAGGGATTTCCATTAATAAAACATTAGGTCGTTATTTCTCCCCCCATGAAATTTCACCCTCAAAATTTCATTTTACACAAAGAGGTGAGGGTACTTTTCCTTTATCACCCCCTCTTGTTCCCAAGAAGATTTTTCAAACTTCTGGTTCCTCCACAACACTTTGACAAGGTGGTTTGTCTTGTTGCATAGAACTTTATCTTTCAAATACAGAATCTCCACTAGCTACTCCTCATAGGAGATATCATCTTCCTGCTAATCCACCTTTGAGTTCAGTAAATGTGTGAGATCTGGTATGTACTTCCTAAAGAATTATATGAGAAAAACATCATGAACTTGAGCCATATTTAGTGTAATTTCAAGCCGATAGGCCATGACTCCTATGCGATCAAGGATCTAGAAGGGGATAATGTACCTTGGGATTTTCTTCCCTTTCTTTCCAAACTGCAAGACTCTCTTCCCTGGAGAAATTTGAAGGAATACATTATCAACAATGTATAACTATAATTGAATTCGACAATTGATAGCATAACACTTTTTCAGACACCGAGCAGCTTTGATGTGTTTCTGGATGGCATGATCCTTCTCTATCATCTCTTGAAGAAGATCAGGTCCAAGTTTATTTCTTTCTCCAACATCATCCAAACAGGTTGGAGTTATGATTAGCCAATAAAAACACATATTTTTATTACATTTTAAAGGTATTATATGTTCATTTTTTATCTTATGGTCCAGAGTTAGTGGATTTTAATTTTGAACATCCATTCTCATTATTTGTGCACTTCATGCCTAATATGCACCATTTTAGGCCCAATGTTTCATATGATTTTAAAGAATGTAATTATACATATTTTAATTTGATATTTTTGTAAATTGATATAAACATAAATATGAACATTTTTCATTCATGGATCAATGGAGGATTCATAAATTATGATGGGGATATTTGGCGATGAAATGAAACAATTCTGGAGAAAGAATATTGGATATCATCCCACTTATCGGAATGTGGGGCCCAGAATACAGGCCCAATGAAGCAAAAAATTTATGTTAAGATATAATAAATATAGAGTAACAAATAATTCTTCTAGAGATAGTACTAATTCGTCTTACATGGTGGTGATTAAGGCGGCCCAAGTTGAAGATGAAATTCTGGGTCAGATTCTGCGGCCCAGAAAAACATCCCACTATTTATATCATATCTCGCGAAAGAATTATTATTTTGGTCTTAAATTTTACAGGATGTTAGGGGCCATCCGGGGAGTCATTTACATCTTATTGGTCTTAATAAAATTCTCCTTTCTAAAAGGTCCTTTAGAAATGTCTTTCCGGTGGATGCAAGCTGGCTGCAACTTCGGGGCAAGAAGTGGAAAAGTCTCTCTACATTAATGTTCCACCCACCTTTCCCTAACAAAATTAATTAAAGGCACATGGGATGTTTGGGGCTCGGCCAAGGCTTCATTTTTTCCTATTTAAGTCATTAGTGGTGGAATATTTAGGGATCTTTGTGCTTTATTTTCATTGTAATGTTATTATTCCAATTTGCCTTTTTAATGTTCTTCCTTCTCATGTAAGTTGTTCAAATCACCTTAGTCTTCAATAAAAGTTCTTCTTCTTCTCTTATTCCATTCTTATTCATATCACCTTGATACCTCTTCCTCAATGTGTGAAATGTTTCACACCAAAACTTGTGATTTTGTTCACACAATGGTGGAGTGATCGTTATTTTTTTTGTTTTTACTTCTTCAATTCCACCCTCGAAAGTCTACTTTCAGCTTCCGTTGAGAACTTTTCATAAATGGAGGGATAGATATTTTATGGGTTGATCCAAGGGAGTATAAAGGGGCTGGATTGAATGTTATTTCTCACTCTCTAAATGTTATTAATTTCTTTTAATTGATTTTCTTTCATTCAATGATTTTTATTATTCCTCTTCCTTATTGAATTTATTCACCCCACTTTCATGTGCTAATTATATCCTTTACCTTGGAGTGCTCATGAAAATAATCCTAAAAGTGTATAGGTTATTAGCATGTGTTGTGAAGGTGTTTAATCAGTAAGTGATTAGGTTAGTTTGAATTCATTATATGAATCCTTCTTGAGTTAATAAAATTAAAATCGTAAAAAAAGGAATTAATTCAATCCACCCCGAGCAATAACCTAGGATCAACTCATTTCCTCATAATTTGAGTTCACATAGATCTTTTAGTGGTCTTTCCAAACCATCTAAAATCTACCCAAGTTGGCCACTTCATAGCCAAAAATACATCTCTTTTTATTGAGTGTCTAAAGGTTCTTCTTAGGTCTCTGAGGATTCGACAACCCAAGCTGCACTGCAAGCGACCACTTGACCCCTAAAACTTGGGTAAATTTGGGCGACACCAAGTTCTAAATCAATTTACATACAAAAATTCATATAGATAAATCTAAATAATTGAGTATAATCTATTATTGTATGGGAACTCATGAAATAGGATACACTGGTCCCATACACCTTTTAATTCTATAGATCAAGCTCTTAGCATATATTCAAGCGTCGAAATAGAACTTTCGGATTGGAAATCAGTTTGGGGGAGATTGGTTGTGCTGAAATTTAATTCAGTAATCAAATAATGAAGAAGAATCTTCAATATTTTATATGTTAACCTTGGATTATGATCACAGAAAATTGAGATTGGAACTCCATTCAGTCTAACCACTTCCTTCACATATATATTTTCATGTTTTTCAAGTGAGGGGTATCCCCGAATAGAGATAAAATTGGCAATCTTGGTGACTCGGTCAACCACAACCCATATCGGATTATTTCCCTTCATGTCTATGGGATAACTATGACAAATTCCATAGTTACATTATCCCATTTCCACATGGGTATAGGTAATGAATTCATCATATCATTGTGCTTTTTTATCTTTTCTTTAAATTGCTGACATACCATATACCTTGATATATATTCTACAATCTCATTCTTCATGTTATTCGACCAAAAGTGTTCTCGTAGATCATAGTATATATTGGTACTCCTAGGATGGATAGATAATGTTTACCAATGTGCATTTTCTAGTACATTCTTCTTTATCCCGGGTGATGAAGGCACAAAAACCATCTTTCCAAATCGAATCAGACCATCATCATCGATATGGAAGTCTTGTAGCTTCCCATCCTTTAATGCTTTCACCATCTTTTTTATCTCCACATCATTCTTATATTCTACCTTAATATTATAATGGATGGATGATTGCACAATCATTTTGTCATGGTAGTATGTATCCCCTGCCCTTTTGATTTCAAAATCCATCCATTTCATAACCAAGAAGATAGGGTATTTCCCTATCCATAACATAAATAGAGTATCAGGTTCTTTTCTGCATAGAGCATCAGCTACCTCGTTCACCTTTCTAGGTGATGTTTAATAGTTCAATTGTAATCCTTTATTATCTCTAATCATATCCTTTGACGCATATTGAGATCATTTTGTTATAATATTTTATTTATTCTATTGTGGTCGGTGTTTATGTCACACTTCTTGTCATAAAGGTAGTGCTGCAAGATTTTCAAGGAAATAATCACAATTTTCAGCTCTAGATCATGCGTCGGGTAGCTCTACTCATGGATATTCAATTGATGTGAGGCATAAGATATCACATTGTCATTATTCATGAGTACGCAACCAAGGCCTTTATTTGAATCAACACTGTATATCATAATACATTCCCCACTTTTCGGTAGTGTGAGTACAACTACAGTGATAATCCTTATCTTTAGCTCCTTCAAGATTCACTCACATTCTTCTCTCCAGACATACTTTACCCCATTACTTGTAAACTTATTTAACGGGCTTGACAATCATGATATATTTCTCACAAACAATCTGTAGTACCCATCTAATCCTAGAAAACAACAGATTTTTGTGACACTAAATGTCCTGGGACATTCCTCAATCGTCTTTGTTTTTTAAGGGTCCATAGAAATTCCCCTCACCTGTGATCACATGTCCCAAGAATGTGACATGATTCATCCAAAAGTCACACTTTCTTAACCTGGCATACTACTTCTGCTTTCTCAATGTCACCAACACAAGTATTAGATGTTCTTTGTGTTCCTCTGGTCTCTTGGAGTAAATGAAAATATCATCAATAAAAACTACAAAATATTTGTTGAGGAAATGTCAAAAGACTATATTCATCAAATCCATGAATATTTCAGGGTAATTAGTAAGTCCGAAGGGCATCAACTGAAACTCATTGCGCTTATACCATGTAAGAAATGAATTCTTCCGAATATATTTCTTCTTCACTTTTAGCCAATGATATCCAGAATGAAGATCTTCCTTTTAGAAGTATTGAGCTCCTCTTAATAGATCAAACAAGTTGTAAATCCTTGTAATGAGATACTTGTTCTTTATGGTTACCTTTTTGAGTTCCCATTAATACATACACAGCTGCATTGTTCAATCCTTCTTCTTCATAATGAGCACTAGCGCACCCCAAGGTGATGCACAAGGGTGTATGAACCCTTTGACCAGATTATCTTACAGTTTCTTCATTAACTCCTCCAGTTCGATTGGAGTCATCATATAGGGACACTTTGAGATAGTAGTAGCTCTAGGAATGAGTTCAATTGAGAAATCTACCTCATGAACTAGGTGAAGTCTGGGTAACTCTTCTATAAATACATCATCGTATTCACTCACGATGGGAATTCCTACAAGGTTGTTACCATCCATTGACTCAACCATTTGAGTGAGGTATGATTATTCATAAGGACTCAACACCCACACCATTAAATCATTATTCAAAGGATATTCATGATCTTCCTTTCATTTGTTTAGGATTATGGGATGTTTTGAAATATGAAAATATATTTCCTTTTCCCGACAGTTGATACGTTCTTTATATAATAAGAGCCAATCCATTCCCATTATAAATCTGAATTCCACCAAGGGAATTATTATGAGATTCGGTGGAATAATCTTCCCACATACGCCAATGCGAGAAGAGTCAAACACATGGGCTACAATGATTTCACCATTTGGTGTTTTTACATATATATTTACATCAATGTTTCAAGGATTTAATTATATAGTTCTAGAAAACATGAATGATATAAAGGAATGAATATAACCAAAATCAAATAATACATTTTCCATTTATGAGTTAATACGAAGTGTACCTTGAACAACATCATTACCTTACTCCACTTCCGCAGTATTGATGTCATAATCCATTCCTTGTTCCTTTGGCTTTGGTGGCTGCTGACGCTGATTACCCTCGAGAACGTGAGGTTTAGTGCACTGGCTTTCATAGTTTCTCATCTCCTGAAAATTGTTGCATTGAACCATGGGTGTTTCTCTCCATTCATATAATAAATTCTCATTCCTTTTCATGTGTTTTAGACACTCTTTAGCATGGTTTCCTTATTTCCCACATTTAATGATCATCCCCATCCCTCTGAGGTAGTTCCCATGGTTAATGTTCCCACATTTTTTGCATGTGGGTCATTCATTTTTCTTCCCACCATTGTCATTGGATCCATCAGCTTGAAATTATATATTTCTTTTCATATCACCATATCCATTGACACATTCTCTAAACTCTTTCTCCATATTCCGAGAACATCGAACAACTTCTTCATAACTCCCAAAGTCTTGAATTTCATGATCCTTCCGAAGGCGTGGTTTAAATCTTCTAAATAATCTATCAATTTTTCTGTCATTTTTTATAATAAAAAACGAATCATACCTTGAAAGCCTTGTAAAATTGACATCGTAGGATGTGAAATATTCTCCTCCTTTTTTCATGAGCTCTATGAATTTTCACTCCTCTTTCATGCAAAATGTTCCTGTGGAATACTTGTTGAGAATCATTATCTTAAAGTCTTCCAATTCCATCTCTTCAATTCTCTCCCTTGGCTTGGTGTTTGTAATCAACACTCACCATTGATAGGACTCTTTATCTATAAAATAAATTGCTAGTGTCACCTTATCCATCATATAATAGTGAATTACAGAATAGATCTTTTCCATGGAGTTGACCCACTGATCCGCAACTAGGGGATGAGAAGATCCACTAAACATTAGTGGTCGTTGCCTCATAAAACACTCGATATCCAGTTGCTCCCTCTTTGGTGAAGGAGGATGTTCTCTATTATTATGGTTATTATTCATAACCTGATATAGTTGGGTAAGAATCACCATGATGTTTTGAACTCCACCTCCCAAATCATTGGGGATGTCATTCGGGAAATCGTTGCATTGGCCCTGCATGAGTTGTTGGCCTGGTTTCTCCTGGTTCCCACCGTTTTTTAAAATAAAAAATGATAGAACAAAACATAAGGAAAAAAGTAATTATTAAATTATTCATTTTTACAATTTATAAAAAAATCATAACAAATCACATCCCAATGTAAAGAATATTATGTGTATATTTGTACTTAGTCTCGTGCTAGAGGTGTTCTCTAGTTTTCACTAATCCAAATTCCCAAATTAAGTAAACCATTCCTATGATACCAACTATTGTGAACCAAACATTACATATATTACTATTACATCATTTTAAAGATGAAAAACTTAATAGTATTACAAATATAGAATCCAAAGGTTTAGTATCTTTGGAAAACAAGGACCATACATAACAATTACAACAATAGGCTTAAACATTTATTTAATTCTTTCTTCTCTAGCTTCTTATTAGAACATGACCTCTCCTTAGTACATATAGTCACCTGAGGATATTAATCAAATGGGGTGAGCTAAAATCCCAGTAGGAGGATACATAAGAACAACATAACAATGGGTGAGCAAAACCATAACATAGGCAAAGAATCATGAGCATGAGAGGAAACATTAAAAAGAGACTCAAAATGTGGTATTGCATAAAAATGAAACATCATGTCTTAGTGATTAAAAACCACACATACTTGTGAAAGAATCTATCATATTTTTCACACATCATTTCACATTAACTAATTAGATTAATAACTTTAACCAATGCATTGGAGTGCAGTATAATTCTGTGTGCACCCGTCACATCATAACATTATCATTTATCATGCATGACATAATAAACATATATCAAAAATGAACATAACTAACACATGGAATTGAATGGGTTTCATCTCATAATAACACATTCAAAAACAATGGTTTCCAAAAATAATGTGGAAATAAAATACTCAATACGATAACTATCAACCTTGAGTGGGAAGTAAATAGTGTATTTTTTGAATGATGAGTAATTATAGAAAAACATTGTTTGACATAAACATCAGTGGAAAACATGTGTATCCCAGAAAAGGTATGATAATGGTGATAAAATTATTTTTATGGTGTGACCATACCAAAAATAGAGTTTAAGTGTGAGAACCTAAAAAAAGAAATTTGGGTTCATGATTTTCCTCTAACATTGTATCTGAACCCTTTCTTCACTTTAATGTCCTATATAACCACATTAGATTCATTAATTCACAATTCCATTACCATAATTAGATTACTATGGTTAATTATGGTTTCATTAATTTATTTCATGTGTATTTCGATTAGTTATCTAGTTTAAAAACTTTGTTCGGGAATGATCATTTAAATGGTCTTCATGAGGGGTTCACATGTATTCATAAATGGAAGTTGGTGTAGAACATGGGTTTGCATACAGAACTGATATTTCATGTTATTAATGATATTATAGAATTTTAAATTATCTTATGATGAATTATGAAATATATCATGTGGATGAATCATTAGACAAGAATTAAATGATGATTGTTTGAGTTAATTTGGGCTGTTTTTTTACCACAGTAAACTTGTTTTGTTTAATAATTTAGTAATATGTTCCTAAATTTGTTACAAAACATGAAATAGGATATAAAACATATAATATAATCTGGTTCAAAAATAAAAAAAATTCATGACCATATCAGAAAACTTTAAAGGAAATTTAAATCATGTCATCCATGAAGGTGATAGATTAACACCTCACGGACAATGTTTTATTTTATTAAATAAAATGGAGAGGAGAAGGGGTGGATGGTATAATATCCCATTAGTATCATACTATTATAGTATATGTATGATTCTATAGTAACCATACTATTTGGATGAAGATAGGTGGAGAGAGAATAAAAAAAGAACTCGAAATTGAAAAGAAATTAAAGGAAAAGCGGGAGAGAAACTACCTCTTAAATCCTCCTCTTGAGATCCTCCTTAAGGGACTTAGGCATGATCATTTTATGAAATCAGAAGCTCTTGGACGTGGAGGAGGGGATTTTGAAGATTCTTGAAATGATTTTAGACATGTTTTGAAGCTTGATAGGTCTATGGAAATGAGGGTGTGGAGGGTGGTATTTATAGTAGAGGGGAGAGGGGATTTTTAAATATAAAATTCATTAATTTATTATTTCCCCAAAAGAAAAAGAAACATTTAGTCTTCCATGTCAAATAATGGAATTTTTATCATATGAACCCAAATCAATTGGGCTTACATTATCATAACATCATGCACAACTCTATAATTATCTTATTTATATTATTTTGTAACATATGGTATTTCACTATCCATCGAAAATTATATTATTTTAGAAAAATCCCAAAAATTCACACCCACTATTTTTTGATGTGTAGAATCCAAAAATGAATTCTATTTTTAAAAAATGATTATTGAAAAATGATTAATTTTATCTATAATTAAAATCATAATTTATTTTAAAAATATCGTTTTTTAAAATTAAAACTGATTATATAATGCATTAAAAAATTATGTAAGTTCTTATAAAATTATCAAAAAACTAACATTTAAGGATTTATCCCTTGTTAAGGTAATTTTTCTCATGATATCTATAAATAATTTGAATCACTTTCAATAATAATTTGTGAAAAAAATAAATTTGAACATATTATAAATTAATTTTTTTGATTAATCCTAATATAGAATCAATTATTCTTAATTATATTTATATAAGTTCTAGAAATTATTTTAAAATTAATCACGTATATGGGAATACAAAGTGTTTTTTAGTGTAAATGTGTTAAAAATATTGATATTATTTTATATTTAATTTAAAAGTAAAATTGATTTCAAAGAACTAATTTTAATTAATTAATCTAAAATTTATTTAATAAAACATTAAAAACAAAAAAAAATATTTATCCTCAAAAATATATTATATGAAAAACCATTTTTGAATTAAAATTCAGTATTATTTACTATTAATCCAAAAATTAATGATTATGGAAAATTAAATAAACATAATCCTAACCTAATTTTTACAATAAATTTTGAAGAATTATCTTTATTTTTATATATAAAATTTTTAAATTTCAAAAAATATTATTTAAAAAATGTTCCCCATTATATGGCGGTAAAGGTTACCTTTTAAAAATATTGATTTTTATGCAAAATATTGTGTTAGTTTTTATCTTACGAATATCGAATATATTGGATGAATGTAAAAGATATTTGATTTAGTCTCTATTATATATTTTACTAATATCAGTCAGTAATTATAATTAATTTAATTAATTATTATAAAATAGTTTTTTAGTCATAAATGTATTTTGTTTATAAAAACATTACCTCTATATTCAATTGGTTCTTGAATTTATTTATAATTAATTTTTAACTGATAAATTTATTTTATATTTTTATAAACCATATATTATTATAATTTAGTAAATAATATTAATAACCAATAACATAAGGGCTAGGTTTTATCACCCTGTAAATTATAATATTTTTATTAATATATTGTTTCTTTGTAAGACTCAGTCTTTTGTGTAATGAAAGCTATAAAATAAAGTATTTATAGAGTGTAAGGAAAGATAAATCATCATTGATTAAATTACATGATATAGATTTAATTTATTTGAAATGATATTTATCTTTCAAAAAAATGGGATATTATATTCCCTTCCATTGTTGGTGTTGCGCGTCATACATGATATCAAATAGAATTTACTTATTTTAGAATTTTGGGGCATTAATTTCTCTCCACAATAATGAAATTGAATCCTTACAATTTATACAAGACCTTAGTAATATATTGTTTAGTATTTTCTATGTTTAAATCCCACATAGTGTGAAGGGTTAATAAAACATCCCCTAGAAAATACATAAAAGGATGTACAAGGGTCACATGGACTTGAATTTAACTAGGTATCTATGTATGAGATCATAAGTGGAATGTTGAGATATGTATTTAATGGAATGCATAAATATTTATAATTATTTATTGAGGTCATCAATAATTAATAAGTTGAAGATCAATGAAATTATTAGGACCTCAATAAAAATTGGTGATTCATGACAATCAATAAAACAAAAATGAATGTATTAGTAAATGATTTTTCTATCATTTTAATAAGGTTTAGTAATTGTTAAACTACTTATGAATGTTTGGAAATATACTTATATAACATATTACTATAAAAAAGCATTCATTTTTTATGTTCTATGATTAATTTATAATTCATTCATTACTTCATGAAATGAATATCTAAAAATAAACATTGATTCTTGAAGCACTAAAACAAACTTTTAAAAGATTGTAGGGATTATAAAAGACTGAAAAATATATCTATTTATATATACCTATTCCCTAAGAAAAAAATTGTTTCTACATTAATCTCTAAACCAAAAAAGTGATAAATCTAGTTAATCATTAGTATTTATTCATTAAATTAATCAATAAAAGTAATTAAATATTAACAAGTACATTTCCATGGTTAGTGGTTGGCAATAAACCCTTATCATCCTTTAGTCATGGGTTCAAGTCCTATGGACTTCCCGGATTTGATGGGTTGTAACACGGAATGCAGGTTATCATTTTCTAAAACTATATTAATATAATTCCTATTATGTTACCAAATTTTTTTTTTACATACTTGAAATGATATTACTCACTAAATTTCCCTTTAACGAGGGGTTTCAATACAACATCAATACATAATTACTACATTTTTTTATTCAGCATAGGTCCTTACATAGTGTTATGTTCAAACTAGGTCATTTATTTTCATTATCTATTCAATTAATTTATAATGGCTTGTAATGAAAATGTGAATTATCATTAGTATATCACCTAGGAGTATCAAACCAGGTTCACAGTAAATCCCATTTTCATGTAATGGGTTCTGCTCAACTTAGGCCCGACACACCTTGTTGGAGTTGTTACCACTTGATACATCTATGATACATCAATGATCACTTTTAATTTCTAGATAGAGATTAATTTATCTGAAATACCACATAATATATGTCTTACAAAAAACTTAGGATGTTCATCAATATTTATCATTAGAATCTACCTTAGGGATATGTTATTTAGTTTTGGTTTTCCTAAACCTACTTCCCTAAGATGTTACTAAAATTACTTTGTTTCCAACTATAGTGTCCCAACCCTAGAATTCCCATACATGGTGTCCACTACAATTATATTTTCTATATTTCAAGTAATAAAATCCAAAAATATTTATTATTATATAAATCTTGGTAAACCCGATTCATACATAATACTAATTTTATAATGTAATACACTAATTACTACATTAATTTTTTATTTAGAAGATAATAGGATGATATTATTCTATATAAGGTATCCTTCCATATAATTCTTTGTACACATTAAGGAATACTGGGGAAATGATACATAACAAGGTTGATATCAAATACTATTTAAGAGTATATAAAACCTATGAAATAATGAATCAATGATAATAATCAATATGGAAAGGTATTATTAGAAGTTACATGACCAAAAATCCATAAAATGGTATGGAAGTTCCCAAAAAATATGCCATGGTAAATAACTGAAAACACCTTCCATTAAAATAAATAGATAAAGAAAAATCAATATGGAAATGTATGAAACTTAAAACACATGCCATTTAATCAATGAGATGATAATTAATGGCATCCCTTGAATTTTCAACAATGAAAAAATCATATATAATAAATACATAATTCAAATGATTTAAATGCTAAATTGTTTTATCTAATTTCTCAAGAACATGAAAACATATATTCAATACCTTTTAAAATACTTTTTAAGACTATAGGCACAAAATTGTTAATATTTCACAACGAATTTGTCTCAAGAGAACCTAGCGATGCTTTGAGGGGCAATATAATGATGGGGATTTACCCATCATTTCTATTCCAAATCATTCCTCCTGTAAAATAATTTAGTTAATTAACAAACAGTATACCTTATAAAATATCTTTATTGAATAAAGAAGACAGATTCATCAATATTTCCCTAGTTAATCAAATAAATATAAAATTAAATTCAATATATAAAAATGTTATATAGTTTTGTAATAAATATATCAATGACAAATGATATATATTATTAGAGTAAATTCAATATATAATTATCATAGGAAACTAAATATTTTAAGTGTACTAATAATGGAATCAATGAAGTTAATGTCATTACTATCATTGGACAAATAAATCACAAAACGTATAGAGGAAGAATACATATGGTATCACTAAAACATATACCACATAAAGTAAAAAATTATGGGTTGTTTTTAATGATGAATAGAAATAATATGAAAATATAAGTTAAAACATTTTTTAAGAAAACATCCTTTTTATTTTGAAAACAACTTTTAAAATAAATTTCATTGAAAATATCTTTTTAAAATTTTTTCTTAAAAAATAAATCATCTAAACATGAAAAGTAATATTCCATGATATGATTATGGGTAAATACGGATATTCCATATATGGTGAAAATATTATTCCTTTTGCACGATAAAAAGGTTGGAAAAATTACATGTTCTGAAATCAGTCAGAAAATTCCTTTAAACAAAATTATAAAATAAAAGTATTTAAAAATGACTTCAAAAAATCATTTTAAAAAGGTCAAAAACATTTTTAAATCTAGTTTTGAAAACAGAACTTTTAAAAGAAAACAGGGTTCCCAACAAAAGAAAAAAATGAATTACATTTTTCATAAAAATACATTCTAATATGTTTTTAGTACCAAAAATTAGGAAAATGATTCTAGTAGATGTAAAAGATAATCAATAAACAAAGGAGAATAAAGTAATTTTTTTACAAAAGATCAAATAAAATTATATAATAGAAATTTATGTGTAAATAATCCCAATCAAACTAAGATTACATTATTAACCCTTATAATGACCATTAAATTTAATATATATTTAATCATTGATGATGTTATGTGTCTTAAATGTTAATAAAAAAATTTATCATTACAACATATATATTTCAATGTTATCACACACATAATCTTAGAAACATAATGATAACTATGAATCTATATAACCTGATAAAAATAATTTGGTTTATGAAGTTATTTCCCACTTAGTAACTTTTAACTAAAATATAATAAGAATAAATAAATAAAATTGAAAACAAAAATAAAATTATGATATAAAAATTCATGATATAATATATAAAAAATTTCATTAGATACTCCACACAAAAGATGTAAGTTGTGAATATGACATTTTATCTCCCTGATGTAAAAAGTGAAGTAAAAATCATTTACCTTGCATTTCCATTCAGTTGAACTTATTTTAAATTATTGAATTATGGTTTTACAAATTTACTAAATAATTATATAACAATTTTAAGATTTATGAATTCTTATATTATTTTAATTTTATATCTTATTACTCATTTTTTAGTATTCATTATTTTCACTAATTCTGGTGAACAATTCATAGTTCCTCGAGCACGTTTTTACTTGTGAAAATTTTTTCTATAGTGGATTATTCTTCTCTAGAGTATAAAACAATATTTAAATATCAAATATATTCACTATATATTAATTTAAAATAATCTATAATTTTTTAAGATTAGAAATGGAAAGAATGGTTAATTTAGATGGTAGGTCATATGTACAAATGAATTGTACTTTCATTTACTTTTTGTATTAAAATAATGATAAATAAATTATTTATATTTATATTATAATCATCATTTCATAATTATTTCATACATGACATACTGTTTTATTAATTATATCCTATATACATTCAATTTAAAGCGTGAATGAATGACATCTTTTTGACGAGGTGGTAGTCCACACTTCCAAAAATGATATTATTATAATTAAATATAATGGAAGACATTATGTAATGTGTTATATAAAAAGTAAAAATACATAAATATATAAAATTATCATATATATCAAATATGAATAGCATTTATATCATAATTCATATCCACTGGAGGTTATAAAAGAAAAATGAAGGAAATCATTTTTTGAAAGTGTAGACCACCGTAGATATAAATGGTATGTTTGTTACCAATTATATAGAACTATTTGAAAGTTTCTGGTTAAGCCTTATCATAAAAACATATATTTTTTTGGATTCTCATTTTATTATATAATCATTGAAAAACAAGAACATAGGGTGTTGAGAATGGAGATAAATAAAAAGATCTTGAGGAATGATGTTAAATCTTCTTGGGGGAACTCCTATTAGTTGGCCCCAAAGGTATTCCCTAGAATTATTCCTAGAAAAATTTAGGTTTTTAAAATAATTGTTTTGATTCGAAGGTTTAGTCTCATGTTTAACAAACATTCCCTTATTCTCTGTAATAAATTTTAATCAATTTCACTCATTTTTTTTGGGAAAAACAATGTCAAAATTAATAGATAATATAAATTATAATTATTGAAAATATGAAAGAAAAGTTTATAAATTAAAATTAGATACGTTAAAGAAATTAATTTTAATTTAATCCTAAATATTGGACGACAAATATGGTTCTTAAAGTAAAAGTGTTCAAAAAAATTATGTTTTTATATTAAATTTCAAAATAAAATTGATTCTGATTACATAAATTGGGTTAACTGATATAAAATTGATATAATTAAACATTAAAACTAATCAAAAATATAATTTAACCTTTGAAATAAATTAGTTGAAAAAGATGTTTTGATTTACAATTCAGTAGTTTCCAAAATTCATCATAAAATTAATCCTCACAAAAAATACCAAATAATTAACCCTAGACTAATTTTTATGTATTTATTTTAAAAATTATTTTTATTATGATATATAAAATTTATTAAAATTTGAAAAATTGGATTTAATATAGGGTATCCAATAAAAGGAAATAGTTATTCCTTTAGAAAAATATGGATTTTTATTTAAAATATTGTTTTTCTATTATATTTTGGTTAAAGAATATATTGGATGAATGTAATAAATATGTGATTGAATATAAAAAATATATTTCATTAATATCACTCACTAATTTTAATTAATTTAATTTATTAGGATAAATGAAATTTGTTTGCAAACAAATTAAATATATAGAAACATTCCCTTAATATTAAATTGGTTATTATATTCATTTCTAACTAATTTTAACCAATTAATTGATTATATAATTGTATAAACAATAGGTTTCTAAAATTTAATTAATACTATTCATAACCTCTAATTTAACGGCTATGTTATATCAAATAATAATTAAAACTATTTCTTATAATATTTTTTTGTTCGATAAAACTCATTCTTGATTGCTATTAAAATTACAGAATAATGTATTTTTGGAATATAACACATGCTTACTGGGAATTTTGTGCATTAAAATCTATAAATTTAATTTATATAAAATTATAATTATATTATAAATTCTTAGGATATTATATTCCATTATGCACATTCTGTTGTGTGTCATACACACTATCGAATAAAATGTTCTTAGTTACTAATTTTGGGGCATTACAGTGGAGATTTGATCCACTTGTAATATGGTTTTATCATGGAGCTTTACATTTGATAACGTTAAGTATTTTAATGATGTACTATTTTTGTACTATATTACCTAATTTTCATCAAATATATCCCTTTGGAGTGTCGAGCATACTAAAATTTATATTTTTTATTCACCAAATTTGTGTGAAAATAATCCCCTCGTGATTATTATATGATTACAGGTGTTAGTCACCAACTAAGGGTGACCAAGAACGCCCTATGGCATATGTCTATGACATCTCGAGTATCATCATACCAAGAAATTTAGGATAGTCCATGAATGTATTAGAAACATAATTCAAATATTTATATCCACCTCACCAACTCCCATTCACAAACCTTCCCCTAATGGTCACCCCTCAAGCTTGATACCACATCCCATGATCTCCACTAATCCCTTTATTTTTTAATATTTATTTAAATCAATTATTCATGTGATCATCTCTATTTAGTACTTCACCACGCCCATGTCTTTCAAATTCCTTTTTATCCTTTCACATACTATGTTGTGAGGTTAACTAAACCATAGGGTTTTCATACAATCCAATTTCTATGGTATACTTTCTTTCTAGCATTTCTTTTCTATTATTTGGGGTTCCTTGGACTCACAAGAGATAGGTTTTAGTGTCACATGTCAAAGGAAATGAGTTAATCTTTTTTTTTCAGGAATTCTAACTTAGGTCCAAGCATTTTAATTTGAAAAATTTATTTCATGAGTATTTAAGTGTGTGTTTTCATTTGATAATAATATATATAAATAATAGAAATTTTTTTTGATTCCTGAAATTTGTTCCTATTTTCTTTTCCTTATTTTTCTTAGGTTTATTCCATGGGTTATCTTCCTAAAAATATTTTTTCATATTTTTTGAAATTCAAGAACCCCACATGATAGTTTGGTTTTAAAATTAGTTTACATTCTTCCATGTGAAAATAAGGAAAACATTGTGTCTATTCATACTAGTTTTCCATTAATGTTTAGTGTCATGTTTGGTTCCCAATGATCATAAAATGGTTTCTAATTTTATTCATTATTTTAAACTAGACATATACAGAAGTATATATATATATAAGTTATATATTTATTCCCTCTTTGAACATATTCATACATGGAGTTGAGAATAAGTTCATTGGGACAATGATATATATATATATATATCAATTTTTCAGTTTTATATGTTATATGTGTCGTTTGTAACATGATATATATGATATAAAAGTGGTTTCCTAATAAAAGAGTGTTTAATATTAATATTATGATTCCCAATTGTAATATTATAATGATTTTGAAAATGAAGTGAAGTCTGGTGTAAGACTATATTATTATGTTTACTTTCAAACATTGATTTTATACATTTGAAATTTGGTATATTATTTTGAAAAGGATCTTCACATAGGTAGTCCTTGGATGTGAGGTGTTGTGGTATACTTTCATTGATTTGTTGTGAGATTGAGATTTTGTTTTTTTCTACACCTCCCTTATGAAATCTTTATGTTGGAATAGAACATGGGAATCTTTAGTACCTTGGAGATATTTCATGGAATAGTATCTAGGTGATATTCTATGTTTTTATCCCATGTATCACTATAAATATCATGATTCAATAGTAACTAAATGATATGACACTTATTTTACCAATATAACTTATGTTATCCCACCCCAATATCTCATGTATGGGCTATTAAATTGTTTATTCATTGAGATATGATATATCTAGAACCCAGATAACAAACATACATAGGGATATACCAAGGATATTTCTATCATTTTGTTTCTATTTTATAGTAATATATTTTCATTACATATTTCATAGTTTCGTTCTTATATATAAAATAAAATACATGTTCAAAATTCTACTATTTTGTACCACTTTGGGATATTTGTTCGATTATCTTCTTCCCAACTGTAAATCTTCTTTTATCTTATATCCCTTTTCACAAATGGTTTTTTGTGAAATCTATCATTATATTGAAAAAAAAAATTTGGAATCAATGTAGAAAATGTTTTTATGTTGTATTAGCATGTTACTTGTAAATAATGATAATAGAAATCCATATTTTTATATATTTATAGGTTCATTATATTATGAATTTATTTTCTATTTAATTTTATGGATATGGTGTGGTTTCTATTATGGAATCCTTTCTGGTTAGTTTTTTGTTATCACACCTATTTCATTGTCATTTTTCAATTTTGGGTTCGTCTTATCTTTTATTCCTTAACATTAGGACTTGTGGTTATTTTTTTGGTGGTGACATATATTATCACAAGGATGAAATATTTTTGTACATTTTATTTCATTTCAGATTCCATTAACACATTGACCACATATGATTTTACTATTTTCTATAGATGATGGGTAGTTGGAGTTTATTGTGGGAAAAGAAATTACATTTTATTAGAATATTTTCTTTATAAAAGAGGGTGTTCATAGGGTGAGGGAGGTTTTTCTGTCTAATAAACATTTAGTAAATTTCCTAGTTTTATTACTAGGTTTGTTCTAGAATAATTTTCTCTGACATTGAAATTATACAAATCCATGAGTCATGAAGAAATTTAATTTATTTCTTAGATTATGATTTTATTAATTATTTTTTTTTCGAAAAAATCTTCCCAAGTGGTGTTTCCTTGATACACAAGAACTAATTCAAGACATTGGTAATCATAAATTCAATTCAGGCCTTGTTGTGTTTTAGATCATGTGTGTGATGTAGGGATAACATGGGTTTGTTTGTGACATTGAACTCTTTCTCAAACCCAGTGAATCGGACTAGGGTTTTTCACAAAATGTGTTGGTTCCAAAATAATTCCACATTTAAAAAATCATTATTAAATTATTTTTGATTCATTATTAATATAATATTCTCAAGTTATCTTAATTTATTTACCAAGTTTTTTTTTAAATTATGTTTTAAATGCATTTAATAATTTATAGATTATAAATTTATTCCTCAAAAAGAGTAAATATCCATACTGACTAAATTTATTAATAAATATTATATATTTTCTATTACAATTTTGTTTATATATTCCCACTATAGAACATATATTATTATTATTTAGGATTAATAGTTCACTATCATTTTCACTTTTTTTCCAACATAATGACTTTTTCATCTAACCCTATTAGAAAAAATGAAAAAATGAAAATTTTCAAATGATTTATAATCTAATCAATTTAATAATTCATGTTTGTGCAATATTTTGATGTCATTTTTATTTATACGAATTATTAAAAGATAAATATAATTTATATCGTTATAATAACAAACCATTAAGTTCTTATTTTGATACATATTGATTGGATAATCCCTTTTTAGAATATATAAACAATTAAAAATGTATCAAAATCCATAAAAAATTTCATTAATAAATATATAACACATTCATTTTTAGTCATGAAAGAAAAATCACAATATGAAATGGAAACTAATATAAATTTTTTTGGATAATAATATAATCATATATTTATAATTCTAGAACCAACCCAATGATATGATATATATATAAGGTCTCTTAATTCAAAGAAACACCCCATTCTCTCTGTACTAAAACAAGATATATTTTTCTTTAAATAATTTTTTTATTATTCTCAATTCATACACCCACACATATGTTTCATCTTCATCAAGTATCTAACAACATAATGTTGTAATTTAAAAATGGTTTTCTATTAATTTACAATATTTATACTCATGTTAATTCTTTTTATAATAGATAAAAAAATCTAAAGTTATTATAATAATCTATATGGTTTTAAAACCAATAGAAAATGGATATACTTATAGAATTTATTGTTTCATTGAATATATATATATATAATTATCTACCAATTATATTGTCTTATAAGTGTATTTAATAAAAATTCTTGTAGAATGTGGTCAAAAATAAATGATAATCCATTTGAGGAAAATCTATTAGTGATAAAAAATCCATATTTCTATAATATTTGATTCCATATTTAAATTTATATAATTATATAGCTATTTAGGTAAACGATTATGTTAATTATTTAATATTTAACTATAGTATATCCATGTGGATAAAACTATTCTAGGAGTTGTCTAATGAACTATTATTACTATGTTCCTATATAAATCTAATATAATTAGGCCCACCAACACAAGGGTAACTGAAATCATATAATTTTATACATATAGTTCATCAAATTATATTTTTTATATATTATTTCTACCTCAATCAATAAATTCCATGTGGTTCTATATTTGTAATAACAAACATATTTGGATAGTCATGGTTGTAAATAATTATTGTTTTGGAAAAAAAATTACACATAGGTATTATTTCATGTTCTTGAACAACTCATGATTTTTTCAATGTATCTAAAATATATGTGATTTTATACATTACTATAATAATTTAATTTTTGAATATTATGTTATTCAATAAAATTAGAATATTTCAATCACATTAAATTGTAAGAGTTATATAATAAATTAATTACTTCATAAATACATAGAAAAACAATTATTATTATATTAAAAATATACACGTATAAGTAAAAATAATATAATAAATCTATCTGTAAACACACTAAAATTTTAAATTATTTTTTTAAAAAAATAAAAAATTTAATTATGAAATTTAAAATACATGTTTTTGGTTTTCTTTTGAAAGAATTTTTATCATTAATTTAATTGAATATAGATTCCCAAATTTACTGAAATTGTTTAATGTGTGAATTTTCTAAAAGAAATAAAGTATGTGGTCATGTTTTATTGAAAATAAATAAGTGAAATTTTTTGGAATTTCAAGATTATGTACATGGTTTTGATATTTTAAATAGTTAGTGTCTATGTTAGAAACATAGTGGATATATTGTAAGAAAATATTTTTTAAATTTATTTTTTAACATAATGGATAAAATACCTTCCAAAAGTGTATTTTGTTAAATTATATTTAACAAGGATAAGGTTTTTTTAATGATAACAATATATCAATTTATATTTTTTTTAAAGTCAATTAAAAATGCGTGGGGAGATTTTTATTCAATGACTAAATAATTTCTATTATAAACATAACAGATAGAAAATGATTAATATCTAGTGAAAAAATAATGTAACTATAAAAAACTATGTAATAATGAAATAAAAATTTTGAGCACTTTATAAATATGATATTCATATAGTCCGTAGTATTTAAGAGTTAATATTTATAAAAAAATTAAATCTTCTAAAATAATTTTATATAAGTGGGGATATATGTTTCTTAATTCTATATAGTAGATTTACATAAGATTAATATACTATTTATAAAGGTTGTGTACCATTGATAACAATATATCTATTTTGTATACATATTAAGAAAATCATACCATCCAAGGAATAATGAATCCATTGAATCAAGGTGGTGTATAATTAAAAGAAATGTTTTACAAGTTGTTTAAGTGTTGTTGATAAAATGTATGAGCTTTATATATATGTTTTATAATAGGGAATAATCGTTTCCTGAGGGAAAAATATTAGTGTATATTATTTTATATTAATCATCAAAAATATTATTTTTATTCACTTTTATGTAGATTTAAATGGAATCATACATAAAAATTTAAATAAATTGTGATCAAGATTCAGGAGATTATAAATAGTTTATTTGGTATTCATGTCTTCTGAAAAAATGAGATAATATATCTATGTGCAATTAAAAAAATATATAGAATTATTTAAATAGATCTTTGGTTTCCATATCATGATGATAATCTATGAAATATATTATTAATAAATATAAGAAACAAGAATATATGACAATATATAAATAGAATTACCATAAACATGGTGGGGAAGTGGGATGGAGAGCCATATATAGATTAAAACGAATTCATAGTATTGAATAAATGGAGACCATAAGATTATTAAAATATTGTTCATAGAGATTTTGTGCAAAATATAAACACCCATACAAACCTGGTGTAAATTTTAGTTCACCAATATAATTTTATAGAATACTCTAAAAAATAATTTGTAATCATTGTCTTAGAGTAGGGAGTGTAATGAAAAATGTCAGAAAATCCATTTTTTACTTATTTTCAAACCGAATACCTTATAAATATATACATCCCTGAATTTACATGTCTCGAAGAATTCATATACTTATATATGTGTTATATGGTTATTATTTGAAACCCCAACACAATGTTAAGTGTATGGTTCTAATATGTATCCCACTTATGAAAAAAACAAAAAAACGCTGGAGTATGATCACAAAAAATTTATTTCTGTACATCTTCATTCATTTATACATTTTGTGATAATTATGAAAATGTTATTTTCCACAAACAAGTTAATGGTATCTATTTATATTAATGGATTCATAAAAATAATTTAATACCCAAAATCACTAACTCATGGTATATTGGGACAATGGTAGAAAATTCTGTTTTTTGAGCTAAAAGGCTTTACGTTGGTGAATCTATCACACACAGAGATTGATTTCACAAATTATTAAATTATAGATAATGTTGTTAATGGAATATTAAATTATAAATAGGCTTAATTATAAGATTTATAAGAATAATATAAGGTGACTTTATATATTTTCTAAATTATAAATGGATTCCACTTATATTTATTGAATAAAGACCCATGATGCAATAGTTAGGTCTTAATATAATAAATAAGTTACTACTAAATGAAAATTAAAAGTATCAAAATACTTTAACTATATCCCTACAAAATAAGTTATGAATTTTTAACATATTTATAATTCCTCTAAATTAGTATGTGAATAATTACCCAAAATTAATTAAGGTGATAACATTAAAAATATGAGAAAGCATCAATTTTTATCTAATAATTTATATACATTAGAATGTTTCATGATGAAAGTGTTTTTTTATTAGATTATTTATTCGATTAATTAAATTAGAGTTCTTGGATAAAGTATTTTGTATGTTGAAATTATAATTAATATATTATGAACACCACCACCCTTATATAACACAATGGTCTGAGTTATCGAATAGTGATACTTCAGTTAATTTCTATTGATAGTCTGTAATATTGTTCAAAAAACTATAAAAAATAGAGTACAAAAAACACAAATTAAACAAACTCATCAATAGAGATATATCCAAAATATACAGATAATTAGTTAGTAAATTATTATATGGAATAATATGATCTGATTGATGAATTCATATAACATAACTCTTGTATATTGAATAGAGGTGAAGGTAGGTTTTTTGGAAAACTACCTTTAGAATAATTTAGTTCTATATAATATTGATTTTTTTTGTATTCATCCTAAGAGAACATGATAAATGGAAGTAAAATATAATTATATAAAAAAATTCTAAAAGACTATTTAAATTATATCTAATATAAATTGGAAGAAGATATTTCAAGAAAATGAGATATATATGTGATGATATTGAGATGTTGAGGATACAGAATCACCCTTTAATAAAGATGGTGAAATAATTTAATTTAATATCATAAAATTTATTGATTTTATTGTAGTAATGAATGGAATAATTATTTCATTTTTTTACTGAAATTAATGAAATTTATAATTATTTATTTTGTGAAACATATCAATTTTATGTATCCTCTTATGATGAAATCATTGAATAATAGATTCAATTGCATTTCAACAAGACAGAATAATGAAAAATATGAGAACAAAAAAATATTAAATAAAAATCATAATTGAATGTAGGTAATTACTAACCATTTGAATAATACTTCTAGTGAGCTTTCTAAAAGACAATTTTTTCTATACATATAAAATTTATTAATGAAATGAAAATAACGGTAAAAAAATAAAAAATAAAAAAATTATATATATGAAAGAATGACATAATAAAGAAATTCAATATATGAATATTCTTTTAATGATTGTGTTGGTAATATAAGGAACTCTAAAGTAGTATAAAACTGTGATTAATTCATAGTTGTAAATTAAAGGTTGTATAATTTTGGAACCTTGATATCAATACTCTAAGTGTTAATCACAATTTCAATTTATCTTAACAAGACCATCCCAAATGACTAATAGTTACCTTAATACATTAATGTTAAATATATTCGCATAGTTTTATATATGATAAATATATACCACCACCTAACCATTATTAAGAATTTAACATATGAAATTTAGATGAGAAGAAAGCTAAAGGATAGTTATATGAAGTGTTTTTTTAATGTGGTAGTCCTTAAAAATGCATAATGTTTTGAAAATATTGATTAAACAGTCTGATAACGATATATATTTAAGTCATTATACCAATAGAAAATAAAATAATTAATACAAAAAGTGGAAAATGGTTTTTGAGAAATATAAGAATGTAAAAGTTTATGATAATTATACATTTGATAACAAAACTATATTAGAATAAATTAATGAAAAATTATGATAATATTCCATAGTACTCTTGACCAACTACAAGATTGATAAATTAAGTTGAAAAATTATATTTAGTGGATTCTATGACATTTTATCCCTAAGTGTAGAATAATATTAGAGATTACCATATATATAAAGTAATTTAATCTCTACATTCTAAAATATAAACATTAAAATGTGTTATAATCCACTTTGTTCACTTGTCATTAACATCAAAAATTGTACCCATATTTTTTTCAAGCTTTAGAGGATCCTAATTTCATAACAAATGTATAAACAAAGGATTTTGTTCATATGTTATAAATTCATTTATCTTGTTATCCCTCTAAATTATTAGAAAATAATTGGAAGTAATTGGATATTAAAAAAACATAGATGAATTACGATATATTGTAAGAAATATAGATTTAATTATATCTAAAATATATACAATGAGAATCAAATCGATGATGGTGATTTATTTTCACCTATTTAAATATAAAACATAATTAAAATATGAGTGTAATATTTAGATCCCATGGAATTTATGTATTATTATATGGATTTAAAGAGTGTAAAAATTAATATTATAATATTTAAAAATGTTTTCTAAAAATAACTACTTAAATTTATTTATGGTGAGATTCCTTATTTTGTAATAAAGTTTAACAAAGTATTTTCTTGATTAAATAATGAATATTCATCATGTTATATAAGGGTTTCATATATTCTATAAGAATACATAGATAAATACAAATTGAAACCTACCATTTTAATTACAATATTATAGAAGGATGTTAGGGTTTTAAAAATATATGGAGATGATATAATAATAAGATCATTTAGTCATTATCTAAGAGAATAATTTTCCAAACAGATAGAAAGAGAGATCGAGAATATCATCATGGAGAAATGAAATTATATTAGGGATTGTATATATTCTATGTAGATAATGAAATACTTTTATATGATTATATGTACTATGTGGAACATTAATGAATTATTCATTAGAGTCATGAAATACCTCGATAACTCTAATTTTTACAATATTCTTGTTGGAAAAATATATAATAGGGAATTAAATTAACCAAAATACTTATCATGGTATGATTGAAATACTCTTATATTTAAAATCTAGAAATAAAAACAAAATTTTGAGCTTTTAAATATGGTAAATATTCCATGATAAACCAAATGAACCACACATTATTACTATTGGGAGGGTCATTATGTATGTTAAAGGTCATAGGAATATTTGGTTATTTAACCCATAAGAAGATATTTTTAGTTTTTGAGATACTCAAACTCATATTTTCAAGGGTATAAAAATGATAGGAATCTTAAAATTTAAAAGGTCATTTTCATGAACGATTATAGCTTCAATTAATTATAAGAAACGTCATGGAGTTAATTTTTCTACTTTCAAAGGAAAATTTGTTACTTATTCTAATTGTTATGCTAAATTTTTCTGTATTAGATACAATTTTTATTAATTTAGAATAATCTACAATAATAAGTCTATAATGTGTTATAATTCATAAAAAAAATTCTTTAATTGAACAATTTATAAAATTCAAGGATCAATAAAATTTATGAAAAAAATATTATGGCATATATT
This sequence comes from Viscum album, assembly GCA_963277665.1. NCBI lineage: Eukaryota > Viridiplantae > Streptophyta > Magnoliopsida > Santalales > Viscaceae > Viscum > Viscum album. Next base: position 528,527,851 of record OY728120.1, on the reverse strand, counting down.
CATATTGAAAAAAATATCATAAATATTCAATTTATTACTATTTAAAATTAATTGGTAAATATTATTATGAATCCTTGAGAATTATGTTGATTTTATTATATCAATTCAAACTAGGAATGATGTTTAATTACTTTAAATCAAATTTTAAATATTGTAACTTAAATATATCTTAGTGTGTTGAAATTTTGAGTGTTCAAATATTAATTTGAAACAAATATTAATGTTTCTTTGAGTTATATCATAATAAGTTGAATAATATTCCATATTTTATTCCTGAGAGAACTATATAGAGTAATATATAGGTATAATAAGTTTAATATTTTTATATTTAGGAAGATTGTGGATATTTTATTTATCATCTCATGGAAAAAAAATTTCTCAATACTATATGTATCATATTATGATGATGAGTCATGGTTTTCATCATAGCCTACATTGACTATACCCTACATGGTATATCAAATGTGTTATGTGATGAAGCATTTAATCCACTAAACATTGAAAAAAATTAATGATTTTGGAGGAGAAATGTAGAGTACATTAGTTTGGAACTCTATATGGGAAAAAATATGATGTATGATAAATTTGGAATTGGGGATGGAGATATAACATTCAATATGATATTTTATTTACATTGTAAAAGATTCTAACACATAATTTATTAAATTTAAAATGATTTACGGTTGTCATCTAAAAATATGACACATATATTTCTCCATCACATCATAGAATCTACCAATTTTCAACCATCAATGAGAAGGTATATTTTTTATTATTTATTACTATATATTTATACATATTTTTTGTAGAAGAATGTTTATTATGGGTTTCTACTCAAATGTGTGATTAATACTGTACCCATCACTCTTTTATTATATTGGGAATATATTTTATGGATTATTTGATAATATTTTTAGGTTTTTCTTATTTTATTTGATTTATTTTCATTTTTATTACAGTGGAACAAATAAAAAAATTGAATCATTATTTGAGAACCAAAGAATTAATAAAAGAGTTGCTCAATCTCCACATTGAAGGGTGAATGTTTTGAGTGTTTGGATCACTATGGAATGCGACCATACTGAGATAGATTTGGGTGAATAAGTGTAGTATAAATTTTTACTACTTTAGTACATTTATACCATATAATACATAATCCACTTATTAAGTTATTGTCTTATCATTTACACATGTATTTAATAGTGATGTTAAAAATGTACAATAGCACAAGGAACCCTAGGATTTTTAATTAGGTTCACTAACAATTTGGATTACTACATCATTGGTGTATGCTGGTTATTATACCACATACACCAAGATTCCTATTAATTATCAAATAATGAATCGGAAATGTGATTTCATTTAACTCATTTTCCTAGATCTAACTTGGTATAATGATTTCATTATATTTGATGGAAACTATTTTAGGATATTAGTGTCCTCCTTATAATGAGATATCTAATGTATAAAAAGTCTTCTTTAAGAAACATATGTGATTCTGAGTAGCTCCCTCAAATTACAGCAATCAAATAACATTCTGTTAATATAGAAATCAATATAAGTTCTAATGTATGAAATAATCAATGTTTAAGTCTTATACTTAATTTTCACCTACAAAATTTTATATATTCAGTGGTCTAGTAATCTCAGAGTTCTTATTTGAAAAAAACAATGAAAAAATACAAACTTTTTGATGGATTATTCTCTAGCCTCATATATTTAACACACAATAGATTTTGAATTTTTGTATTCCTTCCTTTTTAAAAATGTTATAAACATTTGTAGTTGTATATGATCTATTATTTTATGATTTATATAGCAGTTCAATTTAATTCTTACAATATTCCATTATTTAATGCTTGTATGTCATCTTAATTTTATGATAATCTTTTAATGGTTACTATGTTATCATCACAATGAAAGGGTTTCTTCGTTAAACTATTTTATTTTATTCCTTATTGCATAAATTTACTTAAACATAAAATTTAATTGTGTTGATTCCCCAATGGACTTCATAATAAATCTCCTAATGAAATAATATTATAATACATGACCTTTTTCTAAAAATTTTCATTTTTATAAATTTTATAAACAATTTGAACTCTTATATTGAAATTAACACATGTCTTTAGAAATTATGAATAGTTAAGAAAATTCATAATAAAAAATTACAACATCCAATGTATAATATGTGACATTTGAACTCCTCATAGGTATATCTTGAAAAAACCCTTCCCAAAAAATTTCCAAAAAAATTAAATGTAACATATGAACCTCTAAGATCTGTAATAAAACATGGATCCTCATAAAAAATTTTGAACACAATGCACATAATTTTTTAGTAATTTAAATATTCACAAACTTACAAGCATTAGAAAACTAAAGACATACTTACATGATATATATCTTCTTCAACACACATTTAGACCATGTGTTTCATTTATTAATGAAAAATTGATGATAAATAAAACAAAAACACAATGTAGGGTCATCAATTTGAATAAATAGATTACAAAATCAAAGAATAAGATATTAAAATGGGAGAATTTTCCCCCCAAAATAATTTAATTCAAATATTATGTTATTTATAAATATTATTTTAACTAATAGAACAAAATAATGATTAATTTTTGTACGATATCGAATATTGAATGGTTATAATATTTTAAATTAATTTATTGGTAGGTTTTAAGATTTCCTAACTCGGAAAATATTTTGATATTAATTTTCAATAAGTTTTAATTATATAGAGATGATAGGTCAATCTTTAATAAATTTATAATGTAAGATAATGGAAATCATAAAAGCATGAAATCAATAGATTTTGAAATTGATATAAAGTTGAACTAAAATGAAATAGAACACATTTCTAATGTATTGAATACATATTGGTATGTAGTAATTTTTAATGATTCTATTAATAGGGATGGATTTTGGAATGATCTTATTTTAAAACAATTTATCGGAAAATATATTTTTGAACGGGATTGGGTTTTACATCTTAATGATCATCATTGTTATTTTTATGGAATATAAAATTAAATATTTTTCATATATATTAGTGATTATTAAATTATTATTAATAAATACGTTTACCTTCTAGGTGTTTTAATTTTTAATAATCCTTTCAATTATATTTATATTATGTTGAGGATGATAAATAAAATTTCAGAAGAAAAATGGAAAATTCTAATGGAGGATAATATTTTAAGGATTGTTTTTATTGTTGAAAATATCATGGTATTTTTATTCACTGGAAAATATAGATGATCATTTATGAATTTTTAGATAACAGAATCATAGATATAATCCCTTTACACTATATGGTGATATGAGAACTATATTTCCCAATTGAAAATCTCAGGGGGTAGTTATAGATTCATATAATAATTCTACAAATGAAGGATCTATCATGAAAAATATGAGTGGATGTTATGTTGCTAAAGTATTCATCCCAAGGTCTATTGTTATAGGATTACAATGGATTTTAATTCATATTTTATATAAAAACTCACGTATTTAATATTGATTATTTAGAAATTATGCAAACAAAATTATCTATAAAAAATTATTGGATAAATGATAGTGGACTTATTAGACAAAAATAATATCAGATATTTTTGAAATTTGGAGTTTTATGTAGTATCAACATCAAGCTAGTGAAACATGTTAAACTCTTACACCATCTGACATTGATCAATTTAATTAACCACTATTTAATCTTCTTTATTCCAATATGGAAAAGTAAAAAAGAATATAAATCAACATCATATAAGAATAAATGTACATTTTTGAGTGATAAGACACAAAAACAACCTCAATGGACTAGAATAAATTTAAATCACTAAATTAGGAAAGTTAATTAGTTTTTAATTGATAGAGTTGGATGATTAGAAGAATTAGAATTTGTATAAATTATATAAGGAAACTCAGAATGATGAAGATCGTAAATATGATAAGATGATTTATGGTAAAAAATTTATAACTAGGATATGTATACCTACATGAATGATGAATTATAAAATTGGAATAATATATGAGATGACAAATTGATTCCTATAAATTCAAAGATAATTCCTTTTTCCAAAACTCATCTTACTCATTCAATTATTCATTTATCAATTCCTTTTTATAGAAATAATGTGTATTGTGCCCCTATATACTAAATAAATACCCACATTTACTCAAATATAATAAATTATATCTTCTATAGTAAAGAACACTAACAATAATTAGGAAGTAGATTAAAAAAAATAAACTTGGGAAAATGAGAATTTACTTAAATTATCTAAGATAACTATTTAGAAATCTTAGACTATGTATGATGATAGACAAAAATATATTGATATTAATAAAATTTAATTTAAATAAATACAAACATAATTATTTAAAATTGGAATAAATTATTTAATTTGATACTATAATAACTATGAATTTATAGGAATATGTGAATTGAGAAAATACATTAGAAGAGACTACTTATAAGAAAGAAGATGAAAAATATTAATGGAATTATCAATTTTTTTAATTTTTTGATATTATCTATTATAAATATTTATCTAAATTACTATATAATATAAAAATATTTACTTTTTTAATTATAAAAAATTAAATTTCCTTTTTTTATACTTCCAAAGGGGGGAAGGCTTGTATATATTATAGAGATTATTATATGAAGACGTAATTATATTCAAAAGATTTTATATATTGTACGAGTATAAGGGCATTGCATATTTATTTTATTTCTACCCTTTTACAATATTATATAATGTTTCAATGATTTATCCATTTATCTACTACCATTCAACTTTATTATGTTATTTTTACCCAAAATATGAAGATTATTAGATCCTAGATCTCATAATTTTGTTTTTTTAGATACAAAAAAATATAAGTGTAATATATTTGTGTGATTTTTATTTTTATAAAACATATATTCAGATACGAATTTCAATGAAAAAAATTAATTATAGAAATGATAGAAGAAATTATTATGGTTTATGTATCTTCCTTTTGGGTTGTTTTCTAAATTTCTTAGCTTCTTCTCTCCTGCTCAACCATTTTTTTCATCCCAACATGCTAGATCATGTCCTTGATCTAGAATTAAGGTTCATGGATTGGGATAGTTATGGTGTTTGTTTTATTAGTCTATTAGATTTATTTATTGTATTTTCCTGAAAAATTGGGCATCTCTATTAAATCTATCACTAATTATATATCTATTATTACTACCTTATTCAACATTTAAACTTTATATTGTTATAATGAACTTGTTTTGTGAGGTTTTTTTGGATGCGATGGTTCAAAAATTACTAATTTATTACAAATAATATTTCATTGAGGGTCTTATTACTTCCTCTTGTATTCCTTGTTCCTCTTGAGGTGTCATTTTGAGTGGTCTTCCTCATATTAATTATATAATTCTCAGACTGTGTTTCTAATCATGTGAGGTCATATTCATTTTTTATTCATCTTAATTGGTATATGCATGTTTAAGGTTCATGTTTTCTATCTCATTATTTTTTATATATGGTGGTGAGGTGGGTTATTTGGGGTTTCAGGTGTTGTTATTTGGGGTTTATTCGTATATTGTTGTTGGGTACATATGACATTGAGTGGGGTGTGGATTCTGTGTGAGGATTTTTTAAAGTGTCCTGATTTTCATTGATTCTATAAGGGTTAAAATTTTATCGGTTTTTTTTAATTCATATTGGCTATAATTTTGGTGATGGTGGTATTTTTCTTATTAGTGTTATAAACAATGGAGATGATCATCAATATTGGTTTTCTATCTAACTGGTGACTAGTGAGGCTCTTTGAAAAAAGGTCCAGATCTAAATGTTTATTTTCTTTTAAATTTATTATACTTGGATCAAGGGAGATATGGTTTTCTTTGATGATTTATATTTTCCATTATAATTATGAATTTTAATTTTTTTTGTTACTTGAATCCATTTTTGTGATGTTTTTCATAAAATATATAGGGATTTTTTATATGTGTGGGTTAACACTTCAAAACTTTAATTAAATTATCTTGAAAATAGAAAAATTACTTAGGTAGAGATAATTAATTAGAATTAATAGACCATGGTTCATGACTCTGGACTATGTTAGTGAAGAAATCTGTTAGTTCTATTATCAATTTTTTTAAGGACTCTTTCATTGATATTACTATTTGAATGAAATTTTTATTTTGAGAAAATTTAAATTTTTAAATCACTATATATTATTAATTTATTTTGAATATAAATAATATATATTTTTAGAATATATATTCTATTTTGGTCAATAGAAAATCATATTATAAAGTGATTAGTAATAATAATGAAATAATGAACACAAAGAGTTTTTTACAACCATCACATAGAAAATGAAAGCACAATAATGATCTATTCATTATTTAAATGCGAAAATGATGATATACCAAAATACTATTGAAAATGAACACTGGTCATTCTTTTTAAAATATAAATTAATATAATTATTTATAATAACATTGGAGTGTAAATTCAATATTATAAACCAACATATATAATAATAGAATAAGATTACACTACCGTGACTTATCACATATATTGTAAATCAGTGAAATATTTATTTGATGTTTATATATATATAGTATATTTTTTAATTCTTTATCTAATCTCTATATAACATGAGTGTTATAATTTCATTCTAAACATTAATTTTTGAAGTAAACTCAACTTAATTAAGGAATGAGGGAATGTGAATGTTTGATCAATAAGATATTTTATTTTCATTTAATTTTAAATCATTTTGTTTTGTAAATTAATGGAATCAACAATCAGAGGAGGCTTTTTTATAAAATGGAATAAGGAGAAAACTAGATTTATATTTTTATATGTTTCTGAAACACTAATAAAAAATTATACACATTCATGAACTCATTTCCTAAAATGTAGCTTCTAATATATATAAGAGTACTCTTTATAAAATCTTAGTAATTTAATTAATCTAATGAACCCAACTAACTATTTATATTGACATTATTTGGAAAAAATAAATCAAAAATCAAGAGTAGAAATATTTCAACAAAAATAATTCACAAATTTCTCCCTATCCCTTATAGTGTTCCTTGATTCTTATGATATATTATCAAACATATAATAATGAAGACAACATTCATACCACTTGTTGTAAAATACCTTTTAAACATGTATTTTATTTTTTTAATTAAATTTTTAGATTCATGAGCCCCCATATCACCCACCAACAATTGGGTAAGTCTGTACTTATAAATCAAGAGAATCAAATAATTACATTATATTTATATTAATAAACCATTTAAAAAACAAAAAAACACATATAAATATTCTTTTAAATGATTAATATATTAGGGTTATAATCATTAAGGATATTTAAATTCCTTTTCATGAATATCCACTAATGATTTCCACTTAAAAATTTCCCAACCTCAAATAGATAAAAATTATATAATTATTCTACAGTGGTCTACCAATCATAATTTCATTCTCACATTTAAAACCAATAGATTTTATACTACCCAGAAATAACGTCCAATAAAACATTACCCATTAAATAATGAGTCTATTCCCACTATCGATAGGGTCACCCACAGAGTAATATGGTTTTGAATCCCACTAACCATAATGTTCATAAACATCAACATACCTAATGAATAAATATATTTATATATTCTCTACTAATTTCCAAAGAAAATATATATGACAACATAACTCATTATGTGTTTATTATACATAGTACCATTTCTAGGATTCCAATACACATCTCAATCCATCCCATGGTTTTTTCTTCACACCACACACATACCAATCATATTCTTATCTCATTTAGGGTTAACACACCTCACAGTTTACATTTAATAAAATAATAATCATCACACTAGCACAATTACCCATATAATTATAAAAGTATCATCACTAAAAAATTTGTAATCTACATCAAGTAGATTTTATCTCAAATATTTTGAAAAGAGGATGTTTGTTTATAAATGAAACATGCTACCACAAATCCCAATCAAATTATAATATCCCCCGTATCTATTATACACACTTAAATACATATTTAATATGTTTTATCCACATTCAACACTCTATAGTGATATTATTCTAATGAAACTAATAAAATCTAAAACAGTGATTACTATAGGAGTTTCTTCATTCCATACCATATCACATCGAATCCCATAATATTTCCAAATCCAATATACCATGGTAATCTTATAACTTTTCAGAGTGAAAATTTACCTAGAGTTCAAGTTGTCACTATTACCAAATTTTACTATAATCTTATAAGGAATCAATTATATTCAAAATCATGATTTATTGTTATAAAAAAACCCATGTAAATAAGATAACCACCAATTATTTATATAAAAAATTATATAATTTGTTATTAGTGTTCTAATTACTTAATAAATTTCCATTAAACAATATTGAACATATTTTATATGAATATTAATCTCATTTAATCCTATGTATCAACATAAATCTTGATCTAAAACTGAAATTACTTATGTTTTTTTACAAGAATGGATTTTTATTATATTAGACTCTAGTTTATTGAGAGTTAGATGTGTTTTTTTTAAATTATGTTATGAATGTTAATGATAAATGAAATAATTAATTATTTTCAATATATATTCTTATATTTTAGGGGATATATATAGGATTGGATAATGGTATTAGGATTTTGTGAATAAAAACATGTGTAGGAGGTGTTACCAAGTACTGGGTTGTGATTCGTTAAGTAAGAGGAGAGTTTTCCAAAAGGGGGTAAATATCTCATCAATTTAGTACGATGTGGTGGGGTATCTGTTAACCAATGGGTAAAGGATAAATTATTATTTGAATTTTAAATTCAATAAAATTTTGTTTAAAAAGTAAATCTGTTCTTTTAAATTAATTATTCATCACTTGACAAGCCTTGGGATTCGAAAACATCATTCCTTACTCTTACCCTCCTCTTTTAACAACATATATATTATCACAAATATATTAAATTATTAATTAATTAGTGGTATTAATATACTACTGATAAGGTACACCTTTTGAACCCTCTCATTCATGTTTTAACATTGTATTCCTTATGTTTTCATAAAAACCAATAAAAATTATGTTATTAGTACAAGTCATCTAATTTCTCATGTTTAAGGTTGAATCAACTAATGATAAAGGATGGATATAAAAAAATTATTTTTATTTAGGTATCCCCTTTCATTATTCCTTAATTTATATATTTTTTTATTTATGTTTTATTAACTTTCAGGATATGTGGGCTTATGTGATCTGGGATTTGACCAATAGGGGTTGTTGTGTTTGTGTGAGGTCATGTATGACTTATTAAAACCAAAATAGATATTTCAATTTTGGTTTGTTATGATATTTTTTAAGTCTAAAAGTAAAATAAATGGTTCATTATTTAATTTTAAAATTGTTATAATTTAAAAAAGGTAGTATACAATAATTTTATCTTATTATAGCATTTTATGATTCATTATAGTAGTATTTAACAATCTATTTAGTGTAAGATGAAACAATTAATTGATAGGTTACATTTGTTGAATGATCTAGGTATACATTAGTTAATTATCATGGTATTTCACATTCTTGATTTGAATGTTTTTTATAAAATACCTCATGTATACTTATTTTTCCCATAATTGTGGTTTTACCAAATATTATATCATATGATTCATGGTATGAGTGTTTAGATATCTTATTGGATATGGATGGGGTGTTCTTGAGAACGATGAACATATAACTCTTGATAATGTGATTTTTTTTATTTTACATTTTAATGTTGATAGGGAAATGGGTAGAGACCTATTATAAAGTCATTCACCATCGTTGATGTGACAACTTATTCAATACCTAGTAATATTTTTAATTAGGAGTATAAGCATTGATGGGTTGCGATTAGCTTGTGTGGGCATTATCACATCGGATAATGTGACTACTGATAAATTGTTAAATATCCAATTTAATTAAGGATTGTGTTTTTAGGTTCTTTAGTGATGACTTATCAAGGAAGTATTACCCACTCCTCTCCTATAATTTTACTACTGTATATGTGGATAATAACAAAAGGTGTTGTGAAACGTAAAGAGGAGAATGGGTTTCTGTTTCATCAATTTGAAACCAACATTGACCTATTTATTTATTAACTACGGTAATCTATTTATTATACATTGATATTTTAATTTTAGGATTGAATGACATGTTTATTTTCATGTGTACATGTGTTTTTTATTTTCATTCATTGGTTTCCCAGTATATATAAAGTGGAATACATTAGGAAGTTATATTGTAAATTTATTTTCTCAGTACCTCATTTAATGAGAAATGGTTACTATATGATTATAATTATATTCATTGTGATTATTATTATATATATTTTGTATAATCATTTTATGTGTGGAATGAAGACCAAGAACAAGTTTAGAATAAGTTATAATTAGTTGGTAAGGATATAATCGATATCCATCGACATGTGTATAGCTTATACCTAATATAAATACAGAGATGGGTACCAAGTTTATATTTTAATTAGTAATATGATTATACCATAGTATTTTTGACTGGTTTTTATGATATACATATATCTTTCTCTATGTAGGGGTACCTAATGCATAAATTTACTTTTCCTTTGAGAGTGGTTATTAGATTTTTCACGGTGGGAAGGTTTTCTGATGATGTATATCCTATTATGGGTTGAGAATATCATAATAATGGAAAAATATCATAGTTTTGGATTCCTTTTCTTTATTTATTATGTAATTTTAAAACCCCTCAATTTTAAATGTATTTACATCTAAATAAACATATAATATTTGATCACTTTCATTATATTCAACCCCGAGACTAAATGAAAATGTATATAGTAAAACATTATAAGGTAGTTATTGGATTGGTTGGTATGAATAGGATAAGCCACATTATTTGTAATAAGTATAATGGTTTTATTAAATTTTAATTTATTTATTAATTTATAATAAACAAGTACTCAGTGTTCATTAATGTCAATTTATGCTTCAAAAATATGTTTTCTCAAAAAAAAATTTAAATAAATTTTATGAAAATATATTATTGTTAATTTATACCAAATATTGAAATTAAATTTTTTAAAAAATTTATAATTTTTGATGACATCATATCAAAATAATCTTATGGTGAAATTTTTATATTTTAATGATTAGATAGATTTCTTTAATGAATAGTAAAAAATATCATTTTCATTAAAAATTGTCTTATCCATTATATATTTTCAAAATATTCATTTTTTGTAATTTATTGTTAATTTTCAATAATTAATTTTTATTAAAAATAACTCAATTATTTTCATCGAAATATAAGTAATTCTAATTCTCTAGTCAAAACATGTTTATACATAAAAATGTATTTATATGGAATACTATTTTTTGACATATTGTGTTGTATTATTTTAAAATAACATTCATCCACTTTTGGAAATTGAATTTTTTTTAAATATATTTCACATTTTAAATCATAATTCCATAATCTTTAATTAGTGCACTTTCATTTTTTGGTTATTACGGACAGTAAAAACTGTTACAATTTTGATGCCCTAATAAAGGTTAAAATGTGTTTGCTAGGGGAGGGGGTAAAAATAATTGATAATGATGATATCTTCATATAAAAGGTATGAATAATATTTTATTTCTATATTTACACCCTATTTCATACCATTTTATCATATGAATCGTTTGGAATCATTTTTAATGATTTTGAAATTAATATATTTCAGTCTTCTAAAAAATTTCAATTATGCCCTCTCCGTCTATTACAAAAGAAAGAATCCTATGTAAAACCGTGTAATTATAAAATAATATTATTATATATTATATAATGTATTATATTAAACACAATGATTTTATTTTTTTACATGAATCAACAATTTTCTTCTATATCTTGCACTACACGCATGACAGAGTTTTACAGAACAAAAATATATTATTAAAATAGAATTATTTAATATAATAGTTATAAACCATCCAATAAATATGACGGTTTGATTAGGATTAAATAAATTATTAAAATTTATATTTTTGAAATGTTTTTAATTAACTATAGATTATAAATAAAATAAGAAATATTTATAATAAAATTAAATGTTTTTTTGGATAACTGTGTTATTTTTAATAAGGATTTTGTCATTCCTTACAGATATTGTTTAAAATTAATTTATATAACATTAATAAATGTTTTCTGAAAAAATAATCATCATTTTTTAGATCCAAATATCTAAATTATCTTATGGATAATGTTTTGTACTTTTCCTAACCGTTTATTTTTCAATTAATAGTGAAAAATAATGAATTTTAATTTAAAATTAAAAATTCATTTAAATAATTTTAAATGATAAGTTATATTTTAAATTGGAATCCAAGTGAAACTAGATAAATTTTATATTTATTAAATCAATTCAGGTCATTTGAATCATTTCCTTGTTGAATTATATATATAAAATTGTATCCTTTTGTACATTTTCATTTAAAAAATCAGCTTTCTCGTCACATTTGTGAGTTTAATTTAAAATCATATTTTTTCAAATTTATGAGTTGAATTGAAAAAATTGTTTCCAAATTTATTTTGTTTCAAATTTATTAGTGGCCCATTTTTTAAAATTTTAACATATAAAAATAAAAGAGGGCTCAATTCATTTCAAAAATTCCAACTGTGTCCTCTCCCCGAATTATGAAAGGCCACTCCATGTCCTCTCTCATTCAAACCATAATTACAACCTATTTAAGATAATTAAAACCCATATAACTACCCCAAACACATAAAATAATCCTAGAATCCTTACTTGTGGAATAAATCGAAACATTGAAGGCATTAGTGGAAACTTACTCAGGATACTCGAAAATGAGGTAACATTATTTAACTGGAATCCTTTTATTAAATATTCCTCCACCTCCTTAATTTTTTATAAAACCATAATAATATAATAAAATCAATGTCTAAAATATATATTGATGTTGTTATATTAATTTAATAACCTAAAACCATCACCAATTCTATAAAATGGGTCATGAAATCACTTTTCACGTGTGTGGTGTACTACTGCCTTACGAACCAATGTCATTCGTCTGTCCATTTCCTCCTCTCAATGTTGGGTAGGATGGTGGAATTAATATATATATATATATATGATATTAATAACATATTAATATATATATTTTCAGTATATGATATATACATGTTTAACTTCTATTCTGTAGGAGAGACGATAATGTCCCTAATGTGTACGTTGGACTACCGATTTTCAAAGTGATGTGATTCCTATTTAAATAAAACATAACAAGTAAGGAGATCAATATTTATTTAATGATTTTTTTTGATATTAATGAAATATGTTTTATTCTCCTGAAATATTTATCAGTCATTAAATATAGTATATCTCATTTTCTTTCATCCCCTTTCACACATGTAAATATAATAACACCATCTGTGTAAGTCTGAAATACCGCCTTCATGAAGAGATGCGACTCAATTTACATAACCTTTCCAAATTGATGATATATAAGTATATATTAATATATATATATATATATATATATATATATTGTAACATCCTGAGTTTTATGAAATAAACACTATGTTCAATACTATATAAGATACGCTACATCGTGCTTAAAATTAACAACTAAATATTATTATTTAAATTTTACCATTATAACCTAGAATTTGGAGTAGAGGGAATGAATAATATCAACTTAATAACGACTTTATGGTTTTCAAAAGTTTATGTAATGATTCATTGGTAACCAAATTTATTATAAATGTAAATAAAAACAAATCGAATAAAAATGATGTGTATTTATAAACCCTATTCAAAAGAGATTAATTTTCTTTATAAAATCGTATCACTATTTATTTATTTTTAATTTAATAAAAAATATTCGTTATAAATTAAGTTTAATTTTTTAAAATTAATGTTATATATTATCTATATATGATATAAGAACAAATTCAAATTTTCAGATAAAAGAAGTATTAAAAAAATACAGTTTTACCACCTTTTGAGGGAAACCCTTTTTAACTATAGTTTTGGACAATTTTATAAGTCCTATTTTTAATAATAAAAAACTTATTTGGAATAAGGACATCAAATTTTACATTGGTTCAAATTTTGGTTTTTTCGTGATTAAATTCATATTTTAATGAATAGAAACAAAATACTGCATTTTAATTGAAAATATCTTTTCATATAATTTAGTTATTCAGATACATTATATTTTTAATTTTTTTTAAAAGTTTCCTTGTATAAGTTTTTTATAATTTAATCCAATTTCACTCATTATAAGTAATTTCACATTGAAAATAGATGTAAACACACGTTAATCTTTTGATGGATATAACTTTTTAAAAACCTGTTTTCTCGTTTTGACAATGAGAAGTAATTTTAATTTAATTTCTTTTATTTTATTATTTTGAATTTGAAAAAATGGATTCCATTTTTGGAATCATAATTTACAAATTGTGTAAATGGGTAATTTTTTTTTGACAATATGAATAGTATCTTCAATAATTTTTTTAATAAGCATAGTTAAAGTGTAAATTAGGTAAATAAGGGTAAAAATAATATTATAATAATATAAAACTACCCTAAAACAAGTCCTAATCTTATTTTATGATTCAAGGGAGACAAAAAAATCTAAAGGCAGATCATTGGCATTTTGAATTCACAATGGTGTGTAATGACATGGTAAATAATTAATTTAAATTAAATGGAAATATAACATAAACATGGTTATTTTTTGTAAAACAATTTTAAGGTGGGTTATATAACTAGTCACTTTTACTATAAATAGTCCTTATAAATATTATAATTATCAATACATCGTGGTATTATATTTATAATTTTTATACATTAAATAAATATATTTATTTATGAAAAATTATGATGTAGTGATGTCCTTATTAATGAAAGATTCGAATAAATAATATTATAAATATTAAACTAAATGTAATTTGAAAATTTTTATTCTACAAAAAAAAATTGGATTATTATTACATGTTATAATTGAGTTAATTTATTTTTTTCAAATCAATAAAGTTGTTATAGATTTAACAAAAATCAATTACTAAATAGATTGAAAATTGATATAAATGAGTTTTTAAAACAAATACTATTTTATTAAATGATGTAATAGTCATAAAATCTGAGATTCAGAAAACTCATGTATATAATATTAAAATTTTCATTAATTATCCACTTATGGTTCTCTTGGAATTTTATAGTAACAATATTTAACAAATAGTTTAAAGGTAAATGAAGACATAGTAAGAGTAAAATTCTTTAACTAATGGTTAAATCCAGATGACATGGCTAAATTTGTTGCCTAAACAAGTCTAAAACGTATTGGTTGAGATTATTTATACATATCCTCATCTTATGCTATAAATATAAAACTTTGGAGATATTATAATTAAAATATCTACTTGTAATAAAATAACATTTAAGGACTTTCCTAACATTCCTCTCCACCCTCTTATAAAAGGCCACCACTTCTTCCAAATTAATCACACCTATGAATCCCCATGGATGACAAAAATTCAACACATATAAGATCCCAAAATCCCTCCAATCCTCTTATAATCCATTCCATGGGGTGAAGAAAATTCAAGAAATCCTTTTGGATCAAATCAAAATGAGGTACCCAATTTAGAGGAAACATATTCTCTCAAGATCCTTTCATTTATTTTCCTTATCTATCACCCTGACCTCTCTTTATTACATAATTTTATAAAAAAATAGTATCCTCAATATACTAGGTTTTTTTCTCTGTTTTCAATATAATCTTATACACTCCTTCATCTAATGGATATAGAACTTATTATTTCTATTTACGGTGAACTACTGTCTCCCGAAACGATGATTGTTCATTATTCACATATCACCACTCATGGTGTCCATTATGAAGGAAATATATTTAAATACAAAATATATTTTATTTATATAGTCTTTATGATTCTATAATTTTATCATTACAATTATTATTACCATAAAATGTAAATATTATAATTTTATTCGAGGAAGTGTGGACTACCGCCCACTTAAAGTGATATGAATCATTCATGCCCTACATGGAATATATAAATGATTAAGTAAATAAAATTATGTAACATATATAACATAGATATTATAATTTATTTATAATATACCTATGTTATAGTTAGTTTTCATTTCTTTAATATGACAAATAAATGAATGTAGTGTTAATGCGTACGTACGGATTATCATCTCCTTGCACGGTGTATTTCATTTCTTATATCCAAATTTTATGGATTATTATACATATATACTAGATATATATGACATTTAATTCATTAATAATATTCTATATATGATATAATTTCGACCACATTGTCAATTTACATCAAAATAAGTTAATTTTCAACTCAAGTACCAAATATCAACAAAACGACCGATATGATATTAATTAATTATGTATGTTTTATAACATCGTAATAAGTTATATAAAAGGGATAATAATATTTAAAAAATTTATCAATAATTTATAAATTAATCTATGTATATTATTCAGCAATAATATGATTATACGTGCAGTGTCTGACTGAAGGTAAGGGAACTTCAAACCCTAATTCCCATTCAATGGGTTAATCTTCTTTTTCATGATTATTTCATGCTATGATTATATGAGAAATATAATTTGATATACTATATTTTATTTAGACTTTATTTATGTGTATTTTTTGTGAATAAATATAATATATTTATTTTATTAACAAAATGATCTTTCTAAGGGAAATCAAAACTCAATCTCCATTTATTTTATTAAATACCAATGTCATTGGTTTTAGAATATGTGTGATTGAACTAAGCTTCTTTTAGAATATTTATAAAATTATATTGAGTGTATTTATGTTGGTAACATATAATTATGTCATTTATGTATCTATAATCTATTGATTTGATATTTGTAAGGTACTTCCTCTCAATCCCCTTTTATTGAGACAATTCTTGATGATATGATCATTTATTTCATTATAAAGTGTATATATAGAATATTTTACATTACATATCTATAATAATTATATTTAATGTATTTTAAAATGTTATACTATCATTTTTCATATAATTTAAATGTTCTAAATTGTAAAGTATTCATTATCTAAAACATCATTCTAAATTTTTGATAGATTTAATCTTATAAATTATTTTATTTCATGTCTATGATTTCAAAATTATTTTAAGGAATCATTTATATGGACATGAATTTTTTTATGTGTAAATTCCTTTCAAATGATTCAATGATTTCTGTGAAAGTTTTCAAAAACCATCTTTTAAAATATTTTAGTTGTCTTTTAAAAGGGGATTAATTATTTCAATAACCTTGACTTTTTTCACATAAAGTTCATGATTGGAATTTTTCAATTTTACATCTCTAATATTTATTGATGTTTAATTAAAATGTTTACTATTTTTTATTAAAATATTTTTTCTTCCATTTAGAAGAGTACAACTTGCAATTATGAAATGTTATTTCAATGTGGAAATGTATTTCTTTCCTTTATGCTTGTATTATCTGTTATAATTATGTTATAGTTCTTAATAATTTTATAAGTATACAAGTTTTTTAGTGACTAAACAAGGTTGGGTGAGCACATGATAGATCTATAATGAATTGGGTAATGTGTTGGAGGTAAACGTTAAGGTTTCTCCAAATATATTTAGGCAATATATGTTGATGGGTTTTCCAAATGTAATCATGATGGTTACTCCCTATGTAGATATGAAATTAATAATGTAACTATGATTTAGATTTTTCACTTTATCTTTATATTTTATGATTTCTATAATTTTTTATAGGAATATAATGATTTCATGGTGTAAGATAAGTAGCTTATGTTTTATTAGTAAAAATTATGATTTCATAGATTTTCATGTATTGTTAGACTAATTCTTTCATTCCTTATTTTATATCCCTATTGAAATTTTTATGCTTGTCCCATTTTTTTGAAATTTTAATCATAGTGTATAAGTAAAGGAAATATAAAGGAAGAATTCTTGATTAATTTTATCAAGAAATGGAGATCATGTTTTTTTAAATTTTGTATTTTGGTTGAAAAAGTGGATACAAAGTGTAATTTTCCAAATGTAATGTTTGGGACTATTACGTAATATTTATGGCCTAATTATCTAAAACACTAAAATTGAAAGGATCCTAAAAGTGAATTAAAGTCAAATTTTCAACTTAACTCAAGATTATATATTGTTTACGAGTGGGTCCATGTGGTTGTTATCAGAGGACGGTTTAGACCACTTTGGAGATTTGGGTGTTTTATTAAGGGTTAGGGATATCATGATGGGTTTATAATTTTAAGTTATATCACATTTTTAATGTCTTATAAACCCCCTTTTAGGATTTATGATATGAAATATCAAGGTGACTAATGGTAGTTTTTGGAGACATTCACTATTGAGGTAATTGTGGTTTATTAATTTTTGGGATGCAAAATGTGATGTATGAGATAACCTTTGAGGTTAAAATAGGTTATAGTTATTTTAGAGGATTTTATCTCATTTTTTTGAATGTTATAAAAACATATAGTTTTAAAAAAAGTAGAATACAGAGACCTCATGATAACCGGTAAAATCGGACAAAGCTATCAGAATTGAGCCCACAACCTATGTGGGGCTATGATTTATCACCTACCACCAGCCTAAATGAATTCCCGGATTTGTATGAATTATTAAATTTGGTGAAAATATTTTATGGATTAAGAATAGGTTCATTTTGGGACCTTTTGTTTTATCCAATGGATATCATTAGTATAGGAACATGAATTACTGATTATGTGATAAATTTTATTTTGGAATATGTTTGCTCTTTTGGGAACCCAATATGCTTAAGGAAAATAGAATACTATGTAATTTCAGTGAGGATTATTGGTGGAATTGTTTCGGAAGAATCTATGTTTTAATTTTGGACATATGGATATTTTAGTTGTTTATTGAAATGATTAACCTATCATGTAGAATATGTGATTTTTTTTAATTACTTTTCAGTATAAGACATTAAGAGTATTTGATGTTATTTGGAGATAAATGTTAAGATTTATTGTGGAAGACTATGTGATCAAATCCTTATATATTTTGGTTTTCATCCTTAGTTTAGATTATTTTGAGATATTTGAATGACATTTTATTATTTAATGGTCTATGTAGAAGTTGGGTATTACTATTGAATTTTGGATATTAAAATTAGTCATTCTCCTTATAAAAGATTATTTTTTGGGGGATTATCTGATTATGTACAGACCATTTTGGTTTTGGTTATTGTATAAAGATAAAGGAAATATATGGCAAATATTTTGTGGATTATTTGATTCTATAGAAGCTGATTCTACTGATTCAGGAGTGACCAATTAATCTTAAATACTCATCGATTTGGAAAAAAAATTAGTTTATGGTAGAATTTGATTAACAGATCAATCTATACATGTAATGTAAGTATATTTCATTTTTCTATTATTTTAAGTAGTAAAATAATTCCCCTAATTTAAAAAGTTCATCTTAAATCAATAATTATTTCTATTTACATTTTTCAATGATGGAATCAAATACTCTTTAACCCATAACAGGTTTGTGGTATTTTAGTTGTTGAAATTCTCATGATATTGTTTTCTATCACTCTCCATCAAAACATAAGACATTTTTTTTATTCAATATCCATGTTTTCTTACATGTAACCCTAATATGTGTTATCTCGGGTGTCCTTTGTACTTCGCTTTTTAACTTATAAAGTGGAAGTTTTATTATCACAATTTCTGATGAGGGTTTTCATTAAAGATATTTTGAAAAGTTGATCCCCCGTTACCGACCACAAATTAAAATTGAGTGGACGCAATTTATTAAAGTGTATATGATGTAACATCCTATGTTTTAGGATAGAAACACTATGTTCAATAGCGTACATGATATTCTACATCGATCATAAAATGAAGAACTAAATATTATTATTTAAATGAAATCATTATAATCTATCTTTCGAAATGGAGGGAATGAATAATATGAATTGAATTTTTAAAATATAGTTTACACATATTTAAATAATGACTCATTGGTTGCCAAATTTATTTCAAATGTAAATAAAATCCTATTGAATATAATGGATGTGTTTTTATGAAAACCTATTTAAAATAGATTAATTTTTTTTATAAAATCATATCACACTTTATGGATTTTTTATTTAAAGAAAAATTTATGTTATATATTCAATGTAGTGTTTTAAATTAAGGGACTTCATCTTAATCTAATTTAATAGAGACTAATCTTGGGGGTATGAACATTTATCTCATTATAAATTGTTTATATAGACCCTTTTACATTTATTATCCATATTATATCAATAATAGTTATATATAAGGCATTTTAAAATGTTCTACTATAATGTGGCATATAATTGAAATGTTTAAAATTGTAAGGCACTCTTTATCTAAAACGTCATTTTAAGTGTATTAATGATTTAATCTTCTAAATCCTTATCTTTTGATTCCATATTTTCCAAATGATTTTGAGTAAATATTTATATATACTTGAATGCTTTTATGTGTAAATTCCATTCAAAAGTTCCAAAGTGGTATGGGAGACTTTGATTCAAAATTATTCTTTTAAAATGTTATAATTTTCTTTTAAAAGGGATTTAATTATTTATATAAATTTGAATGTGTTTTTAAAGATACATCATGAATGTAATGAATCACATTAATGTCCCTATTATTTATTGATGTTTACATTATAATTTTAACATTTTATTTTTAAATAATGTGTTTTTATTTATGATTTTCAAGATTGTAAAGATGAAATGTGATTTAAAAGAGGAAATGTCATTTTTCTCTTTATGCTTGCATTATGTGTCCTAATTATGTTATATATCAGGGGAATTTCATAAGTATACGGATGGTTCTTTGATAATCCAAGGGTGGGTGAGCCTGTGATAACTCTTTAATTCATTGGGTAATGTGGTGGAGGTAATTGGTAGGGTTCATCCTAAGAGATTTTTGAAATATACATTAATGGGTATTCCAAATATGACCAGGATGTTTACTCCATATATTACAATGAAAGTTACAATGTAAGTATTGTATAGATGCCACATGTTACCATTATGTTTTATGATTTAAATTAAGTTTTGTAAGAATCATATTATTAAATTATTTAAGCTATATAACATTTTTTTATTAGAAAAAAGTATTATTTCAATGATCTGTATGTATTCATGGACTAATGTTTTATTTATATGTTTTATATCACATCAGATATTTTTATGCTCATTTTATGTATTTGAAATGTTTTTCAGAGGGTACAAGGAAGGGTAAGAGAAGTGAATAATTCAAGAAGAATTTTATGAAGAAAAAAAGAAATCATGTTTTGTTTAATGGACTTATTTTAGTGGAAAAGGGAGATACTAAGTGTAAATATCCACAACTATTATCTAGGTCTATTATATAATAGTTATGTAAAATTTCACTACAAATTAAAAAACAAAAATATCCTCAATGTGAATTAAATTTAAATTATCAACTTTACTCAATATTATGTAATGTTTAAGGTCGGGTCCTTATATATTAGATATCATTTTTATTATTTAAAGACTATATTTTATGTACATTTTCCAATTAATATCATTGGAAAACAGAAACGTTGCTCATGCGTATGTACAACAAACATTTAAATGGTGTTGACATACTTCATTTTTCAAATACATTATTCATTATTGTTTTTAAATGAAAAATTAATGTAAAATTAAGATAATTCCATCATTATTATTATCACATATATTATTTAACTATATTATATCCACAAAACTAGACCATTCCTTGATGGTACTTTCTTTAGAATACAAGAAAAGTAACACCCTAAATAATAGAAATAAAAAATATTATTAAAAAATGGTTAATAAGGTGTCATAAAATGATAATAAAGTTTTTATTATAAATATTATTATGGAAATATAGAAGTAAAATAATTTTTAAAAAAATCTTAATATATGATTAAATCTCATTCAACCAAAATAAAATAGTAGATAAGGTATTTCGTCTCACTTTCATTTCAGTTAGTCATATTAAAATGGTTTGAACCTTATTTATTTTATATGTTATATATACTAACCCTTTGAAATTTAATATCATAATTCATTAATAAGTTGGGTTATTTGGAGATTCAATTTTTATTTTTTTTTCATCCAAGGGAGTTTGAATTATGAGTTACCAAGTTGTAAGAGATTTCTTAGCTATTTTTTCACTAGTTTTGTTAGAATTTTACTTCATTGATAATTCCATGATATGATTATGTATATAATTATTTTTTATTATGTTCAGTTTTATTTATAATTTTTAATGTATATTTGTATTTGATACACAAAATCATTTCATTGTCTAATTTTTACGTTAATGATATTATCTTTTCAAGGGTTTACTTTAAAATTTTATTTTAATCATGATTGTTTATTCTAGAATTTAGATTGATGAAAAATTATTTGTTTATATTTTAGTAAACCCATTAATTATATTTTAATATAATAATTAGTTATATTTTCAAAAGTATTAGCATTTTCTAACACTATTTTACTGAAAATAATTGTGAAAATGTTTTAACAAAATACAATATCATTTCTCTGCTTAAATGAAAATCAATTTTCTTCCAAAACAATGTTTTATAAATAATATTTTCAATTTTTTTCACCTTTTATAAATCATTTATCAATGGTATTTTCAACCATTTTTACTCTTTAAAAAATTTACAATGAAATATATTGTTGTTTTGAAGACAAAAATTTTCTTGAGTTTACCGATAATGTGAAAGGAATGTTATAATAATTTTCTAAACATGACACTTTAAAAAACATTTTTATAGAGTAAATGGAATGTTGTTTATAATTTTTAGGGATTTTATGGAATTATCCAACATCATTGCTATCATTTATTTGAATCTTAATTTTCAATTTTATAATTATATATTTAAGTAATTTTTGTTTAATGTGATTTTCAACAAAAAGGATTTACAAAATTCTTTTCAAAATGAAAATTATATTTTCCTTAACAATAATTTTAATGATATTTTTATGTTATTTATATTAATATATGTAAAAAACCCACAATTATTACACCAATGGATATATATTGTATTGATACCATCCATAATATTCTTCTAGATGGATTATTATTATCTTGAACAACGATAGTATTGTTATTCACTTCTTCGATTCATTTTTTTTGTAGTTATTAACTTACAAATAAATTTTTTACATTCCTTTAGAGATTAATTTTATGTTGTATTTATATATTATTTTTCATGTGTATGTTAATTTCCCAAAACATGTATAATTGTTTCATAGTGTGTTTGCAATAAATGTTATTTTTCATCTAAGAAAATATTTTTAAATCTGTATCTTTACTCAATACAGGTATTTAATGATGAGGAAAATTGTTCTTGAATTAAATAAATTATTATATATGTGAGTAATTACTTAATCATCCATGACATTGATTGGGGACTCATTAATTTAAGAACCATGGTGCATCAGTATTATAATGGGATGAATCATTTGGATAGCTTTAGTTAAATGGGTATTCATCAAGTATGTTCTATATATTCTTGTGAATGTTCATAATGGTAAAGGTATCACATACCTATGAATAATGATGTCTAATAATTAATAGCTACCTTAATTCAGAATTCTATTATAATTTTCCAATTATTATCAAATTTATATTATCTCTGGATTCATTTCATTCTCATTATTAATAAATGGATGTTTTTTGTCAATTTATTTTCTATATTGATTATGCCACATATATTTATTATAGTTAGATTATTAGATAAATATAATTTTTTAGTTATTTTTATTTCATTTATTATTTTTATTATTTATTTAAATCGAATGTGTTTTCCAATATTTTCCATTCAAAATTGTTAATTTATTATTAATGATGATTCATTTAAACGTGATAAGTTCCATTGTATATAAAAATTAATGATCATTTTATCTCACCCTTATTTTGTTACCTTTCACTAGGATTCCAAAAAAGTTTACTATGATAGATATATTGGGATATGATTTATAGAAAAACTTTATTCTCAAAAAATAATTTATATGTAATTTTTTTTATTCAAATGTAATGTAATACTCAAGTATGTATAGATTTTACCCAAAACTATTATACTATTCTTTCATTCAGGATTTTTTTTCGGAATCTTATGTGAATTTTAAAAAGAAGTTAATGTATTTGGGCTAAAAATGTATGGTTCTATATATTTTTAATCAAATAATGTTTGATATAAACCATGGGAACTAGATTAATGAAATAATATATTAGGGAACATAAACCTAAGATAGATATTTAGGATGATTTTAGAGGAACAGCCTAATGTTTTTTACGGTATAGATTGTGTGGATTCTCCGAGTAAATATGGATATTAAAAGTGTATGTGGTTCTGGAACAGATGTATATACAGGTAATAACTCTGAATATGGTGTATTGGGATTGATGAAATTTACACATAGTGATTGAAAATGTTCATTAGTGCACAACACAATTGACACTCTGAGGGGATATTCAAAGGATAATTAAAATATTCATTAAACCCATTATGAAGAACTTGAATATATGCTGAAAATAAATAAAATATGTTAAAACATAGTATATTCAATGAAATATATTGAAATAAAACCCTTTAATTATTTGTATTAAATAATTTAATTTTAGAAAATATTTTACCCAGGTATTTTGGTTATATGAATCATAAAATAAAAAAGAAATGATTTAAATTTTATATGAACATGTGTATTAATTAACATAATGGATATGAATAAAATGACATGATTATGATATAATGGTTTATCATAAGTTATAATCCTTACACACAACATTAAAGGTTTTATGTGATGGGTGTTTTAAAAGGTAAATGATATATTGTGATAAATTTATGTAATGTATATGTTTTAGTGGAAATTTTATTTGAAGAATAATGAAATTAAATTTTATAGACATAAGTTCAGAGTTATTTATAACCATTATTGTTAATAAGATCATTAATGGAATTTTAATAATAATTAATTAATGTTATTAAAAATTGTAAACATATTAAATTGAAAACCATATTAAAATGATATTATAATGATTAATTTTATTTCATGGATCTCTATAACTTTTTTTGGAATTTTATTAGAATAACATTATTATTCATATAGAAAATGGATTAGCCACATATCATCTGGTTATAAATCATGTTTTCAAAGGTCAGAGGGTTTGATACCTTGTCTGAAGAATGATAAAAAATTAGTACCTTCCACTGGACTATTTGATACTCTAGTTAACATGTCATAAGTTAAATGATTTCAAAAATAAATATTATAAATGAAACACTGATATTAGTTTTATTGTTAAGATATTAATTTATTATATTGTATTAAGTTTTTTAATAATATTTGTTTTTGAAAATTTTTACTGATAGATAGAAATACTTGCCACTTTTTATAGATCTTTCGATCTATAGAATGGTAATTTTAGTGATTCATGCATTAAAAATTCATTTTTTATATTCATTGAGTCCAAAATGAATAATAAAATTTTAAATTCACAATCAATGGATGAAAATATTCTAATTAAAGAAAAAAATTCAAATAATTATATTTCTTTACCTTTTTTGACAAAAAAATCATTATATTTATCAAAAAGCTCATCGAACAAAAAAAATATCTGATTAGATTCATATTGGTTTAATTAAATGGTATTGAAAATTATCATAGATTTATTGTTTAGAGGTCCTTATCATTAAATTTATCAATAATATTCTTATTTTTAGTAACCACTATCACTCTCATTAAAAATGTATGCATTTGATAAATTTCTATATATTCACCTGCCACAAATTTTCAATTACATAGAATCCTAGTTATGTGCTAGTCCATAATAACATGGTATTTACTTTTATATCTTAATAATATTTTTTTAATTTTCCATTTTAAAAATTTGGGTTTTCAACAATGGTGTTTCCAAATGTCAAATCATGTATTACCGAGATCATGTTTAAATTATGAGGTCGTAGTTTATTTATGGTGGGGGGGATATAACACCCTGATATTATAATAAAATGGAATTTTATTAAATATCATGTAAAATAAGAAACCCAATTATTAAATTTCACAACATGGAAAAATTATTTTATTCTATATCTTGGCTTACATGGAAGACCATGTTTTACATAATAATAATATTTTATTAAAATATTAATATTTTATATAATAGTTATAACCAAGCTGTTAAATTTTAAGTTATTAATATGATTAAATAAATTAAGATAATATTTATTTTTTACATATTTTATAATTATCTATTGAAAATAAATAAAATAATAATCATTTAAAAGAATAATAAATGATTTCTGAAAAACATTATTTTTTCCTAGAAAACGCTATAGTCGGGCTTTGCGCACTAAATTTAAAATTAATTTTCTACACATTCATAAATATTATATGATAAAATTAAATTCTTTTTTAAATAAGAATATTATAATTTTATTATGGTTAATTATTGAGACTTTTCTGAAATGATTGATTTTTTGATGAATAGTTTTAAATACATAATTTTATTTGAAAACTACAATTTATTTTAAATTTTATAAGATGTTAAATTATATTATGTATTTGATTTAGATATAAATTAAGTAATTTATTATCTATTAATCATATTTATGTACATTTAATAATTTTAATATTTTATTTAGATATAATAACATTGTAAATATTTGAACATTTTAACTTCTAAACAATGCATTATCATTGTGTCCACATGATAAATTTTTAATGAAATATTTCCACTCCTATGAATTTAATTTGGAAAAAATATTCCCATATTTGGAATCAATATAATTTATAATTTATAATAATGTGAAATTTATTTTCCACCAAAATGAATTGTGTATAATATAAATATTATTTACCATTATTAAGGTTAAAGTTGGTTTTTGGGGGGGATAAACTAAAAATACAAGGGTAAAAATGACCTATAAACATGTCTGAAAATATTTTATGGAAATATTTGGGCCATTAAACATATAAGTTTATATAAATTATAATTTAAAACCCCTGTGAATTTTGATAAATTTGGGATCACCCAATTCCTTTCAAAAATACAATGTGTGTCCTCTCCCCCGCTTAAAAAATGTCACCCCTTATAATCTCTTCTTTATAACATAATATCAAATTATACCATAAAGAAACTAATTAAATGACATCATAAAATTCATCCCTATATTCTATGATCCTATTTTGGTTATAAATTCATTATTTTAATGCATTAGTTTAAACCTATAGAGGATACCCGAAAAAGATGTAATGTTCTTCAACGAGAATATTTAATTTATTTAATTGTCCACCTACATAGAATTTTATTAAAACACTATAATATAAAAACCTAATTATCTTAAATATAATGGGATTCTATTATAATAACTTTATAACCTAAAACAATCATGACCTCTATCAAATGGAATATGAAATCATCATTTATGTGGATAGTGGACTACCTCCCCCAAAAGCGATATTATTTATTTTTCCATTTTCACCTCTCAATTTTTGGTATAATGATGGATATAATTTTTATATATGATTTTTATAAAAAATTTAATCCACATGAGTCTCTATATAAAATATAAATATTTACTATCCATTCAGTAGGAGACAGGATAACATCAATCTTCTGTACGGTGGACTGCCACCTCACAAAGGAATTTCATTCGTCTTTCACTAACGCTACACATGGAATGTGATAAAGAAAATTCTAATGATTATATGTCATATAAATGAAATAGTTATTATATTAATATAATATTTATTATTATATTATGATAACATATAGTGTTTTCATTCCTTCATTTTCACTCTTGTAAAAATGATAACATCGTTTGTTTATGTGTTGGCTACCGCCACCATAAAGCGATGTGGCCCACTTTTAATCACAACACCAAAGAGATAATATATATATATATATAATATTATATATTATTCTATTTATTGAAATATTATATAGTAGTTAGCATTATTCTATAATGATCATTGGAAATGGAAACATTACTCTTGTGTACATACGACATGCCATTCCCTTGATCATAATGTTTATCATTTATCATAACCATCATTCATGAATTGTTTTAATAGAAAAATTGATGTAAAAATATGATAATTATCTCAGGATTATTTTTTGAGATATTATTTAACAATAAAATATATGGAATAATCAAATCATTCATGAAGAAACACACTTGAGAAAAGAAGACCATTTAAAAATGAAATAGTGAAAATAATGAATGATTATTAATGAATGGGAAATAAGATGTTATCAAATGAAAATATATCATTTTATAAAAATTAATTTGGTTCAATAATATGTTAGCATCACATTTAAAACCATTATACATTAAGTTAAATCATGTTTAGTCAAAAGGGATCATAATGTAAGGTATTTCATCACATTTCCATTTCATTGAGGCATATTGTAATTTCATACAACTAATTTACTTTCAATGGTTTATATAATATCCATTTAGTATTAAATATAATTATTCATAAATAATTATTGGTATTTAATTTTTTATTTCGAATTTTTTATTTCACGGTTTCTTGACTTATAAGTTAACATCTGGTAAGGGGTTTCTTAACTAATTTTCCCCTCATTATATTATACTTTAACTTCACTAATTAAATAATTATAAGATCTTGTGTATAATTACTTTTAATTATATTATTTTGTATTTAAATTTTATTTGATTGATTTAAATTTTATATACATAATTTATTCATCATTTTATTCTCATATCATTATTAGGATATTTGTACTGGTTTACTTCACAATCTCATTTTAGTTGATATTTTTTACTCTTGAATTTCAATTAATGGAAATTGTTTTATATTTTTAAACAAACCATTTAATTTTATTCTCATAAAGTTATTTATCATATTTTCACAAAATAATATTATTTTTACACATTATGGTACTTAAATTAATTGATAAAATGATTAAATTAAATTTGAATACATTTCTCCCATCATTTGGAAATCTGGTTTCATCCAAAATAACATTTGAAGAGAATGCTTCTAAAAATGTTTTTTTCCTATTGAAATTTATTTATCCAATTAATTTTAACCATTTTTAATATTTAAAAGTTTTCAAATATATCATTTTTAGTTCTAGAAATATTCTCTTTTGACTTTTACCAAAAATTTTAAAGAAATATTTTTATCATTTTGTGGAAAAGGTACATTCCTATCCTTTTTACAGATCAAAAGGAATATAATTTTTATCCTTTATGGAATGTAATTGGTTAATTGACGCCTTGAATGTAATTTATTTAAATAATCATTTGAAACCTTTTAATTATATTTTAAATTAATGTGTTTTTATATGTTATTTTGAAAGAAAATTATTGTAAAAATATTCAAATTGAAAAGGATATTTTTCTTAATAATGTTTTTAGATATCTTTATATGTAATTTATATTCATCAATGAAAAAAACCTATAATTATTACTCCAATGGTTATATATTATATTTATTACATCCTTAATATTCCTCTAGATGGTTTATGATCATTTTGACTTAGGACAATATTGACTTTCACTTATTTTATTCATTTTTTTAATCATTAAATATCACATGAATTATTCAATTTTTTATGAAGATTAATTTCCTAAAATGATAATATTATTTATAATTGATATGATTTTTCTTGAACTATTTAACATTTTTAAATATGTTTATTACTTTAATTATTATTGGTTATTTTGGGAAATATTTATAAATCCTTATTTTTTTCTCAAAAATTATATTTAATGATACATGACATTTTCCATGAGTTAATCCCATTATTTGTTATTTGGGAATTTTAATTGACATGAAATTCATAGGTTAGCTACTATTTAATTCAAGACCCTCAATGAATCACTATTATCATTATATGAGTTAGTTTTATTTCTTTAGTAAAATGTGTTTCAACTAGTATGATTTACTCTATCTTGTGAAAGGTCATGATAGTAACATTGTCATATTCCTTTGAAACATGACATCCAATAGTTAAGAATTTACCTTATTAAAAATTTAGTTTTTATTATCCATGGTATTTTTACAATGATGTTATATATGGATTCATTTAATTATAATTATTAATTAATGAAATTTGTTTTCAGTAATTTATCATTACATATTAATTATGTTTTATCCAGTTATGATAATTAGTTTGTTGATTTAGGGGTATTTTTTCAGTTATTTACATTTCAGCTGATTATTAATGTAAATTATATAAATGATATATGTGTACAAAATATTTAACATTACCTATTGGTCATTCTTTATTTATTTTTATTCATTTTTCCCTGATATATCCTTATGAACTTAACCCTTACGAAGAATTTTAGCTCAACTTTACTTTTTTTTATTTTTCATTGGATTACATGATGTTTATTACGACTGATATGCATGGATTTTCTATATGCAATAAAAATTATCTTAAAAAAATGTTGTCATTTATTTATTCAACTACAATGAATGACCCATGTATGTATCATGTTTTCCAATACATCTAAAATATTTGGTACATTTGGATTCAATTACTCATATCGTATGCCAATGTCATAAAGAACGATATCGACTCCAGGTTTCCATGGTTGGGGTATCTAAAAACCAATCTCTCATCTCTACGCATCAAAACCTATTATACATGAAATTAACAAAAAAAAATTATTTCCTAAAATACCTCCCAATTTATAATGTTCCATAAATTGATAATGACACAATCTTCTCAAGGATTATGGTGTCACCCAACTGAGGTTTCATAATGAATAAATATATCACTTAACTGAGTACTTTCAATTTTACTTCATCATACACCTTATTTAAACCTATTGTATCTATACTAAGTTGAATAATATAGTATCCTAAATATATTTTGGTTTTATCATAACTATATCACAACCTTTTTTCACCTCCTTTCAACAAATGGTAAATGAATGTGTCTCTTGTGTATATGAGAACTAGTACCACCTTGTAGCGATATAAATCATTTCCCATCACCATCTTTCATGGTTGATTATTATTATATATTTAATTCATATATATTATATATATGATATAATTATATTTCTTCAATTAAATAATATTATAAATATTTTATTATTTAATTTATTTATATGTTGAAAATAATGTACATGAATACCTACAAACTACCATCTCCATGAATATTGTAATTCATTTTTCTATCAATATGTTTTATAAGGAATTTTAAATATGAATATAATTAATATATATTTTATTTAAATCATGATTAAAATTCTATAAATTAAGATTCCGTTATCAATTTATATTGACCAGAACTTCTAAACCGAAACATTTATGAAAAATGAATCAATTAGAACAATGAAATGGTGTTTTTAATTATGGATTATAAATAAATAGGTGTAATGATATTATATGGGTACCATATAAGATATTATAATTATTTAAATGAATTATATATATAATTATTATATGTTAGAATTTATTATACAAGATTTTATAATAGTTATGATGTAATTCGAAGTTGAAGTAGGGTGTATATGTTATAATCTCATTTTTACTCGGGTTTTTTGTGATTAAATTTTTATGATGAATTTATATGATTTATATATCAAAAAAAATAATTGAATTTATCATCCTATTTTATATATATATATATATATATATTAATTTTTTCTTTTCAGTTTCATCTCTTTATGTACTCATGATACTAAGAGAATTTTTTTAAGAAAAATTGACTTTATTTCCTTCTTTGGTTGGAAATCATTTCATCCAGGTACATATTTTTATTGGAAAAAATACAGAATTTTTATGCAACTCCAGGATATATATTTTAATTTCATTTATATAAATTTTTTAATTTTATAGAAATATTTAAATGTAATCTACCAATAATTTTTCTAATTAGTAACTTTTAAATTTTTAGTGGAAAAATGAAGGAATATTTATGTGATCATTTTTCAAATGAAAACTTTTTCCCACAATCATGAATACTATTTTATTGGAATATTCAATTAAAATTTTCCATTTTGTTTCAAAGAATATTTTTTAATTAAAATTTTGGTATGTTTTTTACTTTGAATAAATGATTCTAAATAAAAATCTTATTTCAGTCATGAAATATTCAAGTGATCTTTTTAAGGAATTGGTCATCTATGATAACATCCTTTAATGTTATTTATTATAAATTGGGTATATTGTTCTATGATTTCATCATTATTATTTATTTATATGGATTTTTTATATGAATATTAAATTTTTTTCAAAATAATATTTTTTTCTACCAGTTTAGTTATGATGAATGTATAATGATCTTATGGATTACTTATGAATGCATTGAAAATATATGATGGGTGGCCCCAGAATTATATATACCTCTTTTGAATTTGAAAAATATTAAATATTAATTAGATTATTGGGTACACTATAGGTTATCCTAATCCAAATATATGGTACATTGGATGATATCCCTTGCTTAAAGTCGGTACATGGGTGGTTAGCTGAAGCGAAACAGGTGATGAATCTATTATTGTGAATATTTGAAATAATATTTATATGATTCTGATTCTAAAACAATTTAATGTTATAAAAATATCCCTATGTTATTCCCTTTTCTATCATGTTCATTAAATCCATTATGATTCATGCCATATTAAATACCATGATTTATGACCAGACTCATGATTGGTTTCTATGATTTGTGGGGTATGGTTTTTAAATGTAATGCTCTTGTTCTAAAAATATAAAATCATTTTTTTATTAAATGATCATTTTTTATCTTATTTTCAACCATAATAATCTTATAATTTTTCCATTTATTAAATTTTACTGTCCCTAGGATTTTCATAATGATGTTAAGTATGGCATGTCAATGAATGGAGGCAGTTTTGATGATACAATTGTGAGATAATGTTGATCCTTTATGTACTAGTTTTAAAATGTATCCATTCTTCCAAAAAAAAATAAACCATCATTATTATTTCATGGATTATAATTAATTTTAATGAATATTTAAATAATAAGAAGTAATATTTATTTATGAAATGACTGGGTCTCTATAGCTTTATCATAGAATGGCTTAGTTATTTTTTTGAAACTAATATGTAAATAATTTATTGAGAACCCTTATAATAAAAACAATTTATGGGAAAAATAGATATCTTTAGAAAATAAAGGAGCATTATTATAATATAAAATAAATCTATATATAGATACTTGAAATTTGATATGATTTTGTAAAAGATGCACCTAGTGGTAAAAACTTTGAGTGGGGAATATTAGGTATTAACTCAGTTGTCTATGGTGCAGAGGGAGTGATACCAAGACCATACACAATGATAGAAACTCGTATTCCATATTGATGGGTAAGTTCACATTTTCATTATTACCCATTATGAAAAATTTTAATAAATTATAATTACGGATGATTGTGGTTAAACCTAAGGATTCATAGATTGAAAACAAGGTTTCATGATTAAGAAATAATATGAATAGTTAATCATGATGGCGTGGTTTCTCAATATTATTAGTGTTTATCACATAATTATGTTCTGTTTTAATCATCTAACAAAACCTAAATAACCATGTTAATAGATAATTTAATTAAAAATTAAATTATTTTCCTCTTGATTATTAAAATATTATTGAATATGTAATGAAAAATACCATTTTTAGTCTTACACAACTTTCTTATGTAATTAATCATGATGAGCTTTCTAACTATCAATGGTGGGAAAAATCATATTGATTCATTAAGAAGGAAAACTACTTTATTTAGTCGACCTACTAATCCAATAGTTATTAGGAAATGGATCATTACCACAGAAAGGATATTTTCCACTATCCAGAGTTCAAATATTCAAAAGGTAATATATATATATATATATATATATTTGGAACAAGAAGTATAATAGATTTGGGCTCTCATTAAGAACACCAGGAAACAAGAATAAATTGATTCAACCGAGTGGGATTAGTTTAGATTTTATTTTTCAATAATAAATTACCTCATATTAATTATACAGAAATATTGAAACAATATAGTTAACAAAGATAAAATCATGATGAATACATTAGTACATATGAGGAAACATTTACAATAATATTAAGGTAAGCATAAAGAATTTTAATTGAACTTGAATGTTTGATTTTCCTAAAAAGAATTATGAAAATTTTGTTATCCATAAAAAACATCACCCGATAAGAATAGATAATTATATGTGTTTTCAAGGAAGAGTTATATATTAGGGTTAAATATCAATATCACAGTTTGATAAAACAATAAATATTGGATCCATATGATGTTCTAACAAACCCCCATGAATAGAAGAAGATGATTCATCCTTTATTAAAAATTTACTGAAGGAAACAAATAATAAATTATCATATAAGAAATAGAAAATTATAGTAGTAAGAGAAGTATGGTTAATAAGAATTAAATTAATAAGTGATGAGAAGAAGTTAACTACTAATGAAAATGGG
Organism: Viscum album; assembly: GCA_963277665.1. Classification (NCBI taxonomy): domain Eukaryota; kingdom Viridiplantae; phylum Streptophyta; class Magnoliopsida; order Santalales; family Viscaceae; genus Viscum; species Viscum album. Next base: position 528,493,266 of record OY728120.1, on the reverse strand, counting down.
GAAAATGAATCGTAGAATGAACCATCCACATTAATTCTTTCAAAAGAAATGATTTTGGGCATTATAATAACCAGTTCTCAAATTTGAAGGTTAATGTCTTATATAATTAGTATCAACCACTTAAGACAAAATAAAAAGAAAAATCTCATGTGATCACTGTTAATGATGGTGGTATGATAAAAACATTTTGAAATGTATACTCACCAGAGACTCTAGAACTACTAATTTGATTCTATATTCTAGATCTACCAAAATTATTTTTGTTTGATCAATTTTTTATTTTTATCACTATACTACCATAATGATTAGATTTTGAATTAGAAGTGAAAATCCCAATGGTTGATTATTGTATCTCAAGTATTTTTTCCTTCTTCGATTGATGTATATTGGAATTTTCTCCATATAAGTGTCATTATTTTCCTTCTAGTTAAATTTAATATTAATTATGGAATGTATTATATTCTTTTTTATAAATATTATTTTAATTCATTAGGAAGGTAAGTAAAATTTTATTTTTCGAAAAATCCTATGATATTAGATAAATGTGATGATAAATGTCAAAATCTATTGGAATTTATATACATTTATTTAGTCTTGATACTTATTCAATGGGATATTTATCTCATAAGGTTCTATGGAGAATCACCAATGGAAATATTGTAATTTTTTGATATTTGTTTAATAAATTTCCTAAAAATTTCCCTTGTCTTCCTCTGAATTATGAATATGAATTTGTAATACGACTCATATATTATGCTAAATCTATTTAAAAGACCCAATATAATAATAACCTAATTATGTTATGTTAATTTAAGAAGAAACCTCTGGTGAATCTATATAAGGGATTAATAAAGCTGATAGTGTTACCGTAGGGTGTACCCATTATTTTGTATAAAAATGAGACTCCATATTTATTATCAATAATTTAACATGATTTTAATAAATAATATGTATCATGTTACTTGTATTTATGTTTAATAGAACAATTTTGAAGATATCATTATTTTTCCATGATTGATCTTCTATCAAGATGCTATCAATTTTGGGTATAAATTGAATAAACACCCATGGAAATATTACTTGTAAGGTATGGAAACTATGAATTTGTAGTGATGCCATTTGGTCTTAATAATTCCCACTCTACCAACATGTATTTAATGATATATATGTTTGATAATTATCTTACCAAATTTGTGGTAGTATAGATAGATTATATTATTCTATACATTATTAGAAAGGTAGATAATAAATAGCACTTTTTAATTTTACTAAAGGCCAAATGGAAATATAATATATATGTAAAATTTACAAAGATTTAATTTTTCATTTCATAATTTTTCATTTTTGTGTAATATAATCTCTTGATAGTATATATCTGCAGATCCAGCAAAGTTGATTACATTTAAAAATTGAACTAGACCTACCATATTGAATGAGATCCATAATATTCTATCTTTGTAGATATATTATTGTATCTTTGTGAAGAATTTATCATGTATATCTAATCCACTCACAAAGTTAACTTTAAAAGGGGTGATGTTACATGGGGAAGATGAAATTGAAGAAAAGTTTAGGTAATTTTTGAGTTTAATGTCAAAAAATAATATATTAATACTACCTTGTAATAGAGAATGGTTGGTAACCTATAGTGATTAATAAATGAAGGAAATTGGATTAATCCACATGGAAAATGATATGGTGATAGTTTATACATCATGCCAATTAACAGTTAATGATAAAAATTACATAACTTATGGACTGGCATTAGAAGTGGTAATATTTATAGTAAATTTATGGATGTATTATATATAATTATGAATGTGTTACATATATTATGATCCCAAATTTTAAATATTTATATTCACCCCAAAACTGTAGAATTTTCACTATAGAATATTATTTGAGTTGATTACGGACTATAAATACTCAATATATTACCAACCTAGGAAATTAGACAAGGTGGCTGATGATTTTAGTCAAATAGATAAGGATAAATTATCAACGATGTGAGTCACAAATGATCCAATATTTATGGATTACAAAGGATGTACCTAAAACCATAGAGTATGGGATAAAATAATATCTTACTCAAATGAGTTTTTATCCATATATACATGTGAATACTAAAGAGGCATGAAATAAAGATATAGAGATTTAAAACATTATGAGAAATATTATAGAGTTCAAACATGATCATGTTGGAATGGTCAGGCTCAAAAATGATTTAGTTCCTTAATATTATTAAATTTAATTAATGATCTATTGGATGAAGCCAATGTTTATCACTCTTTATTCATGCTAGAAGTACAATGATGTATAGATATCTAAAAGAGTTTTTCTAGGGGGATACATAAAGAGATATTTTTCAAAGACGGTATCTCAATATTTGATATGCTTGTAATTTAATTATATGATATATATTTCTAATGGGATGTATCAACCATTATCCATAAATTAATAGAAATAGGATAAAATCTACATGAATTTCATTATCAGACTACCCAAAATGACTAGAGGAAAGAATTCCGATTGGTTTATAATCGATCTACTTATGAATTCAGACCACTTAATTTATATAATATAATTTTTTCCCCTTGATTAAATTTATAGGATATATATTTATGAAAATGTAATCATGTATAGAGTTATATATTTTATTGTATCTAATCAAGAACCTAGGTTTTTTATAATGTTCTATGAAGTCTTTATCATGATATTAATATAGATTTTTGGTCCCATACTTATTATAATACATAGATAGATTTTCCTACTAGTATTACTATTAAATCAATGGAGGACATGTTGAAATTATATTTTGTAGATTATAATGATGCTTTGGATTAACAACTTCCTCTAGTCATGTTTTCCTAAAATAATAGCTTTCAGTTGAACATTCATGTGGATGCATATGAATCATTATATGGAAATAATTTTATAACTATAATGTGGTGGTATAAATTTGGAGAAATATATAATTTTGTTCGGATATAGCTACAAAATATTTATAAAAAATTCCATCCATTTAGATACAAATCACGGTATCTAATAGTCAACAAACAAGTTATGGTTACAATAATCAAATAAATATATAATTTGAGGTTGGTGAAAAATAATTCCTATGAATTTATCCATTCTTGGAGGTTTTGATATTTGAAAGGAATTGAAATTGTATCCCAATTTATATTGTACCACATGATATAATTTATTGAGTAGGAAAAATAGATTATCTATTCAAACATCAACTGAGCCTCATGGAAGTTCATGACGTGTTCAATGTATATCATATGGGGAATTACATACTTGATCATTAATATATAATAAAATTTATGTTTTTACCTATAGATCATGATATTTCCTCTGGAAAAAATCACATTTATATAATGGATCAAAGATATATTGAGCTACAGAAAAATATTACTCTCTTAGAAAATGTTTTTTTAGAAATCAATAATTAATAGAAGCTACAAAGGAACCATATTATGTGGTAAAAGAAATATATCCACATTTTATTTTGTTTATTGTATTCATTTCTTAGTTCATGATTCAGTTTATAGGTGGGTATAATGGAATACCTGATGATTTTATATGTATTTCATTTGAAATAAACATGACATATTTGATAACTTTCATTATATGAAACCCCATGTTTAAATGAACTATCAAGTGGTATAATGTTATAAAAATGACAATGGATTTGTGTGTATAAATATTATTAACCAAATTAAATAAAATAATTATGAAGTTTTTATTTATTAATAGTTCATTTTCTAATTAATTACAAATAAGTACTCATTTTTCATTATAGTAATTTTATTCTTCAAAAATATATATTCTTAAAAAATGTTTTTATTTCATACTATTTTTTGATACAATAATTATGGTCATCCAAAATTAATAACTAATTTTTATGAAAATATTATCATTTTTTAAATCATCACATCATAATTATATTAAGGTGGATTTTTTTTAATTTTTTAAAAAATAATAATTTTTCTGTGAATAGTAAAAAACTAAAGATTATATATAAAGCTATATTTTCTATTCAAGATTTATTATATTAACATTTTTTATAATTTATTATAAAATACCACTAGATTGTTTCGATTAAAAAAATCCAACAAATGTTATTAGGATTTTCATTATGTTTACTTTTTGTATAAAAATGTTTTTATACTTACAAAAGCATTTTTCTCAAAAAATATTTTTACTCTGTTTTGGTGGTTTTTTAGAAATAATTTTATCCAATTATGGAAATTAAATTTTATAAATTTGATTCCTTATTGAAAATCATAATGTAAAAATTTTGTAATATATCGACTTTCATTTATGTCATAATGAATTGAAGAAATTATAAACATTATTACCTTTGTTAGGGTTATAACAGGATTACTAGGGGGATTCTACTAATATATAAGATAAATTTACATATAAAAATTTATAAACCCTATTTTATATACATATTTAAACCCAAAATTATCACCACTTGAAATATGACTTATTTGGATGTATTTGGATATGATATGGCATTGTTATATTTTAATCATTGGAAAACATGAAGTGTGTCATATTTATACCATATAAATGGACACCATATCTCCTATATTATCAAGAATTTAATATAATATTATCACTTCCAAAACCATTCCAAATCCATTACATTCTCCCCTTGACATATTTTATATGGTTTTTATCAAAATACCATCCTTTCATGGTATAAGGTGTAAGTCTAATGATGTGTCTCAATGAAGATGTATAACTCTTAACCAAGTACATTAAATTTTCATTCATCTTACACCTTATCTAAACTCATTTTATATATCCTAAATTTATGAATTTAGTATCATCTAAGTCATCTCGAGATAGGTTCCACTCAAAGGATCCAAGAACATAGTTGGGAACATAACCTCGAGAATGCCTCCCCATATGCTAGAGGCTACAGAATAGAAATGAGGGTCTATGGTGTGACATTGGGGAGACTATTCCCTCTTGTCATAATGGAAAACATCAAAGGTAGATATTTAATTAATAAGTATCATATTAGTTAGAAAATAGAAATTAATAAACCAAAAATTCAGTGGAAGATAATAATAAGAAACCATCAATAATAATCAACTCAAAAGCTAAAATACATTATTTTATAAATATGATGATGTCATGTCTCTACAATATTTGTAATCATGGATAAAATGTAGTAGGAAATGATATTATACATTCAATAAAAAGTAAAAAGAGAAAACACAATTCATTCATTTCAAGCTCGATCTCAGTCATTCGCTACCCAACTCCATACTAAAGAAAAAATGATAGCCATGTGTCTAATACAGAATGCTTCCCCATATCAACACATACACACATATAATCTTCTCTGCTAAAATTGGCAGCGTAGACTAGGTGTGAAAAAAAATTCATAAATAAACAACCAATGAAACCTCTAGTATCCTTACTATGAATCCAAAATGATAGTCTGAAGGGATATATATAAAGGTCAAAATAGTATAAAAACATAGACATCCCAAAAATTCATCATCATCTGGTGGTGTATGAACATGTGTCACATAATTAATTATGATCCAATTTATAATATGTGTCATTATTTCTAAATATTGTAGATATAATGTAATAGGATCAATGTTGTCTCCAATGAATACTATGATGATGATGATAATGAATGGGGATCCATGGTGAAACCAAGGAACCATTGAAATCAGTGGTTAGTCCAACATTGTAATTACATGTCGTCTACAGGTAAGTGGTCTCATTGTATTCCAAGGGGTATCTCCCATGGAATTCCTCTGTAAAATATTATAACAAAGTCTAAAGATTTCATCCATTGTAATCACATTCTAAGCATGACTGGTCCCAATTGGGTTATTCCATGGTTACATGTATCCATCAACATCAAACTAGATTCAAAGAATATATCTGTGAAATCCTAATATCTGAATAATAGTAAATGGATAATTTGTATTCATGCCAATAATCCACTAATATACCTTTACCATGTTCTAAGGCTTGTATTTCCCTTGGAAACTATCTCCTGGAATAAGAATGGCTTCTTCTGAGTGCTCAATAAATTCCATCAAGAATCTGGGGATGGCTCATGTCTAGCCATTCCTATAATGATTAAATTGTACACATGAAATTTTCACCTTATAAATATATCATTATTAAATTTCGTATATGAAATAATCATGCATTTTATAAGTCTTGTGTTTGACTCTTTTATAATTCATCAAAGTGATATGGATACTCAATTGGTTGATTTAATTTATTAAATAAATTACCTAATGAATTTTAGGTTTATTCAATTACGTTTTATTAGGCATGAATATGTGGACTAATTACTTGTAACCAATTTCATTTAAGTGTAGTCATTTAGTAGGTTCATTCAATTTCCCATTTATTATGAATTATAAGGTTTGTATACAAAACCAATTCAATTTATTATAAGTGTCTAGCCCATGTCATATATATAATATTCATTCTATTTAATAATTCATCAACTAATTTTTTACACAACAATTATAAAGATTAAGACCAATCACTTATGAATGGTGTCTCAGATATCCCAACATGGGTCACCCAGGCATAGAATAAGTAACACCCCACCTAGAATGGTTTTTATTGAGGTGAGAACCAATAATGATGTGATGAACATATAGGATAAGGGATTTAGAAAATGAGAAAATTGATTATAATAATGGAATATGATTTTTTCATGGAAACAACCAGTGAAACTAGCATGAAAAAGTGAAGAAAAGTTATAAAGGATGATACATTAGGGGAAATTCATAGACCTCCTGCCTCAAGCCTATTTCAATATCCTAATCTATTCTCATCCCCTAGTTTTATCAAGATTGGAAGAAAATATAATATTGAATCAATGCCCTAAAAAGTTAATATAGTCATCCATCAAAATAGATTCATCGAGATGAATCCAAATGATGATCTAATCCTAAGGATTCATGATATTACTGGGTCATGAGGTTTTACCACATGGTTTTCCAAAGAGTGTTCAAACCATGTTCACCTCACTTCCTCAAGAGGGAACCCACATGGTCTAAGAAACTTGACCCAACCATGATACTTGGTTTTATTACTTGTTAATGACTGTAGTTATGGGTTTGATGCCCTATGTTCATCGTTATGGTAGATTGTACACCCAACTCATCCTTCTTAAATTACCCTCATAGTTAAGTGAATCATTGAGGGTTGGGAAACATGATTTCTTCTAATATAGTGACCTAGGGTTATATTCACCCAGCTGAGATCCTGAGAGACAAACAAGACCCAGACTCCCTTGAAACAACTAAGAACCAATTAAGAAGGAATATTACATCCAAGAATAAAGTATTAGATTGAAATTTAAAGTATCTATACAACATGGTAAAACTAGATTCTTATGGTCTTCCCCCTTGAGGAAACTCATCCCTGATATCACCTGACAAGGGAAGAAAAATAATTCTAAGAAAAACTCCATCCATTGGGTATATATGATGGCCTCCCACTTCTATATCTCATCATGTGCATAGTTGTTCAACCATACCCCCATACTAATGATACAGAGAAAACATAGAGAGTTGTCATTTTCCATTAAATTATTCATATGAGATAATACTCAAAAGAAGAATCATGATCTAACACAACATCATTGGGATCAATAGCTTGAGATAGTTTGTCGTGATAATGAAAATATTGTGAAATGTGGAAGATGTCATGAATAGAACATTACCTCTAAGGAAATATAAACTGCTAGGCTACCATCTGTACTATATCCATAATATCAAGTGGACATACATAATGGGGGCATGTTCCCTTAGTTATATATCCACATATACCCATGTCTGGGTGATACCTGTAAACAAACCTGATACCTGACCTCAAACTATAGAGTTCATCTACGATGATCAACATAAAATTTATTTCTAAACTGAGTAGTGTACATAAACATACTGATGAACTAAACCTATTAAAAGGTCACTTACATGAGAAAATTACCTAGTATCATTTCATCACCTATATCCATCTAGCAGAGGGATGAACGGAATGACCTACCACATAAGGCCTCATTCGGAGCCATCTGAATCAACTCATGATAAATTTTATTATAGGATCACTCAATGAGATTGATATTATTCTTATAAGAACCACTAAAATCAAAGAAACATGCTCATATAATGTCATATAACCCCTGTATCATCCATTCTGATTGACCACCAAGGTGTGGGTGAAAAGATGTACTCATAAGCACCTATGTACCCACGACTCTCTATAACCCCATGCATATCCTCAATGTAAAATGTGTATCCCTATTTTAAATTATAGTAAGTGGGACCTAATTTGTCTATAAAATCTCATAGACATACTATCTTATTAGTTCATCAAATTATATTGTCTCCCATATAGAATGAATGTGGGATAATTTTGGAAGTCTATCCATTACTACCCAAACTACGTCACAACCTTAATGAGACATTGGTAATCCAACTATGGAATTCATTTTAACATATTTCCATTTCAATTATTTTCCTAAAAACTTTTGTAACAAACTAAAATGATGATGGTTCTCAACCATCACATACTGAAATGTGTAACTTCTATTGATAAAACCGGGTATATTAAGGTTAATCCTAGGAAACCAATACTTTTTATGTATATAATGATTTTACTTGGAGATGCCTAGACAAACTTCCCACTAAGAATCCCAATACTCACACATAATAACCTCTCTCAAATCTATAGGAACCGAAAAAAGACCATGTATATGTAGGATGTCATATCTATCAAAATAAAAATCCAATGGTGTGTCCCCACTTGAGGTACTATCTAAGAGATCCAATACCTCTTGATTGTTAAAATTACATCACTTCACCATATCCCAGAATAAAGGGGTAAAAAATAATTCCATAGGAAAATAACACAGTTGACTCGGTTGAATCTCCAAATTTTACTCAGAAATGTGGGCCTACAATTTTCGTTTCTCGTTGGCTTCTTATACAATTTTTTCCTGTGATTTCTGACTCAACACTTGAGCAACCACATTACACATTCCAGGAGTATATGAACGAACCATGTAGAATGAATAAATATATTAAATCCTTCATCATTTTCTGAGAATCAAGGAACACTACATAAACATATATTTCATACTATTTGGTACTGTATTCAAAAAAATTAACTCACCCATATGATATTGTATCAAGCATCATATGGCATAGAAAATTTATTTTTGCGCTAGGACATGAATTAGTTAGTTACACCAGTGAGGTATCAACTGACAAGAACCGTATGAAAAAAAAATATTCTCTTAAATCTGGATTGCACCATGATTAAGGCCCAATACATCACAAACCATTTTGTAGCATCTAATAGGATCTATTAGAATCAAAAAAAAAATTATTTATGCCTTCCTCTCAGCTGGTGAAAGTCTTTGTCATATAATTCAGACTACTGGAACATCACATTTTTATTTGTAATACTGTTAATAGGTGAAAAAAGGTGAGATAATTCATGTATGAATGTCCTATAATATACATTAATCCCTAATAATCTAATTATATCAAACACTTTCTTGGTTTCTCATAGAAAATTACATGACTCACCTTCTCTAAGTTAATGGATACTCTCGAAATTAAGATAATACGACTAAATAAGTGAACATTGTCGACACAAAACTGGAACATGTGAAGAAAAGTATATAGATTTTGATCTCATAGATTATTAAAAAGGATCTAAACATTTAAATAATGGTTCCACCAAAGTATGATAATATAATAAGATACCATCTGTGAATACCATTATATTAAAAACTAAATAGGGGTGGAAAACTCTATTCATCAAGGCCGTGAAAATAGTGAGAATGTTCATAAGGATCAATGAAATAAAGGGATACTCATATAAACCACACCAACTTCATAATTTCATACATTTTATGAAAAAATGCCACACTAACACTTAATGATATCCCAATATAAGGTCGGTCATCGAGAATACCCACAATACTTGGAGTTGGAAAAATAGATCATATATTCGAAGCATTGGATACAATTTATTAATAGTAATCTGGGTCAACTATCAGTAATTAATGCGTTAATATACTGTCTCACCATTCTTATTAGAGAAAATCATGGGTAATATAAACCTATTAATAACATATAGGGATATTATATCATTTTATATGAATATTCAGAACATTTTAAAAATGCATGCCCGATGACTTGTATAGTTCAATGACATTGGAATCATGGAAACATAATCATATAACATGGTTAAATATCTTCAAAATCTCACTTCATTATCTTAACCTTGTATTACCCCTACTTACAAAATTTCTTTATAAGTTATGGAAATGAAACATAAGAATGGGGTGAGTTTAGATTCATAGTAAGTGTAAAAAAATAGATGTTTGAGAAAAAATATGATAATAAGTGTTTGAGAAAAATATTATAACATTTGAATATCACAAACTACATATAAAATATCATAATCCCGATTCAGTGAATAAATACTGGTAGATCATGAGACATAAATCATAAAGGAATCATCCTCTTATGCATGACGTCAAAATCAATTTTGAAGGCATTTTTAATTCAAAATAGCCTTGAAATCGTATAAATGAATATTTGAAATCTATTTTAAACACAATAAATAATAAAAAATTTATTTAAAAACCTTTATCATGAAAATTATGTTCATATTTAATTAAAAATAATTTCTGAACACATTTATAGTGAACCTTGTTTTGGAATAGAACATATTTTCAACTGAAGAGTAAAATAAAGTCTGATTTTGATAAAAACATTTTCTTAAAACTATTAAGTAACAAAATTGTAAAAATAGTACCATTACATGTTTATTTCATTAAAATCAATATTAAAATAATATTAATTATATTTCATCAAATATGTATCTTAATATTTGATCAATGGAATCATAATCATAAAATCCTCATATCTGATGAGCCCGATGAAATAATCTCTTAACACTTTGGAAAAATTAAATAAAAATAATCAAGAGATAATAAAATTACACGAAGATTATAATATCATAAAAATAAAAAGAATACTGATATCGAATTTTAAATGGAATTTATTTACACCTCATTAAATAATATATGATAACGGAAGAACATGTGTCTCAAATAATGAAAATTGTTACAAAAATACATTACTGATTTGGTATCTTTTGAAATGTATACACCATAAAGGAGAGATCATAAAATGGATATGTAAATTCCATAAATTTAAGTATTTAAATAATAATATAAATTCATGGGAATAATATACACCATAGAAAATAAATTAGTGGGGATTATGGTATAAGGGATGTAGGGAATAAAAGCTACACAAGAAGTTACCTAACTACTAGAAACGCTCAGCCATAGGCAAGCCTCTGACCATTTATTAATAAAATAAAATCATAAAGTAGGAACAAGAAAACCAGAACAACTATATATCATAGAAATCAAACTCATCACCACCCCCTTTAGAGAATTAGTCCTCTGATGTATCTGTCTCCCAATCTTAGATTTCATAGTGTTTAAGAACCTTGGCATATTTCCTTCTAAGATTCAGCTTCTCCAAGGCCAGAAATTCCTTCGAGGACTCCATAGCCCAACTTTTCCTCCCAACATAAGATCTAGTAGACACTGACCTTCGAAGATAAGAATAGTATTTCTTTTCCCATCTCCATGGTGGGGCGGTCTATGTACCTTCCTCCCCATGCACCTTCATCCTTTCACCCTGAAAAAAATTTCTTTAGGAAGGTTGTACCACTCCACTATCCTTTTCCTTATCACTATCCAAGATATCATTCCACTTTCCCAATATTTTCACCTCTTGGTAACCATCCTTCGAACCACAATACTGTTGGACCTGACAGTTGACATCAATTATAGGAAGGTATTGTGACCGATCTGTTAGGTCCAACACACCTTCCCCGGTTGTAGCATCCATTGGATCAACAACAATCCGCAAGAGACCACCTTCCTGTCTCACAGATGTCTCCTTGTCATACAGAACCTCCTAATTCTCCAGTTCTAGAAAGATATTTCCAGTATAGATCATGATCTCCACTCCCCCATCATCACCATCCTACCCTTCTGGAACCCAAGCTTCCACAGCCCCCGAGACGAGAACACCCAAGTCCAAAATAGAATCAAGCACCAGCTCTAACTTTAAGGAGTTGCAAGCCATATCCTGCAATTTGGTCCCATGTCAAGAATGTCTCACACCCTCTACCACAATCTATCTAGAGGTCACCATAACAGCATCATCACGGATCACCCCTGCCAAAGGACTGGCATCTCCTGTTCCTCCATCACTACATCACCATTACCTCCCACCTAAATGCCCAGCATCTCTTCAGAATAGCATGCAGTAACCTCAGTAGCACCATTCTCTAAAACCTTTTCCACAACAACTATATTACCTCTGTTAAAAGCAATCTGATCGCCAACCGCATTAGCCCACTGCTCCTTGGAGGAAGTAACCATCTGCAGGTGACATGAACTCCCCTACGTAGCATACCAGGACTCCTCTTCAAGATCATGTTTCAGTCTATAAAAAACTTGCATCACCGATGGATTCAAGGGTGTCTGCATTGTCTTGAAAAAATAGGTAAAATCTGGTACAACATCAATGAAGCCACCATATTCCTTACAAGAGGAGCCCAGCCATCCTCCCTGCCTAGAAGAACCTTCAGCTCTGATACACACCTTGGATTCAATAGGTGAACTCATGACAACATCTGCACAACCATTTTTCACAACCTCTTGATATGGCCTCACAATATCATGAATAGCACAGCCCTCTCCACACTTCCCTTCCATCACCTAAAATCTACCACTCCTCCCTCCATTACGGAAAAAAACCTCTAGATTCCCAAACCGCTAACATTTCACACAGAACACCATCCATGACTCAAATACAACCTCTTGCATCCAGCAGAACTCCTTCTCATCAGTAATCCAAACACAGAGCACAGGGTGCCTCACGAAATCATCATCATCAAAAATTCTTGGACAAATTGGATGAGATATAGAACCCGTTCGTTGATCATAAAAAAGATAACGGCCAACCATGTTACCAATTGAACAGAGAATTGAGGGGTTTTGAATGGAAAGAGGAAGACCGGGGAGGCTTACCCATTTCGTGATTAAAGAGGGGTCACGCTGCATATGAAAATAAAAACTCCATATGGAAAAATAAAAAAAAATGAACCACCACACCTTCTCAGAGTACTGGATGAGGCAACAATCATATCCCCCTCTTTGTTTTTTGTATATGTTTTGACCTGTTATTCTTAACCCAATTAATTATATTAAAATTCACATATTTAAAGAATAAATTAAATGTATTAAATATCACATATAACCCATATATAAATTTTTATAATAATATAAATAATACATAAATTTTAAATGGAACAGAACATTCATAGAGACCATAGACCGTAAATACATATGAATTATACTTCTATTTAATTTCCATATAGAATGGGTGTATGTAACTGAAATATATATATATTTATATACAATATAATCCTATTAAAACTTTATTTAATATATATAGTATAATTCAACTAAAAACATCCTTATAAAATTCCATGTTGAGTGTAAATGTAGCACATCACTTTAAGGAGTCTGTAGCCCGCACGTCCACAAACGATGTCATTGTATTTCGAAAAAATGGAATTGTTGGACTTTTGTTATATAAAAACATTATATAAGAACAAATACATCAATTATATCATATATATCAAATATAAAAAAATTTCCACATTATTTCTAACCTTGAAAAGTGGAAAATGAAATAAATAATGACAATGGTTCTCGAGGAGATAGTCGGTCATACACACGAACGATGATAGCATATCACATTTGATTGAAGTGTGTGAAGTGTAGGTAAATCCCATAATATAAAAAAAATCTCATTATATTTATTATATGTTGGTTATTAATTAATAATGTAATAATTAGAATTATATCTGTGGAGAATGAAATAAAAAAAAGATCATGTTTAAGGATGTTACCTTTTATTTGGGAAACCCCTTAGGGTTTTCACATATCGTAATCCTTTGTATGATTTTATACAAAATAAAGGATTCTATTGTGAATTTAGGGTAGTTGGTATGTTACTTTTTAAGGGTTTTTTGATCCAAAATGACATGAGAGGTGGAAATAGTGTGGGATGAAAGGATTCATTTTATATGTGGGGAAAAGGAAACATTGGGTAATCTTAAAAATATTTGAGTTATCCCCAAGTTTTAAATGATTTGAAAGGGTTAATAATCAACAATTATATATACATAGTGGTTTAATGGTCAAATTATGGCCAAAAATAATATTTATACAAGGTTTGAATCATTTTTAGACATTATATTCTATGTTTAGTCATTAATTAAACTCATTTTTTCCTCAATCACTATTGATAATTTTAAATTCCTTCACTAAAATTTATGTTCAAAAACTATGTTTAAAATTTTAAAATGTATTAATTATTCTAATTCCCAATATAGATTCCATTTTTAAATTTCCAATCATATAAATGGTAAAAATATCTTTAAAATTAATCTCGAATATGGGATAATACAACATGTTTTTAAAGTGAAAATTTTTAAATGATACAATTATATTTATATCCAATTTACATGTGAAATTAATTAAAATGAGACCAAATCATTGATTATATATATAATTTATCTATTTATATTTTAAAAAAAATTAAATATAATATAACTATATAAAATAATAATATGAAAAACATATATTTCAACTAAAAATCAGTTCTTTTATATATTCTTCAAAGAATAATCTTCTATGAAGAAAATTATCCCAATGAAAATTTTGATTTCCCCCCTTCAAAAATAATGTTTATTTCATCAAAAAATTAAAAATGTGTCAAAATTTTGATTTAAAATAGGTTCCCCTTTAAAAGGTGGTAAAATAAATTTTTTAAAAAGTATATATATTATTCATATAATGGGATATATTTTCATCATATGCTTATAAAATCTAATAGGTGAATGTAAATTTTTTATTTAATATATAATTTTTAATTTTTTTAAAAAATAATTTTTCAAAAGATATTTTTTTAATTAATTGAGATAAAATGATAATTATACTTAGATAAATAGTTTTCATTGAAAGGGAATTTATTTATTTTCAAATAGTTAATACGTTCATTTCTGACAAATTTATAAAAAAAGGATCAATTTATTATACAAGTGTAAACAATTTTTTAGAAATTTAGTTATTATTATTTATAACTTCCATTATAATGTGTAGGTGGTAAATATAATCGTATTTTAAAAAAATATTGAGAATACTTTGTTATTTGGTAAACACGGACTTTCATGTATTTTTGGCTATCAAAGGGACTCAGTATTGTCTATAACACCGACCAAATATTCTTTTGTACGTATTGAAAGATAATCTATGCGTTGCATGTAGAAAAATCATAACATGGTGTTTCATATAACATAAGTCAAACATAGTTCATTATTATAAAAAATTGATATATT
The DNA here is from genome assembly GCA_963277665.1 of Viscum album. NCBI lineage: Eukaryota > Viridiplantae > Streptophyta > Magnoliopsida > Santalales > Viscaceae > Viscum > Viscum album. Next base: position 528,477,744 of record OY728120.1, on the reverse strand, counting down.
CAGCATTGGGTCAACATAAAAATATCAAAAATATTGAATTATTTACAAAATAATAATTCAAAAAATAGTGGGGTATGACATTATAAAACCATTGAAATTATATTTTCTTTAGAAATCTTGTTTGATCATAAATGGTTTAATAATTTAATGTTCTTTAACAGAAACAAATATAGTATAAATTGATACTAGATCCTCCGTTAAAATTAGAAATTTAGAAACATAAAATTTATCAAAATTCACTCATGACTGGGCTTCTACATATGAGAACATATATTGGATATGAAAACAAATAAATGAAATAGAAATCTAACTATCAAGTTCTATTGTTTAGTGATAGAGAACATGTTCATGAGAAAGTTAAAAATCACAAATATATAAATCTATGGTGATCTAAGGGGCCATTTGATTCATCTAAAATGAGGGTTCTGGGATAAAATTTAATGTTTCAAGATCCTTTTACTATTGTTGATGAAAATTCAGAATAAAATATAATAAATTTATTTCTGCATAATATCATCATTTGGTTGTGCCTTGATCAACATTCATTTCACCTCTTATTAAAAAAATGGAGGTATATTTTTTATTCTTAAATCACTATTGTATCATAAGATATATAATGATTTATGATTCATTTCATATGTATTTAGTTACTATCATTGAAAAATTATTAGCACAAGTTCTCAAACATTAATAATTCTTTATATTGTGATATGATACTTTAATCTCACAAACCTCATCTAGATATTAACATAAAACTCCCACCAATTAATTACCTTATAACACTTACCAAATATTATAGGCCAAAGTTTTAAAAATACGGTTCCAAAATTTCTTAAAAATATCTGAGAATTTTTAAGATCCCAGATCTTCATTTCATATAGGAATCCTGACTCCAGATTTCTTTTTATGAAAAAGGACGAAATTAGGATTATATAAGTACACGTCCTCTACTTATGAGTACACACATTGTACTTATGAGTACACATCATGTACTCAGTTGATGAGCATAGCGGTGTACCGGTCAGGTAACGGCCAAGTACATGGTTGTGTGATGACCTGGATAACTGCATATAATGAGATTCTATTAAGGATACTACACAACATGTCCATTTAATAAATATTCCATGCACTTTTCTTTTTAATTTATAAATGGGAGATGGGTCACATCCCATATTCGGAAACACCTTCTTCTAGTTGTTGTTCATACCAAAGTGTGATAGAAGGGCCGACCAACATTGAATCCCTCATGGCTCTCTATCTGAGCTCCGATTGAGACATCGTCAGGTGCATTGGAATCCCACCGGTGAGTTCTCAAACCCACTATAGCATTTCTTCTTAATTCTTCCTGTCTTTTCGGTTATTCAAGGTTGGTATTTTTGAATTGTTTTGTTGATCTACACCAATCAAGGATGATTCAAGGGATGATGTTGAAGGATATCGATCATTAGACAACAACGTAGGTGGTTTGTTCCTTTCATTGTTCTTATTTGGATTGTATATTCTTAAAGTTCCATATACCATCAATTCGAAATAAATCGTTCTATAAATGGTATCAGAGGGAGGTTACAACGTTGATTATAATTATTTAATTTTCGTTTATAATTTACGCATTTATATTTGATTCAATTCAAAATAAATCGTTCTATAAATCTGAATAAATGAGATCTATTCTTCCTCCTTCATTTCTCAATTCATATCACAGAAACGACCTTTTAATTTTAATTTTTGGTTAAAATAAAAACGAGGAACTCATCCGGAGGAGCCGCTCTTTCTGTCTGTACAATACGGGATTACACGACGTGCACTACTAGAAATGAGGGTTTTAGCGACCGCCAAAAGCGGTCGCTAATGCCCTTTAGAGACCGCCCTGTGACCGCTTTTGGCGGTCGCAGTTGCTCCGTCGCTATTGAGTAATAGCGACCGCTAATGGCGGTCGCTAATACTCTCTTCGAAAACCAACGATTATTTGGTGTCGATTGTATACTGGGGCGCGCACGGCATGTTGGAGGTGACCCCGAGCTTGGGATGACGGCCATGGAAGAACCACGGTGGCCGGAGGAAGCGTCAAGGGTGACGTTGGGGATTTAACAGCATCGGTTGACTGCCGGGGGTGAGAGGTTTTCCGGAAGCATTGGTAGGGGCGACGGGAGGCGACGGGGTGGCGGCGACAGGGGGTGACCTGTGGTGGCGGTGCGGCGGCGGGAGGCGTCGACACTGTTGCAGTGAGTTACATCGAAGAAGACAACGCGGGGGGTGGGAAAAATCCCGCCATTTACATTTCAGTTTTAGCGACCGCTTTTGGGGGTCGCTAATAGCATCAGTAGCGACCGCCAATGGCGGTCGCCCGCTACCATAGGCGCCAAAACTAAAAAATGTAGTAGTGGTGTAATTAAAACTACATGCTATTTACTTGGGTTCAACGAACCGACACTGGTCCGCCAAACCACGCCATGTGAATTGAATATTCCTAAGTATTAATCACGCTGTGTTGAACAGAATTGAACGACCCGTGGAAATCGGAATACATGGTGTGTATATTGGAGCAACATGCCATTTAGTCCATTCCGGCCCAGGTGAAACGATGTACAAGGATAAGCCGCGTACCACGTACACAGGGTTTCTAGGCTGGTTACCATGTAACAAGGAAGTACACACCGTGTATGATTTATCTACACTCCGTGTACTCCAAAATTTACAAAGTATAGAAAACACGCCAAAGCCCCCGTCATGTACTTTGGATAAAGGGTGAAAATAAATACACGCCGTGTAATTATAAACTACATGCCTTGTACATTCCATAAATGGAATTTCACCAGGTTTCCTCCAATGTACAAAGACCTGTATAAGGAATATGGATGAGAAGAATCTCCAGGAAATTCAGAAAGGAATTTAAGATAAAGAATTTATTAATTATAAGATCATAATTAATTGAATTCGAGCGTGAATTATCTTAAATTAAAGAATGATTAAAAGAATTTGAATTCTAAATATGCATAAATTTCATTGCATGCTATGGATAATCATGAGCTAGACCAAAGACCCTTTGTATGTGTATGGTTTCATTTAAATTTATTTAATTTAAATTTGTTGGCCTGCGATCCTTCTTCCAATAAAATGTAGGTCATGCGTGCCCATGGTTTCTTTAATGTAAACTCATGTAATGGAGGATCTCCCCAAGCCAGAGGAGATGGTTCAAATCCTGAAGCTGAGGTGAAACCGACACAAGAAGATACAAAGGTGGACAGGTGGGAGCTGCAAAACACGAACCATCAGGTTCAAGGTGTTTTCCCTAGGTCATGGTTACCTTATCAAAACTTCTAGATAAGCTAACCAATAGAAGCTCATGATCATGCCATATTATTGTATTTCTGTAGAAATTGCATGGTATATTTATTATGTATGTATTGTCGTGATCACATAGTTAATAAAATGAATAAGCATGCAAAGATGGAATAAAATAAAAACCAGACTATGCGTAAACATTATCAGAACATGGTTAATCACTTAAGCAAGAATCACTTAATATTAACAAGCATGTGATAATGCAAAACTACGCATAAAGAATAAAATCCCTCAATACCATATTAAGTCAGACTTAGCCTTCCATTACCTGATTAAGGGAAAGACTCAATAAAACTATGTGTTTGACCAACCCTTTTTGGGACACTTACTTTTATAAAGGAATCCCTTATGAAAGGTTTCGGGTTGACTTAACCATATTACATCAAGAGGAGTAGCCCTTGATAGACATGATGTAATATTGGAGGAAAGAGTTGAGGAAATCCAAGTTAAGATTTCAGGATTGGGGAGTCCACTCAACAGATCAAGGAACTGTAAGCTCACAGTTGGAAAAGACTTGCCTACCTAAATACCTTCAAATAGCTTGACCAACCCTTGTTGGGGTTATGCAAAGGGTAATATGGATCCTTGACACTAGAATGTCAAAGAAACTGGATATTCCAAGTTCAATGGTGAGGGCCATTAGGACTTGATAAAATAGTGGGAGAATTAATAAATTCATTATTTCTCATAAAATTTAATCAAGAAAGTACTAATAAATCTACTCTTTTAATTGTAGAATCGAAATGACAAACTCATCAACCACATTTTCTCTACGATCAATTCTGGACAAAGACAATATCCTCACCAGCAGTAACTTTCAGGAATGGTTTAGGCGCCTTCGGGTTATCCTACGCCATGAACGAATGTTTTACGTGCTGGAGTCCTCACTTCCTGATTCTCCTACCCCAGGGGCGAGTGAAGAAGATTTCCTGGTCTATGATCAACATTTGAACGATTCTCTCGACATTCAATGTTTGATGCTATCATCGATGTCTAGTGAGCTCATGAATTCTCATGAAGACATGGATGCCTACAGCATGCTCGAGCACCTCCGTGGTCTATACCAGGAGAGAGCAAGACATGAAAGGTTTGAGATCTCCAAGGATCTATTTCAGAGCAAGCTTGTAGAAGGTTCCCTAGCTGGGCCTCATGTAGTCAAGCTCATTGGCTACATTGACCGCTTGGAGGATCTAGGGTTTAAACTCCCCGAAGAACTGGGCACCGATCTCATTCTTGCATCACTCCCCCAGAGCTTCTCGAACATTGTTGTTAATTTAAACATGAACAACATTGAGAAGTCTCTATCTGATCTTCTTATCCTTATTCACCAAGTAGATAATGACATGAAGTGTGAAAAGCCTTCTGTTCTTATGGTGAATAAAAGGAAAGGGAAGGCGAAGAGCTTTAAGCCCAAAGCTTCTTCAAAGCCTTCCAATAAAAGGAAGATCAAAGGGGAGGAAAAGGAGAAAGATGTTGTTTGTTTCGCATGTGGCAAGAAGGGCCATTGGAAGAAAAACTGCACCCGGCCAAGGAAGCAAGGGAAAGCTTCAGGTGCGTTTGTTATCAAATGCAATCTATCTGTTTATACTAATTGGGTATTAGATACAGCTTTTGGTGCTCACATCTGTATCCAAATACAATAACCATGTAGATTCAGAAATATTGACCGAGGTGAGGTGGATCTACGAGTAGCCAACGGAGCCAGATTCACTGTTGTAGCTGTCGGAGACTACCACCTCACATTTCCTACGGGGATGATCTTGGTGTTAAAGGGTTGTTATTATGTGCCTTCTATTACTAAAAAAAATTATTTCAGTATCCAGATTATATACTGATGAATTCATCTTCATGTTTGGAAGTGGATGTTGCTACTTATATAAAGATAGCATTTGTTTTGGTAGGGCACATTTATATAACAGCCTTTATGTGTTAGATTACACAAACCAAGTAATGGAAATCGATGACAAAGTAAATTCACATGACTCATACCACACCCAACTTTGGCTTCACCGGTTAGGTCATGTCAATGAGAAATTTTTGAAAAAAATATATCAAGATGGGTATTTAGATTCTTTCGAACTAAAACCACTTGGTGTATGTCATGCATGTATACAAGGAAAAATGACCAAAGCCCCATTTAGTGGTAAAGGTGAAAGAGCTAAAGAGATTCTAGAATTAGTTCACACAGATGTGTGTGTTCCATTTCCAGTTGAAGCAAGGGGTGGGTTCTCATACTTCATAACTTTTACTGATGATTTTAGTAGATATGGATATATCTACTTAATGAGGTATAAGTCAGATTCTTTTGATCGGTTCAAAGAATACAAGAATGAAGTTGAGAACCATCTTGGTAAGAAGATTAAGAAACTCCGCTCAGATAGAGGAGGAGAATATCTTAATCATGACTTCATTGATTTCTTACAGGAGTTTGGGATTCTATCTCAACTCACTACTCCTTACACGCCACAGTTGAATGGTGTAAGCAAAAGGAGGAACCGCACCCTATTGGACATGGTGAGATCAATGATGAGTCATGCAAGTCTTCCATTATCCTTTTGGGGATATGCATTACAAACAGCATCACACATACTAAACCAAGTACCAACTAAATGGATAAATGGTATTCCATATGAGTTATGGAGTGGACGAAAAGCCATGTTATCAAATTTACATGTGTGGGGTAGCGAAGCATTTGTTAAAGCCTCTTCAGATTACAAACATGCACCCCGAGGAACAAAGTGTATCTTTATAGGATATACCAAGGAAACAAGGGGATATGACCTGTACAACCCCTCAGACAAAAAGGTTATAGTGGCACGACACGCCATATTCCGTGAGAGGGTGCACATCTCCAAAAGATATAGTGGGAGTGAGATAGAATTCGATGAAGTCGAGGCTCAAGATTCACAGGAGTTGGTACAAGAACAGATTCCACAAAGCCCTGTGGAAGAACAATCTGTTCCAGAGACACAAGAACTGTGTAGGAGCACGAGAGAGGTGAGAGAACCAGAACGATACAGTTTTCTTGTCATTGAGGATGGTGACTCGTTATTGGTTGACAATGATGATCCTCTTACCTACAAGGAAGAAGTTGATGGCACAGACTTTTCCAAGTGGAAAGAAGCCATGAATTCTTAAATGGATTCCATGTACCAAAACCAAGTCTGGATTTTGGTAGATCCTCCAGTTGATGTAAATCCTATTGGTAACAAATGGGTATGCAAGAAGAAACTGGACATGGAGGGGAACTTTAGCACCTACAAGGCACGACTGGTTGAAAAATATTTTATACAGCTTCAAGGAATTGACTATGATGAAACCTTTTCACCGGTTGCGATGATGAAATCCATCAGAATCCTATTGGCCATTACTTCTTACCATGACTATGAAATTTGGAAAATGGATATCAAATTAGCTTTCCTTAATGGGAACCTCCAAGAAGATGTCTACATGACACAACCTGAAGGGTTTGTGACTCCAAAGGATGCCAACAAGGTATGCAAGTTACAGAAATAGATTTATGGATTAAAGAAAGCATCAAGGTCATGGAACATTCATTTTGATGAAGATGTAATGGAATTTGGCTTTGTTAAGAACGAAGGTGAGCCTTGTGTCTACAAGAGGTTTAGTGGAAGTGCAGTCTTTTTTCTAATAGTATATTTTGATGAAATATTACTAATTGGAAATGAAGTACCTGTCTTACAGTCAGTTAAGGCATGGTTGCATAAATTCTTCTCCATGAGAGACTTGGGTGAGGTAGCATATATTATAGGGATCAAGATCCATCATGATAGATCCAAGAGAATGCTGGGCCTGAGTCAAAGTACATACATTGACAAGATATTGAAGAGATTTAGTATGGAACAGTCCAAGAGGGGATTGTTTCCAGTGTCACATGGCATTCATCTTTCCATGAAAATGTGTCCTCAGACACATGAAGAAAGAAAGATAATTGCAAGGATCCCTTACGCATCCGTGATTGGGACAGTCATGTATGTTATGCTATGTACGAGGCTAGATGTTTCTTATGAATTAAGTGTGGTAGGAAGATATCAAGCTGATCCAGGAGACCACCATTGGATGGCAGTCAAGACTATTCTTAAGTATCTGAGGCGTACTAAGGATATGTTCCTGGTTTATGGATGAGATGAGGAACTAGACATGAGAGGACATGTAGATGCTAGTTTCCAGACTGATCAAGATGACATGAAGTCGCAGACTAGATACATCTTCAGTTTGAATGGAGGTGCAGTGAGCTGGAAGAGCTCAAAGCAGAGTGTAGTGGAAGATTCTACAGCGGAGTCCGAGTATATCGTAGCTTCTGAGGCAGCTAAAGAAGCAGTATGGATGCGAAGTTTCGTCCAAGAGCTAGATGTAATACCAAGTAGTAAAGATCCTATCACACTCTATTGTGATAATACTACAACGGTGTCACTTGCAAAAGATCCAAGGTCATATCAGCGGACAAAGCACAGACTTCGGAAGTATCATCTCTTGAGGGATTTTTCTCAGAGATGTGAAGTTGCAGGGAGCAGTATTTCCACAGAAGACAACGTGGCAGACCCCTTGACTAAAGCCTTGACTTAGTAGAAACATGATCATCATGTGAGGTTTAGTAGACTAAAATTCGTAGGCAGTTGGCTCTAGTCCAAGTGGGAGTTTGTAAGGGTTTGTGTCCTAAGAACCAACTATTTTGTACTTTGATTACATGAATGTTCACTTATTATATATTGTTCATTATTCTGCATGACTATAATATAATAATGTCTTGGAATATTTGTTGCATTGATAAGGTCATGGTAGATCCCCTATATGATGAGAACCTTGAAATGCTATAACAATATTCTTAAAGAATGTTCTACGGTTAGATGAAATACTATGATAGGACACATAGTATACAGACCGTCATGTGCGAGTACTCATAAGAAGACGAGACTCTCTCTCATAGAGTTCGCACTTGGTAATCTCCAAGATGGGAAATTATGAGAACAGACCCGCCAGTAGCAATTCTGCATGTCTTGGTGTCATCGGACATTGCTATCTACGATCGTGTGTAATGGTCCTTAGACTGGAAGATTATCATTAACTCATGTCATGACTCGCACACTTAGATTTACTGACGAAAACTGTCACGCAGACAGTTGGCGGGAAGTATGGTACGTTGGGTGCGTCACGAGTGACATGTTGTTAATGGATAAGTCGAGGAAGGATTTGTCCCTTCCATTTATGGAAGTTGATATCTCGTCCCTTTGATTGAAATAGAACTGTCGCATGAAATTCCATGGACATGGTATAAACGATGAGTTTATTTCAGGAAGTCAAAGAATGAAGGATCAAGAATATAGGTTTATGGCACTTCCATGAAACCTGCTTGATGAGATATCAAGACAAAGGGACTAAATTACATAGTAAGAGTTCGTATGAGGTGATACGTCAATGTGGCGTCAACTTCTTTCTCTTGGGTTCCTTGACCCGTTGCTAGACACTAATCTTGACCTTTAGGCAAGCTCACATAATGCCAACGAGAAAGAGGCCTAGAGGGTCACACACTAAGTGTATTAAAGTATTTCAAGTAGAATAAAGACTGTTCACATACGTGATTTAATAATTATTCAAGGAAGATTAATCGTTTTGATGATGGAGGAATAAGGAAATGAAAAACAAGATATACACGCCGTGTATTAAAGATTACATGTCGTGTAGTTTTTCATGGAAAACAAGTACACGTCGTGTATTAATAATTACACACCGTGTAGTTTTCTTTATAGAAATGAAATGAATAAATGAAAACAAGATATGCACGCCGTGTACATTAAATGTACACACCGTGTAGTTTTCAATGAAAAACAAGTACACGCCGTGTATTTATTAATACACACCATGTAGTTTTTCCAATCGGGATTTTGAGTATATAATATTGTTTTAAATGATATTTATTATAATCAGTGTGGGCGCATGTCAAGGAATTAATTATTTGAAATGGGGGGTTTAAATAAGAGTCAATGAAATAAATAAAACGCGTAACGCGTTTATTTATTGTCATAACTCTACAACCTCAAACCTGATTATAAATATCATCATAACCCCAACTCTTTTCTGACACACAAGAGAATCATTGTGCACAATAATTCTGGAGAATTATTTCAATGCCGAAAGAACCTCTTCCCCCAAGAACGCTCTCAAGATTAAGAGAGATCCTCTTCCATCGGATCAAGACGATCTAAGGTGGACAACACAAGCAAAGGTTTCTCCACGCTAGCACCCGGATACTCCTTTGGAAATGTCCCGAGATACAAGGTACACGTGTGGATCACCGCTAGAGGAAGTCTACACTTGGCTTCTGCGACGCAACGACGAATCACATCGGAACGTGATCAAGAACATCAATGAAGAAAGAACACCCAAAAGGTATTTATTTTCAATTGATTAAATTAATTATAATCAACCTGTAACAATCCTACTTTGTGGTTCTGGGACTTTCCTTTTCTTTGTCCATTTCTATGATTTGATCCGTGGAGACTGGCTTTTATCGTCGTATTGATCCTGGATTGATCATTGTTCATGACAAAAAACCAAGAGGGTACATCCACCCACGCGCTTCCGATGCGCCCGGAACCTGCAGTTCATACCAAAGTGTGATAGAAGGGCCAATGAACATTGAATCTATCATGGCTCTATATCTGAGCTCTTATTAAGACATCGTCAAGTGCATTGGAATCCTACCGGTGAGTTCTCAAACCCGCAATAGCCTTTCTTCTTAATTCTTTCTCTCTTTTCGGTTATTCAAGGTTGGTATTTTTTTACTGTTTTGTTTATTTACACCAATCAAGGATGATTCAAGGGCTGATGTTGAAGGATATCGATCATTAGACAACAAGGTAGGTGGTTTGTGCCTTTCATTCTTCTTCTTTGGATTATATATTCTTAAAGTTCCATATACCATCGTTTTATGCATTTATTGATTTGGAATTTTACCCTATTTATTACCGTCTATGGTTTGACTAATTGATAAGGGGTTTTTCCTCTACATAAGGATAGATTCCTTGTTTTTGGGACATCCCATGGGTGTGCTTCCTTTGTTTTATTATGTATGTCTATTTGTTCTATGATTCCTATTACTATCACCTTTTTTCCATGCCTTTATTTGTTATGATGGAGTTGGTGATTATATGTTATATCTGTAATATGCCTTGCGGGGGTTTGAACAAGGGGAATTGACTGTGAGAGCTACCTAAGGGACGTTCATTTATGCATGTTTTAATATTATGTGGCCAAAGAGCATTGACTATGAGAGCTAACAATTGTTCATTGACCCATGGTTTTAGACTGTGAGAGAATTCCCATGTGGTTGTTTATAATTGTTTAATAGTAAGATGGACCCTAGTGAATTGACCATGAGACCAGCCTAGTGGTCTTTGTTTTTTATTAATGTTGTGTTTACCAAGGGATATAGACTATGAGATCTACCCAGTTGGTCTTTTGTAAATTATTTGACTTTATGTTAAACCATGGGGAATAGACTGTGACAACTTTACCAAAGTGTCATTATTGAATAATTGAATGATTGCGATGATCCTTCCAATCCAAAGCAGAATCTTGGACTCAGTCTTACTTGATTGATAAGATTGTCTTCTTAGACATCTGTTATTTACTATAACAAAAGGGACACAGTGCATAGGCTAGATCCCAGGATTATATGATACAATGGATTGAATAATTGATAAATGTAAATGAATGTAATTGAAAACTGTATGATTGTTTACTTTTGAGTACTTCCTAATTTATTGCTTCATTTTTTGCATATTTCCTCCTATATATTTCCATGGTCAGTTAAGAATATATCTTTTAGTGGTTGCATACTAGGATTCTTCGAAACCCTATTTGGGTCATGCTTTTGGACAAAAAAAGATTGTATGGTTACAGTTATAGATATAAGCAAGTGCCCTTCTTCATCTGGTACATGGTTGTTTGTGGACATTGAGCATAGAACCATGATGAGTCTTGTGAGGCTGTTTGACTTTACATGCCTTTATGTACATTGTTGTCTATATTGTATTTATTATATTATGAATTTTTTTCCTACTTTCCTAGATACATGTGAATTTATTCCTTTATAAATATGCTCATGTTGTTTCATTACTTTTAGTCTTTCGCATTTTACTTCAATTTTATGGTATTACTTCTTCCATTGTTTTTTTACTATTTTTCTTTCTGTTGTACATAATATTCAAATGAGGTCATAATTTCCCCTATTTCACACCTTTTCCCTCACTACTAGTCGGTAACCATTGAAATTTGGGTAAATTCACTTGAGGTGATGTGACCAACCAGGTGGGGGAACCTTATGGTGGCACCCAAGTCTGAGATGTTACAATGTTTAATCAAAGGAACATATTTCCTACATCACCTTACTATTTTGAGCCTTTGGACTGGGTTAGGATGGAATGTGCAGTTGTTAGTAAGTTCTACTCGGGAGTATCTAACTCGTTTACAATGAAAAGACAAGTTACCTCAAATATTGGAATTTTCTAGTCTTTCAATTATTACAATTGATTTGATTTTACCGTTTGGTGATGCACTTGATCTTTGCGGTTATTATTGATATCCTTGTGGTACTATTTCTATTTCAACCCGGTTAGATGAGGGTATGACATCTCATGCAACATATAGGCACTTTCTAGATATCACATGTCTTGAATTCTTATCATGACATTTAGGATTCATTGGCGATTTCATGTTGTTGTGATTGATGTTGTGATAGATATGGATGATGTTGTGATAGATGCCATGATATATATGTAAGGGTTGGTGTCCTCAGAACCAACTGTTTTGTGCTTTGATTACATAAATGTTCACTTATTATATATTGTTTATTGTTCTGCATGACTATAATATAATAATGTCCTGAAATATTTGTTGCATTAATAAGGTCATAGCAGATCCCCGCTATGATGAGAACCTTGAAATGCTATAACAATATTCTTAAATAAAGTTCTGCTGTTGGATGACATACTATGATAGGACACATAGTATACAGACCGTCATGTGCGAGTACTCATAAGAAGACGAGACTCTCCCTCATGGAGTTCGCACTTGGTAATCTCCAAGATGGGAGATTATGAGAACAGACCCGCCAGTAGTAATTCTGCATGTCTTGGTGTCATCGGAAATTTCTATCTACGAGCGTGTGTAATGGTCCTTAGACTGGAATATTATCATTAACTCATGTCATGACTCGCGCACTTAGATTTACTGACGAAAACCGTCACGCAGATAGTTGGCGAGAAGTAGGGTACGTTGGGTGCGTCACGAGTGACATGTTGTTAATGGATAAGTCAAGGAAGGATTTTTCCCTTCCATTTATGGAAGTTGATATCTCGGCCCTTTGATTGAAATAGAACTGTCGCATTAAATTCCATGGCCATGGTTTAAACGATGAGTTTATTTCAGGTAGTCAAAGAACGACATATCAAGCATATAGGTTTATGACACTGCCATGAAACCTGCTTGATGAGATATTGAGACAAAGGTATTAAATTACACAGTAAGCGTTCGTATGAGGTGATACGTCAATGCGGCGTCAACTTCTTTCTCTTGGGTGCCTTGACCCGTTGCTAGACAGTAATCTTGGACTTTAGGCAAGCCCGCCTAATGCCAACGAGAAAGAGGCCTAGAGGGTCACAGACTAAGTGTATCCAAGTATCTCAAGTTGAATAAAGATTATTCTCGTACCTGGTTTAATAATTATTCAAGGAAGCCTAAGTTGTTTTAAATGATGGAGGAAAAAGAAAATAAAACAAGTACACGTCGTGTATTATTATTACATGTCGTGTAGTTTTATTTTGGAAAGGAAATGAATAAATGAAAACAAGATATACACGCCGTGTGCATTTAATGTACACGCCGTGTAGTTTTCAATGAAAAACAAGTACACGCCGTGTATTTATTAATACACGCCATGTAGTTTTTTTTAGTTGGGATTTTGAGGATATAATATTGTTTTAAATGATATTTATTACAATCAGCGTGGGCGCATGTCATGAAATTATTTATTCGACATGGGGTTTTAAATAAAGAGTCAATAAAATAAATAAAACGTGTAACGCGTTTATTTATTGTCATAACTCTATAACCCCACACACCCGATTATAAATATCCTCACAACCCCAACTCTTTTCTGACACACAAGAGAATTGTTGTGCACAACATCTCTGGAGAATTCTTTCAAGGCCGAAAGAACCTCTTCCTCCAAGAACGCTCTCAAGACCGAGAGAGATCCTCTTCCATCGGATCAAGACAATCTAAGGCGGACAACGCAAGCAAAGGCTTCTCCACGCTAGCCCCCGGAGAATCTTTTGGCGACGTCCAGAGATACGAGGTACACGTGTGGATCACCGCTAGAGGGAGTCTACACTTGGCTTCTGCGACGCAACGACGGATCACATCGACAACGTGATTGAGAACATCAACGAAGAAAGAACACCCAAAAGGTATTTCTTTATAATTAATTAACTTAATTATAATCAACCTGTAACGATCCTTGTTTGTGGTTCCGGGAAAAACCATCTTCTTTGTCTTTTTCTGTGATTCGATCCGTGGAGACTGGCGTTTATCGTCGTATTGATCCCGGATTGATCGTTGCTAATGACAAAAAGCCAAGTGGGCACATCCTCCCACGCGCTTCCGCTGTGCCCGGAACCTTCAAATGGTATCAAAGGGAGGTTACAACGTTGATTATAGTTATTTAATTTTCGTTGATAATTTACGCATTCATATTTGATTCAATTCGAAATAAATCGTTCTATAAATCTAAATTAACGAGATCTATTCTTCCTCCTTCGTTTCTCGATTCATATCATAGAAACGACCTTTTAATTTTAATTTTGATTAAAATAAAAACAAGGAACTCATCCGGAGGAGCCGCTCTTTCTGTCTGTACAACATGGGATTACACGGGGTGTAATTAAAACTACACGCCGTGTACTTAGGTTCAACGAACCGGCACTGGTCCGCCAAACCACGCCGTGTGAATTGATTATGCCTAAGTTTTTAATCACGCCGTGTTGACTAGAATAGAACGGCGTGTGGAAACCGGAATACACAACGTGTATGTTGGAACAACATGCCGTGTAGTCCGTTCCGACCCAGGTGAAACCGTGTACAAAGATAAGTCACGTACCGCGTATACGGGATCGCCAGGCCGGTTACCGCGTAACAAGGAAGTACACGCCATGTATGATTCATCTACATGCCATGTACTCTATAATTTACAAAGTACAGAAAAACACGCCAAAGCCCCAGCGTGTACTTTGGACAAATGGTGAAAAGAAAAATACACGCCGTGTAATTATAAACTACACGCCGTGTACTTTCCAGAAATGGAATTTCACCAAGTTTCCTCTAATGTACAAAGACCCGTACAAGGAATATGGATGAGAAGAATCTCAAGGAAATTCAGAAAGGAATTTAAGATAAAGAATTGATTAATTATAAGATCATAATTAATTGAATTCGAGCGCGTCTTATCTTAAATAAAATAACGATTAAAATAATTTGAATTCTAAATATGCGTAAATGTCGTTGCATACTATGGATGATCATGAGCTAGACCAAAGACCCTTTGTATGTGTATGGTTTCATTTAAATTTATTTAATTTAAATTTGTTGGCCTGCGAGCCTTCTTCCAATAAAATGTAGGGCCTGCGTGCCCATGGTTTCTTTAATGTAAACCCATGTAATGGAGGATCTCCCATGCCAGAGGAGATGGTTCAAATCTTGAAGCCGAGGCAAAACTGACACAAGAAGATACAAAGGTGGACAGGTGGGAGCTGCAAAACACGAACCATCAGGTTCAAGGTGTTTTCCCTAGGTCAGGGTAAGCTTATCAAAACCGCAAGATAAGCTAACCAAATAGAAGCTCATGATCATGCCATCTTATTTTATTTCTGTCTGATTGCATGGCTTATATATTATGCATGTGTTGTCGCGATCACATAATTAATAAAATGAACAAGCATGCAAAGATGGAATAAAATAAAAACCGGTCCATGCGTATACATTATCGGAACATGGTTAATCACTTAAGCAAGCATCACTTAATATTAACAAGCATGTGATAATGCAAAGATACGCATAAAGAATAAAATCCCTCAAATACCATATTAAGTCAGACCAAGCCTTCCGTTACTTGATTAATGGCAAGACTCAATAAAACTATGTGTTTGACCAACCCTTGTTGGGACACTTGCTTTTATAAAGGAAGCCCTTATGAAAGGTTTCGGGTTGACTTAACCATATTACATCAAGAGAAGTATCCCTTGCTAGACTTGATGTAATATTGGAGGAAAGAGTTGAGGAAATCCAAGTCAGGATTTCAGGATTGGGGAGTCCACTCAACAGATTAAGGAACTGTAAGCTCACAGTTGGCAAAGACCCGCCTACCTAAATACCTTCAAATAGCTTGACCAACCCTTGTTGGGGTTA
Source organism: Viscum album (assembly GCA_963277665.1). NCBI lineage: Eukaryota > Viridiplantae > Streptophyta > Magnoliopsida > Santalales > Viscaceae > Viscum > Viscum album. The sequence continues at coordinate 528,461,919 of OY728120.1, read as the reverse complement.
TGCGAAGGTAAATATGGATCCTTGCCATTAGAATGTCAAAGCAACTGGACATTCCAAGTTCAATGGTGAGGGCCATTGGGAATTGATAAAATAGTGGGAGACTTAATAAAATTTATTATTTCTCATAAAATGTAATCAAGAACGTACTGATGAATCTGCTCTTTTAAATTGTAGAATCAAAATGACAAACACATCAACCAAATTTTCTCTGCGATCAATTCTGGATAAAGACAGCATCCTCACCGGCAGTAACTTTCAGGAATGGTTTAGGCGCCTTCGGGTTATCCTACACCATGAATGGAAGTTTTATGTGCTGGAGTCCTCACTTCCTGATTCTCCTTCCCCAGGGGCAAGTGATGAAGATTTCCTAGTCTATGATCAACATTTGAACGATGCTCTCGACGTTCAATGTTTGATGCTATCATCTATGTCTAGTGAGATCATGAAGTCTCATGAAGACATGGATGCCTACAGCATGCTTGAGCACCTCCATGGTTTATACCAGGAGAGAGCAAGACAGGAAATGTTTGAGATCTCCAAGGCTCTGTTTCAGAGCAAGCTTGGAGAGGGTTCTCCAGCTGGGCCTCATGTAGTCAAGCTCATTGGATACATTGAGCGCTTGGCGGTTCTAGGGTTTAAACTCCCTGAAGAACTGGGTACCGATCTCATTCTCGCATCACTCCCCCAGAGCTTCTCAAACTTTGTTGTTAATTTCAACATGAAAAATATTGAGAAGTCTCTATCTGATCTTCTTATCCTTATTCGCCAAGTGGACAATGACATGAAGCGTGAAAATCCTTCTGTCCTTATGGTGAATAAAAGGAAAGGGAAGGCGAAGATCTTTAAGCCCAAAGCTTCTTCAAGGCCTTCCAAGAAAAGGAAGATCAAAGGGGAGGCAAAGGAACAGGATGCTGTTTATTTCGCATGCGGCAAGAAGGGTCACTGGAAGAAAAACTGCACCCAGCCAAGGAAGCAAGGGGAAGCTTCAGGTGCGTTTGTTATCGAATGCAATCTATCTATTTATACTAATTGGGTATTAGATACTTCTTGTGGTGCTCACATCTGTATCCAAATACAGGAACCAAGTAGATTCAGGAAGATTGATCGAGGGGAGATAGATCTATGAGCAGCCAACGGAGCCAGAATTGCTGTTGTAGCTGTCGGGGACTACCACCTCACATTACCTACCGGGATGGTCTTGGTTTTGAAAGGATGTTATTATGTACCCTCTGTAACCAAAAACATTATTTCAGTATCCAGATTAGATACTGATGGATTCATATTCAAGTTTGGAAATGAATGTTTCTACTTTTATAAAGATAGCATTTGTTTTGGTAGGGCACATTTATATAACGGCCTTTATGTGTTAGACTACACAAACCAAGTAATGGCAATTGATAACAAATTTAATTTACATGACTCATACCACACCCAACTTTGGCATCACCGGCTAGGTCATGTCAATGAGAAACATTTGACAAAATTACATCAAGATGGATAATTAGATTCTTTCGAACTAAAACCACTTGGTGTATGTCATGCGTGTCTACAAGGCAAAATGACCAAAGCCCCATTTAGTGGGAAAGGTGAAAGAGCTAAAGAGATTCTAGAATTAGTTCACACAGATGTGTGTGGACCATTTCCAGTTGAATCAAGGGGTGGGTTCTCGTACTTCAAAACTTTTACTGATGATTTTAGTAGATATGGATATATCTATTTAATGAGGTATAAGTCAGATTCTTTTGATCGGTTCATAGAATACAAGAATGAAGTTGAGAACCATCTTGGTAAGAAGATTAAGAAACTCCGCTCAGACAGAGGAGGAGAATATCTTAATCAAGACTTCATTGATTTCCTACGGGAGTTTGGGATTCTATCTCAACTCACTCCTCCTTACACACCGCAGTGGAATGGTGTAAGTGAAAGGAGGAACCGCACCCTGTTGGACATGTTGAGATCAATGATGAGTCATGCAAGTCTTCCATTATTCTTTTGGGGATATGCATTACAAACAGCAGCACACATACTAAACCAAGTACCAACTAAATCGATAAATGGTATTCCATACGAGTTATGGAGTGGACGCAAATCCATGTTATCGAATTTACACGTGTGGGGTAGCGAAGCATTTGTTAAGGCCTCTTAAGGTAACAAACTTGCACCCCGAGGCACAAAGTGTATCTTTATTGGATATCCCAAGGAAACAAGGGGATATTACCTATACAACCCCTCAGACAAAAAGGTTACAGTGGCAAGACACACCATATTTCTTGAGAGGGAGCACATCTCCAGAAGAGATAGTGGGAGCGAGATAGACTTCGATGAAGTCGAGGCTCAAGATACACATGAGTTGGTACAAGAACAGATTCCACAAAGCCTCGTGGAAGAACAATCTGTTCCAGAGACACAAGAACTGCGTAGGAGCATGATAGAGGTGAGAGAACCAGAACGATATGGTTTTCTTGTCACTGAGGATGGTGACTCATTATTGGTTGACAATGATGATCCTCTTACCTACAAGGAAGTAGTTGAAGGCACATACGTTGCCAAGTGGTAAGAAGCCATGAATTCTGAAATGGATTCCATGTACCAAAACCAAGTCTGGATTTTGGTAGATCCTCCAGTTGATGTAAAGCCTATTGGTAATAAATGGGTATTCAAGAAGAAACTGGACATGGAGGGGCAAGTCAGCACCTACAAGGCACGACTGGTTGCAAAAGGTTTTAGACAGCGTCAAGGAATTGACTATGATGAAACCTTTTCACCGGTTGCAATGCTGAAGTCTATCAGAATCCTATTGGCCATTGCTACTTACCATGACTATGAAATTTGGCAAATAGATGTCAAAACAGCTTTCCTTAACGGGAACCTCCAGGAATATGTCTACATGACACAACCTGAAGGGTTTGTGACTTCAAAGGATGCCAACAAGGTATGCAAGTTGCAAAAATCCATTTATGGATTAAAGCAAGCATCAAGGTCATGGAACATTCGTTTTGATGAAGCTGTTACAGAATTTGGCTTTGTTAAGAACGAATGTGAGCCTTGTGTCTACAAAAGGTTTAGTGGAAGTGCAGTCGTTTTCCTAATAGTATATGTCGATGACATATTGCTAATTGGAAACGAAGTACCTGTCTTACAGTCAGTTAAGGCATGGTTGAATAAATGCTTCTCCATGAAAGACTTGGGCGAGGCGGCATATATTCTTGGGATCAAGATCCATCGTGATAGATCCAAGAAAATGCTGGGCCTATGTCAAAGTACATACATTGACAAGATACTTAAGAGATTCAGTATGGAACAGTCCAAGAGGGGATCGTTGCCAGTGTCACATGGCATTCATCTTTCCAAGAAAATGTGTCCTCAGACACATGAGTAAAGAAAGAGAATGGAAAGGATCCCTTACGCATCCGCGATTGGTTCAGTCATGTATGATATGCTATGTACGAGGCTAGATGTTGCTTATGCATTAAGTGCGGTAGGCAGATATCAAGCTGATCCAGGAGACCGTCATTGGATGGCAGTCAAGACTATCCTTAAGTATCTGAGGCGTACTAAGGATATGTTCTTGGTTTATGGAGGAGATGAGGAACTAGTCATCAGAGGACATGTAGATGCTAGTTTCCAGACTGATCAAGATGACATGAAGTCGCAGACTGGATACATCTTCAGTTTGAATGGAGGTGCAGTGAGCTGGAAGAGCTCAAAACAAAGTGTGGTGGCAGATTCTACAGCGGAGTCCGAGTATATCGCAGCTTCTGAGGCAGCTAAAGAAGCAGTATGGATGCGAAGCTTCGTCCAAGAGATGGATGTTGTACCGAGCAGTAAAGATCCAATCACACTCTATTGTGATAATACTGCAGCGGTGGCACTTGCAAAAGAGCCAAGGTCACATCAGCGGACAAAGCAAATACTTCAGAAGTATCATCTCTTTTGGGATTTTTCTCAGAGAGGTGAAGTTGCAGTGAGCAATATTTCCACGGAAGACAACGTGGCGGACCCATTGACTAAAGCCTTGACTCAGCAGAAACATGATCATCATGTGAGGTCTAGCGGACTAAAAGTCGTAGGCAGTTGGCTCTAGTCCAAGTGGGAGTTTGTAAGGGTTGGTGTCCTCAGAACCAACTGTTTTGTACTTTTATTACATAAATGTTCACTTATTATATATTGTTCATTATTCTGCATGACTATAATATAATAATGTCCTGAAATATTTGTTGCATTAATAAGGTCATAGAAGATCCCCGCTATGATGAGAACCTTGAAATGCTATAACAATATTCTTAAATAAAGTTCTGCGGTTGGATGACATACTATGATAGGACACATAGTATACAGACCGTCATGTGCGAGTACTCATAAGAAGACGAGACTCTCTCTCATGGAGTTCGCACTTGGTAATCTCCAAGATGGGAGATTATGAGAACAGACCCGCCAGTAGTAATTCCGCATGTCTTGGTGTCATCGGATATTGCTATCTACGAGCGTGTGTAATGGTCCTTAGACTGGAAGATTATCATTAACTCATGTCATGACTCGCACACTAAGATTTACTGACGAAAACCGTCACGCAGACAGTTGGCGGGAAGTAGGGTACGTTGGGTGCGTCACGAGTGACATGTTGTTAATGGATAAGTCAAGGAAAGATTTGTCCCTTCCATTTATGGAAGTTGATATCTCGGCCCTTTGATTGAAATAGAACTGTCGCATTAAATTCCATGGCCAGGGTGTAAACGATGAGTTTATTTCTGGTAGTCAAAGAACGACATATCAAGCATATAGGTTTATGACACTGCCATGAAACCTACTTGATGAGATATTGAGACAAAGGGATTAAATTACACAGTAAGCGTTTGTATGAGGTGATACGTCAATGCGGCGTCAAATTCTTTCTCTTGGGTGCCTTGACCCGTTGCTAGACAGTAATCTTGGACTTTAGGCAAGCCCGCCTAATGCCAACGAGAAAGAGGCCTAGAGGGTCACACACTATGTGTATCCAAGTATCTCAAGTTGAATAAAGATTATTCTCGTACGTGGTTTAATAATTATTCAAGGAAGCCTAAGTTGTTTTAAATTATGGAGGAAAAAGAAAATAAAACAAGTACACGTCGAGTATTATTATTACATGCCGTGTAGTTTTATTTTGGAAAGGAAATGAATAAATGAAAACAAGATATACACGCCGTGTACATTTAATGTACACGCCGTGTAGTTTTCAATGAAAAACAAGTACACGCCGTGTATTTATTAATACACGCCGTGTAGTTTTTTTTTAGTTGGGATTTTGAGGATATAATATTGTTTTAAATGATATTTATTATAATCAGCGTGGGCGCATGTCAAGGAATTATTTATTCGACATGGGGTTTTAAATAAAGAGTCAATGAAATAAATAAAACGCGTAACACGTTTATTTATTGTCGTAACTCTATAACCCCACACACTCGATTATAAATATCCTCACAACCCCAACTCTTTTCTGACACACAAGAGAATCGTTGTGCACAACATCTCTGGAGAATTCTTTCAAGGCCGAAAGAACCTCTTCCTCCAAGAACGCTCTCAAGACCGAGAGAGATCCTCTTCCATCGGATCAAGACAATCTAAGGCGGACAACGCAAGCAAAGGCTTCTCCACGCTAGCACCCGGAGAATCTTTTGGCGACGTCCAGAGATACGAGGTACACGTGTGGATCACCGCTAGAGGGAGTCTACACTTGGATTCTGCGACGCAACTACGGATCACATCGACAACGTGATTGAGAACATCAACGAAGAAAGAACACCCAAAAGGTATTTCTTTATAATTAATTAAATTAATTATAATCAACCTGTAACGATCCTTGTTTGTGGTTTCGGGAAAAACCATGTTCTTTGTCTTTTTCTGTGATTCGATCCGTGGAGACTGGCGTTTATCGTCGTATTGATCCCGGATTGATCATTGCTAATGACAAAAAGGCAAGTGGGCACATCCTCCCACGCGCTTCCGCTGTGCCCGGAACCTTCAATATATACCTTATATTTTGATAGGGTATTCTTATATGTAATGTTTCAATTTGATGGACTCCAAACATTGGTCCCTAAGGTATAATGGGCCCTCTTCGATAGGAATTTGGTGGATCATGTTTAGACATTAATTGATTTCTGTCAGGTGATGATGTGAAAAGGTATGTAAATCATTGATTCAAGGGGAGTACGGGCTCTCATAGATTGAAAAATGTCATGCATTGGCCAAAATTTAATGATTTGGGGATTTTAGAGAATATTCAAAGGCTTACTGTCCGGAAACCCAGACAACATGGCTTGTGATTTTATGAACACATACAATATGATGTGGATATATTTTTACATAGTTTTGCCTCAACTTTTAGATTAATTTCTAATGATTTAATTATTTATTTAAGCACTTTATACTAAATAATTGTACTTTTTTATTTTTTTATAATTAATTTCATTAATTAAACATTTTTTATAATTAATTAAGTATTTTAATTCTTTAAATTAATTATTTTAACATTACCTTACTCTTCTTATTTAATTAATTTTTAAATAGTTTTGTTAAATAAAACCTACTGGACCTTTTAATAAATTAACATTTTTATAAAAAAATCATTAATTATTGTTTTTTCTATTTATTAACATAGAATTTATTTTAATATTTTATATTTTAATATAGATTTGTTAAAATATATAAACTTCATTAGTTATTATGTTTAATCATCCGGCTTATTAATTATGTAAAGATTTTTAGTTTTAACTAAATAAATTACTTCACTTTTAACTTTAAGTGTTCAATTAGTTGTTTAATTGATTATTTTTTTAGTTTTAAAACATCAATTATTCAATAATATGTATGCAGTTAGACTATTTATTCCTTACATTTTGTTTTTAGTCTACCATTGAGGTAGACAAGAGCCATCGGTGACCTATTTAGTCAATGATAGCTTTCCTTTTTCACTCACAGCTTACCCTATAAATAATTTATATATTATTTTAAATTTATGTCTTTTATCAATTTAGTTTATCAATTATCCAGTTTCTAATTTAAGGGTTAGCAATTAATAATTTAAATTGTAATTTTTATGCTAAATGTTTAATAATTCTGTTTTTAATTTCTATTGTTTTGTCTTTCTTTAATTTTTTAATTTTAATTAACTTAAGTTTTAGTTTTATGTTTAATTTTTAATGTTCTAGTGTTTATTTCCCCATTAGTCCAATTCTTTTATTTTTTCGAATCTTTTTTTTTGTCATTGATTCGGATTATGATATGCATCAGTGGCCTTATTTACAGAGGTGACCTTTATGTTATCCCCAACTGTGAGCTTTATTTTTGCGCCATTCGTAACATTAATTTTAAAAGCATTAGTGACCTGCATTTATAACTACCGGTGACCTCCTTATTTATCTGCACTGGTAACCTCAATTTTTTGTGTATCGGTGACCTTTTTTAAATTTTCCATTAGTAACCATAAAATATTAAAGCTATCGGTATCTTTTAATTTTTGTTCTACTGGTGACTTTATTTTTATCTAATGGTGAGCTTTTAATTTTAAAGTCACTGATGCGTTTTATTTTAAAACTAACGGTGACCCCACGCTGGTGCTCCTCACTTGTTTTTAGTAACCTTTTATTTGTCTATTGGTAGCCATTATTTTTTATTTAAATTATCATAGACCTTTTTAATTTATCATCGGTGACCCTGGCAGTGGAACAAAGACCTTTTCTTTATTACTAACGGTGAGCTTTACATTTATTTTTAAATTATCGGTGACATTTTCTCTTTCATTTCTCGCGTCGGTGCCCTATAAATTTAAAGCACCGGTAACCTAAATTTTTCCTACAACGGTGACGTTGCGCATTTCCAATGCATCTCACCAATAGCCATCCTCCAAACCATAACTCGCTACATCAAACTAGTTGCCATCATCGACCTCCTTCCGATCTAAAGACCTACCACACTGCTGTGTTGAGAAGTCAGAGCCTTTGAAATCGGACCTACCATTAGTCAAACTAGGAGTAAAGTTGCACCTGTAGACGATGGTTGATGTACCGTGATGCTGCCCTGAATTGAGGAGTTTGTCATGTTGTTTCCACTGTTGTAGAGTGTGGGTCCACAGATTGCAGATCTGCAGAGCTGTTGTTAGGATTTGTGCAGAGGAAGGAATAGTAGTGTGCCACCATATTCCAAAGATCAAACATAGATGTCGCTGGTGCTGATATTTGCCACTAGCCGCTACTGGAGGAGAAGTCGATACCTAGATCTGCAACCATCTGCGTGAGAAAGACCCCCCAATCCTATAAATAGGACCCTCGCCCCACCCACATTCCTCACTTCCTACCCCTTCCTCTCTCTCTCTCTCAAACTTCTCTCTAAAAATATTTTTTGTTGCTCTGCGTTCTTCGATTGCTCTGTCTGCGTAGCCTTGCTTCTTCGGTTGCTCTGCCTGTGTACCTACGTCGTCACAAATTTGAGGTAAATCTTTCTTTAAAGTTATTTAATATTTTGATTTAATAATTTAGTTGTTTAATTTATAGAATAAGTATATAATATTTGTATTTTATAAATAGTATGTTTTTTTTAATGTAATTAGATAATGAAATGATTAGTTAGTTAATTAATTAATAATAATTAGTTGATTAATCAATGATAATTAAGTTATTAATTAATCATAATTAGGTAATTAATTAATTGTAATTAGGTTATTAATTAATCATTATTAGCTAATTAATTAATCATAATTAGCTAATTAATTAATCATAATTACTTAATTAATGAATCATAATTAGTTAATTAATTCATTATAATTAGGTTATTAATTAATGGTAATTAGGTAATAAATAATCATAATTAGTTATTTAAATAATCATAATTAGTTAATTAATGAATCATAATTAGTTAATTAATGAATCATAATTAGTTAAATAATGAATCATAATTAGTTAATTAATGAATCATAATTAGTTAATTAATGATTCATAATTAGTTAATTAAGTAATCATAATTAGGTAATTAATTAATCATAATTAGGTTATTAATCCTAATTAGGTAATTAATTAATCCTAATTAGGTAATTAATTAATCCTAATTAGGTAATTAATTAATCATAATTAGGTTATTAATTAATCCTAATTAGGTAATTAATTAATCCTAATTAGGTAAGTAATTAATCATAATTAGGTAATTAATTAATCATAATTAGGTACTTAATTAATCATAATTTTGTAATTAATTAATCATAATTAGTTAATTACTTAATCATAATTAGGTAATTTATTAATCATAATTAGGTAATTAGTTAATCATAATTAGGTTATTAATTAATCAATATTAGCTACTTAATTAATCAATATTAGCTACTTATTTAATCATAATTAGCTACTTATTTAATTATAATTAGGAACTTAATTAATCATAATTAGGTACTTAATTAATCATAATTAGGTACTTAATTAATAAAAATTAGTTAATTAATTAATCATAATTACGTAAATAGTTAATCATAGTTAGGTATATAGTTAATCATAATTAGGTAATTAGTTAATCATAATTAGGTAATTAGTTAATCATAATTAGCTACTTAATTAATCATAATTAGCTACTTAATTAATCATAATTAGCTACTTATTTAATCATAATTAGCTACTTATTTAATCATAATTAGATACTTATTTAATCATAATTAGGTACTTAATTAATCATAATTAGGTACTTAATTAATCATAATTATGTAATTAATTAATCATAATTAGTTAATTAGTTAATCATAATTAGGTAATTAGTTAATCATAATTAGGTAATTAGTTAATCATAATTAGGTAATTAGTTAATCATAATTAGGTTATTAATTATTCAATATTAGCTACTTAAGTAATCATAATTAGCTACTTATTTAATCATAATTAGCTACTTATTTAATCATAATTAGGTACTTAATTAATCATAATTAGGTACTTAATTAATCATAATTATGTAATTAATTAATCATAATTAGTTAATTAGTTAATCATAATTAGGTAATTAGTTAATCATAATTAGCTACTTATTTAATCATAATTAGCTACTTATTTAATCATAATTAGCTACTTATTTAATCATAATTAGGTACTTAATTAATCATAATTAGGTACTTAATTAATCATAATTATGTAATTAATTAATCATAATTAGTTAATTAGTTAATCATAATTAGGTAATTAGTTAATAATAATTAGCTACTTATTTAATCATAATTAGCTACTTATTTAATCATAATTAGCTACTTATTTAATCATAATTAGGTACTTAATTAATCATAATTAGGTACTTAATTAATCATAATTAGGTACTTAATTAATCATAATTAGTTAATTAATTAATCATAATTAGGTAATTAGTTAGTCATAATTAGGTAATTAGTTAATCATAATTAGGTTATTAATTAATCAATATTAGCTACTTAATTAATCATAATTAGCTACTTAATTAATCATAATTAGCTACTTATTTAATCATAATTAGTTAATTAGTTAAACATAATTAGGTAATTAGTTAATCTAAATAGGTAATTAGTTAATATAATTAGTTAATCATAATTAGGTAATTAGTTAATCATAATTAGGTAATTATTTAATCATAATTAGGTAATTAGTTAAGCATAATTAGGTAATTAGTTAACCATAATTAGGTAATTAGTTAACCATAATTAGGTAATTAGTTAACCATAATTAGGTAATTAGTTAATCATAATTAGGTAATTAGTTAATGATAATTATTTAATTAATTAGTGATAATTAGTTAATTAATTAATGATAATTAATTAATTATTTAATCATAATTAGGTAATTAGTTAACCATAATTAGGTAATTAGTTAACCATAATTAGGTAATTAGTTAATCTTAATTGTGTATTTACTTAATTATAATTAGTTAATTAATTAATCATAATTAGGTTATTAGTGAAGTAGTTATATTATTCAGCGAATTAGTTATATTAATTAGCGAAGTAGTTATATTAATTAGCGAAGTAGTTATATTAATTAGCCAAGTAGTAGTAAATTGCTTATGGAATATACCTTTGCATTACATTCTAGGTATGATAATGAATTTAGTTTCCAATCTACCTTGACCTCGGTTTGTAATTGAAGTTATGAACTTGAATTTAGTAGTTCAATATATTTTTTGCATATTAAGTGTTATAGTTATCATGAAATGATTGATCTCTTGAGTAAAGTATCCCCGGGTAGAGGGGCTTTGGGTCGGACCACCTACTTTCCTAGAGGCATGCCTTGTCTAGGAAAGTGAATGGGGTTGGCTATCTGTCGCTCCGGGCTTACTCATGTGGAGACTTTCAATTTCATATAACTCTATGCTTTTTACATGACGTGTTCGTGTACCTCATGCATATAATGCATGTGGATATGTATAAATATATTTGACTTCTATTTTTGGGTAAGTAACACAAACTTGTGGGTTGTGTAAATAGTTACACATCAATATGGTTTGAACATATTGATTTGGTGGAGGGATTAGGATTCCAACCTAAATTACTAGAATCATGCATACATAAATTGATTCTTTAATCAGATTTAATTAATAACAGTGGTTTCTTTTAGATAAAAAAGATGGTCGCCGCTTATATTTATTGCAACGGTCAAATAATTGAGACAGAACAAGGATGTAGTTATAGTATACATCCAAAAGCTGTTGCGATGCTTGGAGGATGTACTACTTTGGAAGCTGTACAAAGGAAAATTAATCGGAGGTTAAAACTGGCGAGGAATCAAGTGATAGAGTCCATCACATTCAGACATCTCCAATTTATAGATAGGTTTTGGCATGTGCCCTATCCGGTAAATGATGATGATGATTGGGAATATATATTTCATTGGTTAAGTATATACCTGAGAATCAAATGATGGAGTTGTATGTCACTATAGCTACAATGGAGGTTCCATCAGCATTGGAAGTTGACCCATCTCAAAGTCATGAGACTATGTCATATGCTCCTTCACATCAGGACGTTCCATCAGCATCGGTAGTTGTTCCATCATTTCCATCAGCCACAGTTTCAATGGATAGTCCTCCACATACATTAGATGCATTGGTTGATGAATTTGAGGATGATGACAATTTTGAACAAGATGAAGAGGAAGTTGAAGAAGAAGAAGAGCATGCGGAAGATCAGTCTGTACCAACTCATGTGAGGTTCAACCGACCATTGAACCATCCTCCACTATTGGCTTCATGGTCGACTGAAGGCATGAATCGCTTGCCGGAATTTGATTATTCAGTTATTACTCCCATTTCAGAATTTCCAGGAATCATTGGTGGCACAAATCGAGTGTCAGATAACGGTGTTCTGTATATTGGCAGAGAGTTTGAGAGCAAAGAAGCAATGAAAAATGTGATAAAACAATATCACATTGAAAGACATTACTCATATGTTGTAGAAGAGTCAAAGAGATCTTACTATTTGATCCGTTGTGACAAATATGAATCGAACTGTCAAATGCGTCTGTGAGCTATTATTGATAACACTTTTCACAGCTGGCGCATCACTAGATTTACTCCACACACTTGTGTGAACCCAAGCTTGTCACAGGAACACTCTTCATTAGATGTTGAGTTTGTTTCAACTATTATTGTTGAAATGATTAGAGCATGTCAAGACGTCCCTGTGGTTCTGGTCATTGAGCGAATCAAACAACTTTTTGGGTATCAAATTTCTTACTGGAAGGCATGGGCAGCACGACAAAAAGCTATTGTGAAAGTGTATGGTGATTGGGATGACTCGTATCGAGTTTTACCACAACTGTTGGAGCTTCTACGCCACAATAATTAAATAGTCTATCAGTTACATACTGTTGAATATGTTAACCAACAGAACCAACTTGACTGCTCAATGGTTGTGTTTGATAGATTATTTTGGACATTTTTACCATGTGTGGCGGCTTTTAGACATTGCAAGCAGTTCATACAAATTGATGGTACATTTTTGTATGGAAAGTATACAGGAACATTATTGATTTCCGCCACACAAGATGGAAATCGAGCCCCTCTGCCTATAGCATTTGCAATTGTGGAGAAAGAGAACTTCTCATCATGGAGCTGGTTTCTGGCATGTCTCCGAGAGTTTGTTACGGATGCATAAGGGATTTGTCTTATTTCTGATCGCCACCGTGCAATCAAGGAGGCGATATAGTCTGAGGGTCTTTTGTGGAGACCACCCTATGCCCATCATCAATACTGTATTCGACACATTGCCAGCAATTTTCGAAAGAAGTTCAAGAATGAATCGATGAAAAAGGAAATCTTAAAAATTGGTATGAATATCCTTTTCTGTTAAAATGTTTTTTTCATAGTTATTTTCATAAATGTTCAGATGACTGCTTGTATGATAGCATATGAGCCTCAACAACAAAGGATGGAGGAGCGTCTTCAAGATATCCACAGAGTGAATCCAGAAGTGTATGATTACATGATGCAAAATCCAAAGCAGAAATGGTCGTTGGCATATGATGATGGGAGGAGATATGGTCATATGACGACCAACATCGTAGAATGTATAAATGGAGTTTTAAAGGGAGTTAGAAAACTTCCTATCACAGGTAAATACGAATATTTTAATATATGTTACTCAGAAGAGCTACTATTATAATATAATATTTGTATGATGTCGTAAATCTAAATTTCAGGGTTGGTACAAGAGACATTCTATCATAGTGTAAAGTACTTTCTGGAACGAGGAAAGCAAGCTGAAGAGGGCTTGAACAGAGGAATGCTCTATGGACACCATTTCCAACATGAGCTAGATACAGTTCTTTAGGAGGCCGCAACTTACCGTGTAACTGCATTTAATCGTCCAGAGCAAAGATTTGAGGTCGCTGAGCCTGGTGATGCTGTGGCATGTAGTAATGGTCGTGTGCGAGTTGTTTTATTAGAGAAGCGTTACTGTGATTGTGGCAACTTTCAGGCACTGAGATATCCATGTGACCATATGATTGCTGCATGTGCTTACATACACGTATCTTGGGAGCAGTTCGTTGATCCGGCTTATCGACTCGAGAGCATCAACTCCTGCTACAGTACTCCGTGGATGCCAATCGGGGAATATCAGAATTTTCGGCATCCTGATGACACACCGACGCTTCTACCGAACAACAATAGACTTCGACCTAAAGGGAGGCCAAAGTCGACTCGTATTCGGAATGAGTTGGATTGGCCTAGTGAACATCCAGCTGGATGGCGGTGCAGCATATGCCGCCAGGAAGGTCATACGAAGACACGTTGCCCTAGACACATAGGGCAATCATCTAATGGTTAAAATGAATCACGTACTCTATCAGTTACTGTAAAACTTTGTACATGTAATTATTTTTATCATTTCACCATTTTTAATCATATTTGTTGTACTTGTAAATAGTGTAATTTTTGGAAAATGTACCACGATTTCACGTGACATTTTTTGTTGAACGATCAACATTACATGAGTAGCTTTAAACAAACAACACCAAATCAAAAAAAGGAATGTACCTGTATAAGAAACCAAAACCATTTGAACTATTAAATGAAAATGTCATCAGTTTTTTATAATGAAAGATGAACTTACAGTGACTACAAAACAAAAACAAGGAAACTCTGAACGTCTTCACCCCAACACCCTAACACGGGAGACAACAACTAACCCAATGTGTTTATGATTCTTTCAAAATTATATGATAAATTACATATCTTACATGATAAAAGTCATAACTTACATGAAATTAATGTTTTATTGTTTGCACATTCAGATGGAGCAGCCACTTTTATCTTCCCAGGAGACGCACGTGTCGCGCGATGTGTTGGCGCGACGACCTGTTAGACATCTTCATGTTCGGAGAGTGCACCGTTTCCATCATGAGGCACCACCAGCAGCTATTTATCCATACCTTAGACGTGCATGCTTTTATGGAGTCGCTATGTGTGACTTCAAGACCATCGACCATCATTTGATAGCTGCGTTGGTTGAGAGATGGCGGCCAGAGACACACACATTTCATCTCCCAGAGGGGGAGATGACTATTACATTAGAGGAAGTCACCTACATGCTGGGGTTACCTATCCATGGAGATGCAGTTACGGGGGCCAGTACTGGCGATTGGGTTGCAGTCATACAGAGGATGCTAGGCATTGACGTCATCGGCGCACGGGGTGTCCTCCAGGGTTCGCGCTTGCGAATGAGGTGGCTCGATCAGCATTTCGACGTCATTCCAGATGATGCAGACGAGGAGACACTTCTTCAGCACACACGTGCATACATTTTGCGGCTGCTCGGAGGCATGTTGTGCGTCGAATACTCCACCGCTTTAGTACACATGATGTACCTCCCATTACTTGAGGATCTGGATCAGACTGCTACATACAGTTGGGGATCCGCTGTATTAGCACATCTGTACAGATCTCTCTGCACCAGTTGTCAGGCCGATTCACATCAGATTTCAGGTTGCATGGTGTTAGTAAAGATGCGGGCCTGGGAGAGTTTTCCACGCATCACTCCTCGAGTTGTCGCACCGCTTGCACCAGAGCTACTTCAGGACTGTCCTCGAGGACGATGGTATGTCTATGTCATTACTTTTGGTTATTTAGTACTTTGGTTATTGTTTTTTATAAACTTACCGTAGGTTACTCTTTTTTCACCAGGTGGAGCCAGTCTCAGAAGTTTGCACATACTCTGAGACATAGTGTGCACAGCTTCAGACAGATATTCGATGCTATAGTGCCGGCTGATGTAAGTTAAATAGTACTTTTTTGTAGGAAAATTTGTTTTTTTATCACTATTTTAAGTTATTTCAATATAATCTCAGTAAAATTATCATGCTACTATATGACTTATTTTTTGAGTTTACATTTCAGGTTTCATGGACTCCTTATACAGGTTATGTCTACGCATCACTTCCACTATACTGCACAGCTTTGGCTGGAGATCGTGCAGCAGTGGTGCCACTCATTCACTTCCACATCTTTGAGTGGCACCAACCAGACCGGGTCATGCGCCAGTTCGGTTTTATACAGCATATCCCCTTGGCACCACGACAGTCTACCGAGTTACATTCGATTGTGCTTATAGGTAGACAGACGACAGACCGGCGGTGACATCATGCATCTTATATCCAGCTTTGGGACAGGCGTGCCCGATTCAGTATCCTTCCATAGGGATATATCACATCACACTCTTATTTATCTGATCAGGGGGATTATGCACACTGGTATCGACGTCACACCATCATGCACCTTACACGTCTGGGGATTGGCATTCAGCGATTGGTATGTTTACTAAGATTTATTAATTTTGTTTAACTCATTTTTGATATTAATTTGATTGTTATTTCATTTGCAGACAGACGCCATTGGTCAGCCTGCACATTCCACACAGCCTCAGGAGCATGCATATATTCTACGAGAGGTAGTTCATCGGGATGTGGTGGCTCTATTGGATCATCTCCGATTGATACGTGACAGTTTTTTTGATGAGGAGCCATAGATATATCATGTTCCATATCTTTAGGCAGAAGCACCTGAGGATGACGATGTCCCTGCTATGCCTGCCGAGGAGGATGCACCACCACCGTCGCCGCCAGCTGGACGACAGAGACGAGCACATCCGGAGGGGCAGATGCGACGACATCGACATCCGAGAGCGGCTCCTGCAGATGTCGTCGCACCACAGAGAGACGATCCCGCCCAGATGACTGATGATTTTTCACAGCAGGGAGACGCTTATATACCGCATATGGCGTCTCCGCAGACTACTATGGACTTCGATCTGGGTGCAGTCACACAGCTTATGGCGGCCCCCTCTCCTCCCGACGAGACCTTCTTTAGTACCCCATTTCTACCATTTATAGGAGCTTCAGAGCCATATGTCACCCTATATGATTTTGGGGCATCCTCACATGATTTTGGGGCATCCTCACATGATTTTGGTTAGTCCTCTACACAGCATCATGGGGAGGTACCGGAAGCACCGGAAGAGGAGGAACTTGCAGAGAGGATACCAGAGCGACACGGACGTCGGACGCGGAGAGGACGTGACATTCAGACACCGCGTTGTGGTACCGGGGGGCATCATCGTTGATGTTTTTGGATGTAATGTTGTATATATTAAAAAACTTATTCACAATGATAAGTAATTGTTGTTTAAGTCGAATAACAAGAAAATCAAAAATATATTAAATACAAACTTATTTCAATTAACTATTAAATTATAAAGTACATGTACAATATAAACAAAATTTGTCACAGCGACTTAACCATTAATAATTAATAATTATAATGAAAAATAATAATTAATAATTATATTACTAACTAATTAATTATTGTATATCAAATAATAATGTTTTATAGACGGTCAAAGTCACATAGTTGAAACATTTTTAAGTTTTAACTAGGTGGTTTTGAAAGCCTATAAAATATTTTCTGTCAACATTTTTTACTTATTTTGTTATTTTCATCTATTTAGTATATGTTTAATCCATGTTTTATGTTTCATTCATACTGGTCATATGGATTATGTTTTATAGACGTTCAAAGTCACATAGTTGAAACATTTTTATGTTTCAACTAGGTGGTTTTGAAAGCCTATAAAATATTTTCTATCGAAATTTTTTACTTATTTTTTTTTATTTTCATCTATTTAGTATATGTTTAATCCATGTTTTAAGTTTCATTCATACTGGTCATATGGATTATGTTTTATAGACGTTCAAAGTCACATAGTTGAAACATTTTTAAGTTACAAATAGGTGGTTTTAAAAGCCTATAAAATATTTTCTGTCGACATTTTTTACGTAATTTTTTTATTTTCATCAATTTAGTATATGTTTAATCCATGTTATAAGTTTCATTCATACTGGTCATATGTATTATGTTTTATAGATGTTCAAAGTCACATAGTTGAACCATTTTTAAGTTTCAACTAGGTGGTTTTGAAAGCCTATAAAATATTTTCTGTCGACATTTTTTATGTTTTTTTCCCATCTATTTATATATTTTTAATCAATGTTTTAAGTTTAATTCATATTGGTCATATAGATTATCTTTTATAGTGTTCAAAGTCACATAGTGGAAACATTTTTAAGTTACAACTAGGTGGTTTTGAAAGCCTATCAAATATTTTCTATCGACATTTTTTACATAATTTTTTTATTTTCATCTATTTAGTATATTTTTAAAACATGTTTTAAGTTTCATTCATATTGGTCATTTAGATTATATATTATAGGCTTTCAAAGTCACATACTTGAAACATTTTTAAGTTTCAAGTAGGTGGTATTGAAAGACTATATGTTTAACAATATTTCAATTTTTTTATAAATAATTACTTATAACTACGTAAATATATATATGTACAAATATATAATTATAAATATACAAGTATAACTATAATTACAATATAATTCTAATTATAATTATAAATATAATTCTCCACACACACACATACTTACATATATATATATATATATATATATATATGAATATTAAATATATTTATAAATAAATTTTAAATATATATTTTACAATATTTTCATAATTATATATTTTAAATATATTCATATTCATATAATTATAAATATTTATATATAATGATTAGTTTATAATTATATAATTACAAATATATTTTTTATTTAAAATATATATATAAATAGATTTATATTTATAAATATTTATTTTTAATTATATATATAGGTAATTATATTTATACACACACATATAATTATATATATACATAAATATAATTTCATTATTATATAATTATAAATATAATAATAATTAATTTATCATTTTCAAATACATATTTATAAGATTATTTTTCAAATTTTATTTATTTATTTTGAAATTATTTATTAAAAAGAGATGAGGTTGAAAAAAAATTAAAACAACAAAAAAAGAAAACAAAACCATAAAAAAGGTGGCAAAGCGCCACTTGAAGTGGCGCTCAACAAACCCATAATCCTAAATATATTAAACCTAGACCTATTTAAATAAAAAAACCCTCCGAACCAAATTTGCCTATGGAGAGCTGATGCGGCCTCCACATGAACAGTGCCGAAAACCCCCTTTCTATAGGGTTGCGCTTAAACGGGGGGGGGGGGAGTTAATAAACAATATAAATAGATTAAAATAAATCCAATTTTAAATCATAAAAAAACATTAAAAACTAATGATTATAAATAAATAATATTTATAAGTTAAATAATATGCAAATTTATTAAAATTAATCTAAATTATAAACTTAAATTCATGAATCATTAAACTAAAAACATTAAACCTTAATAACTATAAATAAATAATAAAAATTAGATATATAATAGAACATGATTATTAAATTAGTTAAAATAATTAAAAATTTATTAATTAATAGTAACTTCTAAAATCAAATTAAAATAAATTATTAATAAATCTCATTAATTATAAATTAATGTAACTTATTTAAATTTTAATAATTATTTAATAATAAAATTGATAAATAAAAAATACAAATAAACATTTATAAAAACAATTAAAATAAAATAACCTATTTAAATAATTAAACATTTAACGTTCAAAATAACTATTAATTTATTTTTTAACACTATTAATAATAATTAATCATAAATATCTACATAACTTTTTAATATAATATTTAGAATTAAAATTGTAACAAATTATTAATTTAAATGAAGTATCTTAATTTAATTTATTAATTAACCATTTGATATCTTTATTCACAACTAAGATAACATTAATAGAAATATTAAATTAAATAATTTAATTAATTAGTTACTTAATAATAATATTAAATAATTAATAATTTATGTTATGAATTAAATAGATAAACTATCCAACAAATAATTATAAGCTGATATATCTTTAATTGTCAATTGTTTCACTATCGTATTTTAACAATTTTAACTTTTTTTAGTGGTTCTTTACATTATAGGTTCACACCAAATCAATAAACATGTTCAGGTTCACACAACTAACTCACCTGAAGTCAGTTACAAGGGTAAAACTAGCGCGATGTACAGGTCAGAAAAAAATGCATGTGTGGTGGTGCACAAGCGAAGGACATTTTAAGTCGGTGACAAACAAGGTGTGACGGGTAGTAGATGACAGTTGATTAAAAAATAAATCAAGAAGTAGAGGAGGAGATATTCATTTTGAGTAGAGATAACCATTGGAGATTTGAGAGCTCCTCTCCCATCAGGAGTAGTGAGGTCTGTGAACATCCCGGGAGTTGAAGGAGCGTAGGAGCAGAGTATCTTTCAGGGAGTTTTTATTCCATTGTGCTTGATTTCTTATACTCTACTATATCATGTTTTCAATTAATGTTATGATAATAAACATTTTTTCTATATAAATCTTTTAGATCCGTGATAAATCAAAGTTCTAATGGTTAATTTTTAACTTTCATTTTCACTTTATCATTCCAATTAATTCAGTAACAATTAGAAAGATCAATACTAAATTCATTTAGTTTCATGTACCACTAGAACTTAATCTCATGATTTCATAGTCAGTTGGTGAGATAGGTTGTTGAATCACTTTTCAAAAGATAATAAATTCAAAAGACTTCAAGACTTACAGTGAGTTTGTCTTGTTGTCATTTTTCAAACAGATCACAGATGATTAATTCTGGAGTGGTGAAATCTTAAATTGATTTACTCATGTGACTTAAATCCTGGCGTGGAATGTGAGTCATTATTTTTAAGGTGGTACATGTAAAAAACCATTATGTGAAATGGAATACCATTAAAACTAGTAGAATGGAGATTTACACCGAGTGTTTTATTAGATTATTTATTTATCAGTATTTAATATCTCTATCTCTTTTGGTTTTCAACTATTTCTGGCTTCTAATTAGTTTAGATTCATGTTTTGAAATTTACAGTTACACTAATGCATAATAAAAATATAAACAAAATATAAAAATTAAAAGAAAATACAAAAAATCAACCTCACTGCCGACAACAGTGAGGCCTTTTGAAAGATTATTTTAGAAGAATAGTGGTCAAAAATTGCCTTTTTTGTGGGTTCGACTCTGCTTTCCACATATGTAGTAGTTAGTAGGATCACTACCACAAAACTGGGCAAGGCCAGCGCCACCCCTTTATCAGCGTTAACGAAAAGGTGCTGATAAATGGGGGGGCTTTATCAGCGTTTATATTAGCGCTGATAAATGGACCCCCTTTATCAGTGCTTGTTTAGTAGCGCTCATAAAGGGTCGACTTCAAAAAAAAATTAAAAAATATATTAATATATAAATATAGTTATATAGTCATATTGATATAAATATAATATATAATTTTTAAATATATTTTAGATAAGTATAAATGTACATTTACAATTAATATTCTTAATATATAAGATATTTAGTGAAAATGGATTCTTAAAAAATTAAAAAAATATTTTTAATTAATAATTTGATAATTATTATGGAGTAATAGTCATTTAATAACAATTTGATGAATAAAAAAATAAAAAAAATTAAAAAAAGATCCAAAATATGTTGAAAACGCAACTCAAACTTCAAACGACCATAACTTTTGATCCGGGTGTCTGTTTGAGCTCTACCACATATCAAATCGAAGCCTCCGATGAGCTCTACGTCTCTATGACTGGGGTACCTTGGTCAAGCGTTTTTAGAGGCCAAAAGTGGCCAAAAAGGGCTCCAAAACTGAGTTTTTAGTCGAGGTACCCAGATTTTTTAACATTTTGTGGATTTTCAACCTCGTTTAAGTGGGTATTATTGGATTTTTTTGGTGGGGACTGAATTTATTCCATGGTATTACATTCATATTGATATTATGTCTTTGAAATTTTATCGTTTTTTATGATGCATTGATATTTATAATCAAATATATAACTATATGTACATATTTTTTATATATTCACACCAAAAAATTAAATTTTTTAAATAAATAATTAAACATATTCACATATAAAATATACTAGATTTATCTAAATTATAAATAATATCCATTTTATTTAAAATACCAATATATGAATATTTATATAACTACTATATATTAATATAACTATATATATATTAATATAACTATATATATATATATATTAATATAACTATATATATATTAATATAACTATATATATATATTAATATAACTATATATATTAATATAAATATATATTACTGTACGAATAAATATAACGATATATATATATAAATAAATAGATATATCATGAATAAGGGAACAAATCAATACAGGGTAGTGGCAAAGGCTTTAGGTGCGCATGATGGAGGTCTCGAGATCAAATCCGGGTGGAGGAAAGGGCGCGCGCGCAAGGGTGATTTAAAGGGGTAGCACTGATAAAGGGTGTAGGCGGTGCGGGCGGGCGCTGGATGTGAGGAAAAGCGCTGATAAAGGGGGGACCAAGTGCTGTAAAAAGCCCCCCCCCACGAGATTGGTAGTATTTTTTTTATTTTAATTTTTAATTTTTTTTATTTTTATCAGCGCTAAAAAAAAGCGCTGATAAATGACGCTAAAAAAAAGCGCTGATAAATGACGCTTTTATCAGCGCTTCGTTTTAGCTCTGATAAAAGACCCCTTTTATCAGTGCTTTTTTAGCACTGATAAACGAGGTCTTTATCAGCGATTTTTGGAGCGCTGATAAAGGGGACCCCCCCCCCCCCCGTTATCTTCGCCGGCTTTATCAGTGCTTTTTCTAGTACTCTTAATGGTCATTTTTAGTGCTGATAAAAGCCATATTTGTAGTAGTGGATTATAAATTTTAAACATTGACCAACATAAATGATGGTTTAGTTCATTTTTTGGCACCATTTTCGAGGAAGTCATGATCCATTCCTTTTCTAAAATAAATTTATAAAAAATAACATATATAAAAAAAACTAAAAAATTGAAAAAATTGAAAACTGTAAAAATTTGCTTCATTCCTTGCTAAACTGTTACTATTTTTTTACTACTGAATATTGTTTTCAATTTTTTGCATGAGCACAATAACTTCTGGTGTAAGATTAGAGCCCCCTAACCCGGAATTAGATAATAATTTATCTTCTCTAGGAAAGAAAAATAAATTTGAGATGGAAAATATAGATGACAGATTTCCTGCACCTAATAACTTCCAAAATCATCCAGAACACTTAGAAGAAAAAGAAAGACCTAGGATAAGGTAGTTCCAACTTCCTCAAGTTTCAAGAAATCCGTATTCTATTAGGTTATCTCCTAGGGCCAAAACTTATGAGCTGAATCTGTCACACATTTCACTGCTGCCTGCATTTAATGGACTTTCTAATGAGGACTCTCTAGCCTTCATTAGATATTTCTATAATACTGTGCAACAACAACCTCTTCTAGGACTCACAGAAAATGAACATAGAATTATAGTCCTTCCCTTTTTCCTTAGAGGGAGTGATAGGAATTGGTTTCTGAGTCAAGATGAGAACATTTTTGAAAATTGGGATCCAATGTAGAACCCTTTTATCATGAAATTTTATCCCTAAAGACTTCAAGTTAAACGTAGAACTAATAAAACTTGTTTTTTATCAAGACTATGGATAATCTTTTCACAAAATATTGGTATAGATTTAGGGACCTTCTTAGGTAGTGTCCCCATCATCAACTCCCATCTCACCTTCTCATAGACAACTTCTATAAAGGGATGTCATCCTCTGGACAAAATCAAGTTGATCAAGCTGTTTGGGGTAATTACAATGATAATAAATATGAATAATTGAGAAAAATTATTAATAATCATACAATGAGTTCACAACATAAAATTTCAGGAAGGAAAAGAGTCGATATAAATGTTAATTCAAACACATGTTCAATGAATGAAACTCTAAATAAACATGCTGAAATCTCCAACAATTATAATCATTAATGAACCAGAACTCTAAAAAAACTGTTAATGAACATGGATGTCAAAAAAAAACCAATCCTTAAGGGAACAGTGTGTCCAGTGTGGTATGTTTGGGTATACTGAAAACTTTTGTCTTAATTTTTATATGCCATCCCAACAACAAGAAAACTCAGAACTTGTTAACTATAGTCCTAGAATGAAACCTAAAGAAGATCCATTTTCAAATAATTATAATCAAGGATATAGGAACCAACCAAACTTTTCTTGGAAAGATCAAGGCCTAATTAAACAATCCACTACCCCTAATTACTCTAACCAAGCAAGAAAAAAACTTTCAGAATCTACAAAGTGGTGAGTATTCAAATACACATGGAAATAATGATAATGGAATGTATTCTAAAAATGATCTTATTTTGAACAAAATTGTAACATCCCAGGTAAATAAAGAATATTACTTTTTCATATTTATCCATATTTGTGAATAAAATGTTAATATTAATTTAAAAGGAACGCTATGCTCGATGGAATACCCAATACACAACAATGAGTTTCTTTGAAATCTTACGTTGCACTATAAAAATAAAATAATATTATTTTAAATGGTAGTTAATGCCTAGCCGTTGTAATGGCGGGAATGAAAATAACTAACTACAAAATTATTATATATGTTTTTCAAATATTTTTACTTTTTTCCAATAAATTTTAGTGGCTTAAAATGCGAATGAATCCAATTTAAAGCGTAAATCTTCAAATATTCTTTAAAAGGTCGATTAACCACCTTTTGATGGAGAACCCCTTTTAAATATAATTTTGAAGATTTTATATGTTATATTTGACAAAATAAAATCCTTCTTTAGAATCTGGACATCAAAATTTACTTTGAGTAAATTTTAGTTATTTTTCCGATAAAGATCAGTTTTAGTGAAAATGTTGTATTATAATTGAAAAACACTTTTTAATATAATTTATTTATATGATTAGATCATCTTTTGAATTGGTTTTAAAGTTAAATTAGAATATATTTTTACCATTTAATCCAATGGTGGTCATTGGAATTAATTTCACTTTGAAATTGGACTTAAACTAGTGTCAATCTTTTAATAGATATTGTTTCTTAAAAACACGCTATTTGTTTTGACAGCGGGAATTAATTATTAAATTAATTAATGAAACTTTTATGTTTTGAATTTTTTAAAATAGATATCATTTTTGAATTCGGAATATCAAATATAGATTAGGGTGAATTTTTGGTATTTTTCTGAAAAACTTCAATTTTTTATGAATAGTGAAGCCACTAAGTGGTAGTTAAAAAAACTGATTTTTCATTTAAATGAAACTTTACCATTTCCATGTTTTCAATTTAAAAAATCTGACATACATGGTTGTAATTAGTATGTAAAATGTGGTTCAATGGGATTAAAATAATTTTTCTGGTGAATAGTAACTTTTAAGTTTTATTAATCACGATTAAAGGTAATTAGTGTAATTTAAGGTAAAAATAATGTTATAATAATATGAAATGACCTTGAAACATGTCCTACCCTTATTGGATTAGTCATGTACGACAAAGAAAATCCATGGGTCAACTTGGGGACCCCATAGAGCCACTTTGGTAGGAAAATGACATTAATAACTTTTTATTTAAAGTTAAAATAAAAATGTCACAAATATGTATTGTTTTACTAAAACAATTTTTACATGGGGTTATACAAGTTATATTTTTTACTATAAATATCCATTAGAAGTATAATAAGATTTCCTACATCATATTATTTTTTTTATAATTTTTAGACATTAAATAAATTAATTTATTTATGACACCATGATGATGCAACAATTACCTCATTAATAAAAGATTTATATAAAATGAGAAGATAAGGTAATTTCTAATACATACAATTTTCAAAAACCTATTTTATGGGTGGATTTATAACCCTTATCACCTTATCCTCGAAATATATAATTGTGGGACCTTTAATATCCGAAAATCATTTTATAATAAAGTAACTTTTCAAGACATTCCAAGAGTGCCACTCCTCCCTCTTATAAAAGGCCCCCACCTCTACCCCCTTACCCACACCTCTCAAGCCTTTGGCTCGACCAAACTATTCTCATTTTCTCTCTCCACATCCCTCTCTTCATCCTAGTATCCTTACCTTTGGCAGAAAGCTCTTCAAGAAACCCTTTTGGTTCAAACCAAGAGGAGTTACCCAATTTAAAGGTAATGTCTTCACTTGTGTTCTTTTGTTTTATTTTTCTTCTCCAACCACCTAAACTCTTTTTATAACTTTATTTTGTAACAAAACCAGTATATTCAATATAATATGATGTTTTAATGTGAAGGATGCGTTCTTCACTTACACACACCTCCGTCTAATGGTTAAAGAACATACTGTTTCTGTGGATGGCGAATTAGTGCCTCACGAAACGATGATTGTTCAATATTCTCTTAACACCTTTCATGGTGGCCATTATGATGTCACTGTATTTTATATATGATATATATGGTATTTATTTTTTCTATATGCTTCTGTATTTTATATTTAAAACATACCATTATGCTTTTTATGTTGTGCAAATGCGATAATTTCATACGAGGAAGCGTGGACTACCGCCCCCTCAAGTGATGTTACTCGTTCATGCAACACATGGAATGTATAAAGAATGAAATTAATGAACATATGTAAACTATATAACATATATATTATAATGTAATTATAATATATATATATATCTCATCTAGTTTTAATTCCATTAATGTGCCAAAGCAATGAAAGTAGCGTTCATGCGTACATACGACCTACCGTCTCCATGAACGGTGCATTTCATTTCTTTTTATCTCAAAATATTATGTAATAAGTATAAAACGAATATATATTGGATATATATGATATTTACATCATTAATACTATTCTGGATATGATGTACATACAACTACATTGACAATGCTTTTCAAACAAGATCATTTTTGACTCTTGTACCGAACATCGACAAAACATATGATATGAACTCACATAATTAAATAATTATTATAACATGATAATATATGATATAAATTGAATAATAAACTTTAAAGTATTTAATTAAACAATTATAAATTGACCAAAGTTTATTATTTAAGAATATAAAGAAATGAACAAGACAAGTCGGACTTGAGGTAAGGGATCCTACCTCTCTCTTTCTTTTTAAGTACTCTCTTTTATATCATTTCTTTTAAGCTCCTATTTCTTATGTTGGGGGATGTTATTTTATATTCATCTTACTATAAATTTTATGTTAATATTATGAGAGGCCCTATTTGATCTCATCAATCCATTTTTGGATGTTTTATGTGGCGCCGTTAGGCTGCCGAATTTTCATAAGGGGATTTTCATCTCACTTTTTATTCCCGTGAGATTCATGCTACATTTGCCACTATTTCCTTTTGTGTGGTGTATACACTGCCCAATATTTTACTATTTGTATAATATACTCTCATTTATGGGTATTTAAATCTTCATTGTATGACCCTTCTTTCATGGGGTGTACGTTTCGAAAGTTACCCAAATTGGTAAGGGTACCTTTCACACTCCTCTTTTTAAAAGACTTATTTTGTTATGTCTTTTAATTTACATCTTTTTATGTTGGGACATGTTTTATATATCCTTATTGATGTAAATTTTATTTCCATGTGATGAGATGCCATTTTCTCCCTCATCAAATAATTTTATGAATTTTAAAGTGATGTCGTTAGGCTGTCGAATTTTACCAAGGGAACTTCTCAACCCAATTTCGATTTCTTTGGGTTCAACATGTAGTTATTGAATACGTCATCCTTTGAATATGTGTGAACTACCTTTGATTGTTTTATACTTAATATCCAATTATATTGGGTGTATTTATATTTCTCACACATAATTATGAGATTGATTTATCCTTAATTTAAGGAGACCTTCTTTATAAGGGATTTCATCTCATTTTACATTTCTATTGATAATTCATTGTTGTTATGCACCAATTCTCTCTTATATGGTGTATATACTATCCTTTGGAATATTATATCATGAATCCCTTTATTCTCATGATATTATAAATTTCTGATTAAATGTTATTCCTCAATTATTGTATTCAAGTGTCTCTCATTTTGTTAAAAACCCTTTAACTAAAATATCGCTTTAAATGTTTTAATGATTTATTCTTATAAATATTTCTAATTAATATCCATGTTTTCAAAATGGTTTTAAGGATTTATTTATATAGATATTAATGGTTTAAAATGTTAAAAGCTTCGAAGTGGTATGGGACACTTTGATTCAAAAACCCTTTTATTAAATGTTTTAAATGGTTTTGAAATTTTTTTTAGAATGGATTCATTATTTCAATATCTTAAAATGTTATATTGTTATTTCAATGTGGGAATGTTATATTTCCTTTATGCTTAAGTTATGTGTTATGATTATGTTATGGTTCTTGTGCATTTTTTATGAAGATGGGTGGTTCCGTGATAAACTAAGGGCAGGTGAGCCCGATATAGCTCTCCAATGCATTGGGTAACGTGAAGGGGTTAAACGTTAAGGTTTCTCCGAAGAGATTTAGGGAATATAATGTGATGAGTATTCCAAACGTAACCATGAGGGTTAATCCCTATGTAAGAATGTTATGAATGCCTCAAGTTACCTTTATGTCTTATGATTTCTATGAGTTATGCATAAATCTTATGATTTCATGTGGTATGTTAACGTGATTATGTTTTATGTGTAATGAATGATTTCATTGATTCTTATGTATTCATGTACTAAGGTTTCCTTTCTGTATTTCTATATCCCTTACTGAGATTTTTATGCTCATCCCATGTTTTTGAAATGTTTTTCACAGGTTAAGGGAATGGTGCATGATATGATGATAGTGTCAACGAAGTGTCAAGAAAGAATCCATGTTTTATTTTAAATATGTTTCCGTTGATGGTAAAAAATTAATAATATCTTTTATGTAACCACTTTGTTTAAATGTGGAATGTAATGCATGATTTATGATCTAATTCTCTAAAACTCTAAACCTGAAAAGATTTTCAATGTGTATTCTTGAAGTAACTCAAGATTAAGTAAGGTTTAAGGCTGGGTCCTTATAGTTGGTATCATAGGTCGGTTTAGATAACTTTAGTAGTTAGAGTGTTGTTTAAGTATAAGTGGCAAGTTGTGTATAACCACAATGGTTATTATATTAGATAGACTCATTGTTATTTTTGAATGTTGGAATGAGTTTGAGATAACTTGGATAAGTATATCTTAGTGTTTATATTCCTCTTTAGTACGTGATGATTTTGTTGATATACTCACACTGACCTTTTTGGTTTTAGTAAATGGATGGATCTAGCAGCCACCAAAGTGACAATAAGTTTTAAGGAAACTGTGGTGGTTCTCTGATTAAAACACTGGATGAAATGGGGGATTCAATGAGAAATATCGTGGTTATTCTAAACCAACTATCAGGAGTCATTATCAACCACTTGAACCTTGGTGAGTTCTCTAATTCATCTTGTATGAGAGAACCAACTCGATGTGGAAGTTCAGGTAACCATTAGGGTTTATATGATCGTTACTTTTGAGGTAATTATGGGTTACTATATGTTATGATGGAAAATGAAAGGCATGAGATAAACTTTAAGTTAAAATATTTTATGATTATTTTTGAAGATTTTATCTCGTTTTAGGGAATGTTTTATGAATTATATAGTTTTGGAAAAAGGACAACACACAGACCGTGCGGCAACCCGTCACGTCGGACAAAGCTGCGGGAATTGAACCCACAACCAAAGTGCGATTGATATTTATCGCCTACCACTGGACTACGTTAAGTCCCTGGTTAGTTTGACTAATTATTTATAATTAGATGATTTTATGAATCAAGAGTAAGTTGATTTTGGGTTATCTATGGAAATTATTAACCTAACATGGAGGATATGTGATTAGGTTAGTTAATTTTCAATATGAGACTTTAAGAGCAATTGATGTTATTTAGAGATAAAAGTTAATTTGTACCTTGGAAGACTTTGTGATTAAATCCTTCAAATATTTGGGTTTCAATATTAGTTTGTTTTACTTTGAATAATTTTATGGAAAAATTGTTTATTGAATGGTCTTCGATGAGATTTGGGTTTTGTTGGACAAATTTTGGAGATTAAGAATAGATTTTCTTTTTTATAAAGGATTATCTAATCTTGTTCTAACAATTTTGGTTTTGGTTAAGGTATAAAGACATGGGAAATATATAGTTCCCTTTTTTGGATTAGGTGATTCTCTAGAAGTTGATTATAACTCTCTTAATGTGAGCAAGTCATCCTAAATACTCATCTTTTGGAGAAAATATGAGTTTGTGTAAGAAATATAGTAGGAGATGAGAGTCTAAACGACAAGTAAGTATGTTTCCTTATGATTTAGTTAGGATCATAAATAAATTACTCAATGAAAAGTAACTTAAAAACAAAAATGTTTTCGGATAACTTTTTCTACTGGGGAATCAAATAGCGTTTAACCCATCACCAGTTTGTGATTTTCTGGTGGTTAACTTTATTCTAAACATGTTTTCTATCACTCCCTCTCAGAACATGACCCTTTGTTTTTTCTTCCATATATATGTTTTCCTACATGGAATCCTAGTATGGGTTAACTCGGGTGACCTTTTTACTTCCCTTTCTTTCTTTTAGAGTGACAGTTTAATTTACTCCTTTTCCAGTATGGGGCTTTCAATGAATTTTTCAAGCCCAATTTTAAAAATTGCGAGGACGCAATTCCTAAAAGGGGGGAAGGATGTAACATCTCAGGTAAATAAAGAATATTACCTTTTCATATTTATCCATATTTGTGAATAAAATGTTAATATTAATTTAATGGGAATGCTATGCTCGATGGCGTACCCAATACACAACAATGAGTTTCTTTGAAATCTTACGTTGCACTCAAATAATAAAATAATATTATTTTAAACGGTAGTTAACACCTAGCCGTTGTAATGGATGGAATTAATAGAACTAACTAAAAAATGATTATATATGTTTTTCAAATATTTTTACTTTTTTCCAATAAATTTTAGAGGCTTAAAATGCGAATGAATCCAAGTTTAAGCATAAATCTTCTAATATTCTTTAAAAGGTCGATTAATCGCCTTTTGATGGCGAACCCTTTTTAAATATAATTTTGAATATTTTATATGTTATATTTGACAAAATAAAATCCTTCTATAGAATCTGGACATCAAAATTTACTTTGTGTAAATTTTTGTTATTTTTCCGATAAAGACCAGTTTTAGTGAAAATGTTGTATTTTCATTCAAAACCTATTTTTAATATAATTTATTTATATGATTAGATCATCTTTTGAATTGGTTTTAAAGTGAAATTAGAATATATTTTTATCATTTAATCCAATGGTGGTCATTGTAATTAATTTCACTTTGAAATTGGACTTAAACTAGTGTCAATCTTTTAATAGATATTGTTTCTTAAAAACATGCTATTTGTTTTGACAACGGGAATTAATTATTAAATTAATTAATGCAACTTTTATGTTTTGAATTTTTAAAAATAGACATAATTTTTTAATTTGGAATATCAAATATAGATTAGGGTGAATTTTTGTTATTTTTCTGAAAAACTTCAATTTTTGATGAATAGTGAAACCACTAAGTGGTAGTTAAAAAAACTGATTTTTCATTTAGATGAAACTTTACCACTTCTATGTTTTGAATTTAAAAAATATGAAAAACATGGTTGTTATTAGGATGTAAAATGTTTTTCAATGGGATTAAAATAATTTTTTGGTGAATAGTAACTTTTAAGTTTTATTAATCGCAATTAAAGGTAATTATTATAATTTAAGGTAAAGATAATGTTATAATAATATGAAATGACCTTGAAACATGTACTACCCTTATTTTATGAGTCATGTCCGACCAATACAATCCATGGGTCAACATGGGGACCCCATGGAGCAACTTTGGTAGGAAAATGACATTAATAACTTTTTATTTAAAGTTAAAATAAAAATTTCACAAACATGTATTGTTTTACTAAAACAATTTTTACATGAGGTTATACAAGTAATATTTTTTACTATAAATATCAATTATAAAGATAAAAATATTTCCTACATCATATTATTTTTTTTTTAATTTTTATACATTAAATAAATTAATATATTTATGACACCATGATGATGCAACAATTACCTCATTAATAGACGATTTATATAAAATGAGAAGATAAGGTAAAATCTAAGACTTACGCTTGTCAAAAACCTATTGGATAGGTGTATTTCGAACACTTATCACCTTATCCTTGAAATATATATTTTTGGGACCTTTTATATCTGAAAATAATTTTATAATAAAGTAACTTTTCAAGACATTCCAAGAGTGCCCCTCCTCCCTCTTATAAAAGGCCCCCACCTCTACCCCCTTACCCACACCTCTCAAGCCTTTGGATTGACCAAACTCTGCTCATTTTATCTCTCCACATCCCTATATTAATCCTAGAAGCCTTACCTTTGGCATAAAGCTCTTCAAGAAACCCTTTTGTTTCAAACCAAGAGGAGTTACCCGATTTAAAGGTAATGTCTTCACTTGTGTTCTTTTGTTTTATTTTGATTCTCCAACCCCCTAAACTCTTTTTATTCCTTTATTTTGTAACAAAACCAATATATTCAATATAATAGGATGTTTTTATGTGAAGGATTCGTGCTACACTTACACACACCTCCGTCTAATGGTTTAAGAACATACTGTTTCAGTGGATGGCGAATTACTGCCTCACGAAATGGTGATTGTTCAATCTTCTCTTAACAACTTTCATGGTGGCCATTATGTTGTCACTGTATTTTATATATGATATATATGGTATTTATGTTTTCTATATTCTTATTTATTTTATATTTAAAAAATACCGTTATGCTTTTCATGTTGTGAAAATGCGATAATTTCATACGAGGAAGTGTGGACTACCGCCCCCTCAAGTGATGTGACCCGTTCATGTAATACCTGGAATGTATAAAGATTTAAATTAATGAAAATATGTGAACTATATAACATATATATTATAATAAAATTATAATATATATATCTCTCTCATATAGTTTTAATTCCATTAATGTGCCAGAGCATTGAAAGTAGCGTTCATGCGTACGTACGACCTACTGTCTCCATGAACAGTGCATTTCATTTCTTTTTATCTCCAAATATTATGGAATAAGTATAAAATGAATATATACTGGATATATATGATATTTAAATCATTAATACTATTCTGGATATGATGTACATACAACTAAATTGACAATGCTTTTCAAACAAGATCATTTTTGACTCATGTACCGAACATCGACAAAACGTATGATATGAACTCACATAATTAACTAATTATTATAAAATGATAATATATGATATTAATTGAATAATAAAATTTAAATTATGTACTTAAGAAATTATAAATTTACCAAAGTTTATTATTCAAGTATATAACGAAATGAACAAGACAAGTCAGACTTGAGGTAAGGGATCCTACCTCTCTCTTTCTTTTTAAGTACTCTCTTTTATGACATTTATTTTAAGATCCTCTTTATTATGTTGGGGGATGTTATTTTATATTAATATTACTGTAAATTTTATTTTAATATGATGATATAACCTATTTTATCTCATCAATCCATTTTTGGATGTTTTATGTGGCGCCGTTAGGCTGCCGAATTTTCATAAGGGGATTTTCATCTCACTTTTTATTCCCATGAGATTCATACTACATTTTCCACTATTTCATTTTGTGTGGTGTATTTACTACCCCATATTTTACTATTTGTATAATATAAT
This sequence comes from Viscum album, assembly GCA_963277665.1. Taxonomy (NCBI): domain Eukaryota; kingdom Viridiplantae; phylum Streptophyta; class Magnoliopsida; order Santalales; family Viscaceae; genus Viscum; species Viscum album. The sequence goes on along the minus strand of OY728120.1, from coordinate 528,428,247 downwards.
CTCATTTATGGGTATTTACATCTTCATTGTATGACCCTTCTTTCATGGGGTGTACGTTTTGAAAGTTTCCCAAATCAGTAAGGGAACCTTTCACACTCCTCTTTTTAAAAGACTTATTTTGTTATGTCTTTTAATTTACATATTTTTATGTTGGGATATGTTGTAACAGCCCAAGATTTTATAAAAAATATTCTTTTTAATGTCTTGTGTTGTACGCTACACCAAAAAGAGCTTGCACAACACACATCCTTGACTTGCCTTGCATTACACGCAATCGCGACCTTCCTCGATAGCGTGTGTTGTACGCAACACCAAGTTTCGCTAAACAACGATATGCTATTAAGATATTATTAAAACTAGCTGTTGTGAATAGTAATAACCACTTTTTGAAATTTTGTAAATTTTATTTTTCAAAATGGACTTCATTTATGGATTCGGAGTATCGAATTTAGCCTAAGGTGAAATTTTTGTACTTTTCGGATAACTTTCATATTCCGATGAATAGTGAAAATTACTAAATTATAATTAAAAACAACTTTTTTAATCGAAATAATTAATAGTGATAAATCATTAATTTGAGTGGTTTTAAAGTATATTTAGAATATATTTTTACAATTTAATACAATGTTGGTCATTGGATGTAATTGCACATTTAAACCAGACATAAACAAGTGTCAATCTTTTGATAGATATTGTTTCTTAAAAACACGCTATTTGTTTTAACAGCGGGATTTAATTATAAAATTAATTAATGCAACTTTTATGTTATGAATTTGGTAAAATAGACTTCATTTTTGAATTCGGAATATGAAATATAGCTTAGGATGAAATTTTGGCATTTTTCTGAAAACCTTCAATTTTTGATGAATAGTGAAACTACTAAGTGGTAGGTTAAAAACTGAATTTTGCATAAAACTTAATTTTACCGCTTCTGTGAATGGAATTTCGAAAATCCGAGAGACACGGTTATTATCAAGGACTAAAATGTGGTTCAATGAGATGAAAATAATTTTTTGGTGAATAGTAACTTTTTACTTTTTTTACCACGGTTAATAGTAAATAGGGTAACTAAGGGTAAATATGATATTAATATTACCCTAACACATGTCCTAATTCTATTGTACAAGTGTAATTCGACCAAAAACAAACTTAGGAATAAAATATGACCATTTAGGCCCACTTGGATTAGATTAGGACATTTATTATTAATTTATTTAAAGAAGGGTTAAAATAGTTAAAATCAAAGTTTAATAAGTAAATCATTTGTAATATGGGGTTATACATAAGATAAATTCGACTATAAATATTCATTAGAAAGCTAAAAAGATTTCCTACATAATGGTATTTTATTTGTAATTTTTAGACATCAAATAATTTAATTTATTTATGACACAACGATGATGCAGTAATTATCTTTTTAATGAAATATTGACATAATTGATGTTATAAGCACCAAAATAAATGTAATTTGAGATTTTTTATGAATTCCACTAATTTTCTAGGTTACTATGATATATTAATGTTTATTTAATCAACATGGTTCGAACATTTAATTCTGTTATGACTTTCACAAAAATCATATATCAAATAGTGTCAAAATTGACACAAAATAGTTTTTAAATCAAATATTATATTATTAATTGTTATTTTATTCCTAAAAATCTAAGGTTCGGCCAAATGACTTAGATAAGGATATATATATTAATAATAAACAATTTGGGGTTCGTTTGGCATGTTATAGTAAGTGTATTAACCATATAGTGAAAGAAAACAAAAAGACACGGTAAAAGTTAAATTATTTAACTTAGAGTTAAATCTAATTGATAAGGTTTAAAATAATATCCAAACATGTCTAAATTTGATTGGTTGATGAGATTACAACCCTATCTCATCTAATCTTAGAATATGAGTCATTTTTGGAGGTTTTTAAGTGGGGTTAGATTTATTATAAATTAATATTTTTAAGAATTCCTAAGGTGCCCCTCTCCTCCCCTATAAAAGGACACCTCCTCCCCCTCCTCCTCACACCAATTTGAGCTCTCAAGCTCGGCCAACCCCTGCCAAAATCTCTTCTCCACTTCCCTAGCAACATCCTATAGGTTCTGGTCTTCCTCAAAGACCAATTCTAGTGCCCTAAGAGGAGGTCTCAAAGAGGCGCTTCAAAGAAGAGGAGGTTCGGACACATATGAAGCAAATCGGACCTAAGGTAAGGGAAATATCACAATCTCATTTTTATCCGAGATTGTTTGTACTTTGAAATTTACTGGGGTATATTTTATCATCCACATCCATGTTTCCTCAATATGTAATGTTATTTACAACAACCTACAATTGTTTAAATCCAATTTTACCCTTCGGTGAGTTTTTAGTAAATGATATGAAAGGAATCTTTTGTCGTTTTTCGTACGAGGTACTTTTTGACTTTTCCGACAAAAGTACGAAGAATGTTTTTTTTAACTTATACGGCACGAACGGATTTCTACTGTTTTATGAAGCCTTATTTTCATGAAGCTTCCTCTAAAAGATTTTATGACTATTTTCAATAAAATATATTTCTTTTAAAATTGCATGATGTTTTGTGAAAATAAATTGATTTTGAAGAAGAAAGGATATTTTCCTCAAGAATTCAATTCAAGTGTTTTATCAAAATTATTTTCCATCTAAGATAATAAAGGGTTATGTTTCTATCCATATTTTTACATTGATTTGACTATGTTGTGATGGAATTATGTTTATGAATTCCTTTATCTTATATGAATGGTTTTATGATGTCATGTTGTTTAAGAATCCCATTTTTATTACATGGGTTATGCAATGATGTATGATTTATGATTTTGTGGCACACATAAGAAAGGATTCATTAAGAGATGGGTGGGACCTATATCTCCCTCCAATGCATTGGGTAAAGATTTTATATCTCATGAGATAGACATGGCTGGAATGGTAGGTTATACCGGTTCAGTGAAACAGGACTGAAACGAGGATTACTCGATTCAGAAAGGGACTTTGTCCACTAAGATAGTCTTGGCAATGAGTCTTGACTAACAAGAAATGATTCTCTATGATTATGTGTGTATGCCACAATGAGTAATGTTTTAAGTTATGATTTCATTTCACTACTATGATTTATCCCATGTTATGAAATTATGCTCTCTTTTGCAGGTTAAGATTTCCAAAAAAGTTATGTTCTTATGAAAATTATGTGATTGATATTTCTTTTGTTTACCCTTACTGAGCATTTGAGCTCACCCTTTTATGTTTTCTTTTCCCCAGGATATAAAGAAAGGTTTTAGGTAAAAAAAAGGGATGACCTTTATGGGAGATATTGAAGAACTCTCACCACGATTAGAAGATTACGTTCCGAGTTTCCAAAGACACTAAACTATTACGATCCTTTAGTGTGTGTTTTTGTTATGTACTAAGTATTCTGCAAATGTAATGTAATGTCCATGTACGATAAGATACGGGTCTCTATAGTTGGTATCAGAGGAAAGGTTTAGTCAACCTTTGGAAACTAGGATGCGAAAACATTAGTGAGATCCCTAGAGATATTTCTAAGGTATGTCTAGGGATGCCCCTAAGGATAAGTATACGTATAGGATATAGTTCTAGAACTATGGTAACGATATTAGATTAAACCAAAGATGATAGATATTTATGTTACTCCCCCTTTATTACGATTTTTGCCTCTCACACTATTCTTTTTTGGGTTTTAGAATATGGTTGGAAACAAGATGATTCACGATAATGGAGGATATGATGGGCAATGGAATGATATTCTTCATGAGCAACCAAATTAAATGGGATTTGGATGTCCAAACATCATTATTATGCCGAATCAACAATCTCACAACATGATCAATAAAGTAAAATTTGGTAAGTTTCCTGACTCGACTAATAAGAGAAAGATGGAGTTCCATGATGATCATAGAGGAAAGAAAGTTCAATTTCCCCTATGTAAATCATGTGGGAAGAGGCATCAAGGAGAATGTTTCAAAGGAACTGGAAGATGCTTTGGGTGTGGAAAAGAAGGACACAAAGCCAGTAAGTGCAAAGGAAAAGGTTCAGTTAACACCATGGATGAGGATAATGGTATTGCTACGACATCAACAATGGTTAAATGTTTTAAATGTGGAATGTATGGGCATTATGCAAACCAATGCCCTAAGGGAAAGTCTCATGAAGAGAATCAGTATGGTCGTATGGGAAGTATTTATGTTGATGATGATGAAGAAACTACAAATGATATGTGAGATGAAAGAAATGTTGAAGCTCGGTCAATGGTCTAAGAATATAGTGGAATGATTACATGTTTATCATGTGTAATGTTGTATAAGTAATCTCATGGAATAAGGAGACATCTAAGGATTGTTACACTGTTGTCTTTCCTTAAGTTTTGAAAGTGTATGATGAATGGTACCAATAACCATGAAAGGTTATTCAGATACTTTTGGAAAGTAGATGATAAGTGCATAATGAAAGGATAAGAAGATAATGAGATGTTTGATTGTATTCATGAGCTCATGATTGATATAAGGACTAAGTTATATCATGGTTTGAGTATATAGAATTTTGAGGATTTTGGTATGTGGAAAGTGTTAACTTTAAACTGCATTCATGTTTTCACTAAGGTATTCAAGAGAATACATGATTAAGGACTTTGAATGTTTGGAATGTGACCAACAAAACATATCTTATGATATATGGGGATCAACGATGGTATTAAATCTCTGGTAATCGTTGTCACTATATTATGAGAGTGGACTGCAGTATTATGTATAAGCCTAAAGATTAGACTGGATTATGTTGGACATAAGTTAGTATTGTTTAAGGATAGAAGATTTTCGATATTATTGATGGGATGTTATAGTAACGTAGTTTTAGAAAAAGGACAACCTGCAGGACGGGCGACAGCCCATCGCTTCGGACAAGGCTGTAGGAATCAAACCCACAACCGAAGTGCAACTGGCCTTTATCGCCTACCACTGGCCTACAGGAAGTCCCTGTTTAGTAGAAACTAGTTTTATTATATTAAGCAGTATGATATATGAAGTATAAGTCCATTTTAGGAACCATATATGATTAATCTCACTATAGATCGACTTATGCATATAATTTTTGCTAATCTTTTGTTTGAGACAGATGGAATGACCCGTCATTCTATCACATGATCTGCTAACACTTCATTAATAACAAATTCAACTTCATTTATTTAAGAGATGAAGTGGAAATTGTTCAAGGCACGAACAACAGTGAGATTGTACCAAAATAAAGTAAGTATTTATTCTAATTCAAATTTTCAACTTTAGGGAAATGATCTTGAAAACCAAAAATGTTGTCCTAGTGATCTTATACCTGATGAATAAGATGGTACCTTATATCATCACAAATCTATGGATTTGTGATTACTGGCTTTTCCATAGCCATGTTCTCTACCACTCTCCATCAGAACATGATGGTTAGATTTCTCTTCCATATCCATATTTTCACCTATGTGGAAACCCAGTGATTAGTTTATTTGGGTAATCGTTACATTTCATACTTTAGTTTTTAAAGCCAAGTTTTGGTATTCTATTTTTACGATGTGGGTTTCTATAAAAGAAACTTTCGAATAGTAAACCATTTATAACCCCGACGAATTTCGAGGGCGAAATTCATTTTAAGGGGGGTAGAATGTAACAGCCCAAGATTTTATAAAAAATATTCTTTTTAATGTCTTGTGTTGTACGCTACACCAAAAAGAGCTTGCACAACACACATCCTTGACTTGCCTTGCATTACACCCAATCGCGACCTTCCTCGATAGCGTGTGTTGTACGCAACACCAAGTTTCGCTAAACAACGATATGCTATTAAGATATTATTAAAACTAGCTGTTGTGAATAGTAATAACCACTTTTTGAAATTTTGTAAATTTTATTTTTCAAAATGGACTTCATTTATGGATTCGGAGTATCGAATTTAGCCTAAGGTGAAATTTTTGTACTTTTCGGATAACTTTCATATTCCGATGAATAGTGAAAATTACTAAATTATAATTAAAAACAACTTTTTTAATCGAAATAATTAATAGTGATAAATCATTAATTTGAGTGGTTTTAAAGTATATTTAGAATATATTTTTACAATTTAATACAATGTTGGTCATTGGATGTAATTTCACATTTAAACCAGACATAAACAAGTGTCAATCTTTTGATAGATATTGTTTCTTAAAAACACGCTATTTGTTTTAACAGCGGGATTTAATTATAAAATTAATTAATGCAACTTCTATGTTATGAATTTGGAAAAATAGACTTCATTTTTGAATTCGGAATATGAAATATAGCTTAGGATGAAATTTTGGCATTTTTCTGAAAACCTTCAATTTTTGATGAATAGTGAAACTACTAAGTGGTAGGTTAAAAACTGAATTTTGCATAAAACATAATTTTACCGCTTCTGTGAATGGAATTTCGAAAATCCGAGAGACACGGTTATTATCAAGGACTAAAATGTGGTTCAATGAGATGAAAATAATTTTTTGGTGAATAGTAACTTTTTACTTTTTTTACCACGGTTAATAGTAAATAGGGTAACTAAGGGTAAATATGATATTAATATTACCCTAACACATGTCCTAATTCTATTGTACAAGTGTAATTCGACCAAAAACAAACTTAGGAATAAAATATGACCATTTAGGCCCACTTGGATTAGATTAGGACATTTATTATTAATTTATTTAAAGAAGGGTTAAAATAGTTAAAATCAAAGTTTAATAAGTAAATCATTTGTAATATGGGGTTATACAAAAGATAAATTCGACTATAAATATTCATTAGAAAGCTAAAAAGATTTCCTACATAATGGTATTTTATTTGTAATTTTTAGACATCAAATAATTTAATTTATTTATGACACAACGATGATGCAGTAATTATCTTTTTAATGAAATATTGACATAATTGATGTTATAAGCACCAAAATAAATGTAATTTGAGATTTTTTATGAATTCCACTAATTTTATAGGTTACTATGATATATTAATGTTGATTTAATCAACTTGGTTCGAACATTTAATTCTGTTATGACTTTCACAAAAATCATATATCAAATAGTGTCAAAATTGACACAAAATAGTTTTTAAATCAAATATTATATTATTAATTGTTATTTTATTCCTAAAAATATAAGGTTCGGCCAAATGACTTAGATAAGGATATATATATTAATAATAAACAATTTGGGGTTCGTTTGGCATGTTATAGTAAGTGTATTAACCATATAGTGAAAGAAAACAAAAAGACACGGTAAAAGTTAAATTATTTAACTTAGAGTTAAATCTAATTGATAAGGTTTAAAATAATATCCAAACATGTCTAAATTTGATTGGTTGATGAGATTACAACCCTATCTCATCTAATCTTCGAATATGAGTCATTTTTGGAGGTTTTTAAGTGGGGTTAGATTTATTATAAATTAATATTTTTAAGAATTCCTAAGGTGCCCCTCTCCTCCCCTATAAAAGGACACCTCCTCCCCCTCCTCCTCACACCAATTTGAGCTCTCAAGCTCGGCCAACCCCTGCCAAAATCTCTTCTCCACTTCCCTAGCAACATCCTAGAGGTTCTGGTCTTCCTCAAAGACCAATTCTAGTGCCCTAAGAGGAGGTCTCAAAGAGGCGCTTCAAAGAAGAGGAGGTTCGGACACATATGAAGCAAATCGGACCTAAGGTAAGGGAAATATCACAATCTCATTTTTATCCGAGATTGTTTGTACTTTGAAATTTACTGGGGTATATTTTATCATCCACATCCATGTTTCCTCAATATGTAATGTTATTTACAACAACCTACAATTGTTTAAATCCAATTTTACCCTTCGGTGAGTTTTTACTAAATGATATGAAAGGAATCTTTTGTCGTTTTTCGTACGAGGTACTTTTTGACTTTTCCGACAAAAGTACGAAGAATGTTTTTTTTAACTTATACGGCACGAACGGATTTCTACTGTTTTATGAAGCCTTATTTTCATGAAGCTTCCTCTAAAAGATTTTATGACTATTTTCAATAAAATATCTTTCTTTTAAAATTGCATGATGTTTTGTGAAAAGAAATTGATTTTGAAGAAGAAAGGATATTTTCCTCAAGAATTCAATTCAAGTGTTTTATCAAAATTATTTTCCATCTAAGATAATAAAGGGTTCTGTTTCTATCCATATTTTTACATTGATTTGACTATGTTGTGATGGAATTATGTTTATGAATTCCTTTATCTTATATGAATGGTTTTATGATGTCATGTTGTTTAAGAATCCCATTTTTATTACATGGGTTATGCAATGATGTATGATTTATGATTTTGTGGCACACATAAGAAAGGATTCATTAAGAGATGGGTGGGACCTATATCTCCCTCCAATGCATTGGGTAAAGATTTTATATCTCATGAGATAGACATGGCTGGAATGGTAGGTTATACCGGTTCAGTGAAACAGGACTGAAACGAGGATTACTCGATTCAGAAAGGGACTTTGTCCACTAAGATAGTCTTGGCAATGAGTCTTGACTAACAAGAAATGATTCTCTATGATTATGTGTGTATGCCACAATGAGTAATGTTTTAAGTTATGATTTCATTTCACTACTATGATTTATCCCATGTTATGAAATTATGCTCTCTTTTGCAGGTTAAGATTTCCAAAAAAGTTATGTTCTTATGAAAATTATGTGATTGATATTTCTTTTGTTTACCCTTACTGAGCATTTGAGCTCACCCTTTTATGTTTTCTTTTCCCCAGGATATAAAGAAAGGTTTTAGGTAAAAAAAAGGGATGACCTTTATGAGAGATATTGAAGAACTCTCACCACAATTAGAAGATTACGTTCCGAGTTTCCAAAGACACTAAACTATTACGATCCTTTAGTGTGTGTTTTTGTTATGTACTAAGTATTCCGCAAATGTAATGTAATGTCCATGTACGATAAGCTACGGGTCTCTACATATGTTCTTATATATCCTTATTGATGTAAATTTTATGTCCAAGTGATGAGATCCCTTTTTCTCTCTCATCAACTAATTTTATGAATTTTAAAGTGATGTCGTTAGGCTGTCGAAATTTACCAAGGGAACTTCTTAAACCAATTTCGATTTCTTTGGGTTCAACATGTAGTTATTGAATATGTCATCCTTTGAATATGTGTGAAGAACATTTGATTGTTTTACAGTTAATATCCACTTATATTGGGTGTATTTATATTTTTCACACATAATTATGTGTCACGACCCCCTCCCACCAAAGATGCCCCTCCTGAGCTGGCAATGGTGAAAGGAAGATAATGACCCCCGAGTCCCGCCTCCAGTAGGCCCCGGGTTGGCGACTAGCACCAAGGGTATGAGTTTTCACAAATATGGGAGGCATTACCCTTTTTATTATTTTGGATCAGGAAATAGCAGAAGTCAACCACCAAAAATGGAAAAGAACAAGTGTACATAAATAAACCCAAAACAAGCCCACATGCATGTTTAATAATTTTTATAACAAGGTACAAGTACAAGGAAGCTAAAAAGTACAATGCCAAAGAAAACAAGAGAACAACAACTGCAACAACTCCAACTGCCTGACTAGTAGGGTCCCGCACGGCCCTGGTAGTCCTCCTGGAAACCTGAAAGTAAACGTAGGGTGAGCATACAAGTATACTCAGTAGGGAAACCTAAAGCTCTCGTGCACAAGTGGGGAGACATCCTAAGGTCCCGTGAGAAAACAGAAGAACCAGAAACTAACAAGGAAAAACTATCCACCCAGCCTCACTGGTCACACTCACCAAGTAACACAAACAAGGTTAGTATATATATAGAACAAAAGTATTGGGTACCCCGCACCATTTCCCACTTAATTAGATGCTGCTCTTCCTAACGGCAAACGTCCTGACGCTACCACACACTTCCCGCCCGCACACACCTGGGCCAAACCACGCATCCCTCCCGCACACACCTGGGCCTCACAACCACGCATCTCGACCGCACACACCTGGGCCACAACCACTAACCCGCCCGCAGACACCTGGGCCTCATCCCGAAGGTTCTTGGGAACGGTAAGCCTGCCCGAAGAGTCTTGGGCTAAAGGTCGTCTCAAGCCATCACAGCCTCCGAGACCTACCCGAAGAGTCTTGGGTGTAAGGTCACCTCAAGCCATCATAGCCTATGGAAGAAGGAGCAGGAAGGAGCTAGTAACTAAGGGGGAACACCCTCTCCCATAAAATGGGAGTGTTCGGCACTAGGTGCTTGACATGGGTGTGGTGCAACAAAACACAAAGATACAATTATATATATACATATACCAAACACACAACCCAACCTATGGCTTCTTAAAAAGAGAAACTGAGCCTGTGCCTCGGCACTGCTACCACGAAGCATGCATCAACAACCAAACAATCATCCCCCAACCCCATTTAGGTCTTCATGTTTCATGGAATGGTTTAACATATTATTACTACTGGGCAACTATCATCCAGAAAAAACCTTTCACAAACATATCCCTGCCATCCACAACCAAGGTTAGGTAAAACGCAAGCAACCACATGCCATTTTATTTACAAAAGATTATCACAACCATACAACATTCCATCATTAATTTATTTCAAAGTTCCACACATAAAACCCTTTCCACACACAAAACATTTCCGTATTTGAAAACACCTTTTTACTTCAAAACACTTTTCATAATCAAAACACTTTTCATAAATAAAGGCATTTTCCACAACCAACCACTTCCCATTCCAACCCCATCGTTTACAAAACATTTCACACCTCCATGTTTCCACCATCAACCATTCCAATAAGATCACCACCCAAATGTCGCAGCCCCGCTGCTCACCCAAACCACAACAGCCCACAAAACACCCCCAACACATGCCACGTAACCAAGCCAACAACCACATGTTCATTATTCCATTTTGGTTCAACCGGGGTGATCACAGAAGGGTTCTAGATTTTCATTTAAAAAGTCAACTTTACGTGATTTACCAATTTCCACATTTCATGAAGTTTCCATCCATAAGAAAATACAGAAGGAGAGGGCAACATTTAATTGCGTAAGCAAAGGCCCCCCAATGACTGTGATTTTCAGTAGGTAGAAGCTCATTCAATTCACAAATATAATATCACAGGATATAAAAAGTAAGGTAACAACAATAACTAACTTCCCAACCCCATTCTTTAACCAGTTATTATCTTTATTTAAAGGTTCAACCATTTCTCATGAAAACAAAAGGATACCCACACACACATGATACACAAATTAGAGAGACAAAGGTGAGATCCCTACCTCAAAAGGTCCCAATCACGCCGCTTCTGACGACGTCCTTCGGTGTCCTCCGCCTTCGCCAAACCCGACAAACGCCTCCTAGGATGGAAGCTGGAGAAGGAAGGCCGGAAGGAAAGTGACAAGTCCGAGCTTAGAAGCTTCGTCTCGTCTCTACGATCATGTGGCTGCTGACGGATCGTAATTCGGAGCTCGGACAAAGAAGTTAGAGGAGGAAGACTTCTTGATCATCCAAGAGTGTCGTCGTGCAAAGAAGAAGTGATTGGTCTGGAAATAATCCGCGCCCATTTCTTATATAGGCAACGAATAGGTAAAACTGTATGCAGCGTGTATTGATGAATACACGGTGTGACCGTACACCCATTACGCGTTTTGACTGGTCAATACACGACACGTCACGCAGTTTTCATGCATTTAATAATAACGTCAATTTTATTAATATGTGTGTTTCGTTGACCCGAGACATAACTCATAAAAAGGTATCCATCACTGGTCTTAAAATGACCGTCTTAATTACAGGATTACACTACCGCTGACGGTTCGTCATTCCGAGGTCACACGAATAAGTTATGGTCGGAAAAGTGTTTTACCTACAAAAACATTAATATGATTATTATATTATTATTTTTAATTGTTTATTTATTTCATATCTTTAAACTCATTCCACGCATGGAACACTTCACACACAAGCCGCAAATCACTCTCCCTTTTATATTTATTTATTTATTTTCATTATTATCATATAATACCTCCCTCTCTCCAATCTTCAATCTTTATTCCACAATTTTATCAAGCTCCACAAAAGTGGCGCCTTGACTATACCCATGCCAATCACGCCCCACCTCCTTGACTGCCTTTCCTTTTTTTTCTTTTATTATTTCTCAATTTTCTATTATATCATTCTCTCTCCAATCTAACTCTTCCATGTTATTATTAATAAAATTAATAATAACACCCATCATTAATGTTCTAATTTGATCTCATTAAATTAGTTTACCATGGTTATTCTCATATTAAATTAAACCATTACATTTAATTAAAACCATATCCACGACAAAACAAAATTAATATAACTAAATATTCAACCCCTTTTTAATACCTTTAATTTCATTAACCTCTCGCACATAGTTTTACGCCATCATTGTCATTTGTTGTTTTTCAATAATAAAAACAATTCATCAACTTATTTTATTAACTCATCACCATTATTATTTTTAATAACAAAAAGATTTACGCTCGTCGCATTGACCACGTTAAACAACCCCGTTGGATATCTGAATCCAACCATGCCACATCAATGTCGTGTAACATCCGTCAATTTAATTATTTAATTCTATTTATTTTTATTTCACACTGATTAAATTGAAACCACTTTTATTAAATTAAAGTCATTCAATTTAATAAACCCAACATATTTTTACACCACCATTATTATTATTATTTAACATAATAATAATAACGAAATCACCTTTAATTTTATTAACGCACCACCATGCTTCCATTGTGCATCTTCATTTATTTGTTTGCAATAAATATCATAACTCATTTTATTAATTTCTCATTAATATTATGAATAATATTAATAACACAACACCAATTATTGTTATTCTAATTTAATTCCAACAATTTCTCAATTAATATTAAACTAAACGCCTTATTTTTTTAAATTCTTATTTAGAATTAAAACCCTTTTTAATTTAATTAATCACGCACTTTATATCACCATCTTTATTATTTAATATAATAAACTGACAAATAATCTTTTAATTTTTTTTATAAATTCTTCTTCGTTTTTATCATTAATAATTATCAATGTTACGCGCGCCGTGTTGACCACATCGATTTCAATAAAGGAATGGACCGGAGGGGTTCGGTCCATTACATTAGATACCTCTTAAAACATTCTCATCCTCGAGAATTAAAAACCAACCAAAAAAAAGAAAGGATCCAAACAACCACTCCTCAAGATACCTCTTAGGGCTCTTGTCATAACAAGAAACAACCAACAACCCTAATTATGTAAGTTAGGAATTCCCTCTCCTATGTCGAGATATTATCCACTTTAGGCGGCACTGACTCACCTGCACGTGTTTAATCGCATCCGCATTAATGCCTCTCGATTAAGGACTGAGCCTTCCCACTTCCATATATTAGGATTTTCCAACTTACACTGCCCCCCAACACCATACAAAACATCAATAAATTTCCCGAACACGTGGCTTGAGGAATTCCTTCTCCCATGTCGAGATATTATCCGCTTTAGGCGGCACTGACTTGCCTGCACGGGTTAAATCGCATCCACATTAATGCATCTCGATTAGGGATTAGGTCTTCCCCTACCCACATGATAGGGCTGTTCACATACATTTAAAACATAGCATAAAAAACTCACAAAAACAAGGCCCAGGGCCAGAGAATGAGCAAAAGAGTTCCAACAATGGAGTGTAATGATCTTGAATTTAAACAAAACATAAATGAGATAATTTAAGTAAAACCGGAAACATCTCTCTCAATCTCTGGCCTTGCTAGGGTTGCCACTTCTATTGCGTGAAACTGTCTGTGTCCCACTCCTCTGCCATTCTGTTGACGTCCAGGTGCCATAGTTGTTCGGTAAACAGGGAACGCCTAAGCCCAAGTAGTAATGAAAAACTCAATGTTTTAATTATCATTTTATTTCAATTTCTTTCCCAGAACACCCAAATCAAGTAAAACACAAACATGATGATGCATGTACCTTCCCTAGGGTCTCTACCCTGCAATCAATATAGTCTCACTTGGTCGTTCGGTAGGCTCAGAGTCCTTGCATAGGATCATGGGGGGCCCTAAAATCCCGTGTCCTAGCCGGTCTTTCCTGGCCTATGTCACGCACCAAGATTAACGAACATTGTTGCCCTACCATCCCATGCAATCCTCACTGTGCCTAACTCCAGACACCATCCTATCTCTCAACCATCAGCCTCTGATACCATTCTGTCACGACCCCCCCCCCACCAAAGATGACCATCCTGAGATGGAAATGGTGAAAGGAAGATAATGAACCCCGAGTCCCACCTCCAGTAGGCCCCGGGTTGGCGACTAGCACCAAGGGTATGAGTTTTCACAAATATGGGAGGCATTAACCTTTTTATTATTTTGGATCGGGAAATAGGACAAGTCAATCACCAAAAAGGGAAAAGAACAAGTGTACATAAATAAACCCAAAATAATCCCACATGCATGTTTAAAAATTTTTATAACAAGGTACAAGTACAAGGAAGCTCAAAAGTACAATGCCAAAGAAAACAAGAGAACAACTACTGCAACAACTCCAACTGCCAGACTAGTAGGGTCCCGCACGGCCCTGGTAGTCCTCCTGGAAACCTGAAAGTAAACGTAGGGTGAGCATACAAGTATACTCAGTATGGAAACCTAAAGCTCTCATGCACAAGTGGGGAGACACCCTAAGGTCCCGTGAGAAAACAGAAGAACCAGAAACTAACAAGGAAAAACTATCCACCCAGCCTCACTGGTCACACTCACCAAGTAACATAAACAAGTTTAGTATATATATAGAACAAAATTATTGGGTACCCCGCACCATTTCCCACTTAATTAGATGCTGCTCTTCCTAACGGAAAACGTCCTGACGCTACCACACTCTTCCCGCCCGCACACACCTGGGCCAAACCACGCATCCCGCCCGCACACACCTGGGCCTCACAACCACGCATCTCGCCCGCACACACCTGGGCCACAACCACTAACCCGCCCGCAGACACCTGGGCCTCATCCCGAAGGTTCTTGGGAACGGTAAGCCTGCCCGAAGAGTCTTGGGCTAAAGGTCGCCTCAAGCCATAACAGCCTCCGAGACCTACCCGAAGAGTCTTGGGTGTAAGGTCACCTCAAGCCATCATAGCCTATGGAAGAAGGAGCAGGAAGGAGCTAGTAACTAAGGGGGAACACCCTCTCCCATAAAATGGGAGTGTTCGGCACTATGTGCTTGACATGGGTGTGGTGCGACAAAACACAAAAATACAATTATATATATACATATACCAAACACACAGCCCAACCTATGGCTTTTAAAAAGAGTAACTAAGCATGTGCCTCGGCACTGCTACCACAAAGCATGCATCAACAACCAAACAATCATCCCCCAACCCCATTTAGGTTTCCATGTTTCATGCAATGGTTTAACATATTATTACTACTGGGCAACTATCATCCAGACAAAACCTTTCACAAACATATCCCTGCCATCCACAACCAAGGTTAGGTAAAACGCAAGCAACCACATGCCATTTCATTTACAAAAGATTATCACAACCATACAACATTCCATCATTCATTTATTTCAATGTTCCACACATAAAACCCTTTCCACACACAAAACATTTCCGCATTTGAAAACACCTTTTTACTTCAAAACACTTTTCATAATCAAAACACTTTTCATAAATAAAGGCATTTTCCACAACCAACCACTTCCCATTCCAACCCCATCGTTTAAAAAACATTTCACACATCCACGTTTCCACCATCAACCATTCCAATAAGATCACCACCCAAAATTCGCAGCCCCGCTGCTCACCCAAACCACAACAGCCCACAAAACACCCCCAACACATGCCATGTAACCAAGCCAACACCCACATGTTCATTATTCCATTTTGTTTCAACCGGGGTGATCACACAAGGGTTCTAGATTTTCATTTAAAAAGTCAACTTTACGTGATTTACCAATTTCCACATTTCATGAAGTTTCCATCCATAAGAAAATACAGAAGGAGAGGGAAACATTTAATTGCGTAAGAAAAGGCCCCCCAATGACTGTGATTTTCAGTAGGTAGAAGCTCATTCAATTCACAAATATAATATCACAGGATATAAAAAGTAAGGTAACAACAATCACTAAATTCCCAACCCCATTCTTTAACCAGTTATTATCTTTATTTAAAGGTTCAACCATTTCTAATGAAAACAAAAGGATACCCGCACACACATGATACACAAATTAGAGAGACAAAGGTGAGATCCCTACCTCAAAAGGTCCCGATCACGCCGCTTTCGACGACGTCCTTCGGTGTCCTCCGCCTTCGCCAAACCCGACAAACGCCTCCTAGGATGGAAGCTGGAGAAGTAAGGCCAGAAGGAAAGGTGACAAGTCCGGACTTAGAAGCTTCGTCTCGTTGCTACGATCCTGTGGCCACTGACGGATCGTAATTCGGAGCTCGGACAAAGAAGTTAGAGGAGGAAGACTTCTTGATCATCCAAGAGTGTCGTCGTGCGAAGAAGAAGTGATTGGTTTGGAAATAATCCACGCCCCTTTCTTATATAGGCAACGAATAGGTAAAACAGTATGCAGCGTGTATTGATGAATACACGGTGTGACCGTACACCCGTTACGCGTTTTGACTTGTCAATACACGACACGTCACGCAGTTTTCATGCATTTAATAATAACGTCAATTTTATTAATATGTGTGTTTCGTTGACCCGAGACATAACTCATAAAAAGGTATCCATCACTGGTCTTAAAATGACCTTCTTAATTACAGGATTACACTTCCACGGACGGTTCGTCATTCCGAGGTCACACGAATAAGTTATGGTCGGAAAAGTGTTTTACCTACAAAAACATTAACATGATTATTATATTATTATTTTTAATTGTTTATTTATTTCATATCTTTAAACTCATTCCACGCATGGAACACTTCACACACAAGCCGCAAATCACTCTCCCTTTTATATTTATATATTTATTTTCATTATTATCATAGAATACCTCCCTCTCTCCAATCTTCAATCTTTATTCCACAATTTTATCAAGCTCCACAAAAGTGGTGCCTTGCCTATACCCATGCCAATCACGCCCCACCTTCTTGATTGCCTTTCCTTTTTTTCTTTTATTATTTCTCAATTTTCTATTATATCATTTTCTCTCCAATCTAACTCTTCCATGTTATTATTAATAAAATTAATAATAACACCCATCATTAATGTTCTAATTTAATCTCATTAAATTAGTTTACCATGGTTATTCTCTTATTAAATTAAACCATTCCATTTACTTAAAACCATATCCACGACAAAACAAAATTAATATAACTAAATATTCAACCCCTTTTTAATACCTTTAATTTCATTAACCTCTCGCACATAGTTTTACGCCATCATTGTCATTTATTGTTTTTCAATAATAAAAACAATTCATCAACTTATTTTATTAACTCATCACCATTATTATTTTTAATAACAAAAAGAATTACGCTCGTCGCATTGACCACGTTAAACAACCACGTTGGATATCTGTATCCAACCATGCCACATCAATGTCGCGTAACATCCGTCAATTTAATTATTTAATTCTATTTATTTTTATTTCACACTAATTAAATTGAAACCAATTTTATTAAATTAAAGTCATTCAATTTAATAAACCCAACATATTTTTACACCACCATTATTATTATTATTTAACATAATAATAATAACGAACTCACCTTCAATTTTATTAACGCACCACCATGCTTCCATTGTGCATCTTCATTTATTTGTTTGCAATAAATATCATAACTCATTTTATTAATTTCTCATTAATATTATGAATAATATTAATAACACAACACCTATTATTATTATTCTAATTTAATTCCAAAAATTTCTCAATTAATATTAAACTAAACACCTTATTTTTTTTAAATTTTTATATAGAATTAAAACCCCTTTTAATTTCATTAATCACGCACTTTATATCACCATCTTTATTATTTAATATAATAAACTGACAAATCATCTTTTAATTTTTTTATAAATTCTTCTTCGTTTTTATCATTAATAATTATCATTGTTACGCGCACCGTGTTGACCACATCGATTTAAACAAAGGAATAGACCGGAGGGGTCTGTTCCATTACATTATGAGACTGATTTATCCTTAATTTAAGGAGAACTTCTTTATAAGGGATTTCATCTCATTTTACATTTCTATTGAGACTTCGTTGTTGTTATGAACCAATTCACTCTTATATGGTGTATATACTATCCTTTGGAATATTATATCATGAATCCCTTTATTCTCATGATATTATAAAGTTCTGATTAAATGTTATTCCTCAATTATTGTATTCAAGTGTCTCTCATTTTGTTAAAAACCCTTTAACTAAAATATTGCTTTAAATGTTTTAATGATTTATTCTTATAAATATTTCTCATTAATATCCATGTTTTCAAAATGGTTTTAAGGATTTATATATATGTATATTAATGGTTTAAAATTTTAAAAGCTTCAAAGTGGTATGGGACACTTTGATTCAAAAATCTCTTTATTAAATGTTTTAAATGGTTTTGAAAATGGTTTTTAGAATGGATTCATTATTTTAATATCTTAAAATGTTATATTATTATTACAATGTGGGAATGTTATATTTCCTTTATGCTTAAGTTATGTGATTTTATTATTTTATGGTTCTTGGGAATTGTTTATGAAGACAGGTGGTTCTGTAATAAACTAAGGGCGGGTGTGCCCAATATAGCTCTCCAATGCATTGGGTAACACTAAGGGGTTAATCGTTAAGGTTTCTCCTAAGAGATTTAGGGAATATACTGTGATGGGTATTCCAAATGTAACCATGAGGGTTACTCCCTATGTAATAATGTTATGAATGCCTCATGTTACCTTTATGTCTTATGATTTCTATGAGTTATTCATAAATATTATGATTTCCTGAGGTATGTTAACGTGATTATGTTTTATGAGTAATTAATGATTTCATTGATTCTTATGTATTCATATACTAATGTTTCCTTTCCTTATTTATATATCCCTTACTGAGCTTTTTATGCTCATCCCAAGTTTTTGAAATGTTTTTCATAGGTCAAGGGAAAGGTGCATGATATGATGATAATGTCCAGGATGTGTCAAGAAAGAATCCATGTTTTATTTTAAATATGTTTCCGTTGATGGGGAAAATGAATACTATCTTTTATGTAACCACTTTGTTTAAATGTGGAATGTAATTCATGATTTATGATCTAATTCTCTAAAACTCTAAACCTAAAAAGATCCTCAATGTGTATTCTTGAAATAACTCAAGATTAAGTATTGTTTAAGGCTAGGTCCTTATAAAAATAAATTCACAAGAGGAAAGATACATGACTCAGCTAACTAAACATCAATATCAATATGAGTTTGATAAAATGTAAACTGACATGAGAATGAAAAACATGGAAACACAACTTGGACTACTTGCTAAAGATTTTTCGTCTATGAAAGAAGGTTGAATTCCAATTACCACTGAGCTTCACACTAGAGATAATGTCACTGTGGTTGTCACTAGAAGTGGGCTTAATGCCCTATCTGTTACTGGAAAAGACCATGAAAATTCCCAAAATGAAAATTTTCTTGAATCTTTTAATAAAAATATGCTTTGTTCATAGTATTAAATTCATATAATAGTTATGAAAATGCTGAAATTTTCATAACAAGATGAAATTTTTTCTAAAAACCAAAAAAATAAAGGTAAAGAAAATGATGAGGAATAGGTGAGGGATATACCTACTATCCTTAAAAAAAATTTCCCCACCCATCCCATTACCTGGGAAGTTGAAACCCCAATGTAACACTAAGTCTGAACTTCTTCAGTTTCATGGTATCCTTTCTAAACATCAAGTAAAAAATTCCTTTCATTCAATACTTAATTCAAATCCCATCTTATTTAAAATCCCATAGAAAAATTGTATAAAAAAATACTCTGGAAGAGTTTCCTACCTATAGCCTCCCTGAAGAGTGTTGTTTTGTGCTTCAAAAGAAAATCCAACCTAAACTGAAAGACCCAGATAGGTTTGGAATACCTTGCACATTAATAAATTATTATAATCTCAACTCTTTGTGTAATCTAGGTGCTATAATTAACCTACTAACATACTCACGATTTCTACAACTGATTTTTAGTGACCTTCAACCCACCATAGTCATACTACAGTTATCTGATAGATCTTTCACTCATCCTATGGGTCAGAAAGATGACTTTCTAGTTGGGGTTTGGAAACTGTTTCTACCTGCTAACATTTTAGTCATAGAAATAGAGTGTGATCAAGAGGTTCCCATCATCTTGGGTTGTCCCTTATTTCCCACAAGTGATGATGTAATTTATGTCTCTATGGGTCAATTAATTTTCAAAATAGGAGAACAACAAGAAGTGTTCAATGTTTTTAAAAATGCCAAATGACCAACTTTTTCTGAAAACTGTTCAATGGTATAATCCTGAGAAGATGAGAACTCAGTTGTAAACATTGAAGAATCTGAAAAAATAATCTATTGAATAAATTTATCTTGAAATATAAAATCCTGATGAATCTATCTTGGAAATTTAAAATTCCACTCGAACACCTAATCTAGAAAAGTCTCCAGAACTAGACAACTATCCAGTTTCTACTGTAGGGGAGTCCTCTGTTTCTGAACATATAGAATTTTTGATTGAGTTTGAGGGTGATTATGTTAACACCAACCTTGCTGAACACTTTGATGATATTTAGGGAGAACTTATAAGACAACATGATGATTCTTCTTTGATAAACTTGTTAAATTCTGATCTGGAAGGTTTGGACAATATGCTTCCAACATTAGATAGTACCACTGTTAATTTGGAATCTGGGATTCAAATTGAAATTCATTCATCATTCATTACTCCATACAAAATATATTTTGAAGATATTAGACCTCCTAGGTCTAAGATTCCACCTTCATGTGTAGAACCACCCACTCTTGAACTGAAACAAATCCTTGTTCATCTTAAATATTCACTATTGGGTGAGATTTTCGCTTTTCCTATCATAATTTCTATCAAACATAATGAAAATCAAGAGGAAATATTGTTATGTGTATTGAAGAAATTAAAATATTCCATAGGTTGGACAATAGAAGATATCAAGGGGCTTAGTCCCTCATTTCGTATGCACAAAATTCCTATGGAGCCTTACTATAAGCATAGGGTAGAGTGTCAAGGAGGATTGAATCCAAACACAAAATAAGTTGTGAGAGAGGCAGTGATCAAAATACTGGACACTAGAATGATATATCCCAATTCTTATAGTGCTTTGGCCAACCCTATTCAGGTTTTCCCCAAGAAGGGTGGTTTCACTGTAGTAAAAAAATGAAAAAATGAATAAATCCATGTTAGGATAGCCACCAAATGGAGAGTCTCTTTTGATTATAGGACGAATAATGTGACCACTAGGAATTATCATTTTCCAATGCCCTTCTTGGATCAAATGCTTTCGAGGCTTGCTGGAAATGAATTTTTCTATTTCCTAGATGGGCATTATTATTACCACTAGATTCTTGTTGATCCAAAGAATGAGGGAAAGACCACTTTGATACACCCCTTTGGGACATTTTCCTATAGGCATAAGCCCTTTGGGTTATATGGAACTCCATCCTCCTTTCAAATGTGTATAATGGTTATCTTTTTCGATATGATTGAGAGAATCAATGAGGTTTTCATGGATGATTTCTCCAATGTGGGTAGTATATTTGATACTTTCCTTGGAAATATTGATTTAGTTTTAGAAAGATGCATTGAAACCAACCTTGTTCTTAATTGAGACAAGTGTCAATTCATGGTCACAGAGGGAATAGTGATTGGTCATAAGGTGTCCAAGAGAGGTCTAGAAGTTATTACTGCTAATATTGATGTCATTCAAAAATTTCCACCTCCTATAAATGTTAAAGGTGTTGGAAGGTTCTTAGGGAATGATGTTTGTAAAGGAGATTCATAAAATAAGTTTCAAAAATAACTAATCCCTTGTGTTCTTTGTTAGTCTAGGATGCACCTTTCAATTTTGATGAAAACTATTTGAAATAATTTAATCTTCTTTAATAAAAACTCACTACATCTCCCATTATCACTACAGCTAATTGGAAACTACCTTTTGAACTTATGTGTGATGCTAGTGACATGGATGTAGGTGCTATCCTTGGACAAAGGAGAGATGGTAAGTTACATGTGGTGTATTATGCCAGTATACAACTAGATTAGGCCCAAAATAATAATACCACCACTGAAAAATAATTGTTAGCTGTTGTGTTTTCTTTAGAGAAGTTTAGATAGTATTTTTTAGGTTCAAAATTCAATATTATCACTGATCATTCTGATTTAAAGTATTTGTAGTCTAAGAAGGAAGCTAAACCAAGTATGATTAGATGGATTCTATTTCTACAAGAGTTTGATTTATATATTAGGGATAAATAGGGAGATGAAAATTTAGTTTCTGACCACCTTTCAAGGATTCCTCTTACTCAATATGTAGATCCAAGGCTGATAAAATCTTCCTTCCCTATTGAAAAACTGCTCACTGTTTCTATCAGGAAATCTGCACAGTTTTCAGTTTTTTCCAGCTTCCTAGCAGTAGGTGTCTTTCCCATAAATATTTCCAATAACCAAATAATGAAATTCTCCTTTGAAATTAATTAATACCTTTGGGGTGATCCCTTTCTATTTAGGAGATATGTCGATGGTATCCTTATGAGATGTGTGCCTGAGGAAGAGATGATGCCAATCTTAAAGAGTTGTCACTCCTCACCTTGGGGAGGACACCATGGGGGTGGAAGGACTGCTCATAAAGTCCTACAATCTTGTTTTTTGTCCTACTCTTTTTAATGATGCTAGAAACTTTGTGGTTGGATGTGATAGATGTCAGAGGATAGAAAATGTGGACATGAAGAAAGATTTACCCCAAAAAGGATGACTAGAAGTAGATATATTTAATGTTTATGGTTTATATTTCATTAGTCCATTTCCATCATCTCATGGGAATGAGTATATTCTTGTTGCTATTGACAATGTTTTGAAATGGGTTGAGGAAGTGGCACTGCCCAATAATCAAGCCAATTCTGTAATTAAGATTGTCAAGAATAATAGCTTTAAAAGATTTGGAGTTCCAAAATCTTTTATAACTGATAATGGAATACACTTTAAGAACTATAACTTTAAATCTTTGATGGAGAAATATGGCTGTGTTCATAAAACTGGTACTCCTTATCACCCACAGTCCAGTGGAAAAGTGGAAATGTCAAATAGGGAATTGAAACAAATACTTGATAAAATTGTCTAAAACTTTAGGAAAGACTGATCTCTTAAACTGTATGAAGCTTTATAGGAATAATGAATTGCTTTCAATACCCCAATAGGTATGTCTCCTTACAGGCTGTTGTTTGGGAAATGTTTTCATTTACCTATGGAGTTGTAACACAAGTCTTATTGGGTAGTTAAGGCTATGAACATTGTCATTATGAGTGCTGGTGAGAGTATTTTACTTGAGAAGAGTGAAAATGATGAGATTAGGAGAGAGATTTATGATAATTCAAGGATTTAAAAATATGGGACTAAAATCATTCTTGATTGTATCATTAAAATTAAATAATTCAAACATGGACAGAAGGTTCGTCTCTATAACAAAAGACATAAACTTTTTCCTAGAAAGATAAATTCCAAGTGGTCTGGACCCTTTTCTGTAGTGAGAGTGCAAAACAATGGATCTTTAGAAATTATAGGAGAAGAGAAAAAATGAATATTATTTAATGGTCAAAGGGTGAAGTTGTATTTTGAGGGACAACCGAAGGGGTTGGTTGTCTTCACAGTGCTTGAAAACTGATCTTGAATAAAGTCAAGTTGAAGTCATTAAAACATTTCACTGCATGGGAGGAAACCCATAGTTCTTATTTTCATTACATTGTTTTTTTAAACCCAGAATAAAGTCCTGCTCCTATTCTCTATTTTTGCGAAATTCCTATTACTGGTTGTTCTTTGTATCTTGGTTCTGTTTTAGGGTTATAAATTACTGGTATTGTTTCATTAAGGGAGTGTAATTCCCAAGATGAGGACTAATGATAAACCAATTCAGGTAAGTATACTATTCTTTAGTTTGCATTCATTTTTTCTTCTCCTTGTTCACTCTAATATAATTCACTACTATGTTATAGTAACTACCATCAGTGAGATAGTGACTGTTACCTTTAAAAATCTGCTTGTTTTAGAAAATATGCTACATATTTTCTAAAAATTCTTCTTCTTATCTTGCTACTAAAATAAAAATAAATCTGCATATGATTAAAGATTCTTCTCATTTTGGAATGAAAGTTTATTGTATGTCACTATGTGAACATAATTTCTGCATGTCCCTTATTATAAAAAAACTGAATTTCATTGTTTAAAATATTCTCACTGCTTGAAAATCAAGTGTGGGGGGTACATGTTGTAGCTCTTTTTGAATTTGTTTGTACAGGTCGGGGTGTTTAACATGTCATTGTCTACATTATTGAAAATTATTTTGAACCCAATCTTTGAAAATGATTACACCTTATACATAGTGTGAACTTACACATCACATTTACTTTTGATCTGTATTGAAAATTTTTCACTGGACTAAATATTAATGTGTGTAATTGCTAATAAACCAAATATAAGTTATTCATTATGGAAAACTATATTTTTGATACTCATCGAGACCCTTTATACATGATATAAATCTACTAAATTTTAAATTTGTTTTGAACCTTCATTGTTAATTTTCATTTTCCATTTTTAGAATTCAACTTTGGTGAAAAAGTTGGGTTTCATGTGTGGGGTAGGGGGTCAATTCTTGACTGTTCTGAACAACGCTTAATTCAAAGCCCATCAATTCCCACTGAAAATTCAACTTTTAAAAAAATGGTTAATATTTTTCAAAATTATATCATAATTTTAGGGTTTACATTGTACTCAATTGGGTATTTCCATTGAATAGTGTTTTGATTGGTAGATAATAATTGCTTTGAATATGAAATTATCGGGTGGGTCATTGCTGAGTGGAATTTCTTGGTGATTTAATGGAAATTTGGTTTAGGGACTATTTTTTAGTGTTATTTGGGTGACCTGTTAGTGGAGTTATGTTCATAACCATTGGAAATGGGAGTTTGATATTGATTATAGGGAACTCATTCTGTTTTATTTATTAATGTAATTGACTTAATGGGACACTGTAAATGATTTTCATAAAAATCTTTTGAAACTAGAGTTTTCTGGGCATCTGGAATCCCACGGTGAGTCTCGGAGACCCTAGATGATGGGTGATTTTTAGTTTTATAAATTCCCTCTATAAACCTTGAATAACTGCATTCCATAGTTCTTATCACATTATACATGACTTGGGAAAAAATAAATTGATTGTCTAGGGTCAAAAATGAGTACATTAAGGTGTGGGTAATGATGAACACCAAATGAAGAAGGGGTCAATTGGTTTATATGGGAGTCATTTGGGTTGTTTAATTACAGTGATTCAAAAAAATAATTATTTTTTGAACCTATGTGGAAAGTCAAAGTAAAAACATCCATTGGTCATGTTTTTAATTTCAAATAAATTTTACCTCTTGTCACTCTTGATATTAGAACTTGAGTTTGGATTGAAACGATCTCTAAGCAGAGTCGCGTGTGAGGCATGACACTTACTTTGATGGATTAATATTTTCTATCTTGATTACACTTTGAGTACTTGTTTGAGGCAAGACATGATTTGAAAATATTTTCTAAAAAGCATGATTTCATGTTATGTCATCTTTTCTTGAGTGCTGGACTTGTTACATTTTGAGAAAAATCATAAATAATACTATCTGTTTTTCAATGATAAAAAAGAAAGAATTTTTTTGATGAGAAACAATGATTATGTGTGGCAGAATTGGATTTGGCTCTATTTTTACATAGTTTTATCACATATATATACTAAATTTCATAATATTTAATTAGTTATTTAATCACTTTATAGTAAATTATTTTAATTTTGTATTTTTATAATTAATTTCGTTAATTAAACATTTTTTATAATTAATTATGTATTTTTAGTCTTAAATTAATTATTTTATCCTTACCTAACTCTTTTAATTAAATTAATTCTTAAATAGTTTGGTTAAATAAAACCTGCTTGAATTTTTAAAAATTTTACATATTTATAAACAATTATTTAATCATAGTTTTTTCTATTTATTAACATAGACTATATTTTAATATTTTATGCTATAATATATATTTATTAAAGTATATCAACTTCATTAGTTAATATTTTTAATCATCCTACTTATTATTAAAGTAAAGAGTTTTAGTTTTAAATAAATAAAATAGTATGATTTTAACTTTAAGTGTTCAATTAGTGGTTTAGATGATTATTTTAGAGTTTTAAAACATTAATTATTCAATCATATATATACAGTTAGACTATTTACTCATTACCTTTTGTTTTTAGTCTACTGGTGAGGTAGACAAGAGCCATTGGTGACCAATTCAGTCACCGATGCTATCATTTTTCACTCATAACATACCCTATAATTAATTTATATAGTATTTTAATTTTATGTCTTTTATCAATTTAGTTTTATCAATTATCCAGTTTTTAATTTAAGTGTTAATAATTAATAATTTTAATTTTAATTTTTAATATTAATGTTTAATAATTCTATTTTTAATTTATGTTTTTTAGTCTTTGTTTAATCTTTTAATCTTAATTTACCTTAGTTTAAATTTTATTTTTAGTTTTTTTAGTTCTAGTTTTTATTTTCCCATTACTAAAATTTTTGTATTTTGTCTAAGCGTTAATTTCTTTGTCACCGGTGTGGATTATGATATGCATCGCTGACCATATTTAAACTAGTGACATTTAAGTTATCCCTAGCTGTGACCTTTATTTTGTGCAATCGTTAACCTTAATTTTAAAAGCATTGGTGACCTTCTAATTTATAATTATTGGTGACCTCCTTATTTATCTTCCCTATTAACCTCAATTTTTAGTATAACTGTGACCTTTTTTATATTTTTCATCGGTATCCTCAAAAACATTTTAAGCTACTGGTAGCCTTTATTTTTTGTTCTACCAGTGAATTTTTATTTTTTTACTAATGGTGATCTTTTAATTTTAAAGCCACCTGTGACTTTTCTTTTAAAACAAATGGTGACCCCCGTTCCACTACTCCTTCCATGTTTTTTAACTATCTATTACCTTTTATTTTTCTATTGGTAGCCTTTCATTTTTATTTAAATTATTAGTGAACTTTTTATTTTATCATCGGTGACCCTTGGTAGTGGATCAATGGCCTCTTCTTTATTAATAATGGTGAGTTTTATATTTCTTTTTAAATCATTGGTGACTTTTTCTCTTTAATTTCCCGCATCAGTGACCTTTATATTTAAAGCACCAGAAAATTTATTTTTTACTGCAACGGTGACCTTGTGCACTTTGCCTGCATCTCACCGTCTGCCATTCTACCCTGCTTCTCACTGATGTGTATCCTTAACCAACCCTCGCCACATTCCTTTACTGCTACCGACCACCTCACCTCCTCCTGACCTCGACTCGCTATATCAAAATTGTTGTTGTCACCGACCACCTTCCGATCTGAAGACCCATCACATTGCTATTTTGAGAAGGCTGAGCCTTTGAAATCAGACATACCATTAATCAAACTGTGACTAGAGTTTCACCAGTGCAGAAACAGAAGAGTAGACATCAGTTGATGTACCATGGTGTCTCCATGAATTGAGGAGATCATCATATTGTTTCGATTGTTGTAGAGTGCGGGTCCACCGATTGCTGATCTAAAGAGCTATTGTGAGGTTGTGCACTGAGCATGGAATATGAGTGCACCGCCATGTGCCAAGGATCGAACATAGGCATCACCGGTGCTGAGAGATGCCACTGTCCGCTGCTAGAGGAGAAGTCGAGACCCAGATACACAACCATCTGAGAGAGAAATACCTTACCAGGTGGCACCGCCATTATGAGGATCTTATAGCATAGCAGGAGGGGTGTGACGCCCCAGGTTTTATGAACTGGTCCAAGTGAACAATTTTATGATTTTAATGATGTCTCTTGTTTTATTTTTTGTTCTTTGTGTGATAATAAAGAATTTTAAATGAAATAAAACATGGAGAATATAGTAAACTGGTATATATTTAAAAGTTACATTGCAACAAGACCCAACTAATGGAAAATACCATGAACAAGACCTAACACAACCATAACAAGACTACTAAGAATCACAACTTGAGTAATCAGATAGTCGTCATCTTCAGGGTCCATCAGTGTGAAAAATATAACATCCCGAACCACCGCGCATGTACTCAGCACCAATGGTATGAGGAGATCCATCCTTCCTGGTTCAAGTGTTTTGATTTTGTGAAATGCCCCTTCCTTTTGTAATGGTCCTTTAAGATATGACCGTTAGATATATATAGCCGTTGGGTTTTCAAAAAAACAACCTTTGGGGTTTCAGTTGATAAAGTTTATCTTTATATGAAAACTTGGTTTTTATGCTCTTATAATTTATGATATTATTATAATGTATTTTCCACAAAAAAATCATAGATTTAAAATAAAAAGAGTATTCTTGGAAATAAACCTTTTTTGTTTTTACAAAAATCGCGATGGATACTTATATGATTGAAAACATAGTATTATTTTTATAAAATATATGTTTAAAGGGTATCTATAATAATTATATCTTTTGACTGCTAAAATTAAGAATTGGGGAAAACTATTGGTCTTTTAAATTTTATAAAAACAGATAGGGTTGTATTTTAAAGATCCAAATAATTATACTGGTTTTGTATGTAAAATATGAGAGGTATATCTTTTAAAAGATTTATAGAAAAGGTATTTAGATTTTAAATTAATACTATTTGTTTTTATTGTATATTAAATCATTTGTTTAAAAATATTTGTGTTAGACACTTTTTTTACTAAGTATACTTATACTGGTTATTTAGTAAATCTAAATAAGTTTTTAACAAAAAATTAGGTTGGGGCCGGCCAAGCTGAGGGCATCCCTTTGGGACAAGCCCTCTAGGCCGAGACCAAGACCCAAGGGACCCGAGGTTCCAACCATCAGGGTCCCAAGCAAGTTTAGTGGGTTTCCAACTAGGTCCCGAGCCGAGCATAGGTCTTTTAGGTGGCACGCAGGCCCGTGAGTAAGGCCCGCAGCGCGCGCTGCGTGGGGTTGGGCCGAAGTCCGCAAGGGGCCCGTGTATAAGGCCCATGGGTGTGTGCATTTGTGTTATTTCTCCATTCTCGGTGAATCTTTTTTGTTAAACCATGGATTTTATTCGGTTAGTTTTGATGTGGGATCGGGTTTTTTCGGGCGAAATGCGATCGTGGACGTTGGATGCCCCTCACGTGATCCAAACCATCCACCATCATTTATACGCCGCGTTCTAATCCTGGCCGTTGATTCTTTAAAACCGATCTCTCCCACATGTATTCCTAAGCCGTCCGATTTCTCCTGATATCTAATCCCAGCCCTCAGTTTCTTTTAAACGCTCAACACACCTCCCGCGCTCCTACCCGTCCGATCACGCCTAGATTTAATCAGCACCATCTGTTTCTTTATTGCGTCGACCCCGTCGTCTTCTTCCTCGCAACAGGGGTCC
Source organism: Viscum album (assembly GCA_963277665.1). NCBI lineage: Eukaryota > Viridiplantae > Streptophyta > Magnoliopsida > Santalales > Viscaceae > Viscum > Viscum album. The sequence goes on along the minus strand of OY728120.1, from coordinate 528,398,507 downwards.
CAACCTGTAGTCCTGATCAAGGACGCCCCGACATCTACCACTGCACTGCTCCTCTTGACCTACGAACACCCCCTCCTATCTCAATATTCCTTCGTATTTCCCACGTCGGTCTAACCTCTTGGGTTGAGTCACCAATTAACACTAAGGCCTATATAAACTCCTCCTGCCTCATAAAACTGGGGCGGTTCCTCCTCCTCCTTCCCTCCCACGAACTCCCAGCAAGACCAGCGACGTACCTCCGGTCCGAGTTTTCTCCTCAAGCAAGGTAAAGGTCCTTGCATGGTTTCCTTCTTTTGGAGGAAATCTTCATTTTATACTCCCGGTAAATATAGTTTATATATGTATATATATATACTTAAATTAAACCCCTCGGTTTGTATTTCCTTCAAGGAGTTTTGGCCTTCGTGTTTTCAGTAGGGTGCATATGTAAGGGTGCTTATATACTTTGTTTCCATTTTGAGAAACCTGTGCACAGTATATACTATTTATATGTATATTTACATAATAAAAATCCATCGGTTTATACATTGTGTATATACAGTTTCATATATATATAGACGGTATATATAGTTTAAATACGTTCATTTACACAATACAAATCCCTCGGGTTGTGTATTGTTTTTACATACGGTATATACAGTTTTTATTATACAGTTTTCCAAAACCTAAAACATATATTTAATGTATATTGTGTATATATACAGTTACATGAATGTTTTCTTATAACCTAACCCGGCCTATTTTGGGGTATCAATCTTTAAATAATTTTTTTTATGTATGCAAACTATGTTTTTTTGGTTTTATGTTTGTAAAACCTTAATTTTTATACATATGGTTACATTTATAACAAACCTTATATGGATTTAGTTTTCAACCATTTAATTGATTTATGGTTGGAAACCTTCAGTACCTAAGGAATTTAATAGACTTTGTTTTTGAATTGTGTAAAACCCATATATACATTTCGGGTATATATTGGTATGTGTATATGTATTTATAGGAATAATTTCCAAACCCTATTATATTATTTTATAAATAACACGACTTAATTTATTCTTTGATACAGGTAATATTTTATTAAGATATAATTTGTGTGATTACTAAACCAACATGTTTTTAAAATACACACAAATGGGAATGTTTTATTAAATAATTTTATCTAACATTACCCCTGATGCGTTTTATGATACATTGTGTATTTTTGTTTGATTTAAATATATTAGAGGATTTAAGATTTAATGGGTCATGATATCATGTTGTGTTCATTTATTATCTAAAGACAAAATGAACCTACTTTGGTGAATGCATTAATTAATCATGTTATGGTTTAATTTATTTACAAGTTCAAGGGCCTATAACTGATTTCAAGTGTTTTCTTTAAGCACTCAATTTCCATGGAATAATAATTTCAACGCTTTATCATTTATTATATCATCATTTTATATGCTTTAGTAATTAGCTTATGTGAAAAGAATGTTTTACTAAACTATGGGTGCCTTCGATTAGTTATTGACATATTTTACAATGTTAACTATCATATCATGTATTAGTAAAATGTGTAATGGTTCGTTATTTATTTGATTTATTATTGTACACAATGCATACTGATGACATATCACTAAACGGACTAAGAAATTAGATTACCCAAAGTGGAATGGGACACCTTGGGTAATATGAAAATAAATAAGTTATTCAAGGTGGTATGGGACATCTTGAATATAGAAACCGTTTAATTAAAGCATGAACGATGTGGATCACATGATAATAAAGACATGTCAAGGGTGTGCCTTGATAGTGCTCCAATGCATTGGGTAAAGACTTAATCTCTAGAGATGACCAATTTAATGACGCCTTGAGGATGGACCTTGGTAATGTTTTCAGATGACACCTTGGGGATGGACCATGGTGATACGGAAATGATTGTCTAAATTAAATGTTGATGCCACATGATTCAAGTTATGTAACAAGTTCTTTTCAAGATAAAATGCCCATTCTTTCATGAATAATGCCTTTATAAAGTTTATATTTCACTGGTATAAGTTGGAGCATGATTTGTGAAATAGTAACCAGTATATGAAAATTTAGTTGTTTCCTTTATGCGCAACTCTGATTATGCATTACTCCTAACTGTTCGATTTTATGATTAAGTAATCACATGTTGTACTTGTTTATGATTACTCCTTCGAGAAATGTCACATGGGTTTCATATATTTCTTGAAACTATTGATTGAGCATTTTGATGTTATGTGTTTTCCTTAAAAGAATGATTTTAAACGAATGGTTTTCAAAATGTTACACTGTTTTTATTTTTAAAACCCCTTACTGAGTATTTCAATGCTCACGCTATGTTTTGAGTTAAAATTTTCAGGTACTAGCTTTTAAAAGAGGAATCGTTTCAGAAGTTTCCGGTTTCCCAGAACCCGAACCGGACACGATCCTATGTATGGGACATGATGTGTAGTTAACAATGTGTGTTTTATTTTAAAACAACAAATCATGTTCAAAAGGCACCAACTCCTGGGTTTCTGGGGTCGGGGACTCTACAGTTGGTATCATAGGTTCGGTTTGGATAACTCTGGAAATCCAGAAACTGAAACAAAAATATATATATGTATATATACTTCAATTTAAAAAACGGGTTTTTCTTAAATTTTAGGTGGAAAACGAAGGCAGAAATCTCTTATCTCTCCCCATAGAGGCCCTAGAGACCATTGTGTCTTTAGCTAGCCGTGAGGATTTTCTAAAATATGCCCATATCCGCATGACATGCAAATACCTTTATGACGTATCCAATTCACCACAGGTGATTTAGTTGCACCAGGGGGTAGGAATAGATTAGCTCCTTATGATGATTACCAAGTTTCCATCCTATGTACGTCGAGGAGGGTACTATGAGGGACTTTTCCGAATTGTCACGGTGGGTGAGGGATTTGGCACCATGATTGATAACCCTTTCCAAGAAGCTGCTGCTGACGGGGACCTCCGAGCGGGATACCTTTGTCAGATTTTAAACTACGGCTTCTGGGGTCAGTTGTTGGACTTCGGAAGGCTAGAAAATGAGTCCACCTGACTGTCTTACAAACAATAAGTGTATGTGGATGTCTCCCAACTTCATACCTCTCATGCTAGACTCATAAGACGTCATAGGTGCCCCCATGTTTTTTTCCTTGAATGCTCAGCCTATGTTTGGTTCGAGGAGTTAGGAAGTTTTGCTTCTCTGTGTGGAGTTAGTTTAGTCGATGGTTAAGGGAAACTCAAGCGCTAATGTTTAATAATAAACTTATGTTTATTGAAATGCTGTCTTTCCCCTTCCTTTTCTTTACTTTGTATTTATCCTTGAATGGTTTTCAAGTGATTGAACTCCTGCCTTAAAACTTTCAGATGGAAGGACAAACCCACCTATTATCTCTTCCCACTGAGATTCTGGAAATCATTGCAATTAAAACGTGTGAGGACGAGTATGACCCCTTCGCAAATTTGCAAATAACATGCAAGAAATGGTTTGAGGTAACAAACGGTCTGGATATTCTCTGCACCTATCAGGGGAATGCCTCCATCTATTACCACATTGGCTCTGCACAGCTGGCCGGACGTGAACGATGAGGAAGTTACCATGAAGGGCTCTTTTTATGTTTTACCCTAGGCCGAAACTACACGGCCAGAGTGAAATTTTAGGAGGCTGTGTTAGAGGGAAATATTTAAGCGGCTTATATGCTCCAACTTCTCAGCTTTAGCCTATTTGACCGCATCTATGGCTTCAATGTCCTCAACCGAGACATAATTCGGCGAGTCCTTCGTACGTTTGTCTGCAAGAGCATTTCAGAACTTTGTACTGTTCGAGCTTCCCTCTAAAAGCCTGAAGGCCCAAAACATAAGTGCAACCACTCCTGTCCTAGGTGTATATGGGTTAGGGAACTGGAAGAGGTGAGCATCACTACGGGGGTTCCGCTAAATGAACCTGTTGACCATATAAATTGGTGGATATGGTGAGGACATTGCAGAACCTTGTAGTTTTGTGAAATAAATTGCGAGGACGCAATTTTATAAAGGTTGGGATAATGTGATGCCCCAGGTTTTATGAACAGGTCCAAGTGAACAATGTTATGCTTTTAATGATGTCTCTTGTTTTATTTTTTGTGCTTTGTGTTCTAATAAAGAATTTGAAACGAAATAAAACATACAAAATATGGTAAACTGGTATATATTTAAAAGTTACATTGCAACAAGACCCAACTAATTGAAAATACCTTGCACAACACCTAACACAGCCACAACAAGACTACTAAGAATCAAAACTCAAGTAATCGAATAGTCGTCATCTTCAGGGTCCATCAGTGTGAAAAATATAACAGCCAGAACCACCGCGCACGTACTCAGCACCAATGGTATGAGGAGAGCCATCCTTCCTGGTTCAAGTGTTTTGATTTTGTGAAATGCCGCTTCTTTTTGTAAGGGTCCTTTAAGATATGACCGTTAGATATATATAGCCGTTGGGTTTTCAAAAAAACAACCTTTGGGGTTTCGGTTGATAATGTTTATCATTATATGAAAACTTGGTTTTTATGCTCTTATAATTTATGATATTATTATAATGTATTTTCCACAAAAAAATTCATAGTTTAAAAAAAATTATTATTGGAAATAAATCTTTTTGTTTTTACAAAAATCCCGATGGATACTTATATGATTGAAAACTTAGTATTCTTTTTATAAAAGATATGTTTAAAGGGTATCTATAATAATTATATCTTTTGACTGCTAAAATTATGAATTGGGGAAAACTATTGGTCTTTTAAATTTTATGAAAACAAATAGGGGTGTATTTTAAAGATCCAAATAATTATACTGGTTTTGTATGTAAAATATGAGAGGTATATCTTTTAAAAAATTTATAGAAAAGGGATTTAGAATTTAAATTTAAATTATTTGTTTTTATTGTATATTAACTCATTTTTGTACAAATATTTTTGTTACACACTTTTTTTTACTAAGTATACTTATACTAGTTATTTAGTAAATCTAAATAAGTTTTTAACAAAAAATTAGGTTGGGGCCGGCCAAGCCAACAGAATCCCATTGGGACAAGCCCTCTAGGCCAAGACCAAGCCCCAAGGGACCCAAGGTGCCGACCATCGGGGTCCCAAGCAAGTTTAGTGGGTGTCCAACCAGGTCCCGAGCCGAGCATAGGTCTTTTAGCTCGCACGCAGGCCCGTCTGTAAGGCCCGCGGCGCGCGCTGCGTGGGGTTGGGCCGAAGCCCGCATGGGGCCCGTGTATAAGGCCCCTGTGTGTGTGCGTTTGTGTTATTTCTCCATTGTCGGCGGAGCTTGTTTGTTAAACCATGGATTTTCTTTGGTTAGTTTCAACGTGGGAACGGGTTGTTTTGGGAAAAACGTGATCGTGGCCGTCGGATGCCCTTCGCGTGATCTGAACCATCCACCATAATTTAAATGCTGCGTTCTAATCCTGGATGTTGATTCTTTAAAACCGATCTCTTCTGCGTGTATCCCTGAGCCATCTGATCTCTCCCAAGATCTAATCCCAGCCCTCGGTTTCTTTTAAATGCTCAACACACCTCCCGTGCTCCTAGCCTTCCGATCACTGCTGAATTTAATCAGCACCGTCCATTTATTTATCGCGTCGACCCCGTCATCTTCTTCCTCGCAATAGGGGTCCCGACCTGTAGGCCTGCTCAAGGACGCCGTGGAATATCCCCCCGCACTGCTCCTCTTGACCTCCAAACACCCCCTCCCTACTCACTATTTCTTCATCTTTCCCACGTGGGTCAAAACTGTTGGGTCGAGTCACCAATGAACACCGAGGCCTATATAAACGCCTCCTGCCCCATGAAACCGGGGTGGTTCCTCCTCCTCCTTCCCTACCATGAACTCCCAGCAAGACCAGCGACGTACCTACGGTCTGAGTTTTCTCCTCAAGCAAGGTAAGCGTCCTTGCATGCTTGCCTTCTTTTGGAGGAAATCTTCATTTTATACTACCGGTAAATACAATTTATATATGTATATATATATACTTAATGTAAACCATCAGTTTGTATTGCATTCACGGAGTTTTGGCCTTTGTGTTTTCAGTAGGGTGCATTTGTAAGGGTGCTTATATACTTTGTTTCCATTTTGAGAAACCTGTGCACGGTATATACTGTTTATATATGTATATTTACATAATACAAATCCATTGGTTTGTACATTGTGTATATACAGTTTCATATATATATAGACGGTATATACAGTTTAAATATGTACATTTACACAATACAAATCCCTCGGGTTGTGTATTGTTTTTACATACGGCATATACAGTTTTCCAAAACCTAAAACTTATATTTAATGTATATTGTGTATATATACAGTTACATGAATGTTTAATTATAACCTACCCTGCCCTATTTTGGGGTATAAATCTTTAAATAATTTTTTTTATATATGCAAACTATGTTTTTTTTGGTTTTATGTTTGTAAAACCTTAATTTTTATTCATATGGTTACATTTATAACAAACCTTATATGGATTTAGTTTTCAACCATGTAATTGATTTATGGTTGGAAACCTTCAGTACCCAAGGAATTTAATAGATTTTGTTTTTGAATTGTGTAAAACCCATATATACACTTCGGGTATATATGGGTATGTGTATATGTATTTATAGGAATAATTTCCAAACCCTATTATATTCATTTATAAATAATAGTACTTAATTTATTCTTTGATGTAGGTAAGATTTTATTAAGATATAATTTGTGTGATTGCTAAACCAACATGTTTTTAAAATACACACAAATTGGCATGTTTTATTAAAGAAGTTTATCTAACATTTCCCATGATGCGTTTTATGATAAAGTGTGTATTTTGGTTTGATTTAAATATATTAGAGGATTTAAGATTTAATGGGTCATGATATCATGTTGTGTTCATTTATTATCTAAAGGCAAAATGAACCTACTTTGGTGAATGCATTAATTAATCAAGTTATGGTTTAATTTATTTACAAGTTCAAGGGCCTATAACTGATTTCAAGTGTTTTCTTTAAGCACTCCATTTCCATGGAAAAATAATTTCAAAGATTTATCATTTATTATATCATCATTTTATATGCTTTAGTAATTAGCTTATGTGAAAAGAATGTTTTACTAAACTATGGGTGCCTTCGATTAGTTATTGACATATTTTACAATGTTAACTATCATATCATGTATTAGTAAAATGTGTAATGGTTCTTTATTTATTTGAGTTATTATTGTACACAATGCATACTGATGACATATCACTAAACGAACTAAGAAATTAGATTACCCAAAGTGGTATGGGACACCTTGGGTAATATGAAAATAAATAAGTTATTCAAGGTGGTATGGGACATCTTGAATATAAAAACCGTTTAAGTAAATCATGAAAGATGTGGCTCACATGATAATAAAGAAATGTCATGGGTGCGCCCTGATATCACTCCAATGCATTGGGTAAAGACTTAATCTCTAGAGATGACCAATTTAATGACGCATTGGGGATGTACCTTGGTAATGTTTTCAAATGACACCTTGGGGATGGACCTTGGTGATACGGAAATGATTGTCTAAATTAAATGTTGATGCCACAAGATTCAAGTTATGTAACAAGTTCTTTTCAAGATAAAATGCCCATTCTTTCACAACTAATGCCTTTATAAAGTTCATATTTCACTGGTATAAGTTGAAGCATGATTTGTGAAATAGTAACCAGCATATGAAAATTTAGTTTTTTCCTTTATGCGCAACTCTGATTATGCATTACTCTTAACTGTTCGATTTTATGATTAAGTAATCACATGTTGTACTTGTTTATGATTACTCCTTTGAGAAATGTCACATGGGTTTCATATATTTCTTGAAACTACTGATTGGGAATTTTGATGTTATGTGTTTTCCTTAAAAGAATGATTTTAAACGAATGATTTTCAAAATGTTGCACTTTTTTTATTTTTAAAACCCCTTTCTGAGTATTTCAATGCTCACCCTATGTTTGGATTTAAAATTTTCAGGTACCGGCTTTTAAAAGAGGAATCATTTCAAAAGTTTCCGGTTTCCCAGAACCTGAACCGCACACGATCCTCTGTATGGGACATAATGTGTAGTTAACAATGTGTGTTTTATTTTAAAACAACATATCATGTTCAGAAGGCACTGAATCCTGGGTTTCTGGGGTTGGGGTCTCTATAAGGGGTCCTCCATTGAATACATCTGAGTTGCATGTCCGATGAGGGTATCCGTCGAGTAGGTCCGCAGGAGAGCTGTGGGGAGCTGATGTGGCCTCCCTATGCGCTGTACCGAAGACCCCCTTCCCCTAGGATTTAGCCGAAACGAGGGGAAAGTTTATAAAAAATATAAATAGATTAAAATAAAACCAATTTAAAGACAGAAATAACAAAAAAAATAACTAATTTAAAACATTAAAAACTAATGATTATTAATAAATAATTTTTATAAGTTAGATAAAATAATAATTAATTAAAATTAAACTAAATTATAAAATTAAATTTAATAATTATTAAACTAAAAATATTTAACGACAATAATTATTAATAAATAATAAACATAAGATATATAATAGAACAAGATTATTAAATTAGTTATCATAATTAAAATCTTATTAATTAATAGTAACATCTAAAATAAAATTAGAATAAATTATTAATAAATATATTTAATTATAATTAAATATTACTTAATTAAATTTTAATTATTATTAAATAATAATATGGTTAATAAAATAATAAACTAATAATAATTTATAAATAAAATTAGAATAAAATAAATTATTTAAATAATTAAAATTTTAATATTAAAAATAATAATTAATTTATTAGTTAACACTATAAATAAAAATTAATCATAAATATCAACTTAACTTTTTAATATAATATTTTGGTTTATAATTTTAACAAATTATAAATGAAAATAGAATAACTAAATTTAATTCATTAATGAACCATTTTATATCTTTATTCATAACTAAATTTACATTAATAAATATATTAAATTAAATAAATTAATTACTTAGTTACTTAATAATAATATTAAATAATTAATAATTTATATTATTAAATAAATAGATAAACTATCCCGCTAATAAATGTTAGTTGATTTATCTTTTATTGTCAATTGTTTAAATATCGTGTTTTAACAGTTTTAACTTTGTTAAGTTTTTCTTTACTTTAAAGGTTCACACCAAATCCTTAAAAATGTCTAGGTTCACACAAGAAATTCTATTGGAGTTAGTTGCATGGGTAAAACTAGCGCGACATGCCAGTCACGAAAAAACGCATGTGTACGGTGCACAAGCGAAGGGAATTTTAAGTTGGTGAAAATTAATGTGTGATGGGTAGTAGATGATAGTTGATTAAAAAGAAGAGCATGCAGTATAGGAGGAGACATTCATTTTGATCAGAGAGAACCACTGGAGATTCTAGAGATCCTCTCTCACCAGGAGCAGTGAGGTCCTATGGACATCCCAGGAGTTGATGGAGCATAGGAGCATAGTATCTTTGGGGGATTTTGTCTTCCCTTGTGTTTGAATTATTATACTCTACTTTAGCATGTTTCCAATTACTGTTATGACAATAAACATGTTTTATAGATAAATCTTTTAGTTCATGGATAAATTGAAGTTCTAATGGTTATTCTTAACTGTCTTTTTCACTTTATCATTTCAAAAATTTCTGTAACGATCTGCGAGATCAATACTAAATTCGTTCAGTTGATTGAACCACTAGAAATTCATCTCATGATTTCATATTTAGTTGGAGAGATTGGTTGTGGAAACAATTTTCAAAACATAATAAATTCAAAAGGCTTCAAGACTTACAGTGAGTTCGTCTTGTTGTAATTTTTTAAACAGTTCACAGTTGAATAATTTTGGAATAGCGAACTCTTAAATTGATTGGCTTATGTGACTTAACTCCTAGAAAGGGAGGTGATTCATTATTTTTAAGGTTTTACTCTGCAACAACCTTTATGTCAATTGGAATATCATTAAAACCAATAGAACGACGATTTTACTCCAAGTGTTTTATTAGATTGTTCATTTATCAGCATTTTATATCTCTGTTTCTTTTGGTTTTCAACTATTTCTATCTTAAAATTAATTTAGATACAAGTTTTGAGATGTTAAATTACTCAAATACATAAAAAACATATAATTAAAAGATAAAAAGTAAATGAAAATATAGAAAATCAACCTCACTTCTAACCAAAATGAGGAATTTTGAATGTTTTTTAGAAGAATAGTGGTTAAAATTTCCTTCTATGTGGGTTCAACTCTGCTTTCCACATATGTGTTATTTAGTAGGATTATAATTTTTAAACTTTGACTGATATAGGCGATGGTTTAGGTCATGTTTTTGAACTTTTGGAAAAATAAATCAACTCTAAATCAAACTCTTGTAGAAACATAATCCATCTAATCTTCTTGGGATTAGTTTCCTTCTTAGGCATTAAATACTTTAAGGTAGAATGATCAGTGAAAATAATTACATTTGAACCTAAAAAATACTGTTGAAACTTCTCTAAAGTATGAAAAATAGCTAACAATTCATTTTCAGTGGTGGTATAAATCTTTTGGGCCTCATCTAGCAGTCTATAGAATAATACACCACATATAACTTCCTATCTCTCCTCTGTCCTAGGACAACACCTCGAGCCATGTCAGTATCATCACATATAAGATCAAAAGGTAGTCTCCAATCAAGTTTAGTGAAAATGGGAGATGTGGTGAGTTTCTATTTATGCATATTAAATTATGTCAAAAAAATTTCATCAAAATTCAAAGGTTTATCCTTGACCAACAAAGAACACAAGGGCATAATTATTTTGGAAAAGTCTTTTATGATTTTATGGTAGCAACCAGCATGCCTTAAGAATCTTCTACCACCTTTAACATATCTAAGAGGTGTAAATTTTTGAATGACAACAATATTTGTAGTATCAACATCTAGAACTCTCTTGGAGACCTTATGACAAAGAACTATACACTCTCTGGCCATTAATTGACACTTATCCCAATTAAGAACAAGGTTGGTTTCAATGTAACTTTCGAAAGCTAACTCAAGATCTCCAAGAGAAGTACCAAAAGTACTAACCACAATGGAGAAATCATCCCTGAAAACCTAAATGATTCTCTAAATCATATCCAAAAAGATTTCCATCATACCCCTTTGCAAGGAGGATAGAGATCCACACAACCCAAAGGGAATCCGCCTGTAAGAAAATGTCCCAAAGGGGCATGTGAATGTGGGATTTTCTTGATCCTTTGGGTCAATAGGAATTTGGTTGTAACTATAATTCCCATCCATCAAATAGAAAAATTCATTTCCAGTAAGCCTCTCAAGCATTTGGTCCTACAAGGGCATTGGAAAATAATCCTTCCTTGTGGATGCATTTACCCACTAGGATGGAAACCTAGACGACATGGCCTGTGATTTTATGAACACACACCATGTGTTCTTCTATTCTAAGAGAACTAAATTTTATTAAGTACACATTGTGTACCATATGCACACGTTGTTTAGTTTTTTACTGTGTAACTGACTGTGTGAGAAGATACATTGGGTTTGAAAACTTTTGGTAGAACACACCGTGTTTTATTCATCCATGTATCTAGCCGTGTGACTAAAGAAGCAGGTGGATAAAACATAGGTTGTACATGTTGTGTCTCTCTTATACACATTTTTTTTAATTGACTATGTATCCAACTGTGTGATAAATGACATGGGAGGATTAAACGTCTGTGGTATACATCGTGTCTAGAGTATGCATGCCTTGTAGTATTACCCTGGAAGAACTGTGTAGTTCTAGCCATGTAGGAGCACTTGGGGAAGAGGGAATATTCAAGTACACTTTGATTCTCATGAGTTACACACTGTGTATATGGGTTGTTACACAACCATGTTGGCCAAGGTACATGACCATGCTATAAACTTTAGGGAACACACTTTGTTGTAGTTACACACACCATATAAGCCACTTTTGTGAAACAAGAATTCTTTTCTTCTCCTATGAATTTCATGAAAATCTATTTTTTTCCTTGATAATCTTGAACTAATGTGTGTTATTGACCATGAAAAGTCATTCCCCTAAGATTTCATCCTATTTTACTCTAAGTACATGGCGATGATCAAGCAATGAAAATGGTAAATTAGGGACTAAAAGCATTTCCTCCTATAATTTTTGTCTTGGCACAAAATGTTATACCGAACACAAGTGCTGATGCATAGTTCCGTGAAGACTTTATTAGGATGATACATACATTTAGGAGAGAACCAAATCCTACACCATTGTGTAAGAGTTGATGGGGGTTTTCCTATAGCAGCATCCTCTCACATTTTCGGGGGATGAAGGACCAGAGGATCCATAGTCATGGTTTCAGGTCATGCTTTATTTCTTCAAACATCTGGAGACTCCTCCTAAGAGGAGTTTGAATCTTGATAAGTACATGTTTCATGATTCTTTCAAGAGATGCTGGGATGTTATCTCACAGTTGGGAATTCATTATAAAATGTATTGGAAAAGTGTTTTAGATGACCATATATTATTAATTCTACCTCAATATGTTGAGGGATGACTAAGCATAAGAGTTCATGATTTGGTAGTAGGGAACTCTTTTAGAGATGGATTACTCATCTGGTTTTATAGTGCTTCAGTGCATCACACCTATTTTGGGAGGGGATGAGTTATCACTGGCAAGGTGGTTTGAGGATGGTCTTAGGTATGACATCCAATCGTTGGTGAATGTTTTCAGCATGACATTGGTGATTGATATAGTAAATTAGTTTCTAATTTCCAAGCGCAATATGATAGAGTTAAGATATGTGAGACGAGGTGGGCCAGCATCCCGGGTTGGTACTCGTTCGACCAGTAGCAGGAAGTTCCTAAGGGAGCACTCAAGGGATGTAACTTCAAGAAGCCATGTGGTGTGCTACTAGTTTTGGAAGAGTGGACATATGTGACCAAATTTCCCAAATGGACCCAGTCAAGTGCCGATGTTGTAGAAATATGGGCCACATTAAGATTCATTTCAAGAAGTTATCACTAGCTGGGATTGAGAGGGGATGTGTTATGACTCCACATATAGGAGATGGACCACCAGTTTCTCCTCTGTCAGGGAATTGGGGTTCATCAGGACAAGGAGGTGGTCACAGATATAGTAGCCAGACATCAGGTTCTTAGTGACAGTATGGTGGATCAGCTCACGGTTTCCAGGAAGGGTGGCATGACCATGGTACAGGTCATACTTTTGTGATGGAACAGACCCAACAAGAGTAAGACCTGGTACCCTCAATAGTTAGTGGTATGAATCTAGTTTCCTCAGTTTTAGGTAATTTAATTTTTGATATAGGGGATTTATATAGTTTCATATATGTATCCATTGTGGAGAGCCTTGGGCTCTAAATATTTACATCTAATGATGTTATGACACTAGACACATTGTTGGGGATTTGGAAGGCTAGTGTGTGTTAGTGTAAGGAGTTTCTTTTTGAGGTTGGTCGGTGTCACTTCTTGTGGGACTAATGTATCTTAGAGATGAAAGGTTTTGATTTCATTCTCATAATTTACTAGTTGGTCTCCATTTTTTCCTTTGTTGACTGGTATTATCGCAGGATGAGTTTTACATCACTAGTGGGTGGATCTTTTCTATACAAAGGTGAATGGGATGACTAGGTGAGGAGATTTGGACCAGAGCATCATGGATTTGGAGGGATTATTTCCCATATTACTAGTTTATATCTAGATGAATCGGGGACTTAACAAATATAATTTCCTCTAGTGGTGGATCTTTTCAGAGATGTATATCAAGCAGAATTTTTGGGTGTACTTCCAGATCGAGAGGTATATTTCTCTATTGAGCATGTTCCATGAATGGAACTAGTTTCCATTCCTCCATATAGTATGACTACACTAGATTTATAGGAGCTCAACAAGTAGTTATAAGAGTTGTTGGAAAATAATTTCCTCTGACCTAGTACTTCTCCTTGGGGTTGACCTATTACTTTTGCGAAGAAGGCGGATGGTACCCTATGACTTTGAGTGGATAATCAGAAGTTGAACCAGTTTACAGTTAAGAAATGACATCCCTTATTGAGGATTGATGATCTCTTTTTTCATCTTTGAGGAGCATGGGAGTTATCTCTAAGATTTACATGATATCCAGTTATAATCTGTTTTACATTAGACTTACATGTATACCATTTATAGCCTTTCAGAGCTGGTATGGTCTATACGAGTATCTGGTATTATTGTTCGGTCTTACGAATGTGACTATAGTTTTAATTTAAATAATGAACCGAGTGGTCCATACTTACTTGGATTCGTTTGTGTTAGTATTTGTGGATGATATCTTGGTATAATCTTACCCTCGACATGACCATGCCAACCATCTTGAGATCATATTGAGTACACTGAGAGAGCATCAGTTATATGATAAACTCTCAATATGAAACATTTGGATGGATCATATTCAATTCTTGGGTAATGTAATCTCAGAGACAAGAGTATCATCTGACCAAGAGAATGTGAGAGCGGTAGTTTCCTAGGAGAAGCTGAAGAACATATTTGAGGATAAGAGTTTTCTGGGACTAGTTGGTTACTACTGACACATTATATAGGAATTTTCATGCCTAGCAGTTCCACTGACAGGACTGACTATGAATGGTGCTAAGTACTTGTGCACAGAATCCTGTGATTCAACCTTTCAGGAGCTGAAGAGGAGAATGAGTTTATCACCGATCCATATTTTTCTAGAGTCAGGATAGAATTAAACTATTTAGTATAATGCATCAAGTATCAGGATGGGATCAGTGATTATGTTGGGGAAGAGTTGTTATATATAGTTCTCAGCAGTTGAAGCCACATGAGAGGAATTAACCGACACATGATCTCAAGTTAGCTACAGTTTTTCATGCTTAATGCAGTTGGAGACATTATCTGTTATAAGAACATTTTATGGAATATAATAACCACAAAAGCATCAAGTATATTTTTACTCTGCGTGATCTGAATTCTAGATTGTAAGGTGGACTGAGTAAATTCAGTCTTTTGACATTAATCATTTTTACATTCCTGGGAAATGAAACACAATGGCTGATGTGTTGAGCAGCAGGAAAAATATATAGGCAGTTCAAGAAGCTAGAAGTGAGTGCCGGTGTATAGATCTCTTCTCAAAGATGCATTTGGAGGTGCATGATAGATAGGAGAATAATTTTATCTCTTATATAGTTGTTACCTATACTCTTCTAGAACGAGTTCAAATGAGGAAGATATCAGATCACGAAGGCCTAGTCCTACAGGAGAGTGTTTCAGGCGATGACCCCTCTCCTGTGCGGACTGATGGTGAGGATGATATTTTGATTCTTCATGTATGCATATGGGTGTTGGTAGACATACGCGATGAGATTTTGGGATATTTTCATGCCTTAGAAAGGAAAGTTCATCCTGGTGTCCCCAAGATGTATTGAGATCTACACTATTAGTATTGGTGGCTTGGAATTAAGAAGGATATTGTGGGTTTTGTTATGAGATTTTCCACCTTTCAGCAGGTGAAGGTGGAATATCAGCGACTGGATGGGATTTTACTATAGTTACCCTTTTTCGATAGGAATTGGAATGATGTCATGATGGACTTTGTGATGGGTTTACTAAGGTCTCATCAAGGTAATGATGTGGTTTGGGTTGTTATTTATAGACTCATAATGGTTGAAAATTTCCTTCTAATAAAGGAAACCTTCATTGTTGATGATCATGGAAGGTTTTTCTTCTGAGATATAGTAAAATTTCATGGGGTTCCACACTCTATCGTTTCAATTACAGACGTTCGATTTACTTATCATGTCTGCAAGGGACTACATAGGGATTTGGGTACACGGGTACTTCTATGTACAACTTACTATCCCCATACAGATGGCTAGTCCAAGGGAACAATTCAGGTTTGGGAGTAAATGCTTCGATCATGGGTTAATGATTTTGGTGGCTTTGGGAGAGACACATACTCTTAGTGTATTTCTCCTATAATAATAGTTTTTTGGGTAATTATTCATATGGAACCTTATGACAATTTTAATATAATTCCATAAATTCACGCTTATGTTAGCTAGAGGTATGAGAGATAGCTATGTTGTGACCCCGTCTTGTCCAATAGAACACTGAGCACATTGAGATAATTTATAAGAGGATGGATACTACCTAGTCTCGGAAAAAATATTCTGTTAATCGATGAAGATTACCTTTAGAGTTTCATGTCAGAGATAGTGTTTTCTCACATGTCACATAGAGGTTGGGACTCAAAAGGATTGGGAGATAGGGAATTCTTTAATTGAGATACGTCGGGCCATTTGAGGTTTTGGAGAGAGCTGGTAAAATTTCATATCGGTTGCAGTTACCTCTGAATTACACGGTATGCATGAAATATTTCATGTTTCACATCTATGACATTAATTTTCATACTCATATCATGTTTTTTAACCTGATGAGGATGAGTTGTAGGTGGATTCATCCTTCTAGGATCACCCTATTCGGATTGTGTATCACAACATGAAGGTTCTCTGTGGCCAGTTTGTTCCTCTGTCATAAGTGTTATTGCATCATGGGTGAGTATAGGATGATAACTGGGAGAGGGAGGCTGATGTATAATCAAAGTGTCCCGATTGTTTTATAGATTCTTCTTCACCACCCATGGGAGGAAAATTTGGGGATGAATTGCATTAATGGTGGTATTTGGTAAGAACATAGATCATCATTTCAGGTATAGATCTTGATTTCGGGTTGTTTTAGAGGAAAATGGAAGAAATGATGTTTTTCTTAATACATTCCATTTACTCAGTTGTTACGCAAAGCCATGTACAGGTCATGTAACGATAGAGTTCATGGCCATTTGATGACCTGGAATACCGCTTAAGATGGGGGCTAGTTAAGGATAGTGAATGGAGAGTAAATTTAATGAACAAGTCGTGTACTTTTATTTTTATTTGATAAATTGGAGCATGGTTGTGTCTCATATTTGGAAAAATCTTCTTCTTATAGTGGTTCATACTAGAGTTCAATGGAAGGGTCGATGAACTTTGAATCCCTCCACATTCTTTGTCTAATCTCTGATTGAGATGTTGTCAGGTGCATTCGAATCCCCTTAGTGAGTTTTCAAAACCACTAGAGCATTTCTTCCAGATCCTTCATCTCTTGTGGGTTATTCAAGGTTGGATTTCCATCATTTTTTTATAGATCTAGGCCAATCTAGTCCGATTCAATGGCTAACATTCAAGGATATGAATTGTGAGGCAACGATGTTGGTGGTTTGCGCCTTCGGTTATTTGTCCGTTGATTATATATGATTAACATTCAACATACCCATGTATTGGGTACTGATTGATTTGGAATTTAACACTGTATAATACCTTCCATGGTTTGATTGATAAATAGGAGTTTTTACCTATGTGTAAGGATAGATTCCTTTTTTCGGGCCACCCCATGGGTGTTATTCCCTAGTTTTTTTGTTCATTTGGTATAGGATTCCTGTTAGGACCACCTTGTTTCCATGCCTCACATTGGTAGGATGGATTTGATGATTATATGTGATGTCTTTAATATTCCTTGTGAGGGTAGGTCCAAGGTCCTTCACTATGAGATCATCTTGAGGGAGGGTTACTTTGGTATGTTTTACTATTGTGCAGCCAAAGGACATTGACCATGAGACCTGCCAGTTGGTCGTCCACCCAGGGGTTTAGACTGTGAGAGCATTCCTAGGTGGTTGTTTATAATTGTTTGATAGTATGTGGGACCCTAGTTAATTGACCATTAGATCTTCTAGGTGGCCGTTATTTTTTTTGATTCTATGCTAACCAAGGGGTATTAATTGGGAGCGAATCCAAGGTCATTGTTTGTAAATGGTTATCTTTTTGGTTTGACCAGTGGGATTAGTCTGTGAGAACATTCCCAAAGAGACACTACTAAATAATTGAATAATTGTGATAAGTATTCCAATCCAAAACACAAGAATAAAACCAGTATTACTTGTTTGATTATATGGTATTCTAATACATCTATTTGTTACTATTACATAAGGGATACAAAGCTTATGCTAGATCAAATGATTACATGATTGGACATATTGAATAATTGAAAAATGTACATGAATGTAATTGGAAATTGTAGGATAGTCTTCTTTTGAGTACATCTTAATTTATTGCATCATTTCTGTATATTCCCTACTAGATATCTTCCACTGACAGTTAGGCACATATATTTTTATGTTTTCCTATTAGGACTCGCCTCAAACTCTATTTGGGTCACGCTTTTGTACCCAAATAGATAATATTGTTGCATGTATAGATAAGGGAAATCTCCCTTCTTCATCTGGTACATGATTAGTGTTAGAACTGGAGAGAATGGGGCCATGATGTGGCTTATGATGCTACTATAGTTTACATTCCTTTCCATACATTGGTTTTAGTATTATATTTCTATCAATGTGACTTTTTTGGATTCTTTCCTAGATATATGTGACTTTCATAATTTAAAGACATGCTTCACTTGTTTTATTACTATATGTCTTTCTCTATTTAAATCAACTGTATTGTATTACTAAATCCACTATTAATTACTAAAAAGAATTCTGTTGTTTATGCCCTGCCAATGAGGGAATAGTTTCCCCATTATCACACCTTTTCCCTCACTACTAGTCGGTAGCCTATAGCATTTGGGGAAATGTGCTTGAGTTGACGTGACCAACCGGGTTTGGGGCACCTTTGGGCGTCACCCAGCACAGGGATATTATAGAATTTTCCCCCCATATATCATAAATTAGAGTGTGTTTTTCACATAAAAAACATGTGAATATATTCATCATGTAGTCTCATGAATCGTGATAATAACATGAATTACCAAAAATCCATATTGAAAACATTAATTCTTTATTATTTCAAAGAATATTGGATATATTCCTTAAATAAAAAATGTTGTAAACTTCATTAATGATAACATAGACCACATTATCAACATATCAGTAATTAGTTCCATGGTAATAAATACTATGAAATATAATTTATCCATATCAATAATATGTTTATCCAAGATAAACACAATATTTTCAAAATTAGGATCAAATGAAGGGTTACCATCCCTTAAACAAAAAATCAACTTCCTATAAAATGATCTGGACATGTCATTATCACTGTCCATTATAATACTTAACTGAAAAAATAACATAATTCAAGAATTTCAATGCATATACAATTAAATCATCCAAATTTATTCTAAAAAAATTACTTAGACATCACCATCTTATCCCTTAATACCCCTTTTCCAGAATATGAAATATTAATCTTGTAATAAGGTTACTTATCCTAAATTTAATATTGATTCTTATTTTATTGTAAACAATACTGTTCCAACATCCTGTACCATTTACATGTCATTTTTTTTCTCTTTATCTTCTGCATTATAACAAATAATCATACAAAATTTCATATTCACTTCATGAGATTTACACTTATGATATCTATTTTCATAGTGCAGATGCTTTCCACATCTGAAACAGTCAATGTTATCCCAGTTTCTTCTTTTTCACACAGTTAAATAATACCATAAAGAATAATGTGACAAACAATTATCATAGTATAAAGCCACGTAATCATGAAAAATTACTTAATTGATTATTAAAGATTTTCACATACTATTAAAAAAATCCATAGTCTTATCCTTAGAGACATCCTCGAACATATCTTTATAAATATCCTTGGGTATCTCACAAATATTTTCTCAAACTAGTTTCCAATGGTATAATAAACATTTCGTTTTATACCAACTATATAGACCCATGCTTAACATATATTTATATTAAAAAATTTTAGATAAATATTAATCAATTTTACAAAAATACTTACCTGAGGACCATAATAGTTTAGTGTATTTGAAAAAATAGAGCCATAATCTTCTAACATGGTGAAAGGTCATCAACAAATCCCTTTAATATCACTCTCTTATGGTACTCCTACTTAAAACTAGTTTTCATTACTAATGGAAAAGAATCATAAGAATTGAGTGATCTTAGTCGCTCAGTAAGGGTAATGAATGGTGATATTTAAGAATAATTTGACTATAAGGGTAACATAACTTTTTCCTAAAATTTTAAGATCATACCCTTCATATCAAATATTAGAATCAAGAGTCATGGAATAATGACTGGAATTTCATAAGACATGAGTCGTAAGGTAATAATGATAATAATCCTTCCGAGAATATCATTGGAATAAGACATGGATTTGTGGAATATACATAATCATATAAAATCCTATGTCAAGGATACCTTATAAGAACGTGATAACAATATGTTATTGGGATAATCACATTTTTACCTTCTTTGGGATTAGGGTTCCCTCACATTTAAACTCTTATTTCGGTCATGGGGGTCCATAACATGTACCCTATTGTTTTGGTCTTAGGATTACCTCCCATGTACTCTCTTGTTTTTGGACTGGGACTCACCACATGTACCTTCTTATTTCATTCTGGTGATGCCCTCCTTAGTACCCTCTAGTTTTAGTATTGGCATACCCTCATATATACGTGATTACTTTGTTCTTGGGATTCCCTCCCATGTACCCAAATGTTTTGGAAATAGATTAACCTTTCGTATACTCTCCTATTTTGGGATTGGAATGAAAACATGTGCACCCACTTCTTTCAGGCATGGGATTCCCACCCGTGTACCCTCTTTCTGGATTTTGGGGTTCCCTCTTTTTTACCCTCTTGATCAAGGCAAGGGATTCCCTCTCATGTACCCTCTTGTTTCTGGATTGGCCTACAAACCATGTACCCTCTGATCTCATATAACATTTATCATTACCCAAATAATTTGAGGGTGATATAGACAACAATAAATGATTAACTTGTGAATTTATCATATATCTCATATAAATAAAAGTTAGATGAGAAAAACATTACCTTAATTCTTTAATTTATTCGTACACATTCAAAAATATTTTATAAAATGTATAATATTAGTATAAATCTTTCATATAACCTTAAATTTATATATCATACCATATTTGATTTGATTATAATCTTATATTACCAGTTTGTTAAAAATTTATAATAATGGTATGTTACAGGTAATTTCAACTTTGTTTTTGGTATCCTTTGATATGTTATTCCTGATCCACTTACATAGGTCATGGTTTTCATATTTCAATAATTTAAAACAATATTAAAATATAACATATATTCAGTATATAATTATTTTTAATAATATATAAAATATGGAAATATGAAATGAAATTCACCATTCTTGGTGACAGTAGGTTGTATGTATGCATGAACACTGATTCCACATTCATTTCTTATTGAAGGAAATAATGTTGAGTGAAAATATTTGTGTATATATAAAATATAATAAAATTTCAATTATTTTTCCATTTCTATAATATAATTTCACTAAACCCATCTTTAATACATTCCATGTAATGTTTAAATGAATCACATCACTTTGAGGAGGCAGTGCACCACACGTCCACAAATGAAGTGATCTTATCTTCTCAAAATTGAATGCATTAAGGTATGTGTTATATAATAATTAATTAATAATAAATACATCATTAATGACACACATATATATATATATATTATAACCACATAAATTCTATTATTATTCCCAATTGTGAAAGGTGAAAGTTGAAGAATGAATTACATCGGTTCATAAGGCAATAGTCCTTTTTTCACAATGACGATGATTTGATATCCCATTTTATGGAAGTGTGTGTGGTTATAAGTAAAACAATTAACATAAGAATAAATTAGTATATTTAGGATACTAAGGTAATTATATAATAATGTAATAAGAATAAATATTTGGATAAAGAAGGAAATAAAAACAATGTTTTTATTGATTTCTTTTACCTCTTCTTTGGGTAACTCCTTT
This sequence comes from Viscum album, assembly GCA_963277665.1. Lineage (NCBI taxonomy): Eukaryota > Viridiplantae > Streptophyta > Magnoliopsida > Santalales > Viscaceae > Viscum > Viscum album. The sequence continues at coordinate 528,376,561 of OY728120.1, read as the reverse complement.
CGGTTTGCACCAAAGGGGTTCCTTGGAAAGACTTATTCATAAATACAGGTTTCTAAAATGATGGTATGGGATTTGGAGGAAATTTGGGGAGGTTTTATCCTAGAAAAAAGTACATCATAAATGTAAATAGAGGAGAGTAAATGAGGCCATTTATAAGTGAGGAGAAGGACATATTGAGAATTGTTGAAAATATTTGAGCGATCCCAATGATTTACTTGTCCCCACAGAGTTAGAAATTAATAATTATATATCCTTATAGAATTAGTGGTCTAAATATTTAATTAAAACATTTTTTAGAAAAATTTATGGTCATTTATAAATCGTATATTCTATTTTTAGTCATTAATTAAGCTTATTTTTTCCTTCGTACTTGTAGTTAATTATAATTAATTTCACAATTTTTTTTGGAAAAATACTAATTTTACCTAATTTTAATTGATAAATTATTAAGATAAGAAATTTTAAATTCATTTATCTAAATACTAATACCATAATTTTAAGAAATTAATTTAAAACAAATAACATGGATGAGACGAGATATCATATTTTTAAAATGAAAATGTTCAAATGTTCGAATTGTTTTTTATCGAATTTATTTGTGAAATTGATTCCATTGACTCAAATTATTTTAATATATATTTAATTTATCTAAATATACATTAATATCAATTAGAAATACAATTTAACTGTGTTCATAAATTATTTGAAACAATTTTTTTAATTAAAATTCAATGTTTTTCTAAATTCAATAAAAATTATATCATCTCAAAAAACCCAAAAAAATTCACCCAAATTCAATATTGAAATTATTATTCCAAAATTAAGTTTATTTTTTCAAATTAAATTACATATTTTCAGAAATTATATTTATAATAGGGTTCTCCATTAAAATGACGTAAAATAATGTTTTTCGAAATAAATTTTAGTTTATAAAATTGGATTTATTCTTATCAAATTCCTATCAAAGATATTTGATGAGTGTCAAAAATGTTGTTGAATATATTATAGTTATATTTTATTAAAATAATTATTTAAAGTTTTTTGTTTAATTTATTGATGAAAAATTGTGTTTCTAGATAAATAAGTAATTTTCAGAGAAATTTTATTTATTTAATCTCAAATTGTTATAACATTTATTTCATGATAATTAATGACCAGATGACTGATTTTATATAAATTTACGAATAATATTTTCACACTATTGTTAATATTATTTGTAACTTATGTTCTAATGTAGGGTGGTAAATATTATAGTCTTTTAATAACAATATTTAATGTACTTTTTAGTTCGGTAAAACTCAACCTTTCAGGTGACATAAGATATCAATGGGACATGGTATTTTGTGTAACACAATCCCAACATAGTGTTTCATATATTGAAATATAATATATGTGTTGTTTCTATAGTAATATTAACATGGTATTGAGTTTTACACATGCCTATTATTGTTTATTAATATTAAAAAATCTATATTTAGTGTTCCATAAATTGTAAAATATCAAAATGATTAAATTAATTTTACAAAAATTCACAAAATCTATGGGTGTTATATTAGTGAAACCCAATACTTAATGGATCAGATTAAAAATTATCATTACTACCATTATAACTATCTCTTGAACTCCTATACCATAGTGGGATCCAACCTATATAGTGGAATATATACTATTGTTGCTCTTAGAACAAGATGAATTGTGAACTCTAACTATATCCCAGGAGGAAAGCCTGAAATATTGTCATGAAAGTTGAACCTAAAAAAATACCATGGACGGAATAGCTATCAAATGTATTCCCTGGTCCTCCATGTAATGAAAAGCATACTGGGTGTTCACACCAGATAGACCATTATATTATGGCCCAGTTCTACCAGCGTGGACATTCCTCTCAGTCAAGTAAAGATAAATTCTTCCCTCTAGTGATGTAAATGAAACCTTGTAGTAATACAAGTACAGATAGGTGTGATAACGAACAAGCCAATCCATTTCAATAATAACAATCGAGCCTGTCATATTGAGTAGGGATATGTCCCATAAGAAGGGATATCGTCCTACCTCAAGGGGCATTCCATGATTTGGCGTATACCCCCGAATCACACTCCCAATAGTGTTTCAAGGGTGATCACCCTATTGAATTACAAAATCTTTATCTAGTGAATTTACATGGTCAATTTAATGATAATTTAATGAGATTAAACTATATCCAAAAATTCAGATACAATAGTAAAGGCCACTAGAATATCACCTTGTACATTCAAGAGTCATGCACACTGATCCTTTGGAATAAAAAACATTCATTTTCTAGATCCATTTCCCTATGATAAAACTGGACAACCCTTATTAGGTCAGCTCTACTATAACTAACAATCTGCTGTCTAGATACCATGGTCATGGCCTTCTCATCGACTTTTCTTATCTGTTCAAATCTAACTCCCGAACTTAAATGGTATAACTAATCCTACCCCTAGAGGACGAGTTGGTGAAGAAATGCTTCAACTAAAAGTAGGAAGAAAGGTCTAATAGAATATATAATGATGACTCATATTTAATCAATCATGGATGTTAAGAGGGACTCTATAACCCCCCTCCATCTACACTGATGGAATATAACAAAGTTTTCAATGAATATACTCTAGTATCTACTACTCAAATGACATAACTCAAGGATATGCTTCCTACTACTAAGATAACTAATTTTATGAATTGGCACCAAACATATGTTGTCATTACTATCGACATCTCTCAGGTTTCACACAGTGATAAGATCCTTATTAATGGTTTAAAAAATTGTTTGTATATCAAATACATTCACTTGAGAGATGATGATAAACTCGATCCAATCCTCGAAATGTTGTTCTCATGATAGTTAAACACCATCTATATGAGGGTAAAAGTGGTGAAATCCATTAGATTACATTGAATAATATATGATGGACATATAAACCTAATCCATGTGCATGAACTCCCTATGTCAGTTATATCTTAACATATTAGGGAAAATTAATCATATAAATTAGTATTGAAGTTCTCTCTTACCATATCCAGATGACGACGAGCCTAGGTAATCACATCCCTCAAGTTCTTAGATGAAACTAAAATCATTTAAGTACAATGGTTGACCCTACACTATTGATATGACTGCATAATATTGACGATAAAATTAATGGTCTCTAAACATGACTCAAAATCTTTACAACCACCATACCACAATATATGGTAGGAGGATGACGTTATAATTCACGTGTTAAATAAACCATAGTAGGTGAAAGTTTTGGATCGCCATTCGTATATTTCATCAAATATAGGAAACTATTACGAAGAAAATAATTACTGACTAGTTTAGGATTAATTTTTGGTACCCCATGTGAAAATACTAGAGGTATTGATGGTGTATCTGGTCCCACCACCTTTATAGCATGATAGTAACCACCCTCCAGGCATAATACTAGAGGAGATCATGGTGACATGGCACTAAAAATTCTTAGCACAATCCTCCAAACATGTGAATGAATATAGAAGCACTAGTAAAGGCTTATCATAAAGAAAAAGGTCTCACTACCCATGTTATACTACCCCAACTACCCTCTTGCATTCCTTTTGTATTTTAATGGTTCCAAATTTTATTTATGGAGATTTTAGTAGATCATGGTTCAATTACATATTTCATATCAATTTACTAGAAAATATTTCACTTTATAAGAATTTAATTACATTTAATGGTTTTATTTTCTTATATACATATAACATGGTTCAATTAAATGGATCATCATTCCTAGTTAATAAAAGATCATAAACATTATGTCTAAAATTGACACACAATGAATATTAATTATCCATCTCACATTCATTCTTGGAATGTAATGGGTGACATACAAGGGTTGTAATTGGTTGATTACCGATCCCAATTCACATGGGACCACACACCTCAAAAATTGAAACTTGTAGTCAATCAATTTTTTCTAAATCACGGATCATGTCACCAGGGGTACATATGCATCTTGGTTAGAAAACATATATTTGAGATGGCACTATCATCCTATACATGAAGACTCTATTTAAATTTATATTGACACTAACCAATTCCTTTACCCCATAGAATATGTTAAAATCATAGACCAATTTCACAATCGTGGCTCATTCAATAATAACTTGAATCAAACACAATGAATGATGTAAAATGCACTTATATAGATTTAAATACACATGTAATGTGAATTCTGTGTTCCCATAATGGTGCATGTGACAATTATCCCTATTGTTCCATGTAATGGTAAATTACAATAAATCATATAAAAATACAAATCTTAAGATAATTACCCAGCTAATAAAATATATTAACAATTACAAGAAAAATATATTAAAAAATCTCTAATTATTAGGAAATATGGTATTTTCTCCCATCACAGGATAATAAATCCCAAGAATAGCTTATGACCAAGTTCCAACAAGATCGTAATCTCCATTCTATATTTCCCAGATTAGTAAGACAAAAAAATATCCAATAGAACATTTTGATATCTTCAACTAGGTTCACCTCAAAGGTTCCCTTAACTATGTTGGACACACAACCTCATGATTTCCTCCCCATATGTTATAGGCTTCCAACTAGAAGTGATGATATAGGGTGTGAGCGAGGGGTGACAAAGCACTATAGTTAGTATAAAATCTCATGTAATGATATAATACATCTTTTATAGATTTATTAATAGTTATTATTTTGGTAGTAATTATTCCTAAAAATGGATTCTATTTCCAATAGTATAAATTCCATAAAACAGTTACTTTCACAAAAAATTTGGATTGCCTGAAAAACTGAGTTATAACATAATAATATATTGTTAAAATTATTATTTCAATTGGTAGTTATCACCAAGATATTGTACTAGTGGAAATGAATATGAATAACTATATTATGTTTTTTCAATATTATCAAAAAAATTAAATTCATTCAATAAATATGATATGCTTAAATGAAGAATAAATCAAATTATATGTATAAAAAGATGTATATTTTTTAAATAGTTGGTTTAACCTATTTTACTTGATAACCTATTTTAAAAATACTTTTTACTCTTTTGAAACTTTTATCTAAAAAAATAAAACATTTGATAAAGAGAAATATAAAAATTTAATTTTAGTGAATTTTTTGTATTTATTATAAGAGGTTTCTAATTTCGAAGAAAAATGAAAAATAAGGAATTTAATTTCAATACTGCTTAATCATAAAATTTATTTATTTCGCAAAATTATTTTATTAATGGATTTTAAATACTAATTTGATAAATTTATATTATTTAGAACAATTAAAGCCATTGGATATAATTTCACATTCAAATTTGATATGACATTTTAGGAAACCGTGCAAATTTTTTACTTTAAAACCATTATTGGTGTCTCGTCTAAGAGATTAAATATGATTTAATTTCTACTACATATTTTATTGACATTTTATAAAATTTACTCTATATTTTGGATCACAGTAATTTATAATTTCTAATAATTTCAAATTAGTTTTTTTACCAAAAATATTAATGAATGTAATTAAAATTAATTATAGTGATTAAGGTGAAAACAAGATTATATAGAGAATAAACATTAAAAATAAGGTATAACAATTACCCTATACTATCCAAAACCCATTGTTTGTCCATAATTCAACATTAATACTTCAGGGGTCACAAGTATTCTGTTATGGATGCCTATAGGTAGGTAAAAATGTGGAGAGGACATAATTCATTTCAAAAATTCCATGTGTATCCTCTATATTCAGTTAGGAAAAAGCACTCAACATGCCCACTTCCTTATGCCTCTAATAACTATTACTCAAAAGCCCATCCCTAGTTAATCTACCAAAATAAATCCCTTTACCATAGAGTCCTCAATTTGGGAGTAAATCCTTCCCTATAATCTCTTTGGTGAAAACCAACTGGAGTTTCCTGAAAAAGAGGTAGCATCCATCAATATACATTTATGTTTTATTTCTTCATCCACCTATTCATTTAAAGTTACTTAATACATATATAATTTCATTATTATAGTAAATATAATGTGATTTTTTATTTTTATTCTTTTTACAACACCTATACACACATCCATTAAATGTGTAATGAAATTTCCATTCGTTTACATCAAACTATAACCTCTTGAAACATTGTCATTAGTTTTTCATTCACCACCTCTCATGGTTGTGTATTATAATCAAAAAAATTTTTGATTGAAAATATATAATTTCTAGGAATTATTCTTACTTATGTAATTCTTATATACATATAAATTCATTCATTCAATTTTGTGTAAATATGATAACATCATTTTTTGACGTGCGGACTACTGCCTCCTCAATGTGATGTGATACGTTCCCACATTACTCAAAATGTTTTAATCATAGTATTAATTAAATATATATTGACTAAATGAAATCTATATTATATTAGTGACATAAGATAATTTCGATAAATAAAATATATCATATTATTTGACACCTTTTCACACACCAAAAAAGAGAAAATGTCATTCATGGATGTATGGACTACCACCTCCTTGATGTGATGTGATTACTTTTGTATCACAAATATTTTCTATATATATATATGTCTGTGTATATATGAATAAATAATTTTTTAATTATGACATAATATTCATTCTAGAATGATAAATTTTACTAACCTCCTTCTCATAGAGATTGTTTAAAAATGTAAATGTTAATCATGCATACGTATGGCCTATCTTATCCATGATTGTAAAATTGGTTCATTTTTCACAGCAAAAATTAATGATTGGTTTTAAAAGTGTAATTTATGTATATATTTGATAACTATTTAATTATTATTCTCCTTTACAAGTTTACTTAATGATCCCTTTGAACGTAATTTACCTTCCAAATTCATTTATGATACATAAATTGAATATGGTTAAAACAACCAAAGTAAAAAAGGTTTTTTTAAATATTTGTTTTGAACATTTAATAAGTGAAATTAATGAAATGAAAAAATGGACATTTTAGGAATCAATTAAATAATTAACATATTTTTATTATTCCTAATGATCAAGACACAACTGACAAGTCAGACTCATGGTAAGGGATTGCGTCTCAATCTCCTTTAATTGAGGCATTTCTTAATGATATGGAGGTTTATTACTTTTCATGGTGTATATAAAGATAGTTTAAAATTATATATATATATATATATATATTATATCAGTTATCACTTTATTTCATGTTTAGTAAAAAAATTATTTCTAGGGGACTATAATTTAAATGATGAAAGTGGTCTGAGACACTTTTTCTTTTTATATATTTAATTTTAAAATCATTTCACCATGTAAATATTCCAAATATTATTTTACATATATCATTATATTGATAAAAAATAATTTAAATAAAATATTATTTATATTTTTAGTTTCATTAATTTTTTTATAAAAATGAATCTTTTTATTTGTTTTATATAGAATATTTTGACTATTGAAAAAAAGGATCATTTTATTTATTATATACTTGTTGAAAGTAAAATTTACACTATAATGGATATTATTTTATTATTGGATTCATTTTCATGATTTAATGTTTTCTATAATGAAAAACCATATTTCTTCTTTTTTTAATTTTATCATTCAAATTGGTTTTTTAAAATAATTATAAATTTTTACTGAAATGTGTTGTTCAAAAGAAAATGATATTTCAATATCTGAAACTAATTTTCATACGTGTTTAAAAGGGGATTTCAAATGATGAAATGATTTATTTTATGCTTTCATTCATGGAAATTATGATTAATGGTTTCTATCAGATAGTAACAAGGGATCCTATTTTATCTTAAACAATGGGTTCTCACAAATAGAACTCTAATGCATTGGGTCTGGATTATATTATCTAGATAATTTTATAGGATTTTTTGAATTTTTTATTACAATCTATAAGGGTTATGTAAAGGTTTGGTAAGACTTCAATTTTATGATTTCCCAAGTTTACCAGATTAATATTCTATATTTTCTAATTAGTTTTCCTAAAATCAACTTTTTTGACAAATGTAAAATAAAATAATAAATTTTATTTCCCTTTTTGGTAAAATGTTATGATTTCAAGAAAGGGTTTTTAAATGTTTTAATGTTTATCCATAGAATAATAATATCTTTTTTTATATCCATTATTCGGATTTTTATTCTCATCCCACTTTTTAATGTTTTTAATAGGATTTAATAAATAGAATTATATTGAAAGTGGTCAATTTGAAATTCATGATGAGTTTTCATAAAATAGATCACGGTTTATTTCTAATGGTTTTATATGGAGTAAAAAATGGACACTTATAGGAAGTTTCCACATTGAATTTGATGGGTTTTTATGTATTAATTATTGAATAATTATCTAAAACTCAAAAGATGAAAAGATCATCAATGAGAAAGAATTTAAAATTCTAGATATAACATAATATTTTTTAATTTATAAGTTCTTGTCCATAAATACGATGTTAGAGGTTGATTTAGATAACATTATATATTAGGATCATGTTGATAGCATTCCCTTAGAAGATTTTACATTATGGACAAGTTAAAATGTTGAAGAATTTAAATATTAACATGTTTGTTCATCCAAAGTGTGTTTTATCTTAATTTTTTCCTTATAGTAAATGGGGAATCTTTATTTGGGAGGCATTTGAAGAAAAATTTCCTTCTTAATTAGCATCATGTTATAGTTGAAATTGGAATAGAATCATTTTTTATTGTGATGGATTATTTGAAATATTATATAAATGTTGCTTGTTTCCATTAATAAGATAAACCAGGTCTACCATAGAATAACAAGATGATAGTGGATCCTTTTATGGGACACCATAGCCCATCATTTAGATCATCATATGACCCTTTTCCAGCTAAAGGATAGATTAAAGCCCTAGAAAAAGATATTCAATGTCATGGTTTATTCAGAACACCAAGTGGTAACTCTTATAATTTATAATCTTGTAGGAGTATATAATTAAAGGTGGAAAATAGTTATGAATATTGGTAAATGAAAAAATATTTATGCATTGGAATGGTATGAATTTAGAAATATTTTACTATTTTTGTTCAACTTATGATAAAACAAAAAATAATTGAGATGTTTATGGTTGAGGTTAGAGAATATGTTTTGGTATATTACAAAGGACAAGAGATTAATTTACAACACATAATGATTGTTTTTATACCCATAAAAAAAATCTATAAGTAATTTTTCCATGAATGAATTTTGGTCACAACAAATTTCATTCCTCAGTCACAATGTTTCTAAATATGGTATAACATTTAATCCTTCTAAAAAAAATTTCCTATAGAATTTAATTCAACAATAAAATAAATTACGTTTATATTTTAATTAGATTAATGGGTTACTACTAATGGATTGTTGAAAAATATTATCAGTTGTCTATCCCATAGAATAACTTGACATGAAAAGGATTTCATATAATCTGGACACATGAGATTGATAATTATTTTCAATTACTACAAATAATATTGATGAATTCTCATATTCTTTTATTTCCTTCTATAAATGGTGAATTATTTGTACACACAGATTATTTATTGAATTTAATTGTTTTTTTTCCTATAGATGATTGATTATTTAATTACATTTTTATTACGTCACTTGAAAACTCATGATATAAATTACCATAAACATGATTTATAATTATATTTTCTTGTTTTTGGTTTAAATATTTTGAGGTATGAGTTGAATGGATTAATTTTTGATATATATATTGATCATAAAATGTTTTTTATATATTGAAACATAATTAATTGAATGTGGTAGAGAAAATTTGGTTGAAAATAATCATTTATTATGATTTCTCAACTCACTGTAATACTGTAAATGAAAACGAGGTGGTAGATTATTTGAATGGATAGAGTAATGCTACATTAACCATGTTACATTTGAAACATGAGACTTTGGATGATTATTTGATAAAGACTGGCCTAGAATTTCTGGATATAGGGACATATTCTATTTTTTCCAGATTCAGTTAAATTTACTCTGTCAAAAAGAATTAAGAGGTATTAGAAGGTGGATAAATCTTTTCATAAATTTTTTTTATCTATTAATTATGATGTGATACATGACATAATACTGATCAATTTTTTTTTCAATTTAGTAAAATATTATTTGTTCTGTTTGATACATTTTGGAGGAAATAGTTGTCGAATGAACCACATAGATCTCCTTTTATCTATTAATCCAAGAATTAATGGATTTTTTGAGGCTGTGAGTATTATTATTGGTTGTCTGTAATGAAAATATCTATTTTTTAATTGATAATGAATGGTTAGACTTATCAAAGGGCCAAAGAAGAATGATGGTTAATGAATGGGAATAGTTAACCTTATACACTTCCTAATCCAAAATTGGAGAATATATCAATTGATTTCATGGTAGTATTTCGAAATACATGTAATGGTAATAATGTTATTTTGGTTATTTTTGATCAATTAATTAAATTTTCACATTTTCATCCCATTCGATATACAATATATTTTAAAAATATTTTAGGAATATATTTAAAAGAATTTATTAGGTTACATTAAGTTCTTATCTCTATTGTATTATATTGTGTTCTCATTTTCACATCTAATTTTTGGAAAGGACATAATAAGACATTTTGTGCTAAATTAAATTTTAGTAAATATTTTCATCATCATTTTGATAGATAGTTGGAGAAGATGACTATGATATTGGATGGTATACTATTTAATTTCTCAATGGATTAAAAGGTATTTTATGATCGATGTATTTTTTAGTTGAGTTTTTTTATAATATTAATTTTCACTCTAGAATACATATTTCACTATTTGAGGTATTATTTGAATTGATGGTCCAGACACCATATTTTTTGAATGATGTAGGAGAATGAAAGTTTATGTGACCAGATTTTGTAGGTAAAACCATATATAATGTTCTGTTTATTCATTGAAACATGATAGAATATCATATAAGGTATAAAAGCTATGTAGATAACCCTATAAATGATCTTTCTTTTGTGGTATGTGATCATTTGTGTTTCACCATAAAAAAATGTGATTCCTTTTGTTAAGAAAAGGAATGTGTGTCCATGGTTCTTTGGACCTTATGAAATCATGAATAATGTTGGATCAGCAGCCTACCAAGTGGCTTTACTTCTAATTTTATACTAGGAACAAAAATTATTTCATGTTTCAATGTTATGTAAGTAACTGGATTCATCTTATGTTTTGAGGCTTAATGTAGTTCAACTAGAAGAGTATCTTTATTATGAGGAATAGCCTATTTAGCTTCATGACCATAGAGATAATGTGTTGTGGAATAACTTTATTCATCCATATGTGGATTTATAGGAAATACATATGATTTGAGTGAAAAAATGGGAATCTAAAAGGCTCTGAGTGGAAAATACCCCCACTTATTTGATAGGTGAATAAAATTGTGAGAACAGAGCTTCAAAAAGAGGGAAGGACATAACATCCCTGGTATTAAAAAAATAATTATTTTTAATATTTTTTAATTTTTTTAATTATATTTTAATTCTACCACAAAAGGGGCGCTATGTCGAATAGTATACAAGACATGCAACAATGAGTTTCTTCCAAATCTTGGGTCGCACGCATGATAGAGTTATTCCAAAATAATATATTATTACTATTATTATATTAAGGTAAAGTTATAACAAATTCATTATATAGGAGGTAAAAAATAAAAACAACTATTTTAATTTTAAACATGTTCATTAAATCTTTCCATAGTCATCTATGAAAATTTATAGGCTTAAAATAAGAATAAATCATATTTTAATCATAAAAACTGTATATTTTTATACAAGGTTGTTTTACCACCTTTTAATGGGGAACCTAATTTAAATATAATTTTTTTACATTTTAATATATTTTTTATGAAGAAATAGACTTTATTTTTAAAATAAAAAAATATACATTTTCTTTGGTTTAATGTTTTTAGAACATTCATATTTTGATTAGTAGTGAATACTATGAAATTTTAGATACAACCCACGTTTCCATGAAAAATCATTATATAGTTAAATTATACTACTAATTGATTTTTAAAGTATAATTAAATATTATTTATATTATTTAAATGAATTAATTTCATTCGGATCAATTTCATGTTGAATTTAGATATAAAAACATAGCAATCATATCATCTTTTTTACACTAAAACCCCACATTGTCCCAACATCTGTGGGATTAATTTTAAATTTATTTCTCCAAATTGTTTGATTTTAAATTATACAAATTATTTCCATATATTTAGTAATTATAGTTTATAATTTTTTATATGTTCGACTATGTTTTTTACAAAAAAATAATAGTTAAATTAATTAAAAGTAATTACATAAATTAAGGTAAAAATATGATTACATAGTGGTTAGTCAATAAACATAAGGTATAAAAAATAAATGTGTAAAATACACATTTTATATCTAAATTTAGACCAAAACCATAAATTGTCTAATTTTATGAGTTATTGAAGTCACTTGGTTGGTAAAAATGTGTGGGGAACACAATTCTTTCCAAAAATTTCAACTCTGTCCTCTCCCTCCACTAATAAAAAGTCACTAAATATTCCCACTACATGACAACCCTAAATCCCTGTGGATCATAAAAAATAGCACAAATAAACTGTTAATATCCCCCCATTCACCCAATATTCCTCACTTTAAGAAAAAATCTAACCATGTAATCCCTTTTGTGAAAACTGAATGGAGTAAACTAGAATTGAGGTAACATTATTCAATATGTAGTAATGACATATTTATTTCCCCAAAATTTAATTTATTAAAACATTATTATATAATAAAATTATTATCCTCAACATAATAATATTTTTATGTCAATTTATGAACCTACACTTACACACACTCCCATCAAATGGGTAATGAAATTATCATTCATGTACAATGAAATATGCCTCACAAAATGATGTCATTCGTTTTTTGTTATACCACCTCTCATGGTTGGGAATTATGAGGGAAATTTTATTATATTATATATATATATATCATATTAATGTTTTATTAATATTTCTATAATTTTAATATTAAAAAAATTAATTATTCAATTATATAAAATACGATAACATCATTTGTCAACGTGTGAGATACCACCTTCTCAAAGAGATGTAACATGTTCACACATTGCATGGAATGTATTAAGTATATTTTTTATAAAATATTTTTTTTTTCATACATGACATATAAGATATTCATTAAAAAATTACAATTTATTAAGTATAATATATCATTTTATTTACCACATTTTCACAGACGTAAAAAGTAAAACATCATTCATGAATGTGTGGACTACTGCCTCCTCGTCTTGATGTGATTCGTTTAAAATTAGAAATAATTATATATATAGTGATGATTAAATTTAACTTTATTTATGACATAATTTTTACTTTTAAAATATAAATTTTACTTACCTTCTCTCAATAACAGTATTTGAAAATTGGGATGGTTATTTATGAATGCGTAAAACCTACTGTCATGATGAATTTAATATTAGTTAATTTAAGATTACCATATTTCATGATTGGTTCTAAAACTAAAATTTATGTATAAATATAGTAATTATGTAATGATTATTAATCTATATGTGTTCATATAATGACCCCATTTACTATAGTTTATCTGATAATGTAATTTTTGACACATAAACCGAATATGTACAAGACACCCAAATTAAACATATTTGTTTAAGTAGTTGTTTAAAATATTTTACTAATTGTAATAAAAGTAAAGATAAACAAAAAAAGGTTTTGAAAAAATTTAATAATTAATATAAGTATAATAATTAGGAATATAAATACACCCATGAAATTTAGGACTTATGGTAAGGGATTTCATCTCAATCTCCATTCGTTGATGAATTTTATGATAATTTGCACCATTATTATATTATAGGGTGTATTTATAGACAAATTGAAATTTTATATCTCTATTGTATCCATTATAATGTTATTAATTTTTTTTAAATAATTATTCTTTCAGGGGATTATAATTTAAATGTATAAAGGGGTATTGGACACTTTAAAATTTTTATGATTTAATTTTTGAATTGTTTCTCCATGTCAATTTTCTGGATAATATATTACATATTTATTTATATGGAAATAAAAAATTTGTAAGGTAAATTTTATGTTCATATTGAATTTCAATAAAATAATATAAAAAAATGAATCTTCTTAAGTTGTTTATAAGGATCCTTTTGACTAACAATAAGAGAAATATTTTATTCTTGACATACACAATGATAATGACTATTCTATCATCACACAAATTATTTTATTTTTTGTCATCCATTATAATATTTCATGTTTTAGTAAATGAATTCCCTTTTTTATGTTGGTATTGAAAATATGTTTCAAAAAATAGGTGTATCTTGTAATCAAAATGAACTATTTGAAATAAAATGGTATTTTAATATTCAAAAGTGATTCTTATATAAGTTCAGAAGAGTAATTTAAATGATGCAAAATTTTACATCATGTAGTATTTCTTGGACATTATAAATTATGTGTGCAGTTATATAGCGCCTGGTGAGAGAGTTATATCATAATAGTTGGTTGCACCCAAATATTACTCAAATTCAGTATATAGCAAATATATTTTATGGAGGATTATATTTTAAGTTGGATATATGGTCATTCCAATTGGTATGGGTTTTATAGGGGTTTTTTAAGGATTAAATTTGATGATGTCCCAAGGTACTTACTATAATATTTTTTTTCTAACGAGCTTTCATGAAGATAATTTGCTTTCAAAAAGGTAAAATAAATTGTTAAATGATATTTACCTTTTGGGTAAAATATTAAGATTTCAATAAATGATATCCCATGAGTGATATGGTATATAAATAGACTAATAGCTTATTTCTTTTTATATCCCTCCCTGATAATTTTATACTTGTTCTATATTTTTAATTGTTTTTCACATGGTTTAATGATGATTAATTGACTATAATAGGTAAAGTTAAAATTCTTTATGTTTTTTTATAAAAGAGATCATGAATTATTTTTAAAATTATTATATGGTGGAAAAATGGATGTGGATTGGATTTAATGTGTTTTAAATGTATGAGTTATGTCATATTTGTCTAAAACTATAAATTCCAAAAAAAAATCATTATGGGAGAACATAAAAGCATTGACATAACTCAAAATCAGGTAATTTTGTATTATGAGGACTTATAGTAAGAGGGGATAAAAACAAAGGTATATATATAATAGAAGGATAAAACTAGTATACGCATAATAATGAATAATCTAGACTAATAGTAGAATATATTCATAAATTTTTTTAATAAAAATAAAATAAAAAGATGAAAGACATGATATACAAAAAGATAATGATGCCAGGCCACATAAAACAGGAAAATATTGATATAAATTAGTATGTTGTATTATTATTCATGCCATAGAAATAGAAAAAGATTGGACATAACTATCCAAGCATCCTGACCTCGATCTCAATAGGCCATTATGAACAGCATCAACACAATCCATCTAGTGAATAAAAATAAAAAAGGTCGTATGATATATATAGGTAACAGTAGTGCTGAAAATTACATAGTTGATTCCGTTTTTAGCCTCATCTGGTTTCTAAACATGCATCACTTATTTAATTGTGTTCTAGTTTATAATATTCTTGAAACATACTTTTTATAATGGAGATAATGAAAGTGTATCCATTGGGTAATAAATGAATCCAATAATGATGATAATAATGAAACAGGATCCAAGGTGAAACCAAGGCATCGATGATCTAAGGGGCCAATTAAACTCAATAATAATATAAATTTTTCTATTAAGGGGTCTGATTGTAATCCAAGGGGCATAACTCAAGGCATTCTATTGTAAATTATTCTAACCATGTGCAAGGATATCTTATAAGGAAATCACTAGCTAAGATTTACTTGGCCCAATGGTGTATATCCATGACCCCACAGGTATGAAGAAATCAAGCAAGATGTGAGGAGTGTGTATGAGGAATAATTCTATCCAAAGAGTAGTTAAATGATCATATGTAATCATGATGGGAAATATATAATAGAGAAGGACCATGTTCCAAGGTGGGTATCACCCTTGTAAACTAGATCCTTTTATCGGAATTGAATCCTATAATAACTCATGCAATTCTATCGAAAATCTGGAGTTGGATCATTTTTTACTATTACAATAATGATTAAAATGTCCACATACAATAGTCACATCATACATATAACAGTATTAAAATTTTCCCACGTAATACTACTTCATTTTTATTTGTCATTTGGTACACATTATCATATTTATGCAATTTTTCGAGGCTAGTCAATGAAATTATACAATTTATTACATCAATTAAAAAATTATTTATTAGGTTCATTCTATTACATTTATTTAGACATAAAAATTGGGGATAAAAATATCCATTTAATTTAATTTAAATATAGTCATTCGAAAGTTCATTACTTTTCCCTTTTATTATGCATAAAATGCTATATCATGATAGGAATCCAAATCAGTTTATTATAAAATTCTAGGATAATTGATTTATATAATATAAATTGTATTTAATAATATATTATTTAATTTATAACACTTTTCTTATAATTTTCATGCCCAAGAACACCCGAATGGTGTAGTACATTTAACCACATGGGTCACCAAGTCATTGATTAAGTAACACTATACATGGTCTAGTCAGTGATGATTTTATAACATCTAATGATGTGATAAACATATATGAGAATGTATCATGAAAACAAACACATTTAGTATAATAAATTAATATTATTTTTAGTGGAAGCACCCTGTGAAACTATCATGTTAACATTGATGAATGCTTAAAAATGTCGAGACTTTTATAAAAAAGTCATAGATCACCTACCTTGAGCCTATAAAACCCTCAATGAATAATAACAGACAATTATTACATGAGGATTAGAAGAATAAAATATTATTGATCAATTCCTTGAAAATAGAATATATGATCCTGCATAAAAATAGCATCATAGAGAGTAATATAAAGGATAAAATCAGCGAAAGGATTTAAGAGCATACATAGAGGAATATATCATGACTAATGGAAGCTCAGTAGGACATCAAACTAATGAGAAATCAAGATACAATGGTGTTGGATATTAAGGGATTTCGAAAATAGAAATGCAGGACTCATAACAAAGGAAATTAAAAAGGAAGTGGGGGTCAAGATAATATGTTACTAAAAAGAATAATAGTAAAATCACCCAAAAATTATTGTGTCGCATTATTAGGCCACATGGTTATACAAAATCTGAGCCAATTCTATTCACCTTACTACCATATGAGGGAACCAAATTGGGTTTTCTTTTTTTATTTAGAAACTATTTATGAACCATGATATTTGGGTCTACAAAAAGTTACAATCCTCCAACATGGGCGTTTGACCTTGGCCACATTGATAGGAAAGACCATGAACCCTACTTTACCCGATAAAACTCCCTAGATAGTTAGTTGATAAATTTTAGGTTGGTAAAAACTATTTTTACTGACATTAAAACCCACTGCTTTCATACTTAGGATGGGGCTCTAAGCTCTGAACAGGCCACGAACAGCACCTGAAACATTGGTGACTTCATTAGGTACCCGTAATAGTTACAAGATAAAGAATTACATAAAAAATTAAAGGATTCATACTTCATATAAAAACTATGTTCATTCATCATCAACATAATTATATTTCCTTATGATGATGAAAATCATTTTCCCACCTCTATTTCATCAAAAGGGAAATTAAAGTGTTGCACGTGCATACGTGTGGTATACCATAACCACATAGCGATGTATTTCATTTTAAATTTATGTAATTAATGGTTGATTATTATGATGTATTTTAGTCTCATATATGATATTTATAATATAATTATTAGTCTATAGTGACACTATATTGTTAGTTTTTTTTCATTTTTTTAGAAAATGAATACTATGTTAATGCGCACTTAAAGAATTCTATCTTCTGAAAGTGTGTAATAAATTTTTCAATAACTAATTTTTTGGTGTATTATAATTTTGAATATAAGAAATATATATGAAGTTTTTATAATTATATAAATTCTGTATATGGTGGAATAATTATCGAGGAACCATTATTGGAAGATCTGAAGTAAAATATTCATGGAAAATGAATTAGTTATCTCCTAAAAATAGGGATTTAAATAACATAATTATTTACAAATAGGGGTTGAAATGTAATAAGTGGATCATATATTTTATAATATTTATTTAAATTATTTTTAAATATATTTAAACAAAATTTAAATTTATTATACCGGATGTTTGAGTTCCTACGATGTAAGCTGAACTTGATATAATGTTTTTATATTACTAAATTATTTTGGTGGGATTGTTTATTCCAAAATTTAGATTGATGAATATCTATGATAAATCTATCCAAAATATGATAAATTATCTTATATTCATGATATTTATATAAATTACACGTTTTCAATTAAATTTAATCTTTTTATGTACTGAAGTGACAAAAATAATGTTATTAAGAGGAACTAGATTTATTTCCCTCTTCAGTATGAAATACTTTTTTCCTTGTCAATATTTTCTATAGTTCTTTTTAATATTTTATTTAGAATTACACAATTAAATTTTAAATTACTTTTTATCTATTGGTTTTCTTTCTATAAAAATTTTTATAGTGATTTTTCTTAAATGTGTCAATTTTTACTTTCCACAAAAATAATCATCATTTTATTGTTTATTAGAAGAATAGATTTATATATCACCATGAATACTATTTTATTGGAATATTACCTTACAAATTTTCATTTTTTATTTAAAAGATAATGTTTTCCATAATATTTTTTGAAAAATAATATTTAAAATAAGTGATTTTAAAATGAAAAATGTTGTTTTCATCAATAAATATTCCAGTGCCCTTTTGAAAGAATTTTACATCAGTGATAACATCATTATACATTAATTATGATTCAATAGTGATACAATTATATGATTCCATCTTTAATAATTAGTTACAGTTATTATGGTAATGAAGATGAAACATTGGAGAATTACATTTTATTTTCTGCTGGTTATTTTATAATGAATTGATTAATGATCATAGGTCATAAATATTAATGTATTTTTAATATTTTATTCTTAGGACTATTATTATATATCCATAAAATTCATTAGGTAGAGTTTAATGTTTTGTGATCTTATAGATTATATGAGAGGTTATGTGAAGAAAAAAATAGGGTACATGAGAGGTCATCCAAATCCTAAAGTAAGTACACAAGTGGTTTTCCCAATCCCAAGATGTGATGAATGACCTGGTGAGTATGATAGACAAAATATTTTCATGTTCATTGTTATTACTCACATTATCCTACTCCATTTTGATATGAACTTTTTTAAATGTTATTCTCTCATGGCTAATGTTATTTTATTCCATTATGATCCATGTATCAAAAACTCAATTCTTTATTCCATGACTCATTTTTATGATATATGATTGATAGGTTATGGATTATAAATGATAATGTCATGTTCTCAACCCATTATGCACACAAAATTCTTAAATTAACATTTATATATCTCATTTTTAACCTTACTAAGCATTTGATCTCAAAATTTATTAAGTTATTCCAAGAATATGAATTTTTTTAAGTATGATATGTCCAATAGGGGTTCTAGTTTTTAAAAACCAAGTACGATATGATGTAGATATTTTATATACAGGTTTCTTAGGTATTTAAGAATCCAAATTCATAAAAATATTATTGTTCTAGGATAGATAACAATGATATGTAATTATTATTAATCTAATAAGATTTAATATTTATGAACAACAAGTTTGGGTCACTATAGATATATTAAAATTTCATTGTGTGTTAATAATTTCATGGGAAAAAAATATGTAGGGCTCATAATAAATTATTCTTGTCTTTTTATCAATAATTTAATATTACATTTTCTGTATTCCTTAATTGATTGATTATTTTTCCATTACTAGATATTTTAATATAACTTTCCATATCATTCACGCACTACTATATATATAATGAACTATTTAAGGCATGCTTTCGATAACAGACAATTATGTTATGGGATCACACCATGCATATAAATCCATGTGAATATGTAGTTTAACATATTTCATTTCCGGTATGATAAAGTTTATTTTTAGAGTTTACTATTTGTTCAATTTTGGAAATATAAGTCCATATATGTAACATTTCACTTTTTTACTACATTAAGATGTGGATCATGGTATGCTATTATTGGATAAAGGTGTTTTTGGTATTTCAAAACATGTTTGTTTCCATTTATCTTTAGTTTCATTCATATATAAAGAAATTATTTGTATTTGACGATTATATGTTTTAAATTTTCATCATTTTATTGGATTTTGAATCATACATATAGAATGTGACATTCATTAAGAGATTTTTGTTTAAGTTACAACATAGTTTATATATTGTTCTTATATATTTAAAAAATAATTGATATATGGATTGGTTGGGATAAATTTTATATAAGAATCCAAAATGGATCAAGAATGTGACCCCAAAAATGGTAATCAATCCCAAATATCAATTTAGACACTATAAACTATTTACTAAACCATGGTGTCCTAGGAAGCCACGTGGTTTATGTAGTATTCTGATTTGGGATTATAGATGATATGGGGAGGAATTTTATAACATGTTTTCCATAAAACATTCAGTTTTTCATTCTTTAGAGAAATTATATAGGATTCTTACAAACACAAGTAAAGAACCATAATAAGGTATTTTCAATCTATTTATCATCTAATATCAAGTTAATTAGTTTGTTTCGGTTAATAATCATTGGCTTGGGTGTTATTTTTTCATAATTATCTCATGTGTGAAATATTGGAACATAGAATGTGATATAAAACTCTATTATAAAAATTATTTTAACTTCTTCATGCATAATTTTTAAAATGTTATATATTAAATGATCATTTTAAATATATTTACTACGTTCTGTGAAAAATCTTTTAATAATTATAATAAACTAATAATGTAATATATGATTTTATAAACACGTAATAAGGGATTTGTAATTAATTGATGTTATGAATTTGTGGTAAATTAAAACTACTGTTTTTTTTCAGTGAGATATTTTTTCAAGAACCTAATTCAATTGATAATGAATGTTGCATATTTTTATATCATCTTTAATATTCTTGGAATTATTGTTGGGAATATATTTATGATTTTTTAAAGTGACCAATAATTCTTTGAGTAGTTTGGAATAGGTTCTTATCTTTGTTGATGGATAGTTTATCTTCTGGAACAAATTTTTATACGTATTGATAAATATAAAAGAATATTTTTTGAGTTAAGAGTATATTATTCAAATGAATTTGATATGTATGATGCATTGTTAATTCATAAGATTATCCTTTGATCTGAATGTGATAATTTGAATAAGGTAGTAGATATATCCGATAATTGGTGGATGTATAAGAATATGGAATTCATAATTTAATGTTTGGTTTATACCAAATATATTTGGTTAATATGTAATATGTTAGTCATCCTCAAAAGAAGAATTTGGAAAATTTAAACCTATTATATGTAAAATTTTGGGGGATATATAAATTGTATGAGAATGTATAATTTGGTTTATATGGGTTTCTGGTTTGGGAAATATAACAAAAAATATTTCTTATGTAGTCTAGTAAAATGATGAATAGATTTTTTAATTCAAAATATGTTGTGTTTAGGTGATTTTGAAATGTGGAAATGAAAAAAAATATTATTTAATGCATAAGATTATTTATTTTTATATAAATTATATTTATGAAGAGTATACATCTTACTTAAGTTTTTTTTGATTTACAAAAGGTGAAATTTAACGATGAATATAAAAAATACATGATGATTCCTTGTCTAATATTTAGGTTTTCAAATATACTAAGATTTTTTAAGCTTTGGGAAAAAAAGAAGAAGGAATAATCCAATTAATGGTTTTCCAATCAAAGTAATATAAGTTTTATACTGATGAGCTATGTCATGTTATGAAGCCCTATTAATTCCAAGCTACAAATAATTCAAAATATCCATGGATTTAGAATATATTTTTAATAAAGAGACATCTTGAGTCTCTTATTGATTTTGATTAATATATTTATTATAAATTTGATGAGAATAAAATGATGTTCCGTTTGAGGTATTTTGAGGTTATGTTTTTTAGAATGCGAGGATACCAAAAATTATAAGGAGTTTTAATTTTCAAATATTGAAATTTTATTCAACATATTCATTGTGAATATAAAAGATTAAATTTAGGTAGGAAATTAATAGTTATTTTGAATTAAGTATTGAATATATGATACATTGATGAGTTAAAAATTATTATATTTAAGAGATTGAATGAAATGATGACAGAGTAGATCTTGTTACTTTACTGACCATTTAGGTCACACTAATATTATTCAGTTTTTGATCTTCTTGGATATTTTTTTTCTTAGGTAATAAGTCCACATATTTTTTTTCATCACGTCATGAAAGTGTCTATCTTTATAAACATATAATGTGTAAGGATTATGTATATGAAACTTCATTTAAATTATTCTCAATGTGAAAATAAAAACATAGGGATGAAAATATTTTTCATATATATATTTAGGTATACACTAAATATGATGTTCATTTTGGGGAGCATAATAACATTCTCGAGACTGTGGGTTCTAGTAACAAAACAGTATGATCGTTATTGTCTCACAACAAACAGTCACATATGTATTCCAACATTATCATATAAAAGTATATCTAGAATATGATGATTCAATAATGAATTATACCCATATCTTATATTCAATGGAATAATTATACTAATAATATAGATCTTGTAACATGACCCAAACTTATGAATGAGTGGATAAACCCATTTAGATAGAACCTTATAAAAAATCCAATATGATTTTCATTCTAAAATCATGGTTTCATCTGGTCAACTGAAATATTCAAGATTAGAGTACAAGGACCTTAGTAAATAGTTAAATTCCTATATTAGATATTTTGAAAACTGTTTCACAAGTTCACCATACCACTCCACTCTACACATAGGTATGTTAACTGACCACTGTACTTGAGGTTGTATCATGGATAACTAGGTTCCTTCTAAGATCATAATTTTATTTAAATGTGTTGTATCAAGAACATGAATTATTCCAAAACATATGAGTTCCATTAATTGATAGAATAAACATTCATCACGTAAAGAATAAAAATGATCCATATCATTTATTCAATGGGATTGATGTTACTGATTCTATAATAGTGAGTTCTGTATGCATTTTAAGAGATTATTGCTTAAAATATTTATTGAATTGAAACATAGAGGAATATGTGAAGTATTTAAATGAAAATTTTAATCATTTTTGAAAAAGTTCACATAGAAGTTATGACACTAAAATCACCCATGTAAATGTGAGACAATCTAGTTGACATGGATTAAAGAAGGGATAAAATAAATCTATCCAAACTAAATATATAAATTTCTATATTTGAAGAATTAAGTTGTTTAAAATGGGATAATTAATTGCTAATTTAGAGGGGTTAATGAACTGGTAATCCATATCAAGGGAATTGGGGATAATATGAATGATTAAATAATTTTCCAAAAAACATTGAGAAATTTTATTGGTGGGGTTTCCTATATATAATAATCTCTAGATGAAAAGTAAAATCTATTCATATAACAGTGGCATAATACTCCCCTAAAATATGATATCAGGAGGAGACTTGTGTTTGAAGAAAAATGATAACCTGGAAATGTAATTTAAATACAAAAATTAAATCAAGATCAAAGAGTATGAAGATAATTTATCAATATGAATATATGATAATTATATCAATTATGAATGAAATAAGATTATATTATCCCTTATCTATATAAAAATTAAAAAGGCAATGGTTAATTACACTAAAAAATTGATTAAAAGGGGTTTGGATGTGGAGAAATTTGAATATTATAAATTAATATTCAATTTTCTAAGTAAGAAGATGATAAAACCATTAAAATACTCCATGGAAAGAAATAGGTAAGTAGTTATAAGGATATTAGGAAATCTAGTGGGAGTATAAAAAATAATTAATAAAGAATAAGGATAATCCTAAAGAGGAAAAAAGTAAAAAAACTTTTCTTGTAAAATAGATCAATTAGAAAAATAAATTCCTAAAATTTAAATGAATTTTGTTTATCTTGTATAATTTAATAAATTACAATCAAGAAATGTCACATGAGTATAAGAAAAATATATTGAAAACCGACCAAATAATTTGATTGATGTCTTCCTTTAGAGGAGCACACAAAAAAAATAGATAAATCAAATCCATGAAGAAATATTTTTTATTGAAAAGGAAATATGGTGGTATAACACATTACAAATAAAATTTTAACATTGAGGAAATTTATATTGATAAAGTGAATTTTTGTGAATGGGAGTGGATGATGAGAAAATTTGGAAAGAATGTTGTTAAAAACAAAATCAATTGAATATATTAGAGTCAAGGTGTATTATGTCCTAGAAATTCAATGTAAAAATGATAAATGACTATGAAATATCCCTTTATGTAATGTAAGAATATTGAAAACGTGTAAACAAGTTTTGTTCCCAATATCATGTAAATATTTCACAAGTGGAACACAAAACTCTTAAATATATTTTGTATAATAGTGTCGGTTATATAAACCAATATAGAAAATATTGAGTATGAAAAAATTCAAAAAATTTCACTTCAATAAATAGTAATGTAAAAAATAACCATTATAAAAATATATTACCCAAAACAAAACGTTATTGAAGCTAAAAATATACTAAAGTTGTATGTTAGAAGTTAAGGATCGACTCAATAGTTTTAAGATACAATTTGTTTAAAATAATATTGTGGGTGTTGTAGTGAAATGATCAGAAATAATATGTTTTTTTATAATATATTTCTTATAAGTAGTTAGTTACGCCATGAATTAAGGTTTAAATGTCAAGATAATTAAGAAATCAGGTCGAAGTAAAAGCATGAAGTGTATAGAAATGTCTCTCAGTTACTTATCCAAAATAGATCTAAATTTTGAAAACACTGTTAATTCAATAAATAAATAACTATTATGATTTATATGTATTTACTTTTGGCATATATTAATCATCTTTTTCTAAATAATTTTATAAAAAAATTTATTCAAAAAAAATATCTAACCAAAAATATCCATGAATTAGGTGGTTTTCCTTAAAAAAAATTAAATTTTTAAAATTAAATTTTATAAATAGGATTTAATTTTTATAATATTCATATAAAATATAAAAAAGTTTCTTATGGTTTTCTAAATATATTGATTTTTTAGTGAATAGTGAAATATACCGGTTTTTCAAAAAAAAATCATTTCATTTTGTCAAATAACATAATTTAATGCATACAATATATTTTTTATTTTGATTTAAATTCCAATATGTTTCAGTTAAAAAAATATAAACTAAAAATTCCCCCTTTAATCATCATTTTATTTAATTCTAGTAAAATTTATTTTTATTCGTAAAAAAATATTTTTTAAAAAATATTTTTATTGGGTTTAGTTGATTTATATGAAAATAAATTCAATTATAATTTAAAAATTGAATTTTGATAAATGGATTCAATATTTATAATCATTTTGTAAAATTTTTAGTATGAAATAAATTTCATTTATGGTCATTATGAGTAGTGATATTGGTAAAAATGTGCCACCATGGCACATGAAAAATTAGGAAAATTAGAGAAAATACTAAAAGATAAGGCGAAAAACTTATTTCTTAATTATTATTAAATTTTTATATGTATAAAATTATGGAATTATATTTGAAATTTTATATTTTTTTATCCAATTTCTCATTATTAAAATTTCATAATATTTATAAATTCAAAAAAAGATTGAAGTGCACCACTCCCCTCAATTATAAAGTGAAACATCCTCTTATCCCATCCTCGACCATTGTGGGCACACTAGTTCTTCCAGGCCATACCCAATACTCTTCCCATCATACCAACCCACATTATATATATTTTTTATTCTTATATTTAAAATAATTTATTTATAATGTAGTTAACTAAAGGGATATTTCCATGGAGAACGTATAAGTGATAACCGACTAATTTTAAGACCATATCTTCTTCTACATCAAAAAAATAATATTCAACAATAATAAACTAATAACATAATTATATTTTATATAGATATTTTTTATTATTATGGAATAACTATTTTTCATCACCGTTTCATTATTATAATAAATTAAAATTCCACTCGTGCATTTTAAAATTAATATATTAATTTATTCTTACCCTTTCAATCCATTTTAAATTTATAATTTCGATCATGCTAATGTTTAGAATACCACCTCTACGAAATAATGGGATTCATTTTTGAATTTAAAAATATAATAAAGGTAATAAGGATATAAATAGTAAATAAATTAGTAGATATAAAATAATTATTGTTAAATGAAATATTTTTTTTATTTTTTTCCACCCATTAGAAAAATAAAATCATTGTTTATGAGTACATATCGTCTGTCATATCCACGAAACTGCACGGATTTTTTTATGGAAACAATGCATGGTTTGTTTTAAAATTATATATAATTTATCAATATGATAAGTATAAAAATTTAATTATTCTGAAGATAATTTTACCAAAACACTTTTGATCATTGTCAACACATTTATGTATGTATGAGGTTAAAATTGAATGTCCCCAAAAAATCCAACACGAACATATCCATTTTAATAACTAAATAAATAATCATTAAAAATAAAATAAAATAAATATTAGAGATTTGATAATCATTAAGAAAATTCAATTCAAGTATAAAACTAATATAATTTTATTATATAGTATTTTCAAAATGTATCATTCTATACAAAATCTATAGTACAAGATTTTTATTAACACCAGATTATAATGTATTCCCTTAATACAATATCCTACCATATCATATCAATAAAAATATTCCATGAATGTTCTTTTATATCAACAAAATATTATTAAATGATATTTTAAACTATATTTTAATTATTTTAAGAATTATTAAAAAGGATTCTTTTTAACATTTACCATATGAGGAATTTTGACTTTTAAAAGAAAAAGTGAAAATAATTTTTCTTAATATATATGAAATGATCAAAATTTTATTTCATCCAGAATATTATTCATTATAATTAATATTCTACAAGATAACATAAATTTTTACGGAATACCCTATTCTCAATATATTACTAATAATTCATTTTTATGAGCTTTCAATGAAAAAGTGTATTCTTAATCTTGATTATGTGAAAATTAAATGTATTTTACATATGGTATGAAATGAGTTTTATAATTTTTTTATGATAAAGAGTATAATATTATAAATTTTTTATTCATGAAATAGTACTTGAGAATTATATATTATGAATTGTGATCATGATATAACTCATGATGATAGGTGGGCCCAATATTTATCTCTAATAAAATAGAAGATAATTTGTCTTTGATGGAAAAAATAAGGGAGGTAACCAGGTTGATTACTCCTATCGAGTTATCTGGGGTTCTATAATTATAACATGGGTTTAGCATGATTGAGAAATGATTATTAATATGATCATTGAAGTTACATATTTTACTCTTGAAAATGGTTTTTGTTGAATATATTTGATTTCATAAGGTAAGAAATTGTTATGAACTTATAATAGTGAAAGGATTATTTTTAAATGAAGTTTTTACATGATTATTTCATGGTCTTTATATGATTTCTAATGGGTTTTAATGGTCTTATTTTATAAATGATTTATTTTCTCATGTGCATGTGTTTTAATTAAGCACTCTAACATTTATTCTTAAAATGAAACATTATCCTAGGTTCTTAGGATTTTCAATAAAGGGACTTAATTCCTCTATTTTTATATCCCCTTACTAAGAATTGTTTTTCATATCCCATATTTATAATGGCATTTCATATTATCTAAGGTTGAGTAGAAATTTTAACAAGGTTAGAATTTCATTTTGGTCAACTCATCATCAAACAAGTAAATGTGTGTTTTATAAAACATGATTGTAATGCTAAATATGTAATTTTAAAAACTATATAAAAATTGATACTATACTCTTATTTTATAATTTTTCTACATAATTCTCTAAAACTCTGAACCAAATTGATCCAAGAAATATTATATGGTGTAACAATTTTTCAAATTAGATAATTGTGGGTTATATTAGGTATAAGTTTTTATATAAATACATGGAAGACATGTATTAGCGGTTTAACTAGCATGGAACTTCTACTAATAAATATTTTCCAATTGTTTGGGGATAATATCAATAGGATACTGAATGAATAAAGACAGTGAGAGGTAAAAATACATTTATTATTTAATTGGATCCTAAGCCCATTTAGAGGATTGAACCATGGATTCTTGAAAAAAAAAATTTCATAAAATATAACTAGATAAAAAATAGTATTCAAAAATATTGTGGAAAATAATGGTGATTCCATAACTTTTAGGAATTAAATATAATTGAAGATAAAATAAACTCGTGCAGCAGAAATTAAAGCCTAAAAACTTAAGAAAAAAATATGTCCAATTTATGTGTTGTAGTAAACATAACATAACATATGTGAGTCATATTTTATTTGAAGTCAATGAATTTATTTTAAAAAAATAAATATGAATAATCACAAGGATGAAATATGCAAAATAAATAACTAATTGTAAATTAATTATGGTATCCTATTCAAAATTTGTGACGTCACCTATTTTTTTATTCGATATATAAGGATAAAAAAAGATATTGAATAAAATATTCTAAAACCATTATTATATAATATTCCAATAAATCTAAATGGAATATTAGGTATGATAGTTGATTCCTCTCCATAAATATATAGATAAAACCAATGAATCCTTAAAAATTTAAATAATGACTCAATGATTTCAAAAAATGGTGTAAATATAGCCCACAAAGATTATTTATTTGATACATACTGATGTTTTTAGGCCAACAAGGATCAGATCCATTCATGGTCATAATTATATCATCAAAATTTTATTGATTATAATGGAATGAATATTCTGATATTCTTTACGGAAAAATCATAAGAGGTGGAAAATGTAATGTTTTTAGTAGAATAGTTGGTATTGAAGAATGGATATATAAAATGACTCTAATATCTGATAATGGAAAGAACATTACAAGAAAATATTCTGACACCATCCATGAAAAATATTTAATGATGAATCAACAAATTACTCCTTTTAAAGACCTTCGGAATTGAGTATTTGAGAGAATTATAATAATCATGGTAAAGTTGGAGTGAATTTTGAAATTTGATCATGACACACCAATTGATTAAAAGAGAGAGGATATATGCACAATAGTGCATATCCATGCTTTTTTTTCCAAAACATAAATTCCAATATTTCCAACTTTTAGAGTGGTACAAGAACAATCAAATTTTTTAATACATCAGAGTATTTGGTATTCCTTTATAAAGAGTCAATGAAAGAGAATAAGAATTTTATTGATAAGGTTAAGGAAGGTATGATTATTGGATATTAATCTTACTAAACATGCTACAAATATGGGAACAATTAGATTCATAAGGTAGTATAAGGTTGTGATTTAAAAATTATTTTTCAATAATCACATTATTACTGTTTCAAATTAATAATTCATTTATTATTCTGAAGAAAATAGTTAACATGTTCTCGAGGGAATAAATTATGAATAATATAAAATTGAACAATATGTTTATGAAATTAAATCAAATCAATACAGTTATAAATAATATGATTCTTAATTTTATATGTATATGTATTATAATATGATTAATCTTGTGGAAGAATAGAATAAAATCACAATCCAAAATGATTCAGTTAAGACTATAAAGAGATTTATTATTGAAAATGAAACTAATATTATATCATATATTATGAAAAATTATGATGCAAAAAACATTCAATAATAAACAATGGATCAATTAAATAAATTATTATATGGATTAGATTCAAATAAATTATTCTTGGTGTAATGCCCTGACCCCAGTTACCTAGAGTTGGTGCATTATTACATAATATTGGCATGATCACAAGTGATCAAATCCCGAAAGACTGATCAGTTTTGTAGCCTTGGAAACACTAGATATATTCATAAGTCATACATTACATCATAAATTAAAAAAAACTACAACAACATCTTTTCCTCATATCCCCTCATACTATCCTTGCCGGTCATTCATAAAATACTTCTTCAAATCCTAGGAAAAATAAAACATTGAAACGGGTGAGCTCAGATGCTCAGTAAGGATAACAATATAGAAGAAACTTTCATAAATAAACATAAGCATTTAAGGCAATGTATAAATAAAACAAAATCCTTTTAAACTTGAACTTCATCATAATATGGAAAATATAAAATGAAATAATTCCATTTAATTATTCGCATGGATATTCTAATAATCGAATAATCACATGCAATATCAATAACCACTTTCATAACAAGGGAATGCATAATGCCGAACGTTAATTTCCATGTGAAGTCCGTGTGCCAAGACCTAAGGGATAACTATAACTAGAACCCAACCCGGAGATCCACTTTAACTGGACTCCATCCCGGATAGCCTCTGTAACCGGACTCCAACCCGTAGTGCCTCTAATAACCGGACACCAACCCGGAGTGCCTCTAATAACCGGACACCAACCCGAAGGGTCTACTGTAACCAGACCCCAACCCGGAGGGCTTACTTTTACTAGTCCCCAACCCAGAACATACTAGTCCCACACATTCATCTTAAGAAGAGAATGAAATATAACATAAACATTCGTATTAAAACTAGCATATGAATTGCCAAAAAATTAATCATAAACCATTAATTGCATAAAAATAACTCATCCATAGTCAAACATATCACAAAACCTTAAATACAATATGGAATATTTGTATCATAATAAATCAACTTCAAACAAGTGTAAAATTTATCAAAGATGTTGACATAGATGAAATCAAAACTAATTGAGAGAAATATCTTTTATTTGAAATCATTTAAAAGTCACATAATTATAAAATAAAACATTTACATTGAAAATATTATTATAAGCTTGTAAGGGAAGCTTCAAAGATTTTATAATGGCGGAAAATAGCCGCACCTGCCGTATAAGTTAAAAAAGGCATTCTTACCTTAATTCTGTCGAAAAGGTTAAAAAGGTCCCTGTATGGAAAACGACGGAAAGAATCCTTTATAAACATATTATAAAAAGTCAAACAAGGGTATAAATGACTTTAACCCATATTTTGTAAAATAGTAAGCGTGTTTTTAAATATGTTTTTAAGAAACATGGATGTGGATGATAAAGAGGTCCCAGTAGATAATTACATATAAACAACCTCGGATAATGAAGAGATTGTGAAATAAACCCTTACCTTGTACTTTTCCTTGATTGAGGGTAGGTTAACCTAATGTATAATGGTTAAATAATTTTTATTAAATTATACAATAATCATATACATTAATATGATATCATATATGATCTTTTAACATTTCTTTGTTAATAATATTTTGGTATTATCGTTATTTCGGGTGTTAACTTACTCGTTTTATTTTATATGTTTTGTTACATAAGCCGTGTTTTTTATGGATAGGTTGTATCTTATTCATATACAGAATGATATCAAGTTCTTAAACATTATTTTTAATCATCAAATGATAATTATACTTGAATGGATACGATGGGGAATGAATCTCATCGCGTTCGTGGAAACGGTAGTCTGTACGTACGCACGAGCGACAATATCATTCATTTGATATTAACATAATATATAATTGGATGGTGTATCATATATACATAATAATTATAATGTTATATTTATTATTTACATGAAATAAAAATCATTATTATACCCATCCAAATAATAATGTATTGAATAACAATTACACCACGACGTGGAGACGGTAAGCGGTACGTACGCACGTATGGTGTCATGTCACTCAAGGGATGGATAGAATACTGAATATGGTTGTACCATATTTATAATAAAATCACAATATATAGGAGATACTGGAGTTATTATTTTATAATGGAAATAACAAATAAAGAAGAAGTTGAAGAATAAAGGAACTTGAAAGTTGGTGGTGAAAACATTCCCTCTTCTTCAGTTTCTTCCTTTTGATTTGATCAAAAGGGATCCTTAAATTGTCTTTATGATCAAAATAAGGACTCTAAATTGAAGTGAGGGAATTTTAGAGAATATTAGGGCAGGGCTTGGCCGAGCCAAATGGCTTTGAAGTTGTGAATTAGTGAGAAGGGGGAGTTCCCTTTTATAAGAGGGGTGAGGGGCTCCTTTGGAAAAGCTAGAAATATTATTTTATAATAAATTCATATTCGGTTTATAATGGCTCAAAAGTAGAATATTTAAAGGATAAGGTGGGGATAGGTCGAAAAAAACTCAACCAATAGATTTTAGACAGGTTTGGGTCATTATATTAATCTTATCTTTTAGTTTTAACTCTTAGTTAATTAGATTGACATTTACCATGTCACTTTGTATTTTTATATTATTTATTTAATAAACTTAATATATTCATCCAAGAGACCCCCAAGTGGTCCATTATTGATATAAATATCATGATATAAGTCCTTTGGCCTATACATAGATTTTTAGGAATATAATATTAATTAATAATATAATATTTGTTTTAAAAACTCTTTTATATCAATTTTGACACTATTTGGAATTTGATTTTTTTTGAAAATCACAAAGCCATGATTACTTATAAAAAAGTTAATTAAATCAATCATAACATGTTATATTATCCTATAAAATTAGTGTAATTCAAAAAAAGTCTCAAATTAAATTTATTGGGATATTTATAATATCAATTATTTTAATATTTCATTAATATGGTAATTACTGCATCACCATTGTGTCATAAATAAATTAAATTATTTAATGTATTAAAATTATAAATAAAATACCATTATGTAGGAAATAATTTTATATTTCTAATTAATATTTACAATTGAATTTATCTTATGTATAAACCTATATTAAAAATGTTTTAGTAATTAAATTTTGATTCTAACTCTTTTAACTCATCTTTGAATTAAATAATAATAAATGTCCTATTTTAATCCAAGTGGACCTAAATGATAATATTTTATTAATAAGGTTGTTTTTGGTCGAGATACACTTGTCCAATAGAATTGGGATATGTGTTAGGGTAATATTAATATCATTTTTACCCTTAATTACCCTATTTTCTTTTAGCCATGGTAAATAAAAGTAAAAAGTTACTATTCACCAAAAATTATTTTTATCTTATTGAACTACATTTTACTCCTTGATATTAACCGTGTTTCTTGGATTTTCTAAATTCCACTCACAGAAGCAAAAAAATTATGTTTTATGTGAATTTCCAAATTCTCCTAGGAGGTGGGTAAAAGACGGTGAAAAGTTCAATAAAATTTTTATATATCTAAAATTATTCTAAACTTCAATGAATTACATTGAAATTATATAGGTATTATGTATCTATTTTGACCTTAATTAAATTTAAATAAAATAAATAATTATTTAAATAAAAATTCATTTTTAAATCATAACTCAGTGTTTTTTCACTATTCATCAAAAATTGAATGTTTTCAGAAAAATACCAAAAATTCACCCTAGGATAATTTCGATATTCCAAATCTAAATATGAAGTCCATTTTTAAAGATAAAATTTATAAAATTTCAGGAAATTGGGTATTACTATTCATAACGGCTGCTTTGATTAGTCGCGGTGTGTTAGAGTATCGAAGTTGTGTACAATGCAAGCTATTGCATTATTCAATGGGAAACGTACCATGGAAGCTTGGGGTGTTACATTCTCCCCTCCTTCAAATAATTGCGTCCTTGCAATTAGAAATTGTTCTTTTAAAATAAAAGGATGAAAATAGAGAATACCTTTTTGGAAATCCCATATCAGAAATAGGGTTAATAAAATTTAGTTTTAATAAGAGGGAAAAGGAAATGAGAATGTCACCCCAAAATTAGGGTTTCAAATAGGAGAAAATTGGTGGCAATTATAGACACGTAATTAGAATAAAAACGAAAATTTTTATAGGGAGTGATTGAGGTCATCAATCACAAAAAAGAGTAGAATTGAGGGCCTCAAAGCCATCAATCTATGATGATTTATAATATCATCAGTTCAAAAAAAATAAGTTATTATGATAACACATTTTTTGTCTTAATATCCCTTCCCTAAAGTTCAAGAATTAATTTATTCATAGAATAAGATTAATAAATATATATACATCTTGACAAGTAGTGTTTTTATCCTTCAACTAATTTCTACCACAAACTCATCTTTCAATCCAAAAGATAATAGAACTCAATAATATTATATTTATCCTAATAATATAAGGTTCCAATAATTAAAACATACCATTATAATGAAAAAATATTTTGTAATAACCAGGGACTTCCTGTAGGCTAGTGGTCGGTAATAAAGGCATGTCGCACTATGGTTGTCGGTTCGATTCCTGCAACTTTGTCCTAGGCGACGGGTTGTTTCCCAACCTACAGGTTGTCCGTTCCCTAAAACAATAGTATCATAATATTACAAAAATAATCATAAGAAATGTTTTATCCTTGAAAAATACTATCCAAAGTTCAACTTAATCCATTCCAAAACATTATAGTTATCCAAAGTAC
Organism: Viscum album; assembly: GCA_963277665.1. Taxonomy (NCBI): domain Eukaryota; kingdom Viridiplantae; phylum Streptophyta; class Magnoliopsida; order Santalales; family Viscaceae; genus Viscum; species Viscum album. Next base: position 528,341,823 of record OY728120.1, on the reverse strand, counting down.
CTCTGTCCAGACTCTTTATAAAAGTTATCTAAATTCAAAAATTAATCACAGCTTCAGTTTCTCCAAATAGAGTAATGTTTCTCTTATTGTCACATACTGAAAGTATGATTACCTTAGTCATATTAAAACCTTAATGAAAAAAACAAGTATTGTAGTACAATCCTTATATATATCACGTTATTCTCATAACTAGAATATAATCATTGAGTCCAAAAACACAAATACATTAATTATTCCTCTTCAAATATAGTAACAACATAAGCATGGCCTTGATCCCTTGGCATTTTCTGAGATAAGTTTCCCTGACGCTTAGAAAATTCATTCGCATAATTCTCTATTTCTCTACAATTGTAGCATTCAACATTGATAGCATCCTTCTTTCCCTTACAATCACGAGTCTGGTGAGAATTTTCTCCAAATTTGTAACAAACTCCCATTCCTTTTAGGCAAGTACCAGGGTGTTTCTTCCCACAATTTTCACATAATGTAAAATCCTTCTTTCCTTTTTTCCCTTTATCTGTCTCTTGCTCTGTCGTTCTCTTCTTCTCTTGCTTTACTTTATTGTCATAAGATTTAGATAATTCATTTTCTGTCTTGATAGCACATGAGACTATATCATCGTAAGTTGAGAAATATTGTGAGACTAATTCTCGACAAAGAAATGGTTTTAACCCATCAAAGAAATGATCAATATTTCTTCTTGGGTTACGTATATAATCTTCAGCATGCCTCGCTAGCCTTGTAAAGTTAGCCTTATACTTTGAAACATTTTCATCCTCCTTTTGTCTCAGACTCAGAAATTTCCTTTCCATACCAGATCGATGGTCAAAAGGAAAGTATTTTTCCAAGAAAAGAGCTTTGAACTACCTCCATTCAATATTTGATAATTTATCATCTTCCTTCATGTTTTGAATCAACGAACACCATTGATCAGCATCTCCAGTGAGGAAGTAAACTTCCATAACAACTTTTTCCCTTTCGCTACTCCCCAAGGCATGGAATATTTTCTCTAAGGAATTTATCCATTGCTCAATTACTAAAAGATTTTTACTCCCATTGAATATTGGTGGTTGTGGCCTCATGAAGTGATCTAACATTGATCCTCCACGCTGCGGATCAGGGTGCTCCATACGGGTATGGTTATTATTCGTAACCAGAGTGAGTTGTCCTAGTATGATGATTAGCTGATTAGCACCATTTGCATCACTAGCTCCACTATAATTATCTTGAGCAGGGGGGTAATCCCTATATGGAGTGCATGCATTGATACTATTTCCATTTCTTCCACTAGGCTCCATTTCTAAACAATGGCATAAACTAGATCAGTTTATGAATCAAAATACATAATTCCATACTTGTAAAACACTTTACATAAATTGAACTATTTATAGATATAATCCATAATCATAAAAAGATGTGTTATTCGAGGAAGTGTATACTCATAAACACTTCATAATTATTTGTAATTAAAATGAGAATTATCCTAAGCATATCCCCCGGGAGTGTCACAACCAAGAGTGCGGCAAGGCCCGTTGTTGTGCACTAGTTCCCGTTCGAGTCTAGCTCATAACGGTGTTTTCAGGTTTTACCCTCAGGTACATCTGTGCCGGAGCTTCCTCTACCTGCTCGTATCCAGACAGGGATGTATTGCTCGGAAAACTAACAATATATCTATAATACCAAAATTCTAGGAAGTTATTCTATACTAATCCTCAAAGTCTATCTTAGGGATATCTTCTCTAATCAGAGTTTATCTAATTCTAGATTCCAAGGTTTGTACTAAACTTCCTCTGATACCAACTGTAACGCACCGACCACAGTTACCCAGAGTCGGTGCATTAATACAAAATATTGGCATGATCACAAGGGATCAAATCCCGAAAGACCGATCCGTTTAGTAGCCTTGTAAACACTAGATATATTAATAAGTCATACATTACATCATAAATTAAAAAAAACTACAACAAAATCTTTTGTTTATATCCCCTCATACTATCCTTGCAGGCCATTCATAAAATACTTCTTCACATCATGGGAAAAATAAAACATTGAAAGCGATGAGATCAAATGCTCAGTAAGGATAACAATATAGTAGAAACTTGTATAAATAAACATAAACATTTAAGGCAGTGTATAACTAAAACAAAAGCCTTTTAAACATTCACATTATCATAATATGGAAAAGAAAAAATGAAATAATTCAATTTAATTATTCACGTGGATATTCTACTAATCGAATAATCACATGAAATATTAATAACCACTTTCATAATAAGGGACTGCATAATACCAAACTTTAATTTCTGTGTCCAGGCCTTGTGCCAAGACCTAAGGGATAACTGTAACCAGAACCCAACCCAGAGAGCCTCTGTAATCAAACTCTATCCCGGAGAGCCTCTGTAATCGGACTCCAACCCAGAGGGCCTCTAATAACCGGACACCAACCCGGAGTGCCTCTAATAACCGGACACCAACCCGGAGGGTCTGTTGTAACCGGACCCCAACCCGGAGGGCTTACTTTTACCGGTCCCTAACCCGGAACATACTAGTCCAACACATTCATCTTAAGAAGAGGATGAAATATAACATAAACATTTGTATTAAAACCAGTATACGAAATGCCAAAACATTAATCATAAACCATTAATGGCATAAAAATAACTCATCCATAGTAAAACATATCAATAAACCATAAATATAATATGGAAGATTTGTATCATAATAAATCAACTTCAAAAAAGTGTAAAATTTATCAAAAGATGTTGACATAGATGAAATCAAAACTATTTGAGAGAAATATATCTTTTTTTTCAAATCATTTAAAAGTCATATAATTATAAAAGAAATTTTTATTTTGAAAATATTCTTATAAGATTTTAAGGGAAGCGTCAAAGATTTTATAACGGCATAAAATAGATGCACCCGTTTTATAAGTTAAAAAAATACATTCTTACCTTAATTCTGTCAAAAAGGTTAAAAAGGACCTTGTTTGGAAAATGACGGAAAGATTCCTTTATAAAATTCTTATAAAAAGTCAAACAAGGGTATAAATGAATTTAACCAATATTTTGTAAAATATTAAGAATGTTTTTAAATACATTTTTAAGAAACATGGATGTGGATGATAAAGAGGTCCTAGTAGATAATTACTTATAAACAACCTCGGAAAATGAAGAGATTGTGAAATAAACCCTTACCTTGTACTTTTCCTTGGTTAAGGGTAGGTTAAACTCTAGTATAGTGGTGAAGTAATTGTTATTAAATTATACAAGAATAATATACATTAATATGATATCATATATGATCTTTTAACATTGCTTTGTTAATAATATTTTAGTATTATCGTCGTTTCGGGTGTTAACTTACTCGTTTTCTTTTATATGCATTGTTACATAAGCTGTGTTTTTTATGGATAGGTTGTATATTATTCATATACATAATGATATCAAGTTCTTAAGAACTATTTTTAATCATCAAATGAGAATTAGACAAGAACGCATAAGATGGGGAATGAATCTCATCGCGTTCGAGAAGACGATAGTCCGTACGTACGCACAAGAGACAATATCATTCCTTTGATATTAAAATAAAATATAATTGGATGGTGTATCATATATAAAGAATAATTATCATGTTATATTTATTATTTACCTGAAAGACAAATCATTATTATACTCATCCAAATAATAATGTATTGAATAACAATTACACCACAACGTGGAGACGGTAAGCTGTATGTACGCACGTATGGTGACATGTCATTCAAGGGATGGATAGAATAATGAATATGGTTGTACCATATTTATAATAACATCATATTATATAGGATATACTAGAGTTATTATTTTAGAATGTAAAAAACAAAGAAATAAGAAGTTGAAGAAGAAATGAACTTGAAAGTGGGTGGTGAAAGCATTACCTCTTCTTCGGGTTCTTCCTTTTGATTTGATCAAAAGGGATCATTAGGTTGGCTTTATGATCAAACTATGGACTCTAGTTTAAATTGAGGGAAGTTGAGAGAATATTTGGGTAGGTTTTGTCCAATCCAAATGGCTTTGAAGGTGTGAATTAGTGAGAAGGGGGAGTTCCCTTTTATAAGAGGGGCGAGGGGCCCCTTTGGAAAAGCTAGAAATATTATTTTATAATAAATTCATATTCAGTATCTAATGGCTCCAAAGTGGGTTATTTAAAGGATAAGGTGGGGATAGGTCGAAAAAAACTCAACCAAAAGATTTTAGACAGGTTTGTGTCATTATATTAACCTTATCATTTAGTTTTAACTCTTAGTTAATTAGATTGACATTTACCATGTCACTTTGTATTTTTATATTATATAGTTAATAAACTTACTATATAAATCCAAGAGACCCCCAAGTGGTCCATTAATGATAAAAATATCATGATATAAGTCATATTTCCGAACCTTAGATTTTTAGGAATAGAATATGAATTAATAATATAATATTTGTTTTAAAAACTCTTTTATGTCAATTTTAATACTATTTGGAATTTGAATTTTGTGAAAATCACAACAGAATGATTACTTCTATAAAAGATAATTAAATAAATCATAACATGTCCTGTTATCCTATTAAATTATTTTAATTCATAAAAAGTCTCAAATTACATTTATTGGGATTTTGAAAATACCAATTATTTTAATATTTCATTAATTTTTTAATTACGGCATCACGATTGTGTCAAAATAAATTAACTTATTTAATGTCAAAAAATTATAAATAAAGAAACATTATGTAGGAAATATTTTTATATTTCTAATAAATATTTACAATCTAATTTATCATATGTATAACCCTATATTAAAAATGTTTTAGTAATTAAACATTAATTCTAAATCTTTTAACTCTTCTTTGAATTAAATAATAATAAATGTACTAATTTCTTCCAAGTGGACCTAAATGATAATATTTTATTACTAAGGTTGTTTTTGGTCGAGATACACTTGTCCAATAGAATTAGGACATGTGTTAGGGTAATATTAATATCATTTTTACCCTTAATTACCCTATTTACTTTTAACCGTGGTAAATAAAAGTAAAAAGTTACTATCCACCAAAAATTATTTTTATCTTATGGAACCACATTTTACTCCTTGATATTAACCATGTCTCTCATATTTTTGAAATTCCACTCATAGAAGTAGTAAAATTATGTTTTACGTAAATTTTCAAATTCTCCTAGGAGGTGGGTAAAAGACGGTGAAAAGTTCAATAAAATTTTTATATATCTAAAATTATTCTAAACTATCATCAATGAATTACATTGAACTTATATAGGTATTATGTATCTATTTTTACCTTAATTATATTTAAATAAAATAAATAATTATTTAAATAAAAATTCGTTTTTAAACTATAACTTAGTGTTTTTTTCACTATTCATCAAAAATTAAAAGTTTTCAGAAAAATACCAAAATATCACCCTAGGTTAATTTCGATATTCCGAATCCAAATATGAAGTCCATTTTAAAAGATAAAATTTATAAAATTTCAAAAAGTGGGAATTACTGTTCATAACGATTGCTTTGATTAGTCGCGGTGTGTTAGAGTCTCGAAGTTGCGTACAATGCAAGCTATTGCATTATTCAAAGGGAAATGTACCATGGAATCTTGGGCTGTTACACTTGGGATTCTTTCCCTAGAGCAAAAGAAATAATTTTAATTAAACCAGACGAGGTATTTATAAAAACAATTATCAGTGATAAAGGGTAAATATCCAAGAATAAGATCAGTCTTATTTTCATGAGATATTCCTAGATTAAAGGTGATTATTCTAAAGATACATTAACACATGTTTCCATACTCAAATTTATAATGATGTTCATATAACAAGAATATTTTAAACCATATAAAAAATATGTTTGTAAAATATCACTTGTTGAATGGATAACTATGAGAGGAAATTTAAATTTACCAGTTTAAGAGATTTGTCCTTAAAAGTGATAGAACATAATTTTAAATAATAAATAAGGTAAACAATGGGTTAGAACTATACCGTATAGACTGTTAGTATTTAGTACATGGAAGCTTTAGAGATAATACATACACCTAGGGAAATGTGTACTTTAACCATTATATAAATGATCATTAATAAGGTACTATAACTATATATATTGATAAAATTGAAATTATTGGTGAAAAAAAAGATTTATTGTAATTATATTTCTAAAGAAATGAAGACACATTTTGATATTTATATGTTTTAATATTTAAGATATTTTCTAGGAGCATAAGTATTATAATGGAATGATATTATTTATGATTACTAATAATAATATGGAACATAATTTTTGAATAAGTTCTTAATTAATGAATCCAAACTACTATCCATAACCATACATATTGAGTTAAATGTTTAAAAATTCATTAAAGTGTAAAGTGTGAATCAATGATATTTTAGATGGTTGATTGGTAGCATACCCTATGACACTGTATATAAATTAGATATTGCCTTTATAGTGAGACTATGTGAAAGGAATTAATTTAATCCTGGGGAATCATATTTAATGGATTCCTAATTGTTTATCAGATATATAAATGAAATATTGAGATTTGATCTAATTTAGAAAAGGAGGGAAATTTAAAATATATGTGGTCAAACTGATGAGGAATGTAAATTTGATTTGGATGAAATATGGAATATATTAAGGGGTAATTATTTTATAAGGAAGATAAGCTTATTAGAAATGTAAGAAATAGAATATAGTTACCTCAAAAACCACATAATTTTAATATTTGGATTCCATAAATTAATTGACCCAAACAATCAGGATAAAAAATAGTAAGATCTGATGTTAAAATTGAGAATACAAATTTAATTTAGGGTGACAATATAAGTTCTATTGAACTCTCTATAAATAATGTACAACACTCTTAGTCAACACAAATTGATATAAATTCAAATATCATCAAATAAAGATTTACCACTAGAGATATAAATATGTAATTAATTCTTGATATATATGAACTAGTTCATAACATCACCAAGGTAATTCCATATTACATATTTGAATTATTAAGGTTGAATGATAATGTCCTAGAATTATCTATCACATGAGGAACACTAGTTTCACCCTCATACGTTGGATCTTTTTTCAAAGGGTAAAAATATGTAAAGACCTATACCTTTTTTTTTGATTCTATAGATTTTTTTATAAATGTGATTGAAAATCTGATATTAATGTATGGATTAAGGGGGAGAGTATATTGATCACTTTAAAAAGTGATTCTTTTCACCAAATGATATAATTATCTAAAAAATTATATTTTATCCCATTGTGTATTAATATAAAATTTCTCATTGATGATGGATTTAATTTGGTGTTTATTATTTGAGTTGTTGAGGTTGAATGTAAATCAAAACGGTTAGAATTTAAAACCCAATGAAATTATTGATTTTATTTATTTATTTTAATACATAAATAAGATTCTTGAACTGATATTTAAGAAACTTTTTATATTTATTTAACCTGATTTGAAATTACCTGATTAGTTTAGAAGTGGAAATGATCTTAGTTGTTGAATAATGGAATTTCAGGAATGAAAATATTTATGTCTGGATCAATACACAAGATGTTGGTTTTAGTTTATAGTGGATTTCAGTTCATACATAATATGTTTATTATCCCCAAAAATGTAATTTGGAAAGGTGGATAATCTAATAACTAAGGTTTTATTGGATGAATACGATTTTTGAGAATACAAAATATTTTATGATTGATATTTTGGATGGATAATTACCACAATGGAAAAAATATATTAATTATTCATGTAATATGATGTAATAAATAGTTAATGTTTAATATGATCAAATTGGGAGAAATGGAAATAATCTAAAAGAAGATATCTTCCATAATGTCTGAGATGGTGGATCATTATATAATTTCTATATAATATGTTTTTAATATCTTATGTATGTATTTATAATGTTTTAAATGTGAGATTTTAAGCGGAGTTTTAGAACAAGAATTAAATATTCAAGATTAGTTTATTTATTTCCGAAACATCATATTCATTATGAATATTTTTTATTCAAGTTAAGAAATGAAATTTATGTTGAAATGTATTTTATGGAATGATTAGTACTTTAACCGTTAATATTTATGTTATATCAGGAGGATCTGTGAATTCCAATGTGCCATGAATTAAAATTATCCTTAAATTTTTTCGTTCTTTTAAATAAGGAGGTATCCGGAGTCTCTTGGATATTTAAATGAATATATTGACAAGAAATACTAATTCTATTCTAATATGGAATAACTGATTGTTTTTTTATGGATCCATTGACTATAAAATTGACTTTCTAAAATTCATTATGAATTCCGATTCTCACAAATAGTAATAGACTTAATGACACTCACAATGAATATAACCACAGAGAAGGTGGAATTGGTGTAAATGTTTTCGAGAATTTCATATTGTGTTGAACTACTATTCTAATGAGAGTAAAAAATAGATTATTTACCAATAATTTATATGATATTCATAGTCTCTTTTTTAAGAAATATGAAATTATTTTTGATAATATAGATACTTTTTATTAAGAATGATGAATTTTCTAGTCTGTGTCCATTCTCTCATGAACACGTTGATTTGTCTGAAAGTGGCTGCAGGGATGATGACATTCATAAATTTCATTAGCAATGTCCTAGAAGCTAAATATTGAACAGCATGCTGAATATCCCAATCTCACATATATAAATACAAATATAAAATAATTATCATCTTATTAATTTTGAGTAGAAGAATAACTATATTGATACTAGTGGTTTCAGTATAAAAAAGCCCATTATCATCAATTCCACAATAAAATTATTAGAAAATTTATTTTTCCATTATCATATACTAGAATAAATATCTTCCTAATATTCCAGTAAGAAAAACCCCCTATAAATTAATATATTTATATATATAGTGGTAATATAGAAATTTGAACTTAGACAAAACCTGGAGAGGATTATGTACCCTCATGGTGACCCATCCTTTTAAAAATTCATGTTTGATTTTGATTTTCATATCTTAATTTAATACGGGTGTGGGCGAGATTAATGCTGAGAGGATTAATCCCTTAAAACATGAAAATATAAATTTCTAATGTAGGAATTGGGATAACTATACCATCGATTCAACCACCCTTCTCTATTGTACATTGAATGCTTAGGCTACTTCATGTTTTAACATTTTTGTTCATCCTGGATAATTTATGTAAATAATTTTAGATTTCAAAATAAAAGTTAATTTTTTTATAATAAAATATTTCATTATTTTAAAAGGGGTGATAAAAAATATTTTAACACCCGTTTTCAAAGAATGATATTACGGCATTTGAATGATATTTTATGGTATATTAAAGGATTTTATTTCAATGTTTCTACTAAAAACAAAATATCATGTTGATATATTTTCTATGATTATAATTAGGTTATATTTTATGATATCTAGTGTTTTATTTTTATTTTAGTGTGTATAGATTTTAGTCAGATTCCATGGGTTATATTACTCTGGTTGGCTTCCTTCAGTGTTTATAAATCAGAAAAAAATGGCTTCCAATAGTTTGTCGGTGTGTGAGAGGTAGACATGAATGATTTATAATATGTGGGTTTGGAATATAAATTGAGGACTAATATTTTAAAACTCAATATGATATGGGTTCGGTGGATGGAATATAAGAACATTAATCCATGCCTATTGTATTTCATAAGTTTTTTAAAAAACTAGGATGTGATATGACACTATAAAGTCTTAAGTAAGGATATTAAGGACATTATTGATTATATTTAAATTATAAATGACCCTAGATTGTTTTATACATGAGTAAACATGACTATAATATTATGGAGATAGGATATCCTAGATTTTCAGGGAAGAACATGTTCATATTTTTTCCATGCATTAAAATCTTTATCACTGTAACATTCTAGACCCAGAGTCTGGTAAATGGTGGCCTGATCCAAGTTGGTTACATAGCCTAAATAGGGTCTTATGAAGATTCAAATTTTCTAACTCGAAGTGAGGTCATATGATGTGTTTGTGAAATGAATATTATCTCTAATCAGAGTGTTACATAGTTATAACAACCAGATTGTAATGACATCAACTCCAATAGCCCACAATCAGTTCATTAAATTATTACATCAGAATAAGAAAAAATAAACCACATACCAATCATCTAAATAGTTTATTAGTCTTAATTAACTATATAGATATTCAGAATGTAAATTATATTTTCTACTAAAAACTCAAAAACTATTTTCTTTCACCAAACCATTATTCCCCTTAGCATAACACTGCATAATAATAATAATTAACTTTATGGAAACTATGAGGAAAATAAAACATAATTCGATGTTATATTAAATTATCTATAAGGGTTAGTTACAATGAAATATATCAGAAATCAATAAAGGATAATGACCATGGCATGGAAGATAGCTACACACACATGTCATGTAACCCATAAATTATGAAATTAATTTCATCCATAAATTTTTTCATAGTGAAAATAATTAGAATTGTATTTACATAAATGAAGTAAATTCATAATTATGATTTTCTAACCTATCAATATATATCCTCTTGATAGTTACTATCAAGATCGATCCTCTAACCCGTTTATGTATCTAGGTGTTAAAAAATAAGATTATGCATGGAATGAAATGTGAAGGATTTGTAGGCTACTGAATTAATATCAAAAGACTACAGATTCATCAAGGTGATTTCATGAAATGGTCCCCAACCACTTTATTTCATGTCCAAATAAATCCTCATATGTCAAATAATTGAATTATAAATATATTCATTAATCAAAGTGTGTAATACCACTTTGAAAATTTTGAATCATCATCCTAATGAGAGAATAGAATTTTACAAAACATTGAATAAAAAATAATAAATAAATCTGTGATCTTATTTGTCAAAGAGGATATATATAAACCTCATTAAAAATGGTGGGTGTAGATCCTCAAAATATGCTTTAATAAAAGGAGATTGAGAAAAATTCCTTTACAAATATTATATAATTTATCAAATGAATATATAATTTTTATTAAATTCATATCCACGTAAAAAAGTATAAATAAATCATATGGTCATAAAACTTAATTTCATTAATAATGGAAGCATTAAAAAATCAATGATGTAGAATTTTTACCCAGTTAATTAAAATCGTGTATAGATATCCATTAGCACTATGTAATCAGTCAAATCATATCCTCAAAAAATTAATAACTACAAGAATATATGTTTAATACCATCAATATATTGAGATTGATGATATTGTATGTCATTTGTAAGTACATAAATCACACAAAATAATTATGTGTTGATTATAGCATATATCTTACAGAAGTAACAAGTGAGGCAATAAAACCCTTACAACCTGTAATTAGTCGAATTGTATTCCCCATAAAATTAATAATTAACAAATGAAACATTGAATATTGTTTATATATAAAAAATTAATAAAATTATTTATAAAATAACGTTATACATACACCATAAAGAAGAAATAAGTGGTGAATAAGGCATATATGTCATAAAGGTAAAAGTTAGATAGGAAAACCATGACCTCATGATTTTCATTAGATTCACATATATTATACTCATGTATATTGGTTTAAATCATGTTATAAAGTTAATAAATATCCATATTATTATTTATAATAACTTATATGATCTTTTTATAACATCTCACAACCCATTATTTTATAATTTTTCATTTTTTTCATTTTTTTCAAGTGAGTTCATTTCTCTCATTCTTGATCGGTTAATTTGTTAATAATTAGTGATTAACTTGTTAAATGGGAATGAAACTCAGCATGTTAATTGAAATGGTATTGAAAAAAATCTAGAATTTCAATTGGTCTCATATATCATTTTTCATCAAACATTAGGATGATTTATTAGATAACATGTTAATGATATTTTTTTTGTTTATTATGGTTTTCTATTCCAAACACTACAAACTTTATTCAAATAATTTAGTACTACATGTATATATTAGTTCCAAAATAATGATTAGGTTATTATATTCCGATTAAAATTTTATTTAACCAGAATAATTGTTTAATGACCAACCATGAATTTGGTAATGGAAAAATAATACAAATATTACTCATGTATATGATTAACCAACACAACATGGGCATAGATTTGTTTATTTGAATAAGAGGATACAGTAAAATGTATGGATACAATATATAACATTATAAATAAATAATTTTTATGCATAAATTATTCTCTCATTATTATTCCATGATGGATGAAAAATTTAATTCATTGAATTGTAAAAAGTATATTTACAATTAGTCTTGGTGATACAAAAAAATCTATTTTTTAATCTGAAATGTTCAAAAGTATGAATTATTTTTATATCAAATTTAATTTGGAAATTTATTTCAACGAACTAAATGGAATTTATTAATTTATAATTGAACTAATTATAATTTAAAAACAATTATAAATATAATTTGGCATTATTAATTATTTATATGAAAAATAAATCTTCAATTAAAATTTATTACTTTTCAATTTTTATCAAATAATATAACTTATCTAAAATATCTGAGAAAATCACCCAATTTTAATATTGATATACCTATTTTCAATATATTTTTCATTTATTCAAAAAAAAATATAGACATTTTAAAATTTATATTTAAATTAGGTTTCCCATTAATTGGTAGAAAAATTCACTTTTAGAAATATATTTCTTTTTGTATAAAATGTGATTTATTATTATCAGAAATGTATCACAAATAATTTATGAATTTTATAAGAATTTATTGAATATATAATATATAAATTTAATATATATATTTTAAGGATGGTGATTGATTCAATTTATTTAGTTTAAATGTCATTATGGTAATAAAAATATTTTTTTATCGGAACACATTCTTTAGGTTCAAATGTTTTTCATTTTCTAATTATAATTACTTGATAACTAAAGAATTAATTTTATAAACATGTCTAAATAAGTTTTCATAATTAAGTTAATCTCATTCATTCCATCCATTCCATTGGCTAGTTCATAACTATAATAAATAAATAATAATATTTAATTATTTCTTTCTCCATTATGTTCTATGTAATGTAATATATAAATGAAATTTAATAAATTTAATAAGGTAGATACTTTAAATAATTTAGTTGTCACATTATCCCATCCTTCAATAAATTATTTTCTCAAAATTTTAAAATTTCACTTGAAAATCAAATGGTCATACTTGAAAATACATTTGTGAGACAACCACATCGTAAATAGAGTTAATAAAATATATTCTTAATAAAAGGGAATGGAAAATAAAAATGTTTCATTGAAAGTAAGATATAGAATAGGATAGAATTACTGAGAAGTGAAAATGAAGACTTAACAATGAAAGAAAATTATCAAGTTCTGAAGGTGAGTGACTGAGAACACGGGTATCAGAATTCCTACCATCAAAAAAACCACTAACATGTGATGAGTAAAAGATTTAATTGACTTCACTATGATAAAATTTAATGAATAGAGATTTTCAATCCAAATTCCATTCCTAGATTTTACATATTATTTATTATCTAGATAATATCTTGATAAAATAAATATACATTATTTCTTTCAATTTCATCTGCATTACCTTCTCCTTTGGTAGTGCTTCAATCTATTTTCAAATTATCTCCAATGCTGGGAAATGGATATTCATGTTTAATTAGCTATACCTTAATAACATTATTGAATCATTAGATCCTTCGACCTTTAAAAATTTACTAAACCACAAGTGTATAACACTTATTATCGACAATAAATAATATCCACTGTTATTGATAATATATACTATAAGTATTTAATCTTAAGACTCTTCCAAACTATATATTTCAAAATTCAATGTCATAAAATTTACACGTAATGTCACTAAACATCCAAAATGAACAATAAATTAGATTCTCCAAAAACACATATTACAACTATTAATTCAACTCTCAAAATATATGAATATATTGATCAACTTAAAACCATAATGAAAACATGCATGTCTCTAATTATAAAATATTAGGTATATTTATTAAATTAAAATATGTATTATACCTAGTAAAGATAAAATAAACCATAAAATTACTAACCACTTTCACAATAATCAATAATATACCATAAAAATCTCTTTTTCATTATTATCTCATCATAAATAATATTTTAAGGGTTATATTCCCCCAATCATGTATTTTCTAAATTATCTACATGTAATATAAAAACATTTCCTAGTACTATTCAACACATGATTCAAAATACATAAGATGATTTTGGCTACTATAATCGTTATACACTCCATTGTTCTTATGATGAAAATATCATCAATAAATAAATTTTAGATAATAATTAATTTAACCAAATTTTAAATCATATTAATCACTCAATTTTTGATGGATAAATAGAATCACCTTGACCTTGATTCCTTAGCTTATTTTGAGTTATATTCCTGTGATGATTGGGGTATTTATTTATATAGTTCCCCATTTCACCAAATTTAATGCACTAAATATCATTATTTTATTTCCACATTTTTTATTATTTTTCATGAAGATCCACTTCTCCACAGTTAAAGAAAACTACCAGTTGTTTCAGGAATTGTATAGGGAGATTAATTCCACAACTATCACATCTGAAAAAATAATTTATCTCTTTCTTAATTTTATCGATGATTTTATCCATCACTCCCTTTACCTATTTCTTCCATTTTAATCCATAAGTATTTATAAATTCTTTCAATGTTCTGATTTCATATAAATCTATTTCATCATATGAAGATAATGAATGTTATACCATCACCCATCGAAGACAGGCTTTAATACCTTCAGAAAATTAATCATTCGTGCATTCAATGTTGTGTATATAATCTATATCATACATTTCTAACCTTATTATGGTATGTTTTCACTTCTAAAAACATTATTCATCATTTTTAATTTAACTATTTATCATTCTCTTCATCTAAATTTGTTTCTCATGAAGGAAATATTTTTCAATGAATATATCCTTAGAATATTTTTATTCAATGATTTCTATTTCATACTCATACCTAGTATTCTGGATCAATGAACACATTTATTCAACATATCCATAGAGATAATACACTAAAAGTGTAACATTTTACTTTTAATTACATCACAATGATAAAAATATATTTTCAAGGGACACGATCCATTTCTCATTTAATACTAGATTTTTAGTCCCATTAAAATATGGGGATTATACCATCTTAAATGATCCCATATAGGTGTAGCCTGATTATTCATCATGTCCAAAGTATATTGTTATAATATTTTCATAACACGACTAATTACAATACTAGATATTTTGGATTCCTCAATAGGGAAACCATTAAATTGGTCAAGAGTATTAATTCATGTCATCCTTCAATTTTCCTTTTCTATACAATGACATACATTAAAATAGCTCATAAAATTTTCAATTTTGTATAATTATAAATATGGAGTAATATAAATTCAATAATTTACACATGTATAATTTCGCAATCATAAACATGGTTTCTTTGTAATGTTTTTAAATACATATATTCATAGTCTATCATAAGTTTATGTTCCCTAATCTACATATTACTAAATATAGATCCCAAGGTTTATTCTAAACATCCTATGATACTAACTGTAACAACCCCGACACTAGTAACCCAGAGTTAGTTCTTGACATTATTAAATTGGATAAAGGTATATGAAATATCATCCCAAAGTACTGAATAAGTTTGTAATATTTATAAACTTGATACATATTTTAAATTTAAATTTTATTTTGGAAATAAAATCCAAAAAGAATTTTTATTGAGAGCACCATTATTCCCCTTAGAATAACCCAACATATCAATAATAATAAACTTCATGGAAACCTAGGGGAAAATAAAACATAATAAATGTGTGAGATAAAATTCTCTGTAAGGGTTACCTATAGTGGAAGCTATGATAAATCAATAAAGGATAATCACTATGTGAAGGTAAATAATTAAACACACATTACATCTAATCATTAAACATAGATTGAAAATGAATCCAAATATTTTTTCATAGTGGAAATCCTCAATGTAGAAATAACTAAAAATAATGATGTTCATAATGTTGGATTTTTGAACTATGAATATATATTGTCTATAATGTTATCATGGAGATCAATACTCTTTCCTGTATGATTTTTTGGTTAGAAAAACATCTAATTCTTCTACCAAAAAATGAAAGGGTTTTTTTTCCAATTGAATTTGTCTCATCATACTACTACTACATCAGGGGACCTTCATTAACCTATCTCAAACCCAAGTCTTTCATCTCCAAATAATTCCTCAAATATCTAATAATCAATTTAAAAATATATTCTTACATCTGTGTGTCCCATTCCATAATGAAACATTTGAATCAAAATCCACATTATGGAATATAATTTAAAAAACAATAAATAACATGTGAATAAAAAAATTAATTGAATGATATGTCAAAGGATCTTTGTATTCATATCATAACAGATGTTGGGAGTATAAAATCAAAATATGCCATAATGAAATGACATTTAGACAATGTCCCATACAAAGATTATATAATTAATCAAATTCATTGATTATATGTATTCACATTAAAAAACATAAAAAGTTGAAATACAATATAAGGTAATAAAAAATCATTTCTTTCCTAATAATAACATGAAAAAATCAATGATGTATACTTGTAAACCAGTGAATATAAAATGACTTATGAAATCCCTTACAACATTGTAACCAGAAAAACCATATTCCCCATAAAATTAATAATTATCAAAAGAGAAATTTAATACCTAAAAGATAATGATATTCATGATATGATATGTAATAGTTAGGAATAGGCACCAAACACATGTATTAATTTGTGAATATTACATATATCTCACAGAATTAGAAAGTGAGATGAAAAACCCTTACCACTTGTACTCAATCAGATCGTATGCCAAAAAAGTAAGTATTAGAAAATTAAAAACTGAATAACATGAAGAGAATGTGATTAATTTAATGATATATCAGGGGGTTATTTACATAAACCTCACACAATAAATATGTGTGAAATAAATCATATATCTCACTGAAGTAAAAGTGGGACAAGAAAACCCTTAACTCATTATTTCCTTTAGTTTAACGTACTTCATATTGATAAATAATGTTTTAAATACTTATATAAAAACATATAAAAACAATATACATATTTATAATACAATATATGATACCTCAATAATATATCACAACCAATTAATTAATAATATTTCATTGTTTTTCAATCTTTTGGTTGAATTCAGTTCTTGGTTTCATGATCGGATAATTTTTGTATACATGCGGATTATTCTAAAAAATTAAAATAAAACTCTAGAAGTGGAATGAAATGTTATTAATGAAAATGCATGTGTATAAATTTAACCATATATAATTTTATTTTCTAACATGAGGGTTAGTCATTTGTTAAAAATTTAATGATAAATGTTTAGTTTATTTTAGCAGTTTATTCCAAACACAATGAACTAGTTTCATTTTGTAACACCCAAAGATTTCATAGTACATTATTTATTCAATGTAATTTAATAACTTTCACTACCCGCAACACTGAGTTCTAGCGCACCACGACTTACCAAACTAGCCATTCAAAAGCAGTTATGAATACTATTAACTGAATTTTGAACTATATATAATCCTTATAATTTTAGAATCCATATTATGATTTTCTTAGACATAATGTAACAACTAATTCATTTTTTTCAGATAAAAGAAGTATTTTTCAAAAAAATGCACTTTTACCGCCTTTTAATGGTTAACCCTTTTTAAATCCAATGTTTTAAAATTTTATATATTCAATTTTAAAAAATAAACTTTTTATTTAGAATCGGGACATAATAATTTAGTGTGAATAATTTTTTGGTGTTTTTCTGATAACTTTCATATTTGGGTGAATAGTGAAAAATACTATATTTTAACCGAAAACAACTTTTTTAATCAAAACAATTTATTATGTTAAATTATACATTTGAATATTTTTCAATTGTAAATAGATTGTATTTTTACCATTTAATCCAATGCTGATCATTGTAAGTAATTTTACTTTGAAATTAGACATAAACAAGTGTCAATATTTTGATAGTTATTATTTCTTAAAAATACGCCTTTTGGTTTTGACAACTGGAATTAATTTTAAATTAATAAATGTAAATTATATGTTTTGAATTTGGTAAAATATACTTATTTTTTAATTCATAATATCAAAATTATATTAGGGTGAATTTTTTTTATTTTTCCGAAAACTTTCAATTTTTGATGAATAGTGAAAAACAATGAGTTATTGTTTAAAACTGACTTTTTATTTAAATAATTATTTATTTTATTTAAATATATTTTAGGTAAAAATATTTACATAATAACTATATATGTTCAATGTAATTATTGGAAGTCATTTTGTAATAATATTATATATATATAATTTTATTGAACTTTTCTCCGTCTTTTTCCCACCTCCTTGGAGAATTTGCAGATTCACATAAAACATAATTTTACCGCTTCTCTGAGTGAAATTTTAAAAACATGAGAGAAACAGTTGATATCAATAAGAAAAATGTGGTTCAATAAGATAAAAATAATTTTTGGTGAATAGTAATGTTTTGCTTTTATTTACCAGAGTTAAAAGTAAATAGGGTAATTAAGGGTAAAAATGTTATTATTCTTACCCTAACACATTTTTTAATTATATTGGATAAGTTTAATTTGATAAAAAATAACCTTATGAATAAAATATTATCCTTTAGGTCCACTTGGATTAGATTAGGACATTTATTAATATTTAATTCAAAGAAGAGATAAAAGAGTTAAAATTAAAGTTTAATAACTAAAAATTTTTTAATATAGGGTTATGCATAAGATAAATTCGACTATAAATATTAATTATAAAGATAAAAAATATTCAACATAGTGGTATTTTATTTATAATTTTTAGACATTAAATAATGAAATTTATTTATGACACAATGATGATGTAGTAATTACCGTATTAATGAAAGACTAAAATAATTGACATTATAAATATCCAAATAAATGTAATTTGAGACTTTTTATAAATTAAACTAATTTTATAGGTTATTATGAAATGTTTGGGTTGGTTAGATAAAGTGTTTTCTAAGTAATAATCCTATTATGATTTAAAAAAAACAATTCCAAATAGTGTCAAAATTGACATAAAATAGTTTTTAAAAAACATATTATATTATTAATTAATATAACAGCCTTAAAAATATAAGTTTCATCCAAAAGACTTATATAATTATATATATGATATTAATGACCCAATTGGGGTTCTATTGGAAATTTATAGTAAGTTTATTAACCATATAATATAAAAATACAAAGAGACGTGGTAAATGTCAAACTATTTAACTAAGAGTTAAATCTAAAAGTTAAGGGTAATATGGTGACCTAAACATGTCTAAAACCTATTATTTGAGTGGTTTTATAACTATACCCACCTTATACATTAAATAATTCATTTTGTATCCATTATAAACCTAAAATTAGTTTATTATAAAATAATATTTTATGTTTTTCCATAAGGTGCACCTCACCCCTCTTATAAAAGGGCACTTCTGCTTCTCTAAAATTCACACTTTCAAAGCCATTTGGCTCGGCCAAAACCTTACCAAATATCCTCCCAACTATACTAAATTCATCATATAGGCCTTCATTTGGTTAGAAATCCAACCCAAGGACCCCTTTTTATCAAATCAAAAGGAAGAACCTGAAGAAGAGGTAATGATTTCACCACCATCTTTCAAGTTCTCTTATTCTTCCACTAACTCTTTCTTTTTTGTTTACATTCTAAAATAATAACTCTAGTATCTTATATATAATGTGATGTTATTATAAATATGGAACATATATATTCATTATTCTATCTATCTTATGAATGATAATGTCACCATATGTTCGTATGTACGGCTTACCGTCTCCACGTTGTGGTGTAATTTTTTATTCAACACTATGTTATTTGGATGGATATAATGATGAGTAAAATGTATATATAAATAATTAAAATAACATGATAATGTATCTATAAAATTAATATACCATCCAATTCCATACCTTTAAGGAAATGATATTGCCGCTCGTGCGTACATACGGATTACCGTCTCCACGACGCGATGGGATTCATTTCAACGTTAACCATTCATCGACGATTATAAAAATATATCATTCTAATAAGTATGTAATATATGAAATAATAATGAAACTGGAGATATATATATTTATATACATATATATATATTTACATATATCTTATTCACTTAGTTCCGTTCAATATGATATGAAAACGAAAACATCGTTTATGCATATGTACGGACTACGGTCTCCATAAACGGTGTTTTTCATTCCATATATATATATATTAAACATATTTATATTCTAAATATATATGATATATAAATTATTTTTTATATTCTGGAAGTATTGAAATATTTATCTATGTGATACAATCAAGAGTAACAAGTTAAAACACGTATGATAAAGAAAGGGATTATTCCCCGAAATGTTAATTTAACATGGAAAATATTATTAAATGGGTAGTATAAAGTCATAAATGAAACATGTATGATATTATAAATATTAATATGGTTATGTTATAATTTAATAACATACTAAGATATTTATACAAGATGTTAAACATACCCTCGACTAAAGGAAAGTGCAACGTAAGTGTTGATTCCTCAATCTCATTATTATCCCATATTGTTTATGTGTAATTATTTACTGGGATATTTTTATCATTCATGTAAATTAATCATAAAAATTATTTCAAAATGATTATTTTAATGATTTTTGAAAGGTACTCTTTATGAAGATCATAATTTTAAATGTTTTAAAGATTTATCTTTCTAAATCTTTTTAATTAATGTCCATGTTTTCAAAATGATTTTACTGATTTTTTATATGGACATGAGTGTTGTATCAACGATGTACTGGTTATATGAATTATGGAAATAAATAAGGATTGTACTGTATTATTATTTCATTGGTAATTTTAGATTATATGGTTCTAATACTAATGTAGTAATTTAGGAATAAGAGATGGTTGATTTGGATAAATTATATTGGATATTCTAGACTTCCTTGGAACCAATTAATAGTTTTTTTATTTAATCATTTTTGGAATATTAAAAAAATTTGGATATAAGGAATATATCTAGTATTATATAAAGGATAAGGGAGCATGAATGTAATCAATATGGTTTTATGATAATTTTGGGTGTTACCATGTTTTAAAATAATACATGATGAAGGTGTTCACATGTTATTACATTGAAAAACAAATCTTCATTGTGTTTAACTTCCTTATAAAATTTGGACTATGAGTTTGGATAGAAGTATTTTGGATAAGTCTAAAGAATGGAATAAATTAAGTTTGAAATTGAATATTATTGTTATGGTTATTTTTGGATTTAAAAAAAAGACAACACACAGACCCTGTGACAATCCATCGCATCAGAAAAAGATGTGGGAATCGAACCCACACCATAGTGTGATTGGGATTTATCGCCTACCACTGTACTACATGAATACCCTGGATGGTATAATCTAGTTTTTTTTAAAATGGTTTGATAAATTAATTATAAATTAATTATTTTTAGAACCCCAAACGATTAGGATAAATAAAATATTTTTTTGAAATATTTTTCAACTGAAAGATGAGTTTGTGGTAGGAATTTGTTAAAGGATGTAACTATACTTTTCATGTATATATATATATCCTCTTATTAAGACTAAATTTTATTAACCCAATTTCGGATATGAATTCTCCACAAAGGTATTTTATATTTTCATCCGTTTATTTTTAAAGAACAATTTCAAATTGCGAGGACACAATTTATTATAGTAGGGAAGAATGTAACACCCCAATATTTCATAGTACGTTATTTCTGCAAAGTAATTCAATAATTTGCACCACACGCAACACTAAGTTCTAGCGCACTATGACTTACCAAACTAGCCATTCAAAAGCGTTTATGAATAGTATTAAGTGAATTTTTAACTATATATAATCCTTATAATTTTAGAATCCATATTATGAGTTTCTTAGACATAATGTAAGAAAAAATTCATTTTTTTCAGATAAAAGAAGTAATTTTCAAAAAATGTACTTTTACCGCCTTATAATGGTGATCCCTTTTTAAATCGAATATTTGAAAATTTTATATATTCAATTTGAAAAAATAATCTTCTTCTTTAGAATAGGTACATAAGAGTTTAGTTTCAATAATTTTTTTTGTTTTTCTGATAACTTTCATATTTGTGTGAATAGTAAAAAATGATATATTTTAACTAAAAACAACTTTTTTAATCAAAATAATTTATAATGATAAATTATACATTTTAATGGTTTGGAAGTAAAAATAGATTATATTTTTACCATTTAATCCAATGCGGGTCATTGTAAGTAAAATTTTACTTTGAAATTGGACATAAACAAGTGTCAATCTTTTGATACTTATTATTTCTTAAAAATACACCTTTTTATTTTGACAACGTGAATTAATTTTAAATTAATAAATGAAACTTCTATATTTTTTAATTTGGTAAAATAGATTTAATTTTTGTATTCGGAATATCAAAATTATCTTAGGGTGAATTTTTGGTATTTTTCTGAAAACTTTCAGTTTTTGATGAATAGTGAAAAACACTGAGTTATTGTTTAAAACCAACTTTTAATTTATATAATTAATTAATTATTTAAATTTATTTTAAGTCAAAATAGATACATAATATCTATATATGTTCAATTTAATTCATTTAAGTCATTTTGTAATAATATTAGATATATAAAATTTTATTGAACTTTTCAACATCTTTTACCCACCTTCTAGAAGAATTTGCAAATTCACATAAAACTTAATTTTACCACTTCCGTGAGTGGAATTTAAAAATTATGATAGAGTCTGTTTATATCAATAAGAAAAATGTGGTTCAATAAGATAAAAATAATTTTTGGATAATTGTAACTTTTTTCTTTTATTTACCACGGTTAAAAGTTAATAGGGTAATTTAGGGTAAAAATATGATATTATTCTTACCCTAACACATGTCCTAATTATATTGGATAAGTTTAATTCGACCAAAAACATCCTTATGAATAAAATATTATCCTTTGGGTCCACTTGGATTATATTAGGACATTTATTATTATTTAATTCAAAGAAGAGTTAAAATAGTTAAAATCAACGTTTAATAACTAAAATATTTTTAATATAGGGTTATGCATAAGATAAATTCGACTATAAATATTCATTATAAAGATTAAAATATTTCCTACATAATGTTATTTTATTTATAATTTTTAGAAATTAAATAATTAAATTTATTTATGACACAATGATGATGCAAGAATTACAGTATTAATGAAAGATTAAAATAATTGACATTATAAATATCCAAATAAGTGTAATATGAGACTTTTTATAAATTACACAAATTTTATAAGTTTTTATAAGATATTAGGTTTGTTTAGATCAATTTTTTTCAGAGTAATCATGTAGTTATGATTTTAACAAAAAAACAAATACCAAATAGTGTCAAAATTGACATAAAATAGTTTTTAAAACAAATATTATATTATTAATTGATATAATAGTGATAAAAAGCTAAGGTTCAGAAAAAAGAATTATATAATAATATATATTACATTAATGAACCAATTTTGGTTCTATTGGAATTTTATAATATGTTTATTAACCATATAGTATAAAAATATAAAGAGACATGATAAATGTCAAACTATTTAACAAAGAGATAAATCTAAAAGTTAAGGTTAATATGGTGACCTAAACCTATCTAAAACCAATTGAATGAGTGGTTATAGGCCCATCCCCACCTTATAATTTAAATAATTCATTTTTTAGCAATTAAAAACCGAAAATTAATTTATTATAAAAAAATATTTTGTGTTTTTTCCTAAGGTGCCCCTCACCCATCTTATAAAAGGGCACTTCCCCTTCTCTCCAATTCACACCTCCAAAGCCATTTGGCTCGGACAACCCCTGACCAAATATCCTCCCAACTATCCTAACTTCATCCTAGAGTCCTTACTTTGGTCATAAAGCCAAACTATAGATCCCTTTTGATCAAATCAAAAGGAATAATCCGAAGAAGAGGTATTGATTTCACCACCCTTTTCCAAGTTATCTTATTCTTCCACTTAATCTTTCTTTGTTGTTTTCATTATAAAATAATAACTCCATTATATTCTATATAAATTGATTTTATTATAAATATCTCACAACTATAAACATTATTCTATCTATCATATGAATGAAAATGTCACCATGTGTGCGTACGTACAGCTTATCGTCTCCACGTCGTGGTGTAATTTGTTATTCAACACTATGTTATTTGGATGGATATAATGATAAGTAATATGTATAAAAATAATTAAAATAACATGATAATGTCTCTGTAAAATTAATATTCCATCCAATTCTACACCTTTAAGGAAATGATATTGTCCCTCGTGCGTATGTATGGATTACCGTCTCCACGGCGTGATGAGATTCATTTGCACGTTCACCATTCATCGACGATTATAAAAATATATATTACTAATAATTATTTAATATATGAAATAATAATGCTACTAGAGATATATATATTTATATATATTTATATATATATATATACTTACATATATCTTATTCACTTAGTTCCGTTCAATATGATATAAAAATGGAAACAACATTTATGCGTATGTACGGACTACCGTCTCCATAAATGGTGTTTTCCATTTCATATATATGCCTATTATACATATTTATATTCTAAATATATATTATATATAAATCATGTTTTATATTCCAGAAGTATTTAAATATTGATCTAATTTATACAATCAAGAGTAACAAGTTAAATAACGTATGATAAAGAAAGGGATTATTCCCCGAAATGTTAATTTAACATGGAAAATATTATTAAATGGGTAGTATAAAGTCATAAATGAATCACGTATGATATCATAAATATTAATATTCTTCTGGTATAATTTAATAACTTACTAAAATCTTTATACGGTAGGGTAAACATACCCTTGACTAAAGGAAAGTGCAAGGTAAGGGTTAATTCCTCAATCTCATTATTATCTGATATTGTTTATGTGTAAGTTTTTACTGGGACATTTTTATCATCCATGTCCATTTCTCATAAAAATGATTTAAAAATGAATATTTTAAGGATTTGTGAAAGGTACCCTTTATCAAGATCATAATTTTAAATGTTTTAAAGATTTATCTTTCTAAATATTATTAATTAATGTCCATGTTTTCAAAATGACTTTAAGGATTTGTTTATATGGACATGAAATTTTTTAAATGATAATTCTTTTAAAAAATTTCAAAGTGGTATGGGACACTTTGATTCAAAAATATCTTTTAAATTACATCCTTTATAAATGTGTGACTTTTAAATGATTCTACAAAAAGGATATTTCTCTCAAAATGTTTTACTCATCATTTTCAACTATGTCAACATCCTTTACTGGATATTATTTTTTAATGAGGTTGATTTATTATAAAGCAATCTTCCATATTGTATTGAATGAGTTATGATATTTTTGACTATGGATGTTCTATTTTTATACAATTCATGGTTTATGGTTAATGTATTGAAATTTCATATAATAGTTTTAATATGAATGTTTATGTTATGTTTCAACTTTTTAATATGAGGAATGTAGTGGACTTAATATGTGACGGGTGGAGCCCGCTATAGCTCCTCGATGCATCGGTAGGTCTCATGAGACAAACTAGTGTCTGGGCACAAGGCCTTCAAAAAAACTTTTATTTGTATTCTTGGCACAAGGCCTTGACTATGTGGTAATGATGTCTGACGTTAGGATTTCCGTCATTATGAAATTACTTATTACATGTGATTATTCGACTAGTAGAATATCCATGTGAATGTTTATATGGTAATGTTTGATTTATTTTTTCCATATTATGTTCAAGTTTATGTTTAAAAGGATATTGTTTTTATTATAAATTTTTTTTTAAAATTTAATAGCTTTCGCAAAATTATTTACCTTTACTGAGCATCTGAGCTCACCCCATTCTTATGTTTTATTTTCCCAGGATCCCAAGAACTGTTTTATGTTTGAGATGTACGGTTAAGCTAAGGGAGAAATGGAATTATCAAAGGATTATTTTTCTTGTGTTGTATGTTATAAAGTGTAATGTAACGTCTATGTATGTAATCTATTTTCCAATAATGCTAAATAGATCGGTCTTTCGAGACATGATTCCTTATAATAATTCCTATGTATTAAAACAATGCACCGACTCTGGGTAACTAGGGTCAGGGCATTACAAATTTTATTTTCTATAATGAATATATATTATTTATAAGATATAAAATATGTTACTATATTACAATTAAAATATTTTTTAACCATAATAATTGTTTTATGAACATATATGATAGAAGAAATGAAAAAAAACCAAAAACAAATATTCATTATGGTGATTATCCAGTATGACAAGGATAATAGTTTCATTTCAATGAATTAGAAGAGGTAATAAAAGGTATTTATAAAATATTTTACATTATAAAAATTAAATTAAAGTATTTAAATGATTCTATTATTATTATTCCTTGATTTTAATATATATTATGAAAAATTATAATTGTAAAATAAATTAATCGAGTTATTTTCCTAAAATTACCTATTTAATATCACCTCATTGCAGGACCCCTTAAGTCCATATGATTTGGTCTATTGGTGATAAAATTATAGATTTTACATGGTGAGAGTATGAATGGTGTGTTTAGGATGATATTTTAGGTGATTCAAATCTTTTGAGTCTAAATGGGGCAGTGATAGGTGGTATTTATCCATGATCTGAGGTGGGTTTATGTGATTAATATAATGAATATTTTATATGAAACTATGACCATATTGAGATGGAATTAATTTCCATAACATTGTATAAAATTTAATAAGGAATGTGATGGATATGTTCCATAAATACCTCATGGTAACATTAAATATTCTATTTTTATAGATTTTAATCCATTACACTTTTAACGCTACCTTGTTTCTTTTTTTAAAATATATCGTGTTAAATAATATTTTTACCACAAATTCTTTTTTAATAAATAGAAATTAATTGGACCATACATATTAATTTGGACCATATTAATCCAAAAATGGAATCCATTTTACCAAATTAAATTCACAAAATTTTCAAAAATCAATTTAAAATTAATCTTGTAAACACAAAGAAAAAGAGGGTTTTAAAAGTGAAATGATCAAAAGCATGAAATGTTTTTATATTAAATTTCAATGTGATATTTATTAAAATGAAATAAGTTATATTTGTTAATTTATAATTTAACTAATTGTACTTTACAACTAATTTTTTAAATAATTTAACATTATAAGTTACTTTTATAAAAAGTCATTTTTTTAATTAAAATGAAGTATTATTCACTTTTCATCCAAAAACAAAACTTATCTGAAAAATAAAAATATTCACTTATGATCACTCATATTCAAAAATAATATTTAATTTTTCATATAAAATTTATAAAAGTGTCAAAATTTTATTTAAAATAGGTGCGCCATTAAAATGTGGTAAAATTTCTTTTTAGAAACATATATTTATCTGCATAAAATTGTATTAATTTCATATAATATTATTTTCATATATATATGATGAATTTAAAAACGTTTTATTGAATATATTTCATGTAAATTTAACATATATATTTAACTAATATGTATTAAATAAATAAATTAAGATAAATTCAACTTTTGGTATTAAAATAAATTTTTATAAAAACACATCATTTATGTTCAATTGGATTAAAATTTCAATTTCTAATTAATTATTAACCAAAGAATTAATTTTATAAACATGTGTAAAATATATTTTAATAATTTTATTAATCTCATTCATTCCCTCCATTCCAACAACTTTTTCTTAACTATAAAAATTAAATAATAATATATAATCATTTGTTTAAGCCCAATGTTATATATAATGTAAGATATTAGTGAAATTATGTTTATTTAAGAAGGGAAATACCATAAAATCATGGGTTTTTACAAGGTAATTTCAATATCATAATCACAATAACAATGAATAAGCATTAGGAATATAAACTATGACCATTAGACCTATAACCCTTCGTATCAAATACACAATAAATACTGAATAGAAATATATATTTAATGCAAGAAGTTATATCTTATACAATGACGATCATATCATTCATCTAAAATTTCTAAAAAATGCATACACATAAAATAGGAAAATACAACAATAAAAAACAAAACTCGTTATATCCATCTAGCATCATGAGCCTCAGTTTCGTCTTATGCTCTCCTACTCTAATGCGTGGAAAAAGGTCAAGAATTGAACTATGGGTGCCAACCATAGTCCCTAACTGAATCCATATAGTGTGATGGGGTATGAAATGGTGGCATAAGATAAGGTGGTAGATAAAATCCTTTTAGGCCATCACCAATGGTGTCTATATCAATCCAATATATGCAATACATGATAATGTAGAGTACATAATATTACACGTAAGGAAGTACAAAAAGTAAAATTCCCAAGGAAAAAGTGACCAAAAAGTCATATTGTATAGACAAACGTCACACCCGAAAAACAAGTTTCAACCTCCATTAACAAGGATATGTAAATAAAAAATTATGTAAACACCATAGAAATTGTGTATACACATTATCTTACATCATCCATGACCATGTATTATATGTTGTAATTTCATATCCATCATAGCCTTGTCATATAATAAGATGTGTCAAACCCCTTGGGGATGAGTCTAAGGTATAAAGAACCAATGAATCGTCATCATGTCCTAGGATTATCTTTATGTAAAATTATTAGGATTGTCTTGGGGTACATGTAGAATTTCAATAGACCATGTCATCCATGAGTATAAAAAATCTGTATCATAGGGGTATTAAGTCCCATGGAATCCCACAGAATCGATACCTAAAGAGAAATATCATCCTTGTCCCCCACTACCACTATCATGATCCACAGAGGAAAAATCAATGACATCAAATTGAGTTAGTATCCAATTTATACAAAATAACAAATCCACAATAATTTCAAACATTATCTCATTTCAAATTGAATTCATAATAAATATAATATCATGAGTTCACCAAGACATATATCAATTCCCATTCAAATACTAAAATATTTCACCTCATTATAACAAGTAAAAGGAGGAAAACCATATCCTGATGAATCAATTCAATTAAATTCATTTATATCTGGTCTTCATATAACTAGGAAATCATATACACAGAACCCATTAGTGGTTCAACAATAGGATATGCTAAGGAAACACCCTATAGGTGACCTAGGTTTGGGAAAATCTCTAACTAAACTCAAAGGAACTGAAGGATACCCCAATCATTTTATATTACATTCAATTAAATTATTCAATTTAGTCTAGGGTCACCTCTAGAAAGTAATGTGTGGGTCATAATAGAATCATGCTATATAATGCACCAAATTATAAGGAAAAGGTATAGATCACCTATTATAGGTCTGTTGTAAAGTGCTCATCTAGTATCAAAGTCTCATTTGATCCCTATCAAAAAAAATATATTAATTTATGATGAACCTAAAAATAGGGCATATTAACATTCACCTAAATAGGTCAACCAATTCCATTTCAAATAAATAATGTGTCAAGGTGATTTTATTACATAATGGGGTGGATCTAACGAGATGAAAATCTCTTAATTATGATATTAGATAAAGAAACCATACCAAATACTATTATTTTTATTTCAAGAAGAGATCCCACACATGATATTCTATTTTATAGATTATAATTGAATTAGAATATAGGTTTTAAAATATTTTATAAAAAAATTGTTAATTTCTACACAAAATAATAGGTTTTTGGGTTTCTCCGCATGGTTGTCCAAACCGTGCACCAACTATTTTCCCTATGATATGCTAATGGGTCACCCACACGATCACAATGAATAGTTTAACTAACCATGTTTGAACTGTATCTCACCCCACTTTAAAAAACTGAAGAGGGCCTCACATGTTTCTATGCCACTATCTATCCAGATTCTTCAAACTGTGTGGGTTTTAGTTTCCCATTTCCCATGTCTCTCATGGTAAGAACAAATGTGTGGCATGTCATATATGTTTTCATCTAACTATGAGTCAAGCATATTATTCACAATGAAATTTTTTTGGGCACTGAAGAAGTCCTAAACACCCCAAAAACCCTCCATGAACTAAATGGGTATTTATATTAATCCATAAATAATAATTTAAAGGGAAATTACTGTCACCTAAACCTAATAAGAATTCCCATTATCTTATAATCATTAACCACTTAATTCAATTCATCCCTAAATTTTCCACTTCTTGGTTATCAGAAATCATATGATAATAAATTTTTCCAATGAACACATTTTTCGGCCTCCGACTCCCAAGTCTCGTCTTATAAATAGTTGTGGTTCCCTAGCACCCATTGAAGTGGAACTATTAGGTCTCAGTGAAACTTCATTCTCTTGTCCACGATACGTATCAGATGTTCCTCAATGAAAACATCTACTTGTAACTCCCCATCATATAGATGCAAAGTGTGATATGGGTCTGAGTGATAATGATATTGTTAAGATACATTGAGGACTTCATGCATGTTATAGTACCTACCAGGTAATTTCAAATGATAGGATATTGGGATGATTCTCTCTAGACTCTTGAATGGCATAACATATCATGGTCAAAGCATACCCTATCTCCTAATTTGTCTGTGTCCCAGCCTTAGTGAGATATGAAAAAAGACCTGATCCCCAAACATGAAATCTAAATGTCATCTACAGTGATCAACATAAGATTTTGGTAGAGAAAATATAATATCCAACTTCTTCCTGATCATCTATACATTATTTGTAGTCTATTTCATTAGATTCATACCCAGTAAAGGTGCATCTCCTGCCACTAACATGAATAAGGTTGATCATAATAGACTAACCTAAAAAGTCTAAAAAAATTTCTTATTTATAGTCTCTTGATATCTATTGTTGTAGTTGAAATAATATATTTTTATCTTCTTCTCCAAGATCCCCTAAAATATAGGATACCTATACGCAACATGAAAACAATAATATGTATCGTAAACTCAAAAAAATCCATGAGTTTGATGGTGGTACCCCATGCTCAGAAGTATATGTTTACCCAATTCTCAATACAACCTAAAAAAAAGTAGTAAACTGGGAATCCCCATCTAAATCAGTATCATGAGGGATCTCAAGAGGTTGTACTATCTCATGGATATAAATCCTTCCTAGATAATGTACACTGAATTATTCCTTGATTGGTAGGAAATTATTAACATTCATGATTATGTCCCCAACAAAATGTACAACATCGCTACCTTGAGGTGACCTTGAAAACCCATTCATGAAATATATCGTGACATCATACCATTTCCACTAGTGAATTCATAACTACTATAAATTATTGGATGATCATTAATGTTCTTCTATGAACTTATGGATGGTGCAATTTCTCATAAAAAACTAGCTACCACATGTTTCATTCCTAGTCACCCATACTGGCATCGTATATCCTGATACATCTTGATAACACCGGGCTGCGTAACAAAAAATGGAGGCATGAAACTACCATATAATATCCTTAGGCATGTACACTATAACCCAGACATGGCCATTGATATGTTGGATCTCGTCCTCAAATATATTACATATAGGATGTGGTTCCTCACATGACATACTCTCCCTATAATGGCCTTGAGCTCATTGGTCCATTACTTTTTTAGAATACAACATTTGGGGTGTTCTACTTGGAAACAGTAGCTCATTTCTATACATTTCTAACATTACAGCTATTATCATTAGTTCAAAGTGTTGGTAGGTTAGGTTATCAGTGACTCTAGGTGTAGGTAGGTCAGGGAGTCAATAGGCCAGAGAGTCTATAGGTCAGGGCATCGGTGACTCAATTCTTCAGTGACTTAGGGAATGTGTAGGTCAGGGCATCGGTAGGTCAGGTGTCGGTGAGTGGAATCGATAAGTCATGTTGGTGAATCACTATTAGTGGGTCGCATCATAGACTCATGTCAGTGAGCTGCATCAGCGACTTGTGATTGTGACTCACTAATTCGTGATCCATTTCCCATTTTCCTAAATTTTTCTTGTTTCACACCTCTTAGATTATATTTCATGTAAATCAAGATTAAAACCATGTTTGAACATTTCTAAAGGATTTTAAATTCATATCAATTATATCTTTAATATCCCAACTCACTTGTAACATTTAAATAAACTACCATGTAATCTGGATCGTGATCCGACTTTAATGGCCCTTGAAACTATTTCATTCTGTTGATATAGAATCTGGATCTTTGTAGGATCATATCCTCTCTTCCTTGAATCCATCCATTTTTTTGGTGCACCCTGAATATTTCAACCCCGATGATTCATGCTCTTGTGTTGTAATAGTCTGTTCAATTTTCCATAGAGTCTTTCCTGCTAATAATGTGACCACCTGTTTAGGCACAAGGAAGAAAAGTTGGTCACATGTTTTAACAAGTAGTAATCCCTTCATCTCTATTTAAATTGTGGGTTATGTGGTTTGGGTGTACTCTTGTACCCTTGTGAATAAGGCTGGACCCAAATTTTAGCAAAGATAATAAGAAGTAATAAATTAGAGGCTGCTAAGATGGCGATGATGATATATTTTTTTATATGTTATTCTTTATGCATATTGTGTTGTGTGAAGGACAAATTATTTCTGAAAATAATAGGACTTGGTGACCTCTGTATGTGAACCCATGTGACTTGTGAATATTTTTTTATGTTTCCTTGATGAATATCTGAAATTATGAAATTGATTAATCATATATATTTCGTTAAATTTATGGATGCTCCAGGATCAAACTTTTTCTGTTATCACTCCTAAATAAGGAATGTGGAATTAAAGAATGATGGTTTCTAAACCAAAATATACCTTGTTGTTTGGTGTGGATCTGTGTCATGTATGGTTTTTTTGACCATTTTTTCATTCTGGTCTTGTGCTGGTATGGCATGGAGTGTGGATGTGTGTATGGGGTGGTACGAAAGATGTTATGGTATCTTTGGTTGATTGATTTATTGATTTTAGAATGGGTTAACTTGTAATGCAGTTGTACTTCTTATGGGAAGTGGTTGGGAAGCAGGGTTGTGGGTTCAGGTTATATTATATTTATGTTAATGGGTATTCTAGGTATAGTGTTTTTATGAAGCGGGGCTGTCGACTGTGGTAGTGATGATGTGTGTTGGGGGTTTTATTTTTTAGAGGAATTATATGGCCACATTTTTTTAATAATGATGGTGGTAGTGGTTTAATGGGTGTTCAAGGAAGGGGAGTGTGTAGTGGGGCTGTAAGCTGGTTGAGTTTTGTTGTTTTTTTCTATGTGGTGCATTTCATGTAGTCGGGTTCCTATTGATTGTTTAGGTGGGATTAGTTTGATGAAGGAGAGTGTTACCTTGTGTGGGACTTTCACTCATAGTTTCTATGGACTTTGTGAAGTGAGTGGGTTATGATGTTACTTGTGGTATGTTGTGTTTGGTAGTTTCCCAGAAAGGGATGCAATAAAAAATTAAATGAATTGATTGATGAAAACTGATAGTTGGTTAAATGATTGGGTCGTGTGTTATGAATTGGGTTTACAATGACTTGTGTGAATGTGCATTAAGGGGTTTTAGTCAGGGCAGTTTTGTGTTGGCTGGTAGTCTATTTTGAAAACCCATATGTTAGGATAGGTGCTTGGTACAAATATATATACATGTAGTGACTTGGTAGTTCTATACTAATGTAACTAGGGTTGATAAATATGATCTAAAAACCACCATTGTTATGGGGGAGGGAGTTCTTCCAACATCCTAGTGGGAGGATGGATGGCTTGTTATTGGATTTCTCAGATCCCTCTTTTAGGCATTGGTGGCTCAAGACTCTTCAGGCAAGTTATGGGACAGTTGTCAGGCCCAGGTGTCTATGGGTGAGATCTGATTCCCAGGTGTCTTTGGGATGAGATATTTCATACATTTCAATGTGTCTTCGAGATGAGGATGTGATTTTATCGCCAAGGTGTCAATTGGCAGGATGTGATGTGGTTTTCGCCCAGCTGTTTATGACTACGATGTGGTATGTTGACCAGGTGTGTATGGGAAGGTTGTGACTGTGGGGTTTTGGAAGAGTATGGTAGTATCGGGACATTATATATTATATATTAGAAGTTAACAAGTGGTAAGTGGTGTTGGTTGCACAAATATTTATGTGTTTACTACATTAATTTACATTACTTGTGTTATTTTGGGTGTATGACTTGGTGAGGTTGGGGTGGATCGTATACCGTGTTAGGTGCTTCTTATATTCTGTTCTTTTATCATAAGGGAATTTGTATGCATCTCCCACTTGTACACAGGGGACATTTTATTTTACTACCAAGTATACTTTTATCTTCACCATATATATATATAATTCTTTTTTAGTTTCCAAGGAGATTTTGTGGACCGTGCAACA
Source organism: Viscum album (assembly GCA_963277665.1). Classification (NCBI taxonomy): domain Eukaryota; kingdom Viridiplantae; phylum Streptophyta; class Magnoliopsida; order Santalales; family Viscaceae; genus Viscum; species Viscum album. The sequence goes on along the minus strand of OY728120.1, from coordinate 528,307,197 downwards.
ACATAATAGCTTGGGCGTCAGGATAATTAATGTGTTTTTGCTTAGATTTGTTATTTTGGTATTTATCTTGGATTTTTTCATTGTATTTCTATAATTTTTTACTTTAAACATTCTTGTGGTATGGATTTTGATTATTATATATATATATATATATTCTATGGAGTTTTTTTAGGTTGATACATCTTATCTCTTGATCATAAGACTATAAAAAGTGTAATGCATCCCATGTTGTAATATTTCTAGGCCTTTGATGTTGGTTTCCACCTCACGGCCTACTGGAGGTGATAATTAGGGGTCATTATCTCTATTTCACCATATCCAACTCAGGGGGGGGGGGATTTTTTGAGAGTACGAGTCATGATAGAATGGTATCAGAGTAGATGGTTGAGGGATAGGATGGAGTTTGGAGTTAGGAATATTGGGGATTGTATGGAATGGTAGGTTAAGAGTGTTAGGTGTTCTTAGTGTGTGACATGGTCCATGGAAAACTAACTAGGACATGAGATTTTAGGGGCCCCATGACTTGAATTAGGGACTCTGAGCTTTCCGAATGACCAAATGAGGCTACACCATTTGCGGGGTAGAGCCCCAAGGAAAGGTATATAAATCATGATGGGTTGTGTTCATGTTTTTTTGGGTATTATTGGAAAATTAAAATAAAAAATTAGACAAATTTAATCTTAATAAATTCCATACCACTTGGGATTAGGAGTTACTTTTACCTTTTAACAGTGGCACATGGTCATTGACCACGAGTGGCTTGGGCAGTGTATGTTCATCAAGATGATCTAGCTGATTAGTGGAGGGTTGAACTGGAGGAGGAGTACAAACAACGGTAGAATATACTTCCAGATTTTCTGTGAAAGGATTTGTGAATATATGATGGTATTTTTTTAGATACAGATACAAAGAGTGTGCAAGAAGAATTGGTGATCACTTTAAGCTTGATCTATGATCTGATAGTGTACTGGGTTCTATTGGCAGTTATTCATATGAGGGGTGTTTCATATCAGTGGTTGAAACTATACCTAGGGGAAAGAAAGTAGGGTGATATTATATGGATTTATTTTCAAAAGGAGTTCTAGGTTGAATTATTTTCATTAATCATGACGGTTGAGAGGTTTCAAGAGTTACTCTCAACCAGTAGGGGTGTATGTGTGTATGGGACTGGGGATCATGTTCAATAACCTCCTTTTTTTATCTAGATCACTTTCAAAATGAGGTGTCTCAGAAGAGATGCATAGAGGAGGCACTCTGTCCTTCTCTCCAGTATGCAGTTACTCCCTTAACCCTACTAATATACCTAGAGGTCAAGAATAAGGAGATATTGGTTGAGAGGATACACTAGTATATATTTTACTGCTAGAGGGGAGTCTACCTAGCACTTCGAGAGGAATGCCTTCCAAAAGTAGATCGTTGGTGCTAGGGACTTTGAGGTTTCGAAAATCGGGGAGTCAACCATAGAGGTTTCAGTTTCAAACATATGTTATTCATTCTTTTCCGATGGGAATGGGACCGAAGAGTTTTTCTTGTAGTGGTTTTCTGAACCATTAGATTAAATGGTTTTTTCAAGCGTAGTATGGTGGAGGTGGGTGGTTTATCACCTACCTCCGTAGCTGTTTCTAGCCTAGACATTTAAGAAACATGGATAGTAGGATCCTGCTCCGTTGAGGGGAGATGATGAAGGTAGATGCCATCTTTAGGGTTTTCCATGGGGACCTTGACCAAATAATGGTAAGAGAGAAAGAAAATAGCAAAGGGGTAGAGGATCTAGGCATGGTCAGTTGAACTTCATAGAGATAGAAATTCCATTAGGGTTGGATATCATTTTATTATAATCAATTTGTTAACCACTCTTGTTTGCACATTTTTTGATTCAATAGATTCGTACTCCTTTGTTGAAACCACTCTTTCCCATTGTGGATCTTGTTCTTCTATATATGTAGACATACAATGCTATCCTTAGCATTGAATGGTTATAATATGTGCATAATTTTATTTAATATTTTTTAGAAAATTGTTGTTTTCATACGTGGGTGAGAAATGTGTGTATTTCGTTGGTGAGAGTAGTTGTTTTATGGGTAATTGTCATATAGATACTCTTATTTCATTGTTGTATGATATTTTAGTTGAATTGTTGGATGATGATATTATTGAGGTTTTGGGATTATTTATCTAGTTCCTTGATGTTTAAACCAAGGAGGTTGTGACTCTACCCCCTAAACATGATGTTGAGATGTGGATATATATACAACTCAGTACTAGTTATATTTCAATGGCTCCTTATCAGATGGTCCCTTCAAAGCTATGAGAGTTAATGATCTAGATAGATAATCTAATGAAGAAGGGATTATCCGACCTAGTTTGTCACCATGGGGTGCTCTATACTTGTTCGCAAAGAATGAAAATCATGTTCTAAGGTTGTTCTTATACTACACAAGGTTGAATCAGGTGGAAGTGAATAATTGTTATCCACTCTTGATGATAAATGATCTTTTCGACCAGCTGAAGGGGGCATGTTTGTTTTCCAAGAATGATCTATAGTTTGGGTTTCACCAGTTGAGGGTGAAGGTGGGTGAAAACCTGAAGACTGCATTCAGGTGAATGTGTGGGCACCTGGAGTTTGTGGCTAGGATGTTCGGTGTTACGAACACACTAGAAATGTTCATGGGATTTATGAACTCTATATTTCATGATTTCCTAGAACATTTCGTTGTAGTATTTATTGATGACATTCATATCAACTTAAAGATTGATGAGGAATATACCGAGCATCTCTGGACTGTCCCAGATGTCATTTGATGACACCATCTCTACAAAATGTTTTCAAAGTGCATTTTTTGGACACGGGAGGTCCGCTTTATTGAGATTTGGTGTCATAGTAGGGGATAATAGTGGATATATTAAAGGCCAAGGTAGCTTTTTCATGGATAGAACTAATGAATTTTGAAAAGATTCACATTTTTCTTAGTATGGTAGGCTATTACTAGATGTTTTTACCTGATTTCCCTTGAGTACCAACTTTATTTATGGATCTAACCAAAAATTACAATACCTTTGTTTGGATTGAGCTGTGTTATGAAGATTTTAGCTACTAGAAGGGGAATCTATTTAGTGCTCATGTGCTCTAGTTTCTAGAGGATGTGGTGATGTTCGAGGAGTTCTGTGATACTTCACGTCTAGGCATGGGATTTGTGCTAATGAAGCAATAAGGAGTGATCTCTTATGGTTCTATCCAGTTATGTACTCATGAATATAACTATGGAACCCATGATCTAGAGCTAACCATTGTCATTTTTTTTAATGTTGTGTCAGCATTACCTCATTGGGTAGCACTTTGCAGTCTTCAATAATCAAAATATCTTTGGGTATATCTTTTCCCAGTGAGTTATAAACTTGTGAAAATGGATGTGGATGTATTTTTCTTAGGAATATGATTTTTATATCTCCTTTACCTCAATAATGTGGAACTTTGTTGCTGATGCTTTGAGAAGGATGTCGCAGAATGAAGTAGTTTTAGAAACTACGGATGCTTTTTGGGTGATGGGTGAGTTGGATCCCATTCAAATAGATGCCATAATAGACAGTGGAAGAGGGTGTCTATTCCAAAATATAGTTCAATCAACTATAAGGTTGTAGGTGGAGGAGTCTCAGTGAGGAGACTAGGAGGTGGAGGTGATGTATGAACGCATTGACTAGGGTGATGCTCCAAAGTGATGGTGAGAGGATAGTCAGAATTAGATGATGTTCCATGGGATACTATTTTTTTCAATGTAAATTCCAAAGTGAGTTCTCAATAAGTTTCAAAGCTCACCTATAGTGGTACACCCTAGTGTTTCTAACATGTATCTCTGATTCAAAGATTAGTTTTGTAGGTGTGGCAAGAATCAGGATATAGTGGGGATTGTAGTTAGGTGCTTGGCGTGCTAGTAGGCGAAGGATGAGAACCATGTTCCAAGTGGTTTGTTGCATCCCTTAGATGTACCCGAGTGGAAGTGAGATGTCATCTTAATGGATTTCATTAAAGGATTTCATATGGATTAGGGAGGATGATATGAAATCATGGCGGTGGTGGATCAGATGAAGAAATCTACTAACTTCTTAATGATGAAGTAGTCAAGCATTGTGGATGCCTTGGAGAGAAGATATGTGGATGAGGTAGTGCAGATGCATGAATTTATGAGATCCATCATCTTTGATCAGGATACACATTTTGCATCACTTGTCTGTAGAGGATTTCAGCATATGTTTGGAACTCAGTTACGCCTTAGCACTAGTTTCCACCCTCAAAAAAATGGAAAGATAGAGAGGACCATCCCTACATTGGAGGAAATGATGTGATCATGCTCTTGGGAATCTAGGAGATCATGGAAATAAATTTTACCTTGGTAGAGTTTTCATAAAATAATATCTATCATTCATCCATTGATATAGTTATGTTTGACTCCATGTACAAAAAGTCGTGTCATTCACCGTTCTTCTGGATAGATGTTGTGGAGGAAATTATCCTTGGTACAGACATGGTGGTGAGTACAACAGAGAAGGTGAAGGTTGTTTGTGAGATGATATAGGCAGCATAAGACATGAAGAAGTTGTATTTCGGTCATAGGTGTAGTTCCATGGAATTCACGGATGGGAACAACATGTTCTTGAACATTTCCCATTAATGTTGGAAACATTGGTTTGATACAGATGGGAAAAATTCTCCCAGTTTCATCAAACCTTTTGAGGTGCTAGGGAGAGTTGGAGAGTTGGCATAATAGCAGACATTTCCACCACAGTTATAGAGGATCCACAATGTCTTTCATGTCTCCCAGCTTCATTGTAATCTTCATGATAACTCCCATGTCATTGACTGGGGAGATATAGAAATCAAGGGCGAAACAGATATCATGGTGTGGCTAGTAGATTTACAGGATCACCATGATAACATTCTATGTTTGTATATAATTACTTTGGTTCCTATTTTGTGGAGACATGGTGTCTTGGAGGAGATTAATTAGGATCGTGATATTCAAATGTGTTCCCAGTACTAGGAGTCATTTTGAGTTTTGCTTGTGTCCTGTGATTTGTGATTAAATTTTTGAACCCTGATTTCTATTAGATGAGTTGTTTCCTTTTTATTTAGTGTATGATAATGTTGTGAAAATGAGGAGGGGAGTACCCAAATCCTAGTAATGATGAAGTAATTGGGATGTGAATAAACCCAAGCAGGTGAGTCAGTGCCACCAAAAGTGGATTGTATCTTGACATGGAGGAAGCAATTCCCAAGTTAATTTTTCTAGATAGTTGGTTTTTTATGATAATCTTGTGGATGTTTTGGTCATTAGATTTGGGAGGATTGTGTTCTTGGATATTGAGGTTTCACTCCATCATTAGAACAACACCATGTGGTTCATCCATGAGAGGTATCTTACGGGGTGGTTGTTCGGACACCTCTATCTTTTGGGTTTTATTTTGAATTATCAAGGGTGAGAATAGTTTGACAGGTATCTGATGTAATTTATGGGACCTCTCCAATCCATTAATTTTTAAAAATATAGTGTTTTGGGTGTTATGTATGGAAACAGTAGCTCATTTAAAGAGTTTTCAAAAATTCTAGTTTCTTTCTGTTTGTCAGGGTGTCGGTAGGTCAGGGTGTCATTGACTTAGGGCTTCGGTTGGTCAGGTTATCAGTAGTTCAAGGATTTGGTGACATGGGGCATGGTTAGTTTTGGGTGTTGGTAGGTAAAGGGGTCAGTAGGTCAGGGTGTTGTTGACTGAGGGTGTTAGTGAATGAGGGCTTTAGTGACACGTGGTGTCGGTAGGTCAGGGTGTTGATTGGTTTGATATTGGAGAGTGGTGTCGGTGAGACTCATTAATGAGTCATGTCAGGTACTTGATATTGGTGGGTCACATTAGTGACTCGTGTCAGTGAGTCACATAAGAAAATCTTGTCAATGACTCATCGGTCGGTGAGTTATTTCTATTTTTTCCCAGTTTTTCTTGTTTCACATCTCTTACATTTTATTTGATGTAAATCGAGTTTAAAAACTTTTTTAGCGTTTCTAAAGGTGTTTCCAGGGATATTAATTATATTATTAATATATAAACCATCCAAATACATTAAAATAGTCAAACTGAATAATCCTAACCGTAATTCGACTTTATTGGCTGTTGAAACCATTTCCTTCCATTGATATTGGATCTGGATTTTCCTAAGATGAGATCATTTCTTCATTGAAACCATATGTTTTCTCTTAGTTTTCCCAGAACCATTATTCCCCCAAGGAGTCATCTGCCACTTCTGTAGAATTATTTTTATTTTTCTTTGGTTTCTTTCCTCCTACTCACATGATCCCCCAATTTTTCCACATGGAAGAATCGTTGGTTAATTTTTGTTCTAAGTAGGAATCCCATCATCTCTATTTTATTTGTGTATCATGTGGGATGGGTGTACTCATGGCCTCTTGTGAATAAGGCTGGAAGAAAATTTTAATTAAGATAATAGGAAGTAATAAATGTTGGGTTGTAAATATGATGATGATGATCGATTTGTTTTATATGTTATCTTTGTTCCATGTTGTGTTTTTTAAGGGTTGAAAGCCTTATAAAAAACATGGCTATTAGTGGCCTCTGTTTTATCACCATTGTTACTTGTGAGTATTATTAGATGCTTCATTATTTAAAGGATGAAATTATAAAATTTATTAATCATGTATATTTAGATAAATATATGGATTCCCTAGGATAAAACGTGCTCTACGCTCAGACCTGAATAATGATGTGGAGTTAAAGAACAGGGCATAGTAATCCTAAATACAACTTGTTGTTTTGTGTGGCTATGTAGTGTGTATTCTTATGTTAAACCTTAAAATCATGATTTCCATGTAATTTTATGGTAGGAAGTGTGGTTGTTTTTGTAGGTAGGTGTAGATGTTTTGATAGTATCTCAGGTTGATATATTTATAAATTATAAAATCGATTAACTTATAATGTAGTGGGGTTGCATCTAGGAAGCGGCTGGGTAATGGGGTAGTATGTTTAGGTTTTTTTATGTTTATGTTACTTGGTGTGGTGGTTTCTGTGTTGTTATGTGGTGGGAATGATTAGTGTGGTATTTATGAGTGGTGATGTGGGTTTTCTTATTGATAGGAAGGATAACAAAACATTACATTGAAGAATGGTGTTGGAAGTGGTTGAATGGGTGTTCAAGAAAGGGGAGTGTGCAGTAAAACTGATATTTGAGGGAGATTTTTTGTTTTTCATAATGTGGTGCTTTTAATTTTTCAGGGATACTGAGGATTGTTTAGGAGGGATAATTTTTAAAAAGGACGGTGATAACTTGTGTGGTCCTTCTGACCAAATTTTCTAGGGATTTTGTGAAGTGTGTGGGTTACCATGTAACTTGTTTTGTGAAGTGTTTGGTAGTTTCTCAGGTAGGCATGTAATAAATAAATAATTTTTTTTAATTCATAATGATTTTTGGATAAATGTATTGGATGGGGGTAAAAAATTTTGTTTATGGTTTTTGGTGTGGTTATTCATTTAGATGTGATAGTAAGGGTATTTTGGTGGTGGTGGTAGTTATTTTTGAAAACCCATAGGTTGGATTGAGTGTTTGGTACCTATATATACACATGTAGTTACTTGTGATTTCAATATGCACCCCACCCATTTTGAGAACTACATGTTGAACACCCCCATTTTTATAGGTGAGGGTATTCCTTCCAACATCTTAGTTGGAGGATATATGGCTAGTTATTGGATATTCGCTACTCCCACTTCTAGGAAATGGTGTCCCAAGACTCTTTGGGATGGTTCTAGGTGTCTTCGGGAAAGGTGTGATTTCTGGATGTCTTCAGGATGAGATATGGCAGACTTTCCTAGGTGGACTTGGGATGAGGTTGTGAATCTGTAGCCTAGGTGTCTATGAGTGGGATGTGATGTGGTTGTGGCCCAAGTGTTTCCCGGTAGGATGTGGGATGCGGTCCATGTGTGAGAAAGAAGGTAGTGATAGTGGGGCTTATGGGAGAGCTAGGTAACATCAAGACATTCGCCATTTGGGATGTGAAGTTTTCAAGTGGGAAGTGGTGTGGGTACCCAAATATCGATGTTCTCACTAATTTAAATTACTTGTGTTGGTTTATTTTATGATATTTCCTTGGTGAGGTTGGGGTGGATAATATACCTTATTATGTGCTTTTGAGTTTCGTTTTTTCTCACAGGGGCATTAGAATACTTCCCTCACTTGTGCATGAGTGGATTTGGTTTTTCATACTGATTATACTTTTATGCTCACCCAATGTATATAAAACTGTTCTCAGGATTCCAAGAATATTTTGAGGACCCGGCTAGACCGTACTAGCTCAGGCGTCGGGATAGTTGGTGTGTTTCTTCTTAGCTTTGTTCTTTTGATATTTTGGATTTTTTTTTCATTTTTTTCATGTATTTTTAATTTAAACATGCATGTGGGATGGATTTGGCTTCTTATATATATATATATGTATGTATGTATGTATGTATTGGAGTTTTTTTGAGGTTGATACATCTTATCTCATAATCATTGATACTATAAAAATGGTAATGCCTCTTATATTGTTATATTTGTATACCCTTGGTGTTGGTCTCCACCCTCGAGCCTGCTGGAGGCAGGACTCGGGGGGTCATTATCTCTCTTAAGCTATTTCTAGCTTAGGAGGAGAATCTTTGGAGGGAGGGTGTTGTGACACTCTCATAGAACTATGCCCTATAAATTTTATATTTGAATCATCTTTACTCTATACATAAGGGTAGAGGTCAAAAATAAGGATGAAATAAATGAATTCCCATAACCATCTTACATATACAATTGGACCTCAAAAATCAAATCCATAAGCTTCCACTCAGAACTAGCCTCCTGATCTACCTGTATCTTATTACAAATTCTCAGTGTATTAGACACTACATTTCCTTTTCTATGTGTATAGTAAATCTAAATGTTGAAATACTATACGTACTCAACACATTTACACTACCTCATATTTGTATCATGATATATAATTATTTACAGGAGGATTTAGTGGTTCATTTACATCAAAAAACTTATTACCAGTAAGTAAAGTCTACAACAACTTAAAAGCATGATCAAACACATTTAACTCAAGATCTTGTTTTGGTTAATTCCATTCAAGTGGCCTCAACTACCAATACATGTATTCTAGGACTCTATTCCCCTAAGTTAGAATTTCTCGAAGCCCAATACCTGATGGTTCACAATATGTAGTGTAACTTCATCCCCACTCTAGAAGAATTAGGACCAGTTATGAAGTCAATATCCCTTTCAGCACCTAAAAGGCTATATCATAGGTATCTTTACATACAAACATCACACCTACCATAATTTTTTTTATATGAAGTGATTCTTAGTGTAAGAAATTAGGAATGAAATTTAAGAAATATTCATCTAGTCCCATGAAACATTGTATGTCAAATAATTTCTTAGGATGCTCCTAAGGACCTAAAGATCTCACATTATCTGGGTCACCTAATATGGTTTCCATTGATAAAATATGATCTAAAAAGTGAATTTTATACATACATAAGTGGTACTTTGTGAAAATTTCATATAATTGATTCTCAATCAATGAATCCAAAATGATCTCAAGACATTTGACACGGTCCTCACGATTATGATAATACACCAATATATTATTAATAAATTAATAAATATAAGAATGAAAAACTATGTTTTTCAGATCCATGAATATCACATGCCTGTTCATGAAACTGAACGAATTATCTATATACTCGTATAGACCAAGACTGCTATAAAAAGTTCTACAATATATTTTTTTTGGTGGGAAATGATCCCAATGATATCAAGATCACAAATGATTTTTTCAGAATAGCTGAGCACCTCGAATATGATAAAAAATATTATCCTCCCATGAAATGGGATACGGTTCTAAACCATCAACTAGTTCACATTATGAAAATCCCCACATAGGATAAGGGTAAAGACTGGATTTTATACATAGAGGAATGGAGAAACTCACAAATATATTCTGCTTTATATAAACTCCACTTCATTCAATTCCTATAGCTACCTACTAAGCTCTTATAACTTTGTAGTATCCATCCTATAAGGATAAATTAATACTGATGTATCTTATAGAAATAACTTGATAGAGAAATTCACCGATCTCTTAGGAGGTAATCCAAAAAACTTAATCAAGGGAAAATCACTTAAATGATAATCCACTAAGGGAAATATGGTTGATGTGTTCCCTTTCCATCTAGATTTAAACTAGAAATATTGGCTACTATCCAAACAAGGCCACGATGCTCCGGTATATCTTGGATCACCTTGGTATCCAATTAAACCTTGTATGTATAAAATGCACACTACTTTGATGTGAAAGACACAATTTAGTATTAGTAATCAACTTAGATTTGATAAGAAACTAGAAGGATCATCCCAATCATGACATCAAATCCATCCATCTTGAGAAAAAATAGAATATGAACTGAAACCCCCCAATATAAAGGGGGAAGTCCTTACCCTAACATATATCTTTTATTTTTTTCCCTGATGGAGTTTCAAGCCAAATAACACCATTATAAAAATGATTCATAGTCCAAAATATATCCAAAACCTGTACAAATATGAAACTATGTGATGCACGAGTGTCAAAACAAGATGATCCAATAGTAGAGGCTACTAAGATGCCACCTATCATCATAGATGATTTGACACCCTGATCATCTAGTATAGATTTTATAGAATATAACAGTCCCCAAATATGGACCTAGGTCACAACCTCAATACTCGAAGTAGGCCCACCCTGTTGTGTCAGTACAACTGTTGTCTCATTGCCTCTGCCACGACAACCACCACATCATCCTAAATGACCAATATTTCTCCAGCTCCTTGCACGATGTGGAGTTATAAAACCTACTCTGTAACCTAGTTCTAAATCATAACACCATACACTAACATGCAGCAGGATGGTTCTATAGAAACATTTCATGTATCCAGTTCTGTTACATTATTGACACTTGATTTCCTTTTGATCGCATTTTTTCATCACATGTACATATTTTCCACACTAATGAAATAATCCTAAAAAACCAACAAACGTAGTATAGATGGAACTTAACTCATGTGATTCCTTAATCATCAATTCCTGTCACTGGAAATTGGGCTTTTGGGTTGAGAGACTATATTGATCTACTATGGGCCCTCATCTTCCCTTAAGATCTACTCTACAATTATCAAAACATTTATTATATTATTTTTCATCATCAACCTGATATTGTGTATTTAAGAGTGATAATAATGTCATATAAAATCATTAAATTATCTCACCCTTGATATCTCATTATCATGGTATCTCATTGAAAAATATAGTAGCTTGGTAAAGAGTTTCAAATATTCCATAACTGTCATATCATGCTATTCTAGACACATGAACTAACTAGATAGCTCTTCCCTTAGTGTGTTGAGAAAATATTATTCATAATATTTGTTTCAAAAATCACACAATCCATGTCTCATAGCTTTCCATCCTGGTTCATCAAATCCAACTGATGCTTTGTTGTTCCTCGAATAACATATATTGTGAGCTTCCATCATTTATCAAGAGTTGTTTCTAGATGCTCTATGTATGATGGAGTATTCTCTAGAAATATCTCAGTAGTCTGTGGACCACCATCTTCCAAAAATGTTGGAGTATGATGCAATTGGAACACACATATTAGCTCAACTATGGACAATGTAGGGAAAAGTGCTCTGTGAAAAGTTAGCAATAAATTGAAAAACTTTCATGGAATTGTGCCTCAGTACCTCTATCCAATAAAAACATCTGGTGGAATAATTGTCACTATAAGAGGATCTACTAGTATCACATGCCCCGCCATGTTTTGGGTGTGGTTGTTTCCATCTTTTGTGCATACAACTAGTAGACATCGTGGTGTCATGTATCTACAATTGCTAACACATTCCTCTAAAATGATCGATATCAACTATTCACATCCCAAAGAATATGATACTAAAAAAATTCCAATAAACAAGTTATACCACAAATCCTTCTCCTAAATCTATTATAATTAAAAATAAAAAACCATAAAAATCACTAGGGACATTTCTAACATCCAACTCTAAATTGGGGTCTATGTATTGTTAACTATTGCAACATTTCAATTCCAATTTTTATTCATAATTATCTCAAATTACATTTTAAATGGTTAAATATAATTTTTCAACACTTTATATCCATAATCTTCCATACTCTTCATGGAAAAAAATATTTAGTCCACCTAATCCATACCATAACACATTCCAGTCTATGAAACTCATGGTCCATGATTCAATATTCCATAATTGTCATATATTAATGGATGTTTTTTCCTAATTAGGAAACAATGCTTAGGTTACCCCTGGAATCCTATTTACCAACTTTTTTTTCAATAACCATCATATAATATCAATCTATGCATTAGGTATATCACATAAGGAACATATCAAAAAGACATACAGTCATGGAATATACCCTATATGGAATGTAATAATGCATTGAATTTGAATCCTAACAGGTTCCTACAATGATGAATTATATGGAATACCCTCATCTCATCAGGATGAAAATTAATAGAACGCACAATAATATCCAATATAACACCATAATTCAAATGTGTCACTGAAATGAGGAATCAAGTCTTTTTTTATTAGCAAAATCCAGAAAAAGAAATTCCCATTGATACAATTTTTCTTTTTAACCATATACGGGCAATCTTGAACCATGCATAAATAATTTCCAAATTATAATATCATAATAATTCCAAATCCATCATCCCAAAATTACAAGGTAGAAATGAAAACTCATTTGATACCAATTGGTAAATTCCTAAACCGAGATTTCACTAAATGGTTCCCCAAGCCCAGTTGGCCACATAAAATCAAGAGATTTTTCAAAAAATCCAAAGGCTATTACCTTGAATTTGAGGTCCTAGGGTGTGTATTTTGGAATAATATTACCTCTTTTCAAAGGGTAACACATCCATGGTAATTAGACATGTCAATTGTCGAAGCATCATAAGAATGAATAACCCAATTCAAATAGAAACTATAACCACTGGACCAGTTACCCTCCATAGTGGATGCATAATAAAAACAAAATAAGGTTATATAAATAATTATAGAATTAATATCATATACACAGATGATCATTTTTTGTGTCTTAAATGATTATAAAATTGGTATACCAACATCAGTATAATATATGTATCATAATACCAAAAATACCAAAAAAACCATCTCCAAATTTCATAACGAGCCTCTAATCATTGCAATGATCCCATGCTCCTAAGGATGGAAAAACATTAACCTTAAAATTGTAGGTTTCTTAATCGGTCCCTACATGTATTAATATAGTTTGTTGGGTACCCAATGATTTCCTGAGATAGGGTATGAGATTAAATCTCAGTTGGCCACCACCAACAGTGTCTATAACAATATATCTTATCCAATAAAAGATAAGTAGAGTGCACAATATAATTGGTATGGAAGTATTAAAAGTAATGTTACAATGGTAAATATAACCAAACAAGTCATATATTACAAGCACACATGGATCCTTAAAAACAAGGTTCATGTTCCAATAACAAGTCATCAAAAATCAAAAATCAAATTAAATACCATGTACATGTCATATACATAATATATAACACCATCCATATCCACTCCATATAACATGTAATGTCAAATAAACCATTTCCATGCTATATAATTAGAATTTTCATATGCCTTAGGGTTGGATCCAAGGTGTATAAATCCAAGTAATCCTCATCGAGTCCCTGGTGCATCTCGAGGGAAACACAGTTTCACATGGGTTGGGGTTCAGGGAGAATGTTAATAAACCATTTCTATCTTGAGATCAAATAAGCTAGATCAAAGATGTATAATGGCTCAAGTAATCCCATGGAATCAAGACCTAAGGATAAAACTCATTTGAGGCATCCACTACCACTATGAATATCCTAGGAGGAACCATTTAATGTGTCAAATGGAATCATTATACAAGGTATGCCAACCATGTTATCCATTACCATTTTAATCATCATATTATTTAAAATAAAATTCATAATTAATTTTTTATAATGACTATACCCACTCATATATAAATTATAATTCAAATAGTTAAAAAAATTCAACTAATTTATAAAATGGAAAAGGAGGAAAACTATATCTTAATCAATCAATTCAATTCAATTCCTTTATAAATTAGCCTCTTGTAACCAATAAAGTCTATACACAGACTCGTTTCATATTTCTATAAGAGGAAAATGTATGTTCAGACCCCATTGGTTGCCTATATTGGGGAAAACCTATAAATAAACTCATAGGAACTAAAGGGAAACACTAAAATGTTCCAATATGTTAAATTCATTTATTAAAATCAATTTAGGGGAACTTTTAGAAAGATAGATGAATAGAATAATGGAAACTAGCTCTATAAAGTATGAAAACCACAAAGGAATGGTATATACAGCCAACCATAGATCTTTAGTAGAGTGTTGATCCAGTATCATCATATAAATTGACCTAGATTACATGTAAAACAAATAACAACTAAATACATGAAAATATAGCATATTGTCTTTGTCAAAATATCCCATCTAAAACCAATTCAGACAAATAACGGATCCAGTGAATTTCAGTACCTAATGATATAGATCCCATGAGATTAACATATATTGATTCTGATCTCAGGTAAAGACACCACACCAATAACTATGATTTGGCTTTCAAGAGGAGCTCGCAAGCATGATCCTCTATTCAACAGAGAATAATTGAAATATATTTAAAATTATGAAATATTATAAGGAAAATATATTCATTTCCCATCAAAACACTTGATTTTATGGTTTGGTTGAATGATTTTTCAAACCTTATTCCAATAGTGTTCCCTTTTCTAAGCTAATGGGGAACTCACACATTCACTTTTCATGGATTGACTAACCATGAAAAAACCATGTCTCTACCCACTTTGAGAAACTACTCAGGCCCTCAAATGGGCATGTGCCTCTATCTACATAGATTCTTCAAACCAAGCATGGTCCTTTTTCCCTCTGTATAGGTCTCGTGTGTTTAAAAAAACCTTGTGGCCTACCCCGTATGATTTCTATGAACCATAGGACGATTATAGTTTTTCAAAAAAAAAATTGTTTGCATGCTCTGAATAAGTCACAGACACCCCTGATACCACCATGATATCAATGGGTATTCACAATATGTTATAAAGAAGAATTTAATCCAAAATTAATGTGATTTGTAACTCATATGAAAACCCAGGATCCTATAAAATTTTAAAATGTCCACGAATCTTCAATTAATTTTCAAATGAATTAGAATTACTATATTATTACATGAATTTTTTTAATATTATAATTTAATGGTAAACAATGTATGTAGTGAATGACCTAGAGTTTGAAAGAGTGGTGGAAAATAATTTTTGATGAATTTCCTTATTCTCATCTATAATATGATCATTTTTTATGACATGTAATGAAGTAATTCATGAATTCTTAATATATTTATCAATCAGTGAGAATTTTTAGTACAAATCAATTAAGAATATTATTCATTAAAATATCAATATAAGGAAATTAACTCACAATATGTCATTTTTTAATTGTTTTAATGAATCAATTGAAGTTAGTTTGATGTCATTTTCTACCATTATATACATTATAGTAATTGAGATTTTTTTTTCATCCAAGATACAGTAACAATCACCTATTGGTTCTCAATAAAACATTATAATGTTTAGGTATATGTGAAATCTAGGTGTTGATCATTAGAATGTTAGAGGTTATACCAACCGCTGATGCATGTATAAAACTATTCAAACTAGAGCAATATAACATTTCAGGATAAACTAGAGTGTGTTGTTTATATATAAGGATTTATTATATCTTAGTATCATGGAAATAATTCATCATTATCTAGAGATTTTGTATTGTGGGGAATTTTAAACTTGTGAAAATGTTAATTACGATTCATGAATTTGGTTACCAATATTATTAAAAACATAAATTTTGAATTTATTTCCCTAAAAATTTGATATTAGAATTTATTTATGATTTAGGAATGTGAAATATGGTTAAACCTATAGCAGATAATATACCATAATATATTCAAGAATGAAATCTTCCTCATGGGAGAGTTATGGTTTATGTAAATTTGGAAAATTTTTCTAAACTAGTGTTAATTATAATATACATTTTATATCATTTTTAGGGAGATATTTCATAATTGTTTAGTCATTGGATTTATAATTATATTTATGTGATATTATATTATATGATGATTTTATAAATGATCTAATCCATAAATGACACCCATATTTTTAGTATGGTTATATGAATCTAATGGAAAAGTAGTCTGTGCATTAACTGAATATTAATGAATTTGATAATTGATCATGTAAAGATATCATTAAGAGTATTGTTAGTGCATTATAAGAGACTGTGAAAAATATTATACCTAAATTATTGATTTATCTAGTGCACTAGATCCCATAATAAAGTTAATAATTCACAGTGGTTGTTAGGGAATCCATAGTTATAATATGTATGAGGTGGTTTGGATAAAATTAGTATCATTGACATATATGAGTTTAGTGTTTTATATCCTTGGTTTTGTCAGTGAAATCATGTTCAATGTGTTATTATAAGTGAATCTATCTCATGAAATATTATTATATATTAAACTTGATTATTTCGAGTAATATGCAGGGTGATGTACCAATAAACTCTTATCTTGTGTGCCCAATCATGATTGAATGAGTCTATTAACTGACATATTATTATGGCTATGAATAGAGGGTATTATGATTTATTATTTTATACGTTATATTAATGTTATTTATGAGAAAAATGTATATTATAATCTATAATTTTTAGGTCTAACAGAAAAATGTATATTGGGTAAGGTTTATGTGGTTGGTTTACTTGATGAAAAGTGATTTTGAGGTCACTAAGTAACTACTAGAGGCTCAATGGGTACCTAGGGTGGTCTCTGGAATGGGGTTTTCCAAAGTGGTCCATTGGGTACCCATTTGATGGGTATCAATTTCCCGATAATCCCAAAAATAATTTTTATACAATTTTAAATTAAAATTAAACTGAGTTCAAAATTTAATACCAATATCACCCCTTATACACTGTTCTGTAAAATAAAAATGGGGGCCACACTACCCTTTCAAATATTCCCATCTTCCTTATTCTTCATTTATCTTCTCCATATTATATTTGATCATCAATAAATTAGATAACGATGACCCCATGAAATAAATACCTCTTTGTTCCCTTAAATTCTGATCTCTATAGGAATTTTAAGTCCTCATATAAATACATAATATTTTCAATAACTTACCCCACCTTAAATTTCATGTATTTTATGTCAAATCATAAAATGATTCTAGGTTATTATACTATTTATAGTTCATCGTTTGTAGTTCCTTGTATTCTAAATCTATTTCTATAGATCATAATATGTTGGGTGTTAATGACCATAAGAATATGGTTATATGAAACCCCAAATTGTAAAATTGGACCATGAAATTATAATTTGTTGTTGATTAATGAATGTTAAAAAAAATCGGAGTGAAAAAATAATTATTTTATGATCTTAGTGGCATTTGAATTTTTTATTCAAAATAGTGGACTTTTGATGAAGTTGTATGTAACACCGTAATATTTTATGAGAAATATTTTGATTTTATGTATTATTTTATACACAACATCAAAGGAATATTTCAATACACACAACACTATCTTGGATTGCGTTACATGCAAGAGCAACCTTCTTCGATATCTTGCATTGTACGGAATACCGAGTTTCACTAAATGACGATATGTTATTAAAATATTATATAAACTAGTCATTTTGAATATTAATACCCAATTTTTTAAATTTTAAAAAATTTATCTTTCAAAATGGACTTCATTTTTGGATTCGGAATATCAAAATTAGCCCAGGGTGAATTTTTTGTATTTTTCTGAAAACTTTCAATTTTTGATGAATAGTGAAAAACACTGAGTTATAGTTTAAAATCGAGTTTTTATTTAAATAATTATTTATTATATTTAAATTTATTGTAGGTAAAAATATATACATAATATCTATATAAGATAAATCTAATTCATTGGAGTCATTTTATAATAATTTTAGATATATAAAAATTTTATTGAACTTTTTATCGTCTTTTACCCACCTCATAGGAGAATTTGAAAATTTACATAAAACATAATATTACCACTTCAGTGAGTGGAATTTATAAAATTCAAGATAAATGGTTAATATTAAGGATTGAAATGTGGTTCAATAAGATAAAAATAATTTTTGGTGAATAGTAATTTTTTACTTTTATTTACCATGGTTAGAAGTAAATAGGGTAATTAAGGGTAAAAATGATATTATTATTACCCTAACACATGTCTTAATTCTATTATAAAAGATAAATTCGATCGAAAAAAACCTTATGAATAAAATATGACCATTTAGGTCCACATGGATTAGATTATGACATTTATTATTATTTAATTCAATGAAGAGTTAAAAGAGTTAAAATCAATGTTAAATAAGTAAAACATTTTTAATATAGGGTTATACATAAGATAAATTAGACTATAAATATTAATTAGAAAGATAAATATATTTCCTACATAATGGTATTTTATTTATAATTTTTAGACATTAAATAATTTAATTTATTTATGACACAATGATAATGCACAAATTACCTTATTAATAAAATATTTACATAATTGATATTAAAAATACCCAAATAAATGTAATTTGAGACTTTTTATGAATTAAACTAATTTTATAGGTTAATATAACATATTAGGGTTGGTTAGAGGAATTGTTTTTGAATTAATAATGCTGTTATGAATTTATCAAATACAAAATACCAAATAGTGTCAAAATTGACATAAAAGAGTTTTTAAAACAAATATTAAATTATTAATTGATATTATATTCCTAAAAATATAAGGTTCTTCCATAAGACTTATATAACAATATATATGACATTAATGAATCAATTTGGGTTCTATTGGTAGTTTATAATAATTTTATTATCCATATAGTGTAAGAAGACAAGAGGATACGGTAAAAGTTAAATTATTTAACTAAGAGTTAAATATAAATGATAAGGTTAAAATGGTAACCTCAACTTGTCTAAAACCAATTGGTTGAAAGGATTTTGACCCATACCCACCCTATCTTAGAAATAAGTCACTTTGGAGACATTATAAACCGAATATGAATTAATTATAAAATAATATTTTAAGTTTTTCCTAAGGTGCCCCTCACCCCTCATATAAAAGGTCACCTCCTCCCTCTTCTCCACACACCATTTTGAGCTTTCAAGCTCTTCCAAACCCTGCCAATTTATCTTTTACACTTCCCTAGAAACATAATAGAGGTCATGGTATTCTTCAAATACCATCTTTAGTGCCCTAAGAGGAGGTTTAGAAGAGGCGCGTCGAAGAAGAGGTAATATCCTTTACCGGTCCTTTCAAATTTATATCTTCTTATACTTCCTCTTCTTTATTGGTTTCATTATAAATTAATAACATATGTATCACTAATATACTGAAATTTTATTATAAATATGAAAAAAACCTATTTCACCTTCTATCCATCCTAGGGAAAATGAAATCACCACACGTGCGTACGTACAGAATGTCGTCTCCACGCCATGGGGTAATCTGTTTTCCACCACCACCTTACATGGATGGGTATAACGGTGTAAAGAATAAGTATATATGATTATTATAACATTATAATAATTATGAGATATTATATCATCCACTCCAAGACCATTCAATAATTATGGGAACGATATCATCGCTCGTGCGTACGTACGGCTTACCGTCTCCACGATGCGATGTGATTCGTTCTACATGATCTTCATTAAACCATGATTATATAAAATAATTGAATGAATAAATCTGATATATATTATAATACTAAAATTCTATAAATGATGTATCTATAACCTAAAAAGTGTAATAATAATTTAATTGACAAAACACGCATAAGAACATAAAGCAATAAACACCCGAATAACAAGTAGCAATGAAATATTACTAATAAGAAGCTAAGAATATGACCATAAATGATATCATAAAAATGAGTATGTTTATGGAATAATTCAATGAAATTATTTAAATCATTATATAGGGGTTTCAGATACGTACGAAGCATATCAGACCTACGGTAAGGGAAAATCTCACAATCTCATTTTTATCCGATATTGTTTATACTTTAGAATTTACTGGGACATATTTATCATCCACATCCATGTTTCCTTGATATGTAATATTATTTATATGCTCCTAAAATTGTTTATATCCAATTTTACCAATTTGGGAATTTTTAGAAAAAGATATGAAAGGAATCTTTTGTAGTTTTCAGTACGAGATACTTTTGACTTTTCCGACCAAAGTACGAGAAGAATGTTTTTTTAACTTATACGACATGAATGGGTTTTTTTATGATTTCATAGAACATTATTTCCATGATGCTTACTTTAAAAGTTTTCATGTTTATTTTTAATTATATTCTTTTAGTTAAAAATTGTATGAAATGTTATGAACGGAAAAACGTTCTTGAAGTAGAAAGGATATTTTCCTCAAGAATGGAGTTCAAGTGTTTTATCAAAATTATTTACCATCTAAGATAATATAGGGTTCTGTTTATATCCCTATTTTTTACATTGATTTTATTATGTTATGATGGAATTATTTTTACGAATTACTTTTATCTTATATAGATTATGTTATGAAGGCATTATGTTTAAGAATCCCATTTTTATTACATGGGTTATGCTATGATATATGATTTATGATTTAGTGGAACACATAATAGTGGAATCATTATGAGATGGGTGGAACCTATATCTCCCTCCAATTCATTGGGTATAGATTTATATCTCATGAGATAGACATGGCTGGAATGACAAGTTAATCCGGTTCATTGATACAGGACTGGAATAAGGAATGAACTCAGTTCAGAAATGGACTTTGTCCACTATGATAGTATTGGAAATGAGTCCTGACTAATAAGAAATGATTTTCTATGATCATGTGTGTATGCCACAAATTATCATGTTATATGTTATGATCATTGGGATTAAATTTCACTACTATGATTTATCCCATGTTAGGATATTATGATCTCTTTTGCAGGTTAATATTTTAAAAAAAATTTATTCTTATGAATATCATATGATTGTTATTTCCTTTGTTTACCATTACTAAGAATTTGAGCTCACCCTTTGGTGTGTTTTCTATTCCCCAGATTAGGAAGAATGGTATTAAGTAGGATATCCCAAAAGGGACTCTAGATATGATGAAATAAACAGGAGACAATGTAGATGCTTTATAAACCAGTTGTTTATGTTTCCCAATTTCTAAAGACACTATACCTATACGGTCCTAACATGGTTTTGTTATATGTTGTAATAAGTATTCATCAATTCTGAAGTAATAACAATGTATGTAAAGTATGGGTCATTATATTGTAACACACAGAAGTAGCTGATAATGTGTTGATCCATAAAAAGACTTTAGAGGTTTGGTAGAGTGGTGCATTATATACTATTATTTTCAATGTATTTTTATTATGTTATGGGTTTTTCTATGTTAAAATTTATAAGTTCAATTAAATTCATTGGGATCATATTTCGATTCCATTAATGAAATTATTTTATAAAGTAAGAACATAGCCTTTTTCCTAAGAGTGTAACCCTATAAAAGTGTAAAATAAGATAATTATTTACTAATGAAAATATACCAAAGTCATAGGATCCAGAACAAAATGATTTATACCATAAAGACATTCCTTTTATTAAAATGTGATGTAAAAGTGTTACCATGAAAATTTAGATATAATAAATGTAAAATATATGATTTAAATAAATCATTTACATTATTGATTCCACATTTTTTATTTATGGTGATTATATTTATTAATGGGGATTTCAATTTATGGGTTTTAATTGATCTATAAATGCTTCATAACATTTTAGAATGTAAAATATTTCAACATGGCCAATAAGAACATAATAGTATCGCGTATTCCAAATTGTCACAACTGATGATAATTCTATAAATGGTACCCACCTTCTCTCTTATAGGATTTATTGTTTATAGATGAAAACTTGCATAATCTTGTTTAAGACATAAATTATAATATGGGCTATATAGCATCCCGCCTTTTTATCACAGAAACATTCATTACAATTTACAAAACCGAGGATCTTTAAGGTTTAGTGTCTTGGAAACCAGGAACATAAAACATGAAAAGAACAAAAACACTCTTCTTAAACACTTGAAAGGCTTCTCCTTTAGTTCATCCTAGGATCATTACTGCATCTCATAACCTGGGGACATACATCAAAAGAAAGGATGAGCAGAAGGCCCAGCAAGGGAAACAAGTGAAACATTTTACATATGAACTTGAGATACATCAATAAAGTCATGAAAAGAACTTTAAGGCATGAAAATGAAATCATGAGGCATATCATAATAAAAATAAAACTTTTTCATAACTTGAAGATGTGGCTACATCATTTAACATAGGCAATCGTGAACATATCACCAAGGTCCATCCCCAAGGTGTCATTTGAACATTACCAAGGTTATTCACCAAGGTATCGTGAAAATTGTAATCTCTAGTGGTTACATCATTACCCAATGCATTGGAGCGCTATCAGGGTGCACCCTTAAATTTTCCTTTATTATCATGTGATCCACATATATCATCATCAAACATTTCATAAATAACCCATATAGCATAAAATAAATGGGTTTCATTTCATATTCATAACGTTTTAAAAACTGCTTTAAAGACATGATCTTTACGTTACTTTAAACCCACGGAAAGGGAAAGCGGGTATCATGTATGTAAATCCCAGAATTTAAAATAGAACATTTTTATATATATTTGAATACCCCTGTAGAAATAGGAGTTTTGAGTATTCACTTTATAACATAAAATAATTTTGAGAAAAGAGAGGCATTTTGAGACGAAAATTCTGCAGCATAACGGCTATGTTACAAGGTTTTAGAAAACTTTGAAAAGAGAGGGAACATGGGTCAAGCAATAATTGACCCATAAAATAGTAGAGGGACAGAATAAGAAGTATATATGGACATGGTGGTGCAATTTCAAGGACATACCATTTGAAATGAAAATCATGGAAGGAAGACAAAAGTTTGATTTCTCTTATGAAAGTTCGGCAGCCTAACGGCGTTACTTAAACTTCAAAATACTGAATTGAAGAGATCAAATGGGGTCTCTCATCATATGAACATAAGAGTCCAGTTTGATAGGTATAGATATCATACCCCAACATAACAAAAAGTAACTTGAAGGAATTGACATGAAAGTAGAACTTCAAAACGAGAAGGGTGAAGAACCACTTAAAAATTCGGCAGCCTAACGGCGCCACTTAAAACATCAAAATACGGAATTGAAGAGATCAAATTGGGTATCTCATAATATGGTCATAAAATATCAGTATGATAATTTAGAGATAATACCCCAACATAATAAAAAGGAACATGAAAGACTTGAATGAAAATAGAACTTGAAAACGAGGAAGGTGAAAGAATCCCTTAAAAATTCGGCAGCCTAACGTCGCCACTTAAACATTCATAAAATGAATTGATGAGAGCAAGGGGGGGTCTCTCATCATATGAACATGAAATAGGAAGTATTATGAATATAAAAGGACATCCTCCAACATAAGAACATGGAGTATAAAAGAAATGACATAAAATAGATTACTTGAAAAGAAAGAGAGAGGTCGGATCCCTTACCTTAAAATGTAACTCTTAAACCTCGAAGGTTGGGACCTTGAGGGCTTGGGGGCACCTTGGGAGGTAATGAGACCATAAATTCGTTGGGAATGAGTGGGGAGTCGAATGGATGAGAGGAGGGCTTGGTATTTATAGGGAAAGTGAGGGGACAAGGCATTAATGGCCAAAGGACACCTCACATGTGCTTTTCTCAAACCCATGTGCTCTCCCTTGGCATTTATCATGGAGTTAGGCCACATGGGGCCCCCAAAACAATAATTCATCACCCTTTGCCGGCCAAACCTTAAAATAACTCATGACATCATCATGACACAGCTATGATGTCATTAAACATACCGAAACCCTAAAACTGCATTTTTACTATTCACTGAAAATTCAACTTTCTCAGAAAGATCCCAAAATTTCACCATAATCAAATATCAATGCTCTGATTAAAAATATGAACTCCATTATATAAAAATAATTTTCTAAATATTTTTAATTTAATTTTTAAATAAAAACACTATTCACCGAAAATTCGTTTTTTCATAAAAAACCCCAAAAATTACCATAGCATAATATCAGTGCTCTGAGTTCAAAAATGAAATCTGTTTTATAAAAATAATTTTCTAAATAATTTTAATTAAATTTTTAATTAAAAAACACTATTCACCCGAAAAAACTAATACTTGAATAATAATTTATGAAACCATTATTTAACCATTTTATTGAATCACATTACTTAATCAAGGTGCCTAGATTATTTTAAAACTTTCTTTAAGTTAGATTACTAATCCATTTGGTCATATTACTAATCCTAATCATAAAATCACTATTCATAATTTACTATTCATCAAAAATCAAGTTGATCTTATTGGACTCCAAATTTCGTACTGGACATAATTGTAGAAGACCATTTTTTGAAAATTATCACACATTTTTAATTATTTAAGGTTTACACAACCATTTTTAAAATATCCTTTTTCTAAAATTCATCAAAAATATGCATACTATATTTATCCGGTCATTTCAAAATTCATAAACTTCATCATAAGAAGAAATCCCAATTTTTATTTAAAACAAGGATTACACATGGTAGTTACGGTCTCGTTACATAGCCCCTTATAATACCAGCATAGGACCTAAGAGTAAGGTGTGCTAGGGTGATAGAAGCTTGGGGCGGCTCAGTCAACATTACCCGAGTAGTAATTTCTATCAGTTTGAACTTCTCACGAAGGCGATTCCGTTCCAGCTTCACATGATGAAGTTCGGCTTGGATTTGATCCAGAGCAAAGCCCAATGGTGCTACCTCCTTCCCAAGCTCTGTTAGATGGGCTTCGATCGGTCCAAGACTACTTGGTGAGGCCATCGAATCTTCTTTCTATAATAATTAACCAAGATTACTTATATTTAGAGACAATAATCAAAACATTTTGTTCACAGCGGTCATATTGACCAATGGTTATATAATAGTCAAACCCCACTGATCTCATTTTAATTATAATCATGTTTATCAAATAAAACATTTTTGTTGAGTATAAAAATAAAATAAAATAACACATGAAATTAGGAAACAAGATTTATTCAAAATTTCGGGCCGTTACAATCTTCCCCCCTTAAGAAATTGCGTCCTCGCAATTTTTTAAAATTGGGTTTTGAAATTTCATTGAAATTCCCACATCGGAAAAAAGAGTCAGTAACACTATTAGTTTAAAAGAAATAAAATGGAGTACAAAGGCCACTCGAGTTTACTCATACTAGGATTCCATGTAGGAAACATGGACATGGAGGAGAAAACAAAGGGTCACGTTCTGAGGGAGAGTGATAGAGAACATGATTAGGAGAAAGTTAACCATAAGAAAATCCCAAACTTATGATGTGTGTAAGCGGTCTTTGATTAACTTGTAGGAAACGTAAACCAACAACGTTTTTGTTTTACGTTCCTTTTAATAACTTTGATGAATTCATTTACAACATAGAACAAAAACATAAGGAAATATATCTACCTTTATGTAGAGTTTCATACTTTAATAAGTTTCTACCAAAACTAATCTTTTCTTCAAACGATGAGCATTCAAAACGACTTGGTCTCATCAAAACACAAGAATCATCTTCTAGAGAATCACATAATCCATAAAAGATCAACTGTCTATTTCTTCTATCTTTAAACATTAACCCAAAAACCGAAAGGGTAAGGTAAAACAACTCTTCAGAAAGAAAGAATCCCATTGGAATGGAAACTACTTTTAAATCTTCAAAGTTCCATGGTACTACCCAAAGTTCATCATAGTCCATTCCATAAATAACGGTCCTTAAAATTCCTCAAAATAAACCAAACTAAGATTGAAACCCAAATACAAGATAGATTTGATAACATAGTCTTCCAAAATAAACTTCATTGTTCATCTCCAAACAACATCAACCACTCCTAACATCTTATAAAAGAAGTAGCTAACCTAAACATATTTTACCCAAGATAGGTTAATCATTCCCGTAAGTAACCTAAATTACTATAAGTCCACCTTAAATTCATCGACTCTTCAAAATATAAGTCAACCTTACTCCTCAATGAAAATACCGTTGTAATCTATTTACCTCGATCATATAGGGTCCCCTAAAATAGTGAATGTATTCCAAAATAAAAATCATATTTTAATCCCCTAATCATCTCTGTCATATTAATACGGCAATCATAGCATTTCCTATCACATTGGTTGTTGAGACATGTTCTTCTATTTCCCGCCATTAACTAAGAAAAGAAACTATAATTTGGGGCTTAAATACTTAGCCAATAATCTTGAAAAGAAACTTAAAGCATATAAGGATAACTTGTAGTTGAAAAGTATACCCTAACTTTGTGATCCCCTAGGTTCCCATCTAGGTTATCCATGATCATATATTCTTATGTGAATCTTCATTTTATTTTATCTTTGTTCCTTTAACAATGGTTCATACTAAGCTTATGAATTTACCAAAGCATATCCCCCGGGAGTGTCGTAACCAAGAGTGCAGCAAGGCCCATTGTCGTGTACCAGTTCCCATTCGAGTCTAGCTCAAAGCGGTGTTTTTGGGTTTTGCCCCTATGTACATCTGTGCCAGAGCCACCTATACCTGCTCGTATCCAGACAGGGATGTATTTGCTTGGCAACCCCTTACTCAATACTCACCAAAATACCAAGAATATTTCCTATATTTTAACTTTTCTATAGGCTTCTTCCTAAAGATTTCATATCCTAATTTCCACAAATAACTAAACCATCCTTTGATACCAACTATAGCATCCCGCCTTTTTATCACATAAACATTCATTACATTTTACAAAACCGAGGATCTTTAAGGTTTAGTGTCTTGGAAACCAGGAACATAAAACACGAAAAGAACAAAAACACTCTTCTTAAACACTTGAAAGGCTTCTCCTTAAGTTCATCCTAGGTTCATTACTGCATCTCATAACCTGGGGACATACATCAAAAGAAAGGATGAGCAGAAGGCCCAGCAAGGGAAACAAGTGAAACATTTTACATATGAACTTGAGATACATCAATAAAGTCATGAAAAGAACTTTAAGGCATGAAAATTAAATCATGAGGCATATCATAATAAAAATAAAACTTTTTCATAACTTGAAGATGTGGATACATCATTTAACATAGGCAATCATGAACATATCACCAAGGTCCATCCCCAAGGTGTCATTTGAAAATTACCAAGGTTATTCACCAAGGTATCATGAAAATTGTAATCTCTAATGGTTACATCATTACCCAATGCATTGGAGCGCTATCAGGGCGCACCCTTAAATTTGCCTTTATTATCATTTGAGCCACATATATCATCGTCAAACATTTCATAAATAACCCATATAGAATAAAATAAATGGGTTTCATTTCATAATCATAACGTTTTAAAAACTGCTTTAAAGACATGATCTTTACGTTACATTAAACCCACGGAAAGGGAAAGCGGGTATCGTGTATGTAAATCCCAGAATTTAAAATAGAAAATTTTTATATATATGTGAATACCCCTGTAGAAATAGGAGTTTTGAGTATTCACTTTATAACATAAAATAATTTTGAGAAAAGAGAGGCATTTTGAGACGAAAATTCTGCAGCATAACGGCTATGTTACAAGGTTTTAGAAAACTTTGAAAAGAGAGGGAACATGGGTCGAGCAATAATTGACCCATAAAATAGTATAGGGACAGAATAAGAAGTATATATGGACATGGTGGTGCAATTTAAAGGACATACCATTTGAAATGATAATCATGGAAGGAAGACAAAAGTTTGATTTCTCTTATGAAAGTTCGGCAGCCTAACGGCGTTACTTAAACTTCAAAATACTGAAATGAAGAGATCAAATGGGGTCTCTCATCATATGAACATAAGATTCCAGTACGATAGGTATAGAGATCATACCCCAACATAACAAAAAGGAACTTGAAGGAATTGACATGAATGTAGAACTTCAAAACGAGAAGGGTGAAGAACCACTTAAAAATTCGGCAGCCTAACGGCGCCACTTAAAACTTCAAAATATGGAATTGAAGAGATCAAATGGGGTCTCTCATCATATGGTCATAAAAGATCAGTATGATAATTTAGAGATCATACCCCAACATAATAAAAAGGAACATGAAAGACTTGAATGAAAATAGAACTTTAAAACGAGGAAGGTGAAAGAATCCCTTAAAAATTTGGCAGCCTAACGGCGCCACTTAAACATTCTTAAAACGAATTGATGAGAGAAAGGGGGGGTCTCTCATCATATGAACATGAAATAGGCAGTAGGATGAATATAAAAGGACATCCTCCAACATAAGAACATGGAGTATAAAAGAAATGACATAAAAGAGATTACTTGAAAAGAAAGAGAGAGGTCGGATCCCTTACCTTAAAATGTAACTCTTAAACCTCAAAGGTTGGGACCTTGAGGGCTTGGGGGCTCCTTGGGAGGTAATGAGACCATAAATTCGTTGGGAATGAGTGGGGAGTCGAATGGATGAGAGGAGGGCTTGGTATTTATAGGGAAAGTGAGGGGACAAGGCATTAATGGCCAAAGGACACCTCACATGTGCTTTTCTCAAACCCATGTGCTCTCCCTTGGCATTTATCATGGAGTTAGGCCACATGGGGCCCCCAAAACAATAATTCATCACCCTTGGCCGGACAACCCTTAAAATAACTCATGACATCATCATGACACAGCTATGATGTCATTAAACATACCGAAACCCTAAAACTGCATTTTTACTATTCACTGAAAATTCAACTTTCTCAGAAAGATCCCAAAATTTAACCATAATCAAATATCAACGCTCTGATTAAAAATATGAACTCCATTTTATAAAAATATTTTTCTAAATATTTTTAATTTAATTTTTAAATAAAAACACTATTCACCAAAAATTCGTTTTTTTCAGAAAAAACCCCAAAAATTACCATAGCATAATATCGGTGCTCTGAGTTCAAAAATGAAATCTGTTTTATAAAAATAATTTTCTAAAAAATTTTAATTAAATTTTTAATTAAAAAACACTATTCACCCGAAAAAACTAATACTTGAATAATAATTTATGAAACCATTATTTAACCATTTTATTGAATCACATTACTTAATCAAGGTGCCTAGATTATTTTAAAACTTTCTTTAAGTTAGATTACTAATCCATTTGGTCATATTACTAATCCTAATCATAAAATCACTATTCATAATTTACTATTCATCAAAAATCATGTTGATCTTATTAGACTCCAAATTTCGTACTGGACATAATTGTAGAAGACCATTTTTTGAAAATCATCACACATTTTTAATTATTTAATGTTTACACAACCATTTTTAAAATATCCTTTTTATAAAATTCATCAAAAATATGCATACTATATTTATCCGGTCATTTCAAAATTCATAAACTTCATCATAAGAATAAATCCCAATTTTTATTTAAAACAAGGATTACACAAGGTAGTTACGGTCTCGTTACATAGCCCCTTATAATACCAGCATAGGACCTAAGAGTAAGGTGTGCTAGGGTGATAGAAGCTTGGGGCGACTCAGTCAACATTTCCCGAGTAGTAATTTCTATCAGTTTGAACTTCTCACGAAGGCGATTCCGTTCCAGCTTCACATGATGAAGTTCAGCTTGGATTTGATCCAGAGCAAAGCCCAATGGTGCTACCTCCTTCCCAAGCTCTGTTAGATGGGCTTCGATCGGTCCAAGACTACTTGGTGAGAGAAATAATCTGTGGAAAAATAATGAACTATAGATCATTTACATTATATATATGATTACAATATTCTTACCCAATAAATGGGTAGCACCATTGGGTAAGAATATTGTAATCATATATATAATGTAAATGATCTATAGTTCTTTTTCTATGAAAGGAGTAATGAGAAAATATATTAATATGTATCATTCACTAATTTATTTTCTACCTATTTAATTTTGTTAATATACAACCATCCATAAAATTCATTCACTCGTGAGAGAAATAATCTGTGGAAAAATAATGAATTTTATTGTAATACATTTCATATTTGTTATAGTGCATATGAAATTTCATAGGTTTTTTCAGGTATAAATATAAATATTTGTTTTTTGAATATTTAGATACATTATAGATTAATATAGTTAAGGAAATCACTTTATAAACCGACACACTCTTAGGACATGGAATAGGAGAGGCATGTAATTATATGATATTTCATTAGCATTTTTTTGTATATGTAATTCCAATTAATTTTTTTTTCTCATCTCTAATGTTTTTAATTATTATTATCTATTTGTATTTTATGTATTGATTATTTCTTTCTATTTTTAGGCATACATATTCATAGTATTTTATACTATTTCAGAGGTATAATGCATAATTACTAGCATACAGTCAAATTGTTTTTATAAAACATTTGATATATGGATTGGACATGGTGGATATTTTAAAAAATATAGCATTGAACAAGAATTCCCCTTTAATAGGGATAATAATTACACATTATTTCCATTATTCCCATAGTTCTAGTCACCAACCTCGGCTGATAAGTGAACTCAAATATGTTATGTGACTGTCATGGTCATGTCAATGAATTATCCAATTCTTTAGGTATTCCAAACACACTTACTAATTTTCTAGAGAAAAAAAAACATAAATATCCCCATCAAACACCCTAAATATAAAAACATATCACATATCATCAGCATCACTATAACATAAATAATAGGAATACTAAATAGGAAAACCCCATATTTTTCACCATAGTTTTGACCAATCCTACAAATAGTCTCTTAGATTTCCAAAAAATCATTAAAATAATAATAATAGTCTATGATACCATTTTAGAACATCCCCAAACATAGAACTAGGGGTTGAGGTCTCCACTTTTCTTAGGGCACATGTCCCAATTTTTTAATGTATTATAACAAGAAATGTGGGATAAATATTTATCATGGGGGGAAATGATCATGAAATAATTACAATATACTAATATAAATAATGTTTTCAATAATAATATAATCTAGTGGTTGATACAAAAATATTACTAATAATATAACCATGGATGACACTTCTATCTAAAATATTATGAGGTCAACCCTAACTTTCATATTATAAGACTCATATAAAAAATCCATAGTGGAATTTCATATACATTGGAAAAAAAAATATTAAACATGTATATACTAAATTCCTATTAATAATTTCTAACTAATATCATTCTTCATGTATGAAAATATACAACTTCTTTTAATAGACCATTCAAAAATATCCTGGCAGATGATTATTAATATATGTACACTAAGTTTCATGTGTGGGGTGTACGTATAATGATTATGTGGACACTGCCTTTGGGACCTTGAGATATAATTAAACAATAAATAAAATAAGAAACATTTACAAATGTCATCAATTTTTATAATATTCTATAATACAAATTATTGTTTAGTGTTTAACATACAATCGATCAAGAAAATAATTCTCATTCGAAATTTCCACTTCATCGAAGTGAAATCAAGATTCATTTTCTTATAATAATAAACCCACAAAAATCATCATCTATGACATTGAAGAGTAAACACTAAAACATTACTCAACGTAATATCATAAAAATAAAAAAAAATTGACCACAATGATAAGAAACAACATCATATAAATTTTACACAGTCAAAAAGACCACAAAAAAGATACCAAGAATATCATAAAACATACATTCTCTATTTATATAAATAATTCTAATAGACTACAACAATGTTTTATAATCACAATAAAAAGTAGAGATACCCACTCATGTTTCACTTGGAACTCCATCGACTAACGAACCACACATCCCAAAATCTATTTGTTACCACAAATATATACAATACTAGGATAGGGAGTGGAATGTGAGGCTATATGATGCGTTTTAGAGGTCTAGGGATTAAAGAAAAATAAAAAAACTTCTTTAGAAGAAAAAAAAATATTCAGAAATATCACCATGAAAAAACCCACAAGCAACATAACTGAAAATTCACCACTGAAAGGAGCCATCATCGATGAGGAAGAAACCCAATACAAACCTCCAAAATATCAACCCACAATATTATCTAGATCATCAATCCCATACCTTATAGAAAAACCATGATATAATATCCTAATTTGTTTACATTATCTTTATAGATAAAAATTAGTATTTCGTTCACACGATTGATCGATGAATGTTTTCAGACGATTATCTCCTACCATGACCTTCAAATCATGTAGTCATCTATAATATTGAAAAATAGTATCCATATTCACTAGAGTGATCCATGAAATTCTCCAAACCATCAACCCCTTTCTTCAGAGAATCTTCACGAGTGTATAACCAGAGTGAGATGGCCCTTGACTTAGGGAGAGTCTATTGAGAGGGGAAATTAAATCTTTAATGAAATGGAAAATATTATGGTGTAGGAGTAGTCCCTGGAAACGAACCATGCATATCTCCACCCTATAAATCATCATTGTTGGGAACCATAGGATGATACAAAGAGAATAATGGAACTACTCAGTGGCCAGGAAGAAAGAAATATTTAATGATATAGAATATAGTAATAATAATAAAAAATCAATCAAACTAAAATATTCGATTTGTGTCATCATGTTCCTTCCAAACCAATACAATGATGGATGTCACATCCACAAAAAATTACTTGGGGAAAATTAAAGTTTATAATTCCTCATGTATACAAAATTTTAACCCATAATATGTCTTTAGAGGTATATCACTATGATAAGTGACATACAATGACTTATGCGGCTCATATTGTATGTCAAACCCATTACAATTTCCATAACGACTGTGGTCATTGATCCTAGAAACCTATATCCCATTCTGTCCCTACAAGTCTAGAACACTAATCACTTTATCTTATCCCTCCATGTACACAATGTTGAGTACGAATAAGAATATGAATGAATTTTCATGATGGGGTCGAATTGAACAATTTTAATAATTTTAAAAATTTATGAATTTTAATATAATCATTATGGTGGAAAGAAAAATGACATGGAATTAATTAATTTTACCTAAATTTTGATATAATTGGTCTTATATCTACTCAATAGTCATCTCATAAATAGATATAAATAATGTAAATGTTAATGGAATCTCAAACTTTTATGGGATGTCATAACCCTTTACACTAAATTTTCAACACTGGATTCAAAATACAAGACTTATTTTTTCTCATGATGAGTCATAACCCATCTAGATTCATTATTAGTTGTTTTAAGAAACCAACACTACATTTCACTGGGTTATTTAAAAAACAAATCCTCAAGATCTTGTGGTTACAAAAAACACACACATAGTTTTAATTTCAAATAATAACCTAATAAACCTACTTTTTATGGTATTATTACCGAAATGGAATATAGAAATAGAAAATGAAGGAATTAAGTAAACTAGTATAAAATAGAAGAGTTATATAAACATGAGTTTCAAGGATGAAAATTTATCTCCAGGCCATAAAGGATAAAGAATATAGTTCAACAGGGAGAGTTCCATTAGGTGATCACAGAAGGTGTATTGCCTAGAAGTACATGAAAATGTACCCATAACTTATATGGAACTCATTATATCATAAAATATATATATAGTTCATTCATATATATAATATTCAATATTTTAATGTTGTAAAATTTCATCTTTCATGAATAATCGTTTCTAGGAAACATAAAAAAATCAATATTTTTGGCTGTTTTTTCCCATTAAATGCATTATGTTAAAAATACCATTAATTTAATTAGAAAACCATACCTATATAGGTAAACTATAAAAATAATAAATATTAATATAAAAATAATTAAAATAATAAATACTATAATAAATACCCATTAGAAACAATATTAATGTTCATTAGAATACTCCAATAAAGAACTCAATGAAATATTTTCTAATTCCTATATTTTCATATTCGAGACAAAGGTTTTTTCAAGAAAGTATCATGGGTATTTATCCCACATGATGATCATTTAAAATATAAAAAATATTATAACAAATAAATTACTCTTCACCCAAATAATTAATAAGTTATTAGGAAATAATGGGATCAAAGAAAATAATTCTCTAAAATGTTCATTAAACCAAAATTTATTAGAATGTGAATGTATATATTATTAAATAGTTCATTTTAGAGATGGTATGATTTATTTCATGGGATGTGGTTCTTATGGTTGGTCATAACTAATGGTACGTAATAATTTTTGATAGGTCAATGTCATAATTTCTTCTATACAATTATTCATGCGATGGATACATTACTCATGTGGTCAATCCTTACTCATGTGGTCAATCCTTACTCATGTGGTCAATCAAAATTACATTTTTATAGATACATTACTCTATGAAAATTTCAATCATGATCAATTAATAAGTGTAGTCCTATTAAATTCAACATTTAGTTGATTCAACACATCATATTTTTTTAACATATTCGATTGGCTTACAGTTGATCCATTTTTTCCTATTGAGTCAAAAGTCCTCTTTTGACTTCTATATCATGTTTTGGATATCACAAATTTATTCTATCATATTTTGGAAATTAAAATTGTCTTCTATCATGTTTATCGTATCGTACAATGTTGATCGTACTGACCATATTGTATCGTACAATACTGATCATACTGACTCTGTCAATCGTACCATACTGACTATGTCAATCGTATTGTACTGACTCTGACAATCGTACCATAATGACTTTGTCAATCGTATCGTACTGACTCTGTCAATCATATCGTACTGACTCTACTATTCAGATGTTCATTACTTGTTTTGGTACTTTGTCAAAATCACTTGTTTCATATGAATCGTACCATTGCTTATCAATATATATATCCTGTTTCAACCAATACGATGTCGTTGAGTTAGTTACAAACTAATCAAAACGATGTCGTGCTTTTTGTTTCAATATGACCGTTATGATGACAGGTGTCCAAGTCCCTCCAAGTTTTTCGGAGAAATATGACCGTTGGAGGCAACATGACCGTTGGAACCCGAGGCCTATAAATAGGAGGTCATTTGAAGCTGAGGGAAGAATGGTGAAATGAAAAAGAGACTTCGTGAACTACCATGATTCTAGAGAGAGACACTGTGACTTCTCTCATCTTCCTTGTGCATCCAATTATCATATCGAGGGCTTTCATGTGATTGAAAGACAGAGGTGTCGATTACCTACAAAATCGAGGGCTGCTGGGGATAGGCAGACAGACGTGCCGATCATCGTATCGAGGGCTGCTGGGGATAGGCAGACAGACGTTCCAATCATCGTATCGAGGGCTACTAGGGATAGGCAGACAGACAGTCCGATCATCGTATCGAGGGCTCACCAAGGTGTTGGTGAGACAGACCTTTTATCCTAGGTGAAAGGATAACCCTTCTCTTTGGGTTAAAAGAATTGTAATTATTTTACATTTCCGCTGTTAATTGTATTAGAAAGGAATTTGAATTGTTTCCTTTCTTCTTTACATTTTCAATTGTAATTTCTTCAATTACAATCATTATATTACCTATTTTATTGATTGATTCTATACGCTTTAAGGTAGAATCATTCATCTTTGTATTACTCTGATAATTGTGTTCATCTTTAATACAATTGTTTTACATTACATTAGTATTACAATACATCATACCTTTTTATATTCAATACAATTGTGCGTGTTTGTATTTGTATTAGTTTAAGATCTTTTAGACTAATCTCTTAGTTGCTAAAACTCAAAGGTTTTTAAACCTACAATTCACCCCCCCCCCCTCTTGTATTGTACCATCTAATAGACATACATATCTACATATTTGATCCAACAATTGGTATCAGAGGAGGTTTTCCACTGATTTGTATTACTAGCTTTATTTCTTTCATATTATTATCTTGAATACTTACTACACTAACGTGTGGAGTGGAAAAGTTGTTTTTTGTTATTGTATTAGATGGCAGGAATGAATATTGGGTCAATAGACAATCTGAATCCTTCTATACCACCAATATTTGATGGGAATGATTATGAGTATTGGAGAGATCGTATGAAGACTTTCATTATCAATACTGGTGTAGACAATTTTATTATGCTTACTGAAGGTTACAAAATTCCTAACAAAGAAGTCAGTACTTTCACCAACCAAGAGAAGTAAGAATATCAACTGAATTACAAGGTACGTAATAATTTATTATGCTCTATGACTAGGAATATATACTGTCAGATATATTCATGTCAAGAAGACAACTGTATTTGGAAGAAATTAGAAGTCACTCATTTTGGTACATCCAAGGTTATAGAAACAAGGAGAGCAATGGTTCGAGCAGAGTATCATGGATTTGTTTTTCCTTATGGAGAGCCAGTATGTAAAGTACTACAATGGTTTATGACGATAGTCAACAAATTAAAATCTATGGGTGAAAAAGGGCTTGATGATGAAGCTATTTTTGATAAGATTATAGATATAATGCCAAATGAATGGGAGTCAAAAAGAACAGCTATTGATGAAAATAGAAAAGCTTCTCAGATTACTCTTGATGAACTCTTTGGAACTCTTCTACAACACGAGACAAGAATGAAGAGAGATGCTGATTTCAACAAGAAGAAGAATGGGAATGGAAGTGTAGCCTTTGCATCTAAAGCTAAAACACCTGAAAGGCTTACAAGGTATAAATCCAAGAAAGTTGTTATATATGATTCAAGTGATTGTAATCTTTCAAATAATGAGTTAGCCAATCTTGCTCGAAGGATGAACAAGATTGTGGGAAAGAAAGATTTTCAATATAGATTCAAAAATAACGATAGGAAGGATAGGAATGATTCAGAGGTAACTTGTTATGAATGCAACAAAGCAGGACATATAAGGCCTGATTGTCCTTTACTGAAGAGAAAAGATAGAAAGGAGAAACACTCTGAAAGAAACAAGAAAAGGTTTTATAAGACAAAGAAAGTCTTGAAAGCAAATGATACGTGGAGTGCAAGTGATAGTGATTCCTCAGATGATTCTTCAGAATATGAGACATCAGGACAAAGGAATATTGGACTTCTAGCCAGACTACCAATTAAAGATCATTGTCTCATGGCTAAGGTACATAATGATGAAGCTATTACAAATGTCTCTTTGAATGAAAATTTTACTGATAATATATATTATGAATATTCAAATGATGAATCTTCATCATCAGAGGATGATACATTACCTTCTTTTGGAGAGGTCTCTAGATTTTCTAAATTACTTGAAAATGAAAATTCAAAACTCAAAAAGAGATTTGAAAAATCAAATTCTAGAATTTCAATCTTGACTAAAGAAGTATCAGATCTTTCTAAAGATCTTGATGTGAAAACTTCTTATTTTGAAAGTATTTTAAAAACCCTTGAGAAAGTTAAATCTGATAAGGATAAACTTTCTAAGGATCTTGTAACTATAATTTCAAAGAAAAATATTTTAGAGCCTAACTCTAGTTCAAATTAAAATGTTTTGGAAAATAAGAATTTGGTTTTAAAACTAAAGTCATAGATTTTATCCTTGAAAAAATGTTTGTCAAACTTCACTCATGGAAAAGAAAACTTTGATAGGATGTTTTCTCAAATTAGACCTTTGAGAAATCATTTTGGTCTAGGTTATACTTGTTCCAAACCGGTTTTTAGTAACAACTATTTTGTTCCTCAAAAAACCTATTTTTTTTCTAAGTGTCAATGTGGTGGACACTGGAGAAGAGATTGTTCTCTTAACAAAACTCAATCTTTAGGATTTCATAAAGCTCATTTTGCAAAACAAATGTGGATTCCTAAAATTCTTTTATCTAACCTTTCTGGATCCAAACTAGTTTGGATTCCAAAAAAACTAATTGTTTCTTTTTAAGGAAAATGAGAAGTGTACTAATAAGAATATTTGGTACATGGATAGTGGTTGTTCTCGACACATGACTGGAAACAAATATCTCTTTGAAAAGGTTATCAAAACAAAAGGTGGAAAAGTTACCTTCGGAGATAATGCTCGAGGAAAGATTGTTGGTATAGGTAATATTGTTTTTCTTGGAAAAGTTCTTACCTAAAATGTTTTGTTTGTTAAAGGTCTTAGGCACAATCTCATCAACATAAGTCAATTATATGATGAAGGTTACCTTGTGAATTTTAGAAATGATAAGTGTCTTGTTCACAATTCCAAGGATGAGTTCATTCTATCTGCCCATAGGCAAGAGAATGTTTACACTATTAACTTAGAAGACCTTAGGAACCAAAACTTACCTTGCTTAAGTGTAATAGAAGACCAATCGCGGCTATGGAACAGGAGACTAGGACACTGTAATCTGAAAAACCTTAGTAAGCTCTCAAAGAAAAGACTTTTAAAGGGGCTACCGGATCATAGATATGATTCTTCAAAAGTCTGTGATCCTTGTCAATTTGTCAAGCAACATAAAACTAGCTTTAAATCAATTAATGAAGTTTCAACTTCTAATGCATTACAGCTAGTGCCTATGGATCTTTTTGGTCCTTCACAATCTGGAAGCATTGGAGGCAAATACTATGTATTTGTTTTAGTTGATGACTTTACTAGATTTACAAGGGTTTACTTTCTCACAAAGAAATCTGAAGCCTTTTCCTATTTCAAAACTTTTAGAGCCCAAGTTAAAAATGAGCAAAACCTACCATTGATAACTATTCATAGTGATCATGGTGGTGAATTTCAAAATTCAGATTTTGAAACTTTTTGTAGTAAGAAAGGTATTACTCACAATTTCTCAGCTCCAAGAACTCCTCAGCAAAATGGTGTTGTTGAAAGAAGAAATTGTATTCTTCAGGAAATGACTCGAACCATGTTGAGTGAATACTCAATTGCTAAGAATTTTTGGGCTGAAGCTGTTAGTACTGCCTGTTATACTATAAATCGTATTTTAACTAGACCATTTCTTAATAAAACCCCTTATGAGTTATGGACTGACCAAAAACCTAAAGTTTCATACTTCAATGTTTTTGGATGCAAAGTATTCATTCTGAATACAAAAGATAATCTACACAAATTTGCATCAAAATCTTATGAATGAATATTTCTAGGCTATTCTACAACCTCTAAGGCTTATAGAGTTTTCAATAAATACACTTGTACTATTGAGGAAACAGTACATGTAAAATTCGATGAAACTGATCCTTTTGTTTTCAACCAACCAAATCATACATCCTCGGATGTGTTTTCTAAAAATGTTTATCAACATTTATTAAAAGATCATTCTGATAAGGAAAATTTTCAATAAAGTATTCCTGAAACATTTACCACAGAAGATTTTCTACCATATGTTGATGAACATGCTTTACAAAACCCAAATCAATTGTTTCATAGAAATCATCCTAGTGATAACATCATTGGTGATGTAAATCAACCCGTAAGGACCAGAAATTCCTTAAGAAATGAAATAGAACATATTTCTTTTCTTTCCCAATTTGAACCTAAAAGTCCAAGTGAGGCCTTAGGTGATGATGATTGGATCAAAGCAATGAAAGATGAACTAAATAAATTTGAAAGGAATCAAGTCTGGACTTTAGTTGATAGACCTAAAGAAACAACTGTGATTGGTTGAAAATGGGTTTTCAGAAACAAATGTGATGAAAATGGAATCATTGTAAGAAATAAAGCAAGACTTGTTGCTAAAGGCTATAACCAACAAGAGGGAATAGACTGTGAAGAAACATATGCTCCTGTAGCTAGACTTGAATCTATTTATATTCTATTAGGCTTCGCAACATTTTTCAATTTCAAACTATTTCAAATGGATGTCAAATGTGATTTTCTAAATGGTTTTGTTCAAGAAGAAGTTTTTGTCGAACAACCTCTTGGTTTTCAAGACCCAAAACATCCTTATCATGTTTTTAAACTTACCAAAGCTCTATACGGTCTAAAACAAGCCCCTAGAGCATGGTATGATAGACTTACAAGATTTCTTTTACAAAACAATTATAAAAAAGGTACAGCAGATCCAACCCTTTTTATCAAAATGGAAAACAAAAATGTTTTGATTGTCCACATCTATGTTGATGACATCATATTTGGATCAACTCAGAAATCTTTCACTGATTCTTTTGCAAACTTAATTAAATCTGAGTTTGAAATGAGTATGATGGGTGAGTTAACATTCTTTTTAGCTTTTCAAATTTCTCAAAAACCAGAAGGAACTTATATATCTCAACATAAGTATATTAAAGACTTACTCAAAAATTATGGATTTGACGAAACGAAAAGTATTAGCACCCCAATTGGTACCTCAAATACTCTTGATCTTGATGAAACCGGGAAACCAGTAGATCAAACAATCTTTAGAGGTATGATAGGAAGTTTGCTATACTTGACAGCTAGTCGACCAGATTTGATGTTTTCTGTATGCTTATGTGCAAGATACCAATCTAATCCAAAAGAGTCTCATTTAAAATCCGTAAAGATAATCTTTCGGTATTTAAAAGACACTATGGATTTAGGTCTTTTTTACTCTTCTGGGAATGATTTTGTTTTAAAAAGTTTTTCATATGATAACTTTGGTGGTTGTAGAATGGATAGAAAAAGTACATCTGGAACATGTCACTTATTAGGAGATTACTTGGTTTCTTGGTCCTGCAAGAAACAATACTCAGTAGCACTATCCACTGCTGAAGCTGAATATGTAGCAGCTAGAAGTTGTTATGCTCAAGTATTGTGGATGCAGCACACACTCACTGACTATGGTTTGAGTTTCTCCAAAACTAAAATTCTTTGTGATAATACAAGTGCCATAGCTCTTAGTAAGAACCCAGCACATCACTCTCGTGCAAAACACATAGATGTTAGGCATCACTTTCTTAGAGATCACACACAAAAAGGAGATATTATTTTACAATTTATCAGAACGCAAGGACAACTTGCTGACATTTTTACAAAACCACTACCTTCCGAAAGATTTGAGTTTATAAAACAGAAGCTAGGAATGATTACATTAAAATAATCATTCATATCTACTTCATGTTTTAAAAATCTCCTTACAGTAAATAACTCCTCTTGAAAGGGGGAGGACATTTCTTTCTTTGTTTTTATATTTCTTTTTATCTTATGTTCTTTAACTATTTACACTTTGGATGTGTGTATTCATTTTTCTGTTTATCGTATTGACAGTTTTATCGTATCATTCATTTTTCTGTTTATCATCTTGACAATCTTATTATTTACTTCATCGTATCGACCTATGATGGTAATGAATTTCTTTTCCATCGTATCGACCGATGGTGGTAATCAATTTCTTTTCCATCGTATCGACCTATGCTGGTAATCAATTTCTTTTCCATCGTATCGACCTATGATGGTAATGAATTTCTTTTCCATCGTATCGACCGATGATGGTAATAAATTTCTTTTCCATCGTATTGACCGATGATGGTAATCAATTTCTTTTCCATCGTATTTTCCGATGATGGTAACAAATTTCTTTTCCATCGTATTGTCAGTTCATGGTAATGAGATTGTTTTCTATCATATTTTCAGTTCATGGTAATGAGTTTGTTTTCCATTGTATTGTCAGTTCATGGTAACGATATTGTTTTCCATCGTATTGTCAGTTCATGGTAATGAGATTGTTTTCCATCGTATTATCAGTTCATGGTAACGAGATTGTTTTCCATCGTATTGTCATTTCATGGTAACGAGTTTGTTTTCCATCGTATTGTGAGTTCTTGGTAACGAGATTGTTTTCCATCGTATTTTCAGTTCATGGTAATGAGATTGTTTTCCATCAGCATGTCGTTTGATACTTCTATTTTATTTTATTTCGTACAGTTGAATATCCTTTAATCCTAAAACCAACAACTACCTTACGTTCTCCGATAGGTAATTTCCATTTTTTTATTATTTTTTTCTTTTTCGTTTTTAATCCTAACCATTGATCTGTTTTCCTCTAATCCTGACCGTAGAAGATCAACGGTCACCTCTTTTTCGCCTATAAATAGCCCCCCTCCCCAAACCCACATTGGTTTTTCAGGTTTTGAGACGAAGCTCTGCTCCACCTTTTTTAAATCATCGTACGATCTTCCATCGGCATAATCTTTATGTATCAATCCTCTGCTAATACTCCCACCGAAATGTCTTCAAAGACTTCTACAGAGAAAGACTTTAACAGAGAAAGGTTAGTTTCTCGGGACCTTTTTGATTCGTATGATTCCACAATCAGAAAAATCATTCTCTTTCAAGGATGGGAACATTTGTGTGTTGAAAGACCTGTTTCTCAAGATCCGGTTCTCTTTGATGAAGTTTGTCAGTTTTATAAAACCGTATCGTTCGACAAAGATATGACTATCAATTTTGCTGTATACGATAGAAAATTTTCTATGTCTGTGAAACAAGCGACACATTTTCTGAATGTTTCTATAGAAGGGGATTCTTTCTGTCCATATCACAAACTACCAGAGGAAGTTGGTACGTTTAATAGAGAAAGTGCTGAAAAGGATTTGTTTGTTATTAATGAAGAAAAGAGAAAAGTGTCTCATCTTTCACCAGACAATCATTTTGTGACTTTATGGATGCAAGGTTTTCTTATACCAAGGAAAGGGGATAGAGAAACTATGAAAGTTTCTGATATCTTTATGCTTGACTATCTTGTAAATATGAGAAAAGTAAATCTCATGGGGTATGTTTTTGAAACCATTAATAATGTCAAGACAGGAGGGATTAAGTCCCAAATGATTATGTATCTAGCCATCCTTACGAAGTTCGTTCTCGAAAGTATGAAGTTTTGTAACATTACTTTGAAAGGAAACCCCATAGATTTGAAGCCATCTTGGATTAGAAAATGTACTATGAAGAAGTTGAATGTTTGTTTTGATCGGAATTCAAAACTTTTTTTCAGAGATATAGAAGCTGAATTGGCTCAGAATCAATCGGCACCTATGCCAGCCAAAGACATTAAATCTACTGGTGTTACTCAAAAGTCTGATCCGCAAACCAGTTCAAAGCCTAAGAAGAAGCCAAGGTACAGTAAGGAGGTTGTAGCAAAATAGAGAAAGGATAAAGAACAGAGAAAGGAAGGTGATCCAAAGTTCAGACTTGACCCGGCTGAGGCTTTTGCAGAAATAATAAGGGTAGACGAAACCCTTAAGGATGAAAAGAAAAAGAAAACTGTTTTGAAAAGAAAGGCTCAAGACTTTGATATCTCTAAAGTCTTGAAAGCAGTTGAGGAAGCTAGTGCTCAACTTACCACAGAAGTACATCAAGAGCCCATCGTACAGAGTCTCCCTGAGAAAGGAAAACAAAAACAAGTGATGGAAGAGATAGAAGAAGTGGAAGAAGAAGAAGGAGACTTTATTTTATAATTTCTTCAAAGTTCAAAGAAGAGTAGAGAGGAATCAGTTCAAAATCTCAGTGAAGGTGTTCAACAAACTCCTCATGCCGATCAAGCACGATCTCTGGACAGAATGTCATCTCAAGAAAAGCAAGGTGCTCAATCCTCTCACACTGATAAAGTTGTTGTCATTAGTGAAAAAGTGGAAGAAGAAAGAAGGCAGAAAGAAAAAGAAAAAGGAAAATAGCCAGTTGTTGACTCTAGAAGATTGTATGAACTAGCATCGTACGATGAAGATACTAATTCAGAACATAAAATCTCTCTCAAGAAGAGTGATTACATTGTTCATGTTTTGAGAAGGGTTGAGAAGACCATTCCATATTTTCCGAGGATGGAAGGGAAAATAGATTTTATTACTGACAATCAAAAGAAGATGTTTGGCTCTGTAAAAGAGTTGAGGAAGAAAGTTTTGTCA
Source organism: Viscum album (assembly GCA_963277665.1). Lineage (NCBI taxonomy): Eukaryota > Viridiplantae > Streptophyta > Magnoliopsida > Santalales > Viscaceae > Viscum > Viscum album. Next base: position 528,263,104 of record OY728120.1, on the reverse strand, counting down.
GTTGAAGCCGATTTGAATGTTCTTTCAGAAAGTTCGGTTTCTCATAAGAAAGCCTGCAATAAGATGACCAAGTGGTCGTACAAAAAAGAGAGCTCAATCAATGATCATGAAATACCTATTGAAGATATAAGAAGGTTGTCAAATGAGCTTGCGGTTGCTTTCAATAAGCTTGACAGGGAAACAGTTTAAAGGTTGAATCTTTTGTCTTCGCAAAGAGCCAATGTTCCTTCAGTAAAAGACTTGCAAGAGAGAATGAATGTTTTTCAATCTGAATTCTCGAAGGTTTCATCTTTCAAAGATGAAATGGTTTTGTTGAAGAATCAAAATTCTGTGTTATCCAAAGATAACAAGAATTTTCATAACAGAATTGATACCCTTGAAGAAGTAATCAGAGTCCAGGAGGAGACTGTCACGACCCGCTCTCGGGGCTCGTGTCGTGACTACCCCAAGCCCGCCTTCCATTGGCCAGGGGCTGGCGACTAGCACCAAGGCGTAAATCCCAACAAAAGGGAAGGCATTTCCTTTGAAAAGTAAACAAGCACCACAGAGTAAGCAAGCAGAAAAGTAAACACTAAGTAAAAACTATACAAGCTGTGCTGAAAGTAAAAGGGGCCAGAAATACAAGCCCAACTGTAAAGTTCAACTAAAAGGAAAAACAAAAACTAAATGAAAAGCCGCAGCGTCGAGCCGTCCTCTGCAAGTCCCACCTGAAAGGTGGGTGCAGATAGCCTCCACTGCTCCTCGGGTCCACCTGACCGCTCCGAGTACGTCCCGCCCAGTGGTCCACCTCCAGATACCGTCCTGCTCTGCACGCCTCCACCACGATCAGCGTTGTCCGTTGTCTGCAACCAACACAACGAAGTGCGGGCATAGCCCATGTAGGGGTGAGTATAAGCTACTCAGTAGGGACCCCGAGACGCCCGAAGGTCTCCCGAAATCCAAAAAGGAAAAGTACAATCACAAAGTAACATCTGACACGGCTTAGGTATATGCCCATACATATACCTAAGTCATCAATTCCCGTTCGGCTCCAACGTCTGAGCCCAAGAACAACCTAATCCACACAGGAAAGTAAACGTAACCCACACAGAATAGAACAACACAATCCACAAAGGAGAGTAAACAGTAAATCCACACAGGATAGCTCAACACAATCCACAAAGGAGAGTAAACAGTAAATCCACACAGGAAAGCTCAACACAATCCACAAAGGAGAGTAACTCAAGATTCAGCTCACACAGGTATACTTCTTCGGATGACGATAAAGATGATCACTAATCCATATAAGTCGTCGGACCCACAAAGGATCGATAGGTAACTAACCCCCGCAAAGACCCACACAGGATCGGGCCGAAACAGGACCTGTAGGCGCTGGCTCACATAGAACCGCTGAGCGCTGACCCACACAGGATCGGACCCACACAGGATCGGGCCCACACATGACCTGTAGCACTGATCCACATAGGATCACTGAGTGCAGTAGTCATCGCAGTCCACTGAGGATCTCTGCACAGTCGTCGTCGCAGTCCACTGAGGATCTCTGCACGGTCGTCGCCGCAGTCCATTGAGGATCTCTGCACGGTCGTCGCTGTCGAAGTAGCAGTCGCAGCCAGCACTAGGGTTCCCGCATACAGCAAGCTCGTTCGGGAGGGTCCGCTCCACGAGCCGAGAGGCTGATACATCAACTAACACAAAGTCCGAAGTTGATGTATCCAAAAGTTCCGTATCGTCAACAGGAACTCAACGTCGCAGACGACGCGTCAATCGGACGCCCGGTTTGAGAGTTATTGGCTTTTTCGTCCCAGGAGCCCGGTTGGTTTTTAAGGAAAAACCAACCCGACCATACCCCACCTGCATCCAAACATCGGGCGGAGTAAGCCAAATGATCCCTCTCACGTAGAGGAATTCAACGAAGTCGACGGCACGTCAATCTGACGTCCGTAGCTCAAGATATGAGCGTTTCCGCTCCGAGGGCCCGGTTGGTTTCGTGTACGAACCGACCCGGCCGAACTCAAAGTATTCCGAAACCTTGAGTGCGATATACCGAAACGACCGTCTCGATCCAAGGATCGCGTTGCCGCTGACGGTGAGTCGTTTGGAGTCCCGTAGCTCAAGATACATGCATTTGACCGAAACTGGTCCGAATACGGGGGGTTCGGGCCCGGGCCGAGCCGGCCCGACCCCCCCTTGGGTCGGCCGAACTGGGTCGACCCGGTCCGACCCGGTCGGACCCGGTCCAGACTGGCCAGGGCGCGGCTCGGCCGGTCGGACTGGCCTGGCTCGGCCAGCCCGTCTCGGCTCGGCCGAGCGACGCGGGGGGGACCCGCCACCCCCGCGTGACACCCCCGTGGCACCCGCGGGGTGTTGCCCTGGTCAACCGAGCGATGCGGGGGGGGGGGGGGGAGCCGCCGCCCCCGCGTGACAACCCCGCAGCACCCGCGGGGTGTCACTCGGACAACCGGACGCGGCTTCAGCCGGGTCCCACGCGCGCCGGACCTGTGCGGCCGCGGGTCCGCGAGCGCCGCCGCCGCGGCTTCTGTCGCGGCGGCCTTGTCTGGCGGCGCACCGGGGCGCCGCCACTCCCAGCTGCCGGCGCCGCTGCACCGGTGACCCGCGCCACCGGCGGCTTCCGCGGGCCACCGGAGTCGCTCCGGTGGTCCGATTCTGTTCCCGTCTGCACCGCTGCTCCTCCCGGGACTCGTTCTTCACTACGAAACCACCAAAATTTCTTTGTGGCACGTTCCGTCCTCGCCCGTCAAATCCGTTCATCAACGAATAATGGCGGAGGGTTGTCGGGCCGTGTTCGTTTGGTCCGCACCCTCCACGTTAGAGATAATCAACGGGAGAAACAAATTTCAACACATGAATACATAACCAAATACCATTTTTTATGAAAAAAAATTGTTTATGAATCGGGTTATTCATTTTTGAACGGAAACAACACCGGAAAAGGGCGTTTCCAAAAATAAAAATCCCTACCTCGTAGTCGTCGTCGAACGCACGTTCTTCGCGGATTTGTTCATCACGGAAGGAGGGGATCGTCGCGTCGTCACGGAAAGGCGTCGCGTCGTCGCGGAATCCGACGTTGAGTCGGCGAACTCAACGGACCAAGAACAACATATTTAATTTAATTATAATTAAATCCGTGTTTCGGTAAAAACCACAAAGGAGATTAAAAAAGAAAATCCGAGACTCTTACATCAAGCAGCCGATCGAAGATCCGTCACGGAGGAAAAGACATCGCAGAAGAACGTTGCAGGAAGGGAACGTCGGTGTCGCGGATCACGGCGTCGCGTCGTCGATTTCTGGGTTCGGCGTTCTTCGTCGGAGTCCGGCGTTCTTCGCATTCTTCTCGTTCTTCGTGAAGAAGGTTGAAGGTTCAAGAACTCCTCTCAATGAGTAATCCTCCAAAAAGACATGTTGGTCTTATTTTATTATTACGCCAACAAACGAAAAAGGGGTAAGTAACGACCCATCAATTCGTTGTATTAATTCAACGAAAGTAACAGCTCATTTAATTCACGAAATAAACCGCCCAATTAAATGGTCTGTTAAGAATTTAAGAAAATGCGTCAGTTGACTTTCATAATGACGGGTTTCCGCGGGTGCGTTACTTAGCGGAAAGAAACGGCGGGGCTCGTGCGGGCCCCACCTCACAAATATCCTACCAAGGGGGTAGGATATTTATGGATAGCATCCTATCCGGATCAACTCAGATTAAGCCGCTTTTAAGTGGCTTCAAGTGGCATTCAAGTGGCTTAAGTGAAATAAAATAAAGTTTTCATAAAATTATTTTATTTCTTAACTTTAAGACCAAAAATTAAAAACCACACCCGGGAAAACGCAACTCCAAAAGAGGTGTTTCTAAGCGAATACCGGCGCTGCGCTTTCATCGGTGCCCTCAGAATTCGATTCCGGGCACCGGTTCAAAAGTTAGAAAAACCCGCTCATCCGTTCACTGAACGTACCCGAGCCAAACTTCAGAAAATGATTCCTGGCACACCGGGCCTCGGAATTAGGTGCCGTCGGAGACTGCGTTCTTGTAAAATTCCAAAGAAAATTAAGAAAAAAATTTCCTTGAAATTTACGGGACTTTACATTACTCCCACCTCATGGATTTACGTTCCCGTAAAGATACATCATAAACTAGGGAAACAAATGTGGGTACTGAGCACGCATCTGAGCCTCCCGCTCCCATGTGCTCTCCTGGAGGTTCCCGTGCTGCCATCTGATTCACACAAGATAAATCGATCGCCCACGTAGGACCCGCTCCTGTCGATCCTCTATCTCCACCGGGACCTCCGTAAAAGTCGCACCATCATCCACATCTAGCTCCCCATGGTCAATGATGTGCGTCGGGTCGTGCACGTATCTCCTCAGCTGAGATACATGGAAGACGTCGTGCACCCGGTGCAACTGAGGTGGCAGAGCCAGGCGATAAGCCACCTCGCCAATCCTGCTGAGGACCTGGAAAGGCCCGATGAAGCGTGGAGACAACTTGCCGCCTCAGCCAAATCTCCGCAAACCACGTCGAGGTGAGACCCTAAAGAAGACGTGGTCGCCATCCTCGAACTTAAGTGGCCTCCGCCTCCTGTCAGCATATGACTTCTGTCAGCTCTGAGCTGTCCTCATCCGCTCCTGGATGACCTGGACCTTCTCTGTCATGGCCCGGACCATCTCTGGTCCCACGAGTGCTGACTCCCTAGGGTCTGTCCAGCACAAAGGAGATCTGCAAGGTATGTCGTACAATGCCTCGTATGGTGCCATCCCGATGGTGGAGTGGTAGCTGTTGTTGTACGCGAACTCCACCAAGGGTAGGTGGTCCTCCCAGCTGCGACCAAAGTCGAGGACACATGTGCGGAGCATGTCCTCGAATGTCTGAATGGTCCTCTCCGTCTGACCATCCGTCTGAGGGTGAAAGGCAGTGCTCAGACGTAGCCGCGTCCCGAATGCCTCCTACAACCCCATCCAAAGTCGGGAAGTAAAGCGAGCGTCCTGATCGGAGACGATAGTCGATGGCACACCGTGAAGCCGTACAATATCCTGAACGTAGAGACGCCCCAAGCTCTCCACTGAGCCTTGCTCTCGGATGGGTAAGAAGTGTGCCCACTTGGTGAGTCGGTCAACAATCACCCAAATGGAGTCGTGACCTCTGGAAGTGCGTGGAAGTCCAGTCACGAAGTCCATAGATATGTCGTCCCACTTCCACTCCGGGACCTCCAAGGGCTGTACCAAGCCTGCTGGTACCTGATGCTCTGCCTTCACCTGCTGGCAGGTGAGGCACCATGAAACGAACTCTTCCACAACCTTCTTCATGCCCGGACACCAGTGCTGTCGCCCGAGATCCTGGTACATCTTCGCCACTCCAGGATGTACCGCCAAAGGAGAAGTGTGAAACTCTCTCAGCACCTCCTCTCGTAAAGCAACTGGTACCAAGGTACGTCCTCTGAAAAGGACTTTGTGCTCTGCTCTAAGGGAGAAACCATTAGGTGCCTGTCCCAAGGATATCTGTGCACGCCGTGTCTCACAGTCAGCGTCCCCACGCTGTGCCTCTATGACCCGCTGTAGAAGTGGAGGAGAGACTATGAGAGACTGAAGGAAGGCTGATCTGTATCTATCCACAAAGGATATCTGCAAAGCGGCTAGCTGCTCTATCACCTCCTCAAGTAGCTGGATTCCCGTCCTCCTGTTGAGGGCATCGACTACCACGTTCCCCTTCCCAGAAGTATAGAATATCTCAATGTCATAGTCCTGGAGGAACTCGAGCCATCTTCGCTGTCTCAGGTTCATGTCCTTTTGAGAGAAGATGTACCTGAGAATCTGGTGGTCAGAAAATACTATAAAGCGCGCTCCCATCAGATAGTTCCACCATGTCTTCAGAGCGAAGACCACTGCTGCTAACTCCAGGTCATGGGTAGCGTAGTTTTGCTCATGCGGCCTCAGCTGACATGATCCATAGGAAATCAAGGCCCGCTCATGCATCATGACACACCCAAGTCCGGTCCATGATGCATCGCAGTAGACTACGTATCCAACTCCCTCCTCAGGCAACCTCAAGATAGGTGCGCTGGTCAATCTCTGTCTTAGCTCCTGGAAGCTCTGCTGACATCTGTCTGACCACACGAAGGGTTTCCCCTTCTTCGTCAATGCTGAGAGTGGCTCCGCAACTCTGGAGAAGTCCGGCACGAATCTCCGATAGTATCCGGCTAGACCCAAGAAACTCCGTACCTCTGTCACGCTCCTGGGTGGCTCTCAAGCTAGCACTTCCTCGATCTTCGCGAGATCCACTGCAACTCCCACCTCAGAAATGACGTGCCCCAAGAAGTGGAACTCACGTAACCAGAACTGGCACTTCGAGAGCTTGCCATAAAGCTAGTGCTCTCAGAGTGTGTCTAGTAAAACCCGCAAGTGGTAGGCGTGCTCCTCCTCTGTGGTCGAGTAGACCAAAATTTCGTCGATGAAGACCATGACAAATCGATCGAGGTATGGGTGGAAGATCATGTTCATGAGGATCATGAACACTGTTGGAGCATTGGTTACACCAAAAGGCATAACCAAGAACTCATAGTGGCCATACCGACACATGAAGGCCGTCTTCTGCACGTCCTCGTCTCGAACTCTGAGCTGATGATAGCCTGACCTGAGGTCTATCTTCGAGAACCACCGTGCTCCCTTGAGCTGGTCGAAGAGATCATCAATCCTGGGTAGCGGATACTTGTTCCTCACTGTCACCTGGTTCAGGCGACGTTAATCGACACACAGTCGCAAGCTCCCGTCTGCCTTCTTGGCGAACAAAATCGGGGAAGCCCAGGGTGAAACACTAGGTCGGATGAACCCCTTGCCCTGCAAGTCCTTCAACTCTACCCGTTGCTCTCGATGCTCGGCGGGGGCCATCCGATATGCTGGAGTGGATATCGGGGCTGTCTCGGGGTACAGATCAATATAAAAGTCTACCTCTCTGCGAGGAGGTATCCCTGGAACGTCGTCGGGGAAGACGTCCGCATACTGATCCACCACTGCAGGAAAACTAGGACGTCGCACGTCAACTGCTCCGAGGATGAGGCTAGCCAACTGATGACTGATGGGCTGCCCTCTCCTCTACGTGAGTCCATCCTGTGCTGTGAAGGCTCCCTTCTCGCCAGTGAAGGTGAACCTGCTCCTGTCAGTGCGCACACATCGCACCTTGCGCCTAAAACAGTCAATCTGAGCATGGACTGTAGATAAACAATCCATGCCCAAGATGACGTCGTAAGGCCTCGACGCCACTACAAGAAGATCCCAGCCGAAGCTCTCGCCTCCTAGAGTAAGCTCACACTGCCGGCACCAGTGCGTAATCGTCGATTCTTCTCCCGTAGGAGTCTCTAGCTGTAAAGATCGAGCCAACGACTCTGTTGGAATCTCCGAGCTCCGAACAAGGGCAGTGGCTATGAAAGAGTGACTCCCTCCTGTGCCTATAAGAACTGCAACAAGGGTGGAATAGACACAGATCATACCTCGAATCATCTCTGGCACGCCGTGGTCGTAGGCCTCTGCTGCCTGGAGCTGTGCCTGTCTCTGCCCGCCAGCTCCCTGTGGTCGGGGCGGGCCTCCTGGTGGTGGTGGTGGAAGAGCCTCAAAGCGTCGCCCACCACCCGCTGCTCAGCCAGCTCCTCTGCCTCGTCTGCCTCCTCCCTGCGAACCGCCACGGTCGACCCTCTGCCTCTGCCTGGGTGGCCCCTCCACCGTCTGATGTTCCTCGGTACGGCGGGTCGGGCAGTCACGAGCCATGTGGCCCTGCCCGCCGCAGGAGTAGCACTGCCTGCCTCTCGGAAGACTGGCCCCGCGCTGTGTGCCCCGCACTGCTGAGCCAGTGTCCCGAGGTCGTCTGCCGGAAGGTCTGGTCTGCCTGGAACCCTGAGTCATCTGTCGGCTACCAGCTGCCGAAGACTCTGCTACCTGCCGCCCTGCGGTAGGTCTCGTTGTGGACTCAGCCAGGAAGCTCTCGATCAGAAGGGCTCGCTCCAGCACTCCTTCCTGGGTCGGGATGTTGAGGGAGATCAGCGATGCCCTGATCTCGTGTCTCAATCCCTGCTCGAATGTCTGGGCCCGGAAGAAGGTGTCCCGTACCATGTCTGTCGAGTAGCGAGAAAGGTCGGTGAACCTCGCCGCATACTGGGCGACCGTCAAGCTGCCCTGCCGCAGCTGAAGAAGCTCCTGGATGCGCACCGCACGGAGGGTGGCCAGGACGAACTCTGAGCAGAAGAGGCTCTTGAAGTCTATCCAGATGAGGGAGGCCTCATCATGTACCTGTAGCATCAAGCTCCACCATCGTCCTGCTGCTGCGTGCAGTAGGCTCGCCGCGAGGATCACCATGAGGTCTGCTGGTTTCCTCACTAGCCTGAAAACTCGGACGACCGCCTCCAGCCAGTCCTCGGCTGCCTGGGGGTCCGTCTCCCCACGGAACCTGGGTGGTCGCTGGCACTGGAACTCATGCAGAGCTCCGAGGCGTCGTACATCGTCAGCGATCGGCGCTGGAAGCATCGGGGGCTCGGCGGGTAAAGGTACCTCCGGTGCCTCTGCTGTCAACGGGCCCTGTACCGAGGCCTCGTCGCTCGACGGGCTGTCGTCGCGCTCTACTCTCGGAACCCTAGCTGGCTACCATCGTGGGGCCATCCTGAAAAGGAAACAAGTGCGCCACGGTCAGAACAGTATATCTGGTGAGCTGACACAAGTAATCACAAAGAAAACTTGAAACACACATGCAATCAATTTTTTCGTGCATTAAGTCGGAAATCAGAAGTCAGGATCCTGGTGTACGGATACGTCGGTCGCCGCACCAACACTGGACTCCCTGGACTGATAACCACACTCAATACGCTAAACACTATTGCTTCACATAGAAGAAAGATCAGAGTCTGCGGTAGAACCGACCACCTCTGATACCAATTTGTCACGACCCATCCTCGGGGCCCGTGCCGTGACTACCCCAAGCCCGCCTTCCATAGGCTAGGGGATGGCGACTAACATCAAGGAGTAAATCCCAACAAAAGGGAAGGCATTGCCTTTGAAAAGTAAACAAGCACCACAGAGTAAGCAAGCGGAAAAGTAAACACTAAGTAAAAACTGTACAAGCTGTGCTGAAATTAAAAGGGGCCGGAAATACAAGCCCAACTATAAAGTACAACTGAAAGGAAAAACAGAAACTGAAAGGAAAAGCCGTAGCATCGAGCTGTCCTCTAGAAGTACCACCTGAAGGGTGGGTACAGATAGCCTCCACTGCTCCTCGGGTCCACCTGACCGCTCCGAGTACGTCCCGCCCAGTGGTCCACCTCCAGGTACCATCCTGCTCCGCACGCCTCCAGCACGATCAGCGTTGTCCGTCGTCTGCAACCAACACAACGAAGTGCGGGCATAGCCCGTGTAGGGGTGAGTATAAGCTACTCAGTAGGGACCCCGAGACCCCCGAAGGTCTCCCGAAATCCATAAAGGAAAAGTACAATCATGAAGTAACATCTGAAACGGCTTAGGTATATTCCCATACATATACCTAAGTCATCAATTCCCGTTCAGCTCCAACGTCCGAGCCTAAGCACAACCCAGTCCACACATTAAAGTAAACGTAACCCACACAGAATAGCACAAAAAAATCCACAAAGGACAGTAAACAGTAAATCCACACAGGACAGCTGAACACAATCCACAAAGGAGAGTAAACAGTAAATCCACACAGGAAAGCTCAACACAATCCACAAAGGAGAGTAACTCAAGATTCAGCTCACACAGGTATACTTGTTCGGATGACGATAAAGATGATCACTGATCCATCTAAGTCGTCGGACACACAAAGGATCGATAGGTAACTAACCCCCGCAAAGACCAACACAGGATCGGGCCCACACAGGACCTATAGGCGCTGGCTCACACAGAACCGCTGAGCGCTGACCCACACAGGATCGGACCCACACAGGATCGGGCTCACACATGACCTGTAGCACTGATCCACGTAGGATCGCTGAGTGTAGTAGTCGTCGTAGTCCACTGAGGATCTCTGCACACTCGTCGTCGCAGTCCACTGAGGATCTCTGCACGGTTGTCGCCGCAGTCCACTGAGGATCTCTGCACGGTCGTCGCTGTCGAAGTAGCAGTCGTAGCCAGCACTAGGGTTCCCGCATACAGCAAGCTCGTTCGGGAGGGTTTGCTCCACGAGTCGAGAGGCTGATACATCAACTGACACAAAGTCCGAAGTTGATGTATCCAAAAGTTCTGTATCGTCAACAGGAACTCAACGTCGCAGACGACGCGTCAATCGGACGCCCGGTCTGAGAGTTATTGGCCTTTTCGTCCCAGGGGCCCGGTTGGTTTTTAAGGAAAAACCAACCCGACCGTACTCCACCTGCGTCCAAACCTCGGGCCGAGTAAGCCAAAAGATCCGTCTCACTTAGAGGAATTCAATGAAGTCGACGACACGTCAGTCGGACGTCCGTAGCTCAAGATATGAGCGTTTCATCTCCGAGGGCCCGGTTGGTTTCGTGTATGAACCAACCCGGCCGAACTCAAAGTATTCTGAAACCTTGAGTGCGATATACTGAAACGACCGTCTCGATCGAAGGATCGTGTTGCCGCTGACGGCAAGTCGTTTGGAGGCTCGTAGCTCAAGATACGAGCATTTGACCGAAACTGGTCCGAAGACGGGGGGTTCGGGCCCGGGCCGAGCCGGCCCGACCCCCCCCCCCCCCCTGGGTCGGCCGAACTGGACAGGGCGCGGCCCGGCCGGTCGGACCGGCCTGGCTCGGCTCGGCCGAGCGATGCGGGGGGGAGCCGCCACCCTCGCGTGACCCCCCCGCGGCACCCGCGGGGTGTCGCCCTGGTCAACCGAGCGACGCGGGGGGGGGGGAGCCGCCGCCCCCGCGGGGTGTTTCTCGGACCCGCGCGACCGCGGGTCCGTGAGCGCCGCCACCGCGGCTTCTGCTGCGGCGGCCTTGTCCGGCGGCGCGCCGGGGCGCCGCCGCTCCCGGCTGCCGGCGACCCGCGCCGCCGGCGGCTTCCGCGGGCCACCAGAGTCGCTACGGTGGTCCGATTCGGTTCCCGTCTGCGCCGCTGCTCCTCCCGGGACTCGTTCTTCACTGCGGAACCACCAAATTTCCGTTGTGGCATGTTCTGTCGTCACCCGTCAAATCCTTTCATCAACGATGAACAGCGGAGGGTTGTCGGGCCGTGTTCGTTTGGCCCGCACCCTCTACGTTAGAGATAATCAATGGGGGAAACAAAATTCAACACATGAATACATAACCGAAAGCAATTTTAAATGAAATAAAATTGTTTATGAATCGGGTTCTTTATTTTTGAACGGAAACAACACGGGAAAATGGCATTTCCAAAAATAAAAATCCCTACCTCGTAGTCGTCGTCGAATGCACGTTCTTCGCGGATTTGTTCGTTGCGGAAGGAGGGGATCGTCGCATCATCGCGGAAAGGCGTCGCGTCGTCGCGGAATCCGGCGTTGAGTCGGCGAACTCAACGGACCAAGAACAAAAAATTTAATTTAATTATAATTAAATCTGTGTTTCGGTAAAAACCACAAAGGAGATTAAAAAAGAAAATCCGAGACTCTTACCTCAAGCAGCCGATCGAAGATCCGTCATGGAGGAAAAGACGTCACAGAAGAACGTTGCAGGAAGGGAACGTCGGCGTTGCGGATCACGGCGTCGCGTCGTCGATTTCTGGGTTCAGTGTTCTTCGTCGGAGGTCGGTGTTCTTCGCGTTCTTCACGTTCTTCGTGAAGAAGGTTGAAGGTTCAAGAACTCCTCTCAACGAGTAATCCTCCAAAAAGACATGTTGGTCTTATTTTATTATTACGCCAACAAACGAAAATGGGGTAAGTAACGACCCATCAATTCATAGTATTAATTCAACGAAAGTAACAGCTCATTTAATTCATGAAATAAACCGCCCAATTAAATGGTCTGTTAAGAATTTAAGAAAATGCGTCAGTTGACTTTCATAATGACGGGTTTCCGCGGGTGCGTTACTTAGCGGAAAGAAATGGCGGGGCTCGTGCGGGCCCCACCTCACAAATATCCTACCATGGGGGTAGGATATTTCTGGATAGCATCATATCCGGATCAACTCAGATTAAGCCGCTTTTAAGTGGCTTCAAGTGGCTTGCAAGTGGCTTAAGTGAAATAAAATAAAGTTGTCATAAAATTATTTTATTTCTTAACTTTAAGCCCAAAAATTAAAAACCACACCTGGGCAAACGCAACTCCGGAAGAGGTGTTTCTAAGCAAATACCGGTGCTGCGATTTCATCGGTGCCCTCATAATTCGATTCCGGGCACCGGTTCAAAAGTTAGAAAAACCCGCTCATCCGTTCACTGAACGTACCTGAGCCAAACTTCGGAAAATGATTCCGGTCACACCGGGCCTCAGAATCAGGTGCCGTCAGAGACTGCATTCTTGTAAAATTCCAAAGAAAATTAAGAAAAAAATTTCCTTGAAATCTGCAGGTCTTTATAGAGACTATCAGGAATCAAGATCAGATTTTTGCGGATCAACAAGAGATTCTCAGAACTCAGGGTGAATCTATTTCTGAAGACAAGAAGGAGAGAAAAAAGATGAAGTCAGTTCTTCATGAGTTAATCAAAAAGGAGAAAGAAAGAGAAAACAAGTGATCTGTATTTGTTTTCAAGTCTAGAAATGTTTGTTATTGTAATGATTGTTATTTCAAGTTTTTTTTCTATTGTCTTGTATTGCTTTACTAACTCTTTAAGACAATTCAAGATTACTCCTTTCTTTTTGTAAATCACAAAGGGGGATAATGTTTATAAAGGGGGAGAATGTTTTATAAAGGGGGAGAATGCTTTACAACACTCTTAAGGGAAATATACGAATACAATCCTTAGAAAAGTCCATACCTAAGGGGGAGTTAGTTGTATTCAATTTCTTATTCAGAAGAGTTTACAATAACTCAGGGGGAGATAAGTATTTCTTGTTTTATTTTCTTTATGTGTTGTGCTTTCCAAAAAGGGGGAGATTGTTGAGTCAAAAGTCCTCTTTTGACTTCTATATCATGTTTTTGAAATCAAAAATGTATTCTATCATATTTTGGAAATTACAATTGTCTTCTATCATGTTTATCGTATCGTACAATGTTGATCGTACTGACCATATTGTATCGTACAATACTGATCGTACTGACTCTGTCAATCGTACCATAATGACTATGTCAATCATATCGTACTGACTCTGACAATTGTACCATACCGACTCTGTCAATCGTATCGTACTGACTCTATCAATCGCATCGTACTAACTCTGCTATTCAGAAGTTCATTACTTGTTTTGGTACTTTGTCAAAAGCACTTGTTTCATATGAGTCATACCATTGCTTATCAATATATATATCCAGTTTTAACCAATACGATGTCGTTGAGTTAGTTACAAACTAATCAAAATGATGTCGTGCTTTCTGTTTCAATATGACCGTTATGATGACAGGTTTCCAAGTCCCTCCGAGTTTTTCGGAGAAATATGACCGTTGGAGGCAACATGACCGTTGGAACCTGAGGCCCATAAATAGGAGGTCATTTGAAGCTGAGGGAAGCGTGGTGAAATGAAAAAGAGACTTCGTGAACTACCAAGATTCTAGAGAGAGACACTGTGACTTCTCTCATCTGTCTTGTGCGTCCGATTATCATATCGAGGGCTTTCATGTGATTGAAAGACAGAGGTGCCGATTACCTTCAAAATCGAGGGCTGTTGGGGATAGGCAGACGGACGTGTCGATCATCGTATCGAGGGCTGCCGGGGATAGGCAGACAGATGTGTCGATCATCATATCGAGGGCTGCCAGGGATAGGCAGACAGATACTCCGATCATCGTATCGAGGGCTCACCAAGGTGTTGGTGAGACAGACCTTTTATCCTAGGTGAAACGATAACCCTTCTCTTTGGGTTAAAAGAATTGTAATTCTTTTACATTTCCGATGTTACTTGTATTAGAAAGGAATTTGAATTGTTTCCTTTCTTCTTTACATTTTCAATTGTAATTGTTTCAATTACAATAATTCTATTACATATTGTATTGATTGATTTTATACGCTTTAAGTTAGAATCATTCATCATTGTATTACTCTGATTATTGTGTTCATCTTGAATACAATTGTTTTACATTACATTAGTATTACAATACATCATACCTTTTTATATTCAATACAATTGTGGGTGTTTGTATTTGTATTAGTTTAAGATCTTTTAAACTAATCTCTTAGTTGCTAAAACTCAAAGGTTTTTAAACCTACAATTCACCCCCCTCTTGTATTGTACCATCTAATAGACATACATATCTACATATTCGATCCAACAGTTCCTTAAGTAGATTGAGGACTTATGGTTGATCTATTTGATCATGTGGTGGATTTAGGGATTTGAAAAATAAAATTTGAACCATGGGGAGTAGTTTTTTATGTATTCAATGCATTTTACAAGTGATTAATTCATTATATTTTTCATGATAAATCAATATACTTTCTTTATGGCCACGTGATAGCCATAATCAATTCAACAATTAACCAAAATATTTAATTTTATACTGAAGTCATACTTAAAAAATATGGGATACCAAATTATATTATGATGTATTATTTATTGAAATTAATTTTTATAATATATAACAATAATTACATAGTAGACAATATCAACAATAATACTTCTTATAAAAGTATTTCAAAAACTTTTCTACAAATATTTTTGAGTGAATAAATGATTTAAAAAATATTTGACAAATTATATTTATGAAATAATGATGTAATGTAATTATAATAATATAAATAAAAATTTTGGTAAAGAGAAATGTAAACATTATCCCCGTATTTGATAATTAGAAAACATTATAATTTTAAAAACATTTATATATTTATAAAATATAAAAATTTAGAAAATATAAATAAAACTAGTTATATGTTCCAAAATGATACCCTTTTGATAAAAACATAGTACTGGGAAGTAAAAATTTCTTATAATGATATATCACACATGAAACACAAATCCCCATAAATTGAAAAATTCTTACAAAAAATTAATTCTTATATACTACATAAAATAGAGAAATTAAATTCCCTTAATGATTAATAAGAAGTAAGATAACTCTCTTAATGTAAGAATAAAAAACCAAATAACTATTTTTTAAATAATTTATTGTTTAAAATTAATTTTAAAATAAAATTACATTTTATAAATTCAAATATATTATGTGTAATAATAATATTTTTGAAGATTAAAATGGAATAAAATAACTAAACTTATATAAAAATTAATTCACTGGGAATAAAAATCACTAACAAACCTAAATAATTCTTATTCAATCATAGAATGATGAAATTTAATTTTCTCATATTTAACAATGTTTAATGTCATAGTAAAAGTTTAAAAAACAAATTTTTAATTGAAATTGATTCAATAATTATATGTCTTTTAAGAAAGAGAAGTTAAAGAAAGTTAATT
This sequence comes from Viscum album, assembly GCA_963277665.1. Lineage (NCBI taxonomy): Eukaryota > Viridiplantae > Streptophyta > Magnoliopsida > Santalales > Viscaceae > Viscum > Viscum album. The sequence goes on along the minus strand of OY728120.1, from coordinate 528,247,625 downwards.
ATAAAACACATATATATATATATATAATGCTCTATGGGAATTTTAGAAATACAAATTTTATTATTTGTATGAAAATTAAAGGATATTTTCAAAATTAAAATAAAAATCCAGAAGTATTTATTTACTCAAAAAATGTTGTAAATAATTAAAATATTGTAACAAAAAAAAATTATTATTAGATAAATATATTTAATTTTTTCATAAAACTCTATGATTCTAAATTGTTTCCAAGAAACAAACACATATCTAATGTGATTTTTCTAACAACCCTACATCCATCGAAATTAGAATCATTATAACCCATCAAATGAAAATAAAGTACAATACAGTTTAATATAATATGATTAAAATAGTCATTAAAATATTAATACCACTAATATTAATTTTTCTGGGATCAAAATGTAATCTAGTACACATGGAAACACTAAACAATAAATTTTTCCTCTAAATAGTACGAATAATAATCAACCACTAATAACTCTAAATATTTTAACCCCAATAGATTTTTTATAATCCTTATTTTCAAGTATAAATAATGTACTAATAGGATTATTACCAATTTTTCATAAATATAAGGGAAATATTATGACTCAATCCCTACCATAAAATGATTAATTTAGAAAATTACCATCATGCATGGGAAAAAATTTATGACTAAAAAAGAAGATAAGTTATTCCCTTAAACTAATATTCAAAACATTTTTAATTTTTTTTAAAAATTAATGATAATGATTTCAAGAGAATATATAAAGATAACATCATATATATATATATATATATGAAAAATTAAAACAACAATTTTCTATTTTTAATAAAAAATATAGATAAAAATTTCCATAACAAAACCATAATTAAAAAGAAAATAAGTAAAACATTTATGAAAATTTTGAGGTGATGTTCTAAAAAAATATTTTTTTTTCAAAATATTTTAATCATTATTCGGTTCAGATTCATTCCTAGAAAATTGGGATTGTTTTACAAAAAAACTTAGAAATATATCCATTTATATATTCACTTTTGACATCTACTTGAAAATATTGATTCCATAATGGGATGAAAAATGTCAAAATAATTCTTATAGATTCGAATGTAGAAACTAAGTAAATTTTTCCTTCAATATAAATTAATTCTTCTGGATTGTGAACTTCAATCCCCAATGTTGAAATATAAATACTCTTTTTTCACTTATTAGAAATCATATTATCATTCATTAATATTATTACAAGAAAATTAACATGGATAGGTTCTTCAACAACAAATGTTTTCTTGTTGTAAATTCTATATGACTTAATAGAATTGGAGTATCCTAGAAAAATAAAATCATCAAATTTTGAATTGAATTTCTCCAATTAAGTTTTTGTACTTAGAATGATTTTATTGAAACTAAATACTTTGATATAGCTAATTCTCATCAATATATAATTCTTGAATTTGTATGGTGTTTTCTTTTCAATTGTTTAACAAAAAATTTATTTCAAACATGAATATATATCACCCATGGACCTAGGATCCAAAATATGACATTGAAAAGATATAAATTACAACACTAACATTGATTCACCTCTATTATAACAATATATTTCTAACATTTTGAATCCCTTAACCTTTTTTTATATTTTTAGGAGTTTGAAAAAAAATATGAACATCTAAATATAAACTCTCCACAAAAAATTGAAATTTTTACACTATATTAGAAGCCAATTAATCCAAAATTAGTATTCAACATCTTCCATAATTTCAGAATGCGATATACTATTCAATTATTAACAAAAATTATACCTTCATTCAAATCCATGGTAAGGGAATCATTAGAAATGGGTGATCTCAAACACCTATTTAGGATAAACATAATAATATATCAAAACCAAGAGACCCATTAAATTAAAATAGGTTTTATGTCCTTTTAAATTTGTTCCCCTATGAATCATTCATGATTTAATCAATAAACATGACATCATAAACCCATGGAAAATTAACAGGTATCAAATGATTCTAATAAAAAGTACATGTAAATACCAAACACGAAATATTATTACATATATGTAATTTAAATCCTATAGGAAATGGATATATGGATTAGAAAATAGTATCCCATTTAATTTGATGTATTGATTTTCAATGTGAAAACTCTTCATTCAGGTAATGGAAGATAGGTAATTCACATATTAATGATATTGGAAGTAAATAATTTTAATAAAAATGTATGAGTATGAAAGAACAATAAATGTGATAAATCATAACATAGATGATAAAGATGATTTCATATTCTATACAAATGAAGACAGTGTGGTTTATATAATTTTGAGAATAACCCTGATCAAGCATACATCATATATGATAAACACTCTTATAATTATTATGAAATTTGATTTGAAAATAAAAATTTATAGTATAATTTTGAAATTTTTTTTAAAAAAATATTTTACAAAACCATGATAATAATAATTTCCTTCTTCAAAACAATAATTTATATAGAGTAATTCTTTTTGAAAAAAGGGTAGTGAGATGTTATCTTCACATAGATATATTTAAATGGCATTCCATCAATAAAAATAACTACAATGGAATACATTAAAAATATTTTATTTTTATTTTTTTTAAAATAAATTTAGGGAAGTTTAAAATAAATTTTAATAAATCCTTATGGATTATTTTTGTCAAATATTTACTACATTACATAAAAGGAAAACAATTTTTAAAATTGATTCATGTAGAAAATTATAAAAAACATTTAAAAAACATTTATGACACCCACATCATAAAATGGATGATAAAACCTATTAATGATAAGATGTGAATACATGTATTAATGTCACTTTTAACATAATATAAAATACTTTTGATAGGTAAAACATATATATGGATTAAAAATATCCATTGTAAATTATAGGTGTTCTTATTTTCAAAACCACATACATATTTGATATTGAGTTTCATCAATGGGAAGGATATTCATTAAGAGAAGTACTATCCCTATAGAAAAAATATACATACCATTTTAAAATATAATTTAATTAAATAGATACTTAAAATATAACAAAAATAATATATTTCATGACTGATGAGAATATAGACTTCTGTCCGAATATAAATTATGATATGGGTAACATTTTAATCAAATTAATTTAAGGATAAATAAATTTAAAATTTACCTAATGTACCATGAATAATTGATATTATGTGATAAAATTTAAATTGATAAGAATATACAAAATTTAAAAGTAAATTGGTGCATAATGTTAAATGTGTCTCAGTAAAGGGAGTTTGAGATGAAAATACATTACCATATTTCTCTTCTTAGTTGATAAAACTATAAAATTATGTAAAAACATAAATATATTATTAATATATTTTATAACCTAATTCAACTCTATAAAAAATTTTATACTTCATTCTAAATTATTTAAAATGAATATATTTGTTTATTATAGCTTATTTTTTTACATCTGGTTTTAACACATTTATTTTCCATGAATATTTTTTAAATGTTAATATTTATCATTGAAAATTGATAATAATTTAATTATTCCTAAATAGAACATGGTTGGGTAATTTATATAGGATTATAATTTATATTTTTCCGCTTTCATCACATTAATATTTAAAATTTGAATCATACAGATGAGGTTTGAGACTAATATGTTTATACAATTTTTAATAAATGAATACGATATTTTATTAACATGATTAGATATTAATATTATAACTCCATAAAAATTATAAAATATTTAATACATTATTATTAAAATTAGAAAATAGTATATAATATTATTTAATAATTAACTATATAATCATTACAACATCACCCATGTAGGTATTAAGGAAACAAAAAAAGTGTGTCATATTGACCGAATAATGTAGCACATGATATTATATAATGTAAATATAAAATATAAAAAATATTATAAATGTAATATATATTCTATATATTCATATAATCCATTATTATTACCATTAAAAATGGGTGTAATTTATAAATTAAATTAATCTTTTGTGGTGGTGGCAGTTTGCATGTCCGCATGATTAATGAACTTGTTACCCAATTGATGGATGGAGTGAAATTATATGAGAATTTATTACATCACAACAATAATAATATTATAATAATGATATTTTTTCAATATTTATTAATTTTATTTCCATCCATTTTAGGTTGTTAAGAGAAATAAGGTACAGCATTTATGGAGGTGGCAGTCCACATATAAACATAAGGAACGATCACATTCTATAATATATGAATGGAATTATGGTAAATGTAAAAGATGATCTATTTCTAATTTTATAATAGAAATAAAAAATTATTAATCTCACCCATAATTTATATTATATATATGATTCAGTCATGAATAATGAAATGCATCATGTCGTGGCGAACATAGTCTATACAAACGCATGATTGATGTGTTTTAATTTCATGGGTGATTCTACAGAATGAATGACAAATTGATGTTACGTTAACATAATAACATCAAGTATGTATTTATAATTTTAAATTAGTTATATTAAAAAAATAATTAATATTATATAGAGGAAAAAATAAAAACATATACTAACATGATAACAATACTCACTTTGGGAACTTTTAGTTTCTTTGGAATTGTCATTGTTAAGGAAGGGATTAAGATAATTTACTCTGAGTAACCATCCTAAAATGATAAATATCCATGGTTTTTAAAGGAATAATACACAATATAACATTTTTGGATCTTTATTTTTATAATTTTATTGTATTAATACATCACCATTAGATTAATGTTTTTTCAATAAAAAAGTGGACACATCCACTTAGTATCCAAATTTTAGACAAAACAGTACTTTTATGAAGTTTAATGTTTTATTTTCATGAAACATCTTCAAAATTATCATCTTGAAATCATAATTTTCCCTAATCATCCCTAAAATCTAATATAAAATATTTTAAAACTAGTAATTAACACACAAAGCTTAACAAATGACATAAAAATAAATAAATTGATTTTTAGTCCATCAATACTTATAAAAATTTTCCTTTTCAAATTAATATTTTAGGTAAAAAATATTCCTTCAAAATAAATAACCATATTAACCTAATTATTTTCATAATAGATTTATTAATAAATATTAAAGGAAACATAAAACCCATGAAAGAAAAATTTCAATAGTAATAAAACTCATGAAAATATTTAATAAAGCATCAATTTTCACTATTAAATGTGTCTAATAGATTACTTTAAAAAATATCATTATCTTAACGTTCAAAATAATAATATTTTTTAAAAGCCATATAAATAATAATTAAATCATATAGGTAACTTGATTAATAATTATCATATTAGTATTAAAATCACTCATAAATAAGAATGAACTTTCATGGTGACAAATGGAATAACGTTCATGGTTTCCAATGGAATAATCTTCATTGTAAATTCTATAATATCTTATGAGAAACTTAATTGCTTAACTATATGCCTTTACTCAATGAATTTTTGACCTATAATGAGATTACTGATCCTAAGATTATAAAAGAGCAACCAATAATCATAAATGATTCCCAGTTACCAAAACATAATCAGAATATCTTAAATCATACATTATAAAAACATTCATTGAACCCATAAGAAATAATTTTCATATATAGATATAATTATTTACATTAAAACACAATTTTAAAAATGTGATTACATGAATAATGGTATGAGGGGGTTTTATTTTAATACGACATATATTATTACAATTTAATCCAAAAAACAAATATTGGATGTAGTGGTGGGAAAATAGACTTCACACCGTATATGATATAATCAAACATTACTTTTATCTTTTGTAAAAAATTTGAAATTTTTCCTATAAAATACATGAAAATACTAAATTATAAACACATTTAAATAAGTAAAGTGAGATATAAAATGTCCTTTAAAATTAATTTATTTCAATATAAAATTATATGTCATATAATTTTTAAAATATGTACATGGTAGAAAAAGATTTAGAAAGAAATATTTAAAAACAATGAAACGAGGTTTTTAGTGTAGAGTGTTGTTTACATCTAGTATGAATCATCACATAAATTATCTATATTACTTGATAATAAAAATATGTTCACTATTTACTTGATTAAGAACCCCTTTCACTATTATTATTCCTTTTATCATTTTATAATCAATTATATTGTAAATTTATTTCATAGTATAAGTTTTGATGATATTTGGCTCATATGTTAAAAATGAATTCTGTAGGTTGGATATGGTCAAAGAGTTCATTATGACATTATATATATATATATATCAATAATAATGAAATATTTATCATTTTAATATATCAATTATAATTATAAAACCATATAACAAATATGGTTATGAAATACGAACTAACTTATAATCATGGTGACTGTAGGTCATATGTATATATGAATAACAGTTCAATTTTTCAATGATCATGATAGAAAGATGTTAAATGTTATTTTATACAAAAAAAATATAATTATACAATAAATATCATATTATACCCTTAAATAAACCTATATATGTCTTTCATTTGATGTGGTGATAAAAAATGAATCATATCGCTTCATGGAGGTGGTTGTCTACTTGTAAACACAAACAACTTTATCCCTTTTCAATGAATGGAAAAGGAATAAATTAAAATATATATTAAAATTAAAACATTATAATTATTTCATTAATATAATTTATATATATACATATAGTAAATAAAATATTATATCTATCCATGAGGGGGACTATTTGAAAATTAATTTCATTGGTCCTTGAGGTAGTATTCATCTGTACACATGAATGATAGTTTCATATCCAATTTGGTAGAACAAGGAGAAGATTATAGTTTATTAAATTTCAATAAAAACACAACTGTATAAGGAAGATAATGTTTTATTATTTTATCATATTTAGAGTATATTTTAAATAGTAGGAAGAAGAAATAATACTAAAATATTCCGTTAAAATCTATACCTCTTCTTTAGAGAACCTCATATTCATTTCACCCGATGAACTAAGAGATTAATATTATTCCAAAAATCAAAAGTATATAATATTGAAAGGTATGTTAAAAAGGGTATTTTTGTAGTTCATAAAGGAATAAAATATTTTAAATTGTTTAAATATGAGTATAAAAGGTGTCATTTTATTAGAGAGGGGTGGAATTCATTTAATTACATATTAAATTAATATAGAATAATTTTCATCATCAAATTGAAATAAATTTATATAACTAAAATATAAAACTATTATGAATCTAAATTCCCTAATAAAAAAATATTTAGACGATTTTATGTGATGTATTCATCCTTACCTTTTGGTTTTAACACCCCATGAATCCTTATGGAACTTACCATGGTATCAAAGTTCTTTATAATAAGGGAGTCGTGAAAGTTAGTATAGAAGGAAAAAAAGACCATTATTAGTATTATAAACCATATTCAATTTACTCTTCCAAATATATTATTATATTGAATACTATAAAATTAAATAATATATTAATTATTATTTAATACCATTAATGTTAATTTTGAAACTACGTTGTTAATTTGATTTTTAAAACAACAAAAAATAAAATTATTATGAATATAATACCTTCTTACATACAAATCATTTTATATGTATAAAAAATAATTAATAAGATTGTAATTAATTGAAATTAGATCACTCTTAATATTTTTAAATTAATTTATTTTATTTTTCAATTAATTTAATAAATTCTCTGGTAGTATTATTTACAATTTAATGATAATTATTTCCTTACTAAAAATTAGAATTAAATAAACATGATAAAAAAATAATTTACTTTCCATATTAATATTCATAAAAAAGAATTATTTTTTTCTCTCTTTTACCAAATATTATAGATATTAAAAGAAAAAAAGTGTCACTTTTTACGGTATCTTTTATTTATATATTATAAAGGTAAAATCAAAGAAAGATGGATCCTGGTTTCTATATTTTTAAAAAAGAATTGAATTTGTAGATATAAAATCACTAAAAGGATAAACTCAAGTCTTAGGGTCAATTATTATTCTTTATCATATTTTTTATGTATAATTATAGAATTTACCATTACTGTGATTAAAAAAATATTAAGTTTACTATTTAAAATTTCCATAATAAAAGGGATCTATTTTAAAAATTCAGACCACCGTATTTCAAATATTTAATTCAATTTTCATTATTCAATTAATAAAAGTGCTAGAATTTAATTAAAAAATAAACATGTAGAATGTGTTAATAAGGTGTTTTTTAATATAAGTGAATTTTATATAAAATAAATAATAATAAAATATAGAATAAAATTAATTAATGAAACTATAACAATATTGTGTAATATTTAATATAATAAAATTAAATTTTAATAGGAATCAAAAATATAATTTTAATTTTTTAATACCTTATAATTAAATAATTTTCTATATAAAAATTTAGATATTTCTCTATTCATTGAAAAATAAAACCCTTCATAAAATTCTAAAATATTCATCCTAAAATAATTATGATATTATAATTTCAAAAAAAAATCATCTTTATAAAAAGAAGTAAATTTTTTAAATAAATTAATTATTGTATTCTCTCACAAAAACAAATCAAAATATTTTTTTAGAAGATATATTATGATGTATAATATAACCATACGTTGAAATTAATTCTAATTTACTATTAATTAAACCATATATTTGAATTAAACAGAATATTTATATATATTACATGATTTGGTTATTCCTATTCATACCCACTAATTCAATGATTATATTATAAATATCAAAATATTAATATTTTTTCTTTATTTATACTCACTATTGTAGGTTGTATACTCTATCAATCATAGTATTATTTCATATGATCTTATGTTGTTACATTAAGTGAGTCTCAAGGAAATAGTTAATGGGATAGGGTTCTTGGAAGAATAAATGGGAATATATTCACATGGGAATTTATATGGATGGGTTTGAAGTGAAGGGGTGTAAGTAGTACCCTTTATAAATGAATGTAGGGGATTTTTTTAGAGAAGAGAATGTTAAGTGAGGTCTATGAATGGAATGTCATGATTTTTAAGTTAGTTTTGGGAACATAGTTTAATAATATATGTAATTAATAATTTAAAAACTAAAAAATAATTTATAGAAGACCATACAGTAAACTAAATTACGTAAAATGTGTATTTCCTTAGATTAGTCATTCAAACACTTATTACTCTTAATTAAACATTAAACATGACAATTATTTTATTAATAAAAATATATGTTGACCATTATTACCAAATATTGACAAGTTGATTATGAATTTGGTCTCCCTTTAAATAAATAATGTTCAAAAAAATGAGAAAAGTTTATTTTAAATTCAACACGCAAGGTACATAAAAATTTCATTCAAACAAAACTTTGTTTTAAAAATTTATATTTATGCATAAGATATTTTTTTGAGGCTAATTATTTTCATGATAATTTATTATTTAATATTAAACAAATATATGGAATCATTCTTTAAAATGTTTCCAAAAAACAAATGTTTTCATTAAATGGTTTAATTAAAAAATAAAATAAAATAGATTATAATTTCTAATACACTATTTCTTATGTTAAAAATATTAAAACTATAATTTAAATTTGTAAAAATTATATTTTGGATTTTATTATTATTCCTTTATTATATATATATATTGTCGATTAAATTTTTTTATAACATTTTAGGCCTTTCACAGATACAGATAATGTGATAAAAGTGACCATTCTCTAAAATAACTATATATTTCACTGTTCACCTAAATATTGATTATTTTTGAAAAATCTAAAAAATATATCCTAAGATAATTTCATTATAAGGAATTAAAAAATGATTTTTAAATTTTGATCATCAAATTTTAAAATTCGTAAACATAACATCCTATATTAATAACTGTAATATAAATAAAATTAATTATATTGAAAATAAACTTTTTATAATTAACATATATTTATTATTTACCTACTAATGGTAATAGTTAATAATGGTTTTAATATTAGTTTTTATTATGTCATTATAAAAAGATTACTCAAAATATTTTCTTATATTATTTGGTGTTGTGTAGCATGGGACATATATTATAGAACATAGTGTGAATATTGAAGGATCTAAAATCTCATGAAGTTATATTCTACCCCCTTAAATAAATTTATTCCATGGAATTTTTACCAATTCATTAATTAAGGATTTAAGAAAAAGATATTATATATGATATAATTTGAAATTAAACGTCTACTACTACTAGAATCCATGGTAATACCAATAGTTTAAAACATTTGGTATATGTAATAGAACCTATATTATACCTTATACCTATGGTTATCTAATCTTTTGGGTAGTTGGTTTTTGGTATAGCCATATACCAACAATGTTCAATGAAGTTTTGGGTTAATCATAATGGAATTTTAGACACAACAACAGTTTTTAGGGAACAACTAGTATATCTCTCTACAAATGGTTTGAAACCATTAGTATTGGACTATACAAACTATTCTATCAAAACCATTGTAATAGCAATATATAAAATGTTTTAAACCATTATTATTGACCTCACCCCCCATAAGTAGTACAACCCCACCCTATAGAAACAACCACTAGAAAATAATGTAATACCCACACCATGGTCAATTACCTGAAAAAGAAACACCACCATCAAATATAAAAATAATTATAACATAATAAAAAAATAAATGCATTTAACAAGTGATAAACAATCATTAAAATCATGACATATTTTCATTCCAAACTAACCATTAAGGATCAAATTTTTAAAAATCAGTAAAAAAATATAAAGGATCAATATGTCCCTCATAACCATCACCATGACCATCATCGTCCTCATCCTCACAGTTACCCATGTCCTCATCCTCATCATTATCCTCACCATCATCCTTTCTTCATCCTCATCATCATAATCACAATAATCTTCACCATCACCCTCAATGTCATCCTCTACATCATCATCACTAGGAACATAATCCTCACAACCACTACTATGACCATTACACAGTTCACTATATATCATATGAATCATCAACTTATATTACTCATAATCCCTAATATAATCCAATAGAAGAGATTGAAAAAATACAACCAAAAAATTCATAAGTTCATAATTTTCCCTTTAATTCCATTCACTTTCATGCATGACCATTTTTTTGTCTCTTATACCTCGCCTTGAGCCTTTACGGCTCATGAATTAACTTCTTCCAAATAAGTTCTACCATAACTAAAACCTAAAATACACCAAAATCTATTCAGGAAATTACTCTAACATGGTTGAATGTGCACTCTTATAGGGTTATCTTCTCATGTTAAAGATGATATTTTTTATAGTGATTGTTTTTTTTTTGTGAATTTCATCTTGGAAAATGTCATTTTATTGTTTTCTTTAATAATTTTTTATTCCCTTGATTTTTAATGAATTTCATGGGGCTCAAATGGTTTTATATTGGTTCTTATTTGAGTTGGTATTATTCTATTTATGGGTGTTTTAAAAATCATGGTTATGTTATAGGATATGATATGAATACCCTTTTGAGTATAGTCATTGACTATTATGTTATATCCATTAATGTGAGATGGATTCCCATATTGTTATACACACCAATATATTATTCAATTTAATGAATTTCCCTATTAAGATAATCTCTTACATTTTATGCATTTACAATATACAATTTAACACAAATTAAAATTATCTTTATAATAGTGAAGTATTATTTAATATGATAAAAGAATTTTTCTTATTGATATATAATTAGTTTTTATCCCTAAGAGTAATTTTACATTGAATTATAATAATAGAAAATGACTTCTCATCACCTCTCCATGATATATTTAATTTTCAAATATTTTCTATGATATTTATGATACCTGTGTAGATGAGGTAGATGTTTATGGTGTCTCTAATGGTCAGGGAATTGACACAAAACACCATATTTTTGTATTATATACTAAGATCCTATATAGGAAACATCCCATATAAACAATATATTATTTTCCCATTCCTTTAAAAATAAAATACAAAATGTAATTTCAAGTATGAAAAATAATTATAAAAATATTTATAATGTATAGTAGTACCATAAATATTAAAGGAAAATTAAAATAATTTTATATCATTTATAAATCATTATATACACTTTCAGTCAATTATATATTGAAAATCGTATGAAAAATATTGTTGATTTGTTTTTTTAATAGTATTGTACGTTTTTTGTTATGTAATATGTTTTAAATATATTAAATTTAAACTAAAAATCACACCCAAAATTACATGTAACAGAATTCAACAAATCAATAACTAAAATATTTTTAAATCATAAATTAATTTTTAAATAAAAACCAGTATTTATTTTTATAATATAATTATCATAAAAATAATATATTCATAAAATATTTATATAGAGGTATGTAGTAACTAATTAAAAAACAATACATTCCATAAAACAATAATTGTTATGAAATTAAATAACAAATTTAACAAAAATAGAACTTCATTCTATGATTCATTAATCTCAAAAAAATATTTCTTCTTCTTCCAGTCCTATAAATTAAATGAAAATGATTGTTTACAGAGGATATTAATTATTTTGAACTTAACAACTTCATAATTAAGAACAATTTAATACAAGTCATATTTGATGGGAGTTATTGTGGATGGGGAATGAAACTGAATAATATAGGTCATTTTTATACAAAGATAAAAAAGGAAAATGATACATGGAAAATTCCAAGACCCATTTAGAACTCACCATTTTGATGTTGAAGAAATATAATGAATAAAACTGGGGATGGAGTTCCACAGCTAGGGAGGAAGGTGAATCCATTGGTAGGGGAAAATGTGGATAAATTCGGAAATGAAGAGGTGTTGTTTGTGTATCGGTGTATTTAGGGAGAATATATAAAAGCAGTTTGTTAAAACCCATTGTATGAATCCATTGGGATAGACTTCATCAAAATGGAATATACTAATGGTTTTACTAAACTCTTTTTATGGAACCCCCCATACAAATAGTTTTCTAAACCCATTGGAATAGGGTAATTGGTATTGAATCCCTTTCAGATAGTGTAAAATAATATATTTTTTAAAACAACAATAAAAATATTTTTATACTATTTAGTATTCTAAATTAATCATGTTCTATTGAAAACTAATAACATTATTTCTATTTTCCACAAGTAATACCTTTTATTGCTCCTGTTATATATTATTTAGTGTCTTTATTGCCACATTTTCTCACTTGAATAAAATTATAACTTTTTCCCTGATCATTAACATCACACGAATTTTCAAGAAACAATATCCTTATATTCTTTGGTCACTATTGGACATCGACTATGTTAAAATTATCAATACTTTTTTATAGTATATTTGTCAAAATCCCAATATTTTTTACACTGGTTCTTATTATAATATATTGTAGGTCATGATGGTAATGACATTGATTATTTCACCCATTATTAGATCGGCTCTTTCATGGTACAACCATTACGTATAAAAAATAAGGATGAGAATACTTAAATATTAAAATATTCAAATGGAAAACTAAATAATATAATAAATAATTCCTAAATGAATACCATACCCTAACATACAAATGTTTACTTTTAATCATGTTTGTTGAAGGACTTTTCACTATTAGGTTCTCCATTTTAGTTATCAGCCATAAATTTACAGGTTCAAATCCATCACAATGGTTTTTTAAGAGAAATTTAATTAACCCGAGCATATCCCCCAGGAGATTCCGGAAAGGTGAATAGTTTGGGCCCATTCCCCATGTACTAGAATAATGACTAAAATATATATGACAAGTTGTTTTTGGGATTTATTACTCATAGATGAATCTATTTAAAAACATATACCACTTTCTAGTATCAATACATTGATTTAATGATATTGAAAACCAAAAAATATATACAATACCAAATGTTTTGGAGTTTCTCGTATACATTAAATTGTGAATACTATTTTCATTGATTTTATATTATTATAATCTCTAAAAATCATAAAATATTCAATAATAACAACCTAATGGTTTATCTATAACATTGAAACTGATATCATCCTTAACTCATCAACCCTTGATTTAATTAATAAATATTAAATCATCATCATCCAATAGAATACGAACCTCTAAAGTTATCTAAACACTACAACGATTCCAATTTCTATATACGTAGACCCACGATCCTAGTCTAGCGTGGAAAGAACAGTACATAAAATGCCAACAATGATACACATCTATGATTTCAAATATCATTCTGTCATTTAGAATTAAAAAAAATATTTTAGAGTTTAATAGAGATATAAAAAAATAATAATGTACTAAATCTAACGTATCATCGACAAATACACAATTATATAAATATATAAGGAGATAACTAATACACAATGAGATTTAACATCTACCATAAATTCTCTATATAAGTTATTCTTATAGGATTATCATATATAATAATTTCATTAATATATAGGGGGAAACGAAACATATGAACGTTGTGAAATAAAATGATCAAAAAGGGTAAAAATAATAATAAATAATATCATGAGAGATGAGAGGAATAGCATGATATCAAAAGGTTAATCATCATACCCATGACTTCCTAGAATAAAGAGGTGATATCATAATTGAATGGATTAAAAATGACTATAAAATATGGGTATTCCCTCATAGGAATGTGTTAACAATATAGACATGACATCATAACCATTAATCAAGGCTCCATTTCTAGCTAAGATTACATAGATGGCTAGGATAACTACCCACCACATAGTTGTATTGGCTCACTAAACATGCATCAAGGTATCTCATGAGATGGATATTTTTCACTATGCATTTTAGGGGTATATAAATATGGGGCCATATCACAAAAAATGAAAATGATTCGTATATTGTCCATATACATTCAGTTAATAATAAAAAATAACCGAGGAATTAAAACCGGTTCTGTATCCTTTTATAGTGGTTCCCTAAGGAAGAATTAATTATTTGGTTAATAAACATTACAATATAAACACATAGAAAGTAAATAGTTATCTAGTGATTTTAATCATTATTCTAGGTATATACCACACACACAAAATTATTACATATATTTTATTTGTCCCAAATCCTCCCTCCAAGGATACCACTCATCAGATGGAGGTAATGAAAGGGTGATAGTGACCCTTGAGTCTCGCCTCCAGTAGGCACGGAGTTGGTGATAATGACTGAGGGTACAAATATCTCACAATATGGTATCCATTTCCCCTTATAATAAAACATGATCTATGATAGGAAGGACCAACTAAAAAAAATACTTGAAATATTATAAAATAAATCCAAAACATCCCACAATGCATGTATAAATCAAAATTGGTAAATATAAATGTCATCAAATGAAAGAGAAAAAGAATAAAATCTAAGACCGTGACACAAAAAACTCAAACGTTCTGAACTATAAATGTTCATCCTAGTTCACAAAGTCCTATTGGATACCTAAAGATGGTTGTTATATACATAATTTGAGGATATGGGAATACTCTCTAAGAAAAACTGATGTCTCTCATGCACATTCAAAAGGATTATACTAATGCACTCGTGAGAAAACTGTAGAACCAAAAAATACCTATAAAGGTATATTAACCATCCCAACCACACCAATAAATTTTTTATAATTAACTAAAATTAATTAATATAATAAAATTTAAGTCACATTGATGATAGCGTACACCCACACCACATTCACATAGATTAGATTCTCTCACAGCGTAAAGGAAAACATTCCAGCACTCTCACCTCTTCTGAACATACCACATCAGAACCTACCCACACACACTTGGGAGTCACAACACATCCTTCTTACACACACATGGGTCCCACACAAAATCCCACCTATGAAAACCTAGTCCTCACAACAAAACTCTCCCGCACACATAATGTCCTTACAACATAGACCATCACACTAAATCTTGTCACATCCCATACTGAAGACACCTAGTAAATCACATCGCAACTAATCCCAAATACATCTAGGATACCACATCAGAAATCATCCCAAAGACACTTTGGAAGCCACATAACAAATAACTTAATGCACTAACATACATCCATCCATCATAGTATATTCAATACCTACCTCACCTGGAAGAGGGAGCATGGAGGAGCAGTTATCCAGCCATCTGTCCTCCCACTAGAATGTTTGGAAAATACACCCTCCCCCATGATGATGGGGGTTTTCAGAACATAGTGCATGACAAGTGTGTTTTGAATATTGAAATAAAAAGAACATAAAATTTATATATAATTATATTCAAAGAAAAAAATCCCATATTATGGGTTTAAAACAATAATAAAGACCTCACAAAGTCCACACAATCTCCTCCCCCAATAAATTCATAAAATTACACAACCGAAACCCATGAAATTATTTATATTTTATTCATTAATCTATTTTACTGAGTCAATATTTATAATTTAATTTCAATTTAACATAACCATTAATTTATGAATCCATTAATTAAGGAAGAAATCTTATTTCATATGATTATCAAATTAGTTTGTATAGAAAAATTATCAATTGAAACCGCATAGACCAACTACCATATCTACATCATCTTACATCCACAAACAGTTCCTCCACCCACATCACAACACAGTCATTAGACATCACATAATCTTCATACACAAAAACTACCACATTAGGTTTATCACATTATATACAATATCAAAAAACAATTACATATTTTCAATGGGGCTCTTATTAACTTACAATTATTTTTTAAGGGATTCATCACAAAAGTCATAAGATCCTGAGGATTCAAATTCATTAACCAACTGTACATAATTCTCCATTTTTTTAAGTGTTTTAAAAAACATTATAAAATTCATACCATAATTAACATCAAATCAATGAAATAAAATACCCCCATAGACACAATTTAAATCCATCATTTTTTCAACACAATTCACAATATCAAAATAATAACAACAAAGCTATAAGATCATGCTTCACATTCCCCATCTCCTATTGATTTAATTGAAAACAATTCATAGATATTACTTAATCAAGATGCAACAAATTTCAAAAGATATTACAATAATAATCTCATACCACATGATACATATAAGGAGAAACAATTTAAATCCTACCTTGGTAGAAGAATCCTTTTTCAGATACTTGTTACAACAAAATAGGGGGTGTGTACAAGAGAAAACTGCTTCTGGGGGGGGGGATCGAACAAAATACAACACCTCATTCTAGTAATACAATGGAAATTAGAATTTTTGTGTCTAGTTTCAAGAGAATTAAATAATTATTTTTGATAAGAAAGAAATTCTCATTATAATATTTGACCATGAATGTTTAGGGATTAGATTTGATTTCTAATTTCAATTAAATCTAGATTTAAAAAAATTTGTAGTTTGAGCATTTAAAATCCAATGGATTTTAATAAAATCATATATATGATTTATATTCCTGTAAATGGATTCCAACTCACTTTAATATGGATGTAAACGCATTTAATGTCACGAAATATGTCAAAAGGGGAAAACTAGAAATATTAGAAAGTAGTGGAAAAATGGATAATTGTAGGGAATGTCACACTACAACCACAAGATGACTCAGAACAAGTGATTTACCAATATATGATCTACTAATTGTTAGTCACCACTAGAAGATCCATTTACATCATCTCAACTTAATGGAGTGACTTCTAGGGTTCCACTGCTAGGGAGCCAGTGCTAGGGAGCCACAACCAGGATGAGCTATAGGCAGAAGGAGATACCACCAAGATGAGCTACCACTATAAATTTATCTCTGTTGGAATGTCTCACCATTATAAAATTGATAATTTTGAAAACTCATTAAATAATTCACCATTGGAAGATCTCAACATTATAAATTTCTCCATATTGTAAATGCCTCAAATTTAGAAATTTATCACCATTGGAAATATCTCACTATTGGAAATGTCTCACCGCTAGAATATCTCCCCTTTGGATAAAAAATACTTTGTAGAAATCATGAAATCTGTCTCCGTTGGTATGACTCACATTTCCTAAAAATAACCTATCCTTCCCCAAGAAACATCAAAACTCTATATTTCTCAAAAATTAATGTACCATAAATTCAAGTCCATTACATCTGATACGACTCAAACAATTCTCAACCTCATGAATTAAAAAAAACATAGTAAATAGAGAATGTTTTTCTTGAAAACTAAACCATGATATACCTAGAAATCTTCATGATATATTTGTAAAACAACAACAACTAGGTATTGGATGTTGAAATCTTCACAATATGTTAATCACAATCACTTGGGGGAGATACCTCTAGAACAAGAACACAATCACATAGATAGGTATAACATTTCTTATAAAAAACATAAAATCATATAATAATAATAAAATAGTTGAATTTAATATATTTAAAAACAATTTCATCACGTTATTTTATAAAGATGGAATATGTTTCAGATATGAGAAAACATTGTCAAAACTATTACTACTATGAATTCACTTATACATTCAATCATATAAATAACTATATATTATCTATCCTCATTTTATAATAGATAAAATTTTAGTTCAAAAAATTTAAATCATATCATGCTTAGTATATCAGAAATATAGACGACTATCGTGCTTTACAAACAATTTATCAAAAATATAGAAATCCAATTTTGGATGTTTAATAATTCATATTTGTTATGGATTTTAAAATCTAAGCATTATTTTTTAAATTATCCAATACTTTCCATAAATATATCTCAAAATTTCATTTTTAAGTATTTTAATATTGCAAAAATTTATATTAAATCATTTTAATGAAAATATAAAACAATTTCAATAGTTTAATAAATCAACTTTTAGTAAAAACCCACTTTTGAATCCTTTTTATATCTTGGTATTTATCAAAATACCATCTGTGAAAACACTTTCAATTTTTTAAACCACTTTTCTTCAAAATGATTTCCAATAAAACTTACATAAATTCAAAAGGTTTCATGATTTAATAAAATTTATTCTCTTCTACTAACAGAACTTTATCTTTCTCTTTACCATGTTAATATTAATACAATTTAGCTTGAAATTTAAATAACCTGAATTAATAAATCTAACGCATCACAAATTTTAAATGAGTTTTAAAAATAAAAGATTATCCAATTATAAAAACAAAGTTTTTTCCATCAAAAACATCAATTACTTGTAATATACATATTCAGAAATAGTAAGGATTTCAACATTTCAATTTTCAATTTTTCAAAGATACATGTCCATTCTTATAGGAATTTGAAATATAATTTCTTTACCTACATGAAAAAATATATTAAAATAGATAAATTTATGAAATTCATAAAAATAAATAACCTATCCAACACACAAAGATATTTTCCCCTTTGGGTGTCACTGACTCAACTTCACAGTATTAAAACATTTAGTATTAGAATGCATCACTATTAAAGAAATAGATTCCCTTTATTAATATTTTTTTATGTTATTCCACATGTCATTAATGAACAATCAATCATAAATAATTCAAATAACAAGACATTAATCTAATACTCCCATAAATTCCATTATAGAAATATTTAGTCATGGGAGGCATGTCTATCTATTTATGTTTTATTATTTTTAAAACAACCAGTTGTTTTTTCAATGGAATTTTATTATTAACTTATTTTTGAGAGGTAAGGGTTCCATAAATAAAATCACAACACAACACAACAAAAGTCATAGTACCACGATAACCCCAAGTATATTCCACCATATATCACTACCATTGCACATCACAACCACTAAAAAACTTACTATCCAATAAAAAAGTTCAACAAATATTATGTAGAACCACATAACCACACCACCATACCATCCATACATGACCACCAATTTAAAATAAACTCCCTCTCCACCTTATCCTTTACACACCTCCAACAAAAAATCACTACTATAATCACACATAAATCCCCATGCACATAAATAACAGATTTCTCTCTCCCATGCCATGATATTATCCGATTAGGGCTGCACTGACTCACACTCATAGTTTTAATTTCATCCAAGTATACCACCTCTCGATTTGGGATCGAGGACCCCCTATTTGTATACTTGAATATTTTTAAATGACATTTAACACATGGAGTTCCAATAAGAAGAGTCACAAATAGAATCCACATATATCATCTTAGATAATTATCATGGGGTTTATATTTTATCATCTCATTCATTAGAAAGAGCACATTCACACAATTTTAAATTATAATGGGGAATCACATAATTATCAATATATTAGTTTGTATTATTTAAATACACATTTATTTTAAGCAAGAAGTCATATCATGGTTGTCACTATCTAACATATTCATGGCACAATATGGTTTCTAACTAATTATATCTTTAGCGGGGAATATCAAAAAATCAATGTAATGATAACAATTCAATAACCCTCAACATACCCAGATTATTTCTTGTGAAATATTATGCCTTAAATTTTAGGTAGCTATAATTTTCATCTGATTTAAAGACAAAATTAAAAAAAATTTATATCACAGACCAAGGTTAATATTATTTTATATTACATTATAGGTTCATCTTAATACCAAGGAAAAATTATTACAACATCATTTGAAAAAAATTTATTCATGGTATATTCAAGTGTTCAATTCAAATACTATATTTCATCAACAAAATCCTACCATAATAATCAAATTAAAACATGCTTTCTGAATATAATATTAAAACTACACATCCTTTGTTACTACATTCGATGATTTATCATTCTTCGACTAAAAATTACTTAATCATTTCAAGGCTCAGGGAAACATTACCTCTGGAAAGAAAATATACATGTTGCATTAGCATATTTCAGGCTTTATCATGATTAAATATTCTTTTACATATGCAGCATTATGATGAATAATCAAAATAATTATATCCTTATTAATCATGATATTAAAACTGTAATGGTTTTATTTCTATATATTATTATTTTTCATTCATGGGATAAATATTATATAATCATTGAATAGTATAAGAAAACATGCATATATACTGATATAAGGAAAACATGATTCTATATAAATTTTCAGATATAACATATTAAACATTATGCTAGTGAAAGTCTCTCATACTAGAATTTTCCTATTTACCATAATAATTATTTCAACATTAAAAATGATTCCCATTAAATACCACTCATAAATTAACAAGCGATGTAAGGTTATTCCAGTAATTAAAATTTATCATCACTAATAAAATAATAAGATTAAAAATTAAAAATTAAAAACTTTCAATAAGATTCCATAAAAATTGTTTATCATTTTCCTAAATTTAGAAATAAATTTCATAAAGATATATACCCTAACACATTTTTTAATGTTATGATTACATCAATACTATAGAAATTAAATCCACCAAAAATAAGAAGCAAGTTATTATTAACATGTATTTAAAATCTAAATGGATTATAAATAATTTATATGGACATATTAAATAATTTTATAATTTAAATGTTTAGAGCAACATTCTACAATATTTCAATAACACATGATTATGATAAATTTCAAATAGAATGAAATGAAAGAAATATTTTCTCACAAGGAAACTATAATACTTGTATCAAATGTTAATGAATAATATATTTTATCATGCCACTGTGAAGTCTACTTCGAGGTCACATACTTCATAATGGTTTCAGAAACATAAATATTTGATAAAAAAATTCACCAATAATGTTTCTCTATCAATTTCAAACAATAGAAAAACTAGATTCCATGATTCAAAATTATTTCAAAGGGATAAAAATATAATTTATAAATAATAAATCATTAATATAAATGAAAAATAATTATTAAAACCTGAAGAAGGTTTCAAGCAAAAAAATAAATCTAGTTAACCATCATATAGATCTTATTTGGGGTTATACAAATATTTCTGAAAACATTAACAATTCATTAACAATAATAACAAGAGATAAAGTTAAAGAAATAGATATGAAATTTTAGGTTTAATTTAGTTAATTTTAACTTCACAACATCAATCAATTAAAATAATAACCGAAGTAATCATGATAAATGTACATCTCCTGGGTCTCTACCCTAAAAGCAGTTTCACCTCACTTGGTTGTTTGGTTGGATTTGATTTTATTCATTAGACCATAGGGGGGACCTAAAATATTTTGTCATAACTGGTTTTCCATGGACTATGTCACTCACCAAGATTGTCATAAAATAGTTCCCTACAATCCCACGAATTCTTCATCTTGTCTAACTTATACCTCCACCCTATATCTCAATCATTATCTATGACACGATTCATTCATGAACCCCTCCTTTAAAGTATTCCTACCCTAGGTTGGCAGTGGTGAAATGGTGATAATTGCCCCCCTGAGTAGGTGACTAGCACTGATGGTATAAATATCTCATAATATAAGATGTGTTACCCCTTATATGAAAACTAGATCGAGAGATAGGATGTATCAACCACAATCAACTCCAAGACATATTATAATATATATCCAAAAACCTCACAATGCATGTATAAAGAAAATTTATATATATAAAAGTATCCAAATGAATGAGCAATAGAATAAATGTTAGGCCAACAAGACTAGAACAGCTCCAAAAGTCATAAATAGAAATGTCCATCATGGCCAAAAAAGTCCTCCAGAAAACCTAAAAAAGAATATATATGTATGTGATCATATTGGTATACTCAGTAGAAAAAACATAAGTCACTCATGCACATGTGAAAGGTTATAACTAATGAACTCCTCATAAAACTTAAAACTAAACAGGGTCTATAATGGTATACTAACCATCCCAAACTCAACAAGGCATGGTCACCAAATAATTCAACACATGTTATATAATATAATGTCATGAAGATATATTATAGGGTACCCTACACCAGTTTCCCACTAATTAGCCTCTCTCACATCCTAGAAAAAAATGTCTTTCCACTCTCACCTTTTTATAACATTCCATGTCACAACCCACCCGCACACACCTGGGACTCACGCCACGTCCATAATTAAAAAATCTAGGCCTCACAAAATATCACATCACATCACATTTTATATCTTCATATCCTAAAGAAACTTGGGAATGAACCTAACAACTCATCCTAATGACACCTAGGAAACCACATCAAAACCCATTCCTAAGACACTTGAGACACAACATTATAACTGAAATAATTTAGTAACAGTACTTCTTCTATCACAACTTGTGAAATAGATACCTCTCCTATAATTGTGATTATGGATGATTGGGTGGATAAACATCCATCCTCTCATTGAGATGATTTGGGAATCCACCCTCCCCTGTGATGATGGGGGGTGTCCGTCAAATAGTTCTCAATAAGGATGATGTTCATATAAAAATCACAAGAAAATACAATGTATATACATTTAGATCCAAATTAAATAATCTAATACTATGTGATTACAACAAGAATCAACCACCTCAAAGAGTCTACAAAATAATCACGGCCTATAAATGCATAAAATCAAACACACAAACCCAAGTCATAATTCATATTTTAACCTTTATTTAATTTTTAGAGCCTATGTTTATCAATGAGTTCCACTTTAATATAACCATTAATATATTTATTCATCATTTATTTGTTAATTAGGAGACATTGTTTCATATTTCTAGAAAATTCGATTTTATTGAAACATTATTTGTTGAGATCTTAGATCCCAACTACCACATCCACCTCTGCCAAAAATATTCCAACATAAACACTATATATCAAATCATTTCCCTGCACACAAACTACACCCATTAGGAATATAACATCACATACCACATCACAACACATTTTTCAATATTAAATGGGGATCTTATTAAGTTTAACTTCTTTATTTAAGGGTATCATCACACAGGTTTTATGATCTCGATGCATCCAATTTACTATTCATCTATTCATAATTATCCAAATACATTTTATAAGTGTTGTAAAGATTAGGATAACATTCATACCATAGTTTGCATCATAATAATATATGAAAAGACCCCCAATGGAAAAAATTGTATTTCTATTTATTCCAATATAACTCAAAATATCAAAACATTGAGAACAATGTTTTATGAACATACTTCAAATTCTACAACCCCTTTAAATTTATTCTTGTCCAATTTATTTATCTTTAATAATTTTGATGCAATCATTTTCAAAAGATATAACAATAATAAGGTCATATTAAATGGAAATAATAAGGAAAAATGAAGTAAATCTTACCAAGAAAGAATAATCCTTTTCCATAGAATTGTTGCAACAAAAGGGGTGCGTAATGTTGTAAACTACTTTAGGGGAGGATCTCGAACATAAAAAAGAACCTCATTCTCAGACTCCTACATGATGAATAAATTACTACGTATGGTCTCATGAAAAATCAAGGTCGAATGAGGGTAGTAAATATATTCTCTTTGTAATATTCAATCCCAAATGTTTCGGGATTAGATGTAGTTTTGAATTTTCCTTAAATGTGGATCTCAAAAACCATAAAGTTCGACCATTTAAAATCCTCCATGTTTTTTGAAAAATATATATATGATTTTATCCCTTGAAAAGGATACAAAACCAGAAACATAAGTAATTAAACTCATTTTACATCAACAATGACATTAAAATGGGAAAATATGAAAAACTGAAAATTTTTGGAAAAATGGATAACTATTGGAAATTCCTCACCATCATTACCAAATGATCCTCCTCAAGCGAGCCACTAGCAGATGATCCACCACCAGTGAGTCACCTATATATAGTCAACACCATATATGCCAATTCCAGTGAGTCACATCCCAGGTTCGATCTCCATGGTCCCACCACGAGGGAGGCGGTGCTAGGGACACACTGCTAAGATAAGATACCAGCAGAATGATCTACCATCAGGATGAGCTACCATTGGAAATTTCTCATCACCGTAATGTCTCAATATTGGTAATTTATCACCATTGGAATGTCTTCCTATTTTAACTAAAAATAATGGAATGTCTCACCATTGGAAAACTGATAATTTGGAAACATTAGAAAATGAGTCACTATTGGAATGTCTCATCAATGGAAATGTCTCACAATTGGAAATGTCTCACCTCTATAAATTTATCACCGATGTAATTGTATCATCTTGGGAAATGTCTCACCCCTTGAATTTCTTTCTATTGGAAAACTAAAAATTTGACAAACTCTTGAAATGTGACACCATTAGAATGACTCACATGTCCCAAAAAACTGTGGACAACCACCAAACACCTCCCACACCAAATTTCTCATAATGTATTTCATGTAATCTGTGTTCCATAAAACTATTACATAATATATTTAATTTTTATGTTGAATTTTAAAGAAGTCCCTAACATATTTATGTATTGGTAATCTATATCGACACTGTTCAATAAAGTAATTGAACATAGAGCATTCATAGAGGAAATAAATTGTTTTAAAATCATAAAAAAATTGATGATTTGGGGAAAAAAATAAGTGATAGAACATACCCTAGATATAAAATATATTTTCATATACCATATTGATGATACTAGATGGTATTATTTTAATAATTTTGTTGATCAAGAATACGTCATTGATGAATAATAATCCAAGAATAATTATAAAAATTTCATTGAAAATAAGAAATCCCCTTTACTGTTAATTTTTTTTAAATAATTTTTTTATAAAAATTGATAATTATAAATTCATTTTTGGAAGCATGAATATATATATAGAGGATTTTTCATGGAAAATGAAAAATTCATTGGAATGATATGTTCATATATAAAATGTTGAAAGTGATTCCTTCCTAAAATAATGACACATAAGGAAGTTTTTTTAAAATTAATAATTTAAAATATTTTTAAACAAAGTCAATGTAGTTGAAAAAAAACATTAGAATAATTATGGAATAATTTTAAAATTATTTATGCCATTACTTGAAAGGAAACTATTTTTCTGGAAAATATCCATATTTATAATATTATAAATCCTATCAAAATAATTTATAAAACCAACATTTTAAAAATGATAATAAGAAAATTAATTAATAAAAAGTGAATATAAGTATGTATGGCTCTTAAAATATTTTATATATATATAGTTAAAACATGAATATGGAATAAAATATGAATTGTATATAATATAGGAAATACTTTTGAATATCTTTCTTTTTTTAGAAAGCATTTCATAAAATGGGAAAATATGAATGAAAACATTTTATCCACAAATAAATAAGAAATATACCATTTCAAAAACTAATTACAACAAAAATAGTCATATAAGAATAAAATCAAGAATATATTTCACCATTAATGGGATAAATTACTTCTGTTTAGAAAACATTATGAAGTGAGTAACATTTGAATAATTAAATTTTATGGATAAAGAGAATGAAAATAAAAGTCAAATAACATGAATAAAATTTATATCATTATAAAATAGTAATTATACAATATATACACCATATAAATGTAACACTATGAAAAAAGGAAAAATGTCCCTCAATAAGGGGAGTTCGAGACAAAAATATCTTACTTTATATCTATTCCATGTTGATCAAGCTATAGAATTCTATAAAAACAAAATAATTTTCTTAATAACATATTTTATTACCATATTCATCTATATAACCATTTTATATATTTCATTGACAGTTATTTACAATGAATATAGTGGTTCAGTATATATTATTTGTAACATCCAGTGTTGACAATTTTAATTGTCTTTCACATTCTTTGTAACATTGATTATGATCCTTGATCATTGATGAAATTTTAATTATTACTTTATTACATATTTTTATATGATATTTATCCAATTATTATTTATGATCTTCCACTTTCATCCCATGGGAGTTTCAATTATTACTCATGAATTTAATTCTCGAGAAAAACATGTTTTGATAGTTCTTAGTAACCAAAGATTACATATTTCTGACATGATTATATATTAAAATTATAAATCTAGAACATTTATAAAATATTAAACACATTATTATTAATTTTTTTAATATTATTTAACCTTATTTAATCATTGAATATATATACATTATAATGTATAATAATTAGGTGTTTAACCGGTAAAAACAAATGTTTTTCATTATGATTTATTTAGTATGAGAGTTCAATTGAATAATGATTATATATAAATTTTATAAGATTATAAATTTATCATATATTTTATATATTTATAAAACAAATTATTAAAACTATTAATTACTAGTGGTGTTTGAGAATTAAATTCTATACTCATGGAGTTGGTAGTTTGCATATACGCACGATTAATAAACTCATTTCCCAATGGATGGATAGAGTGATGGTGTATGAATATTTATCAATTAATAATTATAATAATGATAAAATATCATTTTAGTTAATTAATTAAACTTTTTAGTCTTCAAATGATGGGTGGTTATGATAAATAAGACATGACATTCGTGTAGGCGGTAGTCTGCACTTGGGCATGATTAATGATCAAATACCTTAAAATATGGATTATATGAAGGTTAATGTAAAAGGTGATTATTAAATACTTCTATAAGTCATATGAAAAATTAAATATTCATCAAAATAATCATTTACACAATATAGTTGATTCAATAATGATAGACGAACAACATTATCCATTAGAGATATTAGTGCGCATATACGCATGATTGATGCGTTTGTCTTTTAGGGATGACGCTATATGATGGATGAATATTTGTGTTACATTAATATAACAAAATTTAGTTCTATATATTATATTTAATTCATTATATAAGAAAAATTATGGAATATTAGTATGAGGAAAAATTAAATATTAAATACTAAATATAGAGTAATACTCACATTGAGATCTTTGATTTTCCTTGGAATTATACATGGAAATAAAGGTATATTGATTAATAAGGTTGAAAAAATGATATGTTTCACAGGATAGGGTTATAATTTGAATAAGTAGGCATAGATTCACCATGTAACGTGAATGGATATATGTGTGGAGAAGGGGTGTAAGTGAACCCTTCTATAAGTGAAGGGAATTACTTTTCATAGAAAATGAATGTTATGCAAGAGGTAATAATGGAATGGAATGAATGTTAGGCTAGTGAAGTAAGGTAAGGCTGGTAATAAATATAGATAATAATTTACAACCGAAAAAATTATTTTTATATGGTTTAAAGGACTACTTAATTTAAGAAAAATCAATCCACCTTAAAATACTTTTTTAAATGATATTTACACTTGCTTAAATATTAACGATTCTAATTATTTTAGTATAAAAATATAAGTAGTCCCTTATTATAAAAATAGAACATAATTAATCTTAATTTTATCCCCATTTAAACAAAATAATTTCACATGTATGAGAAAATATTATTTTATATTAATCACACAAGACAAGTAATAATAGTTATAATATAAAAGATCATTTTAGAAATGAATTTTATGGATAGAAAATGTTTTGAATTGAAAATAATTTTCATGATAGAAATTTTCATTGAATATAAAAAATAAAATTTATTTAGATTCAAAATCATTCTAAAAAAAATTCACTATGAACGTGTTTAATCAAAGGAATCAAGTTATTTTTTAAAATTCTAATAAAATGTTTCTTAAGTCCTAACATATTAAAAATAACCATTATAATGTAAAAATAATTTTTTAGATTTCATAATTATAGCCTTAATGTTAAAATATTTTCAATTAAAAACCGTTTAAATATTTATTCCTCTCACATATGTTGATAATGTGAGAAAAGTCAATGTTTTGGAAAAAACCTTAATTTTTTTACTATTTAATTAATTGTCGATTACATTAGAAAAATATAAAAATAAAACCCCAGATGTTTTATTTTTTGAAGAATTCAATAATTAATTTTATTTTATCTAATTTAAATTCTATATATTTTGATCATATCATTTTTAGTAGAAAATATATATTATAAATAAAACTAAATTTTTATAAAATTCAGTTTTTAATATTAACTCATATTTATTATTTTCCTAATATAGGTAAAAACTATTAATGGATTACCATAATATATTTTATTATAGATTTATTAATAATTTATTCTCTATTTTTTGTATAATTATATCAGGTGTAGTGTGTGATATAAGTTATAGAACATGTTACATATTTTAAAGGATCCAATATCTTGGGTCATTATATCCATGTTATACTGGATTCATCATCGAAAAATTATTATCAATTATTTTTTAAATTTAATATTTTCTTAGCCATTTTCCGGAAATTTTATTTTTTATCACTAAAAAACCATTTTATTTTTATGTACTATGATATTTAATATTGTGATAATATCCATTATATTCAAAGAAATTTTAAACGTAGTTATTTTAAAACTCACAACCTCATTCACTTATAATTTAAAATCTTAAATATCCATTTTCATTTCCACAAATTTAAAATAAATATTAAATTAAACAAACTTTTAGATTTATATGTAAGAAAATAAGTCTATAAAA
This sequence comes from Viscum album, assembly GCA_963277665.1. NCBI lineage: Eukaryota > Viridiplantae > Streptophyta > Magnoliopsida > Santalales > Viscaceae > Viscum > Viscum album. Next base: position 528,218,187 of record OY728120.1, on the reverse strand, counting down.
ATCTATTATAGTCATCAATAAAAATAAATAAAATTACTTTCCCTCATAAAATTATAGATTCTGGGAACTCAAAATATTTCAATTGAAATTTTGGAAGGGGTTTAGAAGTTATTACCTAATAAAATAATTTAAAATACACCTTCTACTCCATAACATTCATGGATTATTCACATATGTATAGTGTAGAGTGGATTTAACTCTGTCTGATCCAACACACATTGATTTTTGGATTGATTATTGAAAAAACTAAAATTATCATGGCCTAATTTATTATTCCAAAAATATTCATAGTTTTTAAAAAATTTAAACATTTTACATTTTTATCAATTAATTTAAAAATTATTCAATAAATTTTATTAATATTTGAATAAAATAGAAATTCATAATTTGAAAAAATAAAAGACATCATATTTAAAAATTTTACATTCAATTATTCATCTCAAACATGTAATATATTAATCAAATTACATTTTAAAAAATTAATATATATGTCCTTTTATATAATAAAATATTTATAAATTATAATGATCTCAAAAATATTATACATTTCACTTTGTGTTATCACAAAATAAAATAATAACACAACCTAATAAATTGAAATAGAGAAAATTGATGATATAACTGATAATATTTTGAGATAACCCACAATCCATATACCATGTTTCCTTTTTATCCCTTTATAGAAACACTTATTTCATATATTAATTCATTAGAAATATCATTAAAGATTATATTTTCCCTAAGAATCATCACAGTAATTTGATTTTAGTGTTTAAATCCAGCCAACTACCATTAGTTACCTTTCTGTTTTGTACATTTTACTCTTGTTCTTTTCATTAAATGCACATGGGAAATTAAGGCTGTTGATTCCACTATTTCTGAACACATAAATAATTTAAAAACCATTAATTGAAATATCTATAAAATTTATCTTCAATTTCAAATCATTTTTGGTTAATCGTTTCTAAATCCTCAAGAGTAGATTTTCTTGATTTTGTAACATCCATTTACTATGATAACAACACCATCTATATCAATATAGAGTGGCACAATGTCATATGTATAAATCTTAATGTTTGATATAAATTTAATTCCATTATTTATTGCAATATCCTCTTGGGAAATATTTTTATTATTCAGACAAATATTGTAACAATAATACCCTAAGATTATCAAAATTATTTTACATGATATTTTTCCATTCATCAATTGTTACATTCATAGAATACATCTTATTGGGTAAGGATATTTATATTATTTAAAACAAAATTGAATTATATATTTTTTCTCCTATGTAATTAATTTAAATTTAAATACTATAAAATTTATTAAAAATTTGATTTATAGTATTTTCATCTAACATTTTAAATTAATGCTACATAACATTTTACATGCCTAACATAGTTATTACGAACTTATTAAAACTAGTATTAGTGACTTGTAGTATTTTAGAAATATCCTATGATATTATTTTAGAAGGTATAATCATATATATATATATATATATATATTCAAATAATAATAAAAAATATTTATCACATTGTAATTTAATGTATATTTTACTGCATTATTACAAACTAATTAGTCTCAATCAACATCATTGTGTTTTCAAAATTTTACCAAGAAAGTCTAAAATTCAATTCCTAGGTGCTTAGTAAAATCATCAATATGAGACATCTAATATCCATAACATGTTCCACCAAATTATGAAATTCTAATAGGTGTCTAAGAATCATTTAAACTTTTTCAAACCATCTAAATAAAATATTTTACCCTTAACAATTATGTACGGATTTTATTGTGATAAATAAATAAAAACATTCCAAATTTTGGGTTCAAGATCTATTATGAAATGTTAGTTCCCAATAACAGAATAATAGAATGGTAAAAGGGGTTTAATTAAACCTTCTTATTAATTTTAACAATTAATTATTATTAATAAATTTTTTATTACAGAGATAAATATTAAATGAAAAAAAATTATAGTAGTTTATATCTAATTAAATACACTTATAATCTTCACTCTTAATAATTAAGGAGATAAATATAAAGAAATAAAATAAAATCATAGACTTTTTATGTTGGATCACAAGCTTTTATATAGATTTTTTAATCCTAGATGGAAAACCCCAAGACTAAGTTTTAATAACATATAGTCACTACAAGGCTAGATACTTTTTGATGTAGTGGAATAAATAACATTCCAGTAACCAAATCAATAAAAAACCAAATCCATTTACTTTTACTATTAGCTAAAAATGATAGATACCAATTTTTTTGGGTAATATAACCCAAAATCCCAACATTTTTGGGTAATATAACCCAAAAAACATATAAAAATATGATGAAAAGAATTGAAAACCATATCAGCTAGATAATATAATGAAGATTGATTTTCAAGGTATAAAATATTTCTCCAGATAGTAACAAATCAAATAATGTCGTTTGGTAGATAAAGTTTATATGTATGATCAAAAAATTAATATCACAGAGTATAACATGAAAATGTACTAATTTATTCTGGACTTTATTATTTCAAACATTGTATATTTCATTCCTTTGTTAAAATTAGATATAAAATTTGAACATTGTTTAATTTTTCCTCTCTATAACAATTACACACATGTTACTTCAATTCATAACTTCAGAGTATTCTGGTGTTTCATTATAATAAAACACATTACATGAAAAACATTATTAATATCTCATAAAAAACATACAAATGTGGGCAATTGGTAAATATAATAATGATTAAAACAATATTTTATGTTTAATATATATCATTCTCAAAATACCTAATAAATAATGTTAATGTTATTTTGAATTTTTTTATAACTAAATTGAGTAATACATATCAAATATAAAAAACTGAAAATTGAAAACACAATTTTTAAAACAAGATTGATTTTTCATCACACCTGATGAATATTTAAACATATATGAATTTCTGACAAACAAAATTACTTAGTATCAAATTAAACAATATTTTTATGATATATTTATATCAAGGAAAAAAATCAGTATAATGGTTCATTAAAAAAAATTATCATGTAGATGTTCAGATTACTCATGCATTTTATACAATACTTATTTGTTCAGTCCTTACTCTTTTAGTAGATCCTCATGAATGATGGTGATTTTGAAGAAAATCTAGTTGATATATGAATTTGTAAAAAAATTATGCATAAGTGCGTGATCGGTTCCATCAGTTTAAACTTATAATATAGTCAATTCAATACATATTTTTTCTTATATGGAATACATGACATGCTTATAGTGGATTTATTTTTTATTTGGGTTAATTTAGGGATTATATAAAATACCTGTATTAATTTTCTTTGTTGGGGAATTTGAAAAATAAATGATCAATAATTAATAGTTTCTATAACAATTTGATTCATTTTACATGTGTTCGATGCATTTTAAATTTTATTTTTAATCAATATACATGATTAACACTCTCTTGACACCCATTTTTAAAAATATAAATAAAAAATCAGAATAGAATTATAATATATTTATAACATGGAGATACTATGTTTTAATATAATGGACATATCTTTGAAATTATTTCATCATATACATAAAAAAATAAAATAATAAAATTAGAAACAATATTAAACATAATATTTATTTTACATGTAGTGAAAACACTTCTATTAATTCTTGTTATAGGAAATAATGTATTAAAATTGTATGTGAGAAACTAAAAATAAGCATTAAAAGTGTTTTTTATTTATAAAAAAGTGGTTGGTTTCCACTTCAACCACCAGTATACCCCATAAAAATGGACCCTATAGCCATCCCATTCAAATAACCTATGAATTTCTCACTCACTTGGTCATAATGGTAAAGATTATCTCGTATCATAAACTCATTTATCAAAATATACCCATTGGAAAATAATTATATGACACATTTAGTTAGAACCCATACCCCAAGAAATTTTTTAATAAAATAGTCATTCCCAAATTTTTTTACAATAAAACATTTTCATAATTAGTATAAGTAATATAAATACATTATGAGACCAATTATTTGTCAGTATTCATGAATCACTCGTTTATGCCAATAAATATACTCCCATTAGAGAAGAAACATCATACTATAGAATTACACAATTATTAATTTACCATATTGATAAATTTCATATTAATTCATTAATATATCCATATAAAAATATATAACAATTTAATTGTAATTTATGCATTCCCTTAGAAAATATGTCATTTTATCTCTTAGGGACCTTTGTAGATCATTTAATATCTATATTATTTGTGCTTTTTAGGTTCCAATAATGATCCCAAACAACATATCTAATCTTTTGATACATAAATATCCAAAGAAATATTTTTAGAGGGTAGTTAACTTATGAATATTACGTAATTAGAATATTTATCCACGATTCAGTATGTCTTATCAGGCTTACCATATTTTATCCCATGGGAAGCTCAAAAGTAACCTTTTTGGTGGAATCTGAAAATACATAGACTACATATGACACATTATTTATAGTAACCGACATAGAAAAAATATGTTTAAATAATTATTCTCCAAATAATCTCCTAATAGACTCTTTAAAATAGATAAAAGGAATCACTCATGGACACTTATTATATAACGCATAGACACCCATTTACGATCTATATCACATAATAAATCATTGAATATAAGGAAGTAGAATTTTATATTGACCCAAGTGGATAAAAGCACTTGTGGAACATAAATTTCACTTCTAATAGGGGATATCTAATACTTCACAAAATTTTCAACTCTTTAAATACTCATTTGGATCACCTAGGTCCATCTATCCATTATCATATACCACGCCACACACAACAATTCATGAAACATGTTTTAATAATTTATTTATATCTAACTTCATTAAATAAATATTCATTTCCATCAATGAAATACAAAACAATAACTTTGATCATGAATATTCAAATAAAAATATTAAATTGAAAAAAAATATTTATAATGATCCCCTATTTTTAATTTAAAGAAAGGGGAAGTGCGGAAAGTTTTATCCCAAACATTACTTTTGGAACCCGCATCTCATAATGAATTATAATTAATATAATTTATATAAATTAATGGTTATCCAAAGATAATATAATGAAGAATAAAAAGTTCTAGAGATAACCAATTTTTTGTCCATATCATCCTCATCATGAAACAATACAATACATTTTTATATAAAAAATTCAAATTTAATAATTAACAGTGGTTGTTGACTAATTTACATTAATCAAGGTAAAATTGCTATACCACCTACTACGGGAGGCTGTAACTATATCATGCCCATTGGATCTTCTGTATTCTCAATTATTGTTCAATAAGCTACCCCGCTACACTCTAAAAAAATAGTTTCATAATATCTATACTATTTTTGTCTAGAAATATCCTATGAATTTTTTAATGTGAATAATTATACAAGTTAATTCCATGAAAAGAAAGTATTACGTAAATTAACTCTGTGATTATTTATGGTTTTTATATTATATTTATGTTGATCATTTAACTCCTTATATTTCATTAAATTGAACTATAACATAATGGTATTAATTTTTTTATTAATCATTGATGCAACACGTTAATAAATATAACCATTTTGATTAAATTTAATTTCCATAGATGGTACACCATCATGATACTGTAAATAGATATTTCCCCTTAAGTAGTTACCCTCAATGAAATTGGTTTATATGGTAGACATCACACTTTCATAGGAAGAAAAATATAATATGAGATTCATATCTAATATACCATTAAAATTTGTTCTCACAAAATATATCTATCAATAAAATCAATAGGTGGAATGAAAAAATAAAATTGGTTACAAATCCATGAAATAAATGGGTGTGTTAATGTCTGAGTAGTAAAATTAAAATAAAAAATAGTTAATAAACTTAACGAAAACATTATAAATCACTAATATTTTATCAAAATAAGGCTCCAAGAAAAATCCCAAATAATGTACTTAGGAGGATCATATAATACATAGAAATAAAATGTTCAACTGGGGACATTAAAATAGAAATCTTTGAAGAAACCGAAAGACATATACAAATCCACCCCAATATATATATATTTAAAAAATTATTAACATGGATTGGGCTATCAACTATCACTCCTACTAAACCTATCTCAACTACATTATGAGTTCCATGTATCACTCTTAAGGATATACATATTGGATCCCTCATATGTACTGAATTTAGAGTTGGTACCCTTAGTGGATGGCCATTCATATGAGGAGAAGTTAATGAAAATAATAGATGTTAGAGACATGGTTCATTGAAAAAAGGTTGCTTAACTTGTCAAAGTGTTGTGCAAAACCAAATGTTCTAGAAATAAAAATGTGGAACTATATGATGTGATAAAATATAAGAACCCCATATATTTTGCATATGAAATAAAATATCACGGTAAAAATTTATGAATGGGGGAGAATATATAGTCTCAAACATTAATAAATTAAATTATCCATATGAAAGAATAAATTCATTATTATTTAATAAATTCCATATTATGTAATGTAGATATAGAAAACACATGATCTAATTTGGTTATTACATACCTATATAGCCTATAAAATTTAAAATAAATTTATAATTGTTAATTTTTTAAAATAAAACCATATTATAGTGGATGATATGATTCATATACATTAATGGTTTTGAAAGACTAATTTTCATAGCCAAAATGATCGATGTCCTTGACTAGTAGTATTTTACCCTATAAATTACATTTATCGGATATCTCGATTGAAATGGAATCACTGCCATTTTCCTATGATTTTGACCAATATGATTTCAATGACTGAAGCATGAATGATTTTGTATATCGAAGAGGTTCAGGATTATTGATATTACATGCCAAACCATGTTTGACAAACCAACACACAAAATCCCCAACATCATACACTGTTACCTTAGTGTATAATAATGATTAATAATAGGTTATGTATATCGAACCTATTAATTCAAATTTTTATATTTTCATTTGAACCAATTAATGATAATCTTTTTCCTTTTTATTAATACTTAATCAAGGATTGTATAGTATATTTAATTCAATGGATATTAAATATATTTTAGAACCCCAAAAACCCATATAGGAGATAATGAAAGGGACCAGGAGAATCACAATATATATCATACATATATTTTCAGGAAGGAGACCCATTTCAAGGTTAAATAGCAATACTCAAACTAAAAATTACTTTAATAATGATTGTGTTAGATGAATAATTACCTTTACTCTATATATGTCTCACACATATTCATTTCCCAATGAACATCCTGATCTTCTTGATATAGTAGACCATATCACAAGGAATACTCCCATTACGTCTTAGATAACCCACAAAAATAATGGAGATAGATTCCACCATTGATAAATGAGTATTGTATATAATTTGCAGAATGCGTCCACAATGAAGAGCCTGGATCTCATCCTCAATTGGATTTCCCATAACATAGATGGCACTGAAGCCTATGATAACATACCCCATTTCTTCATAAATGAGACCAACTCCCCTTATCTTAACATGCATATAGGACCGATCGATATTTAATTTAACACTATATCTTGTAGGATATCACATGATCAATCTTCCCAATTTAATCATTCTTCACCCCCTAAATGTTGGATGCATTATTAGGTAGTATTCCTCTAATGGTGGCTAAGATACACCCTCCCTATATGAGTAGGATGTGTTTGGACACCATCACTTCCACAAGAACCTAGATTATAAGATGAAAAAAATTTATGAGGGACTATATATTTCTTTCTAGCCTCCCATATAACCCAAAGAATCATAACAAACATCATTCCACTGGATTAAGTTCCATTTCTATATCGTTGATCAACATGAAAACCACGAAATGGGAAAAGTTCCTAGGTAATCACTTTTAACTATGATCCCAATCCACTAGCTGAAATGATACCACATTAAACTAGTACATTCGCACTAAAACAATATATTCAAGATATATTCCATGATCAGGTCCTCACAACACCAAAAACACATGGAAAATACTATACTCATCATTTAAAATTTATCATCCTTGGGAGGTGCTTGATTCCAAAAATGTTAGGACCAAAAATTCATTTTTTTGAAATCCCTCTTCACCATAGAAAATTCAACCAAATGGTAATCTCATGATCATATTGAATCATTGTACATAAAAACCTTGGACTAGATAAACCTCACATTGTATTTATGAAAAAAACTTATCAAGAACATAAAACAAACTAATTTGGTAGAAAATAAACTAATTATCTTTCGAGACCATTAGGTGGATGAGAGTTGGGTGTATGCCTAAACCAATGATGGAGATATCATTGATGATGAATCATAGGAGAAACAGAGAATCTCCCACCTAGTTATCCTTCTATAAAATAATATATCCATTCCCCACAACCACATGAACACAATCCTTTAGGATGTAATGCTGCTGAAACATACATCCCACAATACATGAGGATCACTTAGAGTTTTCAATTCATACTCTCTAGTCCTCCTGGTACCAATCATTCATGAACCATGCACATTGATAATTACCTTCGACAACATACCATCAAATAATCACCTATATATATTGCATGGTTTATGAGATTCTACATAAATTAATACCACCCTCTAAAACTGGAATCTCTATTTTGATAATGTTTTCATCGTTGTATTTAGCTTCATGGTTGGAATCTGAGATAAATAGTGTCCTTATATTTTTAAAGATCATTTAGGGTTCATTTATGAACTATACTAAAACCGAGAATGTTTGTAGGGGTTTGTGATAGAATGTTATTCTTAATAGTCATTATCCTTGAAAACCATAGAAATATATTCTTATAGTTACAAAATTAGATTTTTATCTTGTTAATGACACAATAAAACAATACCTTATTTATCTTACAATATAAGATGGGGGAACTAAGGTATTACATTGGAAAGAATAATATTTTAACTCTCAGTTTTTCATGAATATGATATCATAATCTATGGGTATATAATTTTGAAATGAAAACATCACTATTACCCCAATTTATCTATAGCCCACTATTCTCTCTATAAACCTCCATAATTTAGTTAAATAAATTGATTTATTTTTCTAACCATTTTTAAATAATAAAATTTCTTTAGAAAACATGAGATGTGATGTAAACCCATGTCCTAGATATATTCTTGTAGGGAATGATCCTACCCTTAGATGGGTCTCATTTTATGTTTCTAGTTGGATCCACATTAGTAATGATAAAGAGGCTGGGCGACACCAAATCTCACTACCTAAAACAAATTATAATTTTAGGGAAAGAAAATATCCTCCCAATAAATGGTATAGAGATCCATATATATGAATAACACATAAATGACAATTAACACACCTAATCCCTAAAACTAAACCACCCCAAGACCGAAGAAATGAATCTCCACTCCATTTGATCATACTTTTTATCCATTTCAAATGTAACATGATTGGTGGATCTAGTATTATTCATGGTATGTTCATTTGTAATATCCATATAAATACCAATATCCCCCGGAATTCTTCCCCCTCATGAAACTAAGAATATCATATGAGATAATTCATGGAAGGACCTGACAAAGTCTAACATTAATAAGAAAAATAATAAAATTATAATAAAAAATTTCATAAGAACATTTTATTGACCAAGTTGTTGGAAATGATATCACTAACCATCAATCTCTAAAGCCACATAGAAGAACAATTTGATCTTGAACGAACCCACATTATTAGTAGCCTTAGATTGCATCAACCACCTACTCGATATTGATATTCCAAATATTTGTACAAAAATAGAAATAAAAATCATCAAGACCTAGAGAAATATCATAATTAATGTTGAATATGGATTATTTGATCTAACTTTAACATAGGATACTTTTTAAAAATAAACATCCTTTTCTGACAACAATAGAGGTTTATTGACCAAAAATTGATCCTCTCTACACAGATCGACCACCTTCCATCTTCCATGTTCATAACTCCTAATGTAATCTATCCAAAAGTCAATTTATACATTCCCCTAGGTACCTAAACATCTCCAGTGTACATTATATCCTCAAGAAAAATATTTAATATTCTAACCACCATCTTATCAATTAAGAAAGACTGAAAAAATTTAGTATTTTTATCCCCCTCACCATGCCAAAGTTCCCACAATATTTTCCTAATGATCCATTAAATTTACATAATCATCTTAGCTAGAATGACTTTCTCATTATCGATGAGTGAGAAGAACTATTCATTCCATCCCACCGATAGTATCCATTCGAACCATTCAATGGAATTTTTAATCTCATCCATAGTAAAATCATTGATCATTTTATTGAACAAACACTCATGAATTTCTTATCAAATTTTAAAAACATGATTATTTAAACCAATATAGTATCCAACCGTCACTGGAATTTTTCGGGAGATTATCACCCCAACATAATGCTTTTATCAGGAACCCAATTAGTATAGTGGAAAAAATATTTCCCCTCCTTCCAGCACAACCTTTGAGATAAAAAAGATAAAGAAAATGGTTTAAAAAAGATCAAGTTTGGTTATAAACAGTATATTTTGGAAAGGAATAAATTATAAGATGTTTTGGCAAACAATGATATGACATGATCCATATCATTCCCCTACTATTCGGGTTATTACATCTGGTGAAGTTCTCCCTCAATAAAACTATGTACAAGAGTATGTTGAGCATCAAGAAATTTATGAATCATTTTATGGATCTATTTGAAAAAAAACCTATCATTTCTTCTTAAAATGTTCCACTAATGTGTTAAAATCACCCGCAATGAACAAAGGTATAATTACTTTTCAAACAACTAATATATGATCCAAAGGACCTCCCTTTAAAAAGGGTCTAATTTATAAGGGAAAAAAGTAGATATAATGATTAAATGTCAAGTGTATACTTTGAATATTTCGAGGACCTCTATGCATGGATTCTGATATTCCCACTATCTTAACATAGTTACCATTATTATCCCTATCCTTCATAGGTTCAACCACATCCAAAAGAGAGATATTATTCTAACAAACATCAGTTTCTGGAAAAGGTGATTTTTCACAAGCCCGAAGACCCTTAGAATTCTATATGATAACAGAAATCCTTAAATAATAGAGGATTCGACTGCAATTCCAATGAAAATATGCATAGAGAATGATTTGGATGACCACTAAGATTTTTAATCCTTTGATCGAATAAGTCTCCCACCATCCATAAAATATATTGGATACAGTAAATTAACTACCATATTTCTAGAAGATAGAATTGATATGTACATGACCCAAGATGTCAGGACTCGTCCACGGGGCCCGTGTCGTGACTACCCCATGACTGCCTTCCATAGGCCAGGGGCTGCCTCTTGCACCAAAGGTGAATTCCTAATAAGAAAGGGAAGGCATTTCCTTTAAACCTGTAACACACACAGTATGAACACAAGATGTAGAAGCAACAAGTACTAAAATAGAAAAGAAAAGTGTTCTGAAAGTAAGTGGGCCAATATACAACCCCAACTGAACAACAAGTACAAGTAAAAAGGGAAAACAACTCCTGGATCATCCACCAGGGAATCCTACCTGAAGGGTAGGTACATAACTCAAACAACTCATCCCTGTGGTACGTCTTGTCTAGTCCAGCTCCAGGAAGCCTCCCATCCATCACCCTCAGCCTCGATCACTATTGTCCATCGTCTGCACATAACACAACAAGGTGTGGGCGAAGCTCGTGTAGGGGTGAGTACAATAATACTCAGTAGGGGACCCTGAGACCCCGAAAGGTCTCCCAGAATCCACAAAGGATAAACCATAGTATAAATATACAAACACAAGGTATCAACCAACTCTACTTAGGTATATTATTATACACATACCTAAGTTATCAATCATAATCCGGCTCCAACTCTCGAGCCCAAGCACAACCCTGTCCACAAAGAAAGTAAAGTCAATAACCATGATGATAATGGTCGAAAGACATGACTTAGATCACACAGGTATACATATTTCGTAGAGTGATAGAGATGATCAAATGTAGTCACTGCTTCATCTAAGTTGTCGTACCCACACATGATAAAGGACCAGCTAATCTGTCAGACCAAAACATGATACAGGACCATCTATTCTATCAGACCCACATAGGATACAGGAACAGAAGTCAGAACTGTCGGACCCACGAAGGATCCTGGTATAGTAGTCATCACTATCGAACCCATGAAGGATTCCGGTACAGTAGTAATTACTATCTAACCCATGGTGGATCTTGGTATTGTATCATCTTTGTCGAACCCACGGAGGATCCTGTCATCTCAGTCGCAGCCAGCCCTAGGGTTCCGGCACACAACACGCTCGATTCCGGGAGTTTCTGCTCCTCGAGCCAAGTGTCGATAAATCGACAATCACGAAGTCCTGTGTCGATGTATCCCATATTTCCATCTCATCAAATGGAACCCAACGCGACAGACGACGCGTCAATTGGACGCCCGGTCTGTGAGTTATTGGCATTTCTGTTCCAGGGGCCCAGATGGTTTTTAGGCTCAAAACCAACCCGGCCATACCCCAAATGCATCCAAACCTCATGTGGAGTATTTCAAAAGAATCTACTCACTCTAATAATTCCATCTCTGTAGGAGTTATGACAATCAGACACCTATAGCCATAGATGCGGGATAAAAGGTGTAAACGGCAATAGCGGGTACGGATCTGGTCCGATCCAGTCTGAATGACCCGGCATGACCCGGTCTGAACCAGGGTCTGACCCAGATCAGATAAATGGCCCGACCTGAGGGGAAAACCCTACCCGAGGGCAACCCGGCCCGAGGGCGGCCCGGCTCGGGGGCAGCCCGGTCGAGGGCGTCCCAGCCGTGGGCGTCCCGGACTGTGGCGGCCCGGCCGAGGGGGGGCCGGCCTGTGGCGGCCCGGCCGAGGGTGGCCTGGTCGAAGGCGGCCCAGCTTGGTCATGCTAGGGGGGTGGTGCGCACCCCCTGGAACCCGAACAACTTAGCCATTTGGGTATAACTGATCCGACGCCCGGTGGCGCCGGTCCAACCCACGCGGGACCTAACGGGGTCCCGCACCTCTCGGCTGGCCGCTCGGGCCATCTACTTCCTATCACTGGCGCAGCGTGACGGCGTCGAGCCCTCCATCGTGGCCCGGCCTAGCCGCGGTCCCACATCCCTGGCACGACATGACGACTCCATGCTTCCTCCGCCCTGGCCAGCCCTGGCCGCGATCCTTCTCCGGTGCAGCGCGATGACACCGCGCCCTTCTGGCACCACAGCGGCCCACTTGGTTGCAGATTTTCATTGTGTGGTGCGACGATGGCCCTTATTCCACCAGCCTCTTCTACGATCCACCTACATAATCAACAAAATGAGAACAACAACAAGGGGGGGAAATGGTCGGACCGTGTTCGTGTAGTCCAAGCCCTCCTCATTACATTATTAATATTCGGTATCAAGGGCACACCACACGATGAGGAAACCATGGTATAACTCATACATAGAAATAATCCAATTTCCCCTACCTCAATTCAAAGTACATTTTCGAAGTCGTGAAAAGAGGGTGGACGTCGATTCGTTGACATCAGAAAATGTCCGAGGATGAAGTGTCGCCGACTTTCCTCGTGGGCGGATCCTTCTCTTGTGTAATTGACGAAGATTGAAGATGGTATCGTCGTTTTTTGGAGATGAGGAGAGTTCTTCATCAAGAGGATTATGTTCCTCCAAGATTTCTTCAAAACTCTCCAAGGATTATGCAAACCCAAAATAAAAGAATATGATCTCTTATTTTAATGTTGGCATAATGATTTCAAAATAATTCAAATCACTCAAATTAATTAACTAAGTCATTAATTAATTTGTGGTGGCACCATTATGGGGAACTCCAAGAGTTTCCCCTATTAATGGGGAGCTCAAGGGGTTTAAAAGGGGGTTTAGAGGAGTTAAAGGGTTCGGGTGGGCCCCACCCTAAAACATCCTCCCAAGGGTGGTTCGGGTGTGTTGGTCCCCACTACTAACCTTCACTTGGTGGTTTTAACCAAAATTCTAATAAAAATGTGTTACACTCATTTTTATTTAATTTTAATTAGAACCCCTAAGAAATTAACTCCCAATCGCGATAAAACGCAACTGTAGTAAAGGTCTCCTTAAACGAATATCGGCGCTGCGAGTTCAACGGTGCCCTCAAATTTCAGCACCACTTCAAAATATATAAAATCTCGCACATATGTTTACTAAAATTACCTGAAAAAAACATCAGAAATTGATTCTGGGCACACCGGGCCTCGGAATAAAGTGCTGCCCGAAACTACGGACTCATAAAATTCCCATGTATTTAAAAAAAAATCATGGAATTTTCGGGTCTTTAAATTCTCCCCACATCAGGGCTTTACATCCCCGTAATCTACAAAACACACTAAGGGAACAAATGGGGGTACTGAGCATGCATCTGATCCTCCCGCTCCCATGTGCTCTCTTGGAGGTTCTTGTGCTGCCAGTAAACATGCACCAGAGGAATTGACCGTCCACGTAGGACCCGCTACTATCTGTCCTCAATCTCCACTGGAACCTCTGTAAAATTCGCCCCGTCATCGATGTCTAGATCCCCGTGGCCGATGATGTGGGACGGGTCATGCACGTATCTCCTCAGCTGAGATACGTGGAAGATGTCAGGCACCCAGGGAAACTAAGGTGGAAGAGCCAAGTGGTAAGCCACCTCGCCTACCATGCTGAGGACCTAAAATGGTCAGATGAATCACGGAGGTAATTTTCTACCTTGGCCAAGTCTCCATAGACCATATCGAGGTGACACCCCTAGAAAGATGTCATCAACATCCTCAAACTCTAGTGGTCTCCGTCTCCTATCAGCATAAGACTTCTGCCTACTCTGTGTAGTCTTCATCCGCTCCAGGATGATCTTCACCTTCTCCATTGTAGCCTACACCATCTCTGGTCCAACAAGTACTGACTCCCCTAGGTCAGTCTAGCACAGAGGCGATCTGCAAGGTCATTTGTAAAGTGCCTCGTAAGGTTCCGTCCCGATGGTGGAGTGGTAGCTGTTGGTATACACAAACTATAACAAGGGTAAGTGATCCTCCTTGCTATGAAAGAAGTCGAGGACCCATGCACGAAGCATGTCCTTGAGAGTCTAAATAGTCCTCTTAGTCTAACCATACATCTAAGGATGGAAGGCAGCGCTCAAGAGAAGTTGCGTCCTGAAAGCCTCCTACAACCCCTTCCATAGCCAGGAAGTGAAACTAGAATCTCAATCGGAGACGATCAGTGATGGAACATCATGAAGCTGTACAATATTCTATACGTAGAGGTGTCCTAATATCTCCACTGATCCCTTCTCTCTGATCGGTAGGAAGTGGGCCGACTTGGTGAGTCGGCCGACAATAACCCAGATAGAGTCGTGTCCTCTGGATGTACATGGAAGTCTCGTCACTAAATCCATGGATATCCCGTCCCACTTCCACTCTGGGACCTCTAAGGGATGAACCAATCCTGCTGGAACCTGGTGCTCTGCCTTCACTTGCTGACAAGTGAGGCATCGTGAGACAAGCTCTGCTACTGCCTTCTTCATACCTGGCCACCTGTGCTATCGTCGGAGGTCCTGATACATCTTTACTACTTCTAGATGTACCGCTAGAGGGGAAGTGTGGAACACCCTCAACACTTCCTCTTGATGTGAAACTGGTTCCATGGTCAGTCCTCTAAAGAGAATGATGTGCTCCCCACCTTCAGAAAATCCATCAGGTGCAAGCCCTAAAAATATCTGAGCACGTCATGTCTCACAGTCAACGTCCTCACAATGTTCCTCCCTGACTTTCTGAAGAAGTGGTGGAGTGACTGTGAGAGACTGCAGAAAGGCTGATCCATCTCTATCTACAAAGGATATCTGCAATGCGACCAGCTTCACCGTCGCCTCTCCTAGCATATTAATGCCTGATCTCCTGCTATGATCATCTGCAATAATGTTCCCCTTCCTAAGAGTATATACTATCTCAAAGTCATAGTCCTGGAGGAACTCGAGCCATAATCGCTATCTCAGGTTCAGGTACTTCTGTGAGAAGATGTACCTGAGACTCTGGTGGTCAGAGTAGACTGTACAATGTTCTCCCATAAGATAGTGTCACCACATCTTCAAAGCGAAGACCACTACTGCTAACTCTAGGTCATGGGTAGCATAGTTCTGCTCATGTTGTCTCAGCTGACGAGAACCATAAGCTATCACTGCTTCACTACTGGAAAATGGACCTATCCCCACGGTTTTCCCCAAAAGTGTGGGGATAGGTACCTCTATACCCATGGTTTTTGAAAACCATGGGTATAGGTCAATTTTCAGGACCTATACCCACGGTTTTGAAAAACTGTGGGTATAGGGGGGTCTATCCCCACGGTTTTGGGAAACCGTGGGGATAGGTTCTGATAATTCACCTATACCCACGGTTTTCAAAAACCATGGGTATAGGGGTACCTATCCCCATGGTTTTGGGGAAAACCATGGGGATAGGTCTGGGTTAAAATACCTATACCCACGGTTATGAAAAACCGTGGGTATAGGTTTCCCTAGTGTGCGCGGGAATTTTTTTTTTCCGCGGGAAGGAAATTTTTTTGGCGGGAGTCCTATACCCACGGTTCTTCCCTCTATACCCATGGTTTATATAACTATATTTAACTAAATACAAATATATATACATAAAATTGGTCTTGGGGTAGTGGTTAGGTGCTTCGTCTGCATCGGAGAGGTTGTGGTTTCAAACCCGCAGGCCGCATTATTTTAGGACCTATACCCATGGTTTTGAAACCGTGGGGAAAAACCTTTGACATCATGGCAATTGGGTATGTTTCGTTGACACGGTGGAAGAACACCTATACCCACAGTTTTGGAAAACCGTGGGTATAGGATGGGGACCTATACCGACGCCATTCCAGCCCACGGTTCCCAAAACCGTGGGTATAGGTTGTTTTTCCCGTAGTGCTTTCTCCTACATCAGGAGAAACCTGTGTCCAGTCCCTGATGCGTCGTAGTAAACTACATACCCAACGCCCTACTCTGGTAGCCTCAAGATGGGCGCACTAGTCAATGTTTGCCTCAGCTTCTGAAAGCTCTACTGGCATCTTTCTAACCACACGAATGGTTTCCCATTCTTTGTCAATGTTGAAAGTGGTGCTGCAAATCTGGAGAAATCTGGCACAAATCTCTGATAGTACCCAGCCGGTCCCAGAAAACTCTGATCCTCTATTACACTTCTAGGTGGATCCCAAGTAAGTACTACCGCGATCTTCACTGGATCCACTGCAACTCCATCCTCCGAGATGACGCATCCCAAGAATTGAACATCTCGAATCCAAAACTAGCACTTCGAGAGCTTACCATAAAGATTGTTCTCTTGGAGTGTGTCTAGTACTACGTGAAAATGGTAGGCATTATCCTCCTTAGTAGTCGAGTAAATCAGTATGTTGTCAATGAATACTACGACAAAACAATCGCGGTAACGCTAGAAGATCCTATTCATGAGACTCATGAAAACTGCTAGAGCGTTGGTTAAGCCGAAGGGAATAACCAAGAACTCGTAGTGGCCATATTAACACCTGAAGGCCGTCTTCTGCACATCCTCATCTCGAACTATGAGCTGGAGATAGCCTGACCTAAGATCTATCTTCGAGAACCACCGTGCTCCCTTGAGCTGATCAAAGAGGTCATCAATCCTCGGGAGTGGGTAATTGTTCTTCACGGTCACCTGATTCAGGCAATGGTAGTCAACACACAGTTGCAAGCTCCCATCCTCCTTCTTGGTGAAAAAAATCTGAGATGCCTAGGGTGAAATAGTGGGTTAGATAAATCCCTTACCCTACAAGTCCTCCAGCTGTACTCGTAGCTCACAAAGCTGAGGGGGATCCGTACGATATGCTGGAGTAGATATCGGTGTCATCCC
This sequence comes from Viscum album, assembly GCA_963277665.1. Taxonomy (NCBI): domain Eukaryota; kingdom Viridiplantae; phylum Streptophyta; class Magnoliopsida; order Santalales; family Viscaceae; genus Viscum; species Viscum album. The sequence continues at coordinate 528,200,214 of OY728120.1, read as the reverse complement.
GGAGTACAGGTCAATACAGAAGTCCACGTTTCTGCGAGGATGTAGTTTTGAAACATCTTCAGGGAAAACATCCATGTACTGATCCACCACTATAGGAAAAATCGGACTCCGCACATCAACTGCTCCGAGGATGAGACTAGCCAACTGATGTGTGATCGGCTGCCCCCTCCTCTGTGTAAGTCCATCCCGCGCTGCAAAGGCTCCCTACTCGCCAGTGAAGGTGAACCTAGTCCCATCCGTGCGGATACACCACACTTTGCGCTTAATACATTCAATATGAGCAAGAACTATGGATAACAAGTCCATACCCAAGATGATGTTGTAAGGCCTCGACACCGCTACCAGAAGATCCCAGCCGAAGCTCTCGCCTCCTAGAGTAATCTCACACTGTCGGAACCAGTGCGTAATCTTCGAGTCTACTCCCGTAGAAGTATCTATCTGTAAAGATCGAGCCAACAGCTCCGTCGGAATCTCCGAGCTCCGAACGAGGGAAGTGGAAATAAAATAATGACTTGCACCTGTGTCTATAAGTACTTCAGAAAGGGTGGAGTAGACACAGATAGTACCTCGAATCATCTCAGGTGCACCGTGGTCGTAGGCCTCAACTTCCTGGAGATTAGCCCGCCTTTTTCCTCTATCTCCCTATGGTCGGGGTGGACCTCCTGGTGGTGGTGGTGGTGGTAGAGCCTCGAAACGTCGTCCAGCACCCGCTGCTCGGCCAGCTCCTCTGCCACATCCGCCTGCCCTCGGTGGACCACCAAAATCGAACCTATGCCTCTTCCTGGGAGGTCCCTATACTATATGCTGCTCATCTGCATGGTGGGTCGGGCAGTCACGAGCCATGTGGCCCTGCCCGCCGCATGCATAGCACTACCTGCTCCTCGTATAGATGGCTCTGTCTCGTGTTCCCCGCACAACCGAACCTATATCCTAGGGTCACCCACCTAATGGCCTGGTCCGCATGGACTTCTACTAAATCTGTCTACTGTCGGATACAGAAAACTCCACTATGTGTCGCCCGGTCTGTGAGTTATTGGCATTTCCGTTCCAGGGGCCCGATTGGGTTTTAGGCTCAAACAAACCTGGTCGTACCCCAACTTCATCCAAACCACAAGTGGAGTATTCCAAAAGAATAGTCTCACTCCAAGAATTCCATCTCCATAGGTGGTACGTCCATCAGACACACGTAGACCTAGATACGGGATAAAAGGTGTAAACGACCATAGCGGGTCCATGTTCGGTCCGATCCAGTCGGAATGACCTGGCCCGACCAGGTCTGAACTGGGGTCTGACCCAGACCGGAGATATGGCCTGGGCTGAGGGTACGGCTAGGCCTGAGGACGGCCTGGCCCAAGGGCAGCCCGGCTCGGGGGCAGCCCGGCCGAGGGTGGCCCGGCTCAGGGGTGGCCCGGCCTGTGGCGGCCCGGCCGAGGGCGGCTTGGCCTGGCAATGCCAGGGGTAGGCATGCACCCCCAGGCACCCAAACGACTTATCCATTCAGGTAGAACTGATTCACCACCCTATGGTGCCGGTCCCACCCACGTGGGACCCGACGGGGTCCCGCACCTCTCGGCTGTCCGATCAGGCCAGCTGCTTCCTGTCACAGGTGTGGCGCGGCGGCGCCTTGCCCTCCGTCGCGTCCCGTCTTGGCCGTGGTCCCACATTTCCAGAATGGCGCGGTGGCATCGCACCATTCCAGCTCTGCCATGACTTTTCTTTGCGTGGTGTGACGACATCCCTTACACCGCCGGCCTCTTCCGCGATCCGCCTCCATCGTCAACACAATTAGAACAACAAGGGGGGAAAAGGTTCATACCATGTTCATGCGGTCCGAGCCCTCCTCGTTACATTGTTAATATTCGGCAACAAGGAACAACACACGATGAGAAAAGGAGGGTATAAGTCATACATAGAAATAATCCAATTTCCCCCTACTTCAATTCAAATTACATTGTCGAAGTCATGGAAAGAGGGCAGAAATCGATTCGTTGACGTCGGGAAACGTCTCAGGATGAAGCATTGTTGACGTTCCTCATGGGTGGCTCCTTCACTTGTGGCATGGACGAAGATCGAATACGGTATTGTTGTTATTCGGAGATGAGAAGCGTTCTTCGTCGAGAGGTTGATGTTCTTCCAAAAGTTCTTCAAAACTCTCCAAGGATTATGCCAACCCAAAATAAAATAATATGATCTCTTATTTTAATGTTGGCATAATGAATTCAAAATAATTCAAGTCACTCAAATTAATCAACTAAGTCATTAATTAATTTAGGGTGGCACCATTAAGGGGAAGTCCAAGAGTTTCCTCTATTAATGTGGAGCTCAAGGGGTTTAAAAGGGGGTTTAGAGGAGTTAAAGGGTTTGGGTGGGCCCCACCCTAAAAAATCCTCCCAAGGGTAGTTAGGGTGTGTTGGGACCCACCACTAACCTCCTCCTGGTGTTTTCAACCACCATTAAAATAAAAATGTGTTACACTCATTCTTATTTAATTTTATTTAGAAACCCCAAAAAATTAACTCCCAATATCGATAAAACGCAACTGCGGTAATGGTATCCTTTAAAGAATATCGGCATTGCGAGTTCAACGATGCCCTCAGATTTCAATTATGAGCACCGTTTCAAAATATATAATATCCATCTTGTACGTTTACTGAACGTACCTGAAAAAAACTTCAGAAATTGATACCAGGCACACCGAGCCTCGGAATCAAGCACCGTCAGAAACTGAGAACTCGTAAAATTCCCATGTATTTTTAAAAAACATTTCTTCATAATTTATAGTTCTTTACACAACAGGAAACTAGATCTCCAAAGTGATTCAACCCACATATATTTGACATCATATATGGTAACTATTTATCTTCCTACGGTTCAGCCACATTCGAATAGTTGTAAATAGAAACTCCCTCTAGAATGGAATAGACTAAAGGAAAAAAACATCGAAAGCTCTTTCAGAGCAATATTTAAACTCGTCTAAGGTACCTATAGAGACTTGGATGAAACTCCTTTCTTGTTCAATGAGGCCAAAAGAAAAATCCCAATGGTTGAAGACTCTTGATCAAATGATGTACAAAACCCTTGAGGACATTCCTCTTATTTGGTGATGAATATGTGTTTAAAATCAACAAGGTGAACCCCCAAAACCTTACCCAAAACATTATTGATCTAGAACCCATGACAATGTGAGAATCCCTTGACCATTTGAAATGAATAAACCATATATATCCACAAACATTCCTCCATCGACTAATATTTCAAGATTTATCCCTGATAAAAGAGAAAAATGAAGAAGGATAACCTGGAGATTAAAAACACTTGTGCTAGAAGTGAAAGCCTCCATGATCCAAATAAATTCCTCAATAAGAAGTGTGATGAAATCCCACACCTTGAATTCTCTTCTTGGGACCAATAGTGGTAATTTGAGGCCACATCAAGATCATCAAAAGAGAGATCCATTATTTGAAAAACATCCATCCATGCTGAGCAGTGACTAGTATAAGTAATTATAGGAAAATCTAGAAAGAATATTGTAGGTTCCATAGTAAAAGAACCATTGATCACCTCTTTAATAGAGGAAACCTCCACATTTCCTCTCTTCTAAGAGGAAGTCGACACCACCAATAAGACCAACGCACCATACACCTTCATATATATGGGAGATACCACCTCCTCACAATCTGATGGCCATGTTCCACCAAAATTAATGGTTAAAAAATTTAAATAAATTAAGGAGTTTGTTACCCATTCAAATGAAATGAAAGTGAGAGATTAATCCTTAATCATAGAGCATATCAGTGTATTTAATAAAAAATATCTTCACATAATGAAATCAAAATTTTAATTTAGAGAAATATATAGTTTAAATTGAGACACTTTTCAAAAAAATTAATAATTTATGAAAAAAATATTATTTTTATAAAACATTAAAAATATATATTAACTATTTAAATATAAATGATAATATAATTTAATTTGGTTTTGTGAAATTTTTACAAAGGCACAAATTTGGTTAATATCGTAAAATCAAGTATTTTATAATAAATGTGGATTTTTTATTTCAATGTTAAACTAGTATTATTTAGGAAATTATTTTTCTAAAATAAATATAAATTTTGAAATGAGAATATCGTAATTATTTAATTGTTATTTTTTCACATTTTTTTGATAGAGTTGGATTTTTTTATTAAAATAAAATACATAATATATAAATTCTGAATTATTAAATCATAATGATTGAAAATTAATGTAATTAATTCCTTAAATTCAATAAATGGCCAAATATATGTTAATTCTATAAAATAATGTATTTATATATTCTTTCGTATATTTATAAAATCATCATGAATCTACTAAAATTATATTATATATTATGGTTATAAAATTAATTCTTTATCAAAATGACTCACATCAACTTCAATAAAAGTATCATATTTTGGATTTTGGTTCTTGACCACACAAAACATTGAAAATCACTCCTCAATGAAAGAAACCATTGGAAAATCCAAGGAGAGGATTGTGGGTTTGATTATTTTATCATATAGGGTCTGAAACCTATGTTAATAAATTAGTAATGAATTCCACCCCCTTTTTAAATAAGTACTCATCCATCCAACTAGTCCTCTATAATAAAAAAATCAATTACAAAAATAGTTAATATCTTTATTCCTCTCTAAATCACAGCCAATGTTCTCTGATGCATTAAAGAAGCTCCTCCCATGCTTTTAGTAGCACCTTCTCAATGTAATGGATCATTTACTTCTTTTCCGTTCAAATATATTCTTTTTATTTTTCTTTATCAATCTCTAATAATTATATTGCCATGTGTTTATAAATATCCCTTTATTATCCATTCAATGTTTAGGGAATGGGATATTACATTTCCCCTCTCGTTATAACCTTCACCTGTGATGTTAATGTGATGAAGTAAGGGATCTTCTACATATTCTTTTTATTCAGGATATTTCATTGTATTATGACTTTTTACTTCCCATTATTCATATTGGAATATATTTTAACACATTAATATTACGTTCCTTATGATCCATAGGTAATAAGACACCTTAATTGACTCTCATTAAATCCTTACATGAATAATTATATACACCTATTATTCTACTGAAATAATTTTATGATTTTTGGTGTTAAAAAATTATTTGTGAATAACCATACACATTTACACCCAATGGTATTCACCTAGATGTACCTATTTTTCATTGAATTGGAACATCCATGTATATAACATATTCTCCTTATTCATGGAGTTAAATCAAATGAAATAGTATCTTATGAATGTGAAGGGTGGGCCTATAATTAAATTTTCTTCTAATGGATTGGGTAATGTTCTAATCTCATGAGATACCATTTTTTGTGCATTATAGGTTTTCATAAGCACACATAGTCATGATTTATGAGGGTTTTTCCTTGACGTATATTTATAATAACTTGTTTTATGTTGTTTTGACATTCCATGATGCACCAATATTATCCTCTTTTTTCTTATATTTGTGTTCATGATTATGTTTCTCATCCCTTTTATATCACATTGACATGCCTCTTAAAATAACATTTATTAATTTCCTCACAATATTAATTAATTATTCCAATACTGGTATTTATATCTCACCACATTCCAATATACACCCCAAGTTATTCCATTCAGTATTATAAGGGTGATAAAATTTCAAAACCATGTCAATGAGGTTTAAATTATGATGTTTTATCCATTTTTATGTCAATGGTTTATATAACTAATTCCATAAATACACTATGAATCACAATATTTTAATTTTTATTACATCTATATTTTTATATTAAAATAAAAATTAATTTTTACTAATGTTATGGTCTATCATATCAGTGGATTTATCTAATCTTGAATAGACACTTCGAGATCTTCCCATAAAGCTAGTTCTCCTAAAAATTTCTAAATAGATCCTCAATTAAGTAACTTTCACCTCGTATAGTGATGAGTACATATGTATGTAATCTTTGATGTCCACCAAAAAATATCCCAAGAAATTATGAAAGATATATTTCATGAGTAAGATGAACATTGCTAAGAAATTTTTTATGCTGAGAGACATCACCGAGTACTCATAGTAACAGCATCATCACTGAAGAATTCATCTTCGGTATATCCTCCTCTCAAACTTAGAGATTGTAACAACCTAGCCTAAGGTTAAGATTATATAACCATATCTTCCATTTTATATGTCCAAATAAGATTCAATTTCTTATAATTATGCACTAATTAATAATTTTCTCTCAGTTCAATAAATGATTATCGACAAATAACCTCAAATTATCATCCAAATTACTAGAGAATGAAAATGGGTTTTACTAAAGGAAAAAATTGGCTCTAACAATCCAATTACTATCTAGTTCCACTATATAAACCTTTATCTTTCATTGTTTTTTTGGGACCCCCTAAAATGTTGGTTCTGATTCTAGGGTAGTCCCTAGGTGTAGTTTTTGGAATAATTTAATCTCTTGAGGGGGAAGTAATACCATCATTCCCTCATGAACGATATCACCATACTACAATACTATAGGAAACTATGATATCTTAGAATATACTTATACAATGGTTATATTTTCCAACTAATTATTATTTTTATGTATCAGATGATGTTTGAGAACATCATGCTCTACATTGGATTACTTCTCACCAACAAAGAAAAATCTCGTCACATTAACCTAGGTGAGTCACATCCTCTATTAGAAACAACAAATCTATGCATAAAATTCGGAGATATAGTTCATATTTAGAATGAAATTATAATTCCATATAATAGTGATGAAGAGGGCCTAAATAAATATCTTCCATAAAAGAGTCTAGTCACACCATTGATAGATGTGTGTGATCACTGAATCTCCCCTTATTATATTCTCTAATAATAAAGGTTGTGCTAAAGGTTCCACTGAAATGTAAAGATAATGAAAAAATAATATATAAGAGAAATACTGATTCACACTTTTTTCTACTAAAATAGTAACTAATATAGAGAATACCCAAATAATAACTTGATTCATATGAGGATCCTTTATGTTGTAATCATTCCCTATATACAATTATCTATGTACATAACATACAACTTCATGTTCATAGAATGGACCACATAGGGGGTGGTAGTAGTGTTAATAAATCAAAACATAATACACATCCCTTATCTCCCTTAGATTATATACCATTTATCCCATCCTGAGGACATCACTTATCATAAAGATAGTTATTTATTGGAAGACCATTTTCCCCCTCCTTATTTAGTGCATGTCGGTTGAATAAATCTCTTTGGATATGGGTTCACCGATCATCGAAGATAAGATATCTCCCCCTAAGCTGACTGGAACCTCACTGAGAGACCTAAGTAGCTGATACTCTAACCCAATACAACTTTCGAGTTGACCTCAAAATAAGAGATCATTGAGTCTATAATTGACTACTTGATGATTAGGTCTTACCAATTTGATTTACACTGCATGAAAAAATAGTTGATACCTTATAATCAATGAATATCTCCACAACCATGTCATAATCTATAACCCCAAAAATAAGAATGGATGAAAATAAATACCAATATATTTCTGATATATCATTCAAAGTCATGTTCAAAATTATATTTTCAAAAGTATCTATCATGAACCATATCCATAGGATACTGTAATAAATATGTAAACCTCAAGGTGTACATTGTGATTGTCATGATACCCTACTGGAGCCCCAAAAGCCACGCGAAAAAAACTACACATAAATTAAGTGGATTAAAATCCTCTATTAATAGTATATAAAACTTATTCCACATGATATTTTCCTCATAACACTTCTTCATCATCAATATCCACCATTAACCCGATGATCCATGTTGAAGGCTTGCTTTTATGACCAAAATCTATTTGCTAGGGGTCCTAACCAGTCCTAAAACATACTCTACTTATTTTAGATAGCCCTATACTACATGGGGACTATATGAACCTAGGTAGTAGGTGGTCCCTACCTATATAACTTGATATGTGTGCTCATATTCAGTACTTTTCCAATTGGTACTACCAGGACAATCAGATCCCCAATGGGTATAGGAAGTATCAATAATCCAATAGTAGGAACCCCCTCTTACACAGGCCCCAGTATTGAATCCTTATCACAAAGAGGTTTACCATTAAAATCATTCAAAATAATCCTATATAGATGATATCTTTGAGGGATATTCTAATAATCATGATAAAACATGATCAAAAGAGTGTATTTTAGTAGTTGGATGAAGAAGAACATAAAAATCACAATCCAGTACATTGTCACATATGTTCTAATGTTTACCATGAAACAAATGTCTTTTATAAAGATTAAACTAGAATTTAATCCATTCACTAGTGAATTGATATGTTGTCCACCACACCATCAATGGGTTCCCTATCGCAAAATTCATACTCCGTAAACATAAACACTATTTACTATGTTCCCAAACTAGTCCTAATAGGTATACAATATTAATTATCTATTCCTATAATACCCTAATATGAAACAAATCTATCAAAACCCAACACATTGAGGACCTCTTGGCCTATAGTAAGATGATAGTGACACCCAAAACCCACCTATAGTATGAAAGGGGATATATACCAGTAGGATGTAGGAATATAACACACATGGTTGTACTTATCCAACACTATTGGTACACTTTCACACACCTCCAATCACCAGTAAAATTTAGAAAGGTAAATAAATGATTGTATGAATTCATTAATAAAGTATAATGTAATATTATTGTATGAAAAAGGAGTACAAAAAAATAAAAAATTGAAATTTATTTTCCCCCACAACGTTAAAGGAGTCTGACATGCTAATAATTATGGGACACAAACTAAACAAAAACAATGGAACCTATCTAATTTCAGCACACCAAAATTAATATAAACACACTCCTTTAAACCAAAAATCCATTGAATCAAATATAATCTTTATAATACATGAAAAGAGTTTGAAGATCCCATGAAATTGTGAGTATAAAGGTTCCTAGTAGGACACACAAAAATCACAAAACAGAATACCATCAAAGATCATGTTATATAAAAATAGAAATGTATGGAAGTATATACATTATATCCAAGATTTTCATATATATACACTCCAAGTCTTCGAGTAAGTTTATGTCCTAACTTCAAGACTAGCGGATCTTCTCAAGGCTATATGGTGACAGTCATCCAATAGAATTCATTCACTAAGAATCTCAATAATGATGGAACTCATATGAGAGGTCAAAATCATCATAAAATTCCATGTTGAGGTACACATTGGGACTCATAATGTTCTTTAACATCTTAATGGGATCACACCCATGGACTATTAGGGATATATGACCCTATATATAATAACCCATTAGGAAGGGGAACATACATCATGTGATTCAGGTTTAGGTTACCTAACCTTACCTAGGGAAGAACGATATAGATGACAACACCCCAAGACACTTGGAGGGATGCCTAACTCTATCTATTATTAAAACATAGAAGAGATAACACATCTTATGATAAATAATGTAAGGCACCTTATACCCTCATAAGTAGAGACCTGGGGAATGTACTCATAGAAATGGAAACTATACTAAAGAGATCGTCTTCTCTAACCTAACCTCAAAGGTGTATATGAAATGTCTATTGGGGGTACATGGCATGTATTTTTAATTATTTTACTTTTAAAACCCTTATAGATCCCATGTAATGTTCCTCTAGATAAGTAGTTTGTTTCCTTGATACAATATGCATAGAGTTCATACTCATAATTAGGAATGTGTCATTTTCCCATTTTTGTGTACTCTCCAATGTATACGGGGTGTTCCCCTTAATACATGGTGTGTGTGGTCACATGGAATCATCAAAATTTATTCCATTCACATGTAAGTATTGTTAGGTAAGGATCAAATGTTGTGTGTAATCCCTAATAATATGTCATATTTGACTCTACATGTAAATGTGATCTATTATATAGAGGGGTAAAAAAATATTTCTATTCTTCTGAACTATATGACATGTATATCGGAAATTTACAGAGATTCTATATACATACATGTCTATTCCTCTATAAACATTTCTTTGGAATCAGTAAATATTTTTCCCATACACCCAAAATATATGTATACTAAACCCACAACATCATCAGTGTCCAAACTATGACCACTCTTTTCTCAAAAACACCTCCCCATTGGTCTTCTAAAGTCATCAATTCCAAAATCTGTATAACTGAAAACCTCATATCCCCTATTAGGATTATTTCATCATCATTTCAAATACGAATTTTCTAAACACCATATTTTTCCCAAAAAAATGATCCACTGATCCTAATAATCATGCATCGAATCCGATTGTCATATAAATTAAAATCAATGATTAAGTGAAACACAAACATTGAACCAATAACAGAGGGATAAATATATAAAACAAAAAAATAGGAAAAAAATTGACCATTATTTAGTTTGGACATAATATATTGATATAAGATATATTTTTTAAGAATTTAAATCAATTATCAGTTAATAAATCTTGGGATAAAATAATTAGCAGAAATCTAATCTTCAATGATCTAATAAAGAATTTCTAAAAATATTTATTAATGTTTATCTTGGAAAATCAATATTAGGGAAATGAATAATATTATATATACTTACATTCAATTGATTAATATGAATAACGATTATGAATCATACTCTTTTCTTGGATCCATAAGGATCATTAATTATGAAAAAGCCCCTTGTTATTCTGATCTTCAATCCTTGATCCCATCTTCTTTCACCAATGATCCACTTCAAAAACATCACCTTTTATCTCTATGGTTATGATTATAACCCTAAAGAGGAGGTATAACATGTACTTAGTATCATTTTTCTATGTTAAAAACACTTGTTGGGAAATTAATTAATAATTATTTTATTTTATTTAAATTATTTTACCCAACATTCTACTAGGGACTACATTGAACTAAAAATAATGATGTAGAAAATGCTTTTTCCACACATAGGGTAAAACCAACATTCTATATTTAATTGTTATTTTTATATTCTCATTAAAGACACCATTCAATATAAATTATATTATTGATAAAAAAATCTTGTACGAGGTATATTATATTTAACATTTAATATATCTAAATCGAGGCACCACAGGGCAAAAATCTCCATAATAACTCCATAACTTGTTCTAAAACTATTATTTAAAATATTACCAATAATTTAAATAAGAAAATGGATCAATTACGCACCTAGTATAAACCATCTCAATTTCATAATTTAATAAATCAACAAAAAGAGGTTCCTCAAAATCTATCCCAATCCATGATTTTTAAATTATAAAGAAATAGAGTCTTCTAATAAGAAATAAGAAGATGTTTCCTTTGAAATTAAAATAAATTAATATAGATATATATTATTTCAAGATCTATAATAATTGGTAAAATTATAGATCCCACTTACCACAAAACATATAACAATATCAATTATTGGTAAAACAAAACATCTAAACTCGGGGTTGATATTTGTTTCCCTCAATAAATCTAATCAAAACCTCATTAAAAAACATAAAATATGATATATAATTCCAATAAAAATAATCTATAACATTCTGTGTGGAAGGATATTATTATATATAAATATAAATAATCAATAAAAGATAACTAACATTGATTCTATATATTTAACTCACTTAGATAAACTAAAACTGGCTTCCAAGTCAAATGGAATTGCTAAAATCACCTAGAGGAATTATCTGCGTAGTGTGTCAAGGTAAAAGGGAGAATAATGATAGTCTTCCAGAAAAAAATGGAATTAGATTCTAATTTTTTAATTTCCTTAATCCACATCAAATGGGTAGGTGTCAAAGATTAATGAGCAGTGTTCTAATAGTGCGAGTTCTACTGTGCAAAACCCTAAGGGCTGCATGGATTGACAAACCATTCAGGTATTATGTGATGATCTCTCCCAAAGCTCATGGTTCATATTTTTTGTCAAAACCATGTACAAACCATGATGTAAATCCCCAAAAAAATTATTTTAATATAATATGAAGATCCATATCTTTCTTTTCGTGCAACTTCAAGCATTAAACGAACTATGATATATTATAATAATATTATTATTTAAATGTTAACATTATAACCTAAATTATTAATTGGTTGTGTGAATAGGAATAACTATATTATGAAATAATATTTATATAATTTTTACATTGTTAAAAGTTATTTATTAACACATAATAAGTCAGCACTCAATTTTTAGTAGTCATTTAATTCTTTAAAAATAAGTTTTCTTGAAGAATTGTTTTTATTAAATTTTATAAAATCACATTAAAATTAATCTATAATAATTTTTAAGGAAATTAGTTTAATTCTTAAAATAAAATTTTCAATATTATCATTGGATGTATTTTTGGGATTTTTCTGAAAATATTTATTTATAGATGACTAGTAAAAAATTCAGATATTTGTAATACATTAATTTTTTTAAGTAATGTAATATAAAAGCACTATTATGAATTGAATTTTATATTAATGTGAAAGAATGTTCATTTAATTATAAATAATATATTTAATTACATATTAATCATCATTATACATAATGTAGTTATATGTTTTTTAGTCATAAAAACACATTTTTCTAAAAAAAAATTCTTATGTGGGCAATGTGTTTATGATTATTTAATAATATAATTTAATATTAATTAATGAATATAATGATATTTATAAAAATAAATCTTTAATTAAAAAAACTAATATCCATATAATATATTTTTAATGTATGGAATAGTTGTAAATTCATTTTTATTCTCAAATATGAATTTATCAAAAATACAGTTTTCATTGCATTTTACAAAGTTATTTTAATGATAATTTACAAAAATAAAATAAAATTAATTATGAAATGTGGGTTAAATATTATTATTGAGAAGAATTAAATTATTTTAAATGGTTTTAATTTACTTTTTCCTTATTGAACAGTTAAAACTATAATTTTTTTCCAAGGTTAAGGTTAAAATGAGTTTTGTTGTGGGGTTAAACTAAGAGACACAGGTATGAGTGCCACATGAAATTATATATTTAATTTTAGTTAGAAATAATAACCCCTTTTATTATCCTAACATTAAACTCATGTAAATTTTTGAGTATTTTTCACAAGAACGTTACCTTATATTTTTGAAATCGTTTATGTAGTTCCATATGTCTCCCTCCCTTCAATTATTAAAGGGGTCCTATTATCCTCAATTATTCAAAAAATTAGAGTGTTATATCTTGGAAAATTTATATGAAAATATGGTAATATATTCCTTCAATTAATACTGGATAATATATTATTCTCATATGATCATTATTTAAAGGCTTAAGGTTTATTCCAAAGCTGGTCTCTCAAGGAAGAGATATAATTCTTAACAGAGATCGTCCAAATTTATTTATTATTCCACCTACTCTAAACATATACTATCCATCATAACTTGAATAATATAGAATATCAAATATAAATTGTTTTTATTAGTATGATTCCACAACCATGTTACAAATTTCATGTAGCAAATGAGAAATAAAAGTATTTCTCCTCAATACGTGTGGACAATCACCTCCACGTAGTGATAAAACTCATTTTTTCCATCATAATTTCTCATGGTTGGTTATAATGATGGATGTTTTGTTTATATATGATATTAATGGATAATGTTTCATATAAAATTATAATATATTATCTATAATATTACCAAAACATCCTTTAGAAGATGATAACATCACACATGCGTAAATGTGGATTGCTACCTCCATGAACTGATGTGATTGTCTTTGATTTAAAATTTATATGGATATAAATAAGAATATATTTAATGAATATAAATTATATATATGGTATAATAATTATTATTTTAAGGTTATTTATTACTTATAATTATTTTTCTACAACAAACAAAAAGTGTATTACATCACTCATGTGTACGTACAGGCAACTGTCTCTACGAAGTGATCTTATTCATTTTTCATTTGTTTTTCATAGGAATGGTTATAAAAATACATATCATTAATAAATATTTTAGTTATTAAATTATTATGACTATTTATATTATGGAACCATGATCAAATTTAATGTATAATAACCTATATACCCAAACATACATGAAAAAATGAATAGTCATAACCTGGAAATGAAAATGTTTTGATGGAATTATTAATAAATGGTGATTGACATTATATATGTGGATAATATATAATATTTTAAGTTAGGATTTTTTATAGAATTATAATAAATATAAATTAATTATTCTAGGGGTTATGGAACTTATCAGTCAATTCAAACATAATATATGTGTTCTTTATCTCAATATTATTTTATTTTGATAGTTTTTATTTTATGTATATGTTTATTTTTATGAGTTATATATACATATTGTTTTAAATTTTATATCATTTATAAATCATAATTAATAGTATTTAAATGTAAAACTAAAACTATTTCATCCCTTTGGATTTAATTAGAATTTTATCAAAGTGATAAGAGTTTATCGTCTCATATTGAACTCTTTGGGATATATGTTATGTTATACACCGATATTATTTTAGGAAAATTATATAATATGATTTTTATAAGTTATATATATTATATTATTATATTCAATATATCTTAGATTTCATTTAAATTTATTTATTCAATTGGGTTATGTTTCGAAATTTATCACAATGGTATGGGTTTTACACTATAATATCATTATCCATGATTTTTATGCTTAAATTTACTCATGAAAATATTATATGTTCTATTCCTAAAAAATAATATTTATTTATTTTCCATATTATTATTTCTAGATATTATATGTTTTCCTTTCATTTTCCTCTATTATGTACTCAATAGGTTGAATCAATGTTTTTTTGTAAAAGTGACTTTATTTTTCTCCTCGATCGAGAATATTTTCTCCCATGTCCATATTTTTAGTAAAATGATTTTAGGAAAATGTTTATAATTATATTAATAATTTTAAAATACATCTATTATCCATTTTTACAATATATAAAATTTTATACAGGGAATTTTCTTTTTCATTTTTGAATATGTAAATTTTTACTAAAATTATGAACTAAATCATTCTTTTAACATACACCAAAGGAATAGATTTTACCAACATCATGAAGGAACTTTTTTTGATGATTAATATAAATTATTTTAATTCTATTTTGAAATAAATCCCTTTATATATATTTTTATTTATTTTAAATTTATGATATTAAAATGAAATTTGTATTTTTTTTTCAAGAAATGATGCACTTAAAATTTAAAAGGCATTTTCATCAATAATAACATGGTTTTATTTTTCTTATGATTTTTTGGGGAAATGATCTAATTTAATTGTCTTTATTATTCCTCTAGATAGATTATTATTTTTAAATAGAACCATTAATGAAACCCATTTTAATTTCAACATGTAAAGATTTGATGAAATAGGAAAAAAACAAATCTTTCATTATATATAGACGGATTGTGATGATGGTATAGGAGGATTATTTATATACCTCCATGATTTGGGTAAAGTTACATGTTTTATGATATAAAATGGTACTCATGAGGATATCCTATGCCCAAAATTGAGTAATCATAAGGTTATCCCATATTGAAAATAGGGTACAAGAGAGGTAACCCAAGATTAAAACAAGTACATTAATGGTTTGCAGAATCCTAATATGTGATAAATTTTTTGTTGGTATTCCTGGAATAATATTTATATGATTATGATTAGGAAAAAAAAATTACCACTCTTTAATGATGTTATGTTATTCTAGTTTTATACACCCATGGCTCATCTACTTTTATTTCATTATGATTCAGGACTTATTAAAACCCAAGATTTATGAAATCACTCTTGATTATGATCAATGAATTTTTAGGTATCAATTTAAAATGTTAATATCAAGTTATTAAACTCGTATAATGATGAAATTATTACACACAATCATTGATTGATATCTTTTTTTGTTTAACCTTACTAAGCATCTTTGCTCACCCAATATTACGTTTCAATTTCCTCGAGACATGAAAAAATGGATAATTAATGTTATGTAAAAGAATTTTACTTGTTATGATGAAATAATTGGTAGATGATTTAGATGTTATATATATATATATATATTTATGTATCTATGTATCAAAAGACCCCAAACCATTATGGTTTTTTTTAGAATTCATTGTAATGTATTGGAATTAATATTCATCTAAAATGATTTAATATTTATGCGTGAATGGTGTGTTTCATTATGTGTATGCCTTAAAATATAGTCCTAGATTCCCTTCTATAGTTTTCTAGAGAATTATTATGAGTTACCCTAACTATTCACACATCATTCACCCTAAAAAAGCTTCTAAAAACACAAAAAACATTCAGAATATCGTGAAATTGAACCATAAAATTATATAACTTAAATATAAATAATAAAATGTTTAATTACATAAAAATGGTGGTGTTAAATTCTCCCCACACTTAGGATTTCCATCCCCAAATACTTAGTGATTTTGGGTGAATTAATAATACACTAAATTTAATTTCCATGGGATGACTGAAAAAACGGGGGATAATATTTTAATTAAAAACCCATAACCATTACAGTAAAAATAAAAAACAACCCAACCAAACTCTATTATTCCTGATGTTTAAATAATATTACTCAAATTAAATATTAATAAATTATAATATTATAGTAGTAGTTAATTTTTTTAAAAGGGACACATAAGTAAACAAAAGGACATCCTAATGCAACAAAACTGATGGGGAATCACCCCAACCACTCCTTAAGAAAACACTATTATCCTACTACCATCTTGATATTATATAACCATGATTCATCTATAGATAAATAAGATACCTTTCCTTTACCTATATCACAAAGAACGATATATTAATAAAAAACAAAGTGCATTTGCATAGGGGTGAGAATCCATAACCAGTAGGCTTTTCCCATGATACGTATAATCATATGCCAGTAGGATAAGACTGAGTTGGATAAAATTTCAAAATATAAAAATATAAAAAGGGATAAAAATCCAAAGTAGTTTAAAAATGTACATTAAATAAAAATAATTTCCAAGATAAATATTTTTAATTCAATTATTATATATAACAATTTATTAAATTTGGTTGGTATACCCAAACCACATAATATTTCCCACACATGGAATAATTTAAAGTGATAATACTATACTTTGGGGAACTTACACAATGATCCACCAAGTCACCGTTTGGTAACCATTCTCTAGGTGCCTCCAGTTTTGAACCTCACACTATAACAACCCGAACATTTATCAATTGAAATCATCCCTTCATATAGTAATGTAATAATCACATATAATCACATATAGACCATAAAAAAACTTTATAAATGAAGAAATAATGAAATAGGAAGATTTCTAGAAGTTAAGGAAATAATAACAATGAAATAGTAACATGACTATAGGAATAGTAATATGAGCCTTATCAATAGTAAACTGACATAATTAATATATTCCTCACCCATGAGAGTAAAAAAAAAATAGGGATCTTAAAAGTAAAAATACGATATAATTATATCATTGTATAACTAAGAAATTATTTTAAAAATTCTTAATTAAGTTTTGGTATTTTTATAACTAATAAATATTTAATGACAGTTTTATGATTAATTTAGTAATTTTAAGAAAATTAATTTTTTATAAAATTAATTTATAATATAATATTTGGATATCTTATAATTTTAGGATAGTTTTATGAGACCTTGAGTAATTATTCAATGTGTTATAAAATCAGTTATAATTTTAAAATATGTATTTACCATGTAAATGATGATCTTAATTAAAAATAAATGTTTTTATATTTAGAAATTTTATACTTAAAATGGAGTTCATTTTTTAAATTTATAGGTTGAGAAATGTTTAGGATGAATTTTTGATATTTCTTTGAGATACATTAAATTTTTTTGAATTGTGAAATATTATAATTTACAGTATAAATACATTATAAGCTAAATACACTTTTCATTGAGTGATCACTGATGTATGAACCACTGATTCAAAATCACATGAAATAATTACTGCTTTTAGTCTCAATAATCAAAAATATTTCTTTTCATCAGAAACATAATAAACTAATGAATTAATTAATGAGAAAACACACCAATACTCCACTACAAATACCACCCCTCACAACCTATTCTACTCACACCTCTCAAGATTTCAACATTGTCTAAATGCATCCAAAACATATAACAAATAACCTAAATCTCATCCAAGAGCTCTTGGTCTCATAAAAAACACCAAAAACCCTTCCCTATGGAGGTTCTCAAGGTGTATATATTTAATAGGTAAAATCCTCTTCAATTTTCATTTAATTTTGTTCTGTTCAATTTATTTTCATCTATTCTCCCCACCATAAAGTAAATAAAAGGAATGATAACTAAAGTATGTTATATATACTAGAATTATATCATGTTACGGGAAGATCCATCATTAAACTTATCCCCCTTCCACTTTTATTCTAAAAATGAAATCATCATCTGTGATGTGTCAATTTACCGACATCGAGGATGATGTAAATTCATTTTCTTTTGACACCTTCAATGTAATTAATAGAACCATTCAATGGTTCAAAAAATATTTTAATGTTTATATTATAACACATTTTATATTCTATAACTAAACAATATACATAATAATAAATAATTATAATGAAAATATTTCTATTAATTTTCCCTCTTTCACAACATATTCAGTATGTTTACTACTTCAAAATAATTTATTAATAATTATGTTGACTTTTCTGGGATATACATGTTTCCTACTTGAGTTTACGGCAAAAAATAATGTTTTCTAAAATTACTCTTCTTTAAAAAAAATACACATTTTTCTTCACATTATTATTTCATCATCACTCAAGATTGATGATTCATATATCATGTATGTAATTACCTTTTTAATTCAGGAACCTACTGTTTATGAATGTGTGATGATGAAATGAATCCCATTACTTTTCTAGTGTTATATTATTTCTAATATTGATATATTTTCTATGTGGCATGCATGATAATGTAAATTTTATGATGTGATGGTTCACATTGAATTATATAGTACAAAGTAAATGTTATGAATATCCAAGGATATAATCCATCAAGAAAATATGTGGTCTTAGGAACCTTCATCATTGGTGAATTTTGATAATTTGAAAATGTCATTTCAAATTACCTTTGTTGAACTGTGAAGATACAAGGATATAATCCATCAAGAAATGATCCACATGTGATTCTATAATCCCTAAACAACACCAATTGATATATAGGTTCTAATGTGGAGATTCTAAGGTCTTTCATTCTTCATTCCGGATCGCTCATTCGTAGGTCTTGAAGAAATCTCTCTTACGCTTCTCTTTCTTAGTAGGGATAAATGAGGTGGAGTTAAGAGAGAATTCGTTGTTCAAAACAACTCTCCATTATAAACATTTGTTTCTTTACACAATAGACATAACCAAGTAACAATATGGTTGAGATTTAAGTTAAAATGTTATTTAATTTAACAATATCCTTTAAATAAAATTTATTACCTTTAATAAATCTCACACCGCATAATTATAATTATATTATTATTATTTTGTTCTATGAGACAAATTACACAATAAAAAATAATATATAATGGTCTTGTTAATTCATAGTTCTCACAAGACTCAGTCTTGGTCCATTTGAACACCTCAATAATTTATTTAACAGCAAAATGAATATTTTATTCAAAAGATAGAAAATAAATATTTATGAAAATATTTAATAAAAAATATCTATTTTATTTACAAGTATACAAATAAAAACTTATTTAATTTATCAACTCAATATAACAAGAATAAAATTATTCCACATACATGAGAATAATATTTATTCAATTAATAAAACAAAAATAGAATTTAATTGATATAAATGGAAACACATACTGTTTGACCCTCTAAAAGTATTTCTCATTAGCATTTGGTGGTATTTCTTAATGTGAATGATTACTATGTAACAATGGGTCAAGGAACCCAAGAGAATGAACATAATGTTTAATCATCGACAACCACATATGAACTCTCACTATGTAATATAATCCCTTTTTCAGAATATCTCATCAACCAGGATGCATATCTGTGTCACCAACCTATATGCTCAATGTGTCTTTCCTGGACTATCTGAAATAAAAACAAAGATACACTATGGGAATGTAATTTAATGGAATGGTTATATTAAAATTAATCGGATGTTATATCAACTTACATAAATATGTAAAGGACAAATACTTCTTTGACTTATTCTTTAATGATATGTCACTAATGATGCACCCAACGTATCCAACCTCACCAAGAACTCTTATCATCATAGTTTTTTGTAATACATATATGTAAGTGACTTTTAATAATAATTACTAATATTATTAAAATATATAGACCATAACACATGATATTAGATAGTAATATCTAATGACACCAAAACCTGAATAATTTTTATTGGTGGGTCTATTCTCAAAATCACACATCTTGGAGAATACCAAGTGAGAACTTCATGAGAAGAAGCCTCATATTCTTACAAGTACTCATTATTTATAATATTTGTACTGTGTGTCCCACCATAGTATATTATACAACCAGATAATATTATTTTAGAATATCAATATATCACATAAAGGTTCTCATAATAGTAGTGAACTATTATAAACTTATCAGTGTGACATATACTAAAAAAACTATTAAATTACATCCATGAATAACAACAAAAATTATGTAATAAGAAGTTTTATTAATATCCAACAAATATAATATGCATGTAATCAATGTAAAACAAGTTCTTCTAGGGGTAATAACTCCAAAAAATCCCACTTGGACTAAAAAAAGCTACATACACCCTTCATTCTACTAGACAACACATGATAGTCTTTTTTTACTTGAATCAAGGCTTTAGTCAAGGGTTTCATAATGTTGTCATCGGTGTAAATATTTCTCACTAAAGATTAACCTCTCTGAGAAAAGTACATTAATAGATGATACTTCTAAATTATTATATTAATTCTTTTATATAACCTTGGATCTTTTTAAAGAGTCACCAGTATATTATTATGACAATAGAGTCTGGTATAATTTTTACTACTAGATCACACATCAAGATATTAGAAAATGTTTCACATCCATACTACTTATTTAGCTACCTCAAAATCTGAAATATACAAAGACTTTTCAGTAGAATCTATAACCACTGCCTTTTTTGATCACTTCCAGCTCACAAAAACCCCATTAAATGTGAATTATGTATCCTCTTTATGACATCATGTAATCATGGTCAATTTGGAAACTATAATCTGCATTTCCTATAATAAATAGTCTTATTCTCCTCCATTAACCATGAACATATCCTAAGTAAACCTCATATAATTAAGAATCGCCTTTACTTCCATATGATGGTGGTTGCATGGATCATCTTGGTGTCTTTATATGATACATAATGTATAGTAGAAATCTATCCTAGTACATAGAATAAAATACATGGGGAACCTAATCGCTGATGTGTATGGAATCCTTATCATTATGTTTCATTCCTCATGTGTCTGAGGACTCATTTTTCATAAAAGGTGAATGCCATGTGACTTTGGTAATAATCCCCTCTTGAATATTTCCATACTGAATCTATTCAGTATCATATCAATGTATGTACATTAAATTAGGCCAAGAAAACACTTAGATCGATCACAATATACCTTGATCCCGGGAATATATACAACCTATCCCATGTCCTGCATAGTGAAGTATTTATTAAACCACTCTTAAATAGACTATAATACTATTATTTTATTTCCAATAAATAATATATCATTAATATATACTATTAAGAAAATGATTGAACTCTAACTGAACCTCTATTAGGCACATTTCATGCACTCATTCTTTATGAAACCAAATTCATTAATGGACTCATCAAAATGAATGTCCCATTAACTGAATTCTTATATTAATTTATAAATGGATATTTGAAACTTACATACCTTTTTGGAAGCCATTGGATTCATAAATAATTTGAGTGGTTTCATATAGACATCATCTTATAAGTTTCTATTAAGGAATTCTATTTTGACATCCATTTTATAAACCTCATAATCAAGGAAATATACATTTTCAATTAGAATTTTGATGGATTTCATCACTAAAACTTGTGAAAATGTTTTATCATTGTGATTTTTTAACATTGTTTAAACCAATTTCCATCTAGTCACAGCTTATAGATACTGAATTCTCCTTTCATGTCTATTTTCCTCTTGATTACCCATTTTAAACCAACTAGATTTACATCTACTGGAGGGTATAAAAAATCTATAAGTGGTTTCAATACATGGAATCCATTTCAAAATTCATGTATTATTTCTAAATTGAAACATCTATGCCACTTATTAACTACTTTTAGAATAGATGATAATTATTATCGTCTAATTATAAGTCACGGTCCTCGGATTCTAGAAAAACATACTGTTCTGGTTCTCTAACCTATCTAGCACTCTGATGTCGCAATTGTTTCATAGGAACAATTTCTTCTTACATGGGTCTTTGAGGAAATTTTTCTTTTTCCATCTCTAGTGTATCATGATTCTATAAATTATTTATGTTTATCTTGCTCAAACAATATAGTTTAGAAATAAGTTCCTCATCATAAAATGTGGTACATCTATCAACCATAATATTTTTTCTATCAGATTGTATAATTAGTATCCCTTTTTATCTTTAGGATATCCACTAATGATACACTTTGAACGTTTTAGAGATTGATTTTTACCTGAATGGGCCTTAATAAATATTTCACAACCCAACACATGTAAGTAGAAAAACACAGGTTTTTTTCCATTACATAATTTGTATGGTATACCATCTATTGCATTAGATAGAACTCATTTTAGTATATAAGATATTTTTTGTAATGAATATCCCCAAAAAGATATTGGAATATTCCCATGACTCATATTTGATATCACCATGTCTAAAAATTTATTGTTACTACTTTTTCATACACTGTTCCACCGAGGCATATAAGGAGGAGTGAGTTGATACGAAATCCCAAGATCCCAAAAATGATCAGTTAATTCATGATTAAGATATTCTCCACTACAGTATGAGTAAACTTTATTAATATTCTAACCAAGATTCTTCACAAATTAATTCTTGAATTCCTCGAATCCATCAATAGACTCTGACATATACATAATTATTTAAACATTTTTGTACCTACTAAAATCATTAGTAAAATTAATTAAGTATGTGTTACCACCCCATGATTCAATAGGAAATACTCCACACACATTGATATAAACAAATTCAATAAGTTATGATCCCTTTAATCATTACTAATAAAGGGGGTTTTAGTCATTTTTCCTTGTAACCTTGCTTGAAAAACACCAAGTTGTCAGAATATAAATCATTATGTAATTTAGTTGAGTGAAACTCATTTAAATGTCCTAACTAGTGATACAAAATTTGGGTGTGGTGGTAGTCAATTGAAGTGAATTTCTTATCAATTTCCATTATTAAGATCATTAAATCTAACCCATAATTTTTCATTACCATAAAAAATTTATCTTGGTAAAGGAAGAAAATTTATTCACAAATTCGAAAATAAATCCTTCCATGTCATGTCCATATACATAAATAATGTTTTCTAATACTGAATTAACACATTAAAATACTGTTAAAAGCATGATCAATCATGTTATAAACATTAATTGATAGTCCTTTATAGCCACAACAGAAAGTTTTCCAATATTGGATGCTCAATGATCTACCTATCCTTGGTCAATATTCCTAAAACTAACTGGTTATGGTATTTGAAAACATATTTGATAACCAAAATATATATCTAATACCCAATTCGTATAAAGAGATAAATTTTACTTAGTAATAAATGTACATAAATATTACACATTCATCTTTTTCTAGGGGTATTTTATCTTCTAGTGTCCCTTATTTCCACATGAAAAATAGACAACATCATGTTCCCTTTGATTTCCCCTTGATCTTCCACTGCAGGAAAGGCATTAAGAATCTTTGGGATTAAATATCCTTTCTTTCCGTTTATGTTTTTCATCATAAGTATGGATGGTTTTTCACACTTCATATCTTTATCTACATGGTGAATAAAATTATGATGACCTGTAAGATAATTCTCTATTTTGTTCAAATTAAAATTCACAATAATGCTAGAGAATATCTAAGTGATTGATGCTAGAATGAGTTCGTTTCATAGTTCCTTAAGGTGTTTAAACCCTAGATCCTATAATTACTCAATGTATCGAATGAGATTAACTATAAGAGACTCAGTTGGGGTACCCTTTCCATGAATTCTATAAAGGAGTACATAGGAAATGTCAAATTGCTCTAGTATAAATCATCCTAGTGAAGACTACGTAGGTGCTAAAACAATTTATATGCATACATGTTTTCATTAGACTTCATTTGTACACAATAAATTTTTGAAATCATCAAACATTGAATGTTTACCAAATTTCTCAAATGTTTTTAATAGACAAGTAACTCTTCATCACTTAACACTTTATCAGGCATATTAGGAATTGATGATTATAGAATGTAATGTTTTTGTTCATGGAGTAGCCCAACCCGAAGGTGTCTAAACCAATCTGGTATGTTTCTACCAATTATAAGGATATAATTCTCTAATATTGATCATAGGTATAGTTTGTATGATGAATATTTCATTTTACTAAATAATTAAATAATAGAAAATTATTAGTTTTTTTATTATTAAAAAAAAATTTATATATAATAATTTAAATGTTTTACTTAATGTTTAAGAAATATGACCACGAAACTCTAAAATTGATAAAAAAAAACATTACCCAAGATAGAAAGCAAGAATTTTACAAATGTCCCTAGTAAGAAGCAGGACCATGTAACTAGGAATGGTGTTGATATGTATGTCCCTCTCTTCTAACACCCCTTTGTTTGCAGGGCCATCCGCAATGTAGTTCGCCTCCCAAAAGGTATGTGTGATGAAGTAGTTAAGGGAGGACATTTTTTCAATGCAATTTATCCAAATGTCTCTCACCATGGAACTTGTAATTACTATATTCTTTATAACTCTAATTCAAATAATTCCCATTACATTTCATAATGATACAGACTTCGTCCATGAAAACCATAAAAATGTATTTAGGTCAACAGTCAGTATATCGGTGGACTTGAATCTCCATAATCTTTTGAGTGGATTACCTATCCTAAAATCCTAACTTAGATTCCCTCAATACTTGCCATCAAATATTAATTAACAGAAATTGTTATTTAAATCCATAAGAATTATTGTAACATTAACTCAAAACTCTCTTGAGAACTCCAGAATAAATATATGTGTCCAAACTTTTCCCATATTCTACAATTATTTCTATAGCTTCATTACCAATCATGAAATTGAAGGCTTTTTACAATTTAATATTTAATTGGGGGAATTAAATTTATTAAGAAAATTTTTTATTTTTTATCCTTTACAAGTCTTTTTAATATTAAGTAGATGTTACATAATTAATTAACCAAGATGGATAAAATACTTATGGATAATTAATTTATTTAGTTTTTCTATTTTCCCAATAATTAATTTATTTATGTGATCTTGGCCATTACATGTATAAAATAAATATTTTCATAGAATGAAATAAAAATTTAATACCAAACTAGGTCATGGGATTTATATAAAGGTTGATTAAATTAGTAGGCATTAAATAAAAATTTTACCTTGGGAGAATAAATCTTATTACCAGTCTTGGAATTAGTTATTGAATTCTTGTTATCCACTAGTGTATCCCATGGGTTGGAAACGTTATGGATTTTTTTTCAATAAACTCCACATTCTTTAGTATGTTCTATTAATTACACATATTTATTACTCGCACAAAGGTTAGGGAAACCAAAGGATTGGTTAAAGGGTATTGAATAAATATCCTTGGACTTAAATTTACTAGGTAATAATAGAGGTAGGGATGACTCATAGACTATCATTTCATTTAATATTAAATATTTTCAAACTAATTTGATAAATTAAATAAAAAATCTTCAACACATACATATGTCTTGGTCAAGCTCATGAATGGTCATACATTTAGCATATACAAAAATCTAAATGGATAAAATTCATTTCTTCATTCTTCCTTATATTATTTAAGTTTAACATGCCTGGATTGTTAAATTAATAAATTAATAATTTAATTCATTTCATCTTTAATGATCATTCGATCATATTTGGAGATACACATCATGGATGGAATTCATCGAATTTAAATATAAGAACCAAAAAAATATTAATTACAATAAATTCATTGAGTATTTAAAATTCTTTAAAACCATTATTAAATTTTCAACACAAAATGGTGTGTCAATCAATAAAATTAGATTCTAATGCTGAAATTTTAAAAATTACTATATTTTTATTTTTTATTCATTAATGATAGACTAAAAAGAATTTACATATAGAAACACTCCATGAACATTGATTTTTATATATCCATGTCAAGCACATTGGGCTTCGGCCAATTATATCATCCAAACTACAATGTGTGTACATGCCAGCTACAAAAATTGTATTAGCTTATTGTGTGACATTTTGGATCAGTCCACACAAATTGTGAAATAAAATAACCACATGTAATTATTTTCTAAGAGCATCTAGATAATGTTCATATGGTTAAATGGTGTGTGCTCTGGTTGCACGATGTGTAACCTAGTTTTACCAGCCAAAGATTTGTCACTTTACAATGCCCTCTCTGGTCGTTCTTCAGTTTTTCTTACACCTTTATGAAATTAAGTCACTTAGAGAAAATGACTAATGTGATGATAATAAGTCAATTCAAATCAGATTAAATAATGAATAAACTTAATTGAAAATTAAACACAATTTCACATATATAAACAACTAATTAATTAATTATAAATCTAAATTTGACTACTATATTATCGCTTCATTGTTCTAGGAGTAGAGGAAGAATGCGTAGATGGAAGATAAACTAATTTTTTTTAATAATCATTGTCTGAAACCAAGAATTTGGTTCATATATAAGAAATTATAATTTATTTATTTAATATTTGTAGAAATTAATAAACAAGCTTCTGAACTATTTCAATTACTGAATGTTGACCATCTGAAAATACTCCTTCGAATTATAATTAATTCACTTTAAAGATCCATGGATATAATCCCTCTATCAATGATTCACACGTGCTTCTATGATCTGTGAGAAACTCAACTATATCTCGGGTTTCTAGTAGTGTGAGTTGAATATCTTCTTTTTTTCCTTCTTGATCACTTGTCCATGATTCTTGATGCATTCTGTCATTCAATGATCATTCATGAGAGGGAGATATGATGATTTGAGAGATAATTCATTATGTAAAACAATTCTTTCTTCTCAATTTTTTATTCTCTACCCAATACACATAGCCTACAATAAATAGGGTTGTGATATGACATACAATATTTTTTAATTTCATACAGTCCGTTAATTAATATTTATTACCTTTAATAAATACCATTAATCAAGACCATAATTTTATAGTCATTATTTTGTGGTGCATTCCAACTTTTGGAAAAATAAATATTATATAATGGTCTTGTTAATTAATATTTTTCACCAAACTCAATCATGGTCCATTCAAACTCCTCTATCGTTTTTTGGAAAACTGAATAAATATTTTGTTTATAAATAAATATTTTGTCCACAATATAGAAGATAAATATTTATTATAATATTCAATAAATAAAAAATTATTTTATTCAGAAGATATAAAATAAATATTTGTTTAATTTATGTGATCTATATAACATGATTGGAATTATTATTTACACTTGATAATAACATTTATTCTATTAATTAAATACAAATTTAATTTAATTTAGATCAATGGAAAAATATAGTGTGTGTCCCACTTGGATACTTTCTCATTTGAGTTATGCGGCTTGCCTAAAGTCCAAAATTACTATCTATAAATGGGTCAATGAACCTAAGAAAATTATATTAATGTCATAGCATCAAGAACATCGTATGAATTATCACCATGTAATGTGATCCTTTTTCACAAATTCTAATCAAGATGTTTGTACATCTGTGTGACATACCAATATTTTTGATATGCCTTAATTTGACTATTTGTAATAAACATGTCGTTACCCAGTGTCCATGGAATTTAATGGGATGGTTCTATTCCAATCAAAGGGATGAGATATTATCTTCCATAAAGATGGAAGGTACATATGCTTCTTTAATATATTCATTAATGAGATGAAACTCATGAAAAAACCAACATATCCAACTTGTCATGACCCCCTCCCCACAAAGTGTACCCCTCATAGGCCAAAAATGTGAGAAGAGAGATAATGACCCCTGAGTCCCACCTCCAGTAGGCCCTGAGTTGGCAACTACCACTGAGGGTATAGTAAACACACAAATGGGAAGCATTACACTCTAAGAGAACACATGCGGAAGAGAGAGATAAGATAGACACCAGCGAACTCCAACTCAGAACTGAAATATTAAAGAAAACCCAAGTGCACATATATAATATCATAGAAAAGTACTAAAAATGGAAGGGGAAAACTGCAAGTACCCAAAAGAAAGTGAAAATAGTAGAAACCACTAGCCCGAACAACTCCTGCAACCCCAAGAAAGTAGAAACCAGCTTGATCTTCAACTTGATCCAAGTGGCCTGAAAAATAGTTTATATATACATAGGGTTAGTACAATACTATACTCAGTAGGATCCTCCCCGAAGCCTCTCGTGCAAAAGTAAAGAAAGCATTCTGAAGCATTGTGAAGAACAAGTGAAACTAACTCGTCATCTACATAGGTTTACTATGTTCCTAGCCTCAACATGGCTACTATCACCAAGTAACACATACAAGAGTATATAATATAATAAATAATATCAAGGGTACCCTGCAACTACTTCCCCACTGGTTTGCCGCCTGGCCCCAATGTCGCACGTCCTAAGCATGTCTCTGTAAAAAGGCTTTCCCACAGACACCTGGGCAAAGGACCACAATATGGACCTTGTGCAACAAAACCACCACATCCACCCAATAAATTAACGAGGTAGTTTTCTGGATCCACCACAGCTCGCATAACGTGTATCATACGTCGGGTATTATACCTCAATCCACTACAGCCCATACACTGAGTAAGGATCCTCAAGCCATCACAGCCTATACCTGTTACACCTATAGTAGTCTAGAAGATACTATATCCAGAATATATGTGAGTGAATAACCACAAGCCATTACATCCCACTACACACATATATGGAGAAAACTAACCACTGTGCCTACTAGTACAAGTAACTACCAAGAGAATAGAGCAAGGCCGAAGGGGGTAGTCAACCATCCATCATCCGCCCAAAATATTGAGAAAAACACCCCCATGGCTTAGAATCCTCAGGGTGTTAGTTTCCCTTACTAACAGGGTGGAGTACCGTATAGAAACACAAAACATATGGAGTATACTGTAGCTCACAACCACACTATGGGAATAACCTAGTCTTAGACTCAACTACAGTTAACGTCTCTCGGAAACCCAACATACACTTCTAAGACTAGGTATCCTTTAAGCACACAGTCATTTAAAAATATTTATTTCCTTAATTCATTCCTTTTTTATCAGCTCTACTTTACGTTAATTAATTCTTTAAAAATTAATTAACCATTTACAATTCCACATTAAATTTCATTAGCATCACACCCAAAGTCCACTTCCCCTTTAAAAATTAGAACATCGGCATTATGTTCCAGCAAACTCCAACCCCATGGGTTAACACCATTTATTCAATTATTCATTACAGAATTATGTTCCCATATTCCTAAGCATTATAGAATAACATTCTTTGCTACTAAACACAAGGGGGATCAACACGGTGAGTAGATGTACTACCCATCAAGTCTTTTCTTCCTATAGCAAGAGCGTAGACCCATCCTCCCTTGAGAAGCTAAACACAAAAAGCATGTGGCATACCCCATGAGTCTTACCCTATTTTGGAAGAATGGTAAGCAAGACCAGCTACATTAGGCAGTGGGGAAAGGTAAAATAGATGATCAACCAAAATGAAATATCAAGCATCCAACAATCACATCCATCTCGTTCCATCATCCCTAGTGTCCTCCCTAACACCTGCATGGATAAACTGATGCATCTTGCAACCCTAGGATTCATTTTCTACCACAACCAAATGGACTCCATGCCCCCACATATCACAACAGCCATCTAGGCTCACATCATAACACAAGCAGCAGGAAAACAAACATCTTAACAATTTGTCTCTTGGCCCTTTAACAATCAAGATGGTAACTCGGAACCCTAAAAGGAATTATCTTTTATCAATCAACCGGTTCTTTAATTCATCTTGGTTTAACCGATTATTATTCACATGTTCCAAATTCAAAATACCTAATTAGTGTGTTATCACAAATAATTAAACATGCTTACTGTGCCAGTTTGATTGAAATCAAATAACAACAAGAACCAGATTCGTTTACATGACTCTTTGTCTTTAGACAAAAAACTATCAATTAATCACGGTTTACGTTCTCTATCGATTCACATCAAGAATGACTATCTAAGAAAAGAAAGCATACATATCACACTATCTGGAAAAACAAGAGACAAAAACATATGATCCATATCAATTTATTTATGATGTTCAAATATTTAGTATGTCTATTCCATTATCATACAGTGGGATAAAACATGATAACGATATAGTTTCATGTAAAAGAAGAGAGAAGCAATGAATCCCCTAACTCAAATCGTTCTTGACGTTCTTTATATGATAACAGTCCACACAATGGATCATGATCACCTCCTCTCATGACAACTACATCCACCCAAGGATGCCACGGTACGACCACACCAACCGAAAACCAAGAAAACTTCATTAGAATCATAGATATCACATGCTATAATATAGAAAGGATAAACAGGAGAAGATGAACCCCAAAATAACAATGATTTAACATTCCTTATTTTGAATATTGATGGATACTTCCTGGTTGCACTGAAAGGTAGGGTGCACTTGCAGCAAGAAGGACGCCGAGGGAAACCAATCCACGGGGAAAAGTTTGATCTCACGATTCCTATGGGAAGGAAGGAAAGGTCCAAGTGTCTCGCACCAGAGAACAAGGAGGAAGAATAAGGGAGGAAGATATCTTGTCTCTTTTAGAGATTTAACAGAGATATGGTTTAAGATACATTTTATTTCCATTAAAATTGGATCACATTAAACCATGCGGTTTGACCAAGTAAAAACTTTCCGAGCCTTAGGAATAATTAATATAGGAGTTATGGCCTTTGAATCGGCCTTAGAGTCCTTAAATTGGGGCTTTAATTGCATTTTACTTCAACATAAACGTAAAGGGGTGAACTGTAGGAAGCTGGAAACATTGTACACCCTACTGTTCTGGAAACACTGTACACCTACCATTCTGGAAACATTGTACACCTACCGTTCTGAAAAAATTGTACACCTACTGTTCTAGAAACACTGTACACCTACCATTATAGAAATAGTGTACACCTACAGTTCTGGAAACACTGTAAACCTACCATTCTGGAAACACTCTACTCCTACCATTTTGGAAACACTATACACCTACCATTCATGAAACACTGTACACCTACCTTTTTGGAAACACTGTACACCTAACGTTCTAGAAAAACTGTACAACTAACATTTTGGAAACACTGTACACCTACCGTTCTGGAAACACTGTTCATAAAATTCATAATTTGGAAAAGGAAAAAAATCTCACCATTGGAACCTCAATGTTCTGGAAACACTATTCATAGAACTCAAAATTTGGCAATGGAATGAAAAGATCACCATTGGAACCTCACCTATGGATTGTTTACTTAAGGTTACTGATGACACTATTCATATAAGGTTATCGTTTTACTGTTCACAGAAGGTCACCGATGACACTGTTCATATAAGGTCACTGATGTCACTGTTCACACAAGGTCACTGTTGCGTTGTTCACATAAGGTTACTGATGATATTGTTCACATAAGGGTACTAATGACACGGTTCAGAGATGGTCACTGATGCACTGTTCACATAAGGTTACTGATGACACTATTCATAGAAGGTCACCGATGACACTGTTCACAAAAGTTCACTGATGTCACTGTTCACATAAGGTCACCATTGCACTGTTCACATAAGGTTATCAATGACATTTTTCACAGAAGGATACTGATGACACTATTCATTGAAGGTCGTCCATGCACAATCCCCACAAGGTCACCATTGCACTGTTCACATAAGGTTATCGATGACACTGTTCACATAAGGTCACCAATAACACTGTTCACAGAAGGTCACAGATGAACTGTTCACACAAGCTCACCGACGAAGCTATTCAAAGAAGGCCACTGATGAAACTCTTCACAAAAGGTTACCGATGCACTTTTCACAATGGTCTACCATTGGAACTATTTAACGAAAGGTAAAATTTGGAAATGTGTAGGGGATATGTCACCTTGACCTCCCGAAACACCTCATACACATAATTTTAGTAGAGGTATGGATCAGAGAGGTCTGGACCATTACACAACTTCTCCATGAACTGTTACCATCATTGTTTACGAAATTCATATAATTACATGGGTTAAATATCCTCTTTTTTCAGGTATTTCTTTATTTGAGTTTTTCATTTTAGCCTAGGTGGATGATCCGTGTTCAGTGATAGAAATCCTTTTTCATAGAAAATTTCCTATGGTTAATGGTTGTATGCTTCTTTCTATTAATGGAGCCTAGGAATTTATTATGATTATTATTTCATGGCTTCATTGTATGTTCAAATACTTTAAAGGGGGTCTGGTTTTTTAAGATGAAAAATGAAACAAAAAATAAACTATAGAAAATTTGCATGTTGTGTAATTGGATTACATATCTTATAGTTGTTTGGGGTATTAATAATAATAAATTTGATGTGATGGGTTTTATGGATAATTCCATTAAAAATATACATAACAAGTATCCAAATTACATGTCATGTAAATATCCCACTTATAGTTTTAAATAGGACATGTTGATGTTTTTTATTTTAATTAGTAGAAACACATCCTCTCTCAACCTAAGGGGATTCTCCAATTGATTTTTGAGTGCCAAATTTTCTTATAGATATCTTTTTTGTGTGATAAATCCATGGTATTTCCTTTTAGTTAATTATCTCTCTTCTATCCCTTCTCGTCAAATCTTTTATGGTGAAATACTTTTCCCAATTACATTGTTGGATTTGATCATGATAATTTTTTATGAAAGAAAATATTTCCAATAATTTACACCTTCTTCCTGATTGGATTTTTCAAATTGAATCATTTTTGGACCATCAGTTTATAGAAGGTGTCAAGATTCTAACCCTATTGTTTGATAATTTACAACATTTTTTATTATTGTGATTAAGTTATTAAATTTTGAACCCAAATTAAACAATTATTAATTGGGAATCTTCCTTGAATTTATTTCTTTTCAATTGAATTATGACATGGAATATTTGAACCAATTGGGTGATAAAACCATGGATATATTTTCATTTTCTAATGTCTTGAGGAATTTTCAGAATGACATGTTCCTTAAGGTGATTTCTTAATATATAATCCCATAATTATGGCATTTTGCTTATTGAAAAAAATAGATAATCAATTATGAATTAAATTGGAATAGTCTTATGGAAGAAGAATGGTAAACAATATAATTAACCATTTATAATTGTGATGTGATATTGTGATATCCATTTTTTATGACATGGGATGTGTTTCATGCTATAATTCTTATATATCAGGCTAGACTCTGGAACATACACACTTATATGATGTAATGCTAATATTGAGTGGGATCAGCCTATTCCCATGATGTAATGATTATAGATGGAGGTTTATTTCCATTCCCATGTTGTAATGCTTACGGGGCATTGACCTAGATTGTTGTTATTCATATAGGACTTTTAATTGGACTATGGTGACTAGAACATGGTTATATGGTTGTGGTTGGTATGATTTTAAGACATGCTCAGAAATATTCTTACATAGAATAGAATAGGTTTATTTTACCTTGGTTATATGGTTTTGGTTATTATGGTTGTAAGGCATGATCATATATATTACAGCATGGACCCAAAGCTATTTATTTTACCACGGTTATATGATTTTTTTGGTATGGTCTCAAGATATCTTGATATATATTTTTGTATTGAGACAAAGTAGGTTTTTTTTATATTATTGGATTAAATAATACCCATGATTATAAATTTATTTTATACACATTATATTACACTGGTTAGTTTTTGACATGGTGGTGTCGTCCAACCGAGTTATACTCACACCCTATTCAGGAATCCATTTGGAACTAGAGTAAATTTTATGGATGCAGGTTTAGAAAAGGGAAAATGAACTTGCTATTTATTTATTATTTGTTCTTGGGCTGGAGTTTAGAGAAGGGACTAATGTGGGGTTCAAGACCTTGGAGTTTGAGTATTTTATTTGAGTCTTCTAGACTTTTTTTATGTTATTCTAGCATGAGATTTAGGTATAATCCAGCATAACATTACAATATTTCTTATATATTTATTAGATTATTTATTTGGATTTTATTATTGATGTCCTCAATTTATATACTATGATTATTTCCATTTATTTTTGAATCTTTTATACTCCTATGTCACTTCATACCTTGGGGTATAATCTTTAAACTATATTATTCATACCCTCACAGATAGTCAGCAGCCTCTGGCGTATAGAGAGGTTCACTTGAGGTCTTGTAACTAACCCATCCTTCCCCATCAGAGAGTTCTAGGTTCAGTGACGTTACAAGATGGTATTAGATAGTTTTGTTTTGATTTAATTTTTCTTTACATTTTGGGAATGGTAGAAAATAGACTATGATGTGTCAGTACATGGTAATGAGCTTGTGCATGAGAGTAGATAACCCATGTGTGGTGTAAAATATGAGTACAGTTAGATGGAATTTATTCTTATGTTGTGTGTTTTTTATAGTTTGTGTTATTTAACCGTGAGTGATTCACATATTGTTTGAGTTTATTGTTTTATGACCTTAAATTTTTTGAGGGTTTTACTCATCAACCAGTATGGTGTGAGATAAGTATACATACAACATAATGGTAACATAGAGATATATTGACAGTCAATTTTCCAAAATTGGATATATATACTTTTCATGTTATATATAAATTCCTACCGAACTGTCATATGAGATATATGTTTCACAGAAAAATGAATTGACTTTTCATGTCATTATAAAATAATCATAATCCATGTCTAGATTAAACAAGATTTATTGGTTCTCTATTTTAGTAACTTATTGAAGTTGACTATATTGTTTTCCAGTTCTATAAGGTGTTTGATTGTCTTATAGATAGAATGATTCTTCATCATCTTCTACTTGAGCGTTAGAGGAGTGGATATCGTCATGCTCCTAACACATCTAACCCAAAACTTCTTGTAGTTCCTAAGGGGCATATGGAAGTTGATCTTCACAAAAGCTTTCTACGAGAGATGTGATACCTTGAAAGGGAGTCGATTTTTATCGTTACTTCTATGTCTAATATGATAAGATATTCTTATCTTTAGCATCCACCAATGCTTACTAGGGAATGGGTGCCCTAAGAATCCATGTTCTAGAATGTGTTATCCCAGAAAATAGTCAGGTTTCTCAAGATACCCACAGATAAGATGGCGATTCCTTCTGTGTATATGCTTCATGGACCTTCCAAGTGTTGGTGGGATATTTTAGAGGAATTTTGGTATAAGGGTGAGATATATGGTGACACCTTCCAGGTCCCGTGCCGTGACAACCCCAAGCCCGCCTTCTATAGGCCAGGGGTTAGAGACCAGCACCAAAGGCGTAATTCCCTAAAACTAGGAAGGCATTGCATTTATAAACTCTAAACAAACACAACATAGTACACAACTGGATATGAAACACTTAGCAAAACAGTATAACAAAAGAGTACTGAAAAGTAAAGTGGTCGGAAATACAAGCCCAACTATAAAGTACAAGGAAACTGGAAATACATGTACAACTGAAAGGAAAGAAAAATAGTTTTTGGGTCATCCTATGGGATTCCTACCTGATGGGTAGGTACAAATAGCCTCCTCAGAACTCCATGTCTGTCAGTCACCTCCATGTACCGATTCGTTGTAAGGTCCACCTCCAGGTATTGTCCGGTCTTGGTAATATCAGCCTCAGTCAGCATTGTACGTCATCTACATCCAACATAACGAGGTGTGGGCATAGCTCATGCAGGGGTGAGTATAAAGATACTTATTAGGGACCCCGAGACCCTCTAGGTATCACAAAATCCAACAATGATAAACCACAAGGTAAGGATACAATCACAATGTATCATCCAACCTTATTTAGGTATATGCCCATACATATACCTATGTAATCAAATATAATTCGGCTCCAACTCTTGAGCCCAAGCACAACCCATTCCAGAAGGAATAATGATAACTCATTGATAAAAACACGGAGTCTACGCTCAGCTCACACATGTATACAACTTATGTAGATAGATAGAGATGATTAGATGTAGCCACTGGATCATCTACTCTTTCGAATCCACGTAGGATCATGGTACAGTAATCAGATTTGTCGAACCCACGTAGGATCCTGAAATAGTAGTCAGAGGTGTCAAACCCATGAAGGATCCTAGAACAGTACTCAGAGATGTAGAAACCATGAAGGATCCTGGAACAGTAGTCAGAGGTGTTGAACCCACGCAGGATCCTAGAATAGTATTCAGAGCTGTCGAACCCACATAGGATCCTGGAACAGTAGTCAAAGCAGTCGAACCCACGTAGGAAATAGGAATAGTAGTCAGAGTTTTCAAACCAACGTAGGATCCTGGAACAGTAGTCATAGTTGTCGAACCCACATAGGATCTTGGAACAATATTTTGTCCTCATAGGATCCCTTTATCACAAAGTAGCCATCCTCAAGGTTCCCGCACACGGCACGCTTGATCCTGGGAGGGTCTTCTCCTCATGCCAAGTGTCGATACATCAACTTCCATGAAGTCCCAAGTTGATGTGTCTAGAAGATCCGTTTTGTCATAAAGAAATCCAATCTGACAGACGGCGTGTCAATCGGACGCCCGGTCTGAGATTTATTAGCCTTTTAGTCCTGGGGGCCCAGTTGGATTTTTGCACGATCCAACCTAACCATATCTCAACTACACCCCAAACTCTAGTGGGGTCTACTCAAAGAGACTTTCAAGCTCCAAGATTACCAGCACTACTGACGGTTTGTCAAACGGACGTCTGGTGCCAAAGATATGGCCAAAAGAAAGCAATGGGTATGTAGTAGGCCCGGGTCCGGTCCAACCTGTTCGGATCGACCCGGCCCGACTTAGTCTAAGCCAACCCGTTTCGGGATGACCCGACCGAACCTGTTGGGTCCGACCTGGCCCGTTGGGTTCGGCCCGACCTACTGGGCCCAGTCCAGCCGGCCGCGAGGGCGGTTCAGCCCGGAGGGGGCTGCATAGGCGGCTCAGCCCAGTGGTGTAGAGCTGGTTCAGACCAGAGCACTGTGAGGGGCGTTGTTAGGGTGGCTCAGCCCGAGAGGTCGGTGCCGGTTCGGGTGGTGCGACACAAGTGTCCAGGGTTGGTTTGGGTGGCGCAGCCTGGAAGGATAGGGCCGGTCTGCATGGCACGGCCCGGGAGGCCGGGGCTAGGAGGCGTGGGCTGGCGTGCCTCGATCAGTGCACATGGGAGGCTAGCGGCGGTCGGGAGCCGGGCAGCGCAGTTCGGCCGGGGCACGCGGGAGGCTGGCGGGCGGCAGGGTGCCAGGAGACGCGGGCCATCGCGGTTCGGCCGGGGTGCTCGGGAGGCCGGCAGGAGACCGAGTGCCAAGAAGCATGGGCCAGTGCATTTAGGTCGGGGCACTCGGGAGTCCGGCAGGTGGCCGAGGTCCGGGAGGTGCGGGCCGGCACAGTTCAACAGGGGCACTCAAGAGGCCGGCGGGCGACCGGGTGCCTAGAGGCGTGGGCCGGTGCAGTTCGACCAGAGCACCACGAGGGAGGCGCGAGTTGTGGAGACTGTGGGTAGTGCAGTCATTTCCTATCGCCTATGTCGCCTTGTTGTTTCATCGTCATTCCTAACAACATCACAAAATAGATCGACGAAGGGTGTCAGGCCATGTTAGTTTGGCCTGCACCCTCTGCGTTCAGGGTGATAGCAATCGGTTCATAAGAATGAAGCACAACAACCCACCCACAAAAGGAAAACATACTCATTATTCATTTTGAATGAAATAAAGAACATGAAACTTACATGAAATTAAACCCCTAAATTTCTCGTAGTTCATTGACGGAGTCGCGAGGGAGAAGACAGGATGTTGGCAAAAGACGGACGTCGGTGTCATCAGTGTTTTCCTCGATCATCAGTTTGACGCCGGTTCAGGGTGCTCAGCCCAGGAGGCCGGAGCCGGGAGCCATGGGCTGGAAAGGTTCGGCCGGGGCGCATGGGAGGCCAGCGGTGGCAGGGAGCTAGGCAGCGCGGGCCGGCACAGTTCGATCGGGGCACACAGGAGATCGGTGGGCGGTCGGGTTCCAAGAGGCGCGGGTCGGCACGGTTCGGCCAGGTGGGAGGCTAGCTGGGGGCCGGTGCTGGGAGGTGCTGGCCAGCATGGTTTGGCCAGGGTGCCCGGGAGTCCGGCGGGCGGTCGAGAGCCGTGAGGTGCAGGCTAACGTGGTTCGGCTGGGGTGCTCAGGAGGTTGGCGAGCGGCCGGGTGCCAGGAGGCCTGTGTCGGCACTGTGCGGCCGGAGGGCCGCGAGGGCGGCGCGGGTTGCGGAGACCGCGGGTAGCATGGTCATTGCTTCTCGCCTCCTTCTCCTCATCATTTCATCACCATGCCATAGAACATCACAAAAGAGATCGACAGAGGGAGTCAGGTCATGTTAGTTTGGCCCGCACCCTCCGTGTTTAGGGTGATAGCAATCGGTTCATAAGAACGAAGCACAACTACCCACCCACAAAAGGAAAACATCCTCATTATTCATTTTTAAAGAAAGGAAGAGCATGGAACTTAAATGAAATTAAACCCCTACTTTTATCATAGTTCGTCTACAGAGTTGCAAGGGAGAAGACGAATCATTGGGAAAATACGGACGTAAGTGTCGTCGGCGTTTTCCTTGATCATCGGTTTGTGCGCCGGCTCGTCGTAGTCAGAGTCATCCAATGTCGGATAAAGTCCCTAGGAAGAAGGTCAAAGTCTAGGCCATTCATTTTCAGGGGAGTTTTCTTCTTTGGGAGAGCCTTCCTCATCGGGAGAACACATTCTTCGTTAGGGATCGTAATCTTCCATGTGTTGGGCGTCCCGTCACATTACCAGCGCTTCGTCGCTTGGTGAAGCCATACCAAATCCTCCTCCCAAGCTCCATATATATATAAGAGGGGGAGGCGTAGGTAACGATCATTGTAATGTATGATGGTTCATTTATTAAGAACCTTTGTAACACCCCAAGATTTCATAGTTCGTTATTTTTCAAGTAATTCAATAACTTGCTCTACACGCAACACCGGGTTCGAGTGCACCACAGGATTACCAAACTAGCCATTCAAAAGCGGTTCTGAATAGTATTAACTAAATTTTGAACATTATATAATCCTT
This sequence comes from Viscum album, assembly GCA_963277665.1. NCBI lineage: Eukaryota > Viridiplantae > Streptophyta > Magnoliopsida > Santalales > Viscaceae > Viscum > Viscum album. The sequence goes on along the minus strand of OY728120.1, from coordinate 528,160,514 downwards.
ATAATTTTAGAATCCATATTATGAGTTTCTTAGACATAATGTAAGGACTGATTCATTTTTTCAGATGAAAGACGTATTTTTCAAAAAATGCACTTTTACCGCCTTTTAATGGTGAACCCTTTTTAAATAAAATATTTGAAACATGTATATATTTAATTTGTCAAAATAAATTTCATATTTCGAATCAGGACATAATAATTTAGTTTTAATAAAATTTTGGTGTTTTTCTGATAACTTTCATATTTTGATGAATAATGAAAATTACTAAATTTTAATTAAAAATAACCTTTTTAATCAAAATAATTAATAGTGATAAATTATGAATTTTCATGATTAGAAATTATAATTAGATTATATTTTTACCATTTAATCCAATTTTGGTCATTGGACATAATTTCACATTTAAACTGGACATAAGCAAGTGCCAATCTTTTGATAGTTATTATTTTATAAAAACACGTTTTTTGATTTAACAAAAGGAATTAATTTTAAATTAATTTCTTCCACTTATTTGTTTTGAATTTATAAAAATTGATTCCATATTTGATATCAGGAGGTCTAAATTGTGTAAATAGGTAACTTTTATTTTTAGATATTTTGAATAATTACGTTGGTAAATATTTTATATACCATGGTTAAAGGTTAAATTCGATAAATAAGGGTAAAAACGAATATTATAATAATACTAAATTATCCAAAAACGTGTTCTAACCCTATTGTATGATGCATGTCCGACCATGGGAATCTTTGGGTCGATTTTGGGACCCCATGGATCCACGTGTAGGTGATAATGACACTTTATATTAATTAAGTTAAAGTAAATACAAAAGTGACATAAGCATATATCTTTTAGAAATTTTTTTTACATAGGGTTATATATGATATATTTTCAACTATAAATATTCATTATAAATATAAAAAGATTTCCTACATAATTTTATTTTATTTATAATTTTTATACATTGAATGGTTAAATTTATTTATGACACAATAATGATGCAATATTTTCCTTATTAATGAAAGAATCAAATAATTAGTATTATAAATGTTAAAATAAATATAATTTGAACGTTTTTATGAGATCTAAGAATTTTATTTGTTAATATGATTTGTTAGGATTGCTTAAATTATTTTTTTTGAATTAATAAAGTTGTTAAAACTTTAACAAAAATCAATTATTAAATAGTGTCAATGCTGAAAAAAATGAGTTTTTAAAACAAATATTATATTATTAATTGATATTCTATTATTAAAAATATAAGGTGCTGAAAAATGACATATATAATGATATTTGTATTATTAATGGACCACTTGTAGGTCTCTTGGAAGTTTATAGTAAGTTTATTAACTATATAATATAAAAATACAAAGAGACATGGTAAATGTCAAACTAAATAACTAAGAGTTAAAACTAAAAGATAAGGTTACTAAAGTGACCCAAACCTGTATAAAACCAATTGGTTGAGTTTTTTTCGACCCAAAACCACCTTATACAAGAAACAAATCAATTTGGATCCATTATAAACCTAATATGAATTTATTATAAAATAATATTTCAAGTTTTTCCTAAGGTGCCCCTCACCCCTCTTATAAAAGGGCACCCCTCTTTCACTCTAATTCACACCCTCTTAGCCATTTGTCTTGGAAAAATCCTGCCCAAATACTCTATAAACTTTCCTCCCTTAAACCTAGAGGCCTTATTTTGATCATAAATTCAACTTAAGGATCCCATTTGATCAAATCAAAAGGAAGAACCCGAAAAAGAGGTAATGATTTCACCACCCTCTTTCAAGTTCCTTTATTCTTGCACTTCTTTTTCTAGGTTGTTTCAATTCTAAAATAATAAATCTAGTATCTTTTATATATTGTGATGTTATTATAATTATGGTACAACCAAATTCATTATTCTATCTACCATTTTAATGACATGTCACCATACATGTGTACGTACGGCTTACCGTCTCCACATCATGGTGTAATTGTTATTCAATACATTATTATTTGGATGGGTATAATAATGATGTGTATTTGATGTAAATAATAAATATAACATGATAAGGATTCTGTATATATGATATACCATCCAATTATATATTATTTTAAGATTAAAATAATGATATTTGCGCTCGTGCGTACGTACGGATTACCGTCCCCATGACTCGATGAGATTCATTTCCAAGTTCACCATTCATCGACGATTATAAAAATATATATTACTAATAAGTATTTAATATATGACATAATATTGCTACTGGATATATATATTTATATATATATATGTATTTATGTACTTACATATATCTTATTCAGTTACTTCCATTCAATACTATATGAAAACAAAAACATCGTTTATGCGTATGTACAGACTACCGTCTCCATAAACCATGTTTTCCATTTCATATATATGTCTATTATAAATATTTATATTCTAAATATATATGTTATATAAATCATGTTTTATATACTGGATTTATTTAAATCATGATATAAGTGATACAATCAAGAGTAACAAGTTAAAACACGTACGATAAAGAAAGCGATTATTACCCAAAATATTAATATAACATGGAAATTATTATTAAATGGGTAGTATAATGTCATAAATTAATAATGTGTAATATCATAAATATTAATATGGTTATTTTATAATTTAATAACATAGTATAGTCTTCATATAGGAGGTTAAACATACCCTCAACTAAAGGAAAGTGCAAGGTAAGGGGTTTTCATCCCACTCCTTATTCCTGTGAGATTCATACCATATTGCCACTATTACCTTTTGTGTGGTGTATGTAATGCCCATAATTGTATTATTTGTGTAATACACTTTAATTTATGTGTATTTACATATTCATTGTATGATACTTCTTTCATGGGGTGTATGTTTCGTATGTTACCAAATTGGTAAGTGTTTATTTCACAATCTCTTCATTATCTGAGGTTGTTTATACGTAATTATCTACTGGGACTTTATTATCTTCCACATCCATGTTTCTTAAAAATGAATTTCTAAACATTATTAATATTTTATAGAATATGGGTTATGGAAATTTATACCCTTTTTTGAATTTTTATAAGATGTTTATAAAATAATCTTTCCGAAGTTTTCCAAACAAGGTCCTTTTTAACCTTTTCGACAGAATTAAGGTAAGAATGGATATTTTTTAAATTATACGGAGGGTGCAGCTATTTTCCACCATTATAAAATCATCGAAGCTTCCATTACAATAATATAATAATATTTTTAAAGTAAGTGTTTTATTTTATAATTATGTGACTTTTAAATGATTTCAAAAAAAGAGATATTTATCTCAAATAGTTTTGATTTCATCTATGTCAACATCATTTGAGTGATTTTAAGCTTTTTGAAGTTGATTTATTATGATACAAAACTTCAATATAGTATTGAAGGTTTTGTAATATGTTTGACTATGGTTGTGTTATTTTTATACCATTCATGGTTTATGGAGAAAGTTTTGAGATTTCGTATGCTAGTTTTAATATGAATGTTTATGTTATGTTTAAACTTATTCATATAAGGAATGCATTGATCTTAATAAGTGACGGGTGGAGCTCTCTATAGCTCCCCGAAGCATCGGTAGGTCTCATGAGACAAACTAGTGTCTTGGAACAAGGCCTTGACAGAAATATTATTTGTAGTCTTGGCACAAGGCCTTGACTATGTGGTTATGATAGTCTGGCATTATGCATTCCATCATTATGAAAGTGTCTATTGATATTGCATGTGATTATTTGATTAGTATAATATCCATGTGAGTAATTAAATGGAATTATTTTGATTTATATATGCCATATTATAATTAACTTTATGTTGAAAATGATTTTGTTTTATTTTTATACATTCCCTTAAATGTTTATGCTTATTTATAAAAGTTTCCACTATATTGCTAACCATTACTGAGCATTTGAACTCACCCCTTTCTATGATTTATTTTTCCCAGGATTCCAAGAAGTGTAATGTGATTGATATTCAGGGTTAATCCAAAGGAATAATGATGTTCGTAAAGGATTATTTATGTTGTTTTGTATGTTATAAAGTGTAATGTAACATTCATGTATGTAATCTATCTTCCAAGACTGCTAAACCAATCGATCCTTCAGGACATGATTCCTTCTAATCATGCTAATGTATTAAAATAATGCACCGACTCTGGGTAAATGGGTCCGGGGCGTTACAGTTGGTATCAGAGGAAGTTTAGTACAAACATTGGGAGTTATATTTGGATAAACTTTGATTAGAGCACATAGACCTAAGATGGACTTTGAGGATTAGTATAGAAGAACATCCTAAAATTTTGGTATTGTAGAGATTTTGTGAGTTTTCCAAGCAATACATCCCTATCTAGATACGAGCAGGTAGAGGTGGCTCTGGAACAGATGTACCTAGGGGTAAAACCTGAAAACACCGCTTTGAGCTAGACTCGAACGGGAACTGGTGCATGACAACTGGCCTTGCTGCACTCTTGGTTACGACACTCCCGGGGATATGCTTAGGATAATTCTCATTTTCTTTACAAACCATTATGAGGGTTTTATGAGTATATACTTCCTCAAAGATTTTTTTTATGATAATGGATTATATCCATAAATTTTTCAATTTATGTTAAGTGTTATACAAGTTTGGATTTATGTATTGCGATTAATAAACTAATATAGTGTGTGCCATTGTATATAAATGGCGCCCAGTAGAAGGAATGTGAACTCCAGCAGTACGTATGATCCACAGATTAAGAAGGATCATATCCTCCACGGTATTAAGAAAACATTTAGAAGGGATATAGTCTCCCATGTATTCTCAACATATGAAGAAATTATATCATGTGTTAGTAATATAAGTAAAGAATTATTTGAGTCCTATGGATTTTAAGGTAAAAAAGATAAGAAAAGTATAGAAGAAAGTAATATGGATAAAGGGAAGACGGAAAAAAAGAATTTTCCCATATGTGATAACCATGGGAAGAAACACCCTGGAACATGCTTTAAGGGAATGTGAGTTTGTTATAAGTATTGAGAAAAAAGGACACCATGTACGTGATTTCAAGGGTAAAAAATTCAAATGTACAATGCTTCATATGCAAGGCATTGGTACACTACACAAATCAATGTCTCATTCATAAGAGTATTCCACAAATGATGTTATTGGATAATAATAAAGTTATGATACTACCTCAGATGAAGAGTAATGATTAGAGTTTTTAAGTTGTTAATAAAGAATTATGTCATTTGAGTGTTGTATCGACGATGTACTAGTTATAATAATTACGGAGTATATAAGGATTGTACTACAATACTATTTCATTAAGGACTTGAGATTGTTTGGAACCAAGAAAAGTGACTCAATAGGAGGTTAAATTTTTGGAAAATATATGGTTGAGAGAAAGGTAAACCATAATATGGTTTTGATACCGAGGTAGTGATTTTGGAAAAATACATGATTGATTTGGATAAATTATATTAGATATTCTTGACTACCTTGAAACTGATTAATGATTTTCATATTCCATCATTGTTGGATTTTAAAACATTTTTGGATAGGAGGAGTATATCCAGTATTCTATAAGGATTAAGGGATCATGAATGTAATCAATAAGGTTTTATGATAATTCAGGATGTTGTTGTGTTTTAAAAGAATACATGATGAAGGTGTTCACATGTTAGTATGTGGAAAAATGGATCTTCATTGTGTTACCTTCCCTATAAATTTTGGACTGTGAGATTGGATAGAAGTATTTTGGATAATTCTAGTTTGAGATTATTTTTGGATTTCCATAAAAGGACAACTCGGAGGTCGGGCGACAACACATCGCGTCCGGCAAGGCTACGAGACTTGAACCTGCAACCGAAGGGAGACAATGTTGTATCACCTACCACTGACCCACGTGATGTACTAGATTGAATAAAGTATTTGTTTAAAGGGTTTGGTTGTTGAATTATAATTTCATTTTTTTAGAACCCTATATGAATAGGATAAATAGAATATTTTTTATGTTCTATTATCTTTTAAAGTGAAAGATGATTTTGTGGTAGAAATTATTTAAAGGATGGAACTCTACTTGACAAGTATAAAATTTTTCTTCTCTTATTCTACGAATAAATTAATTCTTAAACTTTAGGTAGGGCATCTTAAAACCAAAAATTTGTTATCCTAATACCTTACATTTTGTTGAACTGATGGTATTTTAAATCATCATAGATTGGTGGCTTTGAGGCCCACAATTCTACGATTGTTTGTGATTGATGAACTCAATCACTCCCTATAAATATTAATTTTTTTCCACCAATTATGTGTCCCTAATTTCCACCAAATTTCTCCTAATCAATATCATAATTTGGTGGTTACTTTTCATTCCCCTTTTCCTCTTATTAAGACTAAATTTTATTAACCCAATTTCCGATGTGGGTTTTCCCACAAATGAATTTTCTATTTTCAACCTTTTATTTTCAAAAAACAATTTCAAATTGTGAGGATGTAACTTATTGAAGGAGGTATAAATGTAACACCCCAATATTTCATAGTTCGTTATTTTCCAAGTAATTCAATAACTTGCACTACACGCAACACCGGGTTCGAGCGCACCACAAGATTACCAAACTAACTGTTCAAAAGCTTTTATGAATAGTATTAACTGAATTTTGAACAATATATAATCCTTAAAATTTTAGAATCCATATTATTAGTTTCTTTAACATAATTTAAGGACAAATTCATTTTTTCAGATAAAAGAAGTATTTTTCAAAAAATGCACTTTTACCACCTTTTAATGGTGAACCCTTTTTAATTCCAATATTTAAAACATTTATATATATAATTTGACACAATAAACTTTATATTTAGAATTAGGACATAATAATTTAGTTTCAATAAATTTTTTGTGTTTTTCTGATAACTTTCATATTTTGATGAATAATGAAAATTACTAAATTTTAGTTAAAACAACTTTTTTAATCAGAACAATTAATACTGATAAATTATGTATTTTTTGTGATTTTAAAGTATAAATAGATTATATTTTTACCATTTAATCTGATTTTGGTCATTGGATTCAATTTCACATTTAAACTGGGCATAAGCAAGTGTCAATCTTTTGATAGTTATTATTTCTTAGAAACACGCATTTTTGTTTTGACAACAAGAATTAATTTTAAATTAATTTCTGCCTCTTTTGTGTTTTGAATTTATAAAAATTGATTCCATATTTGATATCATGAGGTCTAAATTGTGTACATAGGTAACTTTCATTTTTAGATATTTTGAATAATTACTTCGGTAAATATTTTATTTACTATGGTTAAAGGGTAAATCCGAAAAATAAGGGTAAAAAATAATATTATAATAATACTAAATTACCATAAAACGTTTCTTAACCCAATTTTTTGATACATGTCTGATCAAGGGCATCATTGGGTCGATTTTGGGACCCCATGGATCCACTTGTAGGTGATAATGACACTTTATATTAATAAAGTTAAAGTAAATACTAAAATGACATAAGCATATATCTTTTAGAAAAAAAATTAAATATGGTTATATATGTTATCTTTTAGACTATAAATATTAATTATAAATCTAAAAAGATTTCCTACATAATGGTATTTTATTTATAATTTTTATACATTGAATAATTAAATTTATATATAACACAATAATGATGCAGTATTTTCCTTATTAATGAAATAATCAAATAATTAATATTATAAATGTTAAAATAAATATAATTTTAAAGTTTTGGTGACATACATGAATTTTATTTTTTAATATTACTCATTCGGATTTCTTAAATGAATTTGTTTTGTATTAATAAAGTTGTTAAGACTTTTAAAAAAAATTAATTATTAAATAGTGTCAAAATTGACATAAATGAGTTTTTAAAACAAATATTATATTAATAATTGATATTTTATTCGTAAAAATATAAGATTAACCAAAGGAATTATATAATGATACGTGTATTATTAATGGACCACTTGGAGGTCGCTTGGAAGTTTATAGTAGGTTGATTAACTATATAGTATAAAAATACAAAGAGACATGTTAATGTCAAACTAATTAACAATAATGGAATTCTTGGTAATTGCGACGGCCTATTTTTGACGGGATCCCATCGCAAATAGGATTTAGCGATGGGGCCCCGTCACAAATAGCCCGTTACAGAAAACGTTGTCGCAAATATGATTATATGTATTATATATACATAAATGTTTTTGAGATTGGCCTGTCGCAAATAAGCCTCCGATTATATGTATTATATATACATAAACGTTTTCGAGATGGGCCCGTCGCAAACACTATTTCCAATGGGCCCATGTCCCGTCGCAATATATATATATATATATATATAATGTGCTGTGATGGGCCCGTCGCAACAAAGTATTTGCGACGGGCAATTAGTCTCGTCACAAATATTCTTTTAAAAATATTTAGTTAGACGATTTGCGATGGGATCCCGTCGCAAACGGTCCCGTCGCAAATAAAAAATTAATTTAAAAAAAAAATTAATAAAATTAATATTAATGAAAAAATAATATTACTATTATTAAAACAATAAAAAAATAAGATATATTAAAATTCTCAATATTCACAAAAAAAATATAAAAAAATATTAAAATATTAAAAATTAAATTTTGTAATATTTGCACCGATATAAAAGGCATAAAATGTAAATAATTCATATTACAATGTTAAATTCAAATGTTTGTAACATAAAAAAATCATTGGGGGTCGTCTTCTGGAGGAGCTGATGGAGCTGGTGGAGGAAAATCCATCCCTAAACTACGAGTCAGACGGCGCATGTACTCTATCTGCTCATGATGCTACTACTGCCATCGATGCGTCTCCTCCTCATGTTGCTACTGTTGCCGCTGATGCCATCGACACATATGCTCCTTGTAATGCTGTTGCTGCTGCCATCGATACATCTGCTCCTTGTAACGCTACTCCTCCTGTTGCTGCCACCAACACATCTATTCTTGCTGCTTCTGCAGAGTCTTTATAAGCTCAGCCTGAGCTCGCAACTGCTCCTGATACTGTGATCCAGAAGATGATGCCTCCCCATGAGCTCCTCTCAATTTAGATGCCGACATCGCAGTAGTACCATAATAAGTACCAGGAATCAAATGAGAGCTGATACCAACTATCCTACACTTCTCAAAGCCATACTGAGTCCCCTGCATCCATGCCGCCTCATCGAAATGGTGAGCACTAGTCTGCTCAGTCATCTTGTCCTGACCCTCAGCCTGTGTCTGAGAGGTCGCAGCCTCATATGACTCCTTCAATTCCAATTTCAAATTAAAATTGTGAAAATATTATATGCAGTGAATTGTCAAACTGAAAAAACAATACTAACCACAATATGACGCTGACGATCACCTCTAATCTCTCTAGTGGCTGGATCACTGTACATCCTCGGATAAACATCGAACTCCGTAATATCGGGATGCTCGACTGCCTAAAGAAATATAAAATAAACTGTTTATATTTAAAGTTATATAAAATATTTAAAAAATATACTTACCAGATGCTCTCTATGCGAACTGAATGTACGACTACCAGCTTGATGTGTCAACTCCTGTCTCCCCCGGTTCTATCGTCCCACTGAAGATCTCCTTTGAAATCCACCACCCAAACAATGTAAACATAATCCTTCCCAAACGTGAGATGAAATTTACTATGGTCGGTGGTCTCTACAAGACTCATCAAATTCTGTCACCCCTGCTTTCTTAATGGTTGTCCTTCTCAAATTGTGCAAAAACTGACCGAAACGGTCACACATAGAAACCTTCTGTGCTGCGTGGATAGAGTCGCGCATGATATCATCGATAGGATACCATAAACACTAAAAATAATTTATAATATCAAGCTGTTAATAAAATAAATTTCAAAATAAATATTATTTAATTATGTACCATCCAATAATGGAACATGTCGCGTTGCACATCAATAAGAATCTATTCCAATGTGATACATGGCTGAGAAAAATAATTATACAAGATAGCGCTCCCCTATCCAATAGCTACATGCGCAAAACTATGAAAAATGAATAAATAATCAAACAATTAGTATATATATAAATAAATTAATGAAATCAAAATGAAATATATAGGTTACCATACCTCTATGTGCGTGGATTAAAACCAAGATGTGGAGGTCGCTCGGGGATAGGGTCAGGAATCATCAGTCGTGCAAGACCGCACCCCCTCCACGTACCCCCTGAACTTCCAGTAGGATGAGGGTCAGATGATCCAAAATCCCCCTCATCCAATGGTAGGTCAGCCTCCTGCAACTCGAGAAATAGCTCAGGGTCCATCTGAAACACAAAATGATTGTTGTTAGCATATAGATGAAAATGACTATTATATATAGATATATATTAGTTATGATTATAATCAATATTTAACTGTGTCAATGTTCATCTTCATCCTCTTCTCCATAGCCGTCAATGTCAAGGTTTTCATCTTCCTCCTCATCATCATCAATATCCATATGAGTTTTAGTTTTAGTATCTCTTGTCATTTCAAATTCATTTGTAACATCATTAACATCTTCATCACCATCAATCCCTAATTGTGGGGTGTCATCATCAATATTCACGTCTCTCTGTGAATCAGATGGATTTTGAGTAGTCTCTTGAAAAATTTCAATTCCTTCCACTTCAGCGGAACCACATTCATTTTGAGTAAACTGATTTTCCCAAGATTCCATTTTTATTATGCTCCAACAATCGCTCAAGTCTCTTGAAGTAGCACAATACTCTACATAATAAATTTGATGTGCATGTTGAGCCAGTAAAAATGGTTCATTTACTGCAATAATAATTTTATATTTAATATCGACGATTCCATGAGTCGGATAAACATGCAAGCCTCTCTCAGTATGCAACCACCGACATTTAAAAATTGTTATGTAATTATGTCCTAGATAACAAAGATCAATAATTTCATCCAAAATGCCATAAAAGTCAACTTTAGTCTCTCTGTGATGTGATCCTCTCAAGAAAACTCCACTGTTCATTGTTTTTTTATTCCCCGTATGCATGTTTATGAAATTGAAAACCATTAACCACATATGCATTATAAGATTTAACACTTTTGGATGGTGTGTTACTCAATATACACAGTAGGTTATCAATTTTATCAGCATATTGAGACAATTGAAAATTTGTAAAACAATTATCAGTATAATAAATAATAAATGGAATTGATATTAAACCATCAATAATTTATTTTACCAGTTTTTGAAACCATTGAATTTTTGTGTGTGTCTACGTTCTTCAAGAACTGCTGTTGTAATTTGTGGAAGTTTTTTATTGATATGATGATCATATAACCTACAAATAAAATAAGTTTAAATACTGTAACATAAATTATAGAATAAGTGATAGAATCACTCACAGGAAAAATGATGTCATTACTTCATAGTTGAGCAGAATGTATGTATGAGCTATATGATGTTCATCATCTGAAAGCCATTATTCATGAACTCCACCGAAACCAAGATTTGGATGATTAAAAACTGTTAATTGATTTTCCATTTCTTCATTAACATTCCCATCTTTTCATCCAATGCGATTGTGTTTTTAGGGATAATGAGATTCAAAATAATGAGAGCAGAAAAAAAAATTCCTCTTGTAAATAAGTTTTAGCAATTGAGATTGCAACTGATGCTTTGTTACGTATTTTTTTCTTCAATTTCTGTATGCATCTCTCAAATGGGTACATCCATCGAAACTGTATTGGACCTCCACATTTATCCTCATGTGGAAAATTTAATATCAGATGTTCTATTGAGTCAAAAAAAGTCTGCAGAAAGATTTTTTCCAGTTTACATATAATTACAAAAACATCTTCTTCCAGTTTTCTTAGCGCATTGTAGTCTATTGTTGCTGCACAAATGTCTCAAAAAATGATATGTCTGTTATCAAATCCCAAATAATAAAATTCAACAAACCTCTGAATCCAATCGGCATAAGTCTTTCCATTATAACATGACAATCATGACTTTTTAATCCAGTAATATAACAATTATTAACACATCTACCCAAATTGGAATCATAGCCATATGGAAGTCTCAAATCTGCAATCCACTGACAAAATAATAAGCGACTCTATTTTGATAGTGTTTAAGATACTTTTGACTTCATTAACCTCAGTGATCTGACATTTTCAACTAGTTCAAGTTCTGGTTGCCTACAAATTTGGGCAAGAACTAATCATGCCTTTACAGTATCATTGGTCTTACCTGGTGTATCCAAAACTGTGTGAAATAAATTATCAAAACAGTTCTTCTCAATATGCATAACATCCAACATGTTGAGGACCAACAAATCAGACCAATACGGATGATCCAAAAAATGCTCCATTTTATCCAATTATGTTCTTTCCTAAAGCCATGAATTTTCTGTTGGTTTATTGTTGGTCCAAATGTGATTGAGGTTAATGAAAATACCACTGATTTTAACTCTGTACATGAGATCATCTTTGGAGTTTCATCCCTTTCAATTTTACCTTTCCCGAAATGAGATTTTTTCCTCCAAAAAGGATGATCGGTTGGAAGAAATTTACAGTTACAATCAAAATAGCAAGGTTTTTTTTCATTGACAAACAAAAAGGGTTTTTTTCTATCATACAGTAAGGACATGATTTCGGACCTTGTGTACTCCAACCAGATAACGTGCCATATTCCGGAAAGTCACTAATCGTCCACATCAATGCATCTCTTAATAGGAAATTTTGTTTCGCAGCAAAATCATTTGTATTAACACCATCACTCCACAATGCATTTAACTCATCAATAAATAGTTTCAAATTAACATCAATATTCTTTTTTGGATGTCCTGGGATTAATAGAGTCAAAAAGATATAAGGCTCCTTCATCAATATCCATGTAGGGAAATTGTACAGAGTTATAAAGACATGCCAACATGAATACTGACTACCATAAGAACCAAACAGACATAAACCATCAGTAGAATGACCAAATCACACGTTTCGGGCTTCTATAGAAAAAGACAGATGGAGATGGTCAAATTTTTTCCATGAATCACCATCAAATGGATGATTCAAGCTTTTATCAGTTGATATCTTGGTTTTGTACCATAACATCATTGGTGCTGTGTTCTGAGACATAAATAAACACAAAAACTGGGGTATACAGGGGAAATATCTCAACTATTTTACTAGAATCGATCTAGAATTCCCTGGTTGAGCTTCTTTATACCTCGATTTTCTACATGTGGGACAACTATCCGACGACTCATTTTGACCAGAATATAATATGCAATCATTTGGACATGCATGAATCTTCTGATAACTAAGGCCCAGACTACAAATCAGCCTCTTGCTCTCATAGTAATTTGTAGGCAGCACATTTCCTTCAGGTAACAGTGTTTTAACCAAAGAAAATATCTGATCAAAACAGTTGTTTGACATTGCATTGTCTGATTTAATAGCCATAAATTTTGAAACCACTTCTAATTTGCTTATCTTGCAACCAGGATATAATGTATCCTCACTAGACCTCAACATCTCATAAAATTAGGATGGTGCGCCAACACAGGAGTTAAATCAATATCAACGTGAGTTTTAGTTTGTTGCTCATATGGACCTACAACATCATGTACTAAATTTTGAAACTGTGATGGATCCTGAATCAAGTTATTAGGATCTTCTCTGGAACTGCGTTCACCGCGTTGATACCAAAAAACATAATTTGGTTGAAAACCAAACCGTAAGAGTTATCCCCCAACCTTGTCAAATGTTTCAAATATTCTTAGAGAACATTTTTTTTATAAGGACAATTAATTGTGACTTCTGAAAAATATTCTGGTTTTGATGATGCAAATGCTAAGAAAGCTTCAACACCCTTAATATAAAGGATTTAAACCAGAACCATTTGGATTTCTACACTGATTTATCTAAGCTCAATCATCTAATAATGGCTTATGTCAACTTCCTTTTTCCATATTTTTCTACATAAAATATAAAATCATCACATTTTTTGAATAATTTAAAATTATAAAAACACTATCTGAAAATAGTAGATAAATAATTACAACTACTTAATAATTACCATTAATTAAAGGCAACACAATTTCAATTGGATTGATGGCTACTCTTTTGTCCGACGACTCATTTAATTGAATCTTTCTCACACTTATTATTACTAATTATTTTTAATTATTTCTAATTATTCCTAATTATTGCTAATTATTAAAAATTATTACTAATTATTACAAATTATTACTAATTGTTACAAATTAGTACAAAATATTACTAATCATTAAAATTTATTACTAATTATTACAATTTATTACTAATTATTACTATTTATTACTATTTATTACTAATTTAGGAATACTTAGCAATACTGAGAAAAATGAGAACTGCATGAATAATGAAAGGAAATCTGGTAATCATCGTTGTGGAGATGATTACAAAATTTCCCTCCATTATCCAAGCAGATTTCGTTTATTAATTATTACTAATAAAAAAATTATTTTATCAATATTTAAGAAAAAGAAATATTAATATTATTAGAATAATTAAAAATTTATAAAATATTAAAATTATCAATATTCGCAACAAACTTTTCTCTATTCTTAACATGTTAAAATCTCAAAGGGCTGTCAATTTTCAAGTCATGCACAATAAAAAGTTTGTGTTAGTCATGTCCAATGTAAACTCTAAAATTGTAATTGCATGGTTGATCACCTCGCAAGTATTGTTGCAATAGGACGACCAAAGTAATGACGTTCTCTTCTCTAAGAATCATCTCACATGACGCTTTACATAGACCATTCTTCTTTATAAATTTTATGGGATATCATTATCTTTTCCTTAAATTTTCAAGGAAGAATGGTATATGTAAAGGTTTATGTGAGATAATTCTTATAGATAAGAAGGGCATGACTTGGGTTGTCCTATTGCAACAATACTTGTGAGGTAATCAACCATGCAAGGACAATTATAGAGTTTACATTGGACATGGCTGGCACAAACTTTTTATTGCACATGACATGACAATTAGAAACTCTTAGAGATTTGAACATGTTAAGAATAGAGCAAAGCCTGTTGTGAATATTGATAATTTTAATATTTTATAAATTTTTTATTATTTTAATAATATTAATATTGGTTTTTCATAAATATTGATAATATAATTTTTTTTATTGCTAATTACTACTAATTACTGCTAATTACTGCTAATTATTGCTAATTATTGCTAATTATTGCTAATTATTTCTAATTATTGCTAATTATTCCAAATTATTCGTAATTATTACTATTTATTACTAATTATTCCTAATTATTCCTAATGCATCCTAATTATTACTAATCATTACTAATCATTACTAATTATTACTAATTATTACTTATTATTACTAATTATTACTAATTATTACTAATTATTACTAATTATTACTAATTATTACTAATTATTACTACTAATTAGTACTAATTATTAGTAATTATTACTAATTATTACTAATTATTACTAATTATTACTAATTATATCTAATTATTACTAATTCTATCTAATTATTACTAATTATTACTACTAATTAGTACTAATTATTACTACTATTTATATCTAATTATTACTAATTATTACTAATTATTACAATTTGTTACTTATGATTCCTATTTATTAGTAATTATTACTATTTATTAGTAATTATTACTAATTATTCCTATTTATTACTAATTATTCCGATTTAGTACTCATTATTCATAATTACTACTAATTATTCCTAATTACAACTAATTATTCCTAATTAATACTAATTATTCCTATTTACTACTGATTATTCCTATTTATAACTAATTGTTACTAATTACTACTAATTATTCCTAATTACTACTAATTATTACTAATGACTACAAAATTATTCCTAATTACTAATAATTATTCCCAATTACTACTAATTATTCCTAATTACTACTAATTATTCCTAATTACTACAAATTATTCCTAATTACTACTAATTATTCCTAATTACTACTAATTATTCCTAATTACTACTAATTATATCAAATTACTACTAATTATATCTAATTACTACTAATTATATCTAATTACTACTAATTATATCTAATTACTACTAATTATATCTAATTAATAATAATTATATCAAATTACTACTAATTATATCTAATTACTACTAATTATATCTAATTACTACTAATTATATCTAATTACTACTAATAAACAACAATTAAAATTAACATAAAAAATTAAAATGAATCTAAAAAAAATAAAAAATAAATACCTTAAACTTTGATATTCTGATGATATTGACGCCCTCTGATTGCTCTCGTAAAAAAAATTGAACTAAAAGAAAATTTTTCTTTGAAACTGAAGAATGAAAATAGGGAGAGAGCAAGATCTGAATGATTTGGGAAAAAACGGATGCAGGTATTTTTAGGTTAGATTAGTTGCGATAGGGTTATTTACGACGGGAAACCCGTCGCAAATGTTGGTATTTTCGACGGGGCCCGTCGAAAATATGCTTGCTCGCATTAATGACAGTTGGCGGTTAAAAGGTTATTTACAACGGGTCCCGTCGCAAATAGTTCTTGCCGACACTCATTTTGCGAAGGGACGACATCTCGTCCCAAAAAGTTATTAACCGCCGTTGGGTATTTGCGACGGGACTCGTTTCAAATACCCCTACATGGTTTGGCACACAAGCTGCGCGGTTTGGCGTGCAAGTCGCACCCAACAATTTGCGACGGGAGACATCTCCCCATCGCAAATAATCTTTTTTTCCCGTAGTGTAACTAAGAGTTAATACTAAAAGATAAGGTTAATAAAGTGACCAAAAATTGTCTATAACCTATTGGTTGAGTTGTTTTCGACCCATCCCCACCTTATCCTTGAAATAAATCAACTTGGAGCCATTATAAAAAGAATATGAATTTATTATAAAATAATATTTGGTGGTTTTCCTAAGGTTCCCCTCACCCCTTTTATTAAAGGGCACTCCCCCTTCACTCTAATTCACACCTTCTAAGCAATTTGGCTCGGCCAAACCCTACCCAAATACCCTCTAAACTATCCTTACTTCAACCTAGAGGCATTATTTTGATCAGAAATCCAACCTAAGGAGCCGTTTTGATCAAATCAAAAGGAAGAAACCGAAGAAGAGGCAATGATTTCACCACCCTCTTTCAAGTTCCTTTCTTCTTCAAATTCCATTTTCTTTGTTGTTTCCATTCGAAAATAATAACTTCAATATCTTCTATATAATGTGATGTTATTATAATTATGATACAACCAAATTCATTATTCTATCCACCCTTTGAATGACATGTCACCATACGTGCCTACGTACGGCTTACCGTCTCCACGTCGTGGTGTTATTGTTATTCAATACATTTATATTTGGATGGGTATAATAATGATGTGTATTTGATGTAAATAATATATATAACATGATAAGGATTATGTATATATGACATACCATCCAATTATATATTATTTTAATATCAAAAGAATGATATTTTCGCTCATGTGTACGTAGGGATTACCGTCTCCACGACGCGATGAGATTCATTTCCAAGTTCACCATTCATCGACGATTATAAAAATATATATTACTAATAAGTATGTAATATATGACTTAATAATTCTACTTGAGATATATATATTTATATATATAAGTTTTTATGTACTTACATATATCTTATTCACTTACTTCCATTCAATAATATATGAAAACAGAAACCGCGTTTATGCGTACGTACGGACTACCGTCTCCATAAACGGTGTTTTCCATTTCATATATATGTCTATTATACATATTTATATTCTAAATATATATGATATATAAATCATGTTTTATATTCTGGAATTATTTAAATCATGATATATGTGATACAATCAAGAGTAACAAGTTAAAACACGTACGATAAAGAAAGCGATTATTACCCGAAGTATTAATATAACATGGAAATTATTATTAAATGTGTAGTATAAAGTCCTAAATGAATAATGTATGATCTCATAAATATTACTATGGTTCTATTATAATTTAATAACTTACTATAGTCTTCATACAGGAGGTTAAACATACCCTTGACTAAAGGAAATTGAAAGGTAAGGGGTTTTCATCTCACTCCTTATTCCCGTGAGATTCATTCCATATTGCCACTATTACCTTTTTTGTGGTTTATGTACTACCCATAATTGTATTATTTGTGTAATATGATTTAATTTATGTGTATTTACATATTCATTGTATGATACTTATTTCATGGGGTGTATGTTTCGAATGTTACCAAATTGGTAAGGGTTTATTTCACAATCTCTTCATTATCCGAGGTTGTTTATATGTAATTATCTACTGGGACTTCTTTATCATCCACATCCATGTTTCATAAAAATTTATTTCAAAACATTCTTACTATTTTATAGAATATGGTTTAAAGTCATTTATACCATTTTTTACTTTTTATAAGATGTTTATAAAGGAATCTTTCTGTCATTTTCCAAACAATGTCCTTTTTATCCTTTTCGACAGGATTAAGGTAAAAATGTTTTTTTAACTTATACAGCGGGTGAGACTATTTTCAACCATTATAAAATCTTTGAATATTCCCTTAAAATAATATAAAAATATTTTGAAAGTAAATTGTTTAATTTATAATTATGTGACGTTTAAATTATTTTAAAAAAGAGATATTTATCTCAAATAGTTTTTATTTCATCTATGTTAACATCCTTTGATGAATTATAAGCTTCTTTGAAGTTCATTTATTATCATACAAAACTACCATATAGTATTGAAGTTTTTGTGATATGTTTGATTGTGGATTTTTTATTTTTATACCATTCATGGTTTATGGAGAAAGTATTGACATTTTGTATGCTAGTTTTAATACGAATTTTTATGATATGTTTAAACAAATTCATATGAGGAATGCATTTGACTTAATAAGTGATGGGTGGAGCCCGCTATAGCTCCTCAATTCATCGGTAGGTCTTATGAGACAAAATATTTTCTTGGAACAAGGCCTTGACAAAAATATTATTTGTAGTCTTGGCACAAGGCCTTGACTATGTGGTTATGATATTCTGGCATTATGCATTCCATCATTATGAAAGTGGCTATTGATATTGCATGTGATTATTCGACTAGTATAATATCCATGTGACCAAGAAAATGGGATTATTTGGATTTATATATGCCATATTATGATTAAGTTTATGTTGAAATGTCTTTTGTTTTAGTTTTATACATTGCCTTAAATGTTTATGCTTATTTATGAAGGTTTCCGCTGTATTTCTTACCCTTACTGAACGTTTGAGCTCACCCATTTCTATGTTTTATTTTTCCCCAGATTCCAAGAGGTGTAATGTGATTGATATGCAGGGTTAAGCCAATGGAATAATGGTGTTCTTAAAAGATTATTTATTTTGTTTTGTATGTTATAAAGTGTAATGTAACATTCATGTTTGTAATATATCTTTCAAGACTGCTAAACTGTTTGGTCATTTGTGACTTGATTCATTGCAATCATTCCAATGTATTAAAATAATTCACTGACTCTGGGTAACTAGGTTTGGGGCGTTACAACCTTCCTAAATTCCAATAATGATGTTACTTCATTTAAAAATGGGAAAGAAAATTAATTTAGGCTGGCGCAACGATGAGGTGTGTTGGAAAGATTAATGGTATGTGAGTTGGCACAATTATGTTGGAGGAGGTTAAGAGGCTCACCCTCATTAATTGTGGGAGTTAAGGGTTTCTCCCAATTAATGGGGAGTTTCAAGGGGGTTTAAAACAAGGGTGGTCCCCACCACCATAACCTCTTATGGGAGGTTACGGTTCGGGTGGTCCCCACCACCTTAACCTCTCATGGGAGGTTAAGGTCTGGTGGTCCCCACATCCAACTTCCACATGGAGGTATAGTTTAGGTGGACCCCACCTCCCAACACCCACATGAGTGATGCAAATAAAAATAAACTGTCACACACTTTTTTTTATTTTTATTCTTTCACGAAAAACCCAATGACTAACTTCCACCCTCGACCATATGCCATCGAGGTGAAAGTATCCTTAAGCGAATACCAGCGCTATGAGTTCAAAAGTGACCTCAGAATTCAATTCGGTGCACCAGTTCAAAAATTACAAAATGTCGCTCACGGGTCTACAGAACGTACCCAAAAAAATGTTTGGAAAAATTTTATCAGCCACCCTCGACCTGCGCCGGTTGAGGTTAGGCTCTGCCTAAGTGAAACACGCCCCAACGAACCCAACGGTACTCTCAGATTTTCAATTTGAGGTAGCGTTTAGAAGTTATTAATTTTACAATAAAAAAATTTTCACAAAATTATTTTATTTGTGGTCAAAAACTAACTTTCTCTGGTGGCTTGTGCCGACAAAAGTTAGTATCTCCTTAAAGAAAGCATACCTTCTAAAGTCCAGCGGTGGTCTCAGATTTTTAATCTGAGCTTCTGTTTGTGAGTTATAATCATTTGAAAATTAAAATAATTTAGTTAATTATTTTATTTATGATTATGCCATTTTTGGGGTTTCCCACAGGAGGCCCGCATCTACTAATATTAAGTCATGTCTTGGATAAACTCTCCATCCTGAGTGCAACGGTGCCCTCAGATTTATGACCCAAGTAAACGTTTAATATTGATTCCACCTTTTCAGGAAAAATGCTTACGCACGTTAACATAAGCTTAACAAAACTACGATGGATCATTTCGGGCACTCAGGGCCTTGGAATCGCACGCCGTCAAATTTTGTAGACTCGTAAACATCACATTTAATTTAAATAAAATTACATGGAAATTCCGGGTCTTTACACTGGGTATTTTTAGTAGAACTATCTACCCATTCAGAAGGCCAACATTATATACATAAGGTCTACATGATAAAAAATATCCAAGGAATTATTATTTTCAAATTTTATTTCAATCTATTTTTTCACGACTAAGGATTAGTTAAATGAAATTTTAATTACTAGGTATAGATCAAATAAATTTTTAAGGATTAATTGAGATAATTTTAAGTGAAACTATAAATCAATTGATATAATTTATCACAATACAAAGCTGTAAAAATTTTCTTAAATGAAAATTTTAATAATTGAGACTATGTTGAATGATGATTTCAATTAAATTCATAAATTTAAACATGTTATAAGTTATTATAATTATTTTATTTATTTAGCTCCTCTGATATTTCATGAAAGTAACCACATCACACATTCATATCCTATTATAGGGTCATTTAGGTAAGATTACACAATACATTTATATGTGAGATCACCAAACAAATAATTATTAACACAAAAAATAACTGATCCTATACTACTATTCCATACCAAAAGGAACAAAATAATGGGGATGACATGTGAATCATACCAACCTAGAATGATGCCTCAAAACATATAACAATGTGGAAATATCCCTCAAATCAAAAACCGCATAATCATGAACATCAAATAATGTGAAATAAATCAAATATAAAAGTGAAAATAAAGAATAAGAATCCTAACACTAGAAACATATATTTTTCATCAAATTTGGGTCGGTAACTCAGAGGAATAAGTTCCTTATTATGTCTTGAAAATTACCCAGCTCCTATATACATAAAAAATTAAGAAAAAATAAATAGAACTATGATTCTATTTTCATTTCCTAGTCTCCAAAAGACATAAACCTTCTCATCTACCCCAAATTGTCTCATGTAATTACATGGTTTCATTACTAGCATAAAAAAGATTATTACCTACTAAGGTAACATGTAAAAATAATTATTGTCCTCAAAGACCAACACATATTCATTCAATTTAATTTATTCCACTCTCTCCCGCAAACCCTAGGAACCCTCCTACGAGTTTATAAAAAATGGATTTTAATTTTTGTGTATAATGATAATTGAAGTTGAACTCTATGATAACCACTTTCATTTTTATCACATGAATTGGATTTTGAATATATAGAAAGTGGTTTGTTATTTCCTTTTTTATTATTTTTGTAATTAATTTTGAATAACAATTTAAAAAACCCTCCTTAAAATGAACACTTTTTTATTAGTCAAATTGAACTTAATATCATATTTATGAACCATTCTCTCAATTTCCATCCTTTTATTTCTCATGGATTGATTGAGTAATTGTTATTTACCCATTATCAGGTGGATTTTTGTGTTAGAATATCGAAGTTAAGGAAAGATATGAAAGAAATAGTGTCAAAAAGCCTTATATTTTTCAACCATATCCCATAAACTCATATATCTATTGATTCTAACAAAACACTAATTTGTTTTAGTGATATGTTTATCTTAATGTTTTAATATCATATCTAATGTCTATTCAAATATTCTTAACTCATTTTATTTTCATATATTTTCAATAAAATTTATATTTTGAATTGACCTAATACACTAAAGAATTATCTTTGGGAATTTCCCATCACTTTAGTTGAAATGTGGTTTTTAAAAGTCTTTATATCACAAAATACCATAATACGTAAATTACAATTCAATATAAATGAATTACCATAGGGCATAAAAGAATTATCAGAGGGAATGGATTCATGAAAAAAATCTAATAGAAATGAAAATTAATCTATGTCATTTATCTTACATAGATATTTATTTATCTTACCAAAATTAACATCATAATCAAATTATATTAGAGGACAAAAAGTAAAAGATATGATAAATAATGTATCTTATGGAATATTTTCTATCCAACAATGATGAAATTATCTTATGATAAATATAATTCCAAATAATTTATTTTAATTAGATAAATTTATCTTATGATAGATATATTTTTTATCCCATATTTCAAAGACAATATTAATCATTAAAAAAATTCTTGGATTGTTAATGTATTCATTATGGGTATTAGAAATGAATACAGACAAATAAATAAATACCAATTCAAATAATGTGCTTATTTTCATGAATAGATTGTTCATATGCCGATTAGATCTACTATAACCAGTTACATATTCTTTTTCTATATTTGGAGGTTAATTACACACATGAATTTTTTAAACCATTGGATTTAATAATTCTACGAAATTAAAATTCAAAATGAGGTGATACAAAAGAAGAATATTTTTGTTCGTGTTCACATTTCTTTTTTTATTCTATTAATGATAAATCCTTTAGAAAACCAATTTTTTAATATAATATTATTATTTTTTAAACATATATATCCTTTAATTAAATAATACATAGAGATAATATTTTTTTATTGTATCTCTATATAAGTTTCTTCTTTTTTGGTCAGTATCTACTTGAAACTGAATGCTGAAACCGTATCATTTTATTCATGATTCTGCTGCATCATTTTCACCAAATGATCTTATATTTTCATGACCATGGAAATGTATTTTTATTTGATATCCTGGTTAAAATCTCTTGAAACATTTTTTATAGTGGTTGCAGCTTACACTTAGTTGGGAAGCCCTAAAAAATGATTGTTGTAGTGTAAAACACCCAACCTGTGGAGTATATTATTAGTAGAGTGTAATATGGAATATTAATTCCTTAAACCTCTATAAATCTCAGGTGTTATATCTTCTACCATTATTTCATTCTATTAATTATCATTAAAGTTATAAAATTTGAATGATTTATTCCTTGAGATTGTGAATTTTTAAGTGGAGAATATTTTATAAACTCAAATACCCCCAGTTATTTAACAGTGCCTATCAAACCAAGATGTTTTATTATAGGTTCCTTATTTGGAGTTTATAAAAGAAGTTAGATTTTTTTAAAATATATTTTTATGATAATATATTATTTTAAAGTGTAATTAATTTGGTCAGAGCACTATATTTCAATAGAGAGAATCATGTGTGCTTGACGGATCAGGTGATTAATAAATAAATGAAAATTTTGATAAAAATCTATCTAAACTCTATTAAGCTATATAAAATCTTTAATAATGATATAGAGATGGGGATGATATTATATAATCCAACTATTATCCAAACATCAAATCTATTAATGTGATAATATGTAGACTAGGTCCTAATTAGTTCAATCTAGTATCACAGTTTAACATAACTCGTGAAATATGGAATAAGATTTCCATTTGTTATAATGGAACAAAAAATGTTTGATAAATTAAAAAAAACATGGAAGAAATCATTTTTGAAACATTCATAATGGTGGAATGGTAAGTATCACAAATTTAAATATAAATTAACTAATATTTTAAATATTTTTTTATCTCTTGGAATAGATATTCAAAAAACAGATCAATAATAAAAAGATATAATAAATATCCCATAAAAATTCAGTGGAATATTAGTAGTTATTTGTTAGTTGACTAATGTATAAGATATTAAGATAAAATATCAGATCATGACTCATATAATATATGATGCTAAAATTAAAGTGGATCGTGATGAGTATAAACTGATGAAAAGAGGGAATAATGATTTAAATTTTTATTATTCTAAATATCAAAAGAAATATTGAGAAAAAAGACTACCTATATTTTCTAAATAATTGGATAAGAAATTTAATTAATAATATAATGAATAAATTTATTGTCATTCATGAATATTCAGAATGTTGTACAACAAAATAAGTGGTTTTTGGAAACCCATCAATATGTAAAAAAAGGTTTTAGAGAAATTCACGAGAGTTTAGATTCTATGAATACAGAAAGCTCGAATATATCATCACTAAATTTCCTCAGTTGAAAGATAAGAAAAAATCGTAGAATAAGTTATTCATGAAATTTGGTTATAATAATAAAGGATAAAATGCTATTAAATCCATAGGGATTGCTTCAAAAGAAATTAGTAGAGATTCATATACATGTTTGGAAGATAAATAATATAATCATAAGCCTTATATTTACTTTATTTGTATGATATATGTGGTGTTAAAATATTAATATTCTCTTATTCAATTTGAATATGAAATATTTTCTACTAAAAATAAAGTAAATATTTGTATGTGTTAGAAGATAAATAGGAATATATTAAAAGGTTAAATAATGAAATTTATAATTATCTTGATATAGAAATATATGAGAGAGAATATTTATATAAATACTATTCTGAAAAAAAATCATTTGGATAAATATAATTCTACATGTACTCTTCATGATAGAAAAAATGTGGAATTATTTGTAGAAGTGGCTCTCTTAAAATGGTTTTCGTGTATTTTTAATAAGGGGTTGTATCAAAATAAAAATCTTGGGAATAAAAAATAATATAAACAAATATCGTATAATAGGTAATGTTGGGAATCCTAAATGGTACCGAAATTTATTTATTCCCAGAAACAATAATATATGGATGTCTAGTATTGCAAATTTTCATTTTGGAATTTCTAATAATTATTTTAATTTTTGTATTCATAGAAATCCCTCAAAGGTTGTTTGGATTCCAAGAAATACTTATTTAATTTCCTTTGTATGGTAAATTTCACAATGATAGAGGCACTAAATGTTATATTTACCATTGTTGTTAAAGGAATATGAAATGGTATATTCTTTGAGTTTCAATCTCTTTGAAAAGTTAGATGGGTTTATGCCATATTCAAGGATAATGCTAATGGATATATCATTTATTTATTATTGTTGGAGGTCTAAATTCAATGATTATCAACAAAGTTATTTATGTTTAGTGATTGAAGCATAAATGGATTATTTTATCTCAACATTATGAGGATTATTGTTCTATTAATATCTCTGGTAATTTATATTTTTTAAAAGATAATTTTTTATATTTAAAGAAACATGAAGTGAAAATGATTACACTCTATATCATTATTCCTTATAAAAAAATTTAAACTGGTTAAATAATTAAATCAATAAATCATAAATTTGGGATATAATTGTTGTACATTGTAATTTTTACTCATTGAGAAAGATATAAAATAAATATTTTATTTATTATATTTCTCTCCATAAATTGGAAAACTAAGATAAAATCTTATTTATTACAAATGGGAAAGAAATAGAATTCATTTTTAAACCAATTGAATGTGTTTCAATAATAAACTATTATATTAGTAGATATAGATCTATTTGAACTAGATTGAACAAAAATCATTGATGGTAAATCTTTCATTTATGTTTTAGTTAATGTTTTTTTAATTTACTTAGGTTTACATACTAAGAGATAAATTTGAATCATGTTCTTATCTTCTAAATATTATAAAAATCATCCAAATTAAAAAAGATACCAAAAATTTGACCCAAAAAATTGAAAATGGGGGAGTGTATAAGAATCATAAATTTAATTCATTGTTCTAAAAACATTACATTATATATACCTTATCTTCCCATATAAAACCTCAATATAATGGATTTATTAAAAAGAGGAATATTACTTTTGACAAAATTAATAGAACATTGTAATGTGGATATATCAATACCACTAACATTTGGGATGAATTCATTAACAAAATATTTTATTTCTTTAATGGATTTATAACATGTATTATATTACAAAACAACCTTTGAGTTGTCTAATAATAGGAAACCAAATATTTGATACAGTAATTTTTGTGTATGAAAAGGATATGTTCATTACACTAATAATAATCATTATAAATTTGATCCAAATGTATATAAAAAATTCATTCAAGGTACCAATACTACATCTAAACACTATATAATTTTCAATAATAAATCAAAAATTTATAAAAAAATTCTGATTTTAAATTTGTTGAGGGTGATACTATTGATAAAAAATAATCAAATTGATAACTTTTTTGATTATATTGAAAACATACTATATGAACCTATTGTTTATAAAAATATTAATGGTTATTGGTAATATGATCAAGTATGACCCATTCCTAAATGGATAGATTCTGATGTACCAAATATTGTGATGCCTAGTTATCCCAGAACCCATAGAAACCATCGTTTAGAAAAATTTATAGGAAACCATAATGTATATTTTAAGATATGAGGATGTGTATGAAACATTTTTGAGTTGTCATAATTTCCTTCCTAAATCAAACATAGAACCATAAAAGAAGCATTAAATGATTGAAATTGATTAGATTCTATGCAATAATAGCTAAATCAATTGAAGTGGTTGAAGGTATTGTAATTAGTTAAAAAACCTTATGAATATATAATTAATTAAGTTAAATTATTATTTAGGAATTAATAGTATTCTCAAGGTTTGATCACTATAAATAATTCTAGATTATTTTCCTAAATATATAATCAAGGAAAAGGATTATATTTTGAGGAAATATTTTCCTCTATTTCAATATTATATTCCATTAAAATTTTGTTATATTATGCATCCCATATAAACATAAAATTATATCAGGTTGATTTTAAATATTCATTGCTAAATGGTTTTTAGTGGATCATGTATATATTGAAATACCTTTAGGCGTTAATGAGCCTCATTTTTAAAATATAATTTTTTTTAAATTACATACGTATTGAATTGTCCTAAACAAGAACCATGATATTTGTAAATAATAGTGAGTTTATATATTATTTCAATTTATTTTATGTATGGTTTTTATAGAAAGCTAACATCTTAATAAACATTCAACAAATGATAAATGTAAATTACAATTTTATTGTGATGGTGTCATTTTTTTCAAAAAAATATGTAATGATTTTTGAAAACATGGAAAAAAGGTAATTGAAATAAGCATGATGGTTGATTTTAACTTTTTATTAGTTTTTAGATTTACTTAAAGGTTTTTTTTAATATTATTAACTATAGAAAATACATACATTTTGTATCTATTTAATTTTCCCTTGAAAGAAAAAAATATTTATTCAACTCTTTTGTGTTTCATTATTTAGCTCGAATTGGATGAAGCTATAAAATAATATCAGAACATGCCATATATAAGAATTTTTGGGACCTTAAATTATCATATTTTTTGTAGAATAGAAATTTTGTTTAAAATTCTTTCATGTTTTTAGTCAAATACAAATGAATCTCATTTAATATATACTGAAATAATTTTAACGTATTTGAAAGGAATAATATCATTATATTTTCTTTTTCAAAATATTTAAACTTTGACTTATCTTCATATTCAAATTCAATATTTTTTGGGTGAACCTTTTTTAGAAGGAGTTCGTGTGGTGACTATCGCATTCTTGGAAAATCATTATTTTCACAGTGATGTAAGAATAAACACTTTTTTCACTTCTAACTTCTTAAGTATAACATATTACAGGTGGATGTTGTTGTTTACATGTTTTGTTGATAAAACACACCCTGGTATTATTGGTTTAATATTTATCATCTAAAAATAAAATTTGTTAAAATTAGTGCCAAAAACATTTAAAAATACCAATAAACCATTCAAGGATAAATCACATCAATTTGAGGAATCATTTCTTATCATATCATAAGAAAAAGTTGGATATTTTGTTTTAATTAATTTGTAGAGAAAATAAAATTTTAGATAATTTTAGAATTTCATTATTAGCTGATGGATTTAAATTTTAGAAAAGTGATCGTGGTTTATTTAATTTTAAATTATTTAATCATGTATGTGTATCTATGATTAAATAATTAATTTTTCTTCTATGTGTAAATATATTTTTTAGTTTTTCTAATTTTTTTTTGTTATGTTCATGTATAGTGTTTTTTATTTTTCTATCAATCTATCATAAAATAAAATCTTATCAATCTTATTATTAATACTCACATCACTCTAGTGTTGATTTTTCATATTCTCTAAAGATGTAAGAAGACATGGAGAGTAAATAAATACTTTCATTAAATATTAAGAAACATAAAAACCTAGTAGTTTTTTATTATTACTTGAACCCTTCATACCCTCAGTCCTTAGAACCATTGTTATTTTATTTTTATCAAAAATTGGAATGACAAATAGCTCTAACAATATTGCTTCTATTAGTTAAATGAGGAAATTTTTTTGAGGAATGTAGTCAGGGACATAGTTATTGATTTTAGTTGGATGGAGAGAAAAAATATGATTTTGAAGAAAGTTATAAATTTTCAATGGTGAGAAGTTTTATATGATTGAAAATAAAACAATTACTTTTCTGAGAAATTTGTTTGAGAGTTTTAATCAACACATTAATTTCCACTTTTGAGATAATTAATATATAGTTTCTAAAATAGTCCATCAAGAGGACTTTTCATTTTCATCTACAGATATGGATAATTTTTTTCATTATCAACATGAGTAAAGATTACTTCAATGGATATATCATAGGAATCAATGATGTTATCCCTACTAAAATCATGATATTTATTTTTATATTAGGTGATGTTGAGAATATGGTGGTGAAGGATTTAGATCTTGAATATAATGTAAACTTGATGTGTATCCAATCTACAATTTATTACAGATCTAGTGACTTTAGGAATAGTTTTTTTCAAAATAATTTCTTTCGAATATTTTTTTAATAAATATTTATTTTAATATTTTATGACAAACATTTCTTTATATATTTCATTACAATAATACATCCTTGAAATTCTATCTATTTGGATGAATATTTATAATCATATTTTTGATAGTTATAATTAATTTAAGTATTGTAATAACCTTCAGATTTTATTGTATGAAAAATCTTATAACAAAAGTAACCAAGATTAATGAGTATTTGTGTAATTGTTCTCAAACTAACTTTTTTTCAATCATAACTAATGAGGATGTTGAACATTATCCTTCCCTATCAAGAGGGAAGTTAGAATTTTTTTTGAAAGAACCAAAAAAACATCAACATGGAACTGATACATATTTTGGATGATAAATATCTTACTAAAATAATAATATTTATAATTTTATTTCTAATGATATTATACCTAAAACTAATGATTGGACTAGATAATTTGATCATGGAGATCAATTATTTGTAAATCGGATTTTTTTCATCCACATAAGGTTGATAATGTCTAAACATGAATCCATGATGGTGAGAATATTCACAACACTCTAAAAAATTATGTTATTCCAATTTTTTCTACTCTATAAGGATTTTTTATGATTAGAACTATGAATTTTTATATTAGGAATTGAGAATAAAGAACTATCTCTATAGTTTTCGGTGAAAAAACATTATTTGACATATATATACTTGATGATATTAGAAGGATCATTAAAGAAATTCCATTTGATTTTTTAGAGTGATTTATATAGAAATAAATAAGAATAAGAAGATGAACTAACTAAAAAGGATGTTATCTTAGTCATTAATTAGAAAAAATAGTGTTTAGTCAAAACACTATCACCAGAAATATTACATCACTTGTAAAAGATGAATCTGAGAATAGTAGCACTAATTTGCACACCACTAAAGTTATAAAGTTAACTAAATAGATAATGCCAATGTTAGAAAATAGGTGAAAAAAATATAGTTCATTAAAGGATATATTGACTAAATTCAGAGACCATTAAAAACTCTTAGTGGAAATTCAGTCTCAAAATATGATATGAACTTATTGGATAAGGAGATGGTATCCTAATTCTAGTTTATAAATATTATATAAATTTGTTAGTAAAATATGGTCTAGAATATTGATTTTTAATGTTTTAAGAGACTCATCTAATAATATTTTTATGTTTCTCTAGTATCCCTAATTACTAGACTAATAATGAAATATTATAATCCTCATTCTACAATGGAAGAGAAACTTGAAGTAGTATCTCTAAATCTTGATAATCTGATCATAAGGACTATATATATATACATTGTAATTTCATTTAACAAGGAAATATAAAATATAGTAAGATATACTTCTCTTATAACATATAAAACATTTCCAATTTTCCATGAAGTGATCTCCAAGGATTGGATAAGACCTTATAAGAGATTTATAGTTTTGTTTAAAATAATATAATTCTGGCCAAAGAGATGTCATCCATGACCCTAAATGAAAAATGGTTTATTATAAACAACCATAAGAAGATGGTTTTTTCAATATCATAATAATACTACATAATCAACAATATCATTGAAATTCATAATTTGGTATTGAATCCTTAGTCCTCTAAATCTCCCTCATCTAAAGAAGATTCATTTTTTGTATGATAGAGAGACGTGTTTACTTAAACGATATAGAGGCTTTTTGTACAATACTCTTAAATATTTACAACTTGTATTTTTTCCTAAATACAATATTTATATTCTTTCAAATTTTCATATAGATATTTCAATGTATATGATCTACAATATTTCCATGAAGTATGATCTTCAGAGTTGTATAAGAACCATTTTCTAGAATTAATGGAAAGGATTTTCCACTCCTCTAGACTTTGGTAAAATTTACATATTAATGAAAATTGGTATGCATGTTTATGCACTATTTAATTTTCATGTATGAATTTTACGATGACCTTCAATTACTGATCACCATATTGCTGCTACACAGCACCTAAAATAGATTTTGGATCCAGCTACAATCTATACAATGGAAAATCAAAAAACCTTTCCAGAATCCATACCATATAATATTGATCTGTCCACCTCCTCAATGAATCTATTCAATATTGTGGATATTTATGAATTGGATGATTCATCAGAATATTTTTATAGCATTCGGGCTAGTATAGTGAGGATTGTTAGAAAAAATAGAATTGACATGAGAAAAAAATTGGTTTTGATGTCTCTCCTAGAAAACTCTATAGAGAAACTGACGACTCTCCTCTTCTTAAATCCTCATTACCAACTTAATAATGTTACTATTTTATTTAACCTCTATAGAAAATATCCCTCTAAATACACTGAAAAATACTAATATATATTTATATTCTATTTTATATATTTTTTATAATGTTTTATTTTGAATTGTGATTTACCTTAATTTTTTTCATTCCATCATTTCATTATTTGAATTACTACATTTTATAGTCCATGCCAATCCTAAATATTTTTAGTTATTTATATTTAATAATTTTCTAATCATTAATGTGAAATAATCAATTTATTATCTATTATTTTTACCATCCTTTTTACCACACCAAAGTGGTTTTTAAAGTATTTATGATAGAATATATTTTTTATTTCAAATATTTCCCACTGACCACCCTGTAGGATATTATTGTTTATTTATTTTAATTGGTGTTATGAATATTAAAAATGGGGTGATTATTGGAAAAAATAATTTTGTTCCACTATATTTCATAAAATCTTCTATATAATGATTCTCACAAAATCATTATTTATTTTTATACTATGTTTAACTTAAGTGTTTCAAAATATTATATGATGTTTATTCAAATATTATTAACTCATTTTAATACATAAAATTTTTATTGATAAATTATTCAAGGAATTTATCTTACGTTCTAAACACATCCCTTATATAAGAAGACATTAATTGTGTTAAAATTTAGTTTCTCTAAAATGAATTTATTATAATGCCCCAGCCTTAAAAATCAATTAATCTTGAGTTACTTCAAGAATACACGTTGAGGATCTTTTCAGGTTTAGAGTTTTAGAGAATTAGTTCATAAACCATGCATTACATTCAAAATTTAAACAAAGTGGTTACATAAAAGATAGTATTCATTTTTCCCATCAATGTAAACATATTTAAAATAAAACATGGATTCTATCTTGAAACTTCCTTGACACTATCATCATATCATGTACCTTTCCCTTGACCTGTGAAAAACATTTCAAAAACTTGGGATGAGCATAAAAAGCTCAGTAAGGGATATAAAAATATGGAAAGGAAACATGAGTACATATATACATAAGAATGAAATCTTACTTTACCCATAAAACATAATCACTTTAACATACCTCATAAAATCATGAATAAATCATAGAAATCATAATACATAAAGGTAACTTGAGGCATTCATAACATTCTTACATAGGGAGTAACCCTCTTGGTTACATTTGGAATACCCATCACAGTATATTCTCTAAATCTCTTCGGAGAAACCTCAACGTTTAACCCCTTCGCGTTACCCAATTTATTGGAGAGCTATATCGGGGTCACCCGCCCTTAGTTTATCACGGAACCCCCAGTCTTCATAATAATGCCCAAGAACCATAACATAATCGTATGACATAAAACATGCATAAAGGAAACATAACATTTCCACTTTTAAATCAAAAGATATAAATACAACACATTGATATAAAAACATTATGAAAGCCATTTTCAATACCAAAATAAAATAAAATTAAACCATGGTATTTATTTTTCATTTAAAAAAAGGTATGGCTTGTAGAGGAAGCCGAAACTCAAATAATGGTCACGGCGGCAGAGAAGTCATTGTCGCTGCATTCATATGACAAAAACATTCCCTTTTTTCATTTAGTAAAACGCTTCGTATAAAAAGATTCCTTTTGGATGAACTTAAAAGTCAAAGGGGTTTATACACCGTATAAAAGAAAGTTGTGTATAAAACATAAATGCCTCAATGAAAGCAGATTGAGACGAAGTCCCATACCTCGGGTCCGACTTGACTCGATCGTTGTTTAATGTCCTGAATAATAAACATGAGTTAATTTATACTTTCTTAAGAACCTTTTTCAAGTTCATTATTACTTTTATATCACTTATTACCATGTCCTGAACACTATGTAATTATTTAAGTTAATATCAGTTGTTTTAACGATCATTGGTACTTGAGTCAAAAATATGCTCTTTATAATTACAAGTTGTTCATGTATCCATTATATCCAGAGTTATAATCATGATGTATATATCATATATACCATATATATCCAGTATATACATGCATTTAAAATATTACATAACATTTAAAGGTAAGAAATGAAATGCACCGTTCATGGAGACGATAAGCCATACGTACGCATGAACACTACTTCTATTTATATTTCATATTTAATGGAATTAAAACATAATGATACATAATAGTATTATAATTCCAGTATTTTATCATATATAATATCATTAAATCTATCCTTTATACATACCACATATGGTATTAACGAATCAAATCACTTTGAGGGGCGGTAGTCCGCACTTCCTGAAATGAAGATATTGTGTTTACCTATAATGGAAACCATAAAGGTATGTCATAAATGAAAAATACAGAAGCTTAAGTAAAACATAAAAATATTATATTTCATATATAAATGTAGTGACATCTTAATGGCCACCTTTGAAGGTGTTATATGAGTGTTGAACGATCATCGTTTCGTGAGGCAGAAATTCGCCATCCACAGAAACAGTATGTTCTTTAACCATTAGATGTATGTGTGTGTAAGTGTAGATTGAATAATTCTTATAAAAATATCCTAGTATATTGAAGATACTGGTTTTGTTACAAAATAAAGTAATAAAAAGAGTTTAGAGGGTTGGAGAAGCAAAATAAAACATAAGAACACAAGAGAAAACACTACCTTTAAAACGGGTAACTCTTTTTGATTTGAGTTCAAAGGCTTACTTGGGAAGAAGTATGCCCAAAGTGAGGCTTAAAGGAGTAATATAGGGATGTGGAGAGACAAAATAGGTAGGGGTTGGCCGATCCAAAGGCTTGAGATGTGTTGGTAAGGTGGTAGAGATGGGGGACTTTTATAAGAGGAGAGGAGGGGCACTCTTGGAATGTTATAAAAGGTTACTTTATTTTCAAATGAGTTTCGGATTTTAAAGGTCCCACATTGTTTTATTTCTAGGATAAGGTGATAAGAGTTCTAAATCCACCCATCCATTCGGTTTTTGACATGTTTAGGTCTTAGATTTTACATTATCTTTTCATTTTATTTAAATCGTTAAATAATGAGGTAATCACTGCATCATCATGGAGCCATAAATAATTTACTTTATTTAATGTCTAAAAATTATAAAACAAATATCATGATGTAGGAAACCCTTTTATCTTTCTAATGAATATTTATAGTAAAAAATATCACTTGTATAACCCCATTTAAAAATTGTTTTAGTAAAACAACTCATGTTTGCGACATTTTTATTTTAACTTTAAATAAAAAGGTATTAATGTCATTTTCCTACCAAAGTGGCTCCATGGGGTCCCCAGGTTGACCCATGGATTTTATTGGTCGGCCATGACACATCCAATATTGGTAGGACATGTGTCTAGGTCATTTCATACTATTAAAACATTATTTTTACCTTAAACTACACCAATTACATCTAATCGCGATTAAAAACTTAAAACATACTATTCACCAAAAAATTATTTTAATCCCATTGAACCACATTTTACTTCCTAATTAAAACCATGTATTTCATATTTTTGAAATTCAAAATACAGAGGTGGTAAAATTTCATTTAAACAGAAAATCAGTTTTTATAAGTACCACTTACTGGTTTCACTATTCATCAAAAATTGAAGTTTTTCAGAAAAATACCAAAACTTCACCCTAAGCTAGATTTGATATTACGAATTCAAAAATGATGTCTATTTTACAAAATTCAAAACATATAAGTTA
Organism: Viscum album; assembly: GCA_963277665.1. Classification (NCBI taxonomy): domain Eukaryota; kingdom Viridiplantae; phylum Streptophyta; class Magnoliopsida; order Santalales; family Viscaceae; genus Viscum; species Viscum album. The sequence goes on along the minus strand of OY728120.1, from coordinate 528,125,153 downwards.
AATTAATTAATTTAATAATTGATTTTTTCTGTCAGAGAAAATAGCGTGTTTTTATGAAACAATAAGTATCAAAAGATTGACACTAGTTTAAGTCCAATTTCAATGTGAAATTGATTCCAAAGACCAATATTGGATTAAATGGTAAAAATATATTCTAATTGAACTTTAAAAACCATTAAAAATATAATCTAATCATATAAATAAATTATATTAAAAAGAAGTTTTGAATTAAAATACAACATTTTCACTATTCATTAAAAAAATGAACTTTATCGGAAAAATACCAAAAATTCACACAAAGTAAAATTAGATGTCCCGATTCTAAAGGAGAATTTTATTTGGTCCAATAGAATTTATAAGTGCGACCGAAACTATACTTAATGATGGTTCTCCATCAAAAGGCGATAAGTGGACCTTTAGTGAAAATTAGTGTATATATGCCTAAAATTGAATTCTTTTCGTATTTTAAGCCTTTATCTTTTATTGGATAAATGTAAAAACATTTAAAAAACATATATAATTATATTTTAGTTATTTACATTCATTCCAGCCAATAAAACGGCTACGTGTTAATTACCATTTTAAATAATATTATTTTATTACTAGTGTGCAAGGTAAGATTTCAAAGAAACTATTTGTTGCGTATCGGGTAAGCTATCGAACATAGAAACCCCTTTAAAGTAAAATTAATATTTAATTCTTAAAATGGGTTTCTACACTGTATAAAAGAAAGTTGTGTATAAAACATAAATGCCTCAATGCAAGGAGATTGAGACGAAGTCCCATACCTCTGGTCCGACTTGACTCGATCGTTCTTTAATTTCCTGAATAATAAACTTGAGTTAATTTCTACTTTTTTAAGAACCTTTTTCAAGTTCATTATTCCTTTTATATCACTTATTACCATGTCATGAACACTATGCAATTATTTAAGTTAATATCGGTCGTTTTAACGATCATTGGTACTTGAGTCAAAAATATGCTCTTTATAATTACAAGTTGTTCATGTATCCATTATATCCAGAGTTATATTCATGATGTATATATCATATATATCATATATATCCATTATATACATGAATTTATAATATTACATAACATTTAGAGGTAAGAAATGAAATGCACCGTTCATGGAGACGGTAAGCCGTACGTACACATGAACGCTACTTCCATTTCTATTTCATATTTAATGGAATAAAAAAATTATGATACATAATAGTATTATAATTCCAGTATTGTATCATATATAATATCATTCAATCTATCCTTTATACGTACCACATATGGTATTAACTTATCAAATCACTTTGAGTGGGCGGTAGTCCACACTTCCTAAAATGAAGATATTGCGTTTACCCATAATGGAAACAATAAAGGTATGTCATAAATGAAAAATACAGAATCTTAAGTAAAACATAAACGTATTATATATAATATATAAATGTAGTGACATCTTAATGGACACCTTTGAAGGTGTTATATGAGTGTTGAACAATCATCGTTTTGTGAGGCAGAAATTCGCCATCCACAGAAACAGTATGTTCTTTAACCGTTAGATGTAGGTATGTATAAGTGTAGCTTGAATACTTTTTATAAAAACATACTAGTATATTGAATATACTGGTGTTGTTACAAAATAAATGAATAAAAAGATTTTAGAGGGTTGTAGAAGAAAAATAAAACATAAGAACACAAGACAAAACACTACCTTTAAAACGGGTAACTCTTTTTAATTTGAGCTCAAAGGATTCCTTGGGAAGACTTCTGCCCAAAGTGAGGCTTCAAGGAGTAATATAGGGATTTGGAGAGAAAAAATGGGCAGGTTTTGGCTGAGCCAAAGGCTTGAGAGGTGTTGGTAAGGTGGTAGAGGTGGGGGCCTTTTATAAGAGGAGAGGAGGGGCACTCTTGGAAAGTTATAAAAGTTTACTTTATTTTCAAATTATTTTCGGATTTTAAAGGTCCCACATTGATGTATTTCGAGGCTAAGGTGATAAGAGTTCTAAATCCACCCATCCATTAGATTTTTGACATGTTTAGGTCTTATATTTTACATTATCGTTTCATTTTATTTAAATCGTTAAATAATGAGGTAATCGCTGCATCATCATGGTGTCATAAATAATTTAATTTATTTAATGTCTAAAAATTATAAAAAAATATCACGATTTAGGAAAATTTTTTATATTTCTAATGAATATTTATAGTAAAAAATATGACTTGTATAACCCCATTTAAAAATTGTTTTAGTAAAACAACTCATGTTTGTGACATTTTTATTTTAACTTTAAATAAAAAGGTATTAATGTCATTTTCTACGAAAGTGGCTCCATGGGGTCCCCAAGTTGACCCATGGATTGTCTTGGTCGGAAATGACACATAAAATAAGGGTAGGACATGTTTCTAGGTAATTTCATATTATTAAAACATTATTTTTTTCCTTAAACTATACTAATTACCTCTAATCGCGATTAAAAACTTAAAAGTTACTATTCACCAAAAAATTATTTTAATCCCATTGAACCAAATTTTACTTCCTAATGATAACCATGTATTTCAGATTTCTGAAATTAAAAACACAAAGGTGGTAAAATTTCATTTAAACGGAAAATCAGTTTTTATAAGTACCACTTAGTGGTTTCACTATTCATCAATAATTGAAGTTTTTCAGAAAAATACCAAAACATTACCCTAAGCTATATTTGATATTATGAATTCAAAAATGATGTCTATTTTAAAAAATTCAAAACATATAAGTTACATTAATTAATTTAATAATTAATTACCACTTTCAGAGTAAATAGCGTATTTTTATGAAACAATAAGTTTCAAAAGATTGACACTAGTTTAAGTCCAATTTCAAAGTGAAATTGATTCCAACGACCACTATTGGATTAAATGGTAAAAATATATTCTAATTGAACTTTAAAACCAATTCAAAATATAATCTAATCATATAAATAAATTAGATCAAAAAGAGGTTTTGAATTAAAATATAACATTTTTCACTATTCATTAAAAAATGAACTTTATCAAAAAAATACCAAAAATTCACACAAAGTAAAATTTGATGTCCTGATTCTAAAGAAGAATTTTATTTGATCCAATATAATGTATAAGAGTGACCAAAACTATACTTAATGATGGTTCTCCATCAAAAGTCGATAAGTGGACCTTTAGTGAAAAATAGAGTATATATGTCTAAAATTGAATTCTTTTCGTATTTTAAGCCTTTATCTTTTATCGGATAAATGTAAAAATTTTTAACAAACATATATAATCATATTTCAGTTATTTCCATTCATTCCCGCCAATACAATGGCTACGTGTTAACAACCATTTAAAATAATATTATTTTATTACTAGTGTGCAACGTAAGATTTCAAAGAAACTATTTGTTGCGTATCGGGTACGCTATCAAACATAGAAACCCATTTAACGTAAAATCTATATTTAATTCTTAAATATTTATAAATATTAAAATTATTTATTCTTTATTTACCTGGGATGTTACATTTATCTTTTAGAATAATCTTGTTTGTAAATTATCTTAAGACATAAACTAATTATATTAAGTTATAAATGAATTATATTATGGAAATTATTCATGATTAGAATGTTAATAAAATGAATATTTATCTATGTTATGTATCTTACGTGGATATCAATTTATCATATGATAAGTAACTTAGAATATAAATTATCTTATGATTTGAAAAGTGAAATAGTTGGAAAATCAGGTATCTTATTGATGTTTTTGTATTATACATCGATGGAATTATCCTAATAGATAAGTAATTATAGATAATTTATCTTATATTGATAAAATTGACTTATTACAAAATAATTTTCTATCTTTACTTTCATAGACACTATTTACTATTTCAAAATATCATATAATGTAAACTAATTCTTTTATATCTAACATATAGGTGTTTTCAACATAAATAAAGGTGGATAGAGATAAGGACCATATTTCCCATAATATAAATTTTTGGAGGAAACATGATCAAATACAACCTACTATATTTTTCCCTATATTTAGATTTGAAGGACACACAATAATTTTTTTCATGTATGTTAGATCTGAAAAGTGTTTTTATTTTAAATTCCCAAATAGAATATTTTAAAGGAGGTTTTTTATATGTGTCTGGTTATCTTTTTCTCTTTTATTCATGACCAATCTTACTAAATGGATTATAATTGATCATATACTCTTTTATTCATTAAATTTATTTCCCTTAATATCACAAAACCTCAAAATAAACTCTTTGTAGATATTATATCTCAATAGAATATGTTTCTTTATATTCTATTTATTACCTGAAAAAATATTCCAAACACATATTATTATATTCAGTTATTCTTTGTATCATATTCACTCACTATTTTCAGTGCATTAAGATCAAGGATTTGACTTATAAAGGGAGGTCCTAGTTAAAATATCTAATACCTTTATACCAAATGACAAAAAAATCACTCCAGTGAGAAGCCCCAAAAAATCACTTGGTCTAATGAAAATCTTCAAACTTGAGGAGTAGAGTATTAGTGGATTAGATAAGGGGTTTTTATATTCCTAACCACTATAAATCCCATGTGTTCTATCTTTTGCCTTAATTTTTTCAATTTAGTTTCTTATATATGATAAGTGAATATTAGATTTAATCTTTTCATAATGTGGGGTTGATTTAATTGTAATAACTTTTAGAAACAAAATTCACCCCAAACCTATTATCTCTTTTCACGCCACTTTTCTGAAAAATAAATTTTATATGATGGAATAAATGATAACAATAATCATATGTTGTATAGATTCACATTGTAGTATGAAAACTACTATCACTATGTGATGAAAGGGTCTTTTCTATATACCCCCAATAGAATGGATAATCTTGCAACACGTTTTTTATTGTGAATAACTTTTTCTTCAGTAGTGCTAATTGTTGTAGTTAATATTACACATAGGATGTGATTTTTACAATTATTTCTATATAAGGTGATCCACGACATGAATTTCTTGTTATGGAATTAAGGATTTGGATATTGTGTGGATGTGAAGACTAAATTATAATTTCAATGAAAATAGCCCCCAACTTTACCATGTGGATCATTGATTTTAGCATAGAAGCAATGGGTCAGAAACATATCTTATGGTGTTGTAGTTCAATACATGACTTTGAAAATCCCAGGAATTTATGAATTACTAAGATCCCTTCATGTAAAATTATGTATATATTTATCCATATGTTGTATTAATGAGGGTAAATGGCTTATCCCTATATTTTTATAGTGTTGAGCATGATGGTGTGATCCTATTGACCACCTAATGATAATTACATCATATTTCTGGTAATTTTATGATTGTAATCCATAAAGATAATAATAGGTTCTATGAGAGAAAATCCAAGTAGGTAATGTGAAAAATAATCACCTAAAATCATATGAGTCATATAGCATGAGTCCCCCATTTAATTATCAGAGTCAAAACTCCAAAATATATTTAAGGAATGGGTCCTTCAAATAATTTATGGGTAAATTACTCCCATTTTTTCAATAAGGTGTGGGTATCCCACACACAATTGATAGAATTTAGGACTCCTCCATATTATCAAGGCACTGGTTCTCTATCTATATATAAGGCCCCAGCCTTAAACCTTACTTAATCTTGAGTTATTACAAGATTACACATTGAGGATCTTTTCAGGTTTAGAGTTTTAGAGAATTAGATCATAAAACTTGAATTACATTCCACATTTAAACAATGTGGTTACATAAAAGATAGTATTCATTTTTCCCATCAACGGAAACATATGTAAAATAAAACATGGATTCTTTCTTGACACTTCCTTGAAACTATCATCATATCATGTACCCTTCCCTTGACCTGTGAAAAACATTTCAAAAACATGGGATGAGCATAAAAAGCTCAGTAAGGGATATAAAAATATGGAAATGAAACATGAGTACATGTATACATAAGAATGAAATCATACTTTACCCATAAAACATAAGCACTTTACCATACCCCATAAAATCATGAATAAATCATAGAAATAATAAGACATAAAGGTAATTTGAGGCATTCATAACATTCTTACGTACGGTGTAACCCTCTTGGTTACGTTTGGAATACCCACCACGGTATATTCCCTAAATCTCTTCGGAGAAACCTTAACGTTTCACTCCTTCGCATTACCCAATGCATTGGAGAGCTATATCGGGATCACCCGCCCTTAGTTTATCACGGAACCACCCGTCTTCATAACAATTCCCAAGTACCATGACATAATATTATCACATAAAACATGCATAAAGGAAACATAACATTTCCACCTTTCAATAACAAGATATCAATACAACACATTGATATAAAAACATTATGAAAACCATTTTCAATACCAAAATAAAAGAAATGTAAAACATGTTATTTATTTTTCTTTTAAAATGAAGGTATGGCTTGTAGAGGAAGCCGAAACTCAAATAATTGTCATGACGGCGGAGAAGTCGTTGTCGCCGCATACGTATGACAAAAACATTCCCTTTTGTTGTTTAGTAAAACACTTTGTATAAAAAATATTTATTTCGGATAAATGTAGAAGTAAAATGGGTTCATACACCCTATAAAATAAGGTTGTGTTTAAAAAAAATATGCCTCAATGAAAGTAGATTGAGACAAAGTCCCATACAACGACGGTATCCTTGGATTAAGGATAAATCAATTACATAATTATGTGTGACAAAATAATACACCAAATATAAGTGGATATTAAGTGTAAAAAAATCAGAGGTTATTCACACATATTCATATAACGACATATTCAAGGAGTACAAGCTTATCCCAAAAAATCAAAATTGGGTTAAGAAGTTCCCTTGCAAAAATTTGACAGCCTAACGGCATCACTACAAAATTCAGAAAATCAGTTGATGAGAGAGTGAATGGTATCTCATCACTTGGACATAAACTTTAAATAAATAATGATATAGAATAACATATCCCAACATAATAAGATGTAAATTAAAAGACATAACAAAAGAAGTCTTTTAAAAAGAGGAGGGTGAAAGGTTCCCTTACTGATTTGGGCAACTTTCGAAACGTACACCCCATGAAAGAAGGGTCATACAACATTGATGTAAATACTCATAAACAAATGTATATTACAAAAAGAGTATAATAATGTATAGTAAATACACCACTCAATGGAAATTGTGGAAAATGTAGCATAAATCTCACGAGAATAAAAGTGAGATGAAAAATCCCTTACGAAAACTCGGCAGCCTAACGGCGCCACTTAAAACTTCCAAAAATGGATTGATGAGATCAAATAGGGTCTCTCATCATATTACAATAAAATGTACAGAAAGAGGAATATAAAATAAAATCCCCCATCATAACAAATAGGAGCTTAAAAGAAGTGGCATAAATGAGAGTACTTAAAAAGAAAGAGAGAGGTTAGATCTCTTACGAAAATTCGGCAGCCAAACGGCGCCACTCAAAACTTCCAAAATGGATTGATGAGAGAGAATAGGGTCTCTCATCATATGAACATAAAAATTACAGTAAGAGTAATATAAAAGAACATCCCAATCACAAGAAATATGAGCTTAAAAAGAATGACATAAAAGAGTGTACTTAAAAAGAAAGAGAGGAGTAGGATCCCTTACCTTGGGTCCGACTTGACTCGATCATTCTTTAACGTCCTGAATAATAAACTTGAGTTAATTTATACTTGTTTAAGAACCTTTTTAAAGTTCATTATTCCTTTTATATCACTTATTTCCATGTTATAAACATTATGTAATCATTTATGTTAATAATGTTTGTTTTTTCGATACTTGGTTCTTAAGTCAAAAGTGGACTTCTTACAATTACATGTTGTTCGTGTGGTCAAAGGTTCATTATATACAGAATTATATTCATTATTTGGATATCATATATATCATATATATCCAGAATATACATGTATTTATAATATTACATAATCATATAGAGGTAAGAAATGAAATGCACTGTTCATGGAGACGGTAAGCCGTACGTACGCATGAACGCTACTTTCATTTCTATGTCATATTAATGGAATTAAAAATAAATGAGAGGTATGTATATTTTAATTCCAGAATTATATTCATAATTTATATTTAACATAAATCATATATAATAACTTTAAATACATCCTTTATACATCCCACATATGGCATTAACAAATCAAATCACTTTGAGGGGGCGGTAGTCCACACTTCCGAAAATGAAATTATCGTGTTTACCCACAATGGAAACCATAAAGGTATGCCATAAAAGAAAAATACAGAAGCTTAAGTAAAACATAAACATATTATATATCATATATAAATATAGTGACATCTTAATGGACACCTTTTAAGGTGTTATATGAGTGTTGAACAATCATCGTTTCGTGAGGCAGAAATTTGCCATCCATAGAAACAGTATGTTCTTTAACCATTTGATGTAGGTGTGTGTAAGTGTAGCTCGAATGCTTCTTATAACAACATACTAGTATATTGAATATACTGGAGTTGTTACAAAAGAAATGAATAAAAAGAGTTTAGGGGGTTGGAGAAGCAAAATAAATCAAAAGAACACAAGTGAAGATGGAAAAATTTCATTTAAATGGAAAATCAGTTTTTATAAGTACCACTTAGTGGTTTCACTATTCATAAAAAATTTAAGTTTTTCAGAAAATTTCCAAAAATTCACCCTAAGATATATTTGATATTCCAAATTCAAAAATGGTGTCTATTTTATAACATTCAAAACATATAAGTTTCATTAATTAATTCAATAATTATTTACCACTGTCAAAACAAATAGCGTGTTTTTATGAAACAAAATGTATCAAAAGATTGACACTAGTTTAAGTCTGATTTCAAAGTGAAATTAATTCCAACGAACACTATTAGATTAAATGGTAAAAATATATTCTAATTTTACTTTAAAAACAATTCAAAAGATAATCTAATCATATAAATAAATTATATTTATTTAAATAAGTATCACATATAGTTTAATTACGTCTCATCATCGAACATAAATTATATAAATGAGTTAAAGTGGCGTTTTTGATTTTAACTTCACTATCTTTTGACTTGCATAAACATTTTTTTTCACTTGTAAAAGTCACAAAAAAATGTATCTTTAAGTTATAATATTTTCTAGATATCTCATATATATTTTTTAAAATTATTCTCAAACCAATTTTCCCATGATTCCCATTCATTTAAAGAAAAATATTTCTCTTAACCATTATTTTTAAATAACATTAATCACATGAGTTTCCAATCTGAAATATATTATCACTTGTCCTTCCTCGCAAAATGACAAATCCCTTATCCATTAAATTATTTATAATGAGATTATTTCTCAAAAAAATGACAACATTATTATCACTATAGTACCGGATAACATACATAAGATTATTTTTGGGACTATCATGAAGTAACTATTCTTTAAAAATTAATTTATGAGCATCAATCTCAATAGTGTGTAATCTATTTTTTAATGAAATATCAATACCAAAGTAGTTTGAACCTACATCATAACATTCAATATTTTTTAAAATTTTTGTATCTATATTCATATGAGAATATTTTCAACTATGAACAAGTAAATCATTTTCCACTTTTCTTTCTTTAAAATAACATGAACTATAATTTTTTTCTATATTTTTTTCATATTAATTTCCACCATCAACATGATGGAGTTTATATAAAAATAATATCATGTATTTTTATTCCCAATTTCCAGCCTAGTCACATTATCCCAAAATGCTTTCATTATATTAAAATCCATTTTGATTATTTATATTTAAATTAATTTTATTAAATTTTTCAATGTTGTTTATTAACGTTCTTAGTTTATTCAATAAAAATTTCAACATTATCCATCTCAAGAAGAAGGAAATGTTAAAACAAAAAAAATTCAGCCTTATAAAAATATTCTCTACAACACTAGAAAACCCCAAAAAAATATTGGTTTTTATGAAAATATAATTTTGGTTAAGAAATGTTCTACATCTCTCCCTAAATAAATTAATATTTTCTTTGACATTGTCTTAAATATATATTCCTTATAAATTTTCCAATAACTCTCTTTGATACATAAATTGGTTTTGTCAGATTTTTATTAACCCAAACATATCAAAATTTATTTTAAGAACCCATACAATTATATGAAATATATTTTTCAATGTAATAATTTGAAAGAGTATATTTTATATTTTTTGCAGTAAGTACGATAGAAAAATTTCCTGGTTGATATTTCAATTCAATGGATTCTTGTATTATTATCTAACAGTATTTATGTTTTTTAGAATTAAGAAAACAATTTTAATCTTTAATTAGTTAACATTATTTTGTAGAATGTTTTCCATCAAAATCTCTTGTTGTTTTTTCTTATTAAGAAAAAATAAAACATTATGATCATGAGTTCTTAAATAATTTAATGTTTTTTTTCAAACTAATATTCAATTTATTCAAACATCTCAATATACTTCTTTAATATCTTGAAATATTTCTTATTTTCTATTTTTTTGATTGAAAAAATCCTCGAGTTCATATTTTAACATACGATCAGTATAGATTTCATCATCCAAATCACCAATACATAAAATTTCCATAGTATGTTCAAAATATTACCTAAAATTTATTCAATTTTTATTTATCATGTTATTTTATAACTCATTGATTTGTGTTAAAATTTTATCTTATTATTTATTCATAAAAAAACCATTATTTTTTCTTTAAAATTTATCATTCACGTAAATATTTATTTACATTTATTACATATTGTATTTATAGAACCCTCTTATTTCTCATCATCATAATGTCCAATATCCATATTATATCAAAGAAAAAAAATATATAATTATAGTATAATTAAAAAAAATTATACTTTCTTTTTCATAGAATTTTATTCTTCCTTTTTAGATTTTAATTATAATGAGAGAAGTTATCTTTTCCTAATTATCATCATACACCCCTCCCATAATTTAAGGAACCATGATAAAAATATTAATGATTTTATTCTGGATTATTATCAACCTCTTTAACTTTTTTATTTTTCTTTTTTAAATAATAATATTTTCTCAACTCTAATGTAATAAGTGTAAATTGTTTAAAATCAATATATAGTTGATTTGAATTTTTATATTCAATTTAGGACATGATATCATAAAATATTTTTTGATTAATACTTAATTATTTTAGGCTGAGGATGTCCTCTCGTGTTCCCCCAATGGTTCATAAGATACTTAATATTTCGTTGACTCATTTAGAAAATATAAATAATTCCATCATTAAACTTATTTATATCTTAAAACCTCTACCTTTATATATGAAACATACCTTATTTTACATTTAAATTATCTTTATAAATATTTTTAATATTCTCCTTGATTTTCTTTATATGCTTTAATCACATACTTTGGTTAAAACATTTTAAAATAGATAAATCTAAAATGTATTCCAATATTTCATAAAAAACTCAATATTATTTATTTAAATATATTTCTTTGGATTATATTTCTCAATATATTGTCATCTGATATTGGTTTCATCAATAACCTCCATACCAAGTGGAAGGATATAAAGAATTATTTCATTATTCTATATAAGAAAAATAAATCCATAAAATGTGGGAATTCATATATTATTAATATATTTGTATATTATAACTAATTTATAGCCAATACTGGGTCCTTCAAGGAATATTTTACATAACAAAAATGATTGGAGATAATCAGTTAATTAGCTAATTTACACTGGGAATGGGGTTAAATTAATGACACTCACTATTAAAATTTACATTGAAGTGAAGAACCATAAATGATTAAGGTTTTAAAAATATTAATATTAAAATAACCTACACAAATATACAAAAATTAAATATGAATTCAAAACAAATAGTGTTTTTATAAGGTTCATCTCCAATAAATGTGTCTACATCATTACATTTTATAATGAAATATAATATGTTGATGATACACTAATTTGATAAAGTATATATAATGATTTAAGTTATCATTCTTACATTAGAATTGTTTCGATATTTTTTTTCCTGATTTTTAAATAAAATATCCATCATGTTTATAGTACAGTGGAAAAAAATAAAATGATCTTAAACAAGTTACAATAAGATTCTAAATAAACATTTATATCTTCAAGAAATAAATATTTTTATCATGAATATGATATCACCCTCTTCATGAACATTGATAGGTAGAATAATTAGTAGTAATAAAATAATATCATTACTCTCTCTTAATTGTTATCTAACACACCACACATCATCACAAACTCATTGTTACCTTTTAAAATCCTAAATGTGACCTCTTGGATGGTTCAGTGATGTAGTATTAAAAATATATTTATATTTATAGATTTTTTATCATCATGCACATTTGGTTAAATTTTTATCTATTAAAAATTCAGTAACACACCACCGAATGAGAAAATATATGTATTCATTCAAAATAACATAATTCTCAGTGAAAATGTCTATTACTAAATTTCACTTATATATTATTATTACACCAATATAAGTTACAATTAATTTTTGGTAAAGTGTTTAAAATAATCACACCCAAGAACTATATTATTCATTCATTAGATTAAAATTAATCATACATGTCCTTATATATGATAAATTTATCTTGCATAGACTGAAAAACATAGATTTATGTTTTCACCTCACACCTATTTTTTATTTATATTATATATAAAATATGATTGATGAATATTCCTGTGTAGCTCATCTATTTTTATTTCTTATTTTACCTTATAAACACTTCAAAAAGCATCATCAAATGTATCAAATAAACTCAAAGATACTCTCAATAACTCTTAATGGTTTTATTATACTTTTCTCAACAAATACTACAAAAAAATCAATAATTCTTCCATTCGTTCATTAATAAATACTTTATTTAATAAAAAAAATAGGTATTTGTAAATATTGTAAGGAAAAGGTTTGATACAATATTTTTTGGATACTGAATGTTCCTTAGCTATTAAACCAGATCTAAATAATATGTAGTTCTTAAAAAAATTAGTAATAGTTGAATAATTTATTCATGTAGTATTTGATCAAATTGATCTATTTTGATTATAAAAAAATATTTTATTGAGGATATTAAGGATTCTTTTGAAAACATGATGTATTTTTCTCTTGTTAAATATATTATTAAATTGATTTGAAACACAATAATATATAATGGGGATATTTAAGTGTTTGTAACATGTAAACATGATATTGTATTGAAAATAAAACTCATAAACTTGATAGACTATTCCTATGGGGTTTTAATAATCAATTTCTATAAAATTATAATTAATATAAGTAGTGAAAAAATACCTCTGAATTACCATCATTTATTTTCAAAAAAAACATAAATTTTTTGAAGTACACTTGGGAAATTATAGTTAAATATTAGAAGTTCAAGAAGTGATTTTTTAATGTAATAAAGAGTGTATTTGAAATTTAAACCCATATAATATACTATTATATATACCCTGAATATGTTTAGAAATAAGATTTTGGATTTTAAATAGATCCTTATTAATAATTATAGTTTTTATGATAAATGTTATAATTAACAGGCAGGGTAAATTAAAATGTTTCATGTTTCCTATAGCTAAGTTAAAATACCATATGATCTTCCTTTTTATGTATTTTAAATAATTTTTATGATTTTTTATTACTTATTTAATTATTAATTTCTAAAATGACCTATGATTTTTGATATTTATATGGAACAAACTCTATGTTTTTTAAATCCAATATTTATAACTGTAGAGACCCATAGCCTGACGTACATGGACATTACATTACATTTGCGGAATACTTAGTACATAACAAAAACACACACTAAAGGATCGTAATAGTTTAGTGTCTTTGGAAACTCGGAACGTAATCTTCTAATCGTGGTGAATGTTCTTCAATATCTCCCATAAAGGTCATCCATTTTTTTTACCTAAAACCTTTCTTTATATCCTGGGGAAAAGAAAACATAAAAGGGTGAGCTCAAATGCTCAGTAAGGGTAAACAAAAGAAATATCAATCACATAATTTTCATAAGAACATAACTTTTTTTTGGAAATCTTAACCTGCAAAAGAGAGCATAATTTCATAACATGGGATAAATCATAGTAGTGAAATGAAATCATAACATAAAACATTACTCATTGTGGCATACACACATAATCATAGAGAATCATTTCTTGTTAGTCAAGACTCATTGCCAAGACTATCTTAGTGGACAAAGTCCCTTTCTGAATCGAGTAATCCTCGTTTCAGTCCTGTTTCACTGAACCGGTATAACCTACCATTCCAGCCATGTCTATCTCATGAGATATAAAATCTTTACCCAATGCATTGGAGGGAGATATAGGTCCCACCCATCTTATAATGAATCCTTTCTTATGTGTGCCACATAATCATAAATCATACATCATCATGACATCATAAATCAATTCATATAAGATAAAGGAATTTATAAACATAATTCCATCATAACATAGTCAAATCAATGTAAAAATATGGATAGAAACAGAACCCTTTATTATCTTAGATGGAAAATAATTTTGATAAAACACTTGAATTGAATTCTTGAGGAAAATATCCTTTCTTCTTCAAAAATATTTTTCCTTTCATAACATGTCATACAATTTTAAAATAAAAGAAGTTGATTAAAAATAAACTTGAAAACTTGTAAAGGAAGCTTCTTTGAAGTAATGTTTTAAAAATCCATTCATGCCGTATATGTTAAAAAAAACATTCTTCGTACTTTTGTCGGAAAAGTCAAAAAGTACCTCGTACGGAAAAACGAAAAAAGATTCCTTTCATATTCTTTACTAAAAACTCACCTAAGGGTAAAATTGGATTTAAACTATTTCAAGTGGATGGAAACAATATTACATATTGAGGGAACATGGATGTGGATGATAAAATACACCCTAGTAAATACTTACGAATAAACAATCTCGAATAAAAATGAGATTGTGATATTTCCCTTACCTTAGGTCCGATTTGCTTCATATGTGTCCGAACCTCCTGTATAATGATTTAAATAATGTCATTGACTTATTACAGAATCATATTCATTGTTATGATATCATATATGGTTCACTTATGACATTATATTACCCGTTCTTTTGTAAATTCCATGTAAAAGAAGCGTTTTGGGTAAAATCATTTCATTTATCGTAGGTGTTTTGACTTGTTGTTCTTGACATCATTATTACTTATATCATGATTTACTTACTTCCAGAATATAAAATATGATTTATATATCATATATATTCAGTATATATATATATATAATAGGTAGATAAATAAAATGAAAAACACCGTTCATGGAGACGGTAGTCCGTACGTACGCATGAACGTTGTTTTCCTTTCCTTATTGTCTTGAAATGGAAGTAAGTAGATGACATACATATGTATATATATACATAAATCCAGTAGCTTTATAATGTCATATATTTCATTATTATTTCTTATATATACTTTATAATAATTCTTAAATGGTTAATATAGAGAATGAATCTCATCGCGTCGTGGAGACGGTAGTCCGTACGTACGCACGAGTGATTATATCATTTCTATAAATATTGAATTGAATTGGAGTGGATTATACAATATATCAGAATCAATATGATGTTGTAATAACTATGTATAGTTATTCTTTACACCATTATACCCATCCATGTAAGGTGGTGGTGGAAAATAGATTACACCACGGCGTGGAGACGGTATTCCGTACGTACGCACGCGCGGTGATTTCTTTTTCCGTAGGATGGATAGATGGTGAAATAGGGTTGTCTCATACTTATAACAACATATCAGTATATTAGTGATAATGATGTTATTACTTCATAATGAAACAACCTAAGAAGAATAAGTGGAAGAAGAAATAAAGATGAAAGAATTGGTAACTGTAATTACCTCTTCTTTGAAGCGCCTCTTTGAGACCTCCTCTTAGGGCACTAGAATTGGTCTTTGAGGAATACCAGAACCTCTAGGATGTTGCTATGGAAGTGGAGAAGAGATTTTGGCAGGGGTTGGCCGAGCTTGAGTGCTCAAATTGGTGTGAGGAGGAGGGGGAGGAGGTGTCCTTTTATAGGGGAGGAGAGGGGCACCTTAGGAATTCTTAACAATATTAATTTATAATAAATCTAACCCCACTTAAAAACCTCCAAAAATGACTCATATTCGAAGATTAGATGAGATAGGGTTGTAATCTCATCAACCAATCAAATTTAGACATGTTTGGATATTATTTTAAACCTTATCAATTAGATTTAACTCTAAGTTAAATAATTTAACTTTTACCGTGTCTTTTTGTTTTCTTTCACTATATGATTAATACACTTACTATAACATGCCAAACGAACCCCAAATTGTTTATTATTAATATATATATCCTTATATAAGTCATTTGGACGAACCTTAGATTTTTAGGAATAAAATAACAATTAATAATATAATATTTGATTTAAAAACTATTTTGTGTCAATTTTGACACTATTTGATATATGATTTTTTTGAAAGTCATAACAGAATTAAATGTTCGAACCAAGTTGATTAAATCAACATTAATATATCATAGTAACCTAGAAAATTAGTGGAATTCATAAAAAATCTCAAATTACATTTATTTTGGTGTTTATAACATCAATTATGTCAATATTTCATTAATAAGATAATTACTGCATCATCGTTGTGTCATAACTAAATTAAATTATTTTATGTCTAAAAATTACAAATAAAATACCATCATGTAGGAAATCTTTTTAGCTTTCTAATGAATATTTACAATCGAATTTATCTTATGTATAACCCCATATTAAAAATGATTTACTTATTAAACTTTGATTTTAACTATTTTAACCTTTCTTTAAATAAATTAATAATAAATGTCCTAATCTGATCCAAGTGGGCCTAAATGGTCATATTTTATTCCTAAGTTTGTTTTTTGTCGAGTTACACTTGTCCAATAGAATTAGGACATGTGTTAGGGTAATAGTAATATCATATTTACCCTTAGTTACCCTATTTACTATTAACCGCGGTAAAAAAAAGTAAAAAGTTATTATTCACCAAAAAATTATTTTCATCTCATTAAACCACATTTTAGTCCTTGATATTAACCGTGTCTCTCAGATTTTCGAAATTCCATTTACAGAAGCGGCAAAATTAAGTTTTATGAAAAATTCAGTTTTTTTAACTACCACTTAGTAGTTTCACTATTCATCAAAAATTGATGTTTTTCAGAACAATGCCAAAATTTCATCCTAAGCTATATTTCATATTCCGAATTCAAAAATGAAGTCTATTTTACTAAATTCATAACATAGAAGTTGAATTAATTAATTTTATAATTAAATCCCGCTATTAAAACAAATAGCGTGTTTTTACGAAACAATATCTATCAAAAGATTGACACTTGTTTATGTCTGGTTTAAATGTGAAATTACGTCCAATGACCAACATTGTATTAAATTGTAAAAATATATTCTAAATATACTTTAAAACTACTCAAATTAATAATTTATCACTATTAATTATTTTGATTAAAAAAGTTGTTTTTTAATTATAATTTAGTAATTTTCACTATTCATCAGAATATGAAAGTTATCCGAAAAGTACCAAAATTTCACCTTAGGCTAAATTCGATACTCCGAATCCAAAAATAAAGTTCATTTTGAAAAATAAGATTTACTGGATTTCAAAAAGTGGTTATTACTATTCATAACGGCTAGTTTTAATAATATTTTTATAGCATATCGTTGTTTAGTGAAACTCGGTATTGCGTACTACACACGCTATCGAGGAAGGTCGCGATTGCGTGTAATGCAAGTTAAGTCAAGGATGTGTGTTGTGCAAGCTCCTTTTGGTGTAGCGTACAACACCAGACATTAATTAAAAAGAATATTTTTTTATAAAATCTTGGGCTGTTACATTCTACCCCCCTTAAAATGAATTTCGCCCTCGAAATTCGTCGGGGTTATAAATGGTTTACTATTTGAAAGTTTCTTTAATAGAAACCCACATCGTAAAAGGGAATACCAAAACTTGGCTTTAAAAACTAAAGTATGAAATGTAACGATTACCCAAATAAACTAATCACTGGGTTTCCACATAGGTGAATATATGGATATGGAAGAGAAATCTAACCATCATGTTCTGATGGAGAGTGGTAGAGAACATGGCTATAGAAAAGCCAGTAATCACGAATCCATAGATTTGTGATGATATAAGGTACCATCTGATTCATCAGGTATAAGATCACCAGGACAACATTTTTGGTTTTCAAGATGATTTCCCTAAAGTTGAAAATGTGAATTAGAATAAATACTTACTTTATTTTGGTACAATCTCACTGTTGTTCGTGCCTTGAACAATTTCCACTTCATCTCTTAAATAAATGAAGTTGAATTTGTTATTCGTGAAGTGTTAGCAGATCATGTGATAGAATGACGGGTCATTCCATCTGTCTCAAACGAAAGGTAAGCAAAAGTTATTAAATATACATAAGTCATTCTATAGTGAGATTAATCATATATAGTACCTAAAATGGACTTATACTTCATATATCATACATCTTAATAATAAAACTAGTTTCTACTAAACAGGGACTTCCTGTAGGTCAGTGGTAGGCGATAAAGGCCAGTCGCACTTCGGTTGTGGGTTCGATTCCTACAGCCTTGTCCGAAACGATGGGTTGTCGCCCGTCCTGCAGGTTGTCCCTTTTTCCAAAACTATATTACTATAACATCCCATCAATAAACAATACTAACTTGTGTCCAACATAATCCATTCCAATCTTTAGGCTTATCCATAATACTGCATTTGACTCTCATAATATAGTGAAAACGATTACCAGATATTTAACACCATCGTCGATCCTCATATATCATAAGATATGTTTTGTTGGTCACATTCTAAACATTCAAAGTCCTTAATCGTGTATTCTCTTGAATACCTTAGTGAAAACATGAATGCAGTTAAAAGTTAACACTTTCCACATACCAAAATCCTCAAAATTCTATATACTCAAACCATGATATCACTTAGTCCTTATATCAATCATGAGCTCATGAATACTATTAAACATTTCATTTTCTCGTCTTCATTATGCGCATATCATCTTATTTCCAAAAAAAATATCTCAATCACTTTGAATACCACATCAATAAATATTGCAATACTCAATGATACAACATTATTTTGGAATCCCATTACATAAACGCTTAATCATTCCACCACATCGTTATCATATTCAACATCGCCAATATTGATCGCATGTGACTTCCCTTTCACCTTTGCCTTCAGTGGTTGCTCATGTTGATCATCACTAACCCTTGGATTAGGTCAATTATTAGCATAATGCCCCATTTCCTTGCACTTGAAGCATTGAAGTGTTGGTGGTGCGTTCTCTGCAGTGTTTGCTTTATTCACTTCATTAGAATCCCATTTTCCATTACTTCGACACTCAGCTGCTCGATGACCTTCTTTTCCACACTTAAAACATTTTCTAGTCCCTTTAAGACAATCTCCACCATGCTTCTTTCCACACTTTGTGCATAAGGAAACATTCATCTTCTTTTCACCATTATTCTGAGTTTTCTCCTTGAACTCCATCATTCGTTTCTTGTCAAACCCATGAGATGGATATGTAATACCACCTTCCATTTCTACCTTGATAGCACAACGCACAATTTCTTCATAGCTACTGAAGTCTCTTATAGCTAATGCCCTTCTAAGACTTGGTTTTAAGCCACTGAAAAATCGATCAACTTTACTTTCAGGTTGGATGATAATACCAGAAGCGTACCTTGCAAGTCTTGTAAAATTCGCTTCATAGGTACCAACAGATTCATCATCCCTTTGCTTCAGTTCAAGAAACTCTTTCTCCATCATTGTTCGGAGAATACGAGGGAAGTACTTATTGAAAAATAAGTTCTTGAACTCGTCCCATTCCATAGACTCAATTTCATCCCTTTGCCTCGTATGCTTAATAAGATTCCACCATTGATCAGCATCTCCTTCCAAACGATACACTGCTAGGATGACTTTATCATGTTCAGAACATTGAAGAACTGAAAATATCTTTTCAGTAGTACTGATCCATTGTTCAACAACTAATGGATCAGTAGACCCACTGAAAGAAGGTGGACGCTGCCTCATGAAGGATTCAACAGAATTTTGCTCCTTCCTTTGCTCGTTTGGAAGTCCTTCATGATTCATAGCTTGAGAAAGTTGTGTGAGCATGGCTACAAGATTTTGCATTCCGGCTCCCATATCGTTTGGTTGCTCAGGGGGACAATCATTGCATTGCCCATCACATTCCGCATTAACACGGTTCCTTCGGGTTCCAGCCATCGTCTAAAACCCCAAAAGAATAGTATGAGAGGCAAAAATCATGCTAGGGAAAACAACATAATAAAGGGGTAGTACCCTCAATATCTAACATCTTAGGTTAAATTCGAAGATCGTCAGCGCAATTCTAGGACTATAACCTATACGTATACTTAACCTTAGAGACATCCCTAGACATACCTTAGAAATATCTCTAGAGATCTCACTAACGTTTTCGCATCCTAGTTTCCAAAGGTTGACTAAACCTTTCCTCTGATACCAACTGTAGAGACCCGTAGCCTGACGTACATGGACATTACATTACATTTGCGGAATACTTAGTACATAACAAAAACACACACTAAAGGATCGTAATAGTTTAGTGTCTTTGGAAACTCGGAACGTAATCTTCTAATCGTGGTGAAAGTTCTTCAATATCTCCCATAAAGGTCATCCCTTTTTTTTACCTAAAACCTTTCTTTATATCCTGGGGAAAAGAAAACATAAAAGGGTGAGCTCAAATGCTCAGTAAGGGTAAACAAAAGAAATATCAATCACATAATTTTCATAAGAACATAACTTTTTTTTGGAAATCTTAACCTGCAAAAGAGAGCATAATTTCATAACATGGGATAAATCATAGTAGTGAAATGAAATCATAACATAAAACATTACTCATTGTGGCATACACACATAATCATAGAGAATCATTTCTTGTTAGTCAAGACTCATTGCCAAGACTATCTTAGTGGACAAAGTCCCTTTCTGAATCGAGTAATCCTCGTTTCAGTCCTGTTTCACTGAACCGGTATAACCTACCATTCCAGCCATGTCTATCTCATGAGATATAAAATCTTTACCCAATGCATTGGAGGGAGATATAGGTCCCACCCATCTTATAATGAATCCTTTCTTATGTGTGCCACATAATCATAAATCATACATCATCATGACATCATAAATCAATTCATATAAGATAAAGGAATTCATAAACATAATTCCATCATAACATAGTCAAATCAATGTAAAAATATGGATAGAAACAGAACCCTTTATTATCTTAGATGGAAAATAATTTTGATAAAACACTTGAATTGAATTCTTGAGGAAAATATCCTTTCTTCTTCAAAAATATTTTTCCTTTCATAACATGTCATACAATTTTAAAATAAAAGAAGTTGATTAAAGATAAACTTGAAAACTTGTAAAGGAAGCTTCTTTGAAGTAATGTTTTAAAAATCCATTCATGCCGTATATGTTAAAAAAAACATTCTTCGTACTTTTGTCGGAAAAGTCAAAAAGTACCTCGTACGGAAAAACGACAAAAGATTCCTTTCATATTCTTTACTAAAAACTCACCTAAGGGTAAAATTGGATTTAAACTATTGCAAATGGATGGAAACAATATTACATATTGAGGGAACATGGATGTGGATGATAAAATACACCCCAGTAAATACTTACGAATAAACAATCTCGAATAAAAATGAGATTGTGATATTTCCCTTACCTTAGGTCCGATTTGCTTCGTATGTGTCCGAACCTCCTGTATAATGATTTAAATAATGTCATTGACTTATTACAGAATCATATTCATTGTTATGATATCATATATGGTTCACTTATGACATTATATTACCCGTTCTTTTGTAAATTCCATGTTAAAGAAGCGTTTTGGGTAAAATCATTTCATTTATCGTAGGTGTTTTGACTTGTTGTTCTTGACATCATTATTACTTATATCATGATTTACTTACTTCCAGAATATAAAATATGATTTATATATCATATATATTCAGTATATATATATATATAATAGGTAGATAAATAAAATGAAAAACACCGTTCATGGAGACGGTAGTCCGTACGTACGCATGAACGTTGTTTTCCTTTCCTTATTGTCTTGAAATGGAAGTAAGTAGATGACATACATATGTATATATATACATAAATCCAGTAGCTTTATAATGTCATATATTTCATTATTATTTCTTATATATACTTTATAATAATTCTTAAATGGTTAATATAGAGAATGAATCTCATCGCGTCGTGGAGACGGTAGTCCGTACGTACGCACGAGTGATTATATCATTTCTATAAATATTGAATTGAATTGGAGTGGATTATACAATATATCAGAATCAATATGATGTTTTAATAACTATGTATAGTTATTCTTTACACCATTATACCCATCCATGTAAGGTGGTGGTGGAAAATAGATTACACCACTGCGTGGAGACGGTATTCCGTACGTACGCACGCGCGGTGATTTCTTTTTCCGTAGGATGGATAGATGGTGAAATAGGGTTGTTTCATACTTATAACAACATATCAGTATATTAGTGATACTGATGTTATTACTTCATAATGAAACAACCTAAGAAGAATAAGTGGAAGAAGAAATAAAGATGAAAGAATTGGTAACGGTAATTACCTCTTCTTTGAAGCGCCTCTTTGAGACCTCCTCTTAGGGCACTAGAATTGGTCTTTGAGGAATACCAGAACCTCTAGGATGTTGCTATGGAAGTGGAGAAGAGATTTTGTCAGGGGTTGGCCGAGCTTGAGTGCTCAAATTGGTGTGAGGATGAGGGGGAGGAGGTGTCCTTTTATAGGGGAGGAGAGGGGCACCTTAGGAATTCTTAACAATATTAATTTATAATAAATCTAACCCCACTTAAAAACCTCCAAAAATGACTCATATTCGAAGATTATATGAGATAGGGTTGTAATCTCATCAACCAATCAAATTTAGACATGTTTGGATATTATTTTAAACCTTATCAATTAGATTTAACTCTAAGTTAAATAATTTAACTTTTACCGTGTCTTTTTGTTTTCTTTCACTATATGATTAATACACTTACTATAACATGCCAAACGAACCCCAAATTGTTTATTATTAATATATATATCCTTATATAAGTCATTTGGCCGAACCTTAGATTTTTAGGAATAAAATAACAATTAATAATATAATATTTGATTTAAAAACTATTTTGTGTCAATTTTGACACTATTTGATATATGATTTTTTTGAAAGTCATAACAGAATTAAATGTTCGAACCAAGTTGATTAAATCAACATTAATATATCATAGTAACCTAGAAAATTAGTGTAATTCATAAAAAATCTCAAATTACATTTATTTTGGTGTTTATAACATCAATTATGTCAATATTTCATTAATAAGATAATTACTGCATCATCGTTGTGTCATAACTAAATTAAATTATTTTATGTCTAAAAATTACAAATAAAATACCATCATGTAGGAAATCTTTTTATCTTTCTAATGAATATTTACAATCGAATTTATCTTATGTATAACCCCATATTAAAAATGATTTACTTATTAAACTTTGATTTTAACTATTTTAACCTTTCTTTAAATAAATTAATAATAAATGTCCTAATCTGATCCAAGTGGGCCTAAATGGTCATATTTTATTCCTAAGTTTGTTTTTGGTCGAGTTACACTTGTCCAATAGAATTAGGACATGTGTTAGGGTAATTGTAATATCATATTTACCCTTAGTTACCCTATTTACTATTAACCGCGGTAAAAAAAAGTAAAAAGTTACTATTCACCAAAAAATTATTTTCATCTCATTAAACCACATTTTAGTCCTTGATATTAACCGTGTCTCTCGGATTTTCGAAATTCCATTCACAGAAGCGGCAAAATTAAGTTTTATGAAAAATTCAGTTTTTTTAACTACCACTTGGTAGTTTCACTATTCATCAAAAATTGATGTTTTTCAGAACAATGCCAAAATTTCATCCTAAGCTATATTTCATATTCCGAATTCAAAAATGAAGTCTATTTTATTAAATTCATAACATAGAAGTTGAATTAATTAATTTTATAATTAAATCCCGCTATTAAAACAAATAGCGTGTTTTTACGAAACAATATCTATCAAAAGATTGACACTTGTTTATGTCTGGTTTAAATGTGAAATTACGTCCAATGACCAACATTGTATTAAATTGTAAAAATATATTCTAAATATACTTTAAAACTACTCAAATTAATAATTTATCACTATTAATTATTTTGATTAAAAAAGTTGTTTTTTAATTATAATTTAGTAATTTTCACTATTCATCAGAATATGAAAGTTATCCGAAAAGTACCAAAATTTCATCTTAGGCTAAATTCGATACTCCGAATCCAAAAATAAAGTTCATTTTGAAAAATAAGATTTACTGGATTTCAAAAAGTGGTTATTACTATTCATAACGGCTAGTTTTAATAATATTTTTATAGCATATCGTTGTTTAGTGAAACTCGGTATTGCGTACTACACACGCTATCGAGGAAGGTCGCGATTGCGTGTAATGCAAGTTAAGTCAAGGATGTGTGTTGTGCAAGCTCCTTTTGGTGTAGCGTACAACACAAGACATTAATTAAAAAGAATATTTTTTTATAAAATCTTGGGCTGTTACAATAATTGTATTTAATATAATAAACATTTATATAAAAGAAAATACATACAGATTGGAATAAAAGTTTAATATATTATATTTTTATTTATTTTTTCAAATAGGATTGATGAAACCACTTTTAATAGGTATATTTTTTTATATTTTTTTCATTTATAATATTGTATTACTGGTGTGAATTTTGGATCAAAAATTTAAATCTTATGAAATAATTTTTTTAAACTCATGTAGTTTATGTTAAAAAATAAACATTATAGGATTATTTTAATTTATTTATTTGTTCTCAAATTTAGATAATATATTTTGGTAATAATTGAAATCATAGAAAATACAAAAATTATCTTTCAAAATAGTTTTACTTGAATGTATCGAACTATACACTACTCTATTGAATTGTACTATTAAAATTTACATGGATAATGTTTGGAAAATTCTTAATAATTATATTTATGGTTAATTAAAAGAGAACTCAAGATATTTGTCAATGATTACATATATCATTATTTTCATAATTAATAATGAAATAACATTTTTTCCATTTTTAATACTTCAGTCAGAGTATACTAAAACGAGGAGTTTTTATTATGAATTTTTTGGTGGGAAGATACTTTTATGTTTCTTATTTTTAATTTTAAAATTTGAAAAATAATTATGATAACACTTGTTCTATCAAAATTTTAGAAATCAAATAAGTTATTTTTGAACTATTTTTATAGATATCAAGCATGATTTCATAAAAAAATCTTGACAAAAACAAGATTCTTTTGAGTTCACTGATAATTTACATTATTGAGAATTTATTTTTATACTGTCTGGTACTTTATATAATTTTTATTATATTAATTATTGGTTTGGTATCGTTATTTTATGTTCTTTTAAAATCCATATTTTTGAATATTTTTATATATTTATAGATTTTTTGGATATTTAATTTAATTTTATACACTTTTGTTTGTCTTGTTTTATTTTTTATTATATATAATGAAAAAATATAACTTCAATCTCCGGAAATGAAAAATTTAACATTTTATATCCGATTAAAATTAAATTTTAATTTTATAAATGGGTTGTGTATATGATATATCCATTAATTAAGTTATTGATGTCAATGGGATATGGATATTCAAGGAATACATAGTTGAAATTTAAATTGAAATATTTGTATAATAAATTATATAATTATCAGATGTGAATATTTCATAGGGATAAGAAATTATTGTTTAAAAGACTGCTAATATATATGACAAATTTGTAATTATTCACAAAATGACTAAAAAGAATGATTCATTTTATTTTAATAGATATAATAACTATATTGAAATAGTTAAAATGTAATAAAAAATTTTTATGTAACTATTATTTAAGGTCATGGATGTATTAAAATTGAAAAAAATATCATATTCAATGAATTGACATTAAGATGAGTTAGAATCCTCTTGTGACTATTAATGGTTTGGTATAATTTAATTTTAATACTATGGAAGGTGAATGATTTTATAATAATGGTAATAAAAAATATATTATAGTTAATATTTGCAGAAATATTGAATTCTTATGAGGGAAACATTGATTTTCAATTTGACTGTTTTATAATGAAATGTTTTATGAGTTTTGAAGGGAAATATATATAAATATCAAGATAATATATATCTAATGAAATTTGATACCAAAATAAATTTTTTCTCAATATTTAACAACTCATATGGTTATATGGTCATATTTTAAAAATTTAAAATCATAGGTAGCTAGTAAATCTGATTTGTATTATTTTATTGTGTGATAAAAAAAATTATACAAGTTTATTATGCTAATAAAAGTGTAATATTTTTTAAAATAATAATACTAATGATGAGTTTTAAAATTTATTTTTTGATAATAAAAACATTTTATGGAGTAATAAATATCAAATTGGTGAGGTTCAAGAATGTATGTTTACATAATATTCTTGTAAAGAAGTAGTGACCAATAAGAAGTTAAATGTTCAGGATAAATATTTCATGAATATGAGATACTATAGAGTCATTTTAAATTATTTTCATATATTTAATATATAATTGATGTTAAACATGGAATACAAAATATATGGTTTATGTATCAAATAAATCCTCAAATATTTTCAATTATTATCAAATTTATATTATGGAAAATATTTTAGTTATTTAAAAAAACATCTTCAAAGAATTTGATAAACAATTTAAAATTCACCAATAATATGATTTTTAAATGATTGAAAAACTGTAATTTAATTAATTTTACATCAATATTTGTATCATATTTATCATATATTTTTTATATAATTAAATAAAAAAATTATTATGATACACTAAAGCTAAGATGAAAACTAATTTTGAATTACACAATAATGATCTGATGAAAAAATATACAAAATTTATTATTTTGGATAAAATTATGATGATGGGAGTATACAAATAATTAATATGATAGATATATATAATTTATTGGTAAATGAAATATTTTATATTAATTAAATTATTTTAATAAAAATAAAGAGGTCAAATATATCAGATTTTAAATCTGTTTTATAACCAAATATGATTAGGAGGACATTTTTTTTATTAACTTAAGGAATATATTTTTTAAGCTATTTGAATGAAATGAAAGTAAACATTATGAGATGATAGATTTGACAATATCTAATAAAGATATACCTAATAGATTTGAAATTCTTTTTAAGATGTTGGGATATCTATTTGGGAAGCCAACAGAAACATAAATTAATATCTCAAATGGGATTTCAAAACCTATATCACAAATTCCAGTAATATCTTCATTTAATGTAAGATTATATTCAGTTACATAAATTATATACCATTATAATTTTAATCCTTTATTATAATATGACCCATATGGTGATCACCAAGTTATCTCTTCACTGAAAGAATATTCATGTAAGTCTATAAAATATTACAAGAAGGAATATTGGAAGGCCACAACCATATATTCAAAAAAAATTGACCCACCTTCTCAACCTAAATCAGTTTTCTGTGGTTTTCCTTTTATATGATTTTTATTTTGGTGGATTATATATTTATCTTTTTTAGTTATACAAGTTGATGTTGAGTACCCTACCATGATTTTTTATATATTCATATAATTTATCTAATTGTGTTATATTAACAATTTCATTATTATAGATTAGAATCTATTCTATGTTAATGATATGTTTTTATCCTAGGAACTAAAAAATGAAATCATAAAATATTATAGGTATAATTTTCTATATTATGAGAAAGTTTTAGGGAAAGACAATTGTTTCAAATAATTTATCTCTACCTTTGGTAATGAAATCTCAGTATGTAAAAAAATAGAATGTCTTGAATATCATGAAGGTTGAGTTAGAAGATTATATATTCAATTAACATGGTGTTATACAATTTTTTGGTTGAGATAAGGTCATATATATATATATATATTTTATCTCTAATCACATCTCATTGTATCTTACTAGTTCAAAAAGGCTAATATTTTATCGACTGGGAAAACATTTCCTTGTTAATGTTGTTATTACTTCAATGTTTCTCTACAGAATTCACCTCAATAAAAGGTTTAATAACGTGATCAAGATTCCAAAAAAATAAATATAAGCCTTATCTAATCTCGTAATATTAATCGTAGAAATATTGTCACTCTATTCAAGAGGAAATGTTTCATGCAATTTGATATGGGTGTGCCTAGTAATAAAAACATTATCCTGTCTAATATGTCCCTTATTGAAATATATATTTTCATTTTTTTTCATTATGGTTTGAATCAGAAAAATTTACAATAAACATACTCGTTGATATTATAGTTACCCATTACTTTAACACATATTATTACCTTATTGTTAACGTAAACCACGATTAAATAAAATAAAAAGATCACGAGGAATAGTGTCTTTAAAATTCAAGATTTATAATATAATAAAGTGATAAAAATAAATAAAACTATTTATTTAATTATTAATGTTTAGTTCTTAATCATTTAAATATCTTAGATCTACATATAATAACTAGGTAAATACATAAAGAAAAAAGTTGATGTAAAAAATACAGATAGGGAATGATCATGATAGAAAATCATAACATGTGAGTCAAATGTATAATAGAGTAGATACATGAGTAATAAAGTGGGATAATAACATATGAAAAAATGTATAATATTATCATGAAATCATAAGACAGAGAAAATTAAATAAAATATTACATTAACATAAGTCATGTCTTACTTACATGAAAACTTAAAATGGTGGACATAGTCCAATAATGGTGTATGTTTACTCTAAAATCCCATATAGGACGTCTCATTAGACTAAAACATTACCCCATTAATTAGAGGGATTTATACTTCCAGTGAAGCCCGTTACATAAATTTTAAGTACATGAATTTTTTTCCCACATACGAAAGTCAATAAAAAGGTATATAGAAAAGAATCACCAATGAAAATATAATGAAATACATAATATTTCCTCGTATCATAATCAATGAAAATTTTATAATGAAGGACTTTGCTACGGGGAAATAAGGATATTATAACCCAATAAAGGGAAGTGTAATTGACAAAGGTATGAATGTAATAGATATGTATATTGATTTTATCATAAGTTCATAAAAATAGAGGTTGTTGTCATTGATTAATATAAATACTTTTAATGATATTAAATTAACATTATTCAAGAAAATTAAATTTCAAAATTGAGATTCACATTTGAAAAAAAAAATTAATAAAATATTGTGCAAATAATTTTCATTTAAATTTACCTAAAAATATATAAAATGATCTTCAAAAACATAAATGGAAAATTTAGATGAAACCACCACTATTTTCTTACTCATTAAAATAATGATTCTACTAACATTTTGGGTAAAATTCAACAAGTACCTCAGTCAAAAAATAAGAGGAATATTTATTTTCATAAATTTTGAAAATTTTAAATGCGTAATAAAAAAATTTATAAAAATTTATATTAATATAAAAAACAATTTTTATAAACATTAAATAAAACATGCAAAAGGAAGAGATTTATTTTTCGATAGAAGAGAGAAATAAAGTAGATTTTCCCTAAAATTATTCTAATTATTTTTAATTAAAAAAGGAAAAAATAATACATTTACATTAAATGTTCTTGAATAAATAAAGGAAAATAAAATAGATGGTGTTTATAATAAATAATAAAATAAATTAAAATATTTCAAATATAACCATAAATAATCCCGATTAAAATAAGATTAAAACATAAGCCTCTACTACTTTGGTTATTTTTGAATCATAACCTCCTTAAATGATGGAATTGAATTGTAGCATAAAATTCCATGAATTATTGAATAATTATCATATAATATATACAAGTAGGTATATACACCATATCAAAGAAACTAGGTTCACAAAATAATATGTTTCTCAAGGAAAGATGTTTTGAGACGAAACCCTTACCTTGATCTAGATTCATCATGTGTGTCCCTTATTTCCCTCAATAATAAATTTATTTTAAATATTTTATCATATTAGAACATTATTAAATTTTATTATTTCATTTTTTATCATCTAACATCAGTTACATAACCAATTAATTTCATGTTGGAAATTTTAATGATAAATGGATCATAAATTAAAAATATGATAAGTAAGGTGACTAATGTAAAAGAGATTATTACTATATCATCCCTAGAAAGGTAAAAATGATATAATTTCAATTTCTTATATAATATATACCATTAAAACAAAAATCGAAATATGGTTATGAAAATTGAACTATGTGAAAACCATGGAGAGAGTTGGTTGTATCTATATGTGATTAACATATCTATTTTATGGAAATCATGTTATAATGAAGATAAGTGGTATTTTATTTCCATAGTATTATAATTTCTATTAAATATCATATTATTTCTTTAAACAACCTTATTTAAACCATTAATGTGATGTGGTAATTATAAAATCCCGTATTATTTCCCGAGGTGGTAGTCCAACGTATGCCCGAATGGCGTTATCATTTATTCAATGGATCATAATGTAAGAAATTATATGATATATTGAAAATGAATAATTATTAATATTTCAATAATATCATATATAAAAATTAAATTAGTCTCCATAACCTTTTATGTAATTCATATGTGAAAAACAAATCACATCTCTTTTTAAGGTGTTAGTACACAATACACATGAGTGACAATATCATACTGTATATGAAATAGAAATAATGAAAGTTTGTGTGATATTATTACTCCCTAAATATAATTATATGATAAATATCTGATATATCTATTATATAAATCGTTATACCCATCCATTAAAATAGGATATGGAAAATGAATTACGTTGATTCGTGTGGTGGTAGTCTGTCGTACACCTAATAATATGTTTAATTTCCCTTTTGAGGAAGGAGGATATTTTTGTAGGTAATGAAATTAAAATATAAAAAATATCTGTATATATAAGATTCTAATGCTATTATTACATCATTTTTAATAGGATTTAATGTTTGTGGAATAATAAATAAAATAAATGCCCAGTTAAGAATTTTACCACTTCATTAGGCATATTCTTTAGGTTTTCACCAAAATCCATACTATGTTTGATTTATAATAAAAATAAGGATTCCTGAAAAATGGTATATATGTAAGTATGTTATTTTTATAGTGATTTCCCAAAAAAAGGCTTTTAGGATTGGGGAATAGAGATGAGAGGGGTATCCTTTTATAGGGGTGGAGGAGTAGAATTCCTATAAATTACTAATACAATTCAATAATGTGATATCACTCGCACTCAAAGTTCCTAACAAAAGTTAACTAAATTATTAGAGGGATGATATTTATGATCCACACCTCCACCATAAAAAATTATATATTTTTTAAACCTATTGTTCCTTAATATCAAAAATTCATTAATCTATTTTAGCTTTCTCTATGGTAACTAGGCTTTTTAGAATGTAATTTATCAATTATGAACAGTAATATAATAAGAAGTAATATATAATTTGTGACCACTAGTTATAAATATGAAATAAAATTTGTAAAATAAAAAACCTATGTGTGTGGAAAATTAACATTAACACAAGCGTATGGAATGCATAACCCATGTTTTACCCTTCACAAAATCAACACTGTTTTCTCTATTTAGGATTTAATAAAATTATTATAAAATAAAAAATGTTCCATAAGTGTAAAATTATTTATATTATTAAATATATACGATGTCACTTTAAAAGGATAGTATTTTGTGAATTTTAAATCATTTAATAGTATATCATTTATCATAAAATACCATTAATGTCAATTTTCACCTTATTCATTTAATTTGACTTTAAAATATATCAAGAAACAGGTTGAATTCAAGTACATTATTTTAAAACTATAAAATGAAGATATATTTATCTCAAAAAATCTGGAAATACAATAATTCATTCAATTTATATTACATTTAATATTTTTAGTATCATTTATTTTATTTTTCTCTTAATAAAATAATTAATGTGTTGACATTGTTTCAGAATTCAAACTAGTTATATAATTACTATAAGATTATAATTAATCACTATAATGAATGTAATTAAAATAAAAATTCATTAAAATCTTGATTTTATCCTTATGTGAACCCAAAATTGATTTTTTAAAGATAGTGGGTGAAATTTTGTATTTTCCTTAAATTTATTTAATTAATCACTTTCATATAAAAGTTTCTTAAAGAAACTAAAAATTATATATTAAGTTAATATGGGTTTAAGTAAGCCATAATAATATGAATTTAAAATTATTTTGGTCATTTTAACCGTTATATTTTTACTTTACCCATGGTGAACTGGTTTTTACCTTAACCGCAATAATCAAAAAAAATTTGTATCTATTATTCATTATGATCCATAATTGTGTATACCTTGCCAGATAATATAAATTATTATGATTCCAAATATGGAATCAATTTCACTAGATTCAACTCATATAAGTGGTATAGTTTAATTTAAAATTAAACCCATAGTAATGATGAAAAAAATGGTTTCTCAGGAAATGCATTTATCCAGAAGAAGATGATTTTATAATAACTACAAGAAAACTTATAATAGTAAAATTAATTTAAATTTATATTTATAGACATATAATATATAAATTAAATTTATATAATTACCCATTTTTTTATTAATTAAAATGGAACATCATTATTTACTTTAAAGCAGTTTTCAGAAACAATGTGTTTTTAATACTAAGAATAAACATATAATAAAATTCAGTATAACTATGATTTAAAAGTAATTATTTGGATTTAATATAACTTAATAATAATTATTTAAATTTTAAATAAATTTTAAATATTAAGGGTTATTTTTAATTACTTAGTTTGTTTAAAACAAATGAAAATATTATAAAAAATTTCATTATTCACTATTCACAAAAAATTAATATTTTCAAAACAATCCAAAAGATTAACTGTAAGTTAATATCGACAATATGATTAAAAAAATTATTCCATTTTACCAAATTCATTATATAATTGTGTGATAGATTAATTATATTATTTTTTCAGAGAATGACATAAATATCCTTTAAAAAAACAATGTATTTTTTATGAATGAAATAAATTCATAAAATTGAGTGATTATTTAATTATAATTTGTAAATAGGTTTTCAATTTGATGGATTTTTATCTAAATTTTATAAATTGTTTAATCCTATTCATACAATCTAATTTAACATCATGGTTAAAATGATCATATTTTAAAAAATGATATATAGATAATATGTCTCGGATCTTTTAAAATTAGTGATGCGTGTTGGGTACACTCTCGAACATAGAGTTGTTTCAAAATCATAGTTTTTTAAATTATACCTCATTAAATAAACATGAACCTAATAATTTTATCTTCTTCTTAATAATCAAGGGTTAGAATTTTGGAAATTAACATTGTGGAAAAACCACATCATAATAGAGTTTACAAAATATACTCTTAATAGAGGGGAAGGGAAATATGAATTCCCTAATATTAAATGGGTTAAACAGTGGAGAACATTGAAGAGAAGTGAAATTATGTATTTGAACATAATAGATACATAGGAAATAACTTTATACCATTTTTTTAATAGGCAATAGACCATTCATTCATAAAAAATAAATAAATATTTTATTTTTAGATAATATTATTGATGTTGAGGGATAATTTTAGCACATAGACTATGTTTATAAGTAAATATAAATAATTTAAAAGTATAATTTCATTACTCTGTAATTTTTCACAATAATATAATCTTTTTATCAAAATTATGTAAATTAAAGGTGGGTTTTTTATGCCTAAATTACTAAAATTAACTTCTAATAGATCGCGTGATTCCACAAAATAATATATATATATATATTACTCTTATGATTAAAAGTTAATATAAAAAATAAATTAAAAGAATATGGTAATGTAATTACAAAAAATTAATATGAATATATTAATCTCTAAAATTCGACTATTACACTAAAAGATTATGAATTATCATTCCTCAAATAAGTAACCATGTATCACAAATACCATCGATAACCCCAACTTGAAAGAAGGTTTTAACCACAATGGTTATCTCATTCCCTTAAAATTGTATCTTAAAAAATATATTAATGTTCTTCCCAAATAATACTATACATTAAACATTAAGTTTTTATATATCTCAACCCAAGAAATTGTTTCCCAAAATATAATAGACATCCTAAAAATAACAGTAATTATCAAATAAGTTTTGTATACCTAATATCATCTATAGAGCTTATTATTTCCACAAAGTCAAATAATATTAATAAAATCAAAAATTTGATAAAAAAATATAAAAGTTATATATACCATTAAAATTATTTCCTCAAAATAAGAATGAATTATTATTTAAATAATTTTTTTTACAAAACCCCATAAAAACCCATAGGTTTTATTGCTATAAATTTCTCCAAAAATAATATTAATCCTATTAGACATCTATCACCTAACTCCAAAAAAAGATAATTTATTCCTTTAAACTTATTATCACCCTTATAATTATCAATGTAAGACACTATAGGATTATCCTAGGTCATCCATGATTTTTATATATTAAAATCATTCAAGATGGTTCAAAAAGAGTGTGAATTTCTAAACAAATACCCCTAGAGTGTCAAACTAGGTGTGCAATAAGGATCATTATCATACACCAGGTGATGATCTAGAATAGATAAATGTGAACAATTTGGAGTAATTACACCTAGTTACAACTATCCCATATACACGTCCAATTGTAATATCAAAAAAGCGTTTTAATTTCTTGGAAACCACATGCTCTATACATCATCAAAATTCTAGGATATTTTCCAATAGAATGGAATATCCATATACTTATCCTCAAAGTTATATATCAGGTATCACTAATGTTTTCTCATCATAATTTCGAAAAATTATTTAAACCTTTTATGTGAAATCTATAGTAGAGACCCATGCCTTTTACACATATTATTGTAATATTTTTTTACAAAAACATGTATTAATTACAACACAAAGATCATGAGGATTTGTGTATTTAGAATAAAAAGATCCTAATACAATGAAGTGAGCCTAAAAAATAAATATTTTATCTTATTCTCCTCATATTACTTCTAAATCCATTCAACCTATTAAACTTCATAGCATAACCTGTGAAATATAGAAAAAATGTGTTAGATAAAATCACATAAGGGGAATAAATATGATATAGAATCCTAAAATGTGACTCAAATATATAATTCTATATCATATAAGTGAGGGAACATGAATAATAATACAGGAAAATAACATGAGGACCATGGTATCATACGATCATGGAGATATTGGAAAGAGGAAATAATATAAACAAAAGTAAAAAATAACTACTAAGAAATAATCACATGGTCAATAGTGTCACTTAATGGACTAATATCACTCTATAATCCCATAAATGACATCTCATTAGACTAAAACATTACCCAATTCATTCGATGGTTATATAATTCCTATCGCACAAGTCACATTCATTTTAGGTACATTCGTATTTCTTCCACATAAGCAAATAATTAATAAATCATAATCATAAAAATTCCCCATGGAGAGAGAATGGGTTATATAATCATGAATAATATCATAATCAATAGAATATTCAAGATGAGATAATTTGAGAAATGATCACATGGAATGCATTACCCCATTAAAGGAAGGGAGGGTGAGAATGTTATATATTTAATAGGCATGTACATAGTTTTTAGATAAATTATATCACATTAATGTATTTTTCTTTAATTAATAAAAATACTTTTTAAAATATTAAAAAGTATTCTTGAGAAAAATTACCTTATGACTTTTAAAATATATTTTCAAATGCTAAAATCAATAAAATATTTTGGAAATAATTTTATTTCAAAAGAACTGTTGAAAATTATTATAGAATCTTCATGTCTAATAATGAACAATATAGATGAAAATAAAATTCATGTTTTATACATTAAAAAAAGATTAATTTCACATTTTTTGTATAAATTCAAGATGAACCATGTTTTGGAAAACAATAAAAATATTTATTTTAAAACAGATCATAAAAAGTAAAAAAGGATAAAAATGTCATCAAAATTCACATAATAATATCAAGAAACTTATTTTAGAATATATAATGAAATTTGTCACATTTAATTGAATGTTTTTTAAATTAAAGAGATAAATAAATTCAATTTTCATTAAAAAACATTTTCTCATAATTTTTAATTTCAAAGAAGATTAAACTTGTTATATTACATGAAATGTTCATCAACGAAAAGGGTAGAATAATTTTTTTTTGGAATTTTTTTGAAGTGATATCTTAATTTTGGATAGTGGAAATTCATTAAAAAATAATACGAATTAAAATGGGATATAAACATAAACTTTTTCCACATGGGAAATTTCTAAATCATAACACTCATTAATAAAGTAAATGAATTTCAATACAAAATATCTTGATTTATCAATGATTAATGTTAGAATAAGTAATTTTAGGTATATATACCATATAAAATATACTTGGTATATAAACAACATGTGTCCCATATAAATAAAGTTTATAGATAAAACCCTTATCTTGAGCCCCAATAGTCATGTGCGTCCCTTATGTTCTTGAATAATTAACATATGATACTTATTTACTTTCATTATAACTTTTTATTATTATTTTTATTTAACATTATACATTAAAATTTCATATTCAATTACATAACCAATTAATTTCACGCACGACGATTTAAAAAAATGACTCATATGTCTGAAACCACATTTATAAGTCATCTAGGTTCAATGTGATTATCATTTAATCATATCTAAAATATTAGTATCGATAAAATTATCATTTAATAAACAATTTATACATTTAAAAATAACATTAAAATAGGGTTATGAAATGTAAACAATGCTATAATCAAGGAGATGGTAGGTCGTATATACACGTGAGTAACATTTCCATTTTTCGTTGATCATGATGGAAATAAGTTAAGTGGTATTTTATCTATCCCTGATGAAATTAATATATTAAATATTATATTTTTTTTTCTAAATACCATTACATTTATCATCGATTGGATGTCATAAAAAATAAACCACATCACTTCTTTAGGCGGTAGTCCTCTATACACACAAATGTCATTTTCATTTATTCAATAGATGACGAGGTAAGAAATTATATGATATATTTATTTTAAATAGTCACTAAAATATCATAAATATCATATACAAATAGAAAAATAATCCTTATTATATTTGAGTAAAGGATTAAGGTTAACAAAAATCATATCCCCTTTTGAGGCAATAGTCTACCCTATAAACCAACGACGTTATCAGATTCCATACAGAATAGAAATAAAGATTTTGTAAAAGATATAATAACTAAACAAATATAATTATATCATAAATAACATATAAAATTATTTTATACATTGTTATATCTATTCATAAGAGTCAGTTATGGAAAAATAATTATTTTGTTTCGTGAGGTTGTAGTCCTCCATACACATGATAAGAGGTTTTATTTTCCACTTGGGGTGAGGAGATGGTAGTTGGTAATTCGTTAAACTAAAAAACTCAATATATATAATATAATAAGGTTGTAATATCATCATGTTTTAATAATATTTTAAGTAGGTGAATGAAGAAATAGAATAAAACACTCAATCATGGATGTTTCTTATTCATTTAAAAACAACTTTAGGTATTTACCAAAAGCCATCCTAGGTTGGATTTATAATGAAAATTTCAATTATATAGTGGTGGGATTTAGGTAAGTAAGTGAATTTAATAGGTATTTTTCAATACAATAGTGTTTTATATTGGGTAATGGAGAAGAGAGCAGGTTCCGTTTTACAAGGCAAGAGGAGTGGAATTCTTATAAATACCCAAAAACTATTTAACAATGGGAAACTAGTATCTCCACAGGTTTCTCAATAATTTTTTTTAAAAAAAAATTATGTATGATATATTTTATCCATTCCTGCAACAGAAAAAATAATTATACAACTTGTTCCATAACTTCATTGTTCCCTTAATTTAAAAATATTATTTTTCCCTATGGCCACTATCCTTTTTTTATGGAATGTTATCATTTAATATTAGAAATAAAATAATCGTTATTATTTTATTTATACCCAATATTTCTAAATATTAAAAAAATTATATATTTAAAATATTATTTGTTTATAAAATTAATTTTAACACATGTTCATAAAACACAAAAACATCATTTTTCCCTTTACCATGGAAACAAAAGGTTTTCACTATTTAGTGGTCAATATAATTATTAGAAAAGAAAAATTTGTCTATTAATATATCATTATTGATATTTTTAAGAATAAACCAATGAATTGGAAGATGATACAATTTATTGGATTTTTAAATCATTTAATTATCAATTATTTGTTGTAAAATATAAATATTCTGAATTTTAACACAATTCAATTAATTTGTCTTAAAAAATCAAGACAGATGTTGAAATTGAATAAATTGTTTTCACACATTTATATCAGGTTATATTTATCTATATAATTCATGAAATGTAATTATTAATTCAATTTTTATTGGAATTAATATTTTAAATGTCATTTATTTTATTTTTCTATTAATTAAATAATTATTATACTGGCATTGATTAGGCATTTCAAGTAATTATATAATTTCTAAAAATTTAAAACTAATTACTTACATGAAGGTAATTAAATTTTTTTCATTTACATAGTTACATTATCCCTATGTGAAATAATAATTCATAGTTAAAATCAAGAGTGTGGTATTTTTTTCTTTTCCTTTACTTAAGTTATTATATTTTTCACCTTCGTGGAAACGTTTCCCATAAGAACATAAAAATATATCATAAGGTGATAATGGATAAAACATGGCCATGTAACAGGAATTGGAAAACCAATTACCTAATTTTAACCATTATCATTCCCCCCCACCAGGTATACGTTTTATTACCTAAACCATGGTAATTGTTTTTACTACTTTACTATTCATTATGGTAAAAAATTATCTAGACATTATAAGATAATAAAAATATGTCAGTTCCAAATATATAATCCTTTTATGAAAATTCAACACAAGGAGGTGGAAGAATATAATTTGAAATTGAACTTGCATTCGTGTTGAAAAAAATTATTTTTTAAGAAATGTATTTATCTAGCATAAGATGATATTATATTAATTACCTAACAACTAGTCATATTTAAATAAATTTTGATTAATATTTAATTATATATAAAATATAAATTTAATTTAATTGACACCTCCTCAGGGGTTATTTTAATAAATTAAATTGGATGGTCATTATGAACTTTAAAACAAGTGTTAGAAAAACAAAATGTATTTTTATAACTAAGGGTATACATATACTGAGATCTAGTATAAATTTGATTTAAATGTAATTATTTAAATTTAATATATATTAATAATAAATTTTAATTTTAAATATTTTTAACGGAATAATTTTACTTTCAAACAATTGATTTTTTTTAGAAAAATTATCATTTAAAAAAATGGTATTTTTCACAATTCAAAGAAAAATTAGAATATTTCATAATTT
Organism: Viscum album; assembly: GCA_963277665.1. Lineage (NCBI taxonomy): Eukaryota > Viridiplantae > Streptophyta > Magnoliopsida > Santalales > Viscaceae > Viscum > Viscum album. The sequence goes on along the minus strand of OY728120.1, from coordinate 528,085,290 downwards.
CCAAAAGTTTCAACCTAATTAAAAATAGATATGATGATTAAAAATTAAAACTGTTTTATGAAATAATTTTTCTAAATATGGAAAAAAAATATTATATTTCACAAATATAAGTAAAAAAACATTTTTTGATAAAAACAAGGAGTTTTCACCACAAGAGATGTTACACGAATTGCAAGAATGAGAGGGCATGGAACCTACCATCAGGAAAAGCCTATGAATGCATGGGATAGCCTATCTTAACATCCATACGATGGTGGAGAGCTGATTTCACAATGAAGATGCTGGGAGGAGCAGTTCCAAGTAGAATGTCTGGGTTGTATGAAATTTTTGAAGCGTACGGGCAATGAACTCATCTAAGGCCTATAGGGCCATGTAATACTTAGTTTTATGGGCTTTTAAGGGTTCCAACTCACCCCTTGAAGGGTGTATTATCAAAAAATAAATAAAAATTGAAGGCCTCCGTTCCATTGGATGGATGAAAACACATTTTTGATGAATAAAATTACATGTATTAATATAAAATGACTAGTTAATTAGAATTTATTAATGAATTAATATTTGGTATGAAATTTTTATAAATTTCATAAATTGTTTAACCATATTATTACACACCAAATTAACTTTTTGGTCAAAATGAACATATTTTATTAATAATATGTCATAATTTATTTAAACTATGTATTTCATGTTGAAAGCACATTCGAAAATAGTTCCATTTTAAAATATAAGGGTGTAATAGATAGGATTAATAGGGTAAAAGAAATTAATTTTCAACCCTAGTGTGGCCTACTATCATGTATGGATATATATTAATCATGAGGAATAGACATTATTATCCAACAATATACATTCAGCATCAAATTCAAGTCTAGTAAATGGATAAGATCACCCATCCTATAGGTCTAAATATTCATCTTGACCAAAAAAATCTCATGTTTTGTTGTTTTTGATAATAATGAAGAGGTTTAAAAAATCATATCTCATATCCTAATAAATAAAATCAATTATTCTCATATGAAAAGCAATGTTGGTGTCCTTCTCATTTGGGAAAGAGAATTCATCACTACACTAAATATTTTAATAAAGAATTCATCAGAAACCCTCTACATGGTTTAGAATTTTTGGAGAACCTTTCAACACTCCTTTATGACAAATTATAAAATTAAGAGTTTGGATTAATTTGGTACTACATGATAATAGTTTATAACTTTATGTTTTTTTTCCATCTTATATCTACATTCTCTATTGGATGTTTTCATAATATTTACATTAATTATACCATGAGTTATCTCAAGATATGATGATTTAAATGAACATTTAATGTCCATTTCACTATATGTTTCAACACTATATTGAATTTAATAGATTTATGGATAGTATTTTCAATATTGACATGAATGATCAAATTAAAAAAATTACGCGACACTCTGGTTACTTTTAGTGATGACCATATCTAGAGGGTGAGGAATTTTATGAAATTTGATGGATTGATATGACCATTTAACAGTGGAATGTTATGTTAATTATTGAAATTAATTATTTCAAATTTATGGAATATAAGATATTTTAAAACACACATATATTTAATTGAAAATAATTATATTAATTAATATTTTTACAAATTATTTTGATAGTTATTTTTTTGATAATTCTATCATATATATAATAGAGATTAATATTTTGAAAAAAATATTATATGGGAATATTTAAATTAAATATGTTTTTAAAAAATATATTATTTCTTTGAAAATATATTATTCTTTTGGTTTAACATTACCCGGAATTTGTTTTATAGGTCAACCATTACATAAGAAATTAGAAACAATTATTATAGTTTCACAACATTATTAATGTGGTATAAATTTTATACATAGTCCATATTATTATGTTTAATATTATACAAGAAAAAATTAAGAATATTAACTATTATAATGTGTGAAGAAAAATGATGAAATTATGACACAAAAAAATATGTTTTTTAAATTTACATTTACAATGATATATGATAAACTGTTTAACAATTATTCAGAATCTAAAAGTAGGGGTTACATATACAACACAGAATTTATAAATATTAACAATTACATGTTATTTTTTTCTAAAAAATTTATTTATTTTATTTAAAATTAATGTTTCATTTGAACATAATTTTTATTCATATGAGTGCATTGAATACGTGTTTTCAAAAGATTCTGGGATCAATTTATTTAAGTTAATTTTAATATACAAAGTGATTCATGAAATTTTTTTCAAGAGTTTTTGAAGTAAAATTTGATATACTACTTTCAGTTTAAAAAATATTATTTTAATGGTGTTCTAAATTAAATAATGAAAATTATAGATATACTTTTATAATTATATCAAAGATAATAATAAGAGACTAAAATATAATTTTGGTTATGCTCTCATGCATTTCATCATGTTAAAAAAATTCTTTTAGTCGTATATAATGATATAATATAATATAATTATTGCATTTAGTTAATTTATTTAACTATATTTAATTAAATTAAAAAAAATATTGTTTATTTCGTTCTAGAATTTAAAAAATATAATTACATTATTTTCCTTAATTATTCCCTTATAATTAAAACTCCTAGGATATGAATTTTTGAATTATTTTTATAATAATATCATGGTTCGATGTAAATATTATGACTTTTCCTCCAAATTGTAACGATATTGATCTTGATTATTCCTCGAGACATTAAAATATCAAAACCCCTTGAGGTTGTTTTTTAGTGTTTTATACATTGAATAAGAATTTATAATTTTTATTATTGCAAATTCTATGTGAGAACTCTTTATACTTTGATTTGAATAATTTTGGATAATACAATATTGTAATTAATCCTTCCAAACCAGTATTGGAAATTTTTTAGAGGAGTATGATATTTATAAAATGTTTATGCTTTGTGTATATTTGGATCAGTTGTTGTCACTAGAACTATATAGTTTAATGTCCCATGGTAATATAAGCACACATAGAGGATGATGAGGGATAAAAATGGTGGATATAAGCACTAATTGGAAAAAATAACATAAAAAATTAATTGAAAATATGGCTTACTAGAGATTAAGTAAATAGGTAGTTGAATACCAACAATACAAGATATTGAGTATGTGAAGTGTCATTTATTTTTCATTGAAAAGGTTCAAGAAATTTTTTATTTTTCAAGGGGTTTGATCATAAATTGATTTTTTTGCCACCGAATCAATGATATTAATTGGGGAATTTTTGTTTTCAACTCTAGTTGGTGAATCAGAAGTGAAAAAAAACCAATAAATAAATTTTTCAATGGGACGAGGTGGAATGGTGAATTTATTGAATTTATTAACATTTAAATTTAGATGAATAATTAAATATCTATTGTTTTTTTATTTTTTCTATTGGTTTTTGTATCAAATAAGGCCTAATGAGATTTGGATGGGGGAAAACGTATCTGGATAAGAATGAATTGAACTTTCAGGATGTGAGTTTAATATGAATGGATTCTAATTTATGTTGTTAGTCCATCTAAATTACCTATGTTATTTTTCATAATTTATTTATGCTTGTAAATTTATATTTAGTCTCACCGTAGATGGTGGATTTCTTTTTTTAATTTTAATGAATTGTTTTAGTTATAAAAAATTCCAATGATTAATGTGAAAAATGAAAAAAGTGTATTATGGACCTCAAGGACTAGATTGATTACCTCAATCACTAATATCAAAATCCATGGTTATAATTGAATGGTATGTGGTAAATAGTCCCATATGGTGAGACATACAAAACATACTAAATGTAGTTTTCCTTAGTATTTTTACAATGATGACCTCTGATTAGAGTGATGTGGCGATATCGAAGTGATAGGACCTAGTAGGCCTTGGTTACATAAAAATTATTTATATCTATGTGGATTGTGGGATATACATGGGGTGAGAGTTCTTACCGAATTGAGTTGTGATTTTTTGAGTGGGTAAAACCCACACATATTTCAGGATAGGTCAGGATTTAAGAACAACCTTGCCACGACCCGTCCTCGGGGCCCATGCCATGACTACCCCAATCCTGCCTTCTATAGGCCAGGGGCTGGCGACTAGCACCAAAGGCGTAAATCCCGATAACTGGGAAGGCATCGACTTTATAAAACATAAACACATCCAACCACAGTAAAAGAGGAAGTAATAAACTAAGTAAAAAAGAAAGTGCTGAAAAGTAAATGGGCTAGAATACAAACCCAAATGAAAAGTACAGATACAACTGAATGAAAGTACAACAGAAAAGACAAACAGATGGAAGATAGAAGCAGCTCTTGGGTCTTCCACCTCAGATCCTACCTGAAGGGTAGGTACAAATAGCCTACTCAACACTCTCACCTGCCAAACTCCTCCGAGTACCATCTCGTCATGAAGTCCACCTCCGGGTACTGACTCGTCGTGAGGTCCACCTTCGGGTACTGTCCAGTCCTCGTACACTCGGTCTCTGTCAGCGCTATCCGTCATCTGCATCCAACACAATGAGGTGCGGGAATAGACCGTGGAGGGGTGATTATAAGGATACTCAGTAGGGACCCCGAGACCCTCAAGGTCTCACTAAATTCTACAAGGATAACCACAAAGAAGGATCTCAACAGTTAACCCTTACCTAGGTATAATACCATACTTATACCTAAGTTATCAAGTAACCCAACTCAATCATGAGGAAACACAAAGGTTATGAATTAAATGGATAACCACTACTTAGGTATATGCCCATACATATACCTAAGTTATCAAGTGACCCATATCAATCATGAGGTAAACACAAAGGTCATTGACTCAGCTCAAACTAGGATTTTCATTAATGATGTCGAAACCATGGTTGCTGGAGAACTCCTCCTCTGTCGAGTACAGTGGGCCTGCCGCTACAACCAAGTGCCTCCCACTAACCTTGTACTGCTGAAGTACTCCACCTGTCAAGTACTGTGGGCCTACTACTACAACTAGGTGCTTCCCACCATGGGTCTGCCTCTACAACCAAGCGCACCCCCCTCATAGCCTACAGAGGTACTCCTTCTGTCAAGTACCGCGGGTCTGCCTCTACAACCAAGCGCTCCTCCGCCGTGGGTCTGCCACTACAACCAAGCGCTCCCCACTGGGATATCCGAATCACTCCGAGTAGATCGATCAACTGTCATCAAGTCTCAGCCAGCTATTAGGTCTCTGCACTCCACTCGCTCGTCACAAGGAGGGTCCGCTCCATGAGCTACTAGTCGATACTACAAGTATCACAAAGTCCCATGAAGAAGTATCCCAAGGGTCTTCCACATCATAGTAATCTCAACACAACATATGGGCATCAATCGGACGCCCAGTCTGTGTGTTATTAGCCTTTTTCGTCCCGGGGGCCCGGTTGGTTTCGTGTACGACCAAACTGACCGTATCTCAACTGTACCCTGAACTCTCATAGGGTATAATCATAGGGACCATTTCTCAACATGATTACCAACACCGCTGACGGTTCTCCAAACGGTCATCTGGTCTGAAAGTTATCAGCTTTTCCATTCTAGGGGCCCGGTTGGATTTCAGGTGCAATCCAACCCAGCCTTACTCTAACAACGTCCAAAACTCAGGTGAAGTATTCCAAAATATCCATCTCACCAAAAGGAATCATACTAAGTCGACGACATGTCAATCGGACGTCCGGAGCTCAAGTTATAAGTGTTTCCGCTCCGTGGACCCGGTTGGTTTCAGGTTCGAACCAACCCGGCCATACCAATACTTCGCCGAAACATCGAGTGTAATATACCAAAACTCCCGTATCGATCCAAGGATCCCAACTCAAATGACGGAGCGTCGATTGGAGGTCTGTATCCCACGATATAGGTGTTTGAACGGATATGTCCGAAAATAGGAGGTTTGGGCCCGGTCCGACCCGGCACAATACCCCCTGGGTCGGCCCGAACCGGGTCGACCCGAATCGGGTCAGGGTCTGGCCCGTTTGGGCACGGCACAGCCCGGCCCAGCGCTGGTGGCCTGGCCCGGCTCAAAATCCAGCCATGGGGTGCGAAGGGGGTGGGGACCCCCCTTTGTTTTGAAACGGCGGCCCACATCTGGGGGGTCCGCCCTAGGCAGCTCGCCGGGGGTTTCAACCCCCCGTATTTCCGCAAACAGCCGGCCATAATGGCCGACCAGTGTGGCTACCCCAGGACCCGTGGGGTCCCACCTCTTGGTGTGCCGGCGGCCGGCCGAGCCCGACCGCCTCCTGCAGAACCGCCGTGGCCTATGGCCACGACTCTTCCTCGGCCAGCGCGGTGCGACGGCGCCGCACCCCTCCATGGAGGCCCGCCCCGGCCACGACCCCCTTGATGATCCGGCATGGTGCGACAATGCAAAGCCCCTCCACCGCGGCCCGCTCCTGGCCGCGGCCTTCGGCTTCTCCGGCGTGGCGCAACAGCGCCGTGCATCCTCTACCGCGGCCTGCTCCGGCCCCGGTCCTCCTCGTTCCCGCACGGTGCAACGACACTACGCCACCTTCGCCGTAATGGTTCACGAAGACCAGGAAAAAAAGGGGAGGAGGATCAGCCGTGTTTGTGTTGTCCGACCTCCTCCCGTTACAATGATAACAAGCGGTACTATTTTAATTCACGAAGAATGATGAATTAAACATGGATAAAGATAACCTCTACCTCGATGAAGGCTTTCGGTTGTCAAGCGTCACAGACGTTGGTGTCGTTTTCTTCGTCGTCGGTGTCTCCTTCCTTGTTGCGAAGGAAGAAGAGGATGGAGAAAAATGGAACTGCCGAGTCGACGTTCTTCGTCGAAGTGGAGATGTTCTTCCGGGAAGATTAATTTCTTCCAAATCTAGAGCTCTCTCCTCCCTTTTCTCAACACAACAAAATGATCCCCAAAAATAAAATAAGATCCTCTTATTTTATTATAACATTCCATGGGTTCAAATTAAAAAATTCAAATACCTAATTCAATTAATTGAATAACTGTTGTCATGGTTTAATGAGGGAAAGTGGGAAGAGGAGAAGTCACACACTTAATTACAAAGGAGGTTTAATGGAGTGTTTAAGGGGTTATGGGGAATGTGAAGGGGTGGGGCTCGTGTGGGCCCCACATCACAAATATCCTAACAAGAGTAGTTAGGAACTAGTGGGTCCCATCCAAACTCCCACACTTAGGATACAACCACTTGATATAGAAAATAAAATTGTACCACAATTTTATTTAATTCACATTTAAACCTCAACTTTTATCAACTCCTCCTGAGAAAATGCACCTCCGGGAAAGGTCCTATTAAGAAATTATTGGCACTGTGGTTCCATCGGTGCCCTCAGATTTCAATTCCGAGCACCAGATAAGAAGTTATAAAACCCACTCATCCGTTTACTGAATGTACCTAAGCTAAACTTCATAAAATTATTCCGGGAACACCGGGCCTCAGAATCAGGTGCCTTTAGAAACTGCGTACTGGTAAAATCCCAAAGAAATTAAGAAAAAATATTCCTGGAATTTTATGAGTATTTACATTACTCCCACCCCAGGTATTTACGTCCATGTAAAGCTACATCATAAACTAGGGAAAAAAGGTGGTACTAAGCATGCAACTGAGCCTCCCGTTTCCATGTTCTCTCATGGAGGTTCCCGTGATGCCAGTGAAAGCGCACAAGAGGAATCGACCATCCTTATAGGATCCACTCCTGCCGATCCTCAATCTCCACCAGGACCTCTGCAAATGTATCCCCGTCATCGATGTCTAGCTCCCCGTGATCGATGATATGGGTCGGGTCATGCACGTATCTCCCCAGCTGAGATACGTGGAAGACGTCATGCACCCGGAGCAACTGAGGTGGATGGGTCAAGAGGTAAACCACCTCGCCTACCCTGTTGAGGACCTATAAGGGTCCGATGAACCTCGGAGATAACTTTCCACCCGGGCCAAATCTCTGTAATCCACGTCAAGGTGAGACCCGTTAGAAAATGTGGTTGCCATCCTCGAACTCTAGTGGTATGTGTCTTCTATCAACTTAGAACTTCTATCTGTACTATGCAGTCTTCATCTGCTCCTGGATGAACTGCGCTTTCTCTGTCGTAGTCTAAACCATTTCTGGTCCAACAAGAGCTGCTAAGATTTCTCCTTTGCTGATAAGAGAAATCCAGTCTCATCTCCTGGATGAACCACATTATTTTCCTAATATAGTCAATCCTTACATGAATGATACTAATCCATGCCATGGATGACGTCGTAAGGGCTCGACGCTACTACCAAGAGATCCAACTGTTACTCTTGCCTCCAAGGGTTGAGTCACACTGTCGGCATCAGTGTGTGGTCACTGGGTCTCCTCTAGTAGGAATATCAAAAGTGAGGGTCAAGTCGATAGGTTAAACTGGAACCTCTTAGTACAAAAAAAGGAAGGAAGCAAATGTCACAAGGACAAGTGTATTTTCTTACTGCAGCTCGAAGTACATAGACATATAGCAACTACAAACATCAACAATGACAACAAGGAAACTAGAAGCACCAAGATCAAAGGTATCCATGCCTGGAACTAGTCCCACTCTTGTCCGCCTGCTTCCGGAGCTCCATAGTCATATGCTTCAGCTACCTGAAGTTGAGCTCTCACATGTCCACATGTTCCCTACGGTCGGGGTAGACATCCTGTGGTGGTGGTGGGAACACCTCGAAGTGTCGTCCACCTCCAGCTGCTTAGCCAACTCCCCTTCCTCGGTCTCCCGCTCCTTGCGGTCCGCCTTGATCAAACCTCTACCTCTGCATGGGAGGTCCTTCATTTATCTGCTAATCATATGTATGGTGGGTTGGACAGTCACGTACCATGTGACCAACCCCGCCGCAGGAGTAACTCTGTCTGCTCCTGGTAATTCTTTCTCCACCCCGGGTGCCTCCCACACACGATCCTATGTCATGCGGTCGACCACCTATAGGTCTGGTCCTCTTGGACCTCTACGTCATCTATCTACTACCTACTGCAGAACACTCTGCCGCATGTCGGCTAGTGGTGGGTCCTGCTACTGGAGACTGCTCAGCAAGGAAACTCTCCACTAAGAGGACTTGCTCCAACACCCTTGTCTGCGTCGGGATGCTGTGAGAAACAACTGAAGCTCTAATCTCTCTCCTGAGCCCCTGCTCGAAGGTTCGTTCCCTGAAGAACAGGTCCCGTACCATATCAGTGAGTAGCGCAAGAGATCTGTGAACCTCGCTGAATATTGTGCCACCATCATGCTACCCTGCTGAAGATGAATTAGCTCCTGTATACGCACCACTCAAAGGGTGGCTGGTACAGACTTTGCCTGGAACAGGCTCTCAAAGTCTTCCCACAGAAGTGTCGCATCGTCATGCATCTGGAGAATCAGGATCCACCATCTGCCTGTTGTTTCCTGATGGAGGATGGCAGAAAGGATCACCATGAAGTCTGCTGGAATACATACTAGCCTGAAGACTCTCACCATAGCCTCCCGCCAATCCTCAGCCGCATGTGGGTCCGTCTATCCCCTGAACCTGGGTGGCCTCTGGCGCTGGAACTCGTGCAGTGTGCTCAAGCGACGTGCACTCTCTGCTGCTGGGGCTGGTGGAAACGGTGGCCCAACGGGTGGTAGTATCGCTGGTGCCTCAGCTGGTGCCTCAACTGGAAGAGGGCCCTGTACTGAGGCCTCGTCGCTCGGTGGGCTATTAGTACGTACAACTATCAGGGCTCCAGCTGGTCGTCCACGGGGAGGCATACTGGAAGAAACAGATATGACATGGTCAAAGACTATACCTGATGAGCTGACCTGGTTTGAGATGACTTTAAAACTTTTGGAAACACACATGCAATCAATGTTTTTGTGCACTAAGTCGGAAATCAGTAGTCAGGGTCCTGGTGCATGGATACGTCGGCCGCCGCACCAAAACTGGACTCCCTAGACTGATAACCACACTCAATACCCTTAACACTATTGCTTCACATAGAAGAAATTATCAGAGTCCTAAGTTCTGCGGTAGAACTGACTCCTCTGATACCAATTTGTCATGACCCGTCCTCGGGGCCCGTGTCGTCACTACCCCAAGCCCACCTTTCATAGGCCAGGGGCTGGAGACTAGCACCAAAGGTGTAAATCCCGATAACTGGGAAGGCATTTCCTTTGTAAAACATAAACACAGCCAACCAGAGTACAAGTGGAAGTAATACACTAAGTAAAAAATAAAGTGCTGAAAAGTAAATGGGGCAGAATACAAACCCAACTGGAAAGTATAGCTAGAACTGAACGAAAGTACAACAGAAAAGACAAATAGCTGGAAGATAGAAGAAGCTCTTGGGTCGTCCACCACGGATCCTACCTGAAGGGTAGGTACATATAGCCTCCTCAATGCTCTCACCCGCCAACCTCCTCCGAGTACCATCTTGTCGTGAAGTCCACCTCCGGGTACTGACTCATCATGAGGTCCACCTTCGGGTACCGTCCAGTGCTCGTACACTCGGTCTCTGTCAGCGTTGTCCGTTGTCTGTATCCAACACAACGAGGTGTAGGCATAGCCCGTGCAGGGGTGAGTATAATGATACTCAGTAGGGACCCAAATACCCTCAAGGTCTCAATAAATTCTACAAGGATAACCAAAAAAAAAATCTCAACAGATAACCCTTACCTAGGTATAAGCCCATACTTATACCAAAGTTATCATGTAACCCATCTCAATCATGAGGAAACACAAAGGTTATGAATTAAACAGATAACCACTACTTAGGTATTTGCCCATACATATACCTAAGTTATCAAGTGACCCATATCAATAATGAGGTAAACACAAAGGTCATTGACACAACTGAAACCTGGATTTTCATTAATGATGTTGAAACCACGGAAGTTGGAGAACTTCTCCTCTGTCTAGTACAGTGGGCCTGCCGCTACAACCAAGTGCCTCCCACTGACCTTGGACTGCTGAAGTACTCCACCTGTCGAGTACCGTGGGCCTGCTGCTACAACCAAGCACTTCCCACCATGGGTCTTTCACTACAACCAAGTGCACCCCCTAATAGCCTACAGAGGTACTTCTTCTGTCGAGTAGCACGGGTCTGCCACTACAACCAAGCGCTCCTTCGCCGTGGGTCTACCGCTACAACCAAGCACTCCCCACTGGGCTATCTGAATCACTCTGAGTCGATCGATCAACAGTCGTCAAGTCTCAGCCAGCTATTAGGTCTCTGCACTCCACTCGCTCGTCACTGGGAGGGTCCGCTTCACGAGCTACTGGTTTATACTCCAAGTATCACAAAGTCCCATTAAGAAGTATCCCAATGGTCTACCACATCATAGGAATCTCAACACAATAGACGTCACGTCAATCGGACGCCCGGTCTGTGGGTTATTAGCATTTTTCGTCCCGGGGGACCGGTTGGTTTCGTGTACGACCAACTCGACCATATCGCAACTGTACCCCGAACTCTCATAGGGTATAATCATAGGTACCGTTTCTCAACATGATTACCAATGCCATTGACGGTTCGCCAAATGGTCGTTCGGTCTGAAAGTTATCAGCTTTTCCGTTCCATGGTCCCGGTTGGATTTCGAGTACAATCCAACCCGGACTTACTTCAACTGTGTCCAAACCTCATGTGAAGTATACCAAAATATCCTTCTCACCAAAAGGAATCCAACTATGTCGACGGCACGTCAATCGGACGTCTGGAGCTCAAGTTATAAGTGTTTCCGCTCTGTGGACCCGGTTGGTTTCGGGTTCAAAGAAACTCGTACATACACATACTTTGATGAAACATCGATTGTAATATACCTAAACGACCGTATCGATCCAAGGATCCCAACGCAACTGACGGTGCATCGATCAGAGCTCTGTAACCCATGATATACTCGTTTGAACAGATATGTCCGAAAATAGGGGGTTTGGGTCTGGTCCGACCCGGGTCCGGTCCGACCCGGGTTCGGGTCCGGCCCGTTTGGGCACAGCGCGGCCCATCCCTGCGCTGGCAGCCCGGACTGGCGTGTGCGGCCTGGCCCGGCGCGGGCGTCCTGGCCCGGTGTGGGCGGCCCGGCCTGCGGCCCGGCTCGGCAGCCGGCCGCGGGGTGCGAATGGTGGGGGGGGGGGCTTTCTTTTGAAACGACGACCCCTATCTGGTGGGGTCCGCCCTAGGCAGATGGTCGGGGGTTTCAACCCCTCGGTATTTCCGGAAATGGATGGCCATAATGGCTGGCCGGTGTGGCTGCCGCGGTACCCGTGGGGTCCCTCCTCTTGATGTGCCGACGGCCGGCCGAGGCCGGCCGCCTCCTGCAGAACCGCTGTGGCCTATGGCCGCGACTCTTCCTCGGCTGGCGCGGCGCGACGTCACCACTCCCCTCCGCCGCGGCCCACTCTTGGTCGCGGACTTTGGTGTCTCCAGCGTGGCGAGACGGCGATGCGCATCCTCCGCCGCGGGCCGCTCCGGCTGCGGTCCTCCCCATTCCCGCATGGAGCAACGACACCGCGCCGCCTTCACCGCAATGGTTTACGAAGACCAAGAAAAAAAGGGGAGGAGGATCGGCTGTGTTTGTGCAGTACGACCTCCTCCTGTTACAACGATAATAAGCGGTCATATTTTAATTCACTAATAAAGATGAATTAAACATGGATAAAGATAACCCCTACTTCGAAGAAGGTTTGCGGTTGTCAAGCGTCACGGAAGTTGGCGTCATTTCCGTCGTCATCGGCGTCTCCTTCCTTGTCGCGAAGGAAGAAGAGGATGGAGAAAACTGGAACCGCCGAGTCGACGTTCTTCGTCGAAGTGGAGACATTCTTCCAAGAATATGAAGTTCTTCCAAATCTAGATCTCTATCCTCCCTTTTCTCAACACAACAAAACCAACCCTAGAAATAAAATAAGCTCCTCTTATTTTATTATATCATGCCATGGGTTCAAATTACAAAATTCAAATACTTAATTCAGTTAATTGAATAAGTGTTGGAATGGTTTAATGAGGGGAATCGGGAAGAGGAGAAGTCACACACTTAATTACAAAGGAGGTTTAATGGGGAGTTTAAGGTGTTATCGGGAATGTGAAGGGGTGGGGATCGTGTGGGCCCCACCTCACAAATATCCTAACAAGAGTAGTTAGGAACTAGTGGGTCCCACCCCAACTCCCACACTTAGGATATAACCACTTGATATAGAAAATAAAATTGTACCAAAATTTTATTTACTTCACATTTAAACCTCAACTTTTATCAACTCCTCCCGAGCAAACACACCTTCGGGAAAGGTCCTATTAAGCAATTATCGGCGCTGCGGTTCCATCGGTGCCCTCAGATTTCAATTCTGAGCACCAGATCAAAAGTTAGAAAAACCCGATCATCTGTTTACTGAACGTACCCGAGATAAACTTCGGAAAATTATTCTAGGCACACCGGGCCTCAGAATCAGGTTCCTTTAAAAACTGCATACTCGTAAAATCCCAAAGAAATTAAGAAAAAATATTCCTTGAAATATATGGGTCTTTACAAACCTATGATGACATGAAAACAAGATCTGTTTTTATTTGTATCATTTATGAGAATTTTCTAGGATATGAATTATAGTTTAATGATACTTGATGATACAAAGAGACGTAATTCCCTCTGAGTGATAGGTGTTGACATAAGAGATATATTTAAATGAGGGAACACATGTCAGATGTTTATGAAATGAAAGACATAGGAGACCCTGATGGTATCCTAGTGATTTATTAACCCAAGAGAGGATTTGTATGGAAAATGGGTTGTGATGATTATGGGTGTCACCATAGAATGCAAATTGAAGATGAAAATATTATGATTGATTTCCTAGGGTTATCCCCTATGGAATAAGTAATGGTTTCTTCTACATTGGCTTGAATTAAACATGATCCATAGATATAGTGATGATGCTTGATACTAATTTGTCAAATATGATTCTATAGTAGGGATAATTTATGATGCCTGATGATTCCAGATCACTTAGTAGTACCTCCTAAGGATCAACAATGATGTCTAATGACTGTAAACCCCTTGGTATTACATCTTGGGGTTCAATAATGATGCTTGATGAATGTTAATAACCTACAATTTTCACCTAGGGATTAGCTTAGAGCATGATAACTATGAAACACCTAGTATATCACCTATGATCCAAATGTGGGGATCATAAGACAAGATTGAATAGGTATATCCCAATAAGTGTTCATTGTGGATCCTCATGCCACTACATTTCCTAATGTCATCCCTTAGGAATCAATTATGGGATTGATGTTATTATATTGATTAGGATTTCCTCTGAAGGATAATCGATATTTCATGATAATGTTGGATTACCTATGAATATCACCTAAGTAATAATGTTAATTTTTGATGACTTTTATATCTCATGTTCAACTCTTAGGGATCATCATGTAGCTTGGTGTTATTGCGATGCCAATTGATATTTCTGTGGATTCATTACATACTTCTACTACAATATGGTAATTGAGCCGTGTAATAGTTGGAATGGTCATATGGAATTCTCAAAGACACTATGGTACTTTCCAAAGTTGGGTTTTTTTATCTTAGTATCCTTGATAGAACTTTGGTATCAATAATAGTTATTTATTTATGATTCTACATTGTATTTTCATATTTTGAATAGAATGGCACATATAGATTTGGAAATTCACTAGATATGTAAGGGACTGTGTTTTTTTGTCCTGCTATGTAGTGATCAATCCTATTACATCAATGATACCGGGGTACCTAATAAGACAACATTTATTATAGGTTTAGGGTTAGAATATTCAATATATAGAATGATTGAGGGGAATGTATTGGAAAATATTGTATATTTCTTCAAGGAGAAGTTCAAAAATGGTTGTGGAGCCATAATTTTCTTTTTTTCTTTTATTTTAATTAATTTTTATTATCCTTTTGGGTGATATATATGAATGATTAAATGATTCTAAATCATTTATATTTTATTTATATTTTTTCTATATAATATAATTTATTTACTATTTATCGATGTTGTTTGGTTTGTTTTGAATATTATTGTGAACTGTCTTATGGTTGTATAGTCTCCCTATGCTACTAACTTAGACCCACATTACTATTTAGTAACCTCTGACAGGTGGGGAGGTTTACTTTAGGTCTAGTGGAGACTCCCCCGATTTGGCATCACTCAATTGTTATAGACCATGAGCATGATGTTACAAAGTGGAATCAATAATTTGTGATTATAGATTATAAAGAAAGTATCATAGTTTTTTTGTTACTGTTTTGGGTGACGGTAGAAAGGTGATATAGGTATGTTTCAATTCTTATGATGGATGTCATACTAGTGCACTACAAACACCCTTCCGAGTAAGATTTCCAAGTTACCAGGGATGTGGGATTGTTGTTCAGGTTTTCTAATTTTACATTCAAATGATCTCACCAAATTTAATGTACATGGGGTTTGGATTTATTATTTATGAATTATAATGAATTTTTTATCATGTGTCATTGGTAATAGATAAGTTACATGTTTGGGATGTTTTCCTGATGGATAGAGGAAAAGGATCATGAAAAATATTCATAGGGGATTCGCATGACATATGTGTTTTTTTGGGATTAATACTAGTAAAAAGTGGGTTATTTTGTTTAATATTTCAATAAAAAAATTATATGCTGCTTCCCAATAAAACTTGTAATTTCATTCAACTCACCCTAACAATAGTGTGTACCCTTTTGATTATAGTTCATGTTTGTCTACAGTGAGATGCTAATTAATGATGACTATATAGTCCATCAAAGTAATTCACGTATGATGATTATAGTTGGTCAGTAAATGTATATTATACCTTATTGATAAACATCTATTGGTGGGTTATAATACTGGTTTTTGAAAAAATTCAGTTTTGGTTATTTAATATATCAATAATAACCTATAATGTTTTTCCCATATTGCTTTATGGTGGAATTCTACTCAACCAGAATGTATGACCATGGGAAACTCAACAAGCATCAATGTATGGTGGTTTTATTAAATATAGATATGTAACAATATGATAATGTTTTCTTTGTGAGTTCACTACCATTGTGGAGGCTTCATAAGGTTCAACTTATGATTTGAGATTATCAAGTGCGTAGTCTCATATAGTAGTTCCTCATGATTCTATTCTGATTTTTTGTTAAAACTCAATATTATATCATTCTAAAAATGATAAGATGATTTATATAATAAAAATAAAAATTAATAAATGTGTGAAAATTATTTAAAAGAATCATATGAGACTAGTAAAATTATTCTTTAAAATTGTATTGGAAATCATGAATATTGAAGAAAAAGGACGTTCTATTGAAGAGAAAAATAATGCTAATTATATATAAAAATAATCTATTGGACACTTGATTACCTAAAAAGAAAATTGAAGGGATAAATTTTAATCTATATAAATTTATAAAGGGGAATAAAAAATAGTATCATCAGAGGTACATCATATAATTAATTCATCATAAACTTATTCATAAAAAATCCTAATAAACAAAAAAATGGGTCATGCATATCCTTACACTATGGAAACATCAAAATAAAAACCACATGAACGAGATAACCCTATATGGATCATAATAACCCCGTAATTTCATGACAATCATAATAGAATAAATTCATGGTAATTATATATACAACATAAGAGAAACAATTGGTGAATATGGCATGTGTCTCAAAAAAATAAATGTGAGACAATAATCTCATACATTGAGTTCAAATTTTCTAAAAATCACCTTAAAATCATATATAATAAAATAAAATTTATTATTATTATCTAAAAAAATAATTTATATACTTATAATATCATTTATGACCCACTTACAATAGTTAAACACCCATTTATTAAAAGTCCTTTATTTAATTCAACGTTTCAAGGTGTTAACTATTTTATTTTTCATGAAAATTTCATTTAGGTATTTATGTTCCTTATTTATTGATCATAGTTAAATAGAATAATAAATGTTAATCATGATATTAATATCATATATATTATTTTTTCTATATTTCTATTCATCTATAGGAGCTATTTATTGAAATTATAGTTACACTAGTCCAGGAGACAGTAAGCTGTATGTATGTATGAATGCAATTTTTACTTTTCTAATGATGGAAGGAAATAGTGGTATATAAATTTTAACATTTAAATATCAATTATTATATCATATATATCATATATATTAATTTAATCAGTCCATATTAACATCCATAAAAATAATAAATTAAAAATAGATTGCATTTTTTCGTTTAAGTAGTAGTCCACAAGTACATACAATGAAATTTATCATTTTAAATGAATTAAATGGTAAAATATAAGATAAAATATCATAATTCCTAAAGAATAATTATTTCATAAATATCATATATATTTATTATTTCCATCTATATAATAATCCAAATAAAACAATGACGAAAAAATAATTTCACACGTATGTGAAGACGATAATACATATATACACAGGAGTGATGTTTTCACATTCTATAGGATTAAGAAGAGATGGAAAATTGTTTTTAAATAATAATATTGTAATATAAGAACATTTATTATATTTTAGTTTTTATTTTATGATGTTGACAATATATTTATAGGAATTATAAGAAAAAAATTGAAATATGTGTTAAAGAAGACTATAAATTCATCGGTAGACTTCCTTTATATCCATTCTTATGGACCCTCGTAATTTCCTTTTAAAACGAAAAAGTATATAGTTAATGTATATGGGAGTTTATAAGAGAATTGATCTGGATTTCTTTAAGATATATTTCTTAAAGTGTGTGAGGAATATAGGATAAGAGGTTTTGTTTTATACATGAGGAGTGCAGAACTCTTAGAATTAACTAAAGTATTAAGTTAATATAAAATAATTTTAATTCTCTAATGTATCCAAATTGATATATGTAAAATATATGGTTTGGATGAGTTAAAATAATCTCATACAATAAAATTTAGAATATTTTATGTTATTTTTACACACTTATCTGTCTGTTTTAACCCGATGTTACCCCTTATGAAAAGTACCAAAATATCATTGGATTTTACTCTTTAATGGTCATGAAATATACCATAAAAAGAAAAAAGATATATAAACTAATAATGTTTGAACTGTTCAACCATATCCCACACACATGAAAAAATATTGTTTTTTATGAATTTTAAATATTTTAATGAATTTTTTTTATAAATATCATTAATGTAACATTTATAATTTAATAAAATATTATAATATATTATGTGTCTATATTATTTCAGATGGTTCCAAAATTACTTGACATTGAACATAAGGAGATTATGGTCTTAATTTAATTATCCAATGAACATTATATTGGATTTGATATCATTCTAGTCCTTATATATTGGATTAAACCATTGGTTAAAAAAAATTAACATTAACTACATAAATGACTTTTCCAATATTAAAGGGTTATAATTTTTCATATAATGTCACTGACCAACCAGGTTCAACCCAAAACCAGTCATACAATATTTCCCAAAAGTATGTGTAATAGTAATTCTTGATCCTCCAAGTATAGAAACTTGTTTCTTTCAAAAAATAAAACTCAATTGGGAATGATTTCTCTAAGGAAAAACATATACAAAAAATAGAATAAAAAATAAACACTTGCAATGACAAGGAAAAAAAGGAAACTGAATGGTTAAAAATAAACACTGAATATACATCCACATGAAATCCCAGATCACCGCTAATCTCGTAAAAAATATTGATCCATGATAAAATAGGAAGGGATCCAGAACTAAAACCAAAACTAATAAAATAGGAATGATCACCAAGATGCTCATTAGGGATTCCAACATATAAACTGCACTCTATGTCTTTAATTTAAAATTAAAACCATCCCATGATAGTTTGAAAATATAAAAATATAAAAATATGAATTTTCATCCCATTCAAAACAATTAAATAGATAGTTATTCTGAAAAACCATTTCCCTTTTTATTTTATAAATAGTTCAAATATAACGAGAGATTGTCCCATAAACTAATTATAAAATTCTAATAAATATATAAAGTTATAATATGTGGGAGAACACATGGATGGAAAATTATAAAATCAATTTTAAAATAATATTGGGTAAAATGAACCTTTTTATTATTTTAGATAATAAAAATAAGCTAATAAAAAGATAATTTTAAAATAATACCTTGGAAAACATGAGTAAAATGAGAATGAACCTTGGGAAATCCCTATATAACTTGGTTAGTTGGGTCCCAATGATCCACGTAACATCAATTTTTAATCAATAACAAGAACATTCATAAACAGGACACTAAATAAAACAAAAACAAGGTTCTATAATTACATGCATTATATCGTATGTTTTTTCAGTGTTGTTGTGTGTTCTTACCAGGGAGCCTGGGGAAGGTCCCTACTAACTCATCCTTCCTCCTTATCCTTAGTCCATATTCCTATATACTTGTTATTCTCATATTCAATTCCATAACACAAAAAATAATGGATGATTATTTTGAAAACTTGGCTATCAATAACACAATAATTAAAAACAAACATAAAACAACAATTCACATCCCTAAACAACCAAGGGGATTCGCCCATTTCAAATTGAACCCATATTCCAATCACATCGATATAATACCAAAAAATATATAAAATTATGGGATTTCATTGTAGTGTTTTTTACTTTAAAAAAATAATTATAAATTTATTACAAGTACATTTCATTTTGGAAAGTAAAAATGATCATTTTGAAACCCTCTTTAAAACCCATTATGAAAAAAACATTTCATTGAGCCATTATGGGAAAATAGCCGAAATGCCAAAAATATTATACATTTCCAAATTACATGCGTAAGATAATTTTAAGAACTGAATGACCACTTAGTATGTTTTATATTTCAAAAAAACCTAAAAACATGATTTTATAAAAAGAACTCCTGTCGTAAATTTGGGGAAATTATGAAAAACAACAAACAATATCATTCTATTGTTCAAAATACATTTCTTTAATTTAAATAGATGGTAAAATAATAAAAACACTTTCTCAACAAATAAAAAATTCATGGGATTCAAATTAAGGGATTGTACATGGGGTAACCTACCTAAAAGCATATTGCCTATGATGATGACTGCTACACACTTATACACATGTACACCATTGTATGTATTTATATACATGCACCCTTTGACCTAATATATGTATTACCCTCACCGTGAGTGAATATTTTTTACAAGGGTATATATACATATTTATTTATTTATTTATATGGACACATTTCTATATTTTTTTAAGTCCTCATCAACCAGACACAAGTTTTTTCCCTCCCCAATGCTGGTATAAAGCCTCCTCCCATTTTTCTGGTGCGCCCTAAAATGTTCAGAGAAACCAATAATTTTTAAAAACCCTAAATTAAAATCTTCCAAAATTTAAGATCAGATGAAACCATTTCCAAAACTAATAGAAAACCCTCTAACCTTAATTTTTGTGGAATAAACACACTTTAATAGGACTCAATAACCCTGAATATTAATAACTGAAAAAAATGACCAAAATCATTTTAGAGTTTGGCTATGTCTTAGACACTGTATATGGGAGAATAAAAATATATAAAAAAGTAGAGAGGATATAAGTGGATCCCTTAACATGATGAACACAACAGAAATAAGAGGTGACATTGGCTGGATACCATGGAAAAGAAGGGGATGGAGTCTCTTGAAGGGCAGAGGACATCACATGATTGTGAAGGCCCTAGGGGAAATGCGTCGAGAGAAAGAGGGGATGGGGGTGGTATTTGGAAGATTTTTATAAGGGGGAGATGTTTGATTTATGTTATTATTATTTTTAATATAATTTATTATTATTGTTATTTATAATATATTTTAAATAATTTTGTTTAAAAAGTGATGGAAATTGTGTATGGTTTGGCTGCACATTTTACTAAACTATGTTCCAAATTCATGCCCCTAATCGATCACCTAGATCACCTCACATGAGTATGCCTCATGGTTTGTAAAACCATGGGATTATTGTATGATTTTTCTTCGTCATAATATAGACTTCCTCACCCAATTAACACAAAATCTAAAAAACTTGGTGTCCAAACTGTGTGTAAATCAATATATGCCCATTAATTACGAGTTTTAGTTTTAAAAAATCACCCAAAATGAAAAATAAAATAAATAATGGCTAAAAATAAATAAAAATTTAATAGCATCAAGTCACATTGTGAAATTTATCCCCACCATTAATAATATTCTGCTAAATTAATGTCACCTACGTAATGACCAAAACTTTTATCAATGTAATTTCTTTATTATTGTAGAAATTTCATAATCACATAGAATCAAATTAGGAAACACAATTCCAAATCATTATTAAATGAGAAAATTATATGAACTTTAGACATATATTTTCCAATTCTATTTTTTGAATTTAGAAAATCTAACAGGCACAGTTTTGATTAGTAAGATGTTTGGTGTCAGATTGGAAAAACATAATTTTTTGTGAATAGAAACATAACCATATTAACAGTAATATTACCCTTAGGAATAGTAATATGACCCTTATAAATAGTAATTTTTTCAAGTGAATTGGAACCTTACCAATGATAGTATAAATATAATTTATCCATCCTATAAGTGATGATATGATATAATCACATTATAGTGTAGGTATTCTTATAATTCATGAATTTTTAATGATTAATTAAATAATTTAATAGATAATTCATTTTCATAAAATTTATTCATAAATTATTATTTATATTTCTTATGATTATATGATAATTTTATGATATCTTAATTAATTTTCCAAAGTGTTAGAAAAGCAGTTTTAATTTTAGAATTTTTATTTTTCCAGTAAATTATGATTAAAATTACTCATATTTAGAAATTTATATTAATAAAATTAAGTTAATTTTTGAATTATACACAATGAAAAGTTTTTAGGTTGAATTTTTAAGATTTTTCTAAAATACTTGAATTTTGTGAATAGTGAAATCCTATAATTTACAAAATATGCTAAATAAATGAATTTATGCATCATGCATGAGTCGTGGATGATACTAATGACCATTGTTTAGAACTCACATGGGTTTATAACTTCTTTTAGTCACAATAATCATCAGAATTTATTTTCTGGGGGAGAACTAATAAATTAATGAATATAATATTGAGAAAACCCCTCTCCCCTCCACTATAAATACCACCCCTCACAACCTCATTTCTTTACACCTATCAAGCCTTGTGCCTATTCCAATTTCGGATCAAATAACTTCTGATTATCTTACCCCACATCTAAAATCCCTTGATCTCATAAGAATTCCAAAACCTCTCCACTAAATAGGCTCTCAAAGAATATATATTCAAGAGGTAATTTCCCTCTCTTTTCTTTCAAATTCCTTTCAAAATTTATATGTTTTCTTCTTGTATAATAAAAATATAGAATCTAAATTTCATTATAACTCTAGAAAGAATAATATGTCATATTATTACATTATGTTTATGGATCATTATTCATTATACTCCCCCTTCTCTCTATTTTTTTATAAAATTAAAATTGTTACCTGTGATGTGTTAATTTACTTAAATCATGGGCGATGCACATTCATTTTCGTTAAACCCCTTCAAAGATATTAGTATAACCATTAAATGGTTGAATTTGTTTTTAATATGTGTTTTTTAACCACATTTATGTTATGGAAAAATATTTAATACATAAAACTAAATGATAAAATGAAACATTTTTGTAGTGATCTAAAAAATGCCCAAATTAACCTGAAACTATGATCATTAAATTTTAACTAATGATTAGTCCACATGGTATATAACAAAATTCATTAAAAGATAATATAAAATTCCATAATATAATTAACAACATGTATTAGAAATTATGGATGTTTATCCACATTCTACAGGAACTTCCAATCATGTGTACGGGTGAACCGTTCATAAAAACTAAAAAAAAATAACACTCCTGAACAATGAATTTGAACTCTATAACAAATCCAAAGGCCTATAAAAGAATATAATAACACCATAAAGAATAATATTCATGTATAGAAGTTTATATAATTGTAAATTATTTAATATAATGTGATTATATATGCCATTAAAGTGAATAAAATGTTTGGATACAAGGTAAGGGGAACTCTCGAACCCAACATTTTTTCTTTGGGGTTTTTCCTATTTCACTCCATTTTCTGTATTTATTTCCTTAAAAATAATTTATTCAAAATTATGTGAACTTTTATGGGGTAAATTTGTTTTCTAATAGATAGTATTTCAAAAATAATTTTTTTCCAAAATAACACTTCTTTCTGAAACCCACCATTTACTTCTCACTCAAGGATGATGGTCCTTGTGTCAAGTATGTTATTACCCATTTCGTTTGGGATCCCATTTTTTTGAATGTATGATTTATTAATTTATTCCAATTATATTCAATGAGTTGTTTTATTTTTAGTATTTATATATTATTTATGTTTCATTCGTGATAAATTAAATGTTATGATGTGACAGTTGCTCCTATAAATATATGGTGCAATGAAAAAATTATGATGGGATGGGTGCACCCAAAATTAAATAGAACTCCAATTAATTGGGTAATGTGAATAAACTCATGTGTAAAGTTATGTATGTGTGAAAATGATTCTATATTTGTTCACAACTATGTGTGTAAGAAGACAACTAAGACATGATGTTTCATTTTTATACATTATCACATTCCAAGTCTTTATTTTAATGCTTCATCTCATTATTATGATCCTATGCCTATGTTATGATGATAATGACCATGATCCCCCCATTTTATATTCTTTCACTTTCTTATCTATCCTTTTATTGGGATTTTATCTCGACCTTATTTATGTATATCCTTTGGTGAATACTTGTACTAAGGAGAAGTCAAGATCCAATAAGAATCTAAAGAAGAAGGAATTAAATAAATGTTTAGATCTTGTGTCATAAAAGTTATGTATGGTCCTAGTTTCAAAAATACACTAATCCATTATATCCTCATGGTGTAATTTTTTTATTTTCTTTTCATTAAAATGATGTAAAAGTAATGTAAGAAAAGCAGGGTTGCAATAACATAGATCAAATTAGAGACCAAAACCAAGACTCTTGAACCAAAAAATAACCTATGAACCATATCTAGACAAAAAAGACACCAAAATGAACCTATAGCTAAAGTTATCATAAAATCTTGTAGTGAAAATTTATCTCCACATGTAACACCCATCAAAAAATAGAGAGAGAAAAAACTATGGAAATATGTTGTGGTTCTCACCACCATTAACAACAAACATTCATAATGACCATCCTCTAAAAAATAAAGAACCCAAAAAAGAAAACCAAAAAAAAATGAAAACCCATAAATAATAATTTTCATACTACATTAAAATTACTAATAGGAACTACCCAAAGCCAAACTAATCAAATATAAGGCTAACCATTCAAAGGGTCAAATACATAAGGAACAACCATGGATATATTAAATGAAATTATTCCACAAAAACCACCAAAAAATGGTTCACAGAAACTGGCATCCACAATAATGGAAAAATGAAAATATCACCCACTTGTCGAAGATAGTGAGTATGATCTACACTCAGCCACTCTTACCAATGACTTCACTATATGAAAATCATCACCCCGAGACCTATAGATAGAGACCCAATGTCTTGAATCATCTTTTGACCCTCAATCAGTATCTAATTATCCTGAAGAAATACTTCCTCTTTCGATGGGGCAAGTAACATAAATTCTTCTGGTCTACCAATCGAACACACTAATGAAGACCCTTTAGATATTTTTTATAAAATGGATTAAAATTACCAAACTTCCCACATTAGAAGAAAATGAATAAAGTGTTCCGAATAAATGGATGTATAAATTGAGAAAGAATATTTTTTAGGAATAATTCTCTCTAGTTTACGCTCACGATCTGATTGGGAACCCCTACTTCCACCAGAAGAAATAGTGCAATCTACCACCAAAGGGATGTCCTTTAGAAAATAAATCATCTAAAAATATATCATCCACCAAAATATGAAACAAAATATTCCAATATGAAATTACTTTATCCTTGATATTAAAATAGGGAATGCATATGAAAATAGGATCTTTTATTAGACCACCTAATGATATCTCCAAATAAAAAAATAAAATTTCCATTTAAAATGGTTAATATACCACTTCACCAAATATTGTTTATTATGTACCACTATGATCTCTATCACATTCTTCACCTTCACTTACTTGTGAAAAAACAATTGATACAAGATATTTTGATAATTTCATTCACCATCCCAACATGGAATGGTGTTGGAATGACCACCTTCCATTGATAAAATCTGGTTTTCTCAGAGAGCCCCGTGAAAATATGAAAACTCATGAAGTCTTCAATTCCAAAATACATAAATATGATTTAAATTTTCTTGGTAAACTTAACCACCACTAATAGAACCCAATTATAGCGAAAAATGGGATTCAATTAAGAAGTAATCATCTCCACCAATCAATTATGATTTCAGATAGGGATGACTACTTTATGTGGCTTCTTGAAAACCATCTGGGTCATTTTTGGAGTAATTATCTATATATAATGGAAAACAACACCAAATCCTTACCAATAAAAAAATATCAATCAAGGATCAAATAAGAAAACACTTCAAATCAAAACAGAAATTCAAAAACAAAGCACCTCATAATGGTACAAAACTACCCTTTTTGAGACCACCACTTTCATTCCAAATTCAGAACCATTTTCAACTAAAACCCATTTTAAAATCATAACCAATTTTGAAATCAACTATATATTTCAATTACAATTCCAATAAACCATTCCAAGAGATTCACTTATCAATAACTCACAACCCCTTTTTGAAAACATTGCCAAAAAGCAAAAAATTAAAATAGGTGGGTACAAACCAACTGTATTCCTTGAAGCCTCACATAGAAACACTCACACAAAAACTTATATACACACCCATGAAAATTAATAATTATTCACTTATCACACACGTATATTCCAATATCTGAACATTTATAGAGAATTAAAAAGTTCAACTAAAAAGTGTTGATAATTCACTTTTCGACCCACTCTTTAATGAAACATAACCATTTTTTAGATCCACCAATGTTTGTTAAAAAAAAATTAAATTCCCTATTCAACTTCAATATAAAATTTTTCAAAACCATTCCAAATTCAAAAAAATACCTTATGTTTTCTAAAAAATTCATTTCTTTTTCAATAAAATCAAATCATTTTTTTTGGAAATATGGATTTGATAAACCAAAAATTATTTTTAAAGTACAAGGGTGACACCAAAATGAAAATTTTAAACCCATTCTAAGAATAATAAAAATATACCCAAGATTCATGGATAATTAATTCAAAAACATAGATAAATGTCCGCAACACGTGGCTTTGCTGCAAGGTTTGGTAAACCATGTCTTAATTGTGCGAGCACACTAGAGGCTAATAAAAGAGACTCTATGGCCCATTCGTAGTTTTAAAAAAGGTGACTAATAACCACAAACCCAATAAATTCATCCTAAATCAATTCCGAAACATTTTTTTTATCAAGACATCCCATAAATTGTCAACGTGAATCTTAATCACCCTAATAAATACAAAATCCATTAAAAACTGAGAAAAAGTCTAAGATTTGATATAGAAACATCATTGACCACCGAGGAAATTCAATAATCTTTCCAAATGGGGGTAGATTAAGAAATAACCCATTATTGATGACGTTAATTCTGAAAATTATATCTCACATATACCAAAATATCGAAAATAGAAACAGGTAATTCCACTAATAAAATATTTTCCTAAACCAACCCAGTTTGGCCCCAAAAAGGTCACCTGATCAAGCCCATTACACAACCTGAGAGGTCTTATCGATCCTCCTAGGATGGCAAAAATATTCATACATAAAATATAACTAAATTGGAAATGATTTATCCCATGAAAAATAGATAAATAAACAAAATAAACAAAACTAATACTTGAAATTGAAAATTAATGACCAAATGGAAAAATAAAAGATGCTAGACATACATCGATGTGACATCTCATGTCACTGAAAACCATAGAATCAATATTACTCCATGAAAAAATATAAACATATCCTGACTTGAAGATGAGAAAGATAAAGAAATATTTAGCATTGAGATGACTAGTAGTGATCCCAAAAGAGAAACCACAACCTATGTCATACCATTAAAAATAAAATCATGTCATGATATCTAGAAATTATAAATACATAAAATTTGTTTTTCTATAAAAATAAGAAACATGTTAGTTCATCAAAGAACCCATTTCATTTTTCATTTTAAAATACAGTTCCAATAGAATTAGTGATTTTCCAATAAACCATTTGTAAAAAGGAACAAGATAATAAATATGGAATTTTGGTGAGAAATCATGGATTTAAAATTATATCATCAGGTGCTAAAAATGGAAGATAAATAAAACATGATTTAGATTATTTTAAAAAATAATTTTAAACTTAGAAAAAGTTCATTTTAAAATATTATCGTGGAAGTCATGTGTAAAATGAGAGCAATCGCCCTGGGAAACCACTAAGTAGCTTGGTTAGTTGGGTCCCTAGGATACTTTTACCTTTATTGATCGATCAAAAATAAATATCCTCATGCAAAATCCTCTAGATAGGAAAAATACAATGTTCTGTCAATAATCGCAATATATCAACTGTTTAGTTATTGTTGTAGCATAATCCGATAATGGAGGTCGGGTCGTGGCCCTGCCAACTCATCCAATGTATGCATCCTTATTTTACCCACCCTAGTACCCTGAATTTATATTTTCAATTCCCATACCAGAAAACATAAGGTATATTTATGTTGAAGAATGGTGTTTCAATCACACATAAATGAAAACATGCATACAACAATATTTCACCACCCTACACAACCAACGTGAATCCACCATTTAAAACTACACCTACAAGAAAATCATTTCAATCCAATTCCAATAGGTATATAAAATTATTGTCTTCCATTGGATTTTTTTTAAATTTTGTAAATTCATTATAATGTTCCAATTGGCCCTTGATGTTTTAAGAAATTCATCCATAATTTATAAAAATTATTTCAAAAACCTTAGCAACCTCAGACATCCCATCACGACTTTATGGAAACCCCACTTAGAGGCCAATACATTTTTATTGGTTTCCAATTTACATAACTAAAACCATTTGAGGAACCAAACTAGCTCTTAGGATGTTTAATATTTGTTAACATCTTGGAAAAATCATTTTATAAAATGAACCTATGCCATAAGATTTATTAATGTTTTCGAATCATAATAAAATCAAATTCCATTCATCAAGAAATGATTCTGTAATTTATTTACAAAGTAATTTTATAAAAAAAACATACCCAAAAAATCTAGAATCATGAGATTAAATTTAATGTTTTGGACTTTTGGTAACCTACCTCAAAACATGTCACCTTTGATGTTGAACACTTTACACATATAGACATATACACCTTTAAACACAAGTGTGTGTGTCTCTATATATATATATTCTCTCCTTGACCCAATGTACATATTCCCCTCACTATGAGGTAACATGTACAAAGAGGGTATATACATATATATATATATATATCATTGTGTGTTTCTCTATTTGTGCTCTTACCTATGTATATATTTTCAAGCTATATTGAGGGGCCATAATGTTTCTCTCTCATTAATAGATTCCCAAATCTAACTTAAAGTGGTCTATGGAAAACTAGAAAAATAAAAGTTACACAAAATTTAAAAAATCCCTAATTCAAATCAGCCAAAGTCGATGAACAAAAGAAACCCTACCCAAAACAAATAGAAAATACACAACCTTCAACATCTTGGGTAATAACATGATTTAACAAGATTCCATAACTATAAAAAATAGGAATCAAAAAAATAAATACCTATAATCAAATGAGATATTCTAAAGGTCACATGCATTATAAGAGGGAGATGAAAAATCAAGATGAAAATAGAGTGCAATGAATAGGAGAAATTTCCATGGTGAATGCACCAGACATATATGGTGTAACCAGATGGAAAACATGGAAAATGAGAGGATGGAGGCTAGTATAGGGGCCAGTTCATTGTGTAATAGGAATCCACCAAGGGGATGGGCATCGAGTGAAATATGGTAGGGCTAGGGAATTGACTAAATGAGATAAGGGGGATAAGAAAAATTTGGTATCTAATTTTAATTATTATTAATTAATTAGATTTTTTATTAACAATATTTATTATAATTTTAATAATTTTTTTAAGGGTAAGGCACTATGCAGTGTTTTTTCAAATGGTTTTTAGAATTGTGTGTCCCTCACAAGGACCCTAGAGCTCCTTGCAAGGGCAGGCCCACAGTTTAGTGAATTGTGCACAAGTCGTACAAATTTTCTCCATCAAATTATAGAGGATATAACATGGTTGTCTCATAGTTTAGAAAACTATGAAATGTCCATGTGATTTGGATCTATCAAAATACAGAGGCTATTACATTATTGTCACATGGCTTGGAAAACCATGAACCCTAACCATTTTAATTGCACTATGTACACAAAAATTATTTGTTTTGGGGAAAAAAATCACCTCAAAGAAAAAATAAAATAATAATATGGTAAGAATATATAAAAATTGAATACAGTGAGGTCAGGGATTGAAAAATAATGTGATAATACTATTAATTTCCTTTTAATATCTATTCATTTAATTTAAATTTGAATTAAATCTAATAATAATTGAATTTGAATATCAAACCATAAATAACCTACAATATGTTATATTTATAATCAATATTCATGGGAAAATTTAATTCACCCAATTAACATTATTTGTTGATTTTTTATTATTATTTATTTTAATTTTATACTCCTTTGGAAAGAACTAACTTGACATTGTGTATGAATTTAATGTAATTATCTCATCACTAAATGTTTACAAAAAAATAACAACGTAAAAATATCATTTATCTATCAAGATAAAGGAAAAAATAATATTAACATAATTAATATAACTCCATTTCAAAAGCACAATTTAAGTCATTGGTTGTGATTTAATGACTTCTAATTATATATCATCTCTTACATAAATATATGAATATTCATGATTAATTTATCATTCCTGAAGCACTAAAAATAATTTTTAACATATCATAAGAATCATAAAACAATAAGGCATAATTCCTTATTTTTATAAATATTTAACAGTACCAAAATGGATATCACAATTTATCAAATATAATATATTAATATATAAATCCTAAAAAATAACCCCCAACATTCAACATAATCTATTCCATAATATTTAACTCTAACAGTTCTCCAATATATGTATGAACTAATTAAAACCACCAAGTTTTTGTAATATAGGAGAAAAATTATTTTAAGGTCAACTTTATCATTTAGCCCAAAACAATTAAGTATATCCTTTATTACATACCAAATATAGGAATAACATGAACAAATATTCTCAAAAATATATATAAATATCTTGAATCACAATAAAACAGAATGGAAACATTTATTCTTACAAAAATAAACTTTATCCTTAAAAATTAACAAATTATTGAGTATATTCCAAAAATAAAAAAATGAAATAAATATCATTAAAAGGAACTAAATCCATTTTTCATAAAATATATAACTAATTTCAATGTTACCAACACAATCCCAGTTATTTAATTGATGTTAAAAAATTATTTATCTCAAATTTACATTATTCACCAAACATTGGGAAATTTTTTAAGAATTATCATTTCCCTAACCAAGTGTTTTCCAAAAAAAATATTTACCACTAAATCACATTTTAGGTCATTGGTACTAGTCAACATATTCTGGAAAATAATTAATGAAAATATATTACATAACAATAATTTTATTTTAATGATTTTTATAACAAAATTCCCATTGATAAAAAACACCTACAAAATAATTTTTGAATTTAAATATATAAACACCTAAATCCATTGGCACCAATGATTGGAATAACATATGTCCTTCCATGGCCTAGGAGTTATCCATTAGAAGATGTTATGGACATGTATAATTCCCATGTTCTTCTCCATTAAGAAAATGAACTATAACTGTGTCACCATAATGAGATTTTATTCCCACCATCAAACTCCTC
Organism: Viscum album; assembly: GCA_963277665.1. NCBI lineage: Eukaryota > Viridiplantae > Streptophyta > Magnoliopsida > Santalales > Viscaceae > Viscum > Viscum album. The sequence goes on along the minus strand of OY728120.1, from coordinate 528,054,188 downwards.
ATTATTCCTCATCAATTTGTTCTTTTATTCCCTTATATTCCACATAAAAAACATTTTCTTATTCCTTAGATACATTCTTAGAGGTGCCTCCATCCACATTTCTAAAATGAATTAAATTGTTCCTTCCTTTCTCTCAGGTCTCTATAACCTAATATCTCATCGAACTCTATTGTTCTTATTACATTCTGAAATTTTTTAAGGCTAGTAAATCCATATTTGTAAATTATTAATGATTTTTTCTGTGAATTTTTTTAAAATTTCAATAAACATTACTTAATAATGTATTTTAAGTCTGTATATATGTATAAAAGATCTGTTAATAATTTTAAATATCTATTGTATTATTTTTAGAGTCATGCACTATGTTAGTATAGAAATATTTAGCTTGTAGAGAGTATATATTTTTTTAATAAAAATATTAATTATATTATACTATTGGTGGATTATTTTTATGAAAAAAATTAAATATATCACAAATAACATATCACATAAGAAATATGACTCCACCTTTAGGTCTGGGATGTGGTTTTTACCCAAGGAATGACATAACATTTGTAAGGTTTGTGTGTATGGTAATATCCCATGTGAGGATAACTTATTTTATATTTTTGTTATTTATTTTCTAATGATAATGTAATATCTACGAAATAGTGTCTTGTGTGAGAAAAAAAATCTTTATTATGTCAAAAATATGGCTGTTTTTATAGGTTTGATATAACCATTATGCATGTCGGGTGGCTTCTTACATCACATGTCAGGGTAATATCAACTATATTATTTTAATTATTTTTATCAAAGAAAAAACTAAAATTCCATATGAAATTAAATTCACTTAATTGATGGGGGTTGTTTTTTCATGTGTGAATATTTATTTGGAGGTATGGTAATAATGATGATATTATTACATTTTGATAAATAAAATAAAATGTTTGGTTAGTCTTAATTATTTAACTATTATGGGAATTTGTTAATTGATTTGTTTGAAATATTAATGGTGTCCATGGTAGGTGTTATTTAATGATAATAATAATTTTTATTTCTATATATATTATTAATAAATTGGGAAAATAATATTTTGTGTACAGATTATATTGTATGTGTATATATGGGATATATATATATGCGTGTATATATATATATATCTGTATGTGCGTGTGTTTGTTTGTGTCTGCGGGTGTATATATATACAGTATATATTTAACGTAAATATATATACATATATGTGGGTGTATATATGTATAGGCAGGTGTATATATATTTTTGGAGATAAATATATATCTATATATTTGGATGGATTTTTTAATTAATATTAATGGATTATTTAATATAATTAAAAATCGATATTTAAAAAATCCACGGATAAGATATTTTGGGCGTTGTGAATGGATGAAGATGACAGATAAGTGGGAAATTAATTATGTTATAAAATATTGATTAATTTATTTAATAGAAAAGGAAAAATAAATTTCAAAATTAGAAGATAGGGTATATGGCTAAGGAGGCCTACATGAAGCCTCTCCCACCTTTAATATCTATTACTCACCTCTTGCTTCATTCATTCCCTCTCTAATATTTTTTATATTATTATACAATTATTAAAAATAATTCCCTTAATATATCATGTGATATTGATCAGATTGAAATGATGTTAGAGTTGTTGGGATCATCAAGATGACAAAGTTTTTAATCCATAGCTTTTCCCGAATAGTGTTGGTGTATATTTTTCATATTTAATTATATCCTTCTTTCTTAAATTATTAAATATCAAGGATAATTTCAATGAATTATCAAAACATAATTTCCATGAATTTTCAATAGATAATTGCATGATATTTCTGTAAGTTAACTATACAAATTATTAAAGGATAATTATAAGGTAATTATCATGTGAAAAAATATTTTAAAATTATAAATGGATAATTACATATGTTATAGAATGATCATTATCAATAATTATGTGGAGTTTATTTGACTGAATTATCCAAGGATAATTTATAGAAATATTACCAAAATATAATATTCAAATTTATGAAAGGATAATTTTAATGAATATCATAAGGTAAATGTAAAACAATAATCTTTTTAATTTATCTAAAGATACTTATTTAGATTATAAAAGATTAAATATTTTTTTTTAATTAGACTATAGGGGTATTATGGTGATCATAAGGGATTTCCAATAATTATAATTTAGATATCATATATGAGATACATCATAATAATATATGTAATATTTCGTTTCTTCTAGAAATAAAATTCTCAAATTTTGGTTTTTGGAATCATTGGTATATGATTGTATATTTGGTCAGTGTGAGAATTTGGTCTAGGTGATGAAACCATAAATGTATCTTCCATTGACATCAATGAATTTGGAGAAAGAAAGTTCCCTACCATTTTGTTCCGTTTAAATGATGTTAGAATGATATTTGAATTATGATGGAATAACCCAAGATTGATATATAATGTTTGTGGGTGTGTGTGTGTATCCATGACACTTTCCTGATAGACATATTATGACTATACATGTTGGTGTGTGTTATACCATGTTGGTTTGATTACATAGTGTATGTATGTCTTTTCCTATGATCATTATATGTTATTTTTTATACCATTGTTTCCTTATGATGTTTTTTATATGCTATGTAGTTGTGTTATTCATGCTACCAATGTGAGAGGTGGGCCCATCATATCTTAGATGACCTTGAGAGAGAGAGTGTGTTGATCTGTTTCATTTGACTTGATTATGGGACTAAGATTCAAAAATGTGCCTTAGGGCATAGTGTGGAATGAGAAAGGGGTGAAAATCATTAGCGATTGGACCTAGATGTGATGACTATTGGGCATTACTATCATGAGTTATTAGAGTTTAATGAAAATAGTGGTGCATGAGGGTCTATGGGACCTGACATAGGGATAACATTGGGGCATGATTTCCTAGTGTGGTTTAACTTGGGGGGTCTAGAGCTCCTGTATCTAATTAGAAGGTTGAGGATGGAAAATACCTTATGTAGTTTCGATGATTGTTTTGATATTTTCTAGAATGGCACCAAATCAAGTATAACTGGAGTTTGTGAAGTCTTTATTACACATGAACACTCAACATAATTGTTTATTTTTTTGAATAAATATATTATTATGTTATATAATATAATTCATGTGTACATTTATTAAGGGAACATTGTTGGTTTTCTGCTAAGTCTTTATACTCACACCCTTCTCTCGCATTTTTGTGCGCATGTATATTTCATGACCCAGGATCTGGTGATGGGAACATGCCTTTTAGTTTATGGTTGAGTAGTGGATGGTTGAGTAGTGTAGTATAGATGGAGAGTAGTTCAGTATAAACTTTAGAGGACCCGTAGATATTAAATCATTTTTTAATCTCATATGTATCCGCTATTCACTATTTAGATAGTCTTGTCACATCGGTATCACTTTAATTATATGACATGTTAATTCAATATTCATCATGATCACTCAAATTATTTGTTGTTGTAATTTTTTATTTTTTATTCTTCTTAATGGCACTATATTATCAGTATAGCCTATCCAATATAAGACAAAGACACTCTTTTCTAGTCAATAGAAACCATCATATGAGGAGGCGACCATGAGCTCCTGTAGCACCCATATCGAACCTAGTAATTCTAGTTTGGATGTCAGAAAATATCATGAAAGTAATGAGTTTACTAACTTAACATTTCTATTACCTTGATTTGGGTTAATTTAGGAAGAAGTTAGGATGGTTGGGGCTCATGTAGAGGAACCACCATAGTATCTTCCCGAAACTGTATAATAGACATATGAGTTAACATTAAATAGGAATATATTTTTGGTTTTAAAATTAATTAAAATTACTATTCACAAGATGTTTATATGTGATTTCTGATATATTGGGTCAGTTCATGCAACATGACTACGATCCTAGGTTTACATGCTATGTATATAATTATTTTTTTACTGCATATAAATTCATTATTTAAATGCCTTTTTTGAGATATCTATTTGGGATAGTTTCAATGATTTATTAATATATCTATGATTTTTAGTCGTTATGATATATCTTTATAGAAATTTATTAGTTGAACTTAGCATATTTTTGTGTTAGTATATATATGACTACTATGACTAACATGTAGGGACTGAGATCAAGGTTAATACTAGGAGGTTTGAACATTGAGTTATGTGTAGCATTCTTGGAAATACAGGTGTGGACCCATAGATGGATATTATTTGAATATGTTCCTAATTTCCCTCTAGTTATGGAGATGTTACAGTAGAATTTTGAGGTTCAACTCATTGGCCTGAGTTGTTCGAACAAGACTGCTTGAGATACTTATTAGGGACAAGACGTCAATAGAAAGGGATAATTGTAACATCCTCATTTATTTTAAAGATAATATTAAACCCTTTCTAAAAACTATGCGACTATTTTTATGTGAAAATTTTAAATTTTCATAAAAGTAACAAAAAAATGATTTAAAGGCATTATATATGGGTAAAATAGTTTTTAACTATTTAGAATATTTTATGGAATTTTTTTGGTGTCAAGTACAGAGTTAGTGTAGAATTATATAGCTCATGGATCCTCGGTATTATTTAATAAAAATATTAAATTTATTATATTATATGAAAATTATTTTTAAAAACAGTGAAATATCTCACAAATGATTTATCATTTGATAAAACTAAAACTGAAGTTTGGTTTGAGATGGGGGTTTACCCTAAGTGTGGCATAACATTTGTGTGAGTCATGTGTTTGGTAAAATTGGCTATGAGGAGAATTTATTTATTATCTATATTATTTATTTTAAAAAGTAATATAATATCTCCCATTAGTAGTCTCATATAAGAAAATATATACCTCTAATAGTTTAGGAACACGAATAATACCCCAAAAATATAAAGTACGAATATTTTATTTGGTAGCGTGTATGACACGAAACACTAGGCGAGTAATGGAATGTAATATCCTAATAATTTATAGAATATTTTATATTATTAATTAATTAGTTATATTTTATAACATTAAATTCATTAGACACTGAGTTAGAATATATCTCATGTAATAATGAGTTTCTTCAATGGCATTCATTACACGCAAGATCGAGTTTTTCCAAAAAAATGTGTTATTAAAATATTATAATTTAATATAATATGACATAATCTATACATTAAATTATTGGTTATAAATAGTATCAAAAAACATATGAAAATATATGGATAAGGAAAATATAAAACTATTTCATTTATTACATCTTAACTAATAATTAATATAAGAACCAATTGAATAAAAATTGAACATTTTTATGGAAATTTTTATTATGATCACAATGCTATTTTACAATAAGAAGATAAATTTTATTAAAATTAGTGAGTGTTATTAATGTAATATGTATATATATTATATATTCAATAAAATATTTCCTAGATTCACCTAATATATTTTAAAGGCATAATATTGAAACAAACCCACTATTCAACATAAAAATATTTATTTTTATATATAAACTTTACCGTCGTTTAATGAAGAACGTATTTTAAATCCAATATTTTAGATTTATATAAATTTTATTTGTCAAAATATACTTAATATTTGAAATTTTTTCATAAAAATTACGCTATGGTGAATTATTTTAATTATTCACTAAAATTTCCTTTTTTAAGGAATAGTGGAAAATAATGAATTTTAATTAAAAATAAAAATTTTCATCTAATTTATTTTTAAGGATAAATTATACATTTAATTTGTTTTAAATAATAATTAGATTAATTTTTACCAATTTATATAATTTTTTACATGGTAATCAATTTCACTATGAAATTGGATATGAAAACATGGAAAACTACAGAAAATCATTACTTTAAAAACATGTCTTATCGTTTAGTCTGCTAGATTATATTTGAATTATTTTTTTCTAATTTTTTATGTGAAATTTTTAAAAATTAATTACTTATTCATAAGAAAAATTATTTATAATTTATAATAATCTCAAATTATATTTTTACTAAATATATTATTGGAAGTAATTTAAATTAATTACAATTATTATGAGTAAAATTAGCTTAATCAAGGATTAACCCTAAAACATAATGGCCAAAATAACCTAAAATATTTTCAAAAACCCTTTTTTGACCATATATTGATCTTATCCTCTATTTCATCCAATTTTTTCCATTATTTAATCCACTTATAATGGTAAAAATGTGGGTGAAATTTCCTTTTCCATAATTTACATGAGTATTACTCACCCTCTACTATAAAAAGGTGTCATGTCCAACAACTTCATCACACCTCTCAACCCAAATTAGATTGAAAAAGATATAAACATTTATCTTAAAAAATCCATCCCCAAATCATAGATTCCTCAATAGGGGAATTAATCCATCCATTGTATCCCTTTGGTGTAAACCAATAAGAGTTACCTGAATGAGTGACAACATTCTTCCTCAAGATCATTAGTTTTATTTCAATTATACAATATTTAAATTATCTTATTTCCATGATTTTAAAGAAACAATAGAATAATAAATATAATGATATTTTTTTTATTCTATGGTTTATACCAACACTCACCCAAACCTCTATCTAATTGGTAATGAATATACAGTTTATGTGTTTGGTGAACTGTCGCCTCATGAAACGATGATTGTTCTTTTTTCCATTAACACCTCTACTGGATGGTAATTATGACAGAAAACATGTTTATGTATTTTATATTTGATTTTTATAATGTCTTAATACTTTTTAAATTCTTTTATAACACATATCTTTATGCAATCTATTTTCTCGGAATATGATAACATTGTTTGTGGAAGTGTGGACTATCACTCCCTCAAAATGATTTGATTCATTCACACTATTCATATAATGTATAATGTATTAGTTTAATAAACCAATGTAACATTTATGACATATATAATATTGTATTATTATAATGTACAAATATATCATTTTCATTTCATTGTTTTAATATGAAATACAGATGAATGAGTCATTCATGCATTCATTTGGCCTACCATCTTCATGAACGGTGGTTTACATTTCTTATATCCAAATGTTATTTATTATTATAAACAAATATATACTGAATATATATGGTATATAAATCATCGTTTTCATTATGGATATGACTAAATCATGAATGGAATAATAAGTAACACATCAAAACATACGAACAAAACTAAAAAATCGATGCCCGAAATAGTGAAAATAATGAATGTCTACTAACAAAGGAGTAATAAGATATTATAAAAAGATTATAAATGATATCATAAATATTAATATTATTTTTAAAGAAATTTATAACACTCTTATAACCATTATAAATGACTTTAATGTATTTTAACCAAAAAAGGAAATGATAGGTAAGGGATTTCGTCTCAATTTACATTCCATTGAAACTTCTTTGTTGTTATGAACCTAGTTTATTTTATATGATGTATATATTTCCCTTTGACATGTTATATCATGAATATCATTATTTTAATGATATTATAAGAGCAATTTAATTTTATTACTTCATTGAGATTATGATTCAAATGTTTCAAAGTGGTATGGGAGACTTTGGAATGTTTACAATTTATTCTCCTCATGAACATTTTTTAAAATTATATTTTCAATCTCACATCCATTTGTGATGTTTAAATTTTTCTTGAAACAATAATAATAATTTTGTGAACCAAATTTCTTTTATATGGTAAAAATACTAACAATGTTTCTTATAATATCATGATTTATTCTTTCTTCATGATATTTTTAGTTTCAATTTGAATTATGTTATTTATTGTTATTTAAGTTAAACATTACCAAGTGGAAAAAACATTTCATAACCCAATTTTATCTCATTATGTTATATTACATCCCCATTATCGTTTGTATTCTATGAATTGGTCTATAATGAATTTTACTATCTATTGATTTATTTCCACTTATATATATATATTTATAGAAGACACACATATTCTACTTATTGATTGATTCCCAATCCAACATTATAATATTTTCAAGGTTTTACCTTATAGTCTCATTTATCCAATATTATTTACACTTGAATTCCCATCAGAGGAAATTATTTGATCATTGTATAATAAGGAATTTTTTTTATTCTAATTTGGTAATTCCTAAACATTTTCAAATAATTGTACCATTATCTGACTATTTGGTAAATGGATTTTAACAAAAAAAATTATAAACTAAAACTTTGTATTCAATATTGTGTATTACATGAAACACAATGTTTAAAAATGAAAAATAATATCTTGATACATCACAATATATTAACTATTTGAAACAAATATAATATATTATATACCTTTTAATACATGAAACACCCAAATGTTATGTTGTAGTTTATAATTAATATTAAATAACTTATGAAAATTAGTGATTTATGTAAATATAAAATGAATTCATTGTTTACCAATTAATTAGAAACAAAAATAAGAACCAATTGGATATTAAAAATTCTTCTTATTTTTATTATTCCAAATGAGTTTCTCTAAATAAATATAATTAATTAAAATTATTTAATGATTTAGTGAAATATATATGTTATATATTCAATAAGGTCTTTTTGATATTCATCCTTTAGGTTTTATTTGAATAAGTAAGAACAAAATCTATTTGACATGTAAAAACCAATATTTTTATAAATACAATTTTACAACTTTTTAATGGAGAACCAGTTTTAAATATGAATTTTTAAACTCTTATTTATTTTTATGTCAAAATAAACATCATCTGTGAAATATAAAAATAAAAATTAGGTTAATGTGAATTTTTTATATTTTTCAGAGTCATTTTATTTTTTATTAAATAGTTAAAAATAATGAACATTAGTTCAATACTTCTTTGTTATCTAATTTATTTATAAAATTAAATTATGATTTTTATGTGTTATAAATTTTAATTGGATATTATTTTTATAAATTAATACAATTTAGTTTATTTTAATCGATTTCTCTTTAAAATTAACTGTAAAACCGCAGTAAATTTTTGAACATTTTTACTTTCAAACCCTGCATTGTCATTCCATCTACAGGATTAAATTTAAATTTATTTTTTTCAATATTGTGACTAGAATTTGTAAAAATAGATATAATATTTGGAAAAAAATAATGTATAATGTATAATAATTTCACCATTTTTCTTACCATAATTATTTGTGAAACTAATTAAAATTATTTACAATTATTAAGGTAAAATTGATCATAATAACTGACTAACCCATTATCTCAAGGACCCAAATGGCCTAAAAACTCATCCAAAATCCATTGTATGCACATAAATAATCCATTACCTTACATTTTTGAGATTGGTTAGTTTTTTTATTAAATTGTATGGTAAAAATGTTTCTAATTATAACTTGTTTTTAAAATACAAAGTGAGTCCTTTTATACCACTATAAAAGGCCGCCACTTCCCCCCATTACTCAGAATAATAAAACCACTTAGAATCATACAATATCATTAAAATTAAACTAAAAAAACCCTCCCCTATACCTTGAATCCTATTTTTTTGGAATAAATATTTTAAGTAATCCCTTTGGTATAAACCAAAATGAGTCATCAAATTTTTTAGGTAACGCTTTCCAATGATCTCTTTTCGTTCATTTCATTTTACAAAAACTCATATATTCTTATTATAGGTTAATATAGTAAAACTATAATCCCAAATATACTGTTATGTTGTTATATTATTGTTTTTCCCTACACATATAGACACTTACATCCACTGTGTAAGGAACATGATGTTTTTGTGTACAGTGAACTAAAGCCTCACGAAATGATGACTGGAAGTTTTTCTTTTACCACCTCTCATGGAGGCCATTATGACGGACACTATATTTATATATGATATATATAATATTTTTTATTTATTTATACTTTTTTAATCCTTTTATATCACATAACTCTAATACTTTCCATTTTTGTTAATACATTAACATCGTTCGAGGAAGTGTGTACTACCACCCCCTCATAGCAATTTGACTCGTTGACCTGATACATGGAATGTATAAAAGATGATGTTATTAAAAATATGACCAATAAAAAACATATATATTATATTCATTACATTTTTACCTTTATGTAAATATATATATATATATATATATATATAATTTTTATTACTTCTCATTCACACACTTAAAAAGTGATAACATTTTTTGTGGATGTGTAGACTATCGTCTCCTCGATATGATGTGATTCATTTTTCAACAAATAAAATCTATATATAATTATATAAGATTAATTAATATATTATTTATTTTATTAAAATATTTCTATGAAGATATTTTGTTACTTACCTCCTTCCCAAAATGATCATTGAAAAATAAAATCACTATTCATGCATATGTACGACCTAACAACCCCATGATTATAACGTTGATTAATTTTTCATAACCATATTTAATGATTGTTTTGAAATTATAATTTATGTATAAGTATGATAATTATGTATTGATAATTATTTTTATAATGTTATATAATGACCAATTTTTCTATAGTTGTCCTACCAAAGTTGTTTTTGAGACAAAAACCATTTTTGGTCAAAACAGTTGACATAAATTTAATTGATTAAGTAGTTTTATAAAAATTAATAATAAGTTAAATAAATTTAAAGATAATAATTAAAACGTTTTTGAATCATGTATATAATTAACATAATTTGTTTATACAGAAAGTTAAAGGATGTGGACCTGAAATAAAAGGCAATATAATGGATTCTCATCTAAATGTTTTCGTCCGTGAGGTAAATATCATTAACAAAACTTACATATTTTGTCGGGGTATATAATACACATTTTTCTATAATAAATCATTAATCCTTTTATCGTCATGGTATTTTAATATTTAATTTAAGGTTATTACTCCATGTGTATTATGAATTAAAATGTATCAATGTTGTATGGGACACCTTGGAATTTTTAATGATTATCTTTTTCAATAATAACTTTAATGATTTTTCAGTGGTATTTCCATTTAAAGAAACTATAGGACCACTGATCAATAAAACCTTTAATTTTGTCTCCTACTATTATTCAGGGAAATGATCATGTATTATTATGATTTTTTAACTCTTTAGATCTCAAAAGTTTTTAGAAAATATTTTTCAGAAAACCTAACAAAATTTCACTCTTTAGTCAGAGAACATGTTTTCTATTAAACCCCAAATTTTATTAAACATTTTCCAAAATGTTTTTGATATTATTTATTAAGTAAAATTTTACCCTTTTGTCTATTGCAATTTTTTTCAAAGTATTATTCTTATCACATTCCGAACAAGCCATTTTTTATCCTTATAACCATGCAAAAGGAATGTCTTTTCAGATTGTATGACATGTAAAGATTTACCCATTGTCATTTCTTTGAATATTACTTTACATGTTTAAAAGGATACTATTTAAATAATATATTTTCAAAAGTTATTTACAAATAAAAGGTTTTTCAAAACGAAAGTATATTTTCTTCATGTTTTTTAAAGGGATTTTTATAATGTTCCCAAACATCAATGACAACAACCCTTTATTTTACTCTAAATGGGTTATTATTTTTTGATAATATCCTTAATATTACTATGGATGGACTATTATAGATAATTCCCAGGATAGTATTATCATTCGTTTCCTTTATTCCATTTAGTTCCCTTGAAATATTAAATTTCGTACAGTCATTTGACATTGAATTTCCCTTCAATTATCCATATCATATTTCAAGGATGCCATTATCTATAAAAATGTATAACATTTATCAAACCATGTTAAATTTTAAAGTTATTTCATTATTTGGTAAAATATTGTTAACTCTATATAATTTATTCAATTCTAATTTTTTTAAAGCGTATTGTTTATTCGGTATGAGGAATATTTTGGAAATACAATACATAGGTAGGGTACTGCTTAAAGTGAGAGCTATAGGTTTGCGACCAGTTAATACAATCCCCTCAATGCATCGTTAGTCTAATGGGATGAATTTTTTTGAAAAAAGATAGAAAATTTAAATTGTCTCTTGACGGTAATGGTTCCACATACATAGAAAACATGGTTTCCAATAATCAAGAATTTATATCATTATGTTTTAGTTATTATTCATTAGTGGTATTTTTCATAGATATATCCATGTATACATTTAATTTTTATTACACTGATTAAATAGAATGTTTTTTAGCTTCATAATATTTTATTTTTATTTTTTATTATCACTTTATTTTAATGAAATGTGTTTACCTTTATTACCATTCCATACTCATTATACACATCCTTCTCAGTTTTTTACATGGTATTAGTGTTTTATTATTTATAATTCGGCAATTATTAATCTCATTTATTCATAATTTCTTACACTATATTTTCCATTACATAGTATTTTATCTCTACATTCATAGGTTTCATTCCCCAAGAATCCAAGAACTGTACTATGAATGATATGCAAGGATTTAATAGATGGAAAATAGTCAATATTCATGTTATTTATTTATTTATAAGATAACATTATGTTGTTATCAGTTTATTCATTTGTAATACAATACTAATTTATGTATCTAGTTTACCATGATGTTTATACTATTCAGTCGTTCAGGATTTGATTCCTTGTAGTCATTCTAATGTAATTGATTATAAACTCCATCTCTGCGTTATCTATGGAAAGGGAGTTATAGTTAGTATCATTGAAAGTTTAGTAGAAACCTAGAGAACTAGATTTATGAAAACATAAGTTAGAGAACACAACTTTAGTGTATAATTTTAAGATGTGTATAGAATAACATCCAATAATTTTGGTAAGGTAGAGATTATGTGGGTCTTCCTAAAATAAATCACTATCTGGATACTAGAAGTTTTCATGGTTTTGGTACAGATGTACCTAGGAGTAATAAATATTATAAGGTGTCCCGATACTGACTCAGGGTAACCTGGTACATGGCAACAATCCCTAATGTACTCTTTATTTGACACTCCCAATAGATATTATTGGTATAATATACATTTTTTAAAACATTGTAAAGGATTTAAGTTGATAATTACAATTAATAACCAAGGTTAAACGAAAGGTGTTTTAGATTGAAGATAATGTGTCATGAATTAGAAATACAATGAATGATATTAATATTATTGATAGACCGTATAAAAAGGAATGACTATCTGGAAATATATGGATGAAGTATTTATGTATTGAGGTTGTATTAAAAAAACTTTATTAAAAGGATATTAAAATATTAAGCATATTTCAAGTATTTTCCTCATATTTATTTTTTAAATTATATTAATTTTTTTTGAAATGGAAAACATGTAATCCTGGTGACAACTAATCAAATCCAACAAGGCAGCAGGTCTTAAAAACAAGACTGGAGGATGATAAAGTTTTCACGCCTACAACTAACCTTGACATTGTCCTGGTTAATTTTATATTGTTTATAGTTAAAAAATATGATTAATAAATGTTAATTATGAATCAATATTATCATTTTTTAGGATTTGATATTAACCTATTTACCATATTGTATTTGGATGAGAGTTAAGAAAAAATAGCTAGCCTTTTCACTCATTTATAGGCCCTACGATCCATTACAAGTTTCTACTAAACTTATATTTTATAGCTTGTAATTAATAAAACACCATTTTATCTAGAATTACATGCAAGATATACCTTCCTCAATAGAATTCATTACTTTCAAGAGTGTCCTTCCACAATATCTTGAATTATACGCAAGACCGTGTCTCACCAAATAACAATGTACTATTATAATATTAGTATTTAATATAATATGATATAACCAACTTGTTTTGATAAACTTTATGAATAGTATAAACTAACATATTAAAATTTTATAGTTTATATATATAAAATATAACAATTGATTATCAATTAATTAGATATGAAAATAAGAACCAATGGATATAAAAAAAAGTAATATTTTTGTTTTAATGGTTCCAAAGGAGTTTTATCTTAGAAAAAATAATCATTTACAATTATTTATTTATTTTAATGACATATATATGTTATATATTCAATTAAATATTTTTTATATTCATCCATTAGGTTTTATTGGATTAAGATATAAAAAATTCTATTTCACACATAAAACCTATATTTTTTAAAAGCTGATTTTATCACATTTTAATGGAAACCCCATTTTAAAATATAATTTTGGAAACTTAATTAATTTAATATGTCACGATAAACTTAATATTTGAAATAGAAAAACAAAAATTATGTTTGGGTAATTTTTTGATATTTTTCCTTGACATTTCACTTTTTATTGAATAGTTAATCATACTAATATTTTGTTCAAAACGAGTATTTATATTAATTTATTTTTAAGGTTAAATTATCATTATAATTTTTTAGGAGTTTAATTAGATGAATTTTTTATAATTTTTTCAATTTATTCTATTTATTAAATTTCAAATTTAAAATGACTATAAAAACCTTGCAGATATTTGGATGTTTTTACATTAAAAACCTCCATTGTTGTCCCATCTGTAGGATTAAATTTAAATAAAATTTTTCCACTTCGATGATTATAGATTAGAAAAATGGATCCAATATTTTCAACCATAATAATTTATAATTTATAATAGTATAGAAATTTTTTTTGAACCAAAATGTCGGTGAATGTAAATAAAATTAATTGTAATTATTAAGGAAATATTATGCTTAATAAAGGACTAAAGTTATAACCTAGGGGACCAAATAACCTAGAAACTTATCCAACACCAATTATATGGAAACAATTTGGCCACTAAAACTCCATTACTGTGTTTGGTTGGTTTTGGATGAATTTATTTAGGTTAATATGTGTGTACACCTAAATTGATTTCAAAATACCAAGTAAGTCATTTTCCCCTACTATAAAAGGCCAATAATTTTCCCCATTACTCACAACTCTAAAACCCCATAGATTATGCCATTATATTCCCATTTCAAATCAAAAAATCCCTCCACTTGACCCTAAGTCCTCCATTTGTGTATAAATCCTTCCGAGGAATCCCTTTGATATAAACCAAAATGAGTTGCCCAATTTTTAAGGTAACGTATTCCAACGATCTCTTTTCTTTCATTTAATTTTCCACCACATCAAAACTTATTATTACATGTTCATATAATAACACATGTATCCTTAATATAGTAATACTTAGTTTTATTACTGGTTTTAACTATACTTACACACACTTATATCTAATGGGTAACAAAAAGACTATTTATTTGTATGGAGAACTACTGCCTCACAAAATGATGATTGTTCAATTTTCATTTTCCACCTCTCATTGTTTCCAATATGATAGAAACACTCTTTATATATGAAATATATGGGTTTTATTAGAATTTTTTATTTTTAATCCTCTTATAACACATAACATTAATACATTCCATTTTTGGTTAATATGATATCATCGTTTGAGGAAGTGTGGACTACTGCCCCCTCAAAGTGATGTGATACATTTATGCGATACATGGAATGTATAAAATATGATGATAATTAAACATATGAAACATAGAAAATCTATATTATATTCATGAAATAATTTTCTTTCTATATATATATATATATATATATCATTTTCATTATTACCATTTCACACACTTAAAAAGTGATAATGTTATTCTTGGACGTGTGGACTACCGCCTCCTCAACATGATGTGATTCCTTTTTTATCCCAATAATTCTATATATAAGTATATATGATTAAATAATATGGTATTTATGAAATAATTATAATTATGGAAATAAATGGCATTACTTACCTTCTTTCCATAATGATTATTGTAAAATAAGAATGTTACTCATGCATACGTATGGTCTACCTCCATATGTATTGATTGTCTATAAAAATATAATTGATTTATAAATATGATAATTATGTCATGATTATTATTCTTTTTATTTTATATAATAACCCCTTTGACAATGGTTGACCTGCTGTAGTTGTTTTTACCCATAAACCAAATTTGGTAAAAACACCTGACGTAAATATAATTTGTTATGTAGTTGTATAAAACATCATTATAAGTGAAATAAAAGTAAATATAAACATGAAAAATTTTATTAAAAAATTATATAATTAAAATAATTTTATTATAAAGGATGTAAAAGGATGGTCACTGGAAGGAAAAACAACGTAAGGGATTATCATCTCACTTTTTATATCTTTGAGATAAATGTTAGGCTCCCTACATACATATTTTGTATGGTGTTTCAACTGTTCATTTTTTATAAAATATCATTTATCCTTTTATCTTCATTATATATTAAAATTTAATTTAATTTTTTTCCTCCATGTGTATTATGATTTAAATTGTTCCAAAGTGGTATGAGAATCCTTTTAATGTTTGTAGATTATTTTCCACCACAATAGAATTAATGATCATTCAATGGAATTTCCATTTGAGAAAATTATAAGAATGTTTTTCAAAAAAACCTTTAATTTTCTATCTTATGGTTATTCATGGAACTTTTAAAGTATTATTAACATTTTTCCACTATTTGGTAATCAAAATTATTAAGAAAATATTTTTTAGAAAACCTAATATCATCTATATCCATTTTCAGAGAACCTGTTTTTTATAAAAACAATGTTTTATTAAAAAATTTCCAGAAAAACTTTGAAATGATTTGGTAAATAAATTTTTACCATTTTTTATTTGACCAATGTTTTCAAAAGAATATTCTTATATCTTTCTGAAAATTTTATTTTTATATCCTTTTTACCATGAAAATGAAATGTTCCATTTTCCTCGTATGACATGTACAGATTTACCAGCCACTATTTCATTGAAGCTTAGCATTCCTGTTTAAAAGGTAAAATTTAAAAGAAAATTTTTTCCAAAGTGAATTTCAATGAAAAGGATTTTAAAAAGGTTTTTGAAAATAACAGTATCTTTCCCTTAAGAATGTTTTTAAAATATTATTTTCTAATTTTTATATTTATTGATGATAAAAATCCTTTATTTTAATCCAATTGGGTTAAGATTCATTGATATTGTACTTAATCTTCTTATATATGGACTATGATTCATTTGAGAAAGGATAGTATTTACATTCACTACACTGATTCCTTCAATTCGTTGTGAAATATTCAATTCCCTTTGATCATTTGACAAACAATTTACCCTAAATATCCAAATAATTTTTCATGGATATGATTATTTCCTAAACCATATACCATATTTCATATAGTGTTTAGTTTTATAATTATATTATTATATGGGGAAATATTAATAATCTTTTATACTTTATTCCATACTAATATCTGATAAGGATTATTTTTTATTTATCTAAGGAAAGTTTTATATAGGCAATAGACTAGTTGGGGACCAATTTATGAAAACCATATAGATTGGGGACTAGTTAATAAAATCCACTAGAAGTTTCTATAGTCTCATGGTATGAATTAGTCATGAAAATTGGAATAGGAAAACTGTTCATTGACAGTAATGGTTCCATGTACCTAGGAAATATTCTATCCAATAATCAATCCTTTCATTTATTCAGTTCTAGTTATTATTAATCAATGATATTTTCATTTGATATATCAGGAGACAAAATTAACTTTTACTTCATTGATTTAATGGAATGTTTTTTAGTTTCTTACCATGATATATTTATTTTTCCTTATCTAGTTATTTGAATGGAATGTTTTTCAATTTATTTCCTTATTGTTTATATACACCCTTCTTATTTTATTGATTACATGGTATCTATGTTTAGTAATTTACCGATACATAATTATTATTCTCATTGATTCATTATTTCTTCTACAATATTTTTCACATACTAAGAATTTGAGATCACCCTATTAAAATTTCATTCCCCCGAAATCCAAGAATAATACTATGAAACATATATATGGATTTACTAGATGGAATAATGTTATAATTGAAGTTATTTATGTATTTAGAACAAAAAAATGATGTAATTATCTTATATATTTTTAATACAATATTAATTTATGTATCTGGTTTATCAAGACTAATAAACTCTTCAGTACTTATTGACTTTATTGCTTTTAATCATGCCAATATAGATGATATTATACTTCACCTCTGGTATACCTTAGGTTTAGGTGCAGCATAAAACTTTTTAGAATCTATTTTTAAGAAAACCTGACATCATTTATCTCTTTAGTTAGATTTACTATTTACTTTTAAAAACATTTATTAAAAAAAATTCATAAAAAATTTTATTATTTTAAAAATTATTTAGTAAATACATTTTTACACTTTTTTTTTCTTATATGGATCTATTCAAAACAATCTTCTTATTACTTTCCAAAAAATAAATTTTTTGAAACATTTATCATGGAAAATGAATTTTTTTACCTTCTAAAATAAGTATAAATTTACCTTCCATAATTTCTTTGAAGTTTCCTTTGCATGATATAATAGTTAAATTTAAAAAAAATAAAAATTTTATTTTTTTATTAAATGTATTTTCAAATTTTTTTTCAAAATAAAAAGTTTATTTTTTCATGAATTTTTTAAGATATATTTTATTGTATTTCCATTTATCAACTAAAACAACCATTTTTTTACACTCCACCTGGATTCTGTTGTATTTATGCTATCCTTATTCTTCATATGGATGATCTATTATTTATTTTTCCAAGGATATTATTCACATTCACTTCATTGATTCGTTTTAGTCGCCTTGAAAAATTCAATTTTTCAAGAACATTTAAAACTGAATTTCCTCTAACTATCCATATCATTTTTTATGTTTATGATTATTTACTAAATCATATTATATTTTTAATATGGTTTTCACATTGAATTTTATATAACTATTTGGGGGGAAATTTATAAATCTGTCTTCTTTACTCAACAAAGATATTTGATAAGTCACTTTGTTTATTTAAATGCTTTGGACATGAACTATTTGGGTTGGGGATAGTTCAATGCAGTATCTATGGGTTTTAGACTAGTTAATGAAATTAATAGGGTTTGGGGACTGGTTATTACAAGATCTTAGTGTTATGGACAAGTTATCTCAATCCCCTAGATGTATCTATATTCTCATGAGACAAATTAGTTAGGCCAATTAGATGGGTTTCTACCCAATATGCCAAACCATATTGTGAATGGTATTACTAGTAATGTAATAATGTACCTAGGAAACATGGAATCCAATAATGATTCAATTACCTCATATCATTTTAGTTTGTATTCATCCATTATATTTTTCATCGATATATCTATGGAATCATTTCATATTCAGTTCATCGATTTAATGGAATGTGCTTCATTTTTTTAAATTTACATATTATTTATTCAATTCCTTTTCAGTTTATTAATTACATGTGATGTTTTTTCAGTTATTTACTTTTCCATATTATTTATTAACTTCTTTTTTAGTTTATTGATTACATTTAATTTCTTTTAAGTTATTGACTTTCCATATTTATTATTCTCATTGAGTGGTTGTTGATTTTACAATACTTTACCTTTAATAAAAAATTGAGACCACCCTTATTACTTTTCCTTTCCTAAGAAGTCCAAGAAGTATAATTTTAGTGATATTCAAGGATACTATAGATGGAATAATTTTATCCTAAAAAGAAAAATATTATGTTGAAATTAATATTTTTCATTTTTATTATAAGACTCATGTATGTAACTGGTTTACCAAGGCTTCTAAATTGATTGATCTATCGGGATTTTATCCCTTCTAATCACACTAATGTAATGGTTTTAGATACTTGATTTATGTTTTTTGGAGTCGAGTCACTATAGTTCATATCATAGGTTGATTAGTAGAAACTATGGTAACTAGATTTATGAAAAACTATATTAGATAACTTACACCTATAGTAGATTTTGACGAAAAGTATTGAATAACAACCTAATTTTTCAGTTAGATAGATATTATGTTGTATTACTAGAAAAACATTAATTTTTGGATAGTACATATGGATGTGGTTCTAAAAAAATTACATTGGTGTAAGACTGTATTATGGCTTGTTGATCTAGACTAGGCATAACATGGCAAACGAAAACTAGTGTTACTACAAAACATGTTTGAAATTCATTGGAGATATTCATAGAATAATTATAATTATATTTAAAAAAATTATAATGTATTTTGACAATGAATTACCAAGGAAAAATGTATGATGTTTTATACTAAACATAAGGTGTAATGATTTATAAATCCTAAAAATTATATTATGGATAAACCATAGACCAAGGATGGACCTATGTGGAAATAAATGGATTGAGTATTTATGTATTAGTTTTTTATTGAAATTATTAGTCTATTTAATGATTAAATTTCCAGGATACCCATACTATTTATTTTATAAATTATATTAATATGGTTTTAGGAAAAGAAAACTAGTATATTGGGTGACAACTAATTATATCAGGAAAGGCCATGAGTCTTGAGTGCATGATCGAAGGATGATAAGCATTTAACGCCAAACACTGACCAATGAAATTTTTGGATTAATATGTCATTGTTTTTAGTTGATCAATTTGTTGAATAAATATTAATAGTTAACCAATAGTGTAATTTTTTAGGTTATGAGATTAATATATTAACCCTATTTTATTTGGAGAATAGTTAGAGAATAATGTAAATACATTTCACTCTTTTATGGGAATTACAATCCATTAAATGTTTATTTTAGTTCTTCAAGAATCAAAGTTACATTTTGGACACCCATTTCATGAAGTTGTGGATGAATTTAAATTTCATCAAAGCAGAACAAAAATATGGAATAGTTCATATGAAATTATTATATATCATGTAAGTAAATTTCTTTATATTAATAGGTAGTAAGGAAATATATCAACATGATGGAAAGGGCTCTTAAAAGAAATTATCCTAGTACATTATTTTTTGTAGAATTGATGGTCTTATAAATCAAAGAAGGATTTTGGATTTGATGCCATCTATAGTACATTGGTCATTCACCATTTTTTTATTGATGTCCTCAATCACTCCCTATAAATATTTTCCCTTTTCTTCTAAGTATGTATCTATAAATTCCACTGATTTTCTCATACTTAGATACCAAGTTAAATGTTATTCCATGTGACCATTGTACTTCCAATTATTTATTTTCTATATGATTTCTTATTAACACTTATCACAATGTGATACTTCAAAAATATGAAATATGAAACAATATATCACTATGATAGCATTTAAATTGATAGGAAATAGTTTAATTATGATGGGGAGAATTTAACACCCAAAAATCAAAAGTAGGAACATTGTATTCAATAGCGTGTATGACATGAAACACCAATAGAGTAAGAGAATATAATATCCCAAGACTCTATAATATATCTAAAATTTTCAATTAATTAAATATATTTTACATATAGAAACGCATGTGACATTGAGTCAGCGTGAATTTCCCTAAAAAATAATATTCTCCAATGTCTTACATTACATGTATGGTAATGTTTTACCAAACAATAATATATTATTATTTAACATAATAAAACTTAATCACACCATTATATTTGTGGTTACAAATAGTATTAACTAAATTATGAAAATCTATGGTTCGGAACACTATAAAATTAGTACATTTTTATAGATAATTTGTTAATTAATATAATGTCCAATTGAATATAAAAATAATGTTTAATAGAAAACAATTTTTATGCTCACAAATCAATTTTACCCTAATAAGTTAAAATTTATCACAATTCGTGGGAGAATTTAATTTAATATATATATATTAAAAAATTGTTTATATCCATCAAATATATTTTGTAGTCATATGATAAGAACAATCCCAATATTACACGTAAAAAACAATATTTTTATACATGCACCTTTACCACCTTTTTATGGAGAAACTATTTTAAATCCAATTTTTGGACCATTTATAAATCCTATATGTCAAAATATACTTCTTCATTGAAATCATATCATGATAATTAGGTTTGGGTAAACTGTTCATATTTTTCTTTTAAGTTTTATTTTTTATTAGTAGTGAAAAATAATGAATTTTAATTCAAAACTAATTTTTCATCTAATTTATTTATAAGGATAAATTATATTTTTAATTGGATTTAATGTTTGATTAATTATTTTTCAATTATTAAAATTTATTTTATTGTAATAAATTTCACTTTTAAATTGGGTAGGAAAACTTAAAAAAAAATTGAATCGTTTTACTTTAACAACTTGTCTTATCATCCCATCTGTGGGATTTAAATTTAATTATTTCTACCACTTATTTGATTGTAATTTTGAAACATGGATTATATTTTTTATATAATTATAAATTATAATTTATAATAAGGTCAAATTATTTTTTTACCAATAATATTGGTGAAATTAATTGAAAATAATTTAAATGATTAGGAGAAAAATTAGCTTAACAATAGACTAAACCTCAATCAAAATGGCAAAAATAACCTATGTCCAAAATACACTAGCTAGCAATATTTTTAATTTATACTCCCTTGAATCTAATGTTTAAAATTTTTTGATCATATTTAAATGTGAAAGCATTGGTGAAGTTTTGTTTTCCAAAACTTTAAAAGAGTTACACTCCTCCTCTACTATTAAAAGGCCTCATCTCTTACGACTTCCCCACACCTCTCAAGACACATTGTATTAAACAATATCTTCTCAAATACCTCATAAAAATCTATCTCCTCAACCTAAAATCTCCCACCTATGATTAAATCTATCCATGGATTTCGTTCGGTGAAAACCAAAAGGAGTTACCAGAATAAGAATTAATATTATTCCTCAAGCTCTTTAGTTTTATTTCCATTCTCTACTATTTAAATTATCCTTTTTTCATGATTATATATCAAACATAGAATCCAAAATTATACTGATATTTTTTTATTATAATTTTTAATCATACACATATACACACCAACATTTAATGGTTAAAAGACATGTAGTTTATTTATATATTGAGCTACTACACCCTGAAATGATTATTGTTCATTTTTCCTTTACCACATCTCATGGTTAGGAATTATGATTAAAAATAAGTTTATATTTGTTTTATGTTATATTTTAAATTTATTTATTCTTTTATAATTTTTTTATAGTGCGTAAATTTATGAACTCCATGTTGTCGGAATATGATATCATCAATTATAGAACTATGGACTACCTCCCCCTCAATGTAATGTGATTTATTTACCTTATTCATGGAATGCATAATGGATTATTATTATAAATATTTGTAACTTATATGAAATATATATGATACTAGAATTATAAAATAAATATATAACATTTTCTTTTAATTCTTTTTTTTCGACAATGAAATGAATGTAGCATTATCGTGTTCGTACGACCTAATGTCTCAAGGAATGGTGCATCCATTTCTTATACTAAAAAATAATATTTTTTTATAAATACATATATAATGGAGATATATTATATATAAATATGTTTACAATTTTATTTCTGATTAAAACATGATAGGAATGACATGTAACAAGTCCAAACATACTAGAAAAACTAGAGAATTAACACCTGAAATAGTGAAAATAATGAAATATTATTAACAAATGGGTAATAACATATCACAAGAAGATCATATATGATTTCATAAATATTAATATTGTTGAAAAATAAGTTTTCAACACTATTAAGACCATTATAAAAGAGGTTAAATTGTGTTCACCCAAAAATGAAATTCAATGTAAGGGATTTCATCTCAATTTACATTCCATTGAGACATATTTTTTGTTATGAACCTAATTTATTTTATATGGTGTACATAATTACCTTTAATATTTTATATCATGAACATCATTATTATTATGATATTATAAATTTAATTTATGGTTTTTTTTATGAATATTATGATTCAAATGTTTTAATGTGGTATGGGATACTTTTTATTGTTTAAGGATTTTTCTCCTCAAGAATTTTTTCAATGATTATCTATGAAATATCACTTCCTTTTGTCATTGTTATCTTTCTACTAAAATAATAAATTTAAATTTGTGCACTAAATTTCATATATATGGTTTGTACTGTTAATTTGTTTTATAATATCCTGATTTGTACATTCTCTATTATAATGTGTGTTTCAATTTGAATTATTTCTTCTAAGGGGATTCGATTCAAAAGTTACCAAGTTAAAAAATGAATTTCATAACCCAATTTATTTTCATTCTGTAATATTACGTTCTCATTTTAATTAATATTATATTATTTTTTATATAATTACATTGACTATATATTTATGTATTTCCAATTCTAGATGTGTATTTACATTTGATACACATAATTTACTCATTGATTGAATCTCACTCAAACAATATAATAATTTTAAGGGTTTACTTTAAAATATCAATTTGTTTTGGATTATTTACACATTAATTTCCACATGGGAAAATTCTTAAATCATTTCCTTGTAAACCCTTTAATTTTCTTATCCACTTGTTATTCCTGAAATTTATAAAATAATAGTACCATTTTGTGCTCTTTGTTACTTATAATGTTTTAGTAAATGTTTCTATGAAACCCCACCTTTATATCTCTCATTAGTTAGAGAAACAATTTTATTATAAAATATATGTTTTATTAACATATTTTCAAAATAGTTTTTACCATTTGATAAATGATTTATTAAATAAATTTTTATCCCTTTTTTACCCACTTTTATGGAATCTTTTTTTTCACTATTTCAAAAGGACATTTTTATAACAGTTTACCATGAAAAAGGAATATTGTTTATACCTTTTACGTCATGTACAAATTTATATGTCATTATTTCATCAAAGATTCCTTTGAATGTTTTAAAGGATTCATTTCAAAGAAACTATTTTTAAAAATTTATTTTCAATGAATAGGACTTTAAAAATGTTTTTAGAAATAAGAATGATATTTTCCTTATTAATTTTTTTAATATATATTTTATAGTTTTTCTATTAAAAAATGAAAACAATCCCTTTATTTCTACTCCACATGGGTTATATTGTATTAATACCATCCTTATTCTTCCTCTAGATGTTCTGTTTTGTATATAGAAAAGGATAATATTAAAGTTCAATTCATGGATTCCTTAAAGACCACTTGAAATATTCCGTTTCTTATGATCATTTGACATTGAATTTCCCCCAAGTATTCATATCATTTTTCATATATATGATTATTTTCTGAATTGTATTCCATTTTTCATATGGTTTTCACATTGAACATTATTGGATTATTTGGGGAAATATTGATAAATTCATATCCTTTACTAAATAAGGATATTTTATAAGGCACATTGTATATTTAAATGTTTTGAAATTCCGTATATGGGTTGGGAAACAATTAATTCAAACCCTATGGTTTAAAACCCAATCAATGCAAGCTCTAAGGGTTAGGGACTGGTTAATGAAAGCCACTCGATGCATAAATAGTCTAATGATACAAATTAGTTGGGAAAATTAGATGGGTTTCTATCTTATATACTAAAGCATCTTGTGAAAGGTATCAACAGAAAAGTTTCTATTTAAAAAGGAAATATGGTGTTTAACAAATAATAATTCCCCTCTTTTAGTTTTTTTAATTATTCATCCATTATATTTTTCACCAACATATCTATTAGTATATTTCATTTTTTTTTCATTGATTAAATGGAATGTGTCTCATTTATTTACATTTTAATATTATTTATTCACTTCCTTTTCCATTAATTGATTAAATGTTATTTTTTTCAATTATTTTCCTTTCTATATTATATATTCACTTATTTTTCAATTTATTGATTCCATGGAATGTGTGTTCAGTTATTACCTTGTCATATTGATTATTCTCATTGATTTATAGTTGCTTCTATTATGATTTACCCTTACTGATAATTTGATCTCACCCTTATAATTTTTCGTTTCCTTATGAATCAAATAAGGATATAATGAATTATATGCAAGGATACTCTAGAAGTAATATTTTTATCCTTGAAAGAAAAAAATAATGTTGAATATAGTGTATACTTTTGTAATATAAGACTCGTGTATGTCTCTGGTTTACCAATAATACGAAATTGATCGGTCCTTAAGGATTTGATTCTTTATAATCATGTCAATATAATGGTAGTAGCACTGGCTCTAGGCTTTCAGGGGTTGGGTCACTACAATATGGATTTTAACCTAGAAAATACATAATCCATATGTGTTTTGGGTGTTTTATTATATCGCACTTAACGATAATAAGAATTACATTATTATTTTTATCTGTGTTTAAGGAAAAAATTAGAAATTACATATATACTAAGATTCTCAAAAATTTTGGGTGATTTTTTTTCATATGTGAATATATTTTGGTGGTTAGGTAATAACATTGGTATTATTCCTTATTCTAAATAAGTGAGTATGTGTGTTCAATATTAATTTATTAACTATTATGTGAATTTAATAAAAAAATTAAAAAATTAATGGTGAAAATGATGAAATTTATTTAATAATAATAATAATTTTATTACTATTATCATTATTAAATTGTGATAATAATATTGGTGAGTAATTGTATATAAGGTGTATATATATATAAATAAATATATATGTATATATGTGTGTGGTTGTATATATATATAATGTGTATATATATGAGTTATATATATATGTAGTCATATATATGTACAAGTAGGTGTACATATATATGTGTGGATATATATATATATATATGTGGTATAAATATTTGGAAAAAATTTATTAATATATTTTAATGGATGATTTAATATATTTAAAAATGGTAATTCAAAAAATTACATATAGACGAGATTTTGGGGGAGGAGCATGGATTAAGGTGTGAAAGAAGTGGAAAATTTATTAATTAATATATTTATTTATTGAAAATAATAAATACAATATTTTTAAAGTAGAATATATAGGAGATGCCTAAGTAGACGTTGAAGAGGTCTCTTCCACATTTTTTATCTCTCAAAAAATTTTATCTTCTCTCCATCCCTCTTGAAAAAATTCTATTTAATTATTTATTCTTAAAAATAACATTCTCTAATATCTCATTAGATATTGATCAGATTGGCCCACTGTAAGAGTCGTTGGGTTCATCTCGATGAGTATAATTTTACTCGAAAGTTTTTTTCTGAAGTTGGTGAGGTGTGTTTTTCTGATTTAATTTAATCCTTTATTTTTTCACATTTTAAATATCAATTTTAATTGAAAATAATTAATAAGTTATAATTACGATGAATTATCAATGTATAATTGTGTGATATTACTGAAATTTAATTATACAAAATATGAAAGAATAATTTTAAAGGGAATTATCATGTTACAACGATTATTGAAATTATAAAAGAGAAATTATTTTTATTATTGAATGATAATTATCAAGAAATATCAAAATATGATCACATAATTTACCTAGGGATAATTTATAGAGACATTATGAATATATAACCTCAAAATTTTTCATAGGATACCATTTAAAAAATTATCCTAACGTAATTATAAAATGATAATTTATGGAATTTATTAATGTATAATTACATAGATTGAAAAATTAATTATTTTTTCATTATTTTAGATAGGAATTTATTTGAGCACATTGGTTGGCCTAAAATGATATTTTTAAAAATAATCTAGGAGAGATAAATTATTGTATCATTTAGTATTTTATTTCATTTAGAAATCAATTAGATGTTTTTTGTTTCAAGGAAACCTTATCATGTGATTATATATTTTTTAGGCATGAGAATTTAGTTCAGGTGATGAATCATTAGATGCATCTATCATTGTCATTAATTATTTTTATGGTAGCATGTTTTTTCATTTGGTGCCATGTATATAATGTTATGAATATATAGGAATTTTTTTGGATGACTTATTCATTTTATATGTTAAGTGTGGGTTCATGTGTATCCATTAGACTTACTTTTTTGTCAAGTGATTGTTATGAAATTTACTATGTTTTAAACCATTTTGAGTTACATACAAGTGTATGTGTGTATTTTCCCACACTCATGATATGTTATGTATGAGGCCATTTTTTAGGCAATATTCTTAAAATATTCTATGTTTTTTTATTATGAGCAGTACTAAAGTTATATGTGGGGCCATTGTAGACTATTTTACCTTTAGGGGGAGTGTGTTAAAAAGCTTCAAGTTACCAAATGAGGAGACATTGATGGATGATATGGAATGATAAATTAGCGTGGCATGACCTGAGGTCATAATGAACTTGAGTGACTATAATTATATATGATAACCATAGTGCATGAAAATCATCATTGATCAGACTTTTGTGGAAAAATTGTATCTTGATGGTCTATGTGACCTGACCTGGAGATAGTGTTGGGGCATGATGACCTATTATGGTTTCACTTGGTGGCCTAGTTCTCATATAGATATTGAGTTTCTTGATGATGGATTTGATATTAAGACATTTCCAGGATTGTTCTGATATTTCCCGACATGTGGTTGAATTTGGGATAACTAGGGCTTTTCATGGCCTGGTTAGCACATGAATGTTAAACTTAATTGTTCCCTATATGTAAATTTATCTATTATTATTTTATATACACATTTTATGAGCATATGTTTTAAAGCTATATTAATGGATTCCAACTAAATATTTTTACTCAAACCCTACTTGGGAATTTCAGTACACTTGTATATTTCATGAACATTGATTTAGGGAAGGGAAATGGACCTATAGTTGATGGTTGTGAAGTAGAGCATAGATTTGGGGGAGGTTAGAATTTACACTGAAGGACCCATATATTTTTATTCATTATAATATATACTTATGCATCTTTTGATTACATTATGGATAAGAATCCCGCATTAGGATCTTTTTTTGACATGGTTGGTTCTCTATTCAGAATGATTACTCTAATTATTCATTTTTTTTTTATATTATTTATCATGATAAAATGATACAATTGGTATAGTGTGCACATTATTTGACTAAGACCCTCACTGCGTGTTGAAAGCCTCTTATGTACGAGGATGCTTGCATGTGGTCAAGTAGCACCCATCTAGTGCACGGTGGTTCAGGTTGAGATGTTGAAAAGTGGTATCAAAGGAAAAGTTTTACTAACTATTATTTTTTATTTCAATGATTTGTCATATGGTAGACTAGGTTTAGGATGTTTTATGCTTGATGTGGGGAACTATCACAGTTTGTGGCTAGCACTATTTGGTCGACCTCCGAGTTACCATAAAATGGGAATTTATGTTTTAATATTAAAATTAATTAAAATCACCTTGGGTGATGCACATGATGTATATATATTATTTATGACATTTTAGGTGTGTTTATTCGTCATTAGTAGGAATTTTGGTTCACATTCCATGTTTATACATGTTGTTGTGTTTCATAGAAGTTCTTTTTTAAATGCATTTCTTTGTGAAATCTATTCCGGATAGTTTCTTTAATTTTGTGATATAAAAGTATTGTCCTATTATTATGATATATATTTACATCGATTTCTTAGTTGAACTAAGATTGTTATTTGGTTATTATTTATATTATGACTCCGAATAACATGTTGGTATAGAGATCATGGTTAATTTTATGAGGGTTAGACCTTGTGTTATGGATATCCCCCAAGGAGAAACATGTGTGATGCCTTATAGATTATAAGATTTGAATATGTTCCAAATGTTCCTCTGATCATATATAAGTGATATTCTGACTCTGATGTTCTAATATAGTGGATTTATTTTTTTGAGAAATACCTCTATATATACTTCTTGTGGATGAGTAGTTGATAAAGGAGGATAATTATAACATCCTAAATTTTTTTAAGGATAATAGATCCCTCTTTGTAAATAATTTATGTGTATTTTTATATAAAAAAATGTAAAAAATAATTAAAAAAAATAATTAATTATTTAAAGCCTTTATATATATTTCAATGACCTATCAAAACTTTGAAATATTTTTTGGAATACTTTTAGAGTTTGTAACTTAGTAAGTGCAAAATTTTGTGGCCCATAGAACCTCAATATTATTTTTACAAAAAAATTATATCTATTTTATTAAACATGAATTAATTTTCGTAAAAATTAAATATATACAAATGGTGCATCATATGAGAAATTGGATATAATTTTTATGTTTGGGATACAAAGTTTACCTTAGGAATGAACTAACATTTTTGTGCATCAATCATTTTTTCAAATCACAAGTGAGTAAAATTTATTTAATATTTTTATTACTCATTTTAAAAAAAAATCATATCTTCCAAAAAACATCACTTATATGAAAACTAACATCGTTATTTATTCTCGAATATGGGTGTTACCATTGGAACGATATAATCATTATTCATATTAGGTGTTTTCTTACATTAGATGTAAGTGAAATAAAAGTTATATTATTACTATTATTTTTATTGGAGTAAAAAAGATAAATTACTTTAGAAAATAAATTTTATTAATTGATGAATGATGTTGCACTATGTGTAAATATTTTTTAGAAATTTATGTAATAATTTTGATATTATTACATTGGGGTAAATAAATTAAATTTTGTGGTTAATATTAATTTACAAAAAATTAAGGGAATTTTTTAAATGTTGTGTCTAAAATATAAACGGTAGAAATGGTGAGAGTTGTTTAATAATAGTAACCATAATTATTATTATATTTATTATTATTAAATTTGGAAAATAATATTATTCTGTACATATATATATGGGATAAATATATATATGTGTTTAGATATATGTGAAAGTGTATAAATATATAATGTGTGTGTGTGTTTATATTTATATATATATATATACGGGTGTATGTATGTATGTTATGTGGGGGTGTATATATTTGTGTGTGTGTGATTGTATGTGTGTGGATATATATATATATATATATAATTTATATATATATGGATAAATATTTTAATATATATTAATTAGTGAATCCATATGTTTGAATATGGGAATTTAAAAAAGATGCACGAAGAAGAAATTTTGGGGGAGTCTCATGCATTAAAATGAGATATAAGATAGATATTAATTGTGTAATAAATAAATGATATAATTAAATGATAAGAAAATTGAACAAATATTGTAAAACAGAAGATATGGGAGACTCCTAAAGAGGCTTATAAAATGCATCCCCCTCGTTTTCTATCTCTCCCATACCTCTGTCTTCACTCCTCCCCAATCTAATATTATATTATTTTATTTTACTATTTTTCAAAATTCTTTAATCAATGTCACATTTTATATTTATTATTGATGTTATGTTAGAGCCCATTCATTCTTCTTGATGGGCATC
Organism: Viscum album; assembly: GCA_963277665.1. NCBI lineage: Eukaryota > Viridiplantae > Streptophyta > Magnoliopsida > Santalales > Viscaceae > Viscum > Viscum album. Next base: position 528,023,012 of record OY728120.1, on the reverse strand, counting down.
ATTTTAATTCAAAATATTTTTCTAAATGCATTGAGAAATATTTTATAAATTTTATTTAATCATTATTTTTTCCTATTATTAAATAACCATGAAAATTGAAAATAATTATCGAGAAATAATTTTAATGAATTATCAAATAATAAGTGTGAGATGTAATCGAAAGATAATTATTCAAATTATTAAAGGATAGCTATAAAAAATAATAATATGAAAATTACTTTCAAAATTTTAAATAGATGATTACATATATTAGGGAATGATAATTATAAATAATTATCTAAATATAATTAAAAAATTTATCAAAATTTATTCTGTAAGAAATTATTATAAGGTGATTATAAAAGGAAAATTTATTCAATTTATCTACTGATAATTATTTAGATCATCAAAGAATATATATTGGGATAATAATAATTATTGAGGGGAATCTTTTTTCACACATGAGTTGTCCTAAAATGAAAATTCAGAAACTATCCCTAATAGAGATTGTATGATTTCATTTCATAATTTTTTCTTTTAAAAATAAAAAATAAAATTTTGGTTTTAGGAATCATTTCCTTGTGATCGTATTTTTGGTTCTTTGGCAAACATTATTCATGCGATGACACTCTTAGTGGATATGTCGTTGATGTTGATGAATTTTGATGTAGGAAGTTCCTTACTATTTAGGGAAATTCATATAATGTTATCATGATATTTGAATTATTTTTGACTAACCTATGCTTGTTATTTGATTCTTGTGGGTGCATACATAATCATGAGACTTTCTGGATTGATGTACTATTATTATACAAGTTGATGTGATTTAGACCATATTAAGTATCCTAAATGTGCGTATTTGTGAATTTCCCACACTCATAATATGTTATGTTTGATTCCATTTTTTAATTTTGATATTCTTGATATATTCTATGTTTTTGAGTAATAAATGTTACCAAAGTGACAGGTGGTCCCATCACAGCTCAGTTGGCATTGTGGGGGAGTGTGTTAAGATGTTGCAGGTCACCTGATGAAGAGACCAAGATAGAAAATGATGCATAATATCCTAGTGTGGGATGATCTATGTCCATGATGACAATGAGAGGTCAGTACCAATGTGATTACTATGGGGAATGTTGATAATGAGTGATTAGACATACTTGGAAATAGTTGGTCATGAAGTTCTATGTGTCTTGAAGTAGATATATCACAATGTTATAATGACTTGGTATTTATTGACCAAGAGGAAAATGGATATTACTAATATTGAGAATCATGAATTTGGGATTTAAATTGGGATGTTTCCATGATTTTTCGTATATTTTTCAACATGGAATTGAGGCAGGTATAACTGGGGTCTATGGTGGATTGGATAGCTCACAAAAAATTATCATAATTATTTTCTTGTCTTAAAATTTTTCTATAAATATGTTATAAACTATTTTAAATGTGAGAATTTTTTAAGGATACATTGGTGGTGTCCTATAGATTCTTTTTACTCACACGAGATTTGGGCATTTCAGTGTGCATATAGATTTCATGACCCGGTATTCAGAATTGGGAAAGGACCCAATAGTGGATGGTTAAGAAGTGGATCATAGAGTCTGAGTAGGTTGATATTTACTCTGGAGTACCTCTAAGTGTTTATAAAATTTTATAAAACTTTTGTTTTATTCTTCTTACTATCAAGATAGGATTTCCACATTGGGATATATTTATTTATTCGACATGTTTAGTTCACTATTATTCATGATTACTATTTTAATTTTTTGATATTATTGTTTCATTATTATTATTCTCTATGACATGATATTGATAGTATAGTCTCCACACTATCATATATTGACCCTTCTTCATATTTGGTAACCTCTTACATATGGGGAGGCGTGAAAAAGGTCATATAGCCCCTAGCTCAGACTAGGTCATTCAGTTTGGGATGTTACAATTCTCTTAATTGGTGATTATGAAAGTTGGATATGGTATATTATGTTAAACATATATCCTAATAACTGATGAGGAATATTCACAATATATTTCACCTAAATCGTCATCCAATTTGGATTGAATAAATAACAACAGTTTCCATAATAATCAGAGTTAACATGATACATCCTAGTTCAAACCATTTACTAAATCAAAGAATCATATTTTGAGTTACAACAATCATAATCATGAAAAAAATAAATTATAGGATTTTTAAATCATGACAGCTAATTTTAAAATTATAAAAACTTATATTTATCCCAGTTCATCTAGGTGAATCAACTATTTAAATCCATTACATAGGCTCAAAATTAAAATAATAATTAACATATGTATATTCTTCACGGGTGTCAAACCAGGTGAACCATATGGGTACACTCACTGTGCACCAAAATGGTGCCTTAAATATACTAGAACAACTCTTTTCAAGGTTATTACACCTAGATTTATCTATTATACAACAATATCCACAGGAAGTATCATCATTGTGACGTATTTCTAGTAAAAACACATAATTTCTTCCCCACAAAAAAATTGGTGTTACCCTATACTTATAGTTATCCGCGGGGTTCTGGAAAATTTATTTTTATTCCTAATCTCGAGAAATTGACAAAATCCAACCTCAATACCTATATTTATTTTGGATACTTTTCATACACAAATGTTACATCTTATTATACTAATATTAATTGAATTACATTACAATCCATAATAGAGCCCTAAAGTTTTAGTTTCATTGGAATCTTGGATACAACAAAATTATAGTATATCCATATAATCTCACACTTTGTTCTTCACAACTAGAAACCTTCTTAGAAACATCATACTTAAAACTATTCATCATATTTTTTGGAAAATAAAACATAATAAATGGTGAGATCAACTGATCAGAAAGGGTAAAAAAAGATATGCCAATGATCACTTAAACAAAATATAAGCATAAGGGGTATGATAAGATAATATTAAACTTTTAAAATCATACACTAAAATTCATATATCCTAACATGAGTCCTAGAATAAATCCTAGTTGTACATAATTCATGAATACTAGTGGGATAAGTTAACATGATCCATGATGACATAAAATTGAAAAAAGATCTTGTCATAAAAGAGTGGAATAAAGTGTTTTATAGTCATAATAATAGAATTTATTTTTTAAGTCAATCTATAAATACATTCATAACATGTTAGGATTGGGATAAATTCTAGTAACCATGTTGGGCTTGGATTTCCTCCCATGTACCCAATTTCATTGTTGATATAACATCATGTGTACCCTCTTTAGGGTGTGGGACAACCTCCCATGTATGATATTTCAGGCATGGCATAACCTCCATTATACCCTCAGTCGAGATTATGATAACCTCTCATGTACCCTCTTTTAGTACAGGTTTAACCACCTGTATAACCCTAGATCACATAGAATTTTAATCATTACCCAAATCATTTTTGTCCTATATAATTCTATTCCCACCCATAACATAATTATAAATCCATTCAAATCTATACCACAAGATCATAAAAAATCATCATCACTTAATCCATGGAAAAATGGTTTTAAAAATATTTCATCATGATATTAAAAACCCATCCAAATAAAGAATCGACATGGTATGATTGAATCAAATCCATGTTAAATTCTAGGTCACATCAAAGGGTTTTATCATAGATGATAAATTCTATTAAAATATCACAAGAATATTTCTTGAGAAAAATTCACTTTTAATTTTTGAATAAAATATTAAAATTTAACAATTTCCAAAATATTAAGCAAACAATTTTCCATTAAAACTTCCTTGGAGAATTATCAATGATGCTTCAAATAATTTTAACCGTCATCAAGATAGGAAATTATTTCAATGTCTTGTATGTTAAAAAAAGATTAATTTCACCTTTTTGATAAAAATTACAATGTAACTCATTCAAAAAATGATTAGAAGAATTCATTTAAATATTTACAAAAAATTAAAACATTACTAAAAATGACATTAAAAAGGCATACTATAATAGTAAATAGATTATTGGAAATATTTTCGCAAAATATGAATATGGAATAAAATGGATTTTCAACTAAAGAGATAAATAAACTCGATTTTCATTAAAAAGGAATTTTTTTCTCTTGAGTATATAAACTTGGAAAATTAAATAAAAAAATAAAATCTATAGAAATAACCATAATAGATAAAAATTCAGGATTTTATTGTAAATTTAATCATCATAAACATAATCAAAAATGATCTGGATAAATAAAGAGATTGTAACACAAGTACATTACCACTTTGGTATAATTCGAAGAAAAAAAACTAAAGGGGTAAAAAGATAGATATAAATAAAACAGTAATTTTCATGATAATCATCCTAAAATAAATTCTTGGTCAGTAAATACACCACATAATATAATTATTATTTTTAAATGGCTTGGGTTAGAAAAAAAATGTGAGTTTAAATTACCTTACCTCGAATATTATACTCTTATAATGTTTTTAAAGATATATACAATAAATATAATTTATGTTTAAATATATAAAATAGTTTTTTAAATAATTATAATATCATATACATTCTAATTATTACATATTTTTTCCAATTTATTGAAAATTCCTTATTCAAATCTATATTTACAAGTGTTAAATGATTTTTTCTTGGGATGTTCAGTTTGATAGTTCATTAATTGTAATCTTACTATTATTTCATCATCATAGTAATGTTAATAATGTTATTAATATAATATATATATATATATATATATATCATAATTTATTTACCTAGATAGATCGATAAAATATATATATATATATATGAAATCCATTATTCCTGGGGGAGGTACACAGTACGTATACATAAACGGCATAATCACTTTTAGAGGGGTGGAATGAAATAAAGGTAAGTAAAATTAACATTTAAAGAATAATTACTATATCATATATATCATATATATATTAATTAAATATATTCTTATTATAATATACATAAATTATAAAGGAAACTATAATCAAATCAATTTAGGGAGGTGGTGTTTCAGACATATGCATGAGCGTCGTTATCATTTTCTAATAGATTGGACTGTAAGATGATAGAAATGATATAATAATAGGGGTATAATTTTGTAATAAATATATTATATATTTATTATTTAAATATTTATAACCATATAAATAAAATTACGCTGAAAAATTAATTCCACCGCTATGTGGAGACGATAAGATGCACGCATGGATGAGTGGAGTTTTTTCATTTCATATAATGAAAAGGTGTGGGAAAATGTTTTTCCACTAATCTTAAAAATATCTCAATATTTTTAATTTATTTGAGTTATTATTTTAATATGGGTGAAATATGATTATATTAAGTAGAAAAAGAAACAAATTTAAAAGATTTAGTAATATTGATTACCTCTTCTTCAGTAGACATCCTTTAAATCTCATCTTAAAGACTCTAGGATTTCTTCTTTATGAAGATGATAACATCTAATTCATGAATAGGGATATTGAAAATATAATTTTTTAGGGTTTTACTGATATATATATGTATTGAAGTGTGTGTGGAACAGAGGAGAAGATGTTCCATTTTACAAGTGATGATATCAGAACTCCTGGAATTAAATAAAGTAGTAAATTAATATAAATTAAATTTCATGTTGATGTAGATCCAAATTTATATATTTCAAGAATATGGTGATTTTGAGAAAAAATATTCACGTAAAATTATATTTAAATAATTTTAGGAGATGATTTAACTTGTGTCAATTTTTCTACCTCCACTTCCATGTTTCGAAAATTACCACAATATCATTTTTTAACAATTTAATTGTAAAGAATGATATAATAAAAAAGAAAAATGCAATATAAATGGACCATTGTTTTTATTTTCAATCATATACCATCGAAATGGTTGAATATATTATTTTTTCGAATGATAAATAATTTAATAAAATATTTTTTTTTATAAAATGTAATTATTTTTATTTTTTAAAGTATATTAAATATAATAATAAAATATGTATCTAAATAAATTAAAATTGTTCCAAAATGGAATGTATTATATGATAAGTATTATATTGTCTATATATAATTATTCAATAAAATTTCTCTTGTTTTCATTTCATTTTAGAGCTTTTATGTTTTATTAACTTATTGGTTAGACAATTTTGAAATTAACTAAGGTAATAGATTTTTCAATATTTATGGGTTTTAATTTTATTTTTAAGAATTAATTTGTTTCATAAGTGGGAAAGCAATGAATATTTTGATGATAAATCATCTTAATTATACTTTTTTAATATTTTAATTAATTAAAAATAATTTGATAAAATATTATTTAATATAAAATACCAATGAGGTTATTTTAATAACTATACACTTAATTTGACACTAAAAACAACAAGAAAACTATATAATTTGAATATAAACCTTCCATATATCTCTAATATTTTTTATTTATCTTCAAAATTCTTTGGAAGTTTTAACTCTCCCAACAAAGCTTACTTTTTGTGTTTTAAAAATTATTTAATTGATTTTTCTACTTCTTCCAAAAACACTGAGTGAGTGTTGTGTAAGTATTTAAGTCGATTATTTAATGATTAAAAATTAAGAATATATTAAAATGATAAAAAGTTATTCATTTTTTAAAGTAAACAATTATAACCAAATATAAGATGTTTTTATCCCTATCGAAATATTTATACATATTAAAAAAAGGGTGACATTTTTATCTTTATAACAAATAGTGATACCCAAAGGTAAACCCATCGTACAAGAAATTTATTAGTAAAAAAGAAAGAACAAGGATGTGATGATGGAAGCTGTAAAGTAACAAATGACTTATAAATTTCACTAAAATAAGAATCCATCAAGCATCAACCTATCTTGAGTCTACCGCCTCTTCCTTAGGAACCACTCTGATTTATCAGATACCTTCCCCTTTTCAATTTCATGGGATCTTTCCAACCATTGGTTTGGTCATCCATAATTAGAAATTCCTCATCCACTTCATGGGACCTCATTTCCTAATCTCTAGTGAAATAATGTGTTTGTACCGAAACATAATTATCATGAAAACTTTAGAACCCTTCACAAAGCACATCTCTAGATGGAGATCTATTTAAAATATCAGTCAAGATAAATTTTTAATTATTTGTTTTAGAACCCTCTGGGGTATTGGAATTCTCTAATATTATAAATATAGTCTCATTGTTGTCCAAAACCTTTTCACAAGATTAAGCTTCCGAGATATCTTGGAAATACAACCTAAAATACTTTATCATCAACAATATTCACTTTTCCCTTTCACTGAATAGTATCCTCATTTTCCTTATGTTTCATATCTGAAGCACCATTTCCAGAGGGTCCAACAGCATCATCCATATCCAAACATGTCTCCCCCTAAAAAATATTAAAAAGATAGAGGTTAGGTACTTATTTCTAATAAAAATATTTTGTGTAGGATCCTATGGAAAATAACGTTGGTCATCCACCATAGAACTAGTAATTTCAAGTTTCCCAACATGTGTGAGGACTCCCAAATAGTCATAAACCTTTGGCACCACTGTCAATGGATCCTAAACTAGAATATCAATAGTGGAGTCGAGAACAATTTTAAAATTATTTATGTAACAAATAGTAGTGGATTTAAAGTAAGAAGGGGATCACGATACAATCTGCTCATGTACACCTCCCTTATTTGATCTCACCTGAAGATGGAGATCTACCCTTTCTGCACATTTCCTTCCCCTAAAACAATTACCATTAAAGCAAGATACCTTATGCATATTAATTGATTCCATATTGGGTTCATTTTTTTAGTAACACCACTGGAATAATTGTTTTCATTATTTCTTACAGTGTCATCATCCACAATAAAGGAGTTATTAGCACCCTCTAAGTGGTAGAACCAAAATCAATGTGTTCAACATTATGCAAGTGGTCACCATCCGTAGCCCCCTCCACATGCACCTAATTTCTCAGGTACTCTATAAGGAATTCATTGCCCCTATCATGGCCCCTAGCCTCTAATTTTTTCTTACAATATCACATGATTCCCATCATGATCCCTATTTGGATGAGAGTCTCAAGCCCTCTTACAGTTATCACTCATGTGCCCCATCATCCTAAAAGTATAACACACTAGACTTATCTAAAAGATATCAAAATAATTTCCAATATTTCTTAAATATTGGCATAACTCAGTAACACATTCATATTAAATAAAAAAAATAATATCAATAACCATCATTATATAACAATATAATTTTAATCATTGGATTCAAGAGGTCAATATCCAAAAGTATCCTAGAAAATTGACATTAAATTTCCATTTAAATTTCTTAATCCATATTTATCGGAGAACCAATAGCTAAAGAAATATCCCTTAAAATTTTCGGTTCTGTAGGAACCATCACAACCCATTGACCTAAATCCATTCCTAGGTGAGTAATATCTTCACATTCAGAGGGTTGTAGGAAGGATCCCAATTTTTAATTTTATGAAAACTAGGTTTCATATTAATGAATTCGAAGCCCTATTCTCTGGAATTCATAGAAGCAACCAAAAAACCACATTAAATTATCCACTTCCAAGAGTGGTAATTCACTATCCATAAAAGCCCCAAATTTCAAATAAGAGATTCTTAAGATTAGATAAACACCATGGATGCTCCTTATTTGCTAAATATAAGTGATAAATATTAGATAATTTTAATTATTTGATATTTTAATCATTAATCCCACTACTATATTTAAAATTGGCAGTGTCACCCTTTTTAATAATTTTCTAAGTTACTACATTAGTCTGTCGAATCCCCTCAAATGATTTTTTATTTGGGGAACCATCTAAAAATGAAATACCAATAGACCAGATACATTAACTAGAATATCTAGACCACCATCACCCAAAAGTGCCATCGGGTCCCCTATAATTGATGAGCCATAGGTTCCACCCACCACTTGCACAAAATAATGAGATGGACCTTTATGAATAGTATCAGAACTGACCACTTAAATATTAACCCTTGAACCCTCAAGCGTGATCATCATAATGGGTTGATTTTCTGAAGTTTCATTAACTGAGAAAATATGAATATATGTTTCCCTTTCTACCACTAAGGGACCATTTACTTGTGTTATTTTCATATTCATACCCCCATCTCCATCGATCTAGTCTCCATCAAGTGTTGCTTCATGTAAATGGCTCCTCGAGGCTTTCTAATCCATATCTTCTAGCATGGGTGCACGATGGGGGATTTTTGAAAATAGATCTACCATAACCTGAATACATCCCATTTTTTACATTGTATTTAATTATAATAATATATATGTCATTTTTAGAGAAAAAGGGAACACAATTTCCATGAATTACTATCATGGTACAAGATAGTTAAATGCCATTCATATAATTGATTAAAGACCAATATTAGAGTAATTTTTAGTCATTTTCATATTATTTTTAATTATAATTACGCAATTTTTCATTACGGAGATGAATATATTTCTAATGGATTATATTCATAATGGCTAAATATAATTGGGAAATATATTAAAATATTGAACCTCTGGATTCTAGTGTCAAGTCGTAACTTTTCATTCACCAATACTAATGGTCCGAATGATACCCATCCACAATACCATCTTAAGGTTCAAATTTTTTTTCACCCACAATAACATATCAAATCATCCATACAAAGGATCATATTGGTACCTTCCTTAAATACAATCTTAAACAATCAATACCGTAATGACCTGAGATATTTCTATCCTTTAAATTAAAATTATTTTCAAAAGCATTCACTTAATGAAAAAACAAAATAAAACAATCCCTGGAAAATTTATTTTTAAAGAAATTTAACAATATCTAAACCTTTATTAAATTAAAAAATATTTTAACAAATTATAAAATTCAAAAAAATTATTAATAGGAACACATAAATTTTTAAGTCTTTTTTCAATAAAATCCATTTTCCATTATATATATTTATTTTCTTAAATAGTTAAATTTATAAATTTTACAACTTTATTTTCATAAAATTAAAAACCACATATTAATTCCAAATTAAAAAATATATTAGACTGAATTATTGATATTTTTATAGAATAATTTATTTATATGCGAATTACAAATTAATACCAATTTTTTCAATTACATGAAATTATCAAAATATAAGAAAGAATTTTTATTTTTTGAAACCCTTTAAATATAATGAAATGTATTTATAATGAAATATTAATAATTTAAAAGTACAATGTTCAGTTAATTAAACCCATGTGTAACATTTTGGAAATATAATTAATATTTTACTCTAAAAAGCTATTCTTATTCACTTATATGAAAAATTAGTTATCATTAATTATATAAATTAAATCTATATAGATTGATTTTATAATTTTTATAATATTAATTATATTTTTTTATAAGAATGATTAAATTTTTTAGGCATCAAATTATGATTAATAATATTAAAATCCTAGGACCATGATAATGGAAAAAATATTATTTTTAAAGAATTATTTAATTAAAATTATATAATATTTATCTAAACAAATAAATTAATCTCATATAAATAATTAATTTAATGTAGTATCTCATATTATATATAAATATATTATGAATCCTTAAATTTTTAACCAATAGTATGAATTATAAAGGATACTTAATGGTAAAAACAAACTTTTCTCAACAAATAGTTGTCTATAAATTATATTTTTTATTTTAAAATTTATTTTTATCTTATTTAGATATAGTATTACATTAAATAGGGGATTAAGTTTGGTTCAAACAACCCAAATTTTTAATGGGAAATTTTTTTTTTTTTAAAAAAATATATATTACATAGGTAAGAAATAAAACTTGGTAAACTATAAAAACTTAATGGTAAATGACATGAAAAATGCATAAAACATGAGTTAAAGTGATATGTGGAGTATTAAACAACCTTATCTTACCCATACTCATTTATTTTTCACTTTTTGAACATTCAATTAATGAATAGTGTCATTCCATTGTTTAAAAAATAATAGGTGCTCACAAAAGTTACATTTTCCTGACTTATGACATTAGATTACATCCACCACCTCTTGACACACCTATTCCATCCAATTTCATGAATAAAACTTACATTTCATTCCAAATAGAAAAATATCGCATTTTATTTTTCATATGGTCTCAAATAGATAGCCTAATCACTTTATTTCCATATAAACATTCAATAGAAAGTTCATGTTCCAAACATCAGTGTAATATTGTCCCTACCATTTTCTTTTTAAAATTTATCATCAAAAACTAATATATCCACAGTAATATAATTACCATGGTATCATTATTATACAAAATTGTAAGTATATTAATGTGATAACCATTATTTATTTTTATGTATATACTAATAAAAACAAAAGAACCTTTATCGTGTGTTTGTGCGGACTCCCTCCTCCAGAAAGTAAAAATATCATTTCTCACCACTGCCTTCACTATTTATAATGGTTCAATTAAAGAATAAATTTAAAATTTTCAATAAAATAATGATGTCAAGGAATCAAATTATAATCGATTTTCATTCTTACTCATTAGTTAGGAAATTAAAATGTTAATTGTGCATTGTGTGTACTTTCGGCTCTCTGAAGTAATTTTTTTCATTTATCATATTGATTTTTATATTTTTAAATAACCCACATAAAACATGATTGAAAAAATTATAAATATAAAAATATTCATTATTCTTCATTTATAATGTTTTTAAGTTATAATAAAAAAAATTATCCATACTCACCCATTGAATTATGGTATATTCATGTTTGGGTTGGTCTGACCATTTACTTTAATAATCGTATAATAATTTATCATTTATGGTTATAGAAAATTAATAATATTATTATATGTTATTAATAAATTAATTTTTGGTTGATACATATATAAATTATATATAATATAATCATATAATTCTTAAAATATCATCTTAAATCACAAAATTATCCAAATAAGCCAACAATGATTCCATTTTCATAAAGAAAAACTCCAATACTATAGTAAAGAGATAATATACTTATAAATTAATAAAATTTATTGATTATAATACCATAAATTTTACATTAATGATCAATATTTGGAGAATAATTAGTAACAAAATTACTATTATGAAACTAGTTCAAAATAATCTAGAAAACTCACACCCGATTTTGATAAAAGAAAATAATTAACTAATATAAATGTAAGAAATAATTACAAATATAGTTTATAAATGGTAATATATATGGAGATTTTATATAAATATTTTATTAAGATAGTTATTTTTTATATCGTAAATCCATTCGATTTAGTGGAATTCAATAAATATGGTAAGGGTTTCTTTTCTCCAATTAAATATTTTAAGACTTATTTGTTATTTAAATCTTTATTTTATTTTTAATGTTTTATATAATTCCCCTGTAATATTTTTTGGTATTATTTCATCATAATTCATGATATTTAATTGCTCATTTCAAATCATATCCTTTAATGATTCCAATTTCATATGGGTTCTTTTGTCTAATTTTAAAATCAATGAAACATATTTGATATTATACACCCTAATTTTTTTTATATAGTGAATTTAATACCCTTATTCATTCAGGTATAATCAATTTATTTCTTTTCTTGATATTTTAATTACAATAAAATGGAAATCTTATTATTCTTTTGTTACCATAACAGTTTTTGTATTTGGAATCTCAATTATCTTTCACTGTGTTATGATGGTTCTTATTATACTAATTTCATATAATATTATAATGTTATACTTTTTTATATGGTATTTTGACATCATTTTCTAGGGATTTACATTTTTCATTTAAACCCATGTCTAAGGTTATCTTTATTCACAACTTATGTTATTCGTAATGGATTTGGATGACTCAAATTTCCATTATTTGAGTTAAAATTTAAGTTCATAATAACCATTCGTCTATGTGTGTTAAATTTTATAATTTTATATTATATAATATATTTCCACTTTTATCTAGGGAAATTGATGTCTTTAAATCAAGTATGCTTCCCTGATGTTTTAATTTCTCAATATAGTGATAAATATTTTATAGAAAATATCATAACATTAAATATGGGGTTTCCTCCATTTGTATATTCATTATTCTAAAATGGGTTCCATAATTAAAAAAATTATGTTTACTCTTGTGAACCATGTATTCCCCTCCACCACTTTGAAAGAGGATTTTTACTACCTCTTTTTTATTATATTGATTTTCCACAAAGGTATTTTGAAATAATCAAAAGGATTAAAACTCATTAAAAATAAAATATATAACATTCCACTCCATGTTCTATCTAATATAATTGTATCTTTTTAAATCTCTTTTACTGATGAATGACTTTAAAAGTAAAAAAATTCAATGTATTTAAATTCACTATTATGAAACCTTTTTTTTCTTTTTTAAAGTTACACTATTTTATGTTCCTTTTAAATGTAAATATTTCTCAATATTTTTCACATAAAAGTTTCAAAATTGAATTTAAAAAGTAATTGAAACAAAATCTATCGCTCAGATGATTAAGGAGTTCTAAAAACCCACATGATTTTTATACCATTTTCTAATTAAATATAACTTCTTTATTTCTGTAACAACCCAAATCCGGAGCACTCAACTGGTGCCTCATACCCAGTTCGCCACATGACCTCAAGCACATTTCCCCAAATGCCAGAGGCTTCCAACTAGCAGCGAGGGACTTGGTGAGTCATTGGGGAAACTATGCCCTCATTTGGTAAGGTATACAAAGAAAGTAAATAACAGTTAATAGTGGAAGTAGTAAAAATCATACAACAACTAAAACTAAACAGTGTAAGAAATGTATAATATAATAATGATGAAAATGATGCAGCAGGTACAAGTATCTAAGGAAAGCAGCAAAGACAAAAACGTGCTGAAAAACAACTGAGAACAAAGTACTAAAAGTAAACAGCATCTCCAGAAACATCGTAAGCCTGGGCTCGGTCTTATGCTCTCCAGCTCCAACCAGTAATCATGTTCTTGAAGTAGAAGGGACACAATCCCTATCCACACCTACAACCATATAACCTATTTGGGATGAAAAGAAGGACCCAAACAGGGTGTGAGACTAATCCCAGTAGGAAATCACCACAAGATATGTGCCCTAATGTCAGTGAGAAATATAGAAAAAGTAAAGGAAATAAATACAAAAGAGAAATAGAAGTACACTAGAGTAAACAATCCTAAAAATCTCCATTAAAATTTATTTATTAATTTAATTCACTACTTAAATTATCTACCAATGAATCTAGAAAACAACTCAACATTCTCAAGGCATAGCAAGTAACACAACAGGTATCTCACCAGATTAGCTAAACAACAAACAATACAAAACTCAAGCTTGATATTTGGCTTGGTGGACTCATCACAACCAACCAAACAATATTCAAAGTGACTCTCTGGGTGGATCACACTGGAAGACCCCTCTAGTCAAGTAAATATACAAAGGAACATACACTCTAGGAAGCTCTCACCATCAATTCCCCTGTGGTATTACAATGATAGCTATAGACTCTCTGAAGAATCACTAACGTCTAATTCCCCCTATAGTCTCGATACATAACTAAGGATACTCTAAGGAAGCACAATGTCCCATTCCCATAGGTCTTGCGAATGATACTAATTTATAACAAACTCTCTAGGGAATCCCTAATCGTCAATTCCATCTTTAGTCTACCACACCAGGTTCCCACAGCCATAAGTAGTGTAGTCGTGTGTAATCGACTCTTAGCATCCCAAAGTAAGCTCAACAAACTACTTGGCTAATAGCTACAATTCATCAAAAGCATATAAACATCAGGCAATACATGCAATCAATTATATCTGGGAAAGCAAACAATGCAACACGGTATGCCTCGTGGGAAACCTAATCCAAACGGCGATAAACAGCCAAATAGGGGGAAACACCCATGGGGTGATCCTCAAACATGCAAATAAGAAATTATCAGTCATCTAATAACCTCAAGCGTACATGAAATCTAAAGAAGATAACAATACAGAATTAAAACCCTAACCCGGGATACCCGATACATGGGTATCCGACACTTTGGCCCCAAAAACTCAAAAACATTCAACGTAGGGCAACAAACCACCTACCACAATATTAGGAGATCGATATACTTGGAACACGAGGCTTGATTCTCCTTAAAACATCATAGATCTACAAAAACGCACAAAACACTCAACCCCCAATAACATGAGAAAGAAGAGGAATTGGGAAACAAAGCTCTAGGAGAAGAGAGACCTTACTGTTGCGGTCCCAACGCAATTGATGGCGGTCGATTCCGAGAATGGACGGAGGCTCAGAGGCTCAGAGAAGATCCACCACCATATGGAATGATCTCGGTCAAAGAACCTGGAGAAGAAGACGGTTCTGTCGATGGGGTGTGACCCTGGTCTATTTATTGGGAAAAAAATACACAGTGTGTACTTATAAAGTACACGGAGTGTACTCAGCTTTTCTATACTCCACTTTAAGAAGCCTCCACATCACCCCTACAAATAGTGTGTCTGGTCCGGACACCGCCAGCACATGGTCTTCGGTGAAAAGGTAGTACACAGTGTGTACTCATAAAGTACACGACGTGTACTTCAAAAATTTCCAGAAAATCTTCTTTTTACCAAAAACGACCATAAAGGGAAAAATGTACCTAAAAAGAAGGTCTGAGTTCTTACAAACTTCCCCCCTTAATGAAATTCATCCCCAAATTTCCCTAACAAAGTAGTGATAAAGAAACCTCGAACAACTCTTTCCACTGTGATCGCATATCGACCTCCCTCTCCCAAGTCTCATCCTGTACATGGCTGTGCTGCCAAAGCACTCATACCAGAGGAACAAACCAGCCACGGAGTACCATTTCACTATGATCAACAGTCCTGATAGGACGCTCCTCGAACGATGCATCCTGCTCTAGCTCATCCTCCTCGGGTCGAAAAACATGAGACGGGTCTGAGAAATAGCGTTGAAGCTGAGAAACATGGGAGACGTCGTGCATAACTTGATATCTCTGAGGTAACTACAACCTATAAGCAACCGTCCCGACTCTCTCCAGAACCACAAATGGACCGATGTATCTCGGTGAAAGCTTACCCTATCTCCTGATCCTCTTTTGTCCCAACCACAGGGTAACACGTAAGAAAACCTGATCTCTGAACATGAACTCCAAAGGTCATATCCACTGATCGGCACATTACTTCTGTCGAGACTGTGTTGTATCCATGCTCCTCTGAATCAACTCTATCTTCTCTGAGGTCTCTTGAACAAGAAGAACTCCCAGAAAAGATGCCTCTCCTGTCTCCAGCCAGCACAAAGGTGATCGGCATGGCCTACCTTACAAAGCCTCATAAGGTTCCATCTAAATAGTTTACTAAAAACTGTTGTTATAGGAAAACTCCACAAGAGGAATATGCTTCTCCCAAGAACTGTCAAAGTCCATAATGCAAGCTCGGAGCATATCCTCAAGCACCCAGATCGTGCGCTCTGACTGGCCATCTGTCTAGGGATTGTAAGCTGTACTCAGAAGTACCTATGTACCCAAGGCCCTCTGTAGCCCCTGCCAGAAATTTGACGTAAAGCAGGAATCCCTATCTAAAATGATAGTAATCGGAAACCCATTCAAGCACACAATCTCATGGATATACAACCATCTAAGATCCTCGACACCGAAGGTTTCCTTTATCAGCAAGAAGTGAGAAACCTTCATGAGCCTGTCAACGACAACAAATACCACGTCATTCCCTCGAGGTGATATCCGTAAAACTATCACGAAGTCCATCGTGACATCATTCCACTTCCACTCGGGAATGGGTAACTGCTTCAAAAGCCCTACTGGCCGCTGGTGTTCCGCCTTTACCTGCTGACTGGTGGAACACCTCTTGAAAAAAATAGCCACATCTCTCTTCATACCTGGACACAAGTACTCGCAGTGTAAATCATGATACATCTTGGTGATTCCAGGATAAACTGCCCAAACTGAGGAATGAAAGTCTCACATTAGCTCCTCGCGTATATCTGATGGCACCCATATGTGTCCCTAGAAACGCAAGATCTCATCCTCACCAATGGTCCATCCTGGAAGAGGGTCCTCTCCTGACACGCTTTCCTGTAGAACTAGACCTTCAAAATCTAACAACTGCATCATCAGAAATCGGTCGAGAAGCATAGAGGTAACAAATAAAAAAGATAGGAAAGGCTGTCCCTGTCTGTCGTGCACCTAAAAATACATCTTAGAGAACAGAGCCATAAGCTGCCACTCACTACTGGCCTCATGAACGGCTTGTATCTGAGTCCTCCTACTCAGTGCATCAGCCACTGCATTTCCTTTCCCGGGTGTATATGCAAGCTCGAAATCAAAAGACTACAGGTACTCAACCAACCTTCGTTGTCTCAGATATAGGCCATGTTGCGGGAATATGTACTTGAGGCTCTTGTGGTCAGTATATACCACAAAACGGCCTCCCAGAAGATAATACCTCCAACAACGCAAGGCATGAACAAATACAGCCAACTCCAGGACGTGCGTAGGATAGTTTCTCTCATGTGGCTTTAACTGTCGAGATCCATATGCAACAACACGATCCTCCTTCATAAGAACTGATCCAAGACCGATGCCAGATGCATCATAGAAAACTGGGTAACTCTTGCCCGACTCTGGAAAAACTAGAATTGGTGTTGAAGTCAATATCCCCTTCAGCTCTTAAAAGGCTGAAACACATGCTTCTAACCAAAAAAACTTCACCCCCTTCTTAGTCAAGCCCGTCAACGGCACTTCTAATCATGAGAAGTCCTGTATAAACTGTCTGTAGTAACTAGCCAGCCCCAAGAAACTCTGTACCTCGAAGACATTCTTCAGCTGATCCTAGGTAACTACTGTCCTCACCTGCTCTAGGTCTACTGATACTCATGTCTCTTAGATAACATGACCCAGGAAGTGAATCTCTTCCATCCAAAAGTGGCACTTTGAGAGATTAGCATATAGCTGATGCTCCCTCAGTGTACTCAAAACGATCTCAAGATGGGTAGCATGGTCGTGTCGAGTGTGAGAGTACACCAAGATGTCGTCCATGAAAACCACCACAAAGGAATCCAAGTAAGGATGGAAAACTATGTTCATCAGTGCCATGAAGATAGCTGGCACGTTCGTGATACTGAATAGCATGACTGTATACTCGTATAGACCATACCTTCTCCTGAAGGCTGTAAGAGGGTTATCTGATGGTCTAACGCGCAACTGATGATAACCAGACCTCAAGTAGATCTTCGAGAACACCCGGAATCCTCGAAGTTGATCAAAGAGTTCATCGATCATCGGAAAGGTATATCGGTTCTTGATCGTTAACTGGTTCAACTTACGATAATCCACACAAAGCAGAAGGGTGTTGTCTGCCTTCATTGAAAACAGGACAGGCGAACCCCAAGGAGAAGTACTCGGTCGGATGAAACCCTTTGCCTGCAACTCCTCGCACTGCTTCTTGATCTCCTGCAACTCAGTTGTAGTCATCCTATATGGAGGAATGAACACTAGTGCCACTCCGGGCATGAGCTAGATTGAGAAGTCTACCTCACGCTCTAGAGGCAAACCTAAAATGTCTTATCGAAAGACATCCCTGAAACAATCCACCACTGGAGGAAAGTCTAACTTTGAAGTCCCCTAGTCATCCAGATATAGACTAGAAATCTGGGTTGTAACTCTGCCTAGCCCATGATGCTCAGGTCCATCTCTACCTGCCTGGACATCCCACTCACCTCTATAATGAAAAGACCCGCCGTCTGGTGATACGACACTCACCCTGTGGCG